>CM033446.1:125167741-126465241 GCA_019425775.1 Rafetus swinhoei | reverse complement strand
GAAAGAAAACATCAAAAGAACTGAAGGGGTTTTCCGACATTGGTAAACCTCTTTCTACAAGGAAGAAGCCTTTTTCTGAAAGGGGAAGAGGGAGTTCTTTTGCAAGAAGAGGAAAGAGGAAAAAGCACAGGTGCCCTGGTGGCCATTCTGTCCATAGTAATCACAGTTTATATGTGAGATAGCATCCATTCAGTGTGGACACTATCTTTCGAAAAAGCAGATTGCTTTTTTGATGCACTTTGGCAGTGTGGACACTCTTTTGGAAGAAGTTTTTTCAGAAGATTTCTTCCAGAAAAGCTTGTTCTGAAAGAAGCCTGCAGTCTACACATAGACTTTGAGGAAGCAAATAGTTGGGTGTGTGACAGAGATACTATCCATTGTGGGGAAGAAGGGACTGAACACTATCAGGTGGACCTCAGTGGAGTTGTAGGGAAGGGCCAACATTTTGAGCTGGATAGGAATGGATAGAGAGTCCCGTGGGTAATGGTGGCCGTGAAGTCAGTCAGTGACTCATTTCCTTTTGGCCCTGGTAGACAACCACCTGCCATGCACTGGGGCATCACACACCAGGGGTGGAGCATACCATGTCTGCGTGAGAGCTCTATCCAAGCCATGAGGTGGACCTGGTTAAGGTGCCAGAGGAACCGATCTGACAACAGAGGGTCAGAAAGGAGAAGGGAATCTGGGAGCGGCAGCAGAAGCTCCAGGCAATGGAGAGGGGAACCACACATGGCAAAGAGGAACAGCCTGGCGCTGTTGATGGTACCGGTGCTGCAGGTGGCAGACAGGGTGGGGATGGTGCAAGTGTGGGGGCTGGTAGTGGCACTGGTGCATCATTGCCAGTGGTTCTCCTTGCCCTCCATCTGGGGCATTTTGGGAGCTGGAGGAACCAGGTCAATGTAAAATTTCTCACCCGACCTGGCTCAGCTTGGGGAGGCAATACTGTTTGTGGGCAGTCCTGCATGGGGACCTCCCCTTGTGTCCATGGCCATGCTTCTTATGTTCTTGTCAGGGCTTGTCGGACCTTGGTGGTACCAACAGATTCATCACCTTGGGGGTAGGTGGCGGGGTGTTTCCCAGTGCTGATGGACATTGCTCAATGGCTACACTGGTCCCGGATCCAACTGCACATGTGGGTACATAGCCTCTTCCACAAGGAACTTGCAGAGATCAAGTTCCCTAACTTCCGACTTGCAGGGTGGGAACGAGCAGCAAATGGTGCAGCAAGCGAGGATGTGCCCTTCGCCTAGGCAGTATAGACGCCACTGGTGCTCATTGCTCATAGAAACAATGAGTAGTCCTGTGGCACATGGAAGACTAATACATTTATTTGGGCATCAGCTTTCATGGGCTAGAGCCCACTTTGTCTGATGCACGAAGTGGAAACTTCAGTTTGGCAGTGCCACAGGACTCCTCGTTATTTTTGCTGAAACAGACTAACACGGCTACCTCTCTGAAACTTATTGCTCGCAGAGAAAAAGTGCAGGCACAGTGCACAGTTTATGAAGCTGACGTGGTGGGGTATAAACCCTGGAGGGAGACCTCCCCAGCAGAAGACAAATAATAATATATGGAGATATACCTACCTCATAGAACTGGAAGGGACCTTGAGAGGTCATTGAGTCCAGTCCCCTGCCCTCACTGCAGGACCAAGTACCATCGCTGACACATTTGCCCCAGATCCCTAAATGGCCCCCCTCAAGGGTTGAACTCATAACCCTGGGTTTAGCAGGCCAATGCTCAAACCACTGAGCTATCCCTCCCCCAATTAAGTGAGTGACCCTAACTAATTACAACACTACAAAGAACAAGAAAACCACAACTGAGAACTATTTACATGGAAGAATGGACAAAGCACTCCCTTAGCTAGGCTAAGACTGTGGAAGAACAGGGATTCAGACTCAGGCCATGCGGCAGTACGAGGGAACTCAAGCAGCATCACCCTGCATAGCCTCTGATAACCTTGGCTGCAGACACGAGGATGATGGACAACACACACGGGTTAACCGACACTGCTACGAATTGTTCTGATTCCAAAGCATGGCACACATATAGGGACCATCGCTAGAAGAACAACTGTTCTATGATAACTGCTAGCTGTCACAAACTCCTGGCTTAGACATAGTCTGAGGACTCCCCCAGGGTCTGTGGACCACAGGTTGAAAACCAAACTCTAATGTACAATATCATTTAGAAGAATGTAAACGTTGAACTCCAGAAACTTGGCAACCCCAGAAAATGCAAGGCTAAGGTAACATCTCTGTTACTTCCAGACAACCATAAATTTGTCCTCTTTGGGATGCCATGAGAAATTTTAGCACCCTTACTTTATGCTTTCATAATAGACACTGCCACTATATCAGTGTGCAGCACAAATAGACACGACTCCAATTTCACATAATCCAAAAAGTCCCACCAGATACTTATTACTGTGCCCATAAGGACCTAAACAGATACATTGATCTGACTTTATTACTGGAGTCCTGTACAGTGAAAGACCAACACAGCTTGGGAATTCATACGCTTGGCCTATACAAAAGTTTTGTACCAGTATAACTATGTCAGTAGTGAGATTTTTTTTAAACCATTATCAATTATACCAAAAATAAGCATGCTTATACTGAGTATCAATTTCCTTCCTGTATGGGAATAAGCTATACCTGTATAAGCACACACATACTAGATCAACTGTTTACTTCAAGCAGCATAACTTCTGGATTTAGACAAGGCACTAATGTCGCCTTTTCTGAAGGTTCCATAAGGAAATTATCCAATTAAGAACAAGAAAGATTTTAAGAAGCTGGAAATGAGCCTGAGGGGAGTCTCAGACTAAGCAAGAAATGGGACAGTGCTTTCGTTCTTTATCCACCATGATTAGCTACAACCACACCGAAGAAAAATATCCCACAAATGAAACTGCTAGGTGGAAACAATCACGTGCTGCTGGGGCTTAACATTCTGGAGGGGCAAATCCGCTGATTCCCTTCAGTACACATTTTCCCGTGTTTTACTAAACACAGACTTACCAAGTATGTTTCTGGCTTCCCTTCAGGGGCAGAGTTAAGGTTATCCAAATATATTATGGGAAAAGGGTCACCTTCACTCTGCATGTCCTGGTTTTCAAGTTCTGGACAGGGGGACTACTAGTTAAATAATTTTCTTCTGTGGGGGGGTATATGTGTCAACTAACTTGACACTTCTTGATTTACTGATATGCAAATCTGGATATTTAAAAAGGTGAATATTCAAGAGTACAGGGAACTCTTGAGTATTCGAGAGAACAGAGTGTTGTTGTGCAGCTGCAACCTTAACAAAACTATGCAGAAATTTAAACCTAACTCTGTTTTAGATATTTGTGCTGGAGAGGAGGAGAATATCTAAAGCTCTCCTTATTCGTATACGCAGGGTCCATTTACAATGTTACTAGAGTCCATTTACAATGTTGCTGCGCCTACATAATTATAGTGGTGAACTACACTGAGGCAATGACAGTGTGATACATAACATTAACCAGAAAGATCCTGGGCACAGATTTATTTTCCCCCTCTATAATCATGGATAGTTTTTATGCCCTTTAAAATGAAGGGCTAACGGCACCAGCTGCTATGTAAATTTGCTCACACTGCTCAGCTAGTTAACCTCAATCCTTAGTTATTCCACTGCTGCATCTCAGTTTACTGAGGGGCCTGCCAGTTGTGCACATTTCAAGAAAACCTTCTTTAGGGCCAAGAGGGCTCTCTGAGAGCCTAATGGTTTTTTTTTTTAATCCAAACTAAAATTTAAAGCTCCTCTCCAGGCTAGCTAGTCTTAGCACAGTGCCGATTTAAATCTTCTATTTCTCCTGGATGTGCAGATTTGTTAAATCGCCAGCTAGCCACACCAGAGGTATCAAAGGGATACAGTTGGGTGGTGCTGGAAAAAACAACTCCCTCCTTACTGAAGGAGTAAACAAGACAGTCAACAGGATATCATTGCTGGAGGTGGGTACAGGCTAGAACTAGCTCTGGGAGGGGAGATGGTGGCGCTTAATCTCTAGAGCCCCGCTTTCTCCACAAAGACCAGGACAATCTCATCCCTTCCAAGCATAGTTATTAAGTCTGTATTGAAGAAACATCCCCTGCATAGCTTGTGCCCAACCTATTCATTAGCTTGGGGGATCTAGACCACTGCTGCACCATCACCCTCAGTCAGGCAGGTCGTGGCTCCCAGGTGCCTCTGAGCCCGGAAGTCAAATCTTAGCACCAGCAAATTAGCCCCTCTTCAAATTCTGTGGCTTCCCTTCAATTTCCTAGTCCTCTCCTGTTTATTTCCTTCAGATGAAGAATCTATCCTCTCATCTTGACATTTATGGCTGAAGTTGCAGGGGTGGAGTCTGCTATCCATCTCCTTAACCTCTTCCTGCCCTGACCCTATGCAGGGTTATTGCTGCATTTATGCAAATAAAAACAGAAGGGACCATTTATTGAAATTGTTTTTTGTAAGTACAAGTAAAACGCTGTGGAAAGGGATTTGCAGTTGGCAGTGAAATTAAAATGTGCTGTTAAAGGATGGGAAAGTACAGAACGTGTGCCCTGTCCTATATTATCATAACCATTACATGGGTATTTATTTGTATTGTGACATCACCCAAAGCTCCTAGCTTGGGCTAGCACTCTTGTTTTCAACCGGGAGTCTGCAAACTAGGTCTAAGATTTCCAAAGGGGTCAACACTTTCTCTTGAAATTTTGTAGGTGTCTGCAAATGAAAAAAAGTCTGAAAAATCACTGGTCGAGTAGATTAGATGCTAGGCTATGCTCTCAGAAGACGTGGGTTAAACTCCCAGCTCTACAACTAAGTGACTTGCCACACAGTCAGTCCAGTTCTGTTTCCTGTCCCTGCTGCAGTGTTTCCAGCTCTCTCCTTATACTTGGTCTTTTCCTGTAAGCCCTGGCTCTTGGAGTCAGGGGATTTACATGATAATCTCAGCTTTCATTTTTTGAAAGAAAAAAAAAAGTTTCTAGTCTTCATGCTTATGGGAAAAACCCTGAAAACATTGTTCAAGTGCATCCTCAAGACTCGATTTAAAGAAAAGCACTCAAATGTGTTATACAAGCGTATGGTTTTTAAAGCGATATGACATTTGAGATTCTGACTCATGATTTTTGAACAGCTGGAGCTGGCAATGCTGAATCTGCCTTATTGATTTAGACTTGAAAGCTCTTCAGGGCAGGGGCTGTTCTCTTACCACATGTTTGTGCGAGGTTTAGCACACCAGGTCCTGAATCTGGGGTGACTGTAATACAAATCAATAATAACTGTGCTGTGCAAATACGCCATGTAGGAGGACCTGATCCCTTCCTTGGGAGTTTAGCAAAGATGCGTCTAAGCTGTAAAATGCCAAACCAGATTTTAAGCTTTCCAATGTTTGCATCTATAGAAAGCAGCCACCTCTGCCTTGCACTTGGTAAACACCCTGGGCATTGTGGAGAGTCCAAAGGGGAGGGCTGTCAACTGGAAGTGTGATTCTCTCACCATATATACCCTTGCTGGCCCTCCACCTTCTTGGTTCCTTCTTGCTGGAATACTCCAACGAAGGGGAGGCGGGTGGGATTTGGAATGGACACGAGCAACACATCTCAAAGAACAACAGTGAGGAGAGGTAAGTAACCGTTTTTTCTTCTTCTTCGAGGGATTGCTCATGTCCATTCCATATAGCTGACTCCAAAGTAGAACCCAAGGTGGCGGAGTTAACCCTTCACGGAACAGAGGACTGCCCTACTGAGAGCTGCGTCACCCCTGGCCTGCTGGGCTAAGGTGTAATGATTAACGAAGGTGTGGACCGAGGACCACGAGGCTGCCCTACAGATGTCCAGAATAGGCATCTGAACAACAAAGGCTGTGGAGGAGGCCTGGGCCCTACTGGAGTGGGCCGTCAAAATATTCCAGCCAAGTCATAACAAGCCCTAATATAGGAAGTGATCCATGACGGGATCCTCTGGGCTGAGACGGGGAAGCTTTTTACCCTCTCAGCTATTGCAACAAAAAGTTGAAGGGACTTGTGGAAGGGTTTTGTCCTGTTTAAATAAAAGGCTAAGGCCCTCCTAACATCCAGAGTGTGTAAGTCCTGTTCTTTACCTGAGGCGTGAGGTAAAACACCGAGAGGAAAATGTCCTGCGAAACATGAAACTTGGGCAAGAAGGCCGGGTGTGGGCAGAGCCTGACTTTATCCTTAAAAAAGACCATGTATGGTGGGTTGGAGGTTAGGGCCCTAAGCTCGGACACCTGCCGGGCCGATGGTAGCAGGTTTAAAACAAATAAAAGGAAGCATTCCTTCACACAGTCACCCTGTGGAACTCCTTGCCAGAGGATGTTGTGAAGACCAGGACTTTAACCGGGTTCAAAAAAGAGCTAGATACATTCATGGAGGTTAGGTCCATCAATGGCTATAGCCAGGATGGGTAGGAATGGTGTCCCTAGCCTCTGTTTGTCAGAGGCTGGAAAGGGGTGACAGGAGAGGGATCACGAGATGATTCCCTGTTCTGTTCACTCCCTTTGGAGCATCTGGCATTGGCCACTGTCGAAAGACAGGACACTGGGCTAGACAGACCTTTGGTTGGATCCAGTATGGCCGTTCTTATGATGTGATGGCCACCAGAAAGGACACCTTCCAAGAGAGGTGTAGTAGTGAACATGCTGCCAGGGGCTTGAATAGGGGACTGTTGAGCCTTGTAATGACCAGGTTAAGGTCCCACAGGGGGACGGGTTGGTGAACATGTGGATAAAGCCTGTTCAGACCCTTTAGAAAATGGAGAACAATGGGATCCGCAAAGAGCGACTTGCCTTGGGAACCCAAGTGAAAAGCGGAGATAAGCCGCTAGGTGCACCCTGATGGAAGAGGAAGAGAACCCCTGGACTGTCAGGTCAAGGAGATAGTCCAGGAGCGAGGGAACCGGAGCGTCCATTGGGGAGAAGCCCCTCTGGGTAGCCCCGATAGAAAACTGCTTCCACTTGGCCAAATACGCGGCTCTAGCAGAAGGTTTCCTGTTCCCCAACAGGACTGCCTGGACCCACTCGGAGCACTGATGCCCCAGCGCTGTCTCAGGAGAAGCTATCCCTTCATATAAATGTCTGGGAGCTACAGGCGGTTCGCCTTGCATGTCAGGTGTTCCTTCCCCAGCTGAGGAACAAGGAGGTTTTGGTCCTATCCGACAATATGGCAACGGTGTTCTATATAAACAAGCAGAGTGGTGCTTGTTCCCTTCCCATGTCACAAAGCACACCTGCTCTGGGAATTCTACATCCAACAGGGCATCCCCTGGTAGCTTGGTATCTCCCAGGCACCAGAACACCCTGGCAGACTGACTCAGCAGGTCCTTCTTGGGTCACGAGTGGTCCCTCAGGGCAGACGTGGCCCTTCACAACTTCCAGAGGTGGGGTTTTCCCCACCTGGACCTGTGTGCAACCCACAGAAACAGGAAGTGCCCCCCATTTCTGCTCTTTCATGGGTCATAACCTGGGGTCTCTGAGAGATGCTCTCCTTACCTGTTGGCTCCTGGAGCTGCTATATGCATTTCCTCCCTTCCCCCTACTGCACAAGGTGAGCCTAAGGGTCATGGAGTTCAGGTCTTCCCTCATTCTCATAGCTCCGGCGTGGCTGAGGCAACATTTATTCACATCCCTGCTGAGTCTATCCGTGAAGAGGCCAACTGCCTCGCCATGTACCTGGACCTGATAACGCGGGATTATGGAAGGCTTTGACATCCAAAACCACAGTCCGTGCACTTCATGGCCTGGAAGCTCCCAGGACCCAGCTTGTGTTCTCAGGTCCCCAACATGGGCTCCCCATCTGGTACTGCATGGATTCCCAAACTGGGAAATTCCAGGCTGCAGAGGCCGTGTGCCCTGACTCCTTTCGGCACATGCCTCGACGGAGATGTGCCCCGGCTAGGTCTCCGCTTCTTCTGCGGCACAGGGGCCTGGGAGCAGTGCCATGCAACATGCTGCGGTGCTGGAGAGGTGTGCGAATGTCTCAATGCCTCCCACAGCGAAGCCCGGGTGCTTTGAGTAGCTGGTGCTGGACGAAGAGCCACCTCCGTAAGAAGTAACTTCAAGTGGGACTCTCTCGCTTTGTTCAGGGTTTGAAGCTCCAGCAAATCTTGCAATTGTCCATAAGATGGGCCTCACCCAAGCACTTGAGGCAAGCTCCATGGGGGTTCCCCCAGGGCATCAGCTTCAAGCACTTCATGCAGGGCTTGAAGCCTTGGGGCCCAGGCATGCCCCGCATGGAGCGTTCAGGGGCGCAAACGTGAACCCCTAACTATCTACAGCAGAACTATTTCTAACAACTGTAACAACTAACACTAAACTAAGCTAAGTTTGAACAAGGAAAAACTGGAAGAAACAACTTGCTGAGCAAGCAGAGCACGTTCCAATGACCATCACGGGTGATAAGGAGGAACTGAGGGGATGGAGGGCCAGTGACAGTGCCAAGAGGCCCCCTTTTCCGGTGCCGGTCCCGGAACCAGAGGAGGTGCGCTCCACATGGAAGCACTTGGTGCCAGATCTTGTATCTGAGGTCACAGAGCAGATTCCATGAGGGTTTGCTTCAAGCAAAAGTCCCACTCCTTTCTAGTACATGGTTTGAAGGCCTTACAGATTTTGCACTTGTCAGTCTGGTGGCTTTCCCCCAGGCACTGGACACATGAGCCAGAGAGGTCACCTATAGGCATAGTCTTAAGACAAGACCTGCAGGGTTGGGAGTCTTGGGACTTTGGCGTGCCCCACGCCCCAAAGGGAACATGGGCAGGAAGAGGAAAGCCCCCTTCACATAAGAACGGCCGTACTGGGTCAGACCAAAGGTCCATCTAGCCCAGTAGCCTGTCTGCCGACAGTGGCCAGCGCCAGGTGCCCCAGAGGGGGTGGACCGAAGACAACGATCAAGCGATTTGTCTCGTGCCATCCATCTCTAGCCTCTGACAAACAGAGGCCAGGGATACCATTTCTATCCCTGGCTAATAGCCTTTTATGGACCTAACCTCCATGAAATTATCTAGCTTCACCTCCCACTACTAACTCTAACATTAACTACTAATCTAGTTACACAACAAAGAGCCGGATATGAAACACAAGGTGGGTGAAGAAATATTTTTATTGGATTTCTGATGGTGCCAGTGATGAGCTTTCAAGCTTCACGGAGCAAATACTAAGTTTCCACTCACAATTTGCCTATAATGCACCTCTACATCAGTGTTTCTGAAAGTGCTCCGCGAAACCACTTTGGGAAACACATTAACTGGCCGCCCCGGTTTGTTTATTTACTGGCACCATGGCCATGGGACCTCGTGGCTCCCGTTGGCTCCGTTTCATTCTTTGCTGCCAAGCGGAGCCGCGGGAAGCAGTGGCCCAGCCCACGCAGCTTCCCGTGGTTCCCCTTCGCTGTAAAGGACGAAACGGAGCCAATGGGAGCCACGAGGCTCCGTGGCCGCGGCGCCAGTAAACAAACAAACCGGGGTGGCCAGTTAACGCCAGAAACAGTGCTCTACATTAACTGACCTGCAAAAGTCCTCTAGTGTTAAGAGGAGAAAAAGACACTGCCACAAAGAGCAATTTTGCTCAGCCCACGTGTCAAACCATACCAGAGCTTTGGCGCAGGGACCATCTCTTTGTCCTGTGTTTGAAAAGCACCAAGCACAATGGGGGACTGATAAATAATGATCATAAAGAACACCTGAGGAAATATCCCACCCCAAAAGGAGCCGCCGTGGGTATGATGGAAGGATCGGGAAGGAGGCTATGGAGACTTGGCTTTCCTCTTGCCTATTACCCCACACAGATCTTCCAGTATGTAAGTAAACAGCAAATATAAAATGAATTCAAATTAAACCAGCTAGTGTTATGTTACCAACTGATTACACGGTATGAAAATTCTAATTTGAAAACAAATGTAAGATATTACGGCAAATCTGTTTGCACCAAAGATTATAACTATTCTTCCCCTAAAAGCAGCAATCTTCTATAAACATTCATCTAAATACAAGATCAAGCCTCTGATTAAAGTAAGCTAAAATAGTAGTTGTGTCCCTGCATTTCTTTGCTCACTTACTTTGTGGCATTATCATCCTGGAATCAATAATGTGATTTGTACACTGGACAGTTACCGGGCAACACACATCATGAAATGTTCAGTTGAACATCCTCTGTCATTCACGTCCAATTGAATCTAGCATCAAGTGGCTCTTTTCACAGTCTTGGTGGCTATTAGCTTTGCATGGCTTTGGTGAACCAGCTCAAGTTTTTCCTCTTTGCTACAGATGTTTTCTGCAAAACAAGTGTTTACATTACAAATCTGTTTACATTATGGCAGTTTATTCTTGCAGAGGAAAAAAATTAATTTTTAAATGAAAGCTTAGTGTTTGCATAATTTAGAATGCAACAAAAAATGTGGAGACCTTAACATTGTGGGATATGCACTTCCTTCTTTCATTTCTGCTGTTTTTTCCCCATCTCTTAAGATGTCAGATTGATTTTGCTGCATGCATTCCCTTAGCTTTATTCTCCCTTGTATGAATTGCAAGACCTGTCTTGTCCCTGTCTGGCCTCTTGGCCTGGATTAGACTAGCCTGAGAAAATATGGAGTGATTTTATATATGGGCCAAGGACTTCATTAAAGGAACACTTTCAAAATCATAAGCCATGTCTTCTGTTTCCACCAACTCAGGATCAGCCCCTATGAACAGTTAACAAGCCAGATCTTTACTAATAATGTTCTTGATTATTTAAAACACTTAAAAAGAAAGATTCATTTGTACTGGGTAAATATGGTGTCAGGGTGTACAGCACTTTTGCAATATATGGGTGCTTGCAAACCCTTTAAGATAGGATTTTCAAAAGCACCTGTCATTCATCTATTTTAGTTGAAGTCAGCAGGAGTTTTACCATTGGTATTTACCAAAGCCAATTCTAAGCATTTTTGAAAAGTCACTCTTAATTTAGAAATAATGTTTCTACTGTGGTTTTGCAGTAGGCAGGAAGGAAGCCGATTAGTCTGTCTCACTTAAATTTCTACCAGTCCAGTTCAATGTCCCACATTTTGCATCATTTCACTTACTCCTTGGTAGGCTGCCAACCAGTGTTGGTACCTGGCATGCTAGGAATTAATACGTATCAAGCTAGTGATATGCACCAATATACAGCAGTAATGCTCCTAAGCTTGTTATTTGTTTATTTCATCCTGGGGCCTCAAATTGCTTTACCAGCAGCACACAACTGAGTTGAAGTGGGAAAAACAAAAAGCAGCTACCTTTGAAATGTGTTGTCACTTCCATATACATACCAGCACAAACCACAGAACAGCAGCTATTTTTATCCTCCTCCCCTTTACTTATTTTTTCCCCAAGAGGATTCATCTGGCAGGAGATAGGTGAAAAAAGTTTTATTGTTGTCAGTCTAATCGTTCAAGGCCAGAATTGAGTCTGGTGCCTTAGAAATACTATAGATAGGTTAGATGAGAGGATTTTTTTGGGGCCACATTTCATCAGAAAAGTTTCAAACTGTGATGGATAGGAAGAGTGCTGGCCTTTTCTGAACGTCCCAGCATTCAGTAACCAAAGGATTAAACTCAAGTAGCAAGGAAGTGTTCGCAAGGAGCCAGGAGAGCCAATGGGGGAAGGTGTTGAGATCTGAAATGAAAGAAACCCTGTTTGCTTTTTCTTCTTTTGTGTGAATAAGATGAATTACACTAGGCAGAATTACCATGCCTACAAAGAATACTGGGCATGAAAATGGACTGGACCTTGAAGCACGGATCTGTGAGTAGATAGGGGATGTCCATTTAGATGCAACCAGGTTATTTTCTTTGTTTTGCTGTTTGGTTAAACTTCTCTGTGCTAAGTCCATGTCCCCCCCCCCATATACTGTACTTTAAGCTATATCCCAGGGATGGAATTTTGTTCTTTTCTCAGTTGCTTTAAAACACGTAGTAACCAAGTATGTTTTATCAAGTATATCTTTTTGTTTTGTTAATAAAAATCACCTTTTTTTTTTTTTTAAGGTGATGATTTGATTTTTGTGTCCTGGAAGGTAATAGGAAGTCTGTGTATGCATGCCTAAGACTGAGAGGTCAGCTATTAAAGATTGCAGTTTGGTTTCTCTCTTTTTTTTTAAATGTTCTCTTATGTTAAAAGAGGTTGGGGTATCCCTCTGGAAGAAGTTCCAAGTGCTTCTTCCTGGATTCAAAAAGAAATAGGTTTTTTACTTGGTGGTGGCAGGAAGCTTTTAAGCAGAAGTCCATAGTGGCAAGGTATTTTAAGGTCTCTTGCAGCCCCCCACCTTCTGCACTTGGAGTGCCAGTGGGGGGGAATAGCCTTGACACATTATTCTTGAAGTGTATTTTACAACACAGAGATGATATGGCCTAATGTGAAATAGCTCTAACTAAGCAAACAAGGAGAGCGCTGCTGAGCCATCTCACAATGGGACACGTCACACTCCTTTTAGGACGTGCTAGTATGGTGCTATAATCTACGTGTACAGGAAGGGACATGTTCTTTGAGACTGGGTTAGGGGCACATTTGACACTGGAAAAAAGATTCAGCAAGAAACATCGTCAGACTTTGCTGTCTCAATGCTCCAAATCCATCAACAGCCAATGGACTGATGTGGGCTGCATAACTCCTAACACCTTTAAGCGACAAATCTGGACATTTTATTTAAATATCCACTCTGCTTCTGGTAATAAGAACACATCTCAAATTAGTTAACCAAGCTGCCAAAGCCCAAGTATGTTGTTACAGGTTATTGAAATGCTGACGTTGGCAATGCCAAAGCAGCCACTTTTTGGAAACCACTTACAGCTGTAAGTTGAACGTACATCCCAGTCACATTGCACTACTCGTTCTTGAAACAAGAAAAAAGGGAAGGGAAGAATTACCCAATAGTTATTTTTTCTAATCTGCAAACAGAAATGCAAAAGAAATCATGAGTGTGACGGGAAGAAGCATGTGGCTTATTGGAGTGTCCTCATAATACCTCTTGCAGCAGAAACAATGAAGAACTGACGGATTTACTGAAACCCAATTTAGGGAGAGTCTATTTTACTTAAGACAGCATTTAAATGCACAGAACCAAGTTAATCCTTGGTGTCAGTTCATGTACAATACTAGGGAACACAGATAGGAGGACCCCTGAGCATTCCAAACTACAGGAGTGGGTTTTGCCCACAAAAAACTCATGATACGGTATCTATATATACTTGTTAGTCTCTAACCTCTAGTCTATCCTAGGGGATCAGTTTGAATTAAGATACGCAACTTCTGCTACGTTAATTGTGTACTTAAGTCAAAGAATCTTAACTAGAATTTTGGTGCCATCCACATTGCAGGAAGTCGAAGGGAGCACACTCTCCCTTTGACTTCCCTTACTCCTCGTAGAAGCAGGACTACAGGCATCGATGGGAACACCCTCTCGGTTTGAATTAGCGTGTCTTCACTAGACCTGATAATTTGAACCCTGGAGGATTGACTGTGGCTGCTTTGATCTTATCTGTAGTGCAGACATGGCCTAACGTGCTACAGGACTACCCTTTTTTAAAGTTACAGACTAGCATGGCTAATCCCTCTAAGGCAATGGAGACACATTTTTTTTCACCTAATGGAGGTCTATTAAAATTTTCATTGCTAATTCACTAATACTAAATACGATAAACTTCAGTCAAATGTTACTCCACAAAAGAACCTTCTCATTTGAACACCTTTGTAATTTGGGGCATAAATTAACTACAGTATTTTTTTTTTTTTACTACATCTTGTTTAAAGATCATGGGGTATGTCTATACTAGCCACCCTAGTTCAAACTAGGGTGGCTAATGTAGTCATTCGAACTTGCAAATGAAGCCCGGGATTAAAATATCCCGGGCTTTATTTACATGTTCCCAGCGCCACCATTTTTAAATGCCCGGTAGTTCGAACTCCTGCCGCAGCTATCGGCTAGGTAGTTCGAATTAAAGCTTCTAATTCGAACTACCATTACTCCTCATTGCAGGAAGAGTAACGGTAGTTCGAATTAGGAGCTTTAATTCGAACTACCTAGCCCGTGCTGCGTGTAACCGCGGGCAGGGAGTTCGAACTACCGGGCATTTAAAAATGGTGGCGCCCGAGAACATGCAAATAAAGCCTGGGATATTTTAATCCCGGGCTTCATTTGCAAGTTCGAATGACTACATTAGCCACCCTAGTTCGAACTAGGGTGGCAGTGTAGACATACCCATGGATATTTCACACCCTAGACATAGGATTGATTATTACTGGTACGTACAGGACAGTGAAAGAAAACAATGTAGACAAATCCAATATTCTGAGGAACACAGATGCTATTTTATGTGCAGGAATGTTCAAATTGAAAAAAAAAAATCATTACAGAATAACAAAAGAAGTGGCTAAAAACTGGAGAGGGGAGGGGAAAATACCAGGCTTAATTTTTGCAGTACCCTTGGCGATAAAGGACCGAGAAATAAGACAGGGCAAGCTTTGCAAAGTACATTTCAGTAATTCTTTGTAAGCCCAAGCATTATCTTCAGTGTCCTATAGTGGCCCATCTATTTGGTCATTAAACAGATCTATGAACCAAGCACAGAGGCTAGAAGAGTGTGACAAACATGAATTTGTGCCAATGGGGGAGAGCACATTTTTCTTCACTCAAAGGACAATACACAGATCTTCCAAGTCTCACTTCTCTGAATTGGAAGCTGTCTCGGTGAAGGGTTTTGCTCTGTGTTTGAATGAGGCATGCAAAATGTCACCTTTCAAAAACATTAAAAATCCCTCAATCTGAATGGCATAGATTGACAGACTTGTATAATTGTCTTATTTTGGATTGAAATGTTATGATAGAGCACGAATTTGGAAGGCCTAAGAAAATATTCCTTAGTAGGATGATCGGGGTATGTTATTTATAGCACAAATATTTTGCTGGCGTACATGTTTTGAAATGCAATAATATGCCCGTTATTCAGATATATTTTTGACGGTGTTCAATTTAATCTGATCTTTAGGATGACTTAGTACTATAACTCCCATTTGAAGTAAATGGGTCTCAGCCTGTCTTAGGCTCAAACCTCAGGTGTTGCACTTCTAAAACATTTCTTTAAGATGGAACCTCAAAGTAAGTAAGTAACTGACTAGATATGCAACTATTAAAACACATCAGCCATTAAAAGCTACCAAACAGTTTTAGTTTTGCAACCACTTCAGCATGTTTGCATTCTTACAGTCTAATATAGGGTTTTTTAAGATTACTGTGTAAAAATTGCAGCAGTTGCAGCTTTTCAGCAAGAAGCATCTCTGACCAAGCCACTGAGAGCACAAGACAGATATATATGTTCTAATTGCAATGATTTGCCTTTGCAGAAAATTGCTGTACTGAGTCACAAACACTTTTCAATGCCATCAACTGTGAAATTTGATGGCGATCTTGCTACAAGTTACTGTGGCAACCAAAATAACAGCAAAAGCAGATGCCAAGTAAACTAAAACACTCAAGGGTTCAGCAAAGATGGGTAAAGCTATACTTTAATTGTGAAAACTATAGTAACTATTACCCATTTTGTCGATACTTCATTTTGTACAGCATCTTTCTGACATAATGCACGAGAAAACAACTTTCGGGGTCACATGCAATGGGATGGTTGAGCAAAGCAAAGCAAAAAGCCTCTCTCAGAAATAAAGCTAAATTGACCAGAAAGATATTTTCTTCAGCTGGAATTTGAAGAGGGGTGGAAGCACAAAGGCAGAGGTAGATCACTTCAAATGACAGAAGCCACAACAAAGATTCTCACACCAAAACCAAGGAGAAGATAGTCACCCTGTAACCCAATATTAGCCAATAATCAGAGCCATGCTGGGATGTTCCCATTAGGAAGAGAAATTGATCACATGAAACAGGAATTTCCTTGGTGCAATCCTGTTAAGAATGTACACAAAGTCCTGTTTCCCTGAACACTGATTGAACAAACAGCAGACAGTTTTCTTGGTCTTGATTTCCAAAGCTGCTTTTTCAGACAGTTCTATTCCCCCAGGACTTTGTCTCTGCTCTCTCATATACAGGCTGACAAATACTGCTCTGGCTTTCTGCCTCTGACACCAGCATTCGCAATCAGTTCCAGGGAAAAACAGTTTACCTGTTCCGTACGGGCTGTTTTTCGAGAGGTGTTGATCATTCGTGTCCATTCCAAGTTAGGAATATGTGCTCTCCACATGCACTGGTGCAGGAAGTTTTTCCCTTATCAGGATCCATAGAGGACCAGCTCCAATGCCCTTCTGGTGCAATATATAGGGTGCTGCCGACTCCCTCTACCCTCAATTCCTTCTTGACGGAAACTCTGACAGTGCCTCTTCCCCTCCCCCAGTATCTATTCCACCCCAGGCCACACCTCTTCCTGCCTTTATTCTACCCCTCCCTGCTTCCCCACTATTCCTCTTCCCCAAAGCAATGCTGCCTGGAGGACTAGCGAGGGGGCCTGCTGCCAGCAGCAGGGGTCACACCCCCTGCACACAGCAGTGGTGGTGGGGGGAAGTGGAGTGACCCAGCTGCCACCTGCTTCGCTTCGATGGTTCCCCATCGTGTCGCTCTGCTTCCCACCGGCAATGAATGAGGGGGAGCAATCTTTCTTGCTAGCACCAGGCCCCTCCCCCGGTCCCTACTGCCTTGGACGGTGGCTTCTAGTGTTTCAGCCACCTCATTCCATCAAGAAGCTCAATTACTTCTTCCATTAAACCCAAGAGAAGGCTGGCTAGCTCAAGATCTATGCTTGCCAGTATGACAAAGCCATACTTATTTGCAGCCATAAACACCTTCTAGCATTCAGGGGGTAGCCAAGTTAGTCTGTAACAGGATAAACTTAAAAAACAAACAACAGTCTGGTAGCAATTTAAAGACTAACAAAACATGTCGATGGTATTCTGAGCTTTCGTGGGCACAGCCCACTTCTTCAGATGACCAGAGTGTTGGATGTCCAGAACTAAAATAAATAGGGGAGAAGGGAGGAAGATGGAGGAAAGAAGGAAAAAAAATGGGACGGGGCAGGGGGGACAAGAAGAGGTAGTGGGTATAAAAATATCAAGGGGAAAGCCAAGCTGGAATGTAACAGAAAAAACAAATAGTCTATAAGCACCTAAAGACTGGATAGTCGAAAGAGACAGATAAGAACCATTAGTAGGCAATAGGGAAGAAGAATATACCCAGGGAAAGCACCAGAGAAGCAGACGGAGGGTATGTCTATATTTCAACGACAGGGTCTCATTGCAGCTTCAGTAGACACGCTCAAGCTAGCTTTAGTGGAGCTAGCTCAAGTCCTGGTAGTAGCAAAGATGCAGCAGCATGCACTTCAGCACAGGCTGGACACACCCTCCAAAAACAGTCATTACGCACAGGGCTAGCCTGCACTGAAGTGCGCACTGCTGCAGTATCACTGCTTTGGTACCTGAAGTAGCTAGATTAAAGCTAGCTCATGTATGTCTATGTGGGCTCCAACTGCATCCTGGGATTGCAAGATAGACACATGCTAAGAAGGCAGAGACATAACTGGTGATGTAGTGTGGAGTGAGGTCACTGCTGCCGTGACAAAGCATGTGAGATAGGTGTATGCCTCAGTGTTTTATAGCACCATATAAAATGTACTATAAGTTTTAGGAACTCAGTATTTTCTGAAATAGCATTTGCATATCGAACACGGAATAGTTTAACACGGTTTCTCCCTTTTTACTTTTATCGTGTGTACAGCACCTTATGTATAATATGTCATTTGTTTAAAAGGGTGTAAGAGTAAAAACAATATGAAAACAAAACATGTATTTACCAATTCCAGTCAGACTATTATTTAAGCTTTATGTTAGCTGTGTATGATTTTCTTCTATTTGCTTGTTCTTAGCACCAGTAGTGGATATTATCACCTCCACCTTTCCATGTTTAATGAAAATTGTAGTGATACACAAATCTTTTGAAAAGCCTGAAGACCGATAAAAAGAAAAAGTTCTTACTTTATCGCTAACCTCTGAAATTTAAATTCTCTAGGATTTAAGGGACTTTTGCAGAATCTCTATTTTATGTCTTGCTACTCACTGATTTGAACATTAAACACTCAAGATCCTTACTGAATGGGCAGCAGCTTACTATCTCAATAGAAATACCACACTGAAGGAGAAACAATATAGGGAATGAATGTAGGCCTTCAAATTTGATTTTCTGCATTGAAAAGCTAAAAAATCTGTTACTCCTAAAACTTAAAATCAAAATCAATGTGTGTCATCAGACACTCCATTTTATCCATCTGCAAGCACAGTCAGAAGCCAGTTACCTACACTATGAATTGCAAGTCTACTAATGCAGTGGTCTCCAACCTTTATAAGAACAAGATCACTTTTTGAATTTAAGTCAGTCCAGGATCTACCTCAAACCCAAATACCCCTGCTCCACCCCTTTGCTGAGGACCCGCCCTCCTTACTCTATGAATATGGGGTACAGGGGAGGGGGACAGAGTGACATCAATGCCCTCTGCCTCTGTTTCCCCCACCCTGCACAACAAGCAGGAAGCTCCCAGGGGCAGCTCTGAGGCTCTGGGCAGGAGTAGCTGGGCAGTGGTAGGAGGGGCAGCTGAAGTGCCAGCGCTTGATAGTCTCCTGGCCAAGCCAGTCAGGATCACCTGTCAGAGGCTCTAAGATCTACCGGTAGATCCCGATCTACTGGTTGGTGACCACTGTTCTAATGCAACATGAAAAATTGAAAAGGAGACTTCCACCAACCCAAACACAGAAATGTTCATATTTTATTTTAAACAAATATTACATACAAAACCCACAAATTCTAAAGTTAAGAATGTTTTAGAGGCCATATCCCGGGAGAGAACCAGGGTCAGGGGGAGGAACTAACGTGAACACACACGCACACACAATGACTTAAACCTGTCCTCTGTATGCCCACTGTTCCCAATATAGTTTTGGTACATGGCTTGACCCCCTGAACTAAATTAGGCTGCTGGAGCTCAATGGCTGGAAAAGGCCATACGTTTTGAAACTGCATCCAAAGATCAGTATGGTACAGCAGCATGTTTGTCTCTACCTCTGGCCATAGTTTCTTTTCCTTGCTATGTTGACACGAGGAAGAGCAAGTGACATAAAATCCCCTACTTTGGCTCTATACCACCACAAAATCATCCTTAAACTCTGCAGATCCTCCCCAGGCTAACTGCCAATAGGGTCAAATATCACATGAGGTTTGGCACACTATGGCCACGTGGTACCGTACAATCTGGCCCCATATCAGGAAAATAATCAATTAATTATGACTATTTATATCTACTGTACATACTTTGTATAAAAACTTATTTGCACTGAAGATCTCAGAGGTGCTGCATCATTTCCACAAAGAACACTTTGTAAAGGAATGTTTAGGACAAAACACTCACTCCTTTAGCAAGTGCACTTTGAGAAATTTGCCCACATACCGAATACAGGAGAAACTAGGGTCTCTGACAAGAAAACAGTGGGAAGTTACCAATTTTGTTTTAGTTCTGCTTGAATGCAAAGGCTGACAATTTGATATTTGTAGAGGGATCTAACAACTTCTGTTTTTTGGGCAAACTGGAGTCCTTTGATTTTTCTTCCTGTCTCTCTGTCCCTTCATTCTTTGCTTCAGCCAGGCGCTTCCGCTTCTTTGCTTCAGCTGAATTACCAGCTGCTCCTCCTTTGGCTTTCTCTGTCCAGACCTTAAAAAAGCAGGTTCATGTTACAAACTAAAATCAAAATATAATATAGTGAATTCCACTGTCCTACACACAAGTGCCCACTTCGAAAAATGCCGGGGGGTGTTTGACCCCCCAGATCTGCCCCAGGATCCTCCCCCACTCCACCCCTTCTCTCAAAGCCCCATTTCCCATCCTGCTTCTTCCTGCCCCTGATCCGCCTCTGCCCCGCCTCTTCCTGCCCAGTTTTGCCCCCTCCTGAACATGCTGTATCATCAATCTTCCCCTGTCCCCACCCCAGTCCCAAATGCCACAAAACAGCTCATTGGGGTAGGCAGGAGGATCACTGAGGGAGATATAATGATTCAGAGGAAGAAATAAACAATTTATAAAGATCTGTCTGATAATTAAAGCATACATTTTGGGGTTTGGCATGGTATAGTATTTTGAATACAAATGGAACACACCAGTGTTTAAGGAAATTTCAAAACAGGAGTTTCCACAGGATTCAGTGGTAAAAGAGAAACAATTCTAAAAAAGATAATGTAACAGAGCTTTCTTACCATCCTTTCATCAGCTGTCAGCACTCTAAATCGACTCATGCCTTCTTTTATTATGTCTGCTTCCTCCAAATCAGGATTATCTGCCAAAATGCTCTCTCTGTTTTCTTCTAGCCACATTTGGAATCCTGTTTTTGGTCTAAAATAGTTACAAAAATAATGTCCAGTGTATGAAGCCTATAGAACATTTTTACAAAAATAGCATTTGCAACAAGAACTGATTGGAGTGTTCTTCATTGTCACAAAGTTCCTTTCTAGAAAAGCAAGTCGGTAGTTCCCATTATCTGTTCAGCCCAGTGCACCAGCATGCTGCAGCAACAGGTCAAGTCAGTATGCTTTCAAAAACAGAATTATTTACTTAAAAATGACTGTAAGGTTCTCTTACAAAGTTCTCTTTTCAAACTGAACACTTCCATGTAAGTTGCCTATGAATCTGGAACCTATGATGAAGCTTTTAGGTTTTGATTTTAGATGTCAGGGAATGTATCAAATATAAATACTTCTAATATTTTGATCTAGCATAGCAGCATGGCTTAATCTATTGTTCAACAATCCATATGAGATGCATAAAGAATAACTACACAGAAATCATGACTTAGGGCCTAAAACTTACATTACACACCGTACTATTGCCACCTAGGAATGCACCTCTCTCAGAATGACACAAAATTTGAGTTGAATGAATTTTCTATAACTATTGGGAGACATGCAATATTCTGTGCTTTCATTGTAATTTCCTTACAATCACGACACATTTTATGTAGAGACAAATTGGACAACACACTTAATATAAATAGTAGCCAGCTAAGATCCTGAAGGTGACTTCACAGCTATGAAAACTTCTTTCCAGTGTATGAAATCTATAGAAAAACTTCTTATTGTGATTTTATACAGCTTTGCCTCATTCCAAAGCCAGAAATCACTCATCCCCACAAACTTGATATGTAAAGACTATCTCTAGAGGTGAGGCCACTAAGAAGATGAATACAATGGATATGTTGACACATCACTTTTATTCCGCATGTTTCAAAAATATTCAAACCAAATTTTAGAAAAAGATGACATTTCTAGGGTATGCCAACATTGCATCATGGGGTATGAATGGCAGCTCATGCAGGGATACCTGTGCTAGCTTTCATCTAGCTAACTCGTTAAAAAGAGAAACAAGGACATTGCAGCACAGGCTTGAGTGTGGGCAAAAAGTCACCAGGCCTTGCCTGGTAAGTCCTCACTTGTGCTGCTGAAGCCCATTGCCACAGCATCTTCACTCCTCTTTTCAGCAAACTACATAGAGTACAGCTAGCATGGGTACATGTCTGCATTCACACCGCCAGTTGTAATGCGGACATACCCACCGATGAGCCAGAGATCTAAAGAATTAAAAAACACTATTGCACAGGTGACAAAAATGAAGTAGCGACAGTTAATGAGTCGGATATTAGAAATGCAGACATTTCTGAAACTATGTGAAATGTATCCATCAAAATTAAAATTGATTTAAGTGAAAAACAAAATCCCTTGTATTCGCCCACCTTCTGTTTTCAGTGTTTTCAGCAGCTTGGCTTTCAGGCAACACATTCTCAGCTTTTTCTTCTTTCTCTTCTACTGTTTTGTCACCAGAGTGGGGTGGACGGGCCTGGAAAAATGTGGCCGCTAAAGCCTATAAAAATTATAAAGATTTAAAAAAATCTATTACTGATATTTACACATTGTGAATACATGTCTACATCTGACAATACAAACCACATCATCCCAAGGAAAAGCATTTTACAGAGCATTTCTGTTGTTAAACTGACAGTTTAAAATCTTGAGAGTATATGTATATTTTATTAATAAACTTATTAAACAGAAAATAAAAATATTAAATACATACTGAAGTCACTGCATGGATATGCTTTCTATAGATTTTTAGTCTGCATGTGGCGTAATTCAGGAGTTGATAACCTGCAGTTCTTTGTCTGCCTCCTATGGCTCTTTGGGGATTCTCCCAGTTGATCACCATCTCCTGCCCCAGCTCCACATTGCTCCCTGAAGCGGCCCATACAGTTCCACATGGCAGGTGTCGTCCTCCGCATGTTGGTCCTGCCTGCAAGCACTGCCCCCGCAGCTCCAATTGGGCAGGAATGAAGAACTGAGGGAGTCAATGGAGCTGAGGGAGTGGTGCCGGCAGACGGGGAAGTGCAAGGAGCCACATGCCCTCCGCTACTCTACCGAGCCACAGGGGCACAGTGGCCCCTTCTGGGAGTGGCATGGGGCCAGAGGAAGCTGGAAGCTTATCTTAGCCTTGCTGCCAAATGGGAGCCACGGCTGGTAATTGGCACCTGATGGGACCCTGCACCCTAACCCCCAGCCCCTTCCTGGAGCCAACACCCCAAGTCCCAGCCCTAAACCCCCTCTCAGAGCCAGCACCCTATACTCCTCCTGCACCCCAGTATTCTGCCCCAACCAGGAGCTCCCTCCTGCACCCAAACTCCATCTCAGAGCTTGCACCCTCACCACTTCTTGCACTCCAACTCCTTGTCTTGAACCCCCTTCCCAGAGCAACCTTCTAAAGATGTCCCATAGCAGAAGTCACATTAAAAGTATGGGGAGTAGTCATAACTGCAATATAGTCAACTATTAATAGTTGATACATTTTAACTTTATTCAAACCAATTTTAAGCATAATTTAACACAGAAAACAAGCAATTACGGATGTGAAATCCTAAAATCGAGCCAGGCTGGAGCACACTTCCCCACCCCTCCACACACACTCACCATGAGCAGTGGCTGCTCTGGCTGGGATAGAGTGTACCTCCCCACGGTGCTTCTGGGCCAGGCCTGCTGCAGATGGGAGCTGCTCCAACCAGGCTGGAGCGCCTCCCACTGACAGAGGGTCCCATGGGGCTGAAGCAATTTCTTGTCCACAGGGGGGCTTCTCCAGCCCTCACTGATTAACCATAATCAGTAAGCCTCATTCATTAAGTGGGTGATTAACCATTTACCATCCTATAAGCAATCCATTAAATATGACCATGTCTTACGCTTATAAGAAGCACATGGGATCTTTTTAAGGTAAAAGGCAATATATCCGGCATTTATTACTAATGGGTCACAATATAATGTCTTGGCAACAACAAATGTACAACCAAACTATATTGTTAATGAATAACCTAGGGCAAAATTCCCTCTAAACTGTGTAGCTGCATGACTGTGCAGCTATTTTCTGAGCCCCACTCAGAGGTTCAAAAGGTCCCTGTGGAGGCAGGGAGCTCAGCTGACCGGCAGGGGGCAGGGCACCTGTAAATAGCAGCTGAATGCTGCCACATGCTGAACTGAAGAGCTCCCAGAGCAGAAAAGCAGCCAAGATAAGGAGGCAATAAGTGGCGTGGGGGAAAGTCAGAGGGGAGGGGAGTTTGGAGAGTCCCGTCTGCTGGAAGAGAGAGAGGCAGAGGCTGAAACCCAGCAGCCCCCTATGGACAAGAAGATGCTACAGCCCCACGGGACCCACCACTGGTGGAAGGTGCTCCAGGCTGGCTAGAGCAACTCCCATCCGCAGCAGGCCTGGCCCAGAAGTACCGTGGGCAGGTACAGCCACTGCCCATGGTGAGTGGGGGATGGGAGGCGGGGGGGTGCTCCAGTCTGGCTGGATTTTAGGATTTCCCTAATTGCTTGGGAAGGGGGAAGTAAGGGGTTGACTGCATGGAGTAGATGGGGAAAGAAGGGGGCTGGCATCTGTGCAATGGGGTGGAGGTAGGGGCAGCTTGTTTGGGGTTTCCTGACTCACTTGCTGCAGTCCTCTCTGTTAGGTTGGGGGGGGGGGAAGAGTGCTGGAGGGGGTGCGGGTGTGTGCATGTGCGCACAACACTAGGAGGACATTTGCATGATTTCATTTTAAACGTTTACATAGGTGTTAATGGCTTAAGACAAGAAAGAAAAAGATTCTTTTAGCAGAATTTTTTTTTGAGTGTTGCAGATATCAAACTCTGAAGTTCATGATTTTTTTTAATACATACATAGTAAATTGTATTGCATTAAGGCCAGATCTTTGCTATAGGGTAGAGTTCTGGCTCTTATGAGTCAGAAGTAGCAAGTACTAGGTATGATGCTAGTTTTGTAGGATAGAACACTGAACAAGGGGGAAAAAAACTTAGTTTATACCATCAGCTGTTTTGTTTATTTAAGTCAAAATTCATTTGTCATCTGCTATCTTTGTGTATGTGGACAAGTTGTTTTGCGTGTGATGGTCCTCTCAAAATATTTAAGTCAAAGACAAAAAAAACCCAAACAAACAAAAAGGCTTTTCTACTTTGAAAGGCTGCTAACCTCTGATATAGTTTTACACATTTTTGTACTTTGTTTGGACAGAGTTTATCATTTGGGTTGTTTAAGTCATTCAACATTGTTTTCTATACATAATAAGTGCAGGTAAAATTCAATATTACATTTGGCTCACTCAACTAGTTGAAATATTACCTGCTTAGACTTGGGCTTGGGGATCAGAGGCTTTATAACTGGAGACTTCTGTTTATTTGCAGCCCGGCTGTTTGGTGCTGGGGTATTCTTGGAGAACTTGCTCATATTATCTAGAATATTACCCGAGTGAGCTGGTGAGTCTTTTTGGTTAGCCGATACCTAAAGTAACAAACAGTTATTTTATTTTTTTCACAATAGGGGGTCTTTTTTTCCTAAAGAATTTCTGTTGTATGAAAATCTGAATTAAAAAAAATAAATCAGATGAACAGCAAAATTCTTACCTTGAAGGGATTGACTCGTCCTTGGCTGCTACATGTAATTACAGCTTTTGTTACAGGAAAGGGAAAAATACAACATATGAAAATCTGTAAAATATTGTATATGATAAGATTAAATTGAACATTTTTCATTTTATATCTTTATTTTGAAAAATTGAAGTATTCCAGCCTGTTAAATCAAAACTGAAAATTCTGCACTTTTAATTGAATGTTAGGAAAGAGGAGGAGAGGCACATGGGTAGATACTGACAACAAACAACACTACTTTCTTATTGGAATAAAATGAGATTTACTCACCAGATTTAGGAGTAGACATTTCAGATGATGCTACAATTTTGCTGAATGGATTTTGTCCTTCAGAATAAAAAGATGCATTTTAAACTCTGAACAAAATCCTATTGAACTCATTTGTAACGTTCATCATTACTTTATATTTTAGTATTTGTATAAGTGCTTTAACAGACACATTTAATTTGTCTTATCCCTGCCTGGGCTTCTCTTTTTTAAGAAAAAGGAAAGAGCTGTATATTACATTTACTTTGCTAAGCTAAGTTTTACTTTGCCAGTTTTATGGATAACCCTCACTTAGACCATCCTTTTGATCAGAAGCAACAGTATTTAAAAGAATTTCTAGTACTTAAAGCATTACCATAACATAGAAAAGATCATACTAAGAAAAAATAAATAACTGCATGTCTTCAAAGTATGTGTTAACATTTTCTTTAGTCCTCCAAAAAAAAAAAAAAAATCGAGCTAACCATATGCTAGACCCATGGTCACCAACCCGTCCAGTCGATCGCGAGGCGTTTGGGACCCCCCCCACATTTCCCCCCACTCCAAAGAAGCCCCACTACCTACCTCCAGCAACGAGGGAAGTAGTGCCAGCTTCCTGTGGGGTGGACAGAAGTCCAGCAGCTGTGCGCCACTTCCGGGGTTTGAGGAAGTGTGCAGGCTGCTCCCCCTCTCTCATACAGCCGGCGCCGTCCCATAAAGCAGGTCTGTGGCGCGCCGGGGACTCTCTGCATGGGGGGGCAGGTAGGAGTCCCCAGAGGAGGCGCAAGCTGGGGCTTCCCTTCTCCGTGCAGGGGGGTTAGAAGTCCAGTGAAGAGGCGCATGCCCGGGCTTCCCTCTTCTACGGGGGGAGGGGAGAGGAATCCCCAGAGGAGGCGCACGCTGGGGCTTCCCTCCTCCGCGTTAGAAGTCCCGAGAAGAGGCGTGCAACCAGACTTCCCTCCTCTGGGGGGGGAGGAGTCCCCGGAGGAGGTGCGTGCTGGGGACTCCCTGACCCCTGCGGCAGAACCCACTGGCACCCTATCCCCTGACCGTTGTCTCCACTGGCACCTTGGCCCCTGGTGCAGAACCCACTGGCACCCCGTCTCCTGTCGCAGAATCCTGTCCCCAGCCGCAGAACCCACTGGCACCCTGTCCCCTGCCCAAGTACCCACTAGCACCCTTCCCCAGTACCATGTCCTCTGCTCCCACCACCACAGTTGGGGCCACATTAGTGAGGTTGGGGGAAGCAGGGTTGGAGGAGTTATTTTTTTGCATCTCACTTGTGTGGCCCCAACTGACTTTTCTGTGGGTCAGTGACCCGACTCAAAATAGGTTCCCTGCCCTTCTCATAAATAAAGACAATGCTGAAACTTTTTGTGTTTGACATAATATTTTATTTAAAAATGAAGCCTGGCCAACAAACCCCCAATTGGGGTCAAGCCCCCATTTGGCCGCAGCATTATAACGCTCCTGTACCCCCACCCCCCGGGCCTTAGATCTGAGCCTATCATACACTGGAACCCCCTGTCCTGAGCCTCTCACATCCCCAAACTCCTGCAGCCCCACATCCTCAGTCTTCTGCCACAACACTCCTGCACCATCCACACACTGTCCATCTTACTCCCAACCTCCCTGCCCTGAGCCCCTCACATACTCCAACTCAAACTCCTGCACCTTCACATCCACAAGCATGTGGCTTGCTCAGTACCCCAAACCCCAACACTCCCATCCTGGAGCCCTCTCCCCGAGCCAGAATCCCCTTCTCCACCTCCTCCTGCATCCAAATACCCTCCCAGACCTTGCACCTCTCACCCCTTCCCACACCCAAATCCCTCATTCCCAGAGCCCACACATCCTGTCTCAACCCAGTGAGGGTATGGCTAGACTGCAGGAGTTTTTCCAGGATTCCAGACGTATTCCGGAAAAACTCTTCTGTGTCCAGGGATGCGTTTGGTCTTCCACTTTTTTTTAGCGGAACAGCAAACATGCTCTTTCGGTAACCCCTGTATTCCTCGTTCCATGAGGAATAAGGGGGCTTCCGAAAGAAGGGTTTTTTCTGACATTTGGCCCAGTCTAGACAGAATCGAAACCAAAAGCGGCAGTGTAGCCGTATCCTGAGAGTGTATAAGGGCTGGGGATAGCAAGTGATGGAGAGGAGGAGAACAGAGGGTGGGGCTTCAAGGAAGGGGTGGAGTTTTGGGGGAAGGATGGGGTGGTAGATCTTGGCTTGTTCTGACATTTAAAAAGTGATCTTGGACGTAAAAAGGTTGGAGACCACTGTGCTAGACTGTAATTCAGTGATTATTTTCCCTCCACCTCAGAGTCCAAAACATTTATATTACTAAATATGTACTAACACACAGAAGGCAGGAAACAGAAACATCAGAAGGAGGTATGGGCTAGAAAGTCTGCCTGTAGGTAACAGCAAAGCTACAAGCTATCACAAGCTCCCTATAAACTTTTTTTCTTTGGGTGACCCAGAAATTGGACATTAGCAGCCAGAGAGAAGGCACAGCAGAGTATGCCTACACTCTGTTAATTCACAACGAATAGTTCTGCAGCACTTTAGAGATTAACAAATAATGTAGCTTTATTTATTTATGTATTTATTTATTTAATGTATAAATGGTTTCATTTACAAATTTGACAACTGTAATCAAGGTTTGAACAAAGACCTGACATGGAGGGGTTTTACATCCCAAACCCTAATAACATAAAAAGCTAAGCACTAAGTACTAATAGAGTCCTTACAGCCCACTCTATTAGTCTCGTATAGCACAGACACTCTAATTGACAATATTTTTTCCTTCTCTTTCCCTTCCCATTCCTTCTCTTTCTCTGCTATTTATTTGTACCCTGGACCCCTTACTCCATTTATCTGAAGTGGGCTGTGCCCACGAAAGCTCATGATACCATCTACATTTTTTGTTAGTCTCTAAAGTGCTGCAAAACTGTTAGTTGTTTTTTAGGTTGTTTCAGTTACAAACACGGCTACCCCTCTGAATCTGTCAATTAAGTAAGAGCTGAACTGAAAACGACAAACAACAACAAAACAGTTCTATCAGATGAGCCAGAAGTCAATAAGTGCCATTGTTAAAAATGAAACTATAAAAAAAAAGCAATTATGCTCTAAATATCCATGCCACTAGCCATAACCTACAGCCCCCAGCGAAAACCTCTTCTACACATCATCAAGGATCCTATCATAGACAATGACTTCTCAGACCTTAGGAGGCAGGCCAGTCCTTTCTTATAGACAGTCCCCCAACTTGAGATAAATACTGACCAACAAGTTCACACCCCACAAGAGAAACACTAATCCAGGAATCTACTCCTGCAACAAACCCCATGGCCAGCTCTATCCTCACATCTACCCTAGTGACACCATCAAAGGACCTAACTTCATCAGCTATACCATCAAAGGCTCATTCACGTGCACATCTATTCTGTAATATATGCCACCATATGTCAACAATGCCCTTCTGCAATGTACACTGGACAAAATGGACAGTCTCTAATAAATGGACACAAATCAGACTAAGAACAGCAACATACAAAAACCTGTGGAAGAGCGCTTTAAACTCCATGGACACACAATTTCAGACTTCCAAGATGCCATTCTCAAGCAAAAAAACTTCCAAAACAGACTGCAACAGGAAGCTTCTGAGCTGGAATTGATATGCAAATTTGACACCCTAAACCAAGGTTTAAATTGAGTGGTTCTGCCATTATAATAGGTAATTTTCCAATCAGGTACTCTCACCTTCTCATTGCTGTTGGAGATAAATCCACTCTGATTTAATTAGCAATGCCATCACACTGCCTTCTTTGTTATCCTTTTTTTTTACCTTTTTTTCTTCACCATCTGATGAAGTGAGTTGTAGCTCACAGAAGCTTATGCTCTAATACCTTAATAAATTCATTAGTGTTTAAAGTGCCACCAGATTCCTTGTTCCCTTTGCTGAAACCGAGTAACTCTGCTACCTCTCTGAAGCATTTTATATCTGCATCTGTTGGATGCAGATATCCATGGACCATCTTTGTGGATCGCAAATGGATGAAGATTCAAATTATATATCTAAAGCCCTTCAAATCTGATATCTACAGATCATTTTAGGGGGATTGCAGCTCAGATGCGTACTATGCAGGGCTTTTCTATATGTCTGACCTGCCGTGTCACACAACATCTGTGCCTAATTTTCCCTAAGGTGGAGATGATGCTTACCTAGCTCACATTGGTGTCATGAAAATCAATGCTTTGAAAACGCTAAACAATACATAAACTGTTGATTTATCATCCAATCCATTTTATAAGCTCTGAGGGGAATTTCCACTATATTTTACAGATTCAATTAGAATTAATTGTTAAAGATTTATGTCAACTTCCCAACCTGCCCCAAAAGTGTTTCTTACTAAATTTTTGCATTTCTTCCACTTCCTCAACTGCATCTGCTTCCTTGCTGTCTTCCATATCTTGTTCATGCAGAAGATTTCTCACTCGAGGCTGGCTCCACTCTGTGGCAGAATTGCTACAACTATGTGGAAATAATTAATCGTAATGAAGATACGCATGACACTGCAGCTCATCCAAAAGGGAAAAGAGCAGAAAGGAATAAAATGAGACCAATTTACATTTCTGAATAAATTTTATAACACAAAAACAATCTGGTCTTTTTTAAATATGCTGTTGATTAATCTGTGATATGACAGTCAAAACAAATCAAGGGTTTAATAAGGTAAAATAGCTATTTCAGTGCAACTAACACAAAAAGTACACTTACCACCGCCACCACTACTACAGAACTCACATAGCACTAAGAAGGATCACATAAGCCTATGTGTTCTCTTGAAGTCCACAACACTGAATTAAAACTACACTGACCTCCAATGAACAAAGAAATCAAAGCATCAAAGACAGATCATATGACTTTGATTTATTCCCCAAGATGGGCGAACATAAGGTGGGCTCTGAATAAGAACCTTGCAGCCATTTTTGGAGGAAGTGTTAAGGAAAAAGATGCTAACTATTGATAAAAGGGATAAAACATTTGCAATCTCCTGCTATATAGTCTTGACAATCCGCAAAAATATAAATAAGCCAAGTTCAAGACTAATCATTTAAATATGCACACATGCCAATTATTGCACTAACTACTCATTTGGATACACAGCCAAGTATCTAGATGCATATATTTTCAAAATGTAATTTAGGCAGCAAGCTTTGAAAATATGATCTGGTATTTTATTGAAATCCTATTAAACTATCAAATACATTTTCTAATTTTTTTCTCTCAATCTTTGCTGATTACTAAAATGTGTGGCTATGAACAAAAACTCTTTTTCCAACCAGACTCTCACAGCAATGAACGAATCTGCCAATAAAAACAATCCAGTTTACTTGATATAATCCAATCCTCAAAGAGACGGAAGTCACCAGCGTTGGACTGTGGCTTCCATTCATGAACCAGGAAAGTGGAGCAGGCTACTTGGAAGCTATCATTCTGACTGTAGCACATATTCAGAAGTAAACCTGCAGACATTTTTACTATGGGCCTTGAACTTTTTGCAAAATTAAACATCTGAGTTTTTCTATCACTGATACCATTTAATACCAGCTCTAATTCTCTATCTACCCTTAGGGGACAAATGCTATGAAGAACCTCCACTTTGGCAGGAAATCTCAACTAAGCACTATTCTACCATGTTCTTGCACTGTAATAACTAACTTGGTCTTAAGTCACAATTTGTATTATTTTGGTGCAAGTCTGTATGTGGACACTAATAACAAAAGGTGTGCGTTAAAACTGGCCTAGTTGTTTCATGATCAGTTTGTGTGTAGACCTTCTTTAAGCCCCTGCACTGCCAACTCAGACTAGGATCTCAAGAAGTTCATTTGAGTTCCTTCAGCCTCTTGTGTCACCAACAATACTTTGCAGTCAGAACTTAGTTTTATTCTATTCTGCATAGGTTTATATATCACCCTCATTACTGTGGTATCTGAGCGACTTAAAAATTCGTCCAATAGTGCATAAGCAGGAAATGAACCAAACCACTCTCTCTAGCTGTGTTGGCTCTCCAGGGCTTATTACAAGTAGCTATTGGACAACACAGCTCTACTATTATATAGACCATTTGTAGAGTAGAATCACATGGGTACTAGAGCCAATTGTCATACACTAACAAATGTATTGCAAATTATAGCACTGGACAACACAATTATATTGACTGTACTATGATTTTGAATAGATCAGTACTAGACCTTGCATTGATTCCTGGAGGATCCCACTAAATACACCTTCACTGTTCGACAGAGGACTGTTGAGAACTACTCTTTGAATACAGTCTTTCAACCAGTTGTGTACATACCTTATAGTAATTTCATTTAGAGCACATTTCCTTAGTTTGCTTATGATACAGTCCCACATGACATTCTCACAAGTCTTACTGAAATCAAGATATCTCATGTCTACTGCTTCCCCTCCATTCACGAGGCCAGTAAGATTGTCAAATAAATTAGTTTGGTTTGGAATGATTTGTTTTTTATAAATCCACGATGGCTATGCTTTATAGCTCTCCTAGAAAACTTACCCGGCATTGCTCGGGTCCTTCAGGCCAGGGGGCTGGTGGTATGGACAGTGCAGAAGTCAGGACAGGGCAGTGGGGGGAGGGGGAAGGGGTAGAGGTGCAGGAGTCAGGACAGGGGGCTAGGAGGTGTGGGGGGCTCAGAGTAGGGGGTGGCCACTCTGCAATATAACTGTCCCCTGCACTTGCTGCCCCATTAGTCATTGCATTGCGGAGCACAGATGTCCCTGCTCTCAGCTCCCTTTCTTTCTGTGTTATGGAAACAATCAAGTTCCAAGCACATTGCATTTTTCCTGGCACAACCAACCCCTGACCTTGCTTAAAGTTAGGATAAGAGGAAGTTGCATATCAAATCTGGTGGTCCTAGCCTTGACCATATAGGAGAGTTCTCGAACAAAAACTCAGACGGACACTCAAACTATCTAAAAATATATATTGATTTTAAAAAACCATCCATGTTTCCTTATCATATAGAAATTCTTTTTACCCAGCGTTCAGATGGTTTCGGAAATCCTCTTCCCCCTCCTCCTCTTCCTCAGGTACTGCCAACTCTGTGGCTCTCTCTATTGCCATCTCACTAAGCCGCTGGGCTAGTATTAGTCTTCGAGAGCGAGACGCATACTTGATAGCTAAATTGACAGCATTTTGGCTCATGAGGTCAGCAAGTTCCACACAACGAAATTCACGTCCCAGTTTACAAGAAAGCTAACAAAAGAAAAATAATCCTTTAGTTACATACTCCACAGGCATGCTTCCAAGAATAGCCCAAATAGAATAATTAATCACAGCAAAGGCACTAGTCACCACCAATTTAATATTTCATACAGGACACGCCAGACACCCATATATACACCTTATAGCATTAGCAAAAATAGTAACCTTTTTTAGCACATACATGGTTCCTCTCTTAGTCAACGAAGACCTATTAGTCAATAATTTTTTATATATAGATATACTAGAAGACTTACCTGGCGTTTCCCAGGTCCTTCTGGGCACAGGGCTGGTGGGTGAGAACTCAGGGCAGGGCCTTGGGATGTGGAGGGTGGGGGGTCAAGGCAGGAGCCTGAGGGTGTGGAGGGGGTATGAGAGAGTATTGGAGGTAAGGAGAGGCTCAGGGCATGGGGTAACATCCAGTGGGGCCATATCTCCCTGCCCCTTGCCCCCAATCAGCAGGGCCTTCTCTACCTCCCAGCCTACAGGGGCCTTGTCCCCCCCCCCAGGCTCTCCCGGACACTAGGGGCCTTTTCTCTCCTGCCCAGGCACTGTGGTCAAAGGCCAGGGGGGAAGGTGGTGTGGTAGAGGGGCTACTTACCCACTCTGGTGGCAAACAAGATGGAGGAGTTTCAGACTTGCTGGCCGCTCTCTTGGTGGTATGACTATCCCCAGTGGCCACTCTGCACTCTAGCTCTCTCCTGTGGACTTGCTGCCCCTAGTGGTCACTCTCAATAATCGCATTTCTCCTCTCTGTGCCCCTCCCTTCCCATGTTATGGAAAACAGTCCCATTCCCAGCACTTCCCATTTTCTTGGCACCACCAAACCCTGACCTTGCTTTAAGTTAGGATAAGAGGAAGCTGCCTACCAAATTTGGCAGTCCTAGCTCTTGCCATTTAGGAGGCGCTCTTAAGCAAATGAACTCACAGACAGACAGATGCACAAATTTCTTACCTCCAATACTCTCTCATAACCCCTAAAAACGAAGCCTGGAAATTCGAAACTGACTTTAATACAAAGCATGCATGAATATGCAAGCCCATCAATGATTATTAAAATAATGCTGGAAAGTTAGTAATTATGACAGGAAAAATTTAACACTGCCTAGAATAGTGTTCCTCAAAGTGGACCGCGGGCCTGCTTTGGGAAAGCTGCAAGCTGGCCGCTCCACTTTGTTTATCTAGTGGCTTTTGGCTTGCGGATGCTTTTGGCTACAGTTCACTGTTTCCAACCAAGGGGTGCCGCAGGGCGTCCGTGGTGGGCCTGGCCTGCTCCCCTGCTGCAGGTTACACGGTGGCTCCCAGGGAAGCGGCTGCAGAGCCCACGGAGAAGTCTCCCTGGGAGCAGAGCCAGCAGCTCTTGCCGACTCCACTCCCAGGGAAGCAGCTTTGCTGTGGCAGCCCTGGGTGGCCCACTCCCCAGGAGTGACCATCACTGTGTCAGCGAAGCCTCCCTGAGCATGGAGCTGGCAGCCCTTGCTAGCCCTGCTCCTGAGCAGGCGGCTTCACTGCAGCAGCAAAGCCTCCTCCCCAAGAGCAGGGCCCGACAGCCCTTGCCAGCTTTGCTGCCAGGAAAGCAGCTTCACTAAGGCAGTGAAGCCTCCTCTCCTCAGAAACGGGGCCCCAGGGAGGTGGCTTTGCTGCAGCAGCAAAGCCTCCTCCCAAGGAGCAGGGCCGGCAGCCCTTACCAGCTTTATACTGCAGAACCTACAGCATGTAACTGTGTAACCACTAGGATTTTTAACGGCTACATGGTACATTTTTAAATGATTTTTTACATCCCTATTTCTAATTCTGCAACATTTATGGTATTCTGGTGCCAGACTTCTTACGCAGAGACTGCCAATTACACCTAATGGTACAGCAAAAAAAAGCAGTTGTCTCTGTACAATATCTATTCCACAAGTGAGAAGGCTAAATGCACACCGAGTCTTACGTGAATAACTGTACACACAGAAGAAATTGACAACATAGCTATCCATAATTAAAGTGAAACCGACATCAAATACTATTTACTGAAAATGAATGCTAAACAATAAGCTTTAATTGCTTTCACATTTAAATTTTACTTACAGCAAACAATTTCATTAAAAGTTCCTGCTGTTCTTTTGCAGCCTCATTTTTAGCATTTTCATCATATTCATATCCATTTTTTGATAAATAATCCAAGTGGTTGTGAAACAAAACTGAACGCCAAAATTGTTCCTGAATAAGAGAGTAAAAAAGTATAATGAAGGCCAGAATAAAAGGTGTTTAGTACTTTCCACCAACTCATATCAAATTATTTTCTAATGTTCCTAATGTCCCACATCCTATTTGGGCAAGTGATACATAGAAGAGTGTTCTTTATCTCAGGACCTTTACTTAAGCCTCTATCTGAAAAAAAGAAACATACCACACAAAGAACTTTGTGGCATGCTTGTAAAACACATCATGGCCACACACAAAAGTGCTCCATATAGTGTTGCTGATTTTGGTTGTATGTATTTCTGGAGGTTTCATTGCATGACATAATCTTTAACTGAAAATTAAATTCCAGGAGATTCCCAGATAATCCTGGAGCTCCAAACATTTTATATGCAAGGCTAACACCATTTGTATTATACTTGTTCTCAGCTGGACTGAATACTGGTCTAATCTGAACTATCTGAACCTGCACCAGTTTATTGTAGTGAAACAGCACTAGCTGGATCTTGGCCAAAACTAGTGTTTTGCAACACAAACAAACAGGGCCAGCAAACTAAACTTAACCATTTGTGTTTAAACTAGTCCATGTTCATTGCCTCGACTGGGAATGATTCAGTTCTGTAGTGTAGAGACTACTTAAAATACAAGCTCTCTCTGGCTAAATTAACATTTCATGAAGTCCTTCAATTGTTTGGCAAGGACAACGAGGCACACATTGTTAGTACTTTTGAAAAATGGAGGAAAACCACTGAACAGTTCATAAAAGAATAGGCTTTTTTTTTTTTAACTGAAGCTTCTTCTGTATACATAGATCAGTGAGCATGGATTTCAAAACACATGAAATTGCCATATGAAATGGTGGTTAAAAATCAATGCCAATTTACATAATGTGAATGCCAAATGAAAACAGGTGTAAATGAGGTTTAAATGAAAACAGAATATGGAGCAAAGTAGACCTTTTGCAGAAATACTGAAGAATCTTCTGCATGTACATCTTTTTAACTAGTCTATTTTAAGAGACAAATTAAACCTGAAGACCAATATTTTCAGAATGACTACTAATTTTGGGTATTTAAGAATATACTTAAAGGAGTCAGATTTTCAAAATTTGTATGGATCAGCATTGCCTCAAAATCAAGCCCTTTTTAAGGGCTTTCAAGTTGGGTCCCAAACACTAAGGCAGCCAAAAATATTAATTATTTTTGAAAAGCAGACAGATTAGATTTTGTTGGTAAATTAGCATTTCTTAATACATTGACTTTATCAACTGTATTTATTTATTTTCCTTGGCGCACACAATTATTTCAACAAACAAACAAAAAACCTGTGTAAACTACCAAGCCTGAATGAACTCCACATATCTTTCACAGATTCTACAATGCTTCTCTGTATTACAGTTCCCAAAATGTTTACTGGGGTTAAATATTTTACAATAAATTTAGTGAAAGATGCCAGACTAACAGCCCTGGTAACTGAAGACCCCTATTTATGTACAGATGGACAGAATGGGTTGCAGCTTTCCTATACTACCCTACTAATGTGTGTCAAACTTGATGCAAAAGCAAAAACACTAGAAGAGTGCTATCATGTATTCAATAATTTGACTCTTTGATGCTCACTGCAGTTGTAGTTTTAAAGGTGTGGACCCCTGTTCATTAGAACACTTAAGATTACCAACAAATTGGGATGCGATTAAGTCTACATACCTCCATCTGTCCTTTTTCTGTGGTAATTTGACAGTATGGAAGTTTAAAAGATAAAATTGCTACAGCAGGACGTGGAAGTGTAGGAGGGAACCGAGCTCCTTTACAAGGAATGCATCTGTACCAGGGAAACAAAACACATACAAATCACTCAAAATCTACAATAAAGCCAGTTCACCTAACTGCAAGCCAGGTCTCCCAATTATCTAGTTGGAACAAGATATTTTAACAGGATTTATTATTTACAAAAGTAGTATATTCCTAACACTTAAATCAATATTGCAGTGATGGGATTGCATATATTTTTACATCTGAAACAAATAAAAGCTTATGAAAAGGCAAGACTATTTTCTCCACAATGTCAGTTGCACCAAAGTTCCCATTCCATTCTCTTGTTTACTCCAGATATGTTAAATACAGCAATAAAACATCATAAATTTCTAACACATGATTTAACATATACTAGAAACCATACATCCAAATGTATTCAAATTATGGGCCACTGAAAAATGGAAGATAATTGCAAAATTTGAGCTTATCATTTGTTTTATTTCTGAGAAGCAGAGTGTGTGATGGAAGGGGATACACACTCTCTCACTCTCTCTCAAGACAGTTTTGTACCACTTTATGCTTTTTGACATCACAGATACAGTCCCGAATTAAGTTACTCAAATATTACTGTGGTATTATAATGGCATTGAAGCCAGTAAACTCTTAGAAGGTTCAGCTGTCTGTAGAGCAGTCTCACTCAAGTAATAACATTTCTGTTTAAGAGTTTAGGATGGTGTTTCAAGCACTGCATAAAAAAAAGGCAACATTACTGATCTGGCTATGTGTTTTAATTATTGCATAAGGTTTGATAAATGAAACACCAAACAATGGCCTTCCCCTGCTTTCTTATCTTTAGCAGTTCTTGTGGCTTTGATTAAAACATTCTTTATAATTCATAGAGGATCACCCTTTTTATTAGAGGAAAAGGAGGAAAAAACTCATGATGACTCTGACTCAGTTATCCCACTAGTTTGATATACATTTTAATGAGTTTCCTGTAAACCAGGGTTATTTAAAGATCTGGAAGTGGAAGTGGGCAATGCCTTGACATTTGCCAATGACACAAAATTCTTTCACTTTAAAAAAAACTATGGAGGAGTGTAAGAAGCTCTACTTTGAATTACATTTTTTTCTAAATTCATCTGCCACCAGCCTTTAGGATGGTGTACCATTGACAAAAGATAATCTCAATTTCCCATGTGAGCTGATGGGTTCTGAACTGCGGGATCCTCTCCGGAAAAAAAAAGGATATAGGAGACACAGATGGCTGAATAAAAGACCAACCTAGTGTGGATCAGCAATTAAACAGATAGGATGCTTGGGTGCATTAAAAAGGGATAAAAAAAATATCAATTACTTAAACCATGTTATTGTCATACACCATTCTATAAAATGGTGGTTCATTCTCAGCTTCTTACAGTCATAGGTTAAGTATTTTCGCAAAAGTAAACTGTTACGACTGAATCCACACAGGACAATATCCACCCATGTGGATTCCATTACACGATCTGGCCATTATTAAAGGCATATGAGGGGGAAAGATATACCAAATGATCAAAGCATTTTTAAAAAGCAATGTACGATTGGACCAAATGAAATTGGGAGCTTATGGTACTGTTTTAGGAACTCCATAGTCAGAAGAAATCTTATGAGCTTATTGGCTTTAGAAATTTGTAATTTTAGTAAGGTTTGTAATTCAGTACCAAGAGGTCATGAATTTACGATGCACGATAAAATGCAAGATGCCTATTAGCCAAGTTAGAAATGTAAAATTAGTCAGCCACACGTTAGAAATGTGTTAATCAAATTGTTACTGATAATTTTATTCATGGTGAACTTAGTAATTAAAAGTATATTTTAAAACTTATATATATAATTAGATCACTTTGGGGGCATATGTATTAGCTACATAATCTTTAAAAAAAATCACATTTGTAAAAGTTTTTTTTTCTAGTTTATATTATTATAAAGGGGAAATGTAACATATATACCATGATCAAGATAAATCAAGAAAGAAATTCTCTTTGCAATATCCCACCTCAGCTGCTGGGGGTTTTCATGGATACCAACTACCCAATAATGATCTGATTTTCCTTTGCAGTGCTCTCTTGTGTCACACACAGGAATCCATGTGTTCCCAAGTCCTCTATTCAACATCTTCACGATTCCCTCAGAATCCACATAACATGGGGTACCTATTTGTAACAAACACACGCATTGTTCTGTCAGACAACTCAGTTTAAGGTTGCAATATGACTAAGGATTTATGGGAAGATGCTGCAAGGCAGCAGTACATGGTTAGGATACCCAAATATTAAGTAATGCCCTCCTGCCAAAGAGTACAAACTGTTTGGGAGAAGCTACTATTTGCTTAGAAAGCTGCACCACCTGCTGGTCAGATTATTCAAACTGAAATGTAAATGTGGAGATACATAATAGATTGGAATTCCTGAAAGATTTGATAGAAAGTAAGTTACTTTAGGGAAAACCCCAGCTTTGGTAACAAGCACTTTTTCCTGCTATAATTTTCAGAAGTAAACAAGTCAACCGAAAGGAAATTTCTCTCTTCAGTCATGGACACAGCAGTATTTGCAATTTATTCTTCTACTCAAGGCAGGTAGTTCCCAAATTAAACTACTTAGCAGCTGTAATTGTCTTTGACATTTGATTCAGATGGTGTAGTCTTTCTACTTTCTCACTATCCAGCCAAAATTCAGGCCTGCAAGAAGGTTGGATGGTGGAGTACCAAACCACAAAAGAAAGAGGTCATACTTGTGAACACAGAAAACATTCAGAAGAGGTGCAAGTGCTGATATCTGTCTTTAGACTAGCGAGTGTTTGCTAGATCCCCAGTATTTGTTAGCACTCCAATTGCATTAATAGCCAAGAAAAGTTATTCTCGTCCATGTATGACTAGCAGATTGGAATCTCTCCTTTTGGAAGCAGAACTGCCCATTTATCTGGTCTTTGTCGCCTCAAACTGCAATTATTATTGGACACAAAGCTGCCACTGAAGACCACTAACATTTCAGCTAGTGCAGAATGCAGTTCCTGAAGTGGTGCTTCTCACAGGAAGAATGACACATGTAGTTCACAGCATGCTCTGGTTTCTAATTTGTGTCCAGGTACAAGTCAAGGTATTGGCTGCAACTTAAAATTTTTTTAATAATATTGTTCCTGATTATTGCAGAGAACACTTCTCATGCTATAACACAGCATTTTAGATCAGCTGAAGAACATGACTTAAAAGTCCTCACAAGGACGAGTAGGGTTGGGGGCATGTTCCCGGCTGTGGGACCTCAGTTCTAGAACTCACTCCAAATATAGATCTGACAGAGGAGACATTGCTGATCTTCACAGAATGCAACATGGCTCATCTATTTTTCTCACAGGCAGAGAATGGCAGAGATGTGGCTGGAGGGGAATGCAAAAGGGAAGCTGACTGGCTCAAGGTTTTTTAGTAAGATTTTTATGTGTTTTGGTTAATATTATAAATGCACGAAGATTTCTGATTACCACATTTTAAATCAGAGAACAAAGGACTGGTCAGTGATCAAGACAGTTTAAAAACAAACTGGTGTTACAGGAATATCTCATTTTTTGAAGATTAGGTGTACTCTTCTGCAAAATTCTCCATCTAAAAGGGAACTAAAATTTCTCATTGGAATGCCAATCATATAACTGCATTAGCTTACCTTCTGCTGAAAATCCTACCCACATCAGGTAGGATTTCCTCGTAAGAGGAAGCGGATCTCCATGCAAAACCAGCCTCTTTTTTTTCCCTAACTCTATTAGCTGCACTCCAAGGCACTGGTCCCCATCAAAGCCAGTACCTAGTAAGAAAACAAGGTCAAGCCCAATGACTGTATAGCATAACAATGTAATTGCATGCTTTCTTTGACAGAATCTGATATAGGTTGCACCTCCCTAAACCGTGATTCTATGGTCTGGCAAGATCCAGATCATGGATGTTCCTGGACCAGAGAGCCCCAGGGCGGGAAGCCCAGTGGCAGGAGAGCCGGTGGCTGGGAGCCTTGCCAGGCCGGGAGCCTGGTAGCAAGGGGGCTGGCGTCTTGCAGCCCAGGTGGGGCCAACATCAGGGAGCAGGGCCAGGTCTGGCGTCTGGTAGGAGGGCCAGAGCTGCTGTCGACAGTAGCGGGGCTGGCAGCAGGGCAGCCAGGGCTGAGACCTGAAGCCGTGCCAGTGGTGGGGCGGGAAACGGGCTGGCGGGGGGGGGAAGAAGAGGGAGTGTGGCATGGTACCTCCCCTGGTTCAGCAAATTCCCAAAGATGCCAAACCAGGGAGGTCTAACCTGTAGTAAAATGCATATTCTTCTCTCTGAGCTAATTTTTAATATGTTTTTAATTGAACAGTTACCTCAGTAATTCTAATTCAGGTTATCAAACTCCTCAGTCAAATAACTGAGACACCAATTCTGATCTCAGATATGCGGGTACATATTGTGTGTATCTTGTAAGATCAGTTACAGCTCTTACAAACACATGCGTAATAACTGTTTTTACAAACTACAGTGGCAGTTTGCTCCTGTGTATCAAATCTAAGCTGGATGATGGCTATCTTTCAGTTACAATCCTCTCCCCCAAACTTAGCCAATTATCAAAGCACTTTCTTTATTCCTGCCAAGCAATTAAATGTCTATAGTATATTATAATCTAATATAAGGTCTATAGTTTCTTCAGAATTCACGTCATCATAAGTGATAGATATGCATCAATATGCAACAAAGGCAACATTTGCAAACTTGAGTGCCTAAAAATTTAAGCAAAAAATTGTTGCTGTTTCTCAAGTGTTGAGCACATACAATTCCTACATAAGTCAATGGATGCTGCGCATCCTTGGCCCCTCTCACAATCAGGTTTCTTATTTTTAAGTGACTAATTTAAGGCACTTGAGTTTGAATATGTAGGTTTTATTATTCAATGACAGTTGTGGAGTTGTTGCAATAAAAGGAATAACTAGTGGAGGAAAAGAGAGAAAGCACAGAGTGAGGAAAAGAATCGGTGACAATGCACAACAGACCATTACCTGAAACCACTAACAAAAGGTAATAGGGATGAATGGGAAGTTGTGGAATCTCCAACACTGGAGATATTTAAGAGCAGGTCGGATAGACATCTGTCAGGGATGATCTATATGGTGCTTAGTCCTGCTGTGAGGGCAGGGGAATGAACTTGAGGACCTCTCAAGGTCCCTTCCAGTTCTACTATTCTATGATTTAAAACAAACCAAAAAAAGAGCACGAAAAAAATAATACCTCTGTGATAAACAACCACAAGCTGCTCTCCATGTCCTGCCATTGACACCACTGGACCAGGGAGACTGAAGATCTCTTTCTGAACTCCACCAATTGTAAATACACGAATTAGCATGGCACTAGTGGCACATGCAGCCCAGCCCTGACCCAGACAAATAGCTTCAATATCTTCATCCTTTGGCATATCTACTGTCCATTCCTTGTTTGAGTCCCAAGAGCCAAAATGGATGCAATGAAGCTTGCTAAAAAATGAGAAAAAAAGGAAAACATTTAAATTTAAAATACACAGCATGATTTAAAATATACTGTCCACTTACCTGTTCTTTGTAAACTTTTAGAGATTGGATACTGCCTACAATCTGCAACTATCAGACAAGTGAAATGACATGATAATTACAAATTACAAATTGTAATCCTATTGCTCAGTGATTGATCATCCAATTCAATTTGCAGCTTTGGAGAAGTAGAGATTCTTCAAAAGCATGATGTGGAATCTGGTTAGGTGCCCATGGGTGGGATCTTCAGATGTGCTAAGCAACTACAATTCTAATTAAAATTAATGGGAGCTGAGGGTGCTAAACACTCCTGATTATCAGGCCCTTACAAAACTTGTCACACTTTCCTGATAAATTCTTTTGGTTATTTTTTATTAAACATTTTAATTTTTTTTTTTAAATTTAAGCTTTGAGAGACATAAGCAAATTGCTTAAAAATTCAATTTGATGAGGGTCTACTTGCATGAATAGTTCTATTAAGTGCTGCAAGGATTTAAAAAATTAAAAAGGACAGACAACTCTCACAGATATCTGTCAGCAGTAAATAAGATCCAGGAAGAGAGCTACATGTTTAGAGCTTAATCCCTGTGTCCATTGATCATTACTGCCTATTACATTCCCATTTGTCATTTAATAGTGGAACTCCAATGCAACATCTTTCACATGGCAAACTTAAAAATACAGCTACTTTAGAGTCTTATTACATTACATTGAAACACTAGAAGGCCAAAAAGGCTGACTCTTAAATACCCCAAGTGTCTGACATACTTTTGAAAAGCTTTCAAAAGCCTACAAGTTTTTCAGCACTCCTATAACTAGTAGATGCTGATCACATTTTATAAATTAAGGGCTACATTTTGGCTAGTTGTACAGAGATGAGCTGGGTGAGGAAATTGGTGGAAGATGCTTCTATCTTCAGAATCCTCACTGAAGAATCAGGCAGGATGCTACTGTAAAAGGGAACATTCTGCTGTTGGAAAGCATGTATTTCACCCTTCATCAGGGGATATAAGGAGCACTATGCAATGCACAACTTAAGTCATTCTGTCAGTGTGTGCCCTGCAGCCAAAATGCATCTATACACCTAAGCTCAGACACAATATCTGTCTATTGTCACTCCTAGTACTGCAGAGAGAAGTAAGGGGACACACTGGCCAACATTAAGGACTTGGGGGATTGGAATTCTGTCATTAGTACGTACAGTTTCTCTTACAACATCAATGCATTAAAACCAAACAGAAGAACTTTAAACAAGAAACAAAGAAAAGCTACCTGCGCAACATAAAGTATTAGGATACTCTTTAAATCTATATAGTGGAAGGATGTGAAAATCTACCACCAAAATTGCTTGGGGTTTTTTTGTTGTTTTTTTCCAATTAAGGTCAAGAAGCAAAAAACAAAGAGCTCCATGTTGTTATCAAACGTGCTGACTTTAATTCCACAATACAGGTCTCATGCAGAAGTGCTACAGTTTACCTTGCAAGTTCCTCTGTGCTCTCACATGCCAACAAGATAGCTTCACTAGAGAGATCAGCCATTGTGTAATTTAGAGAATTTGGTAAGTGTGTTGCATGATGTATAGAGGTATCATGAAATTCCACATCTATAGCATTGTCTTGCTCATCATTATAACACCGAATAATACCAATAGAGTTCCATACCTATAAGAAAAAGGTGAAGAATATTAGCAATTCCAAATAAGCCAGTTAAATTATTTACACCTATGAACAGTTAAAAAGGGTTTTACAAAAATCAAATTCATAGCTCCTGAATAAATTCAGCAGTATAAATTTAACCAGCTTTCATCTGTAGACACCATAATGGATTATAAAAGTAAGTTATAATCACTATATGTGTATTGTTTAATCTCTCTCCTTGTGAAATGAAGGATAGGTTAGTCACTGATGTAAACTATAGGGATGTAAAATCCCAGTTAACCAATTAAACATTATGTTTAACTAGTTAACCGATTAAACAGGGCCAGGCAAGGACTACTCTGACCGTGGTGGAGCACCCATGCCTGCGGAAGGACCCGCTGGGCTGAACAAGCCCAGCGGGCTGCTCCAGACCCCACTGGGTAACCATCACTCGATAAGGGTGATGCTTACTGATTAATCAGTTACCTATTCACATCCCTAATACAGAAAGAAATAATGGAAGAAGTTCACAGAAGATCATAAAATAAAAATTAGTCTTAAAAGTACAAAATTGGTGAATAAAACTCATAGTTAAGGATGGCATTTAGTCACAGAGGTAAAGGATTCTGTGAATCTAGCAGACCTTAATGACTTCTTTGTCTTCAGCCCCTGCCTCAGCAGCTGCAATGGATGATCAGCAAGTGGAGCCATGGCTGTCAGCAGCCAGAGTTTTCAGCCCCCAGGGCTGGAGCTGTCAGTGCCTATAGAGTAGTCACCCTCCTTCCAAACCCCTCAGTCACATCCCCCAGCAGCCATGGCCAGAGCTGCCAGCAGCAAGGGCCAGTGCTGTGCTGGCCCCAGAGCTGCCCTCCTTGCTCGCAGTGGACACAGCCAGGTCTGTCAGCTGCCATGACCAGAACTGTTCCACTTCCCCACTCTAACCACCCCTGCAGCACAAGGTGTCTCTTGACATCAGCCACAGGGGCCAGAGCTATCCCCCCAACACCATGCAGATGGAGCAACCCCCTCCCATGCCCTCTCCCCCCACAACTGGAGCTGTCAGTGGCTAGGATTAGAGTTGGAGCTGTACCCACTCTAGTAAGATGAAGGCCTAAAACAAAAGCCTATGTAGCACAGGCCTGATTTGAGGCCTGAGGCCTAGCTAGCAAAGGACAACACTTGGCTAATATAAAGCAAAACTAAGCTGTGAGCAAGAGGCAGGCCCCTTGCTCACAGAACTTAGCACGAACAGGGCTAAGAGTGCAAAACATTACTTGGTAATAGGCCCAGGTGTAGAACAGTAATTGGTATTGGTCATAAGGTGAAAACACATTCCAAAAGGATGGTAACACCAGCTCATTAAAAAGACCTAGGTACCCACTCCCCCCACAGATACCAACACAGGTTCAGGAAAGGGTCTAAAACAACAGCATGGTGGATACAGCTGATCTAGTTAAACCACGAGGTACAGGGTGATGTGTGGTATCTAAGTAGCGTCAGAGGGTGGCAACCTGATGTGTCAGGAGTGATGTGCAACTGGTTTGTACCTGTATATAAAGTGGTGTCTTGGGGGGATGGTCTTTGTCTGACCAGGAAGACAGTGGAGGTCTCCCACTGATTTAGTCAGTCCACTGTTATGGCATACATATACATAGTGATTCGGTGGTCTACTAACAACTATTACTGTACTTTGCTTAACAATAAACCTGGCTGGGCGCCTTCGATCCTCATCTGATTTGTGATCCTTGGGGGCTCTCTTGAAGTCTGCTGTGTTAACTAACTGCGCAAGTCAACATGGCAAACATCACTGAGACACAGGCAAGCAGCCTTCTGGTTATTAACACTGACAGAGCAGGAACCCATCAGGACGACCCTGCCAAACCGACAACATCCCCACCCCTTCACAGCAGCGGTGGGGACTGTCAATCCCTACTTCCTCCCCCACTCCTTATGGTGGGACTTGGGCTGTCAGAATGTAATCACACAGGTACAAAATGTCATTTTAATTTTTCCTTAAATATTCTATGTTAAATAAAAAATAGGAACTTCAAATTTGTGTGTGATTTAGGCAAGTTACTTAATTAATTCCTCTGCAGCCAAGTTTCTTCATGTGTAAATGAGGTTACGTATACAATGCTTAGCAATCCTTCTAAAAGTACTTTCAGATTTAGACCCAAAAGGTGCTAAGTATACCATTAAGAGAGTTCTTGGTATTAACAGAATACTACTTTTATTATTTAGCTTCACAGTTATGTCAAACTTTAAAATTTTCCAAGATAAGTCTAAAAAATTTGATCTTAGCCTTAGACAAGTCAAACCAGAAGAAGTGTCAGTAATTATGGAAGATATTATCATACCAGCATCCATAGATAAAATTAGACTTACCATGAAGCGGTGCATGAGATGCGAAGGGGTAGAACCAGACTGGAATGGCTTTTGCTGTGGGGTTGGCATTGGTCCATCATAGAAAGGTCTTTGGGTGGTTGATGCTGGTAGAACTGGTATGCTGCCATCTTGGTCATCATCATCATCTTTTTCAAGATTGGAATTAACTTTCATTAGCGCAGTATCTAGAGGGTAAAACTTCAATATCAGAGAATTACTGGGGCAAATGAGAGAGAAAACAATTAAAGAAAACACCAAAGAGCTGTGCAGCGTGATAAGACATAGGACATATTTGACCAGAGGATGTAGGAAAGACACAATAAGACATTATTAAAACCCCCCAAAATACTATAAGAGTTGTAGAACCCAGTCCATACTGTACCTAGTGAGTTATCATCCTCTATTATTGCCCCTCGGTGCCTAGGATGGCCTGAAGCTAGCATGAGGTCGTCATCATCATCATCCTCCTCATAAGATATGACCTTTGGAGACGACTGTGGCTCAGTCAGGTTTGCGTTTAAAAAGTCATCAGCTTCATCAAAAAGATCATCATAGTCCTTTGTCACTGCACTGGAGATCTGAAGTGAAGTAATAGTCCTCAGAGAGCATTTTTCTGATCCTTGCATTCACAAGGTGAATTAGCTAATAACCAGACCAACCCATACAGGGGCTGAGTCGGCTAGATCTTTGAGTTTTTAAATAAGCATGACTGCATAACACACACAGATAAGGATTCATATTTTTATTACCTTGCCACTTGATTTATTTCCAGCTCTATTACAAACATTCTCAAGGAGTCCCAGATTTCCTTCGGTGTCTGTATAAGCTATTTGCCCTCCTTTGGGGTGCCACGCCAGCCCACAAATTGTGTAACTTTTCTCATGTTTCATCCTAAATACACAAAAATGGTTTTTAAGATTCTTAAGGCTAGACCTTTCATAAGTGCATTCTGCGATGTTCTCATGCTCCTTGGTGCTATAAAGCAACATATAGATAAATGTGGCAAAAAAATTAAGAGGTACAGAAAAGGGCTACTTTGATAATCAGAGAAATGGAGAAACTGCCTTATGACTGGAGACTTAAGGAGTTTGGTTTGTTTAGCCTAAAAAACAAAGGCTGAGGGAAGACATGATTGTTCTCTATAAATACAGGAAGGGAAAAGAGTTATTTAATATAAGGGCCACTGTTGGCATAAGAATATATAAAATCATACAATCACAGAATACTAGAATTGGAAGGGATCCAGAGAGGTTATCAAGTCCAATCCCCTGCCCTCAGGACCAAGCACAACCTAGATCATCCCTGATAGGCATCTATCTCAACCAGTGGTTGTAACTGGTGTTTCTCAACTAGTGGTACAAGTACCCTTAGGGGTACTCGAGAGAAGTCTGGGGGGGGTATGTCAACACAACTGAAATTTGGAGAAAACTGAATTTTTGTTATAAGTTTTACAGTGCTTTATTATTTTTGTACTTTTTACACCCAAAAATTTCATCGCCTGCCTGGCTACGATTAAGTTGTTTAAATAAATGTGTTGCAATGGTAGAAAAAAAATTGTGTCCGAAAACTGTAGGTACTGGGGGTACTTATAATTTTTTAAAGGGGTACTTTATACAAAAAGGTTGAGAAACACAGGCCTATCTAACCAGCTCTTAAATATCTCTAGTGATGGAGATTCCATAACCACCCAAGGCAATTTATTCCAATGTTTAACCACCCTGACAGTTAGGAAGTTTTTCCTAAATGTCCAACCTAAACCTCCCTTGCAGCAATTTAAGCCCATTGCTTCTTGCCCTATTATCAGAGGTCAAGGAGAACAATTTTTCTCCCTCCTCCTTGTGACACCCTCTTAGGTACTTGAAAACTACAATTATGTCCCTTCTCAGTCTTCTCTTTTCCAAACTAAACAAACCAAATTCTTTCAGTCTTCCCTCATAGCTCATGTCTTCAAGTCTCCAAACAATTTACCACTTAAGACAGTCTGGTGAATAATTCAGTGAAATGTATATAGGAAAGGGTACATCAATGCCAAACATGAAGTAAAGCCCTTCTTTTTCCCAGTCAAGGATCATTTCTGGAGATCCAAATTATTTTCTTAAAAAAAAAAAAAAAAAATTTATCTTCTAAAAAATGACCTCTCTTGTGGAGTAGGGTTGTATTGGTATTAAGCACAAAAATTATTCCTAGAAAATTTCATCAACTTAATAGCTAACAAACGGCATTTTGTCCACTATAATAGACATGTATTTGGCATTTTTTAAATCAGAAAGGAGTGCTTACAAACAATCCTCATAAATTACCTCCAACTTTTACACTGTTGTGGAATCAAACAGGGAATTTGCTTCTCATGGTTTACATTGTCATCTTTGTTTTTATCTCTGGCAAAAAGTTCCTCCAGCATTTCCAACAGCACTCCTTCACAAGCTTAGCATATAGGAAAGACCATTTCTTTTTAGCTACAGCCCAGCACTATCTGAAGAGGCAGCTATTGCTTTTTCCTATAAAGTTGCTGATGTTGAGAGAATGACAGCTGAAGTGTGATATGACTTTTTCAGGTTTTCAATTTTGTCACAACTTGCAATGCTGCCAGGAGGCGAACCTGCACTGAAGTTACTGTGCTTTGATTCAAAGTGGTGCCTCACACTGACAACCTTACAGATGGATACAGGGGTTTGGCATCTTAAATGAAAATGAGGCGGCATAATAAAAAGAAAATCTGCTCTTCAGTTTTGGTTAAAAGCTGTTTTTCCTGTTAATTTTGCCAATTCACATTAATTTTTCCATCACTAATGAAAAAATTGACATGCTAAATTGCAAGAACTTAAGATCCAATAAGTCATACTTAATTTGTGTGAGCATCCCTTGGCTGTCAGCCAGCAGCTGCCATTCTCCAACCACCCAGCTTTGAAGGCAGTGCCACCATCAGCAGCAGCACAGACATAAGAGTGGCATTACCATACCATGCAACTCTTACCACTTCCCTGTTGCAGGTGGCAGTGCTGCCATCAGTGCTGGGTATCCAATCACTCTTCAGCCACCCAGGCAATGTTTATTTTGTGCCGGGACTTGCTGGAACTGAGTCCTGGCACCTTTTTCATTTACAAATTAAGCACTGCCAGTGAATGACTTACTAAGTCAGTCAAAAGCTTCAGAGGGGTAGCCAAGTTAGTCTGTAACTTGAAAAACTAGAAATAATAGGCAGAATAACATTTTTTTAAGGTGAGCTAGCAGGTCATATGGAAGTCTTGTTGGGCTCACAGGCTGCCTAATGAGTATCACTGGTCTAGACAATCATAATAGTCCCTCTGGCCTCAGAGTCTATGAACTGAAGTCAAAGTAGCAGAAATACTTAATAAATAAATATTACCAACACATTCTTCCTTTTGTATGAAAAAAAAAAACTCAATTTGAGTTTTAAAACAATTAATAAATCAGAATTATAGTCATGAAATGATGATTTCCCATTATAGGTGGAAAAAGAAAAATAATTTCCCAGCAGATATGTCCTGCTGAATTTTCCAGTTACAGTAGCATATACAACTGCTCTCATGAATTAAATTTGACTAATAAAGCCTCCTTTCTCCCTTTGTTCTCATATAAGCATCCTCCTATGAATTTTCCGCATATAAATATTCTGGGGCTCCTAACGTATTTTTAAAGTAATAATTAAGTTTCTTATCTGACTTATTCACATGCAAAAAACCCTCTCTCCTCCTCACTTGATCATATTTATGGAACTTTACTAACAAGACTGCACAACTAAGTTCTGTCTTTTCTTCTTTGCCCCAAAGAAAAACAGTGAGCTCTCTGATGAATGGTTAGTTCCCCACCCTCCCGATTTAAGTATCCCATCCTTGAAGAAATGCATCACAAGAGCCATTGTTCTTGCCCTTTCAGGAGGCTCAAAGCTATATTCCTCTCTGAGCCTGCCACAATGCCACTCTTTATAAATTAACAAAAGGATGAAGGTGAGAAGTAAAATGTATCTCCTTATGAACTGAGAACTAGATAGGGTTATTTAGTCATAACCCAAACTGGGGTCCCTGCCCCAGGAGAACCAATATGAATTCTGACTCCAAATGAGAGAGAGATTGACTCCCATTGCTTCCTCGCTACTCTTAGAAGAAAGCATGGTGCACACTATGCATACATGAGTGATGATAATTCCATGACTCTGCCTACTTTCCATCATATTTCTGGGAAGTTGCTCCTGGTGGGGGAAAGAGGTAAAGCATCTCAAGCAGCCCCTATGCTTCTTTCAATCCAAGGCCTGCAATACTGGCCATCTCTTCTACAGGTTGTGTAAGAGTGAGGAGATTCCATGCTCCCTTCTCCCACCCATTGTGGAGCCATATGAAGGCCATGAGTGGACTGCCTCTCTATTGCTCTCAGCTGAGAGAGCAGGAGAGTGGGATTTTTTAAAATCTAAATACATCTTTTTATGAGTTTTCTAAAAGCAAATTATGTATCTATTTATATGGTGAAAGTCTAAAAATAAATGATAGGATAAAACTCCTCTTTGTCAAAACAATAGACAAACATTTATGTATTTTATGGGAAAGCAATGAATACCTCTCCATGCACTCCTGAGTTTCCACATTCCAAATGACTAGGCATCCATCAACACTTCCAGCTGCTACATATTGTCCGCAAGGAGACCAGATAACAATATTCAGAGTCTAGGATAAGTAAAATAGACATTGCTATTAGTTGAGCACTGACAATATTCTTGGTTCTGTATAGTAAAAATCACATATATGAAAAAGATTTGAAAACTTCTACGAAACTGTTTCTTATAAGAGACACATTAAAAATCAGGATGTTTTTTATTACTTTTCATTCAGCGTGCTTATTTTCAGTCACTGCATGCTGTAGAGAAGTGCAACAAAATCCGAGGTTTTCAAATATCCTTCAACATGTGGACAGCAGCACAATGCATTTTGCAAGTGCAGAAAGCAACTATTTTAGGTGGAGTTATGTACAGTGTAAATGACTATGTTTTATATTTTAATATTTGAAAGACTATTAATATCTGTTCCACTGGCAATATACCCAGTGATTACACGCATACCAAATACACATATCTAAATTACTACACAGGTAAATTTGCATTCTCCTACACAGCAATGTCCAAAGACATATTATAAGTCAGGGAACAGCAAAGCTGCTAATTCCCTACTATGTAAGCAGATTTCAATAAATCAAAATATAGAGTAGATAAATGAAATCTCTACTACACAAAATCAAGAAATATTCCTAACAGTTCTCTTTATATGATTCAATATAGGACTATAACAAGATTGCAAATGAGAGGGAAGATCACCTGGAAGGCATATGGTCACTAAACAATTTCTAAGAGGGTAAGAGTCACCTTATGAAAAAGTTTGCAAATCTGGGTTTTAGAGTACTCACCTGAGTGATGAAATTATCTGAAAGATCATATTGATTATCCCAAGTTTCTCTTCTGTACAGTTTAACAACTCTCTCAACTGGAACTGCTAGTAACTATTCAGGGGGACAAATCAAAATTTTTCTTAATTTAATTTTTATTTCAAATTTCCCTTCCCTTTCAAATAACATTAATTATAGCAGCAAACAAGCAGTGTAGTTCCATTATTCAGAACTGATATTATAGTTGCAACTATCACAATGTGTCACAGTATTTAATGAACACTTTTAATTAGCAATCCAATTTAACTGGTTGATAAAGACAGATAGAATATTGCAAATTACACTGGAAATTGCAAGAAACACAAAGCAAGCACATTTGAGCACACCAATTTCTAATTTAAATCTGCATTTATTTCTGGCAGAAGGGTGAAGAAGCTAACAGTTGCCCCTGAAAATTACAGAAATTCTTTGGAACAACTAGCAAAATTTATAAATAGATTTCAACTGCTTATAAACAAGACTTCCCCCAATGGATGCCCAAAAGTAGATGTCTATTAAACCACTTGATTAGATTTAGTAATATTTATATATTATCTAATAATATAAGTATACATCTTTGAATATTTAATTCTTAAACAAAATCATTTCACCTAATTCAAAGTGTAGAAAAAAACATGAAAAAAGTTGTCAGACACCCTAGAAACCACTGCACTTCAAAGTACTTCTTATATGAGGGCTAAATAAGAAAAATAATAAAAACAAAAATAAAAAAATGCATTTGTTTAAATTTCAGAATGTGTGTGCAATAGTGATTGGAAGAACAATCAAAACTGTTACTTTTAGAACATAACTGTATACCTGAAAAGCAAATGCAAATCTAATGGACTGCAGGTGACATTCAGCCTGGCACAAAAGGATGATACATGGTCTTCTACACCACTTAACCCTCCTGGTATCAGCACTAGGTGGAGATGGGCATAGAGACTCGACATAAAGCCTCAGAACAAGATGGCCTGAAGTGGATTATTTAAGGCAAGCTTTGGGAGAGGACAATGAAAATGCACGTATGAAGTTCCAGGGGACGAGAACCTCACATAGGGTGTAGAAGTTGTAACCATTGTTTCAGATCATAAACTGAAAGAGGGGTTTTTCCAGTCTCCCGCTTAGTTTCCAGTCCAAAGCCTCTTTACTATGGCTGCATACATGGCAGGGTAGTGTTTCACTTTATTGACAATGTAACTATCAGCATGTCTTCACTGACACTAAAATTAATTTTATTCTCTGTTGAAAATGCAGTGACTAATTATTTAAATGCACATTTATTTATGCAGTAGATATTATTCACAGGACAAAATTTACTCACATGAAAGAACGACTGAATCACTTTGATACCTAGTACTGAACAAAGAACCCCAACAGGGTTCCTTCCTGTTCAGCATAACTTGAACATATACTACTATATCAGGCAGAGACCTAGAGTACAGTCAGCCTCATTTTGGTACTCATGCTACAGTTTTTAACAAGTATCCATTTCCAGGGTTTGTTTATTTTTAAAAGGAATTTCATCAAAATATTTTTCTTATTTTTTCATGCTGGGATATGAATTGACCTGGCTTAAATTCAATTGTTAACAATCAGTGTGCCAAGTACTCCCCCAGAGAGAAGGCTAAAATACAGACTGAAAAACAATGTGTCACTTACCTTCCCATTTTTAGGCTGCCAGGCAAGCCTACATATTGATTTAGCATTTATCACATCGTTACACTTCTGAAGCAGTGGCCAACTTGTCACGCATGTCTGAAAACAGAATACTTAGATACTAGGTTCTCTAGAATTGCAAAAATCTCTCTGTATTGTAAATAAAAAAGACTTAAAAGTGAAGCATAGCGAAAAGACATAATTAGACTAGAATTGTGGAAATGATGTAATATCTCTCACCCAATATTATAGAGAGTCTATCTTATTATTATAAAAAATCATTTCCGGGTTTTATAACTTAGTGAAAATTAGGGATGTAAAAATGCAGTTAAAAATATAACTGATAAGAATCATAGTTACACACACTGCTGGCTCTACATTATAAAGCCTAAAATGAGCTTTATACTGCAGAACCCATAGCGAAGCCTCCCCAAAAGTGGGGCCGGCAAGCCACCTCCCCGGGATCACAAGATTCCAAGGTGGAAATGCTTTACGCTCAGTTCAGACTTCTCTCACCTTGAGTGGAAAAGTACAAGCTTCAAAATGGGTTTCAGAATCAGGTGGCTTGGTCACATGTCTTTCTACAACCAGCCAGTTTGAGTTTACAAGACAAACAAGACTATTCACAGGTCATTGACTTGATCACCAAGTCATTACATGTCAGGAGCATCAATGATGGCCCTCATTAGCACATTTAGAATTATAAACAGCTCCACACTTCATATTTCTAACTTCACATACAAGAATGATACATGCACAAAAATAGGATATACACATTTAGCAGACTGTAACTTTAAAACTGATATGTTACATGAGGCATTTTGTCTAAAGAAGCTTCAGTTACACATATTCATAAGCTTCAGCGGGGTAGCCGAGTTAGTCTGTAACTGGAAAAACGTAAAGAACAATGAATAGTCTTGCAGCACCTTAGAGACTAACAATCTGAAGAAGTAGGTCATGCCCACGAAAGCTCATGATACCATCTACAATTCTACATGTTTCGCTAGTCTCTAAGGTGCTGCAAGACTATTCATTGTTTTTTAAGTTTCTACATATTCATAAGACAATTTTCATAAAGCATGGGAAGGCATGACACAGCCCATGTATAGTAATTCCCATTCGGAGTCCCACCCTAGAGTTAACGGGACTCAAGCTGGGTTTTAGACACAACTATGCAAGAATGAGCTCTACCCTGTAAAATTAAATTATGAGCTTTTGTTAGCAGTAAACCTGCAAATAATTTATTTCATCTGAATTAGGATTTTTAAAATGTTTATCTTTTCTATGTATTGCCAATAAACCAATCATAACACACCAAAACAAAAAGTGCATTTTAGTTAAGAACTTTCTTTTGTAAAATACACACAGTAAAATCTAAGGTTTAACACCAAAAAATTGGCATTTTACCTGATCTGAGATTTTCCATATTCTGACAGACCCATCACAGCTTGCTGATGTCTGTATACGACAGAGTATTTTTTAAAATGTCATTAACAATTCATAGTAGAAGTAGAAAAAGTCATGCTGCAATTAGAAGTATAAAAGGTGTACAGCCAGCAATATAGACATATATTATCTGAAAAGTCTTTAAACTCAAAATAAATGTTATATGATTTATATTTTTATATTAAATAATATATATATCATCGTTTGAAAATATACGAAACCCTGACTTGTTCCAAAGCTGCTGTATTTACATCTTCTTCACAATGACATACTTGAAATGAGATGTAATTCTTTTAAATCAATATTTTGTTTTAAATTATGTTAGTGGATCAACTTCTTCCCTGACTAGTAAGCACAATATTAAAAAATTCACATTGAGGATGCACACGTAGGGAAGTACAGCCAAGCTTACTGAACACAGTTTGATATTCATTTGATACTTTTGATAAGCTGTACTCAGTAGAGACAACTGAAATAAAAACAATGTCCTCTGTGCCTGTGGATCATGCTATGATTTTTAAGATCCCAAAAGAAACAAAATATAAACGGCTGGAGGAAAAAGTAATACAAAGTAGAAAGTGACAGAAAAATGTTTTTACCAGAAAAGCATCTTGGGGATCAAAAGACAGACTTAAGACAGGGGCATCATGTCCTCGGAATGTTTTCTGTTGGCTGCTATCAGTCACCTCCACAACTTTGATCATAAAATCACTGCACATGAAAGCAATGTACTTAATTAACCAGATTACATTAACACTGACAGGCAGGTCTTTGTTCTCCTTTGATTGAAGTAAATGTGAGTTCTCCATTATTGATTGGTTAGGTGTGATTAAAAAAACACCCTATCACTGAAGATTTTATGTAAAAAGCGAAGTCTTGCCATTTACTGCAATGGGAACAGGAACAGGCCATCAAAATGAGAATGCAATAACTCCACCCCCCCAAATTAAAGAGGAAATGGGATGCTTTAATAAGAAATCATATAATACACGACACATATATAATATGTAATTTTAGACTAATAGCACATAAATCTATATTTTGGCTCTTAAAAAGTAGATATTTATATATAGATAGATATTTACGTTTGTATATAGATATTCCTATTTTCTCAGTACCACAATTGACTTATCTTGCTAAATAGCTGCTACATATGCATACTAAGCTTGTTTGATAAAAATCTTTATGAAACTTTAATATTTAATGTAAACAATGCATTGGCTAATTTTCAAATATTTGAATTTTTGTAATACTGTGACCCAACCTACTCCATTATTAAGAATATTATAAACTTTTAAGCCATATTAGGCCCTATAATAGGATCTTGACCCAGCACTCTCCCATACACTTGAAAAATTTAAATAATACTTGAACTGATGTTTCAGATGTAAGAAAAAAACATAACTCTAGCTATAGACATTTGAGTCTCAAATTCAGTTTGGAATACATTTTTATGGTATGAACCACGTGAAACAGGATTAGAATGCACTTCCCTAACCCACCTCAGTCCCTGGAAAAATTATGGAGCAGGTCCTCAAGGAATCCGTTTTGACATACTTAGAGGCTAAGAAGGTGATCAGCAACAGTGAACATGGATTCACCAAGGGCAAATCATGCCTGACCAATCTAATCAACATCTATGAGAAGATAACTGGCTCTGTGGCTACGGGGAAAGTCGAGGACGTGATATAGCTTAACTTTAGCAAAGCTTCTTATATGGTCTCCCACAGTATTCTTGCCAGCAAATTAAAGAAATATGGCTTTAATGAATGTATTATATGGTGGACAGAAAGCTGACTTGATTGTCAAGCTCAACGGATAGTGATCCATAGCTTGAGGACTACTTGGCAGCCGGTACCAAGAGGAGGACTGTAGAGGTTTTATTCAACATAAAATCATAAAATACTTGAACTAGAAGGGAACTCTAGAGATCATCAAATCCCATCCCCTGCCCTTGCGGCAAGACCAAGCACCATCTCAGTCATCCCTGATAGATGTCTATCCAACCTGCTTTTAAATATCTCCAGTGATGGAGATTCCACAACCTCCCTAGGCAATTTATTCCAGTATTTAACCACCCTGACAGTAAAGAAATTTTTCCTGATGTCCAACCTAAACCTCCCTTGCTACAATTTAAGCCCATTGCTTCTTGTCCTATCAGAGGCCAAGGAAAATAATTTCTCCCTCCTCCTTGTAGATACTTAAAACTGCTATCATGTCCCCTCTCAGTCTTCTCTTTTCTAAGTTAAACAAGCCCATTTCTTTCAGTCTTCCCTCATGGCTCATATTTTCTAGGCCTTTAATCATTTTCATTGCTCTTCATTTTTGTTGTTCTCTTCAACATCTTCATTAATGATCTGGATGATAGGATAGACTGCACCCTCAGCAAGTTCGTAAGTGACATTAAGCTGGGAGGAAGAGGTAGATATGGAGAGTAGGAACTACGTCCACAGTGACCTAGACAAATTGGAGGACTAAGCCAAAAGACATCTGATGAGGTTCAACAAAGACAAGTGCAGATTCCTGCACTTAGGATTGAAGAATCTCATGCACTGCTACAGGCTAAGGACTGACTGGCTAAGCAGTTCTGCAGAAAAGGACCTGGTGATTCCAGTGTACGAGAAGCTGGATGCAGTCAACAGTGTGCCCTTGCAGCCAAGAAGGCTAATGGCATATTGGGCTGCATTAGTAGGTGTACTGCCAGCAGATCAAGGGAAATGATTATTCTGTTCTATTCAGCACCGAAGAGGCCACGTCTGGAGTACTGCATACAGTTTCTCTCCACCCCCAACCCCACCCCCACCACATAAAGGATGTGGACTCACATAAAGAGAGTCCAGTGGAGAGTTACAAAAATGATTAGGGGTCAGGGGTACATGACTTATGAAAAGAGGCTTAGGGAATTGGGCTTATTTAGTCTGCAGAAAAGAAGTGGTGGGGAAGGAATTTGATAGCATCCTTCAACTACCTGAAGGGGGATCCAAAAAGGATGGAGCTAGGCTATTCTCAGTAGTGGCAAATTACATAACAAGAAGCAGTGGTCTCAAGTTGTAGTGGGAGAGGTCTAGGTTGGATATTAGGAACAACCATTTCACTGGAGTGTGGTGAAGCATTGGAATGGGTAGCCTAGGGTGAGGGTGGAATCTCCATCCTAGAGGTTTTTAAGTCCTAGTTTGACAAAGCCCTGGCTGGAACAGTTTAGTTGGGGTTGGTCCTGCTTTGGGCAGGGGGTTGGACTAGATGACCTCCTGAGGTCTCTTCCAACCCTAGTCTTCTATTATTACGTTGTTAATGTTCCAAATTTTGTGTAGCTATTGGTTGTCCTGAATCAAAATCAAATTACCTGGATCCAGCAGCAATCTTAGTACCATCCCTGTTAAAGACAACATGGTTTGCATTTGTGGTAAAACGAGTCAGGATACCATCAGGAGATCCTTCCGGGAATGTATGAATCTGGACAGTGTTGTTAGAAACTGCAGTAAGCAGTCTTCCATTCTACAAATGAAACAAATACATTCTGGAATTGGTGGATCAAAGAAAAATACTTTGGTCCAAAGAACAGAAAATCACTGTGATCTTTTTCATATTTCCACAGGTAATCTTGAATGATTCCACATAAGCTTCTGGTTTTAAAAAAGAAACAGCATCAGAGACATTTCCCTTCCAGCTGTATTTCTTCCTCTTCCCTCAACCAACCCCCCCCCCCACACACACACACACACACACCCCAAAATTTAACAGAAACCAAGGAGAAAATCTTCAACTACCAAATTCAACTCTCCACAATTGTAATTTGATTTAACTGTCTTCCGTAAGCCCATGGTTCTTAACCAGGAGTACACATTCCCCTCCGGGATACACAGAGGTCTTCATGGGGCACATCAATTCCTCTAGAAACGTGGTGCCCAACACGTGGCTACTTGGCCAGCTGAGTGGCTACTTCATTATAGCAGTAGCCACTATAGTGGCTACTGCTTCAGAACTGGCTGGACACCACAACTCTAGACATTTGCCTAGTTTTATAACAGGCTACATAAAATGCTCTAGCAAAGTCAGTACAAACTTCAGTAATAGTGCATGGTGACTCTCAGGCATTGCCCGGGTCCTTCAGGGCAGGGCATTGGGGATGTGGGTGGAGGAGGATGTGTGTGCGCAGGAGTAAGGATTGGGGAGTGAGGAGGAGCTCAGGGGAGGGTCCTATATTACTGTGTACAGATGTGGTCGCCTCATCTCAAAAAATATATATTGGCATTGGAAAAGGTTCAGAAAAGGGCAACAAAAAATGATTAGGGGTTTGGAACGGGTCCCATATGAAGACAGATTAAAAAGACTGGGACTTTTCAGCTTAGAAAAGAGACTAAGGGGGGATATGATAAGAGGTCTATAAAATCAAGACTGATGTGGAAAAAGTATAAGGAAAAGTTATTTACTTGTTCCCATAATATAAGAACTAGGGGTCGCCAAATGAAATTAATAAATAGCAGGTTTAAAACAAACAAAAGGAAGTTTTTCTTCACACAGCGCACAGTCAACCTGTGGAACTCCTTTCCAGAGGATGTTGTGAAGACTAGGACTATAACAGGGTTCAAGAAAGAGCTAGATAAATCCATCAGTGGCTATTAGCCAGGATGGGTAGGAATAGCATCCTTAGCCTCTGTTTGTCTGAAAATGGATGATAGGAGAGGGATCACATGAGGATTACCTGTTGTGGTCACTCCTTCTGGTGCATCTGACATTGGCCACTGTTGGCAGACAGGATACTGGACTAGATGGACCTTTGGTCTAACCCAGTATGGCCATTCTTATAGTCCATGAGGGCCCTCTTTTCTCTCTCTCCTCTGAAGCCCCCTCCGAGTGCCAGAGGCTTGTTCTCTTCCCCGACTCCCCCCTTCCCCGCTGCCAACAGTCTGTTTTCTTTCCTCCATCCTCCTCCCAGCCCTCCAGGGGCCTGTTTTCTCTCCCCACACCTGGACCAACCCCTAGCTCTCCAAGGGCCTGAATTATTTCCCCCTGGGCTGCCCCCAGCCTGCCAGAGGCCCTTTTTCTCTCCCTCCCCTCCACCTGCCCCCCCGCCCAGCACTGCAGCCAAGGGCTGGGAGGGGAGAAAGGGTTTGGGGCAGGGGCACTACTTACTCAGTTTGCTAGCAGGCTCAATGACTGAGCCTGAGTCCTACTGGCCACTCCCTTGGTGGTTCCACTGCTCCCAGTGGACATTCTGTAGGATAGCTCTCCCCTGTGGACTCATTGCCCCCAGTGGCCACTCTCATATCATATCCCTCCAAACAGCAGACCCTCCCTTTGAATGTTATGGAAAACTGTCCTTTTCTCAGGGCTTCCAGTTGTCCTGGCACAATCAGTCCCTGACCTTACTTTAAGTTAGGAGAAGAGGGAACTGCATACCAAAGACAGTGGTTCTAGCTCTTACTGTTTAGGAGTTCTTGAACAAATGAACTCGCAGACAGATGGACACACTCTAAAATATATTTAAGTGAAGTGAATACAAATCAGACTCCTGAAAGGGATACAGTAGCCTCAAAAGGTTGAAAACCACTGCCTTAAGATAGCTAAACAAGTTATTCCTGTAGGACCTCATCCTGTAAAGATGCTTAAATGTATGCTCTGTGAGCAACACTACTGGCTTCAGTGGAACTACTCATAATGCATAGGTAAGCATGTGAATAGGTCTTTGCAGGACTAGTGCCTTAGAGCTTTGTGTCTTTACTAAAATTGTGAGCATAAGTCAAGAAATGGCACTAATGAGCTCTAAAGAGATCTATCCAATCCTCTGCACCTGAAAGAAGGGGATTATGAGGCCTTAACTGTGGAGAGCATGAAGCAGGAAAACAAGGAGGAATTCTAGTGTTTTGATAGAGAAGCAAGAGTTCACTTCCCAACAGAAAAAAGTGTAATCAAAATATATTTAGTTTTTATGTGCCATGTTATCATGAGAGGGCACCCTTCTCCCAAATTTCACAGATTAAATGCCATTAAGGAAAGCTTGAAGATTTTTCAGCCATAGTTTAACAAATGGACAGTTTGCAGAAATAAAAAAACAAAAGACCATCACATTAATCTTTCCAATATTTCCTATTCAGAATGATTCCAAATAAATATAGGATAAATTGCCATGGCAAATTTTATGGCACTCTTTTATGTTTACAGAGATAATCTATTGTTAAGGAAAAAATATATCATCACTCTGCGTATATATGGCAGCGGGGTTCAACAAATAATGTAAGCTATAGGTTACATAACATACATAATTACAGCTGTCATGCATATTTTTCTCCAAAAGCAGAATTACATAAAGTTTATGTTCACGAATATAAATATTACAAAAATATATATATGCAACAACATTCAGACTATAATCTAATGTGTTAAAAGATATCAAGTTGTACTTTACTAATTTAGACCTACTTCAAAGGAAAATAGTTTTTATTTATGAGTGAATTAAGAATGAAATCTGATTTTTAAAAACAGAATTACTGGCATTAAATCTTTGAAAATGTTTTTAACACTCATACTAAGAAACAAAGATATACATCTTTGAAAGCAGTGGGCTAACTAATCTGCAAAAATAAAATGAGTATTCCTCAAAATTTCCTTGTGAATTTTTCAAGTTTTTGCTATGTTCAAATATAGCCTTTTTTGAAGTACACACATCAATAATTGCTTATTCATTCCCCCCAAAAAAGTTATCAAAATTTGATACATGCATTTTATAACTACTATAATTGCCAAATTGTATGCCACAAACTAGGGGTGTGAACATATAACCAGTTAACCAGTAAGCATCACCCTTAACGGGTGGGAATCAGCAGTCTTACTAGACGGTTGGAGAGAAGGGGGCAAAGCAGCAGCAGGGAGGGAAGGCGTGCCTTCTGTCCTGCGTGAGGCTGCCCACATGGCCTGGGAGCTGGCAGCCTAGTGCGGGATTGCAAGTAACCGGCTGCAGTAGCCCCTGCCCATTCCAGCCTGGGCTTGGTGGCCAAGGGGAGCCACTCCCACCCAGTGGGCTGGAATGCCCACCTCCCCACACACCCAGCCCCGTTTAATCAGTTAACCTGTTAAATCAGTGTGTCCCAATTTTATTTGGCCACGGAACCCTTTTCAGCTTAAAATAATTTCAAGGAACTCCCCTAGGGTTCCCCAGGCTAAAATTTGGCAAGCAAAAAAAAAAAAAAAAAGCCCCGCCAGAATTGGTTGAGCAAAAAAACCTGCAAAATACTCTGTCTCTTTAAGAGGGGGCAGGGCAATGCCGCATTCTCACGGAACCCCTATGTTTGCTTCGGGGAACCCCGGGATTCCACGGAGCACCAATTGGGAAACACTGTATTAAAGTCTTCAGAGCCTGATTAAATTCATCTTAGGGTAACTGGGGAACTAACTGAAGTAATCTTGGAACCATTAGCAATTATCTTTGACAACTCATACAGGACAGATGAGGTCCCACCAGACTGGAGAAGGACAAACATAACACCTATCTTTAAAAAAGGAGAACAAAGAGAATCCAGAAAATTATAGACCAGTCAGACTAAATTTGATACCTGGAGAGATATCAGAACAAATGATTAAATAACCAATTTGTAGGCACTTGGAGAATAATAGGGCTGTAAAGCATAGCCAGCATGGATTTGTCAAAAACAAATCACTCCAAACCAACCTAATTTCTTTGACAATCTTACTGGCCTAGTAAATGGAGGGAAATAGTAGACATGAGATATCTTGATTTCAGTAAGACTTATGATACAGTCCCACGTGACATTCTCCTAAGCAAACTCAGGAAATGTGCTCTAGATTAAATTACTGTAAGATGTATACACAATTGGTTGAAAGACCATATTCAAGGAGTAGTTCTCAATGGTCCTCTGTCAAACTGTGAAGGTGTATTGAGTGGGATTCTCCAGGGATCAGTACACAATCTAGTATTATTCAATATTTTCATTAATAACTTGGATGATGGAATGGAAAGGATGCTTATAAAATTTACAGATGAAATCCAAGCTGGAATGGGTTGCAAATACACTGGAGGATAGGATTACAATCTAAAATTATCTTGACAAGTTAGAAAATTGGTCTGAAATCAACAAGATGAAATTCAATAAAGACAAAGCAATTCACTTAGCAAAGAAAAATAAAATGTGCAACTACATAATGGGAAGTAACTAATGAGGTAGTAGGCACCGATGAAAAGAATCTGGGAATTACTGTAGATCACAAATTGCACGAGTCAACAAAGTGAAGCAAATGCAAAAAAGGCTAATATTCTGCTGTTCCTTTACGAGCGTCATGTGTAAGACAGAAAGTAATTGCTCTACTCAGCATAGGTGAGGACTCATCTGGAGTAGCATGTTCAATTCTGGGCATCACACTTCAAGAAAGATATGGACAAATTGAAGAGAGTCCAAAGGACAGCAACAAAAATAATAAAAGATTAACAAAATCTGATCTAAGGAAACACTAAAAAAAACAGGCACGGTTAGTCTTAAAAAAAGATTGAGGGGGGAACCTGGTAACAGTCTTCAAATATGCTAAGGGCTGTTAGAAAGAGAAAGGGTTATCAATTGTTCATGCCCACTGAAGGTAGGACAAGAAGTAAAGGGCTTCATCTGCAACAATAAAGATTTAGTTTAGGAGAAACTTTCTAATTATAAGGGTAGCTAAGCTCTAGAATATGCTTCAAAGAGAGGCTGTGGAATCCCCATCACTGCAGGTTTTTAAGAACAGATTGGACAAACATCTGCCAGGGATGGTCTAGGTTTACTTGGTATTGCCACAGTGTAGGGCAGGACTGAGCAAGATGTGGCCCGAGGGACAAATCCAGCCCGCCTAACACTTTGATCCAGCCTGCAGACTGCCTCTGGCCACTTTCTATTTATACCCTGCTGCTAGTGCCAACAATTTTCCAGCAGGATCCTAAGTAAATGGCTTATGGCTCATGGTCAGGGGCTGGAGCCACAAGCCCCTTAAATAGCTGCAGCAACCACAGGTGACTTCCAGGCAACATGCTAGTAGCGGGACAAAGAACCACTGCTGCTATTTAAAGGGCTCGCAGTCCCTGACACCACTGCTACCCCATTGTCTGGCCGGCACCTGGGTTGCTGCCACTATTTAAAGGGGTCGTGGTTCTGGCCCCTGCCAGAGCAGTGTCATGACCAGGAGCCCTTTAAATAGCTGCAGCGTCCACAAGCAGTTCCCAGGCAACAAGGTAGAGGTGAGGCCAGGAGCTGCATGCTCTTTGCTGTTTTTACTTAAAAGTCTTTGGACCCAGACAACTCTGGGGGGAGGCTAGTCCCAGCCCCACCCCATGCAGGGATAGAGCCGGCCTGTGACCAGTACCATAATTCATTAAGTGACCCCCCAGCAAAAATTATTGCCCACCCCTGGATTAGGAGCATGTTTTGATATCACAAGGTCCCTTCCATTCCTGCATTTCTATCATTAAGACAGATCCCTTTTAATCTCATGTAAGACGTGTCTGTGAAAAAATTAAGAAAATTAGCTTTCAACAAATACACTAGCATTTATGTAAGATAGTGCAATGAGTTATATGTGTAACATTAAATCAAGTTATTCATTTGCTAAATCCAATGTCATTCTATCCCCAGTTCTGTAAATATTCCAACACGTTTAACTTTATGCACAACAGCATTCCATTGAGTTCACACACATGAAGTTAAGAACCTGACGACAATTTTGCAGGATCAAAGAATATATCAGCACCTGTACTGCACACTTCATAGGAAATGTTATACTAATACCTTTAAAGCAAATGAATATGCTTTTTCTCCCACATTAATGGATTTAGGATCATCATCATCCAGGTTTTCCCAAATCCTAACATCTCCATCACTGCCACAAGTTACAATACAGCTGTTAAGAAAATGATAAAATCATTATTAACATTTCTATATAGCGGGGTTATGATTTTCCTCAGCCTAAAATAGGGAGGGAAATGTTTAAAAAATTCACGTTTCTATTAAACGAAATGCATTTTATAAATATTTATTTGTCAAATAATATGAGAAAGACTCATACAACATGAAAACCTTGCAATTCTGGTAATACAATACAATAATTTAATCCAAGTCTACTAACTAGGTATGCCTAGCCCTCTTTTGTATCTGCCCTTAAATACTCATACACTCACCAGCCAGTTAATTTTCAGCATCATTCTAGGGGAAATTTTTCAACAGCACAAAGGAAAATTAAGAGCTCAACTTGCACTGACTTTTACAAGGAGTTAGGCATCCAACTGCCCTTTTGTGCTTTTGAAAATCTACTCCCATCCTATCAAAATTTTGACATCTGAATGTGCTAATACACACTTGACTGAAACTGAGATGTCTGTATAGGAGTGCAGGCCTTTTAAAAACTGTCCAGATTCTGAATTCAACTCCCCTGTCTTTCATGATTTCACCTCTACAATTCTGATGCAATAAATTACCACCCAAACTTCTTCACAGAGATTTGGAGCAGAAATCTGAATCTCCAATTTTCAGTGCTATATGAACAGGAATTACTTCAGGATTCCATTATCAGCAACACTTCTGCCTCTTCGTACTGTACTTGGCTCAGTCTAAGACATTTGTATTTTCTATCAGTCATACTATCTAAGTAATGGAAAGGTTTTATAACTTCTGTCAATCTTTTTTATATTTTGTTGTTTATGGTTTTGGTTCTTTTCTGTAAATCAATGTAAATCCATTCCATCTAATACCCTCTTTTAATATGCACAGACCACGTCTACACTACAAAATTAAGCTGTCATAACTTATGTCAGCATAGTTACTGCGGTAATTATGTCACTTCTACATGTCTACACTTTGCTCAATATATTGGTGGTGCAAGTCCCTCACCAAGAGTGCTTGCATCTATTGAACTCATCCATGTGGGCACTATAGGATGGCTTCTGAAAGCCAGCAACAGACACTGTAAGCAACACAATGTATACACTGACACTTTATTGACCTAACTAGATAAACATTGATTCTACACCTCTCATGGAGTAGGGATGTTAAATTGCAAGTAATTGACTAATCGAATAGTCAATAGGGCGCCTCCACCTTTGAAGTGCCATGGGACGCCCAGGCAAAAGTGCCACGTGGAACCCAGGGTCAGCTGAGGACTCTTCTGCTGACCCCGGGCGCCATGCGGCGGTGCCACTTTAAACGCCATAGGGATACTAGAGTCAGGCTCCTCGCGGCATTTCAAAGCAGTAGCACCCCATGGAGTCCAGGATCAGCTGGGGACTCCCCCGCTGGCCCTGGGCTCCATGCAGCACTGCCACTTTTAAATGCCACAGAGAGCCCAGCGTCAGGCTCCACACAGTGTTTCAAAGCGGCAGCGCTGCACGGAACCCAGGGACAGCGGGGGAGTCCCTAGCTGATCTCAGGCTCCACGCGGCACTGCCGCTTTGAAATGCTGTGTGCAGCCTGGGTACACCCCAGCAGGCCCCAGGGTCCATGTAGCGCTGCCGCTTTGATGTACGCCCTCCTCTTTCCCCTCCTTGCTGCCTCTTTCTGATAGAGCCAGCAAGGGGGGGGGAGAAGCGACTAGCTGACTAGCCTGTTGACTATCAGATAAGCATTTGCTTATCCGATAGTCAGCTAGTTGAGTAGTCCTTCACATCCCTATCACGGAGATGGTATTATTAAGTTGGTGTAGCATGGGAGTGGCCAATAATTTCTGATGGGGGGAGAACACTCGAAGAATTCGGTAAATGATCAGAGGCCACACTCTTCTGTGATATTAATGGAGGAGGTGCAGGATCTGGGATGGAGGTTGAGTGCAAAAGGGAGCTCAGGGTAGGAGACTGGGATGCAGGAGAAAGTGTGGGGTCTGAGTGGGAGTTTGAGTGAAGGGGGAAGGGAGGGAGAGATTCCAGGAGAGGGTATACAGGTGTAGGAGAGGATTCTGACCTAGAAGAGAGGTATAGGGGAGGGTGCAGTGTCTGGAAGGAGGTTGTGACTTGTGGCGGGGTGCAGGGATTTGGATTGTGACCTGGGGTACAGGATTGGGGTGCAGGGTCTTGGAGGGGTATGGATTAGAGTGTTTGGGTTAAGTAAGGTTGGAGTGCAGGGAGGCAGAGGGTTTGGGTTAGGTGAGGTAAGGGTGCAGGAGGGGAGGCAGAGATTTCGGTTGTGACTGGAAGCAGGTTATGGGGTGCAGGGTCTGGAAGGGGTATGAGTTCAGGAGTAGAGGTGGACAGGTTTTGGACTATAAAATCCATGGGATGGGGGGGGGGGGGCAGAGAGTTTGGGTTACATGTGGTAGAGGTGTAGGAGCGGGGGACAGAGGGATGGTGGGAGGAAGGGGTTGGAATGACAGAGGCAGGCTCTGGCCAGGAGGCGCTTACCTACATGGCTCCTGGCCAGTACTCCAATAGGTCCCTCAGGCAGACTCGCTGCCTGCCTGCCCGCCTGCCCCGCCCTGCACATTGCTCTGAGTGTCCAGCTGCTGAAGCCATGTGCTGCTCTGAACGCAGGAAGGTGGGAAAGGGAGGTTGTGAGCGGGGCAGCATGTGAAGCCTCTCACACAAACACACTCAGGCTCATGGCAGCGTTCAGAGATGCTCAGGCTCCTACAGCCAGTCGTTCTAAGTGGTGTGGGGGGGGCAGGGTAGGCAGGGAGCCTGGCTAAGGCTGCAGGTCAGATCCAGCAGCTTGGTAGGCTGCATTCGGCCCGCAGGCCATATTTTGCCCAGCCCTGGCGAAGCAGGTGAGTTATGTCGGTGGGAGCAGAATTTTAGTGTAGATATTTACATAGTTAGATTGATGTAAGCTGCCTTGCGTCAGTCTGACTCTGTAGTGTAGACCAGGGCTCAGTTGCAGCATTATCACACCACACCTTTAGTAAACCCAAAGAATTGATAACCACACTACAAACTAATCAACACTGAAAACTTACATCAGCATAGCTGTCTCTCAAGGTTGTGCGCTATCCTAATTAACAATAATATATAAATATGCAGTAATTTTTTGGACCTTGTTAAGATCTTGGCCTCAATGACTTCCTATGGCAGGGAGTTCTATAATTTAATTACACATTTGTGGAAAAAGTATTTCTATTTAACTTTTTTTAATTTCCCACCTTTCAATTTCATTGAACATCCCCTTGTTCTCATGTTATGAGACATGGATAGCAGAAGCTCTTGATCTACGTTCTCTACACCGTTTATTATTTATAATACACTTTTATCATGTCCCCTATTACTCAACTCCTTTCTAAAGTAAACAATCCCAATCTTTTCAACATCTTTTTATACAAAAGTTTTGCCAAGCCCATGAACAGTCTCTTCACTCTTCTCTGACCCTCTCTAGTTTTGCAATATCAGCGGCACTACTTGCAGATACATGAACTACTGAGCCCTAAATTAAATAATTTACCTTCCAGAGTCATCAAAGCAGACATCTGTGTGGCCTTCTGTGTGTCCATAGCGCATTGGTTTTTGTGTTGAAGGCATCTTCTCTCTTATCTATATAATAAAAAAAAGTAAAGCTTCATAAAACAAATAAAAATGATTTGCCAGTGTTAATAACAGGAAAACACTATTCAAATCTCAGTAGTAAAAATATTTTGATACAGTGATATTTTGCAAGTTTTTTCCCATTAAAGAGCTTGGACAGTGCTCATAAGAATCACTACAAACAATATTGTTTTGCATTTTGAAAAGTATGCATTTTGAAAAATATTATGGAAAAGTAAGATGAAGGGAAAAGAAGAAATTTTGAAAGGGAATTAGCAAATACTACAGTATTTCCAGTTAAATAAATACAAACCAAAAGCATACACTACCACTTTACTGTGTAAGAGTTAAATTGTTTAAAACGTTATTAACAACTGCTAGCCTATGCCAAAAGAGTCGTGCAAGCGTATCCACATAAGTAGAACCTTGCACCCATGCGCCAATAAAAGGGGTCCCATGCACAAAGGTTCACCTGGGTTGATCCAACTGAAATATTGGGGAGGTCACATAAGACAAACCTTTGTGATAAACCTATGTCTTTATTATGAGGAAAATAAAAATGGATAAACAGCAGCTCCAAATAATAGCCATTTCAAAGTTTGTAGTTGGAACAGAAGCCATTTTTTAAAAGCTATCTATTCTAAAATTCTACAGATGGTCTAAGTTGTATTGGCATAAGTAGAACAGTTCAGTATTTTAAAGTCTTCATGAACTATCAATGAACAATACACACACACCGCTACATTTTTGCTTGTGTTTTTTTAAGGTCCATGAGGATCAGAGTTAGAAAATGTTAATTAATTTAACTTTGTTAAAACACAGTGGCTCTTAAAATAAGAAAATTGCCTCCACATGTCTGTTTTTTTGAATACCTCTGTACTTTCTATTCTAGTCTAACAGCAAGCCTATAAACTGGATAGAACCTCAAAACACACAATCCATATAGGTGTTATACTGATTCCCTGATATGTTTTACTTTTTACAATATATGGTAAAAATTACTTGAGCAATCTCTCACAGAACTAGAAAGCCACTTCCTCAGTGTTGGGCCTTTAGCTACTGGTGAAATAAAATCGGGCTGCAGGACTTGGAAGTACAGCAGCTGCTTAACACCCAGTGCTGCATATTGGAGGTAGAGACTGGATATTCATTGGCAATAGAAAAAATGACCAGATATCAGATTCAAGTCATTCATTCACTATGTCACATAGGACCAGATAACCATCAGCCCCTACTAAGGAGAAAAACACCTGATGGAAAGTGCAGATCATTCCACTAGGTTAGAATGAAGTTTGCTGTATCCACACTGCAGAATGACAGGGCTTGAACCCGTCACAGTAGGCTCTGACCCACCCCTTTGCAGGCTCCTAGGAGCAGGGTCCTGAGTGCTCAGAGACTGGAATCAGAATGATTTGTTTGTAGATGGCAAGGGAGGGGCTTGGGCACAAACCTTAGTTGGAATTCCTTCAGAAATTATATATTCCCTACATGGATAATGATAAGGGGTGTGATTTATACCCACACCCACTGCGTCCTGAACCTTGAGAAGAAGGCAGAGCCTGGGGGGGTCTGGCATCTGGAGGGAGCTGCCTCCATCTTCTGTGTTTTAACTGGGAGATCTGTACCCAGCCACCCCCAGTACTCACCACCCCCTTCTCCTCCCCCCCCACCCCCAGTACTCACCACCCCCTTCTCCTCCCCCACCCCAGTACTCACCACCCCCTTCTCCCCACCCCAGTACTCACCACCCCCTTCTCCCCCCACCCCAGTACTCACCACCCCTTCTCCCCATCATCAACTTCCCCGACACTCACCACCCCCTTCTCCTCCCCACCCCCAGTACTCACCACCCCCTTCTCCCCCCACCCCAGTACTCACCCCCTTCTCCCCATCATCAACTTCCTGACACTCTCCACCCCCGTCCCCCCACCCCAGTACTCACCCCCTTCTCCTCACCCCCAGTACTCACCTCCCTTCTCCCCATCATCAACTTCCCGACACTCTCCACCCCCTTCTCCCCACCCCAGTACTCACCCCCTTCTCCCCATCATCAACTTCCCGACACTCTCCACCCCAGTACTCACCCCCTCTCTAAAGTCCTCGACACCCCCATGTGCCCCCGCACGCACCGGCGCGAGCCCGCCGCTCCTCAGCCCGGCGCTCCCCAGACACTGGCCCGGCCCCGCCGCCGGCCTTCCCGCGCTCCCGGCCCGCGCCTGCGCGCCCCCCCAGCAGCCAGCCGCCGGGGCGGGGCCCGGGCCGGGAGGAGGAGGAGCCCGGGCCTGGGAAGGAGGATGGCGGCGGCGGGCGCGGCCCACGCCGCTTCGGAGCGGCTCTGCCGAGGCAGGTGAGGGGGTCGGGGCCCGCCCCGGGGGGAGAATCGCCCAGACACCGAGCGCAGCCGGCAACTGCGCCGCACGCTCCGGCCCCGCCCTTCCCCCGGCCCCCTCCCCTTCCCACTGCCCCCCCCAGCTGCCCCATCCCCCGCCTGCCCTCCTCTTGCCCCTGCGTACCCCCTTCCTTCCCCAGCATGCCCCTGCCTCCCTCTCCTGCCCTAGCCTGCCGGCCCCTTCTCCCCGGTGTGCCGCCCTCTCCACCACGGCCCCAGCCTCCTCCTCCCCCTGCCTCCCTCACCCATTTGTCTCTTGTTCTCCTGCCCCCCCCAGCAGCCTTTCCTTTCTGTCTCACGCCCCCAGCCTCCTCTCCTCTGCCTGCTCAGCCCTCCCCTTCCTCCTGCCCCTGCTGCCTCCTCCGCCCACCCTTTACCCCGTCTTCTGCCCTGTACCCTAGCCTCCTCTTCCCTTTGCCTCTTCCTCAGTCTGCCCCGTCACCATCTTCCTTTTGCCCCACTCCTCATTCCTCCTGCTGCAGCCTGCTCCCCCAGTCTCCTCTTCCCCATGCCCCCTCCTCAGCCTGCCCCTTCCTTCTGCTCCACTCCCCCGCCCTGCTCTTTCCCATGCCCCCTCCTCAGCCTGCCCCTTCCTTCTGCTCCACTCCCCTCCCTGCTCTTCCCCATGCCCCCTCCTCAGCCTGCCCCTTCCTTCTGCTCCACTCCCCTCCCTGCTCTTTCCCATGCCCCCTCCTCAGCCTGCCCCACTCTCAACTCCAGCCTGCCTCACTCCCCCTTTCTCCTGCCCTCCTGCACTTGCCCCTGCCTGTCTCTCTGCCCTCCCTTTTCACCTCCCCCAGCTTGTCTCGCTCTCTTCCTCAGCCTCCCTCTTCTTCCTTGTGCCCCCCTCTGCCCCAGGCCTCTCCCTCCTTCCTTTCCCCTCCCTGTCCCACACTCCCATTACTCCTGCCTTTTTCATTTTTCTGCAGTCCCGTCTTCTCTTGTCTCCATTCTCTTCTCCAACACACCCCCGTATTCTTCCTCCCTCTGATCTCTTCCACGCCCCCTCTGCCATTCCCACTTCTCCTTGCTACCCATCCAGCTGTTCAGTTAATCCAGTCTATCTTTGTGTCTGATGGCAAGTGTTATCTACTGCTGCCTGGCATGAGCCCTGGCTTGGAGATTTCTATCTGCATATTCCTTTGTAATAACTGTGCTGGGGAGAGAGCAGGTAAGTGTAAAGTGGGCTGCATTTGCATTAGAACAGTGCTATTTTTTTCTTTATTTCTCATGAACAGATAAAAGAGAAGGGATCAAAGCTTTTATCAGTTCATATGTTGTAGCATGTGCCTTAAAATGGGGGGGGGGGAATACTGGGTTTTTAATACTGCTCAGAACAGACTAGTGATAGAAGCTAGTGTTTAGAAATAGGTATGCACAAATCTAAGCTTGATTTCAAATGTGCATTATTTTCCAATTATTGTCTTTCAGGGTGTTTTGTGATTTAGCTTTTAAAATAATTTTAGGCCAAAGGCCAAACTTGTAATAGCAGAGTTGTATCTCATTCGTGGAGAGAAAGCTCTACTATATAGATAAGTACAAGTAATTGTGTGTGTTGCTTCTGTTATTAATTCCAGAGTCAGGTATTAAATGCCTGTGATTTCATAAGCACTGGGTAGACACATAATAGTGTTTTGAAGACATGTTCCCTCTTCTCATATTATTGTCTTCCTGAAGGGGAGAATAACAGGAAAAAGAACTTGTCCTCCGAAGTATTTTGGTACAGGATTGAGATAGTTGTGACGTCTACAAAAGCAGTTAAAATAAATGTTGATGTCTTATAGTCTGTGTTTGCAGAACACAAGAACATATTTTGTGTTTCATGCTGACTTACATAGTCATTTTTACTAAAATAGACTTTCTCAAAGTACATTGACATGTTTTTGTAAACACTAGTCACTGTCTTACGCTATTCTTAGTGATGCTACTGTTACAATTTTAGCTATAATAGCTTGACTATTCAAGTCAAACCTACAGTGTTTTGATGGTAGTTTAAAAAAAAAAAAAAAGTTGTCCCTGCAAACATATTTGGTCCTTCAGAACTTTCAATATTTAATCCTTTTTTCAGTTGAATTAATATTCCCCATTGTGATCTTAACTCCTTCATTCTCAATAAAATTGTGTGTAGCTCCAGTTTAAAGAACATGCTCCTGCTGTCCTTACTCAGACATAATGTTTCCTATTGATGTTAGTGGGTATTGAATATAGAGTGCAAGATCTGACCTGTTCTGGGATCATTCTCACAATCATGAGAGACTAATCTGTTACTGTCCTCTGACTATAGGTTTCCTACTGATATTTATAATGGATTTACTGTTGTAGTTAAATGAATAGCTACTCTAATACACAAACCACTAGGCTGAATTACTTTGAAACACTGTATTCACCAGTAGTTTGTCTTAAAATCACAAAATATCTGAAATAACAAAATAGATCTGTTTTCCCTTCTGTATCTAACAATATGGCCCATTTTAGTCATGCTTTCAAGAAAAAATAAACATTTTATGCCCAGTTTTGTTCTGCAGTTGCAGTATCAATCCCTGGTGGAAGGAAATTATTTTTGTATGAGAAGTGATATTGGGCCCTTTGTTATAGTCACGTCATTAGTGCTTTCATGTTTGATTCAGTGACAGTATTAGACTTTAGGCTTCCTTTTTTAATATTCTCTGTTCTCGTGGAACCTTGTGGAAGCTGTGCAGAGACATGGTTTTCAGTGGGGAAAAACAGATCTATTTGAATCAGTCTTTTTGTGTGGGGTAATATGTGTTCTATCAAATTATTATAGTGGGAATTCCTAATCAGATGAGTGGGAAGATAGAACTACTCTCTTCAACAGACTTTCTCATAAATTCCTTATGAGGGCTGAGGGAATTTCATGTCAAATGTTGTAAAATAGTTCATTAGTCTTATGCATAGTGTCTTTCAGGTTCTCTCTCTTTCATATTTTTCACTCGCTGATAATTGTTGCCTACTGTCTGATTGGGGGCAGCATCTTCATTGTATAAATGCATCCGCTAGCTAGAAGATGTTGCTTTTAGTTGAGATCCGGAAATTTATGTCAAGACACATTGTAGCAATGAGATTTTAAAGCTATAATGACATCTGATAACCTTCAGAGTCCAGTGGCCTGATGTGAACCCTGTTTTATCCATGCATGTTGTGTTTAGGAGGAAGAGTTTCGTGTTTTAAGAGTTTTGTCAGCTGTATCTGCTTTTAACATGCCTAAGGTATATCCACATTACAAGAAAGCCGAAGTAGACAGAAGTCTCTAATCTTATGTGTATAGTTATCTGCTGGTTGTCGTGTCTATTCATCTTTGTAAATGTAAAGTTCTCAGAGCTGACATGCACAACTCAGTATATTGGATAGCCTTATCATTTAACATTGCCCACTAGGTAAAAGAATTCTCTCTCTCTCTGTTGCCTTTATCTTTTCTCCTCCCCCCCCTTTGCATTTCAGTCACTAATGGAAGTACCCCTCCATAATACTGTTTGTCTAGAAAGTCTTCAGTTTATGGATGAGATACTTAAGTGTACAATGCCTTTTCAGGGTACTTATATGATCCTCATCTCTATAATATCTGAGCACCTCACAGTCTTTAAAGTAGTTATCCTCAAAATGACCTTGTGGCTTTGTTGTTAACCTAATTTTACAAGGAAAGAACTGAAGCCTAGTCTGCCCCAGAAAATTAGATCAGTTAAATTACATTGGACAGGGGTGCGAAAAATCTACACCCCTGAAAAGCATATTTAAACTGACCTAAGTCCCCATGTAGACAGAACTAGGTTGACAGAAGTATTCTTTCATTGACCTAGCTACTGCCTTCGGGGGGAGGGCGGCAATATAACCTACACTGACAGGAGGATATTCCTCATTGATGTAGATAGTGTCTACAGTGATGCACTGCAGAGGTGAAAGTGTGCTGCTGTAGTTTTCAAAGCATTGATAAGCCTGAGGTACACAGAGACCAAGGGCCAGTTTATAAAGGTACTTGGGTATCTAACTTCAATTGATTTCAATGGGACTTGGTGGCTTGCTCAAGGTCACATAGGAAGCATTTACAGAGCAGGGAAGTGAATTTGACTGTCCCGGGTCCCATTGTACCATCTTTCTGTTCTTTTATCAGGCCAAGTTCAGACCTGGTTTTGAGAGGATACAGCTCCTTTCTTGCATAGTCATATATTTTGAGTTGCAATTGCCTCTCTAATTGGCCTGACAAAATTAGTCTCTAGCAGCAGATGAAACTGTAAACTCTTTGGGGCAGGGCAGCCTTTTCATTATGAGACAGGAGCCTGATACCTGACTGGACCTTCTAGACACTGTTGCAGTATGAATGATAATTGTTAATCATATACGTATTAGGGATGTAAGCGACCAGTTGACTAGCTGGTTACCTGCTAAGCATATGCTTATTGAGTAGTCGAGTAGCAACTTGACTAGTCGCTTCCTCTATCAGAGAGAGGCAGCAAGGGGTGGGGAGCAGGAGCCGGTTCCGCCCCACAGCACCGTCTCCGGGGGAACAAAAGAGGCAAAGGTGTAACAGGGGAGCGGCCAGGCAGCTCTTAATATGTATAAAAGCAGAGGTGCAGCAAGAGGGGCGAAGAGCAAGCCGGGAATCAGCTGTCCCGGCTCGGTCCTGCCCTGCCTCCCCCCGGCTGCCCATCCAGGCCAGGAGCTAACCCCGTTGCAGCTCTGCAGTTTCCCCCTTTATCGACTAATCAAGTAGTTGATGGAATTTCCACCAACTACTTCATTAGCTGATTACCCGCAATTTAACATCCCTAATATGTGTATGTATATAAATGAAAACTGGTTCAGTGGCTCTATTAAACTTACACTTCCAGGCCTGCAGTTCCCATTCTCCTAGACTAGATGTTGTTTTTAATTATCAAAGGTGCTCTAATCAAATACTTTTCCCAAACTTCTGATGCTTCCTGTGTATTTCCCTTGCTCAACATATAAGGTATGTGGACACAGAAACTGGGAGTGAGCCTCCCAGCCTGAGTAGACAGGGTGAGGTTAGTGAGCTAAATATAGCTGAGTGGTATAGCTCTGGTTTGTCACCTGTGCTTGGGCCCAGGAGGCAGGGTGGGTCTGAGCTCGGGCGGCTGGCCTGAGCCTCCTCCAGTATTGCAGTGTTCACACAACTATTTTTAGGACATTAGTGCAACGCCAGATGCCATATATCTATCTACGCAGGCTACAAAGCCCACACTATGCCTGTGAGGAAATACTTTCAACGGATTGAACCTCTCTAGTCCAGGACTGACTGGTGCCGCACCAGAGAATTTGCCAAACCATGGGAGGTCAATATTGTCTAGCAGCATTACCAACACTCCCACTGCTTACTTGGCTCTTACGAGTCATTTAGGGGTAAATTAGAGCTAAATAATAGCACAGAACACTGAGAGCCAGGTCTGAGGGCTGTAAACAAACTTTACGGGACCTCTGGAAACTTGGCCACACCCATGATAAGTGGACATCCAGCTAACTAAAATAGTGCCAGACCAGAGAGTGCCTGACTAGAGAGGTTCAACCAGAAGTGCTGTGTAGTTCTATAGACGAGCCATAGGTTTAATTTATCATCTGACTCCCTTGCTCGCTCACCAGCAAAGGAGGAGGAAACTCAGCATACAGAAGTGCCAGCATACTAAGCCCCTCAGGGAATGCAGAGGGAATATACTGGGTAATTATCATGATGAGAATGGATTTGATAGAGAGAGGAAGCGTATGCCTTTTCTTTCCCTTCTCTATCAGTTTTTAAACATTAGAGGAGAAGTAGTATATCCTGATTTGGTATGGAAAAACCTTCTATCTCCGAGTGTGACATATCTGGAGTGCTTAGGTGCACCGTACCATGCATCTTGAAAAAATCCTACTATACTTTCAGCTATATACTCTCAAGATTTTTTTCAAGATGCCCCCCTTCCTTCTCTACAGTGTGTGTATGTGTACACATACACATTTTAACTCTTAAGAATAAAATAAGCCTTAGGAAGCAAACAGAGAGAGTGAACTAAAAATGTAGAAGTGTAAGGAAAATGCTCCTTTAATGTCAATTTTCCTCAACAATGAGTAACAAGCAGTTCCATCTTTTATGGCCTTTTTTCCAATTGCTTTTAGTAAGTGATCTGGATTTGTTTTAATCCTTTTCAGTACGTAAAGCCCCAGATATTTCAGCCCCTTGGGAATCCAATGGGTTTTTTTTTTTTAAACTCCATTTAGAAAAAATAAATGAAAACAGCATTCAGAGATTGGCAGAATCTGTGATTTACTTATTTTTAATTTATTTTGTATCCTGAAAGCAACCCAAAAGTGTCATTTAAGAATAGAATCCTAGGCATCAGACTTTGCGGATTAGTAATAAACAAGCATATCATATAGGTACAGTAGCTCTTTGTACTCTTTGACCTACTTTGTTTCTGTTCTGGCTTGCTCTTTACTGAAACGCTGATTGGAATAGATGCAACATTTGCTCAGTGGATGACCAAAGCAATATAACCTAATGCATGTGGTGTGCCATTTTAAAATCTACCTGACACAAAATTGTCAATCAAGTCTTTCTGCTGTAAAGCATGGTGAATGTATGCCCTAATTGATATTAATATTCATGGAGAATGGTAACTACTGGAAAATATTAATAATGGAGAAGAATTAAGAGTGTCTACATGTATGACCAAGACAGTGTATATGAAAAATCTTCCTAATGAATTGAACTTGACTATATTATTTATATATATGCCAGCAGTTATTGCCATTACTGTCATTTATACAGTTGCATTGGTCTTGTGCTGTGACACTGTTAACCTAGTTGTATTTTCTGTTTCCTTAGATACTTCCAAAAAATTCCTGAAAGAAGCTTCATGCTGTAGAAACTGTTACAGAAGAACACAACGTATAGATCTGGGACTTTTGGAGTTATACTGCCAAAATGGCAGAAAATAAAGAAAGTAATAGTAAAAATATAGATGTAAGACCTAAAACCACCCGTAGTAGGAGTGCAGACAGAAAGGATGGTTACGTTTGGAGTGGAAAGAAGCTCTCATGGTCAAAAAAGAATGAGAATTGTTCTGATGGTGAAGCAGCAAGTAGTGTAGGAAAACCAGCAACTGGTTTAAGGAGCCAAGAGAGGAAGCACAGCTGTTCAGCTATTGAACTGGATTTAGATCGCTCCTGTGGCCACCGATTTTTAGGCCGATCTCTTAAACAGAAATTGCAAGATGCTGTGGGCCAGTGTTTTCCTATAAAAAATTGTAGCAGTCGGCACTCTTCAGTGCTTCCATCAAAAAGAAAAATTCATATCAGTGAATTAATGCTTGATAAGTGTCCTTTCCCACCACGATCAGAACTAGCTTTTCGATGGCATTTAATTAAAAGACACACTGCCCCCATAAGTCAAAAGGCAGAAGATTGGATAATCGCTGATTTATCCCAAAGTGAAGAGAGGGATGATCAGCTGAGAGATGGAGAGAGCATAGATGGGGGAGGAAATGCTTTCTCACAGCCATGTGACATTACAGATAGCAACTCCTGTAAATGTGATCCTAGGACTGAATCGGTTATGAGTAAGGTGTTAATGAACAATAAAGAGGAGAGTGATATGGACTCTGATGATGAAGTTATAACACTTTGCACAAGTTCTAGAAAGAGGAACAAACCTAAATGGGAAACTGATGATGAGCTGCTGCAGATGGAAACTCCTCCCAAATATCACACCCAGATTGATTATGTCCACTGTCTTGTCCCAGACCTTCTTCGGATCAATAACAATCCGTGCTACTGGGGCGTAATGGACAAATATGCAGCTGAGGCACTACTAGAAGGAAAGCCAGAAGGAACTTTTTTACTACGTGACTCTGCCCAAGAAGACTATTTGTTTTCTGTTAGTTTTAGACGCTACAGTCGTTCTCTTCATGCAAGAATTGAACAGTGGAATCATAACTTCAGCTTTGATGCTCATGATCCTTGTGTCTTCCATTCTCCTGACATAACTGGTCTCTTAGAGCATTATAAAGACCCAAGCTCTTGTATGTTCTTTGAACCACTTTTATCCACTCCCTTAAACAGGACTTTCCCTTTTTCCCTTCAGCATTTATGCAGAACAGTTATTTGCAACTCTACAACATATGATGGCATTGATGCTCTTCCTATTCCTCCATCTGTCAAGTTATATCTGAAGGAATATCACTATAAATCAAAAGTTAGAGTACTCAGGATCGATGTACCAGAGCAACGGAACTAGAATGTAGTTTTGTGTGGGAATAGGGGTGGTCTCTTGATAAAGTATGTGTTCTGACCTTCCTCCCTTGAATTATTTTCCTATGGCAATTTGAATTTTTTCTGCAGATTATTTACATTTCAAACTGACCGCTCTCTGTGTCTTTCTATACAAATGTACTTTGACTCTTTCTGCCACCCCTTTTTAGTCAGCTCACCAGAATCTGTGATTTTTTTGGTAATGTTCATACCGTAGGGTTTTATGGAATTTCAGGTAGGTTTTCTGGGGTTTCCACATAGGGATAGTCTTTTCTTTAGATTTAAAAATAAAAATTCATATTTGAATTTGATGTTTTTATATTGTAATTTGCATATGTTGCAGGCATGTTTGAAATGTATGCACTGTACACTAAAGACTAATCTGTATTTTCTATCTTTCAAAATGAGTGCTAATGACCTATATATAAAGTAAAATTAATCAGTTTATTTCTAACACTATTACTGTGTGAAAAATATTTAGTCTTTATCTTTTGATGGGCAGTTATTGCTATGAAGATTTTTCTACTTTCTCTAAACACTTGTGACATTGCACTGTCTTGCACTATTAATCCTGAAAAGAAGACTAATAACCTTACCTCATTAGTAGTGGAAGGGCTTTTTATTTAGCTATGGTTTAGAAGAAACAGCAACAGATTGATCAAATGCTACATCTCATAAGACAAAATTGCTTGCTGCCAAATTCTGTGTGCAAGAAAATTATGCATTTTTAATGCTCCAGAAAGCTGCACCATTTTACATTATATTTTTGTGGTCATTTATAAAACTCCAGCTCTTGCTGCTTTTCAGTAAAGTTATTACTCTTCTCATACTTGAATCAATGGCAAAATCCCAGTTCACCTCAGTGGGTGCAGGATAAGGCATAAAACTATTCACTGTAAATGGCAGTGAGGCCCAGGACTGTGAGATGTTGAGCAGCCTCCAATCTCATAGTCTGCATTGAAGGAACTCACCTCTGCTTATGGCACTGGGCCCTGATTAGCCAGTCTGTCAGATGTGGTATACAGTAAAACTAAAGTGGGTGTATTGTTTTTTCCCTTTAACCACATAGACAATTAGTGATATGCTGAATAAGCTCTTAGGCATGTAGGGCCTGATCCTTTCACATGTGATTAACTTTATTCATACATAGTCTCTTTGTCTTGATTAAGATCACTTGTATGCATAAATGTTTGCATACTTAGAACCTAGACTAGCATTACATTGTTTCTTTGGCCATTTTAATGTTCAGTTGTCAGAAATTTGTGTGAATTTGTGGCAGCAAATCTCCCCCCAAAGTTGGAGACTTAAAGTTTCCACCACAGCTCCTGATACTATTCCCACCGTTCCACTGAAGAGCTGCATTCCTTACCTAAAAATTCTGTTGTGACATTTTAAGGTTCAACGCATGCTAGTATGGGGTTGTGTCATCACCTCCCTTGCAACTCTGGGTGCCTTAAATGCTAGGCTACTGTGACTCACAGCCTGAATGCCAACAGGCAGTCTACAGGCATGCAGGCTACACCTGGGCTTCCTCTGGTCAGTTACTGTTTGCAGAGTGATGCCAGTGCCTGCCCAATCCCAAATTTCCTTGGCTCTTTCTATTCCTGCCTGGAGCATTCACACAAATGAAGTTTAAAGGAGTAACAAAGAGCTGTAGCTTGTTAATGAAACAGGTTTTACAAACACTCTTCTGTTACAGAACTGAATTGATTTATAGCAGGGATGGTACCCTCCCACATGTGGCTAGAGCACCAGCTCCCCACTGCAGGAGTCAGAAAGGGAGCCCTGAGCTTTGAGGGCCAGATCACGGCAAGCCAAGCTGCCCATTGGCTTTGCCTGGCCGGGGGCAGGAAGTGGCTCTGTGTGCTGCTGTTACCCCTTCCTCTTGGCTGGAGGACCACCAGCGCAGGGAAGCTCTGTCACTGTGCTCACTTGCAGGCTCCACCCCCGTCTCTCCCACTGGCTGGGAATCTCAGCCAATGGGGGCAGTGCCTGCAAGCCCAGGGGGCGAGTAACCACTCGTGCCCTCCAGGAGCTGTGCCAGATAGGTGCCTCAATCATCTGCACCCTCCTGCCCAGACCCACTATCCCCAGCCCACTCCTGCACCCTACCTTCCCCACAGACCCTGCACCCCCAGCCTACTCCCCAGCAGCCCCCTCCCACACACTGAGCATTTTAGCCCCACCCAGAATCTCCATATAGAGGCCTCCACAAAATCTACTCGCCCCACATCCCCCAGTAGAGTTAATCCTGCCCTGGCAGGGAAGCCCTGAGCTTCAGGGCCCCTGCCTCTGGGGGTCTGGCGCGTGAGGAGAGTGTGTTCCCCCTGCAGGCCCCAACATTTTTTGATTTCAAGAGCTCTGGCCCCTTGAATCATCAAATGAATGGATCACTCAGCTGTCTTTTTGCCTCCGTACATCACTGCAAAGTTCATTGTGTCTGTTTTGAGTCAGGAAGACTTCTTGTGGGCTTTCTATCCCCTGCTGATTTGTATGAGCTTCCATTATCTTGATTCTAGATTGCTTAATTTACACTGGAGACAAGTAGTTGCTTTTCCTCCTGTCTCAGAGAGAGCCTTTTTTCTCCCTGTAGTTGGTCACATAATTTAAAGCAGGGCTACTCAATTTTGGAAGCCCTGGGGGCCACAGTGATACAGCACATGCCGAGGGCCACAACTTAAGTGTGGATGCATATGCATGCAAATATATGCAAATAGCTTATTTCACACTGACGGGCATGAATACAAAGATTAAGCCTTAAGCTGCAGTGCCAGACCTGATCATGGCCAGTCAGCACCTCTCAGGCTCTGCCCACAAGGCTAAGCAGCCAGCACTTCCCACAATGCCCTGGCGATCCCGGCACCTCCTCCCTGGGGGCTAGAAATGCCAACACCCTGTACCCGTCTGTTCTAGCCAGTCTGTCTGCTTGCGTCTTTCAGTGTTCACCCCACCTGGGAAACACCTCACCGTTGTGGAGCGTATTCCCAGTGGAGGCCATGTAAAAGCATCCCACCTGAGGCCACGTGTTGAGTCCTGTGTAAACCCAAACCGCACTGTGGGCTGCAAACAAACGGGCTGTGGCCCCCACGCGGGCCGCATGTTGAGTAGCCCTGCTTTAAAGCATACTATCAGTGAATATCCATAATTTCTCATTGGGTGTTAATGCACACATTTCACAAGGATATTAGGCACCAGCATGTCATAGGCTTTATAAGACCCTTATTCAATATACTATTACAGTACAGCAATATTGTTTACAAGGTGGCAAAGGTCTTACACTGCTGCCTCTGATACAGAGCCAGCAGCATAGGGATGGGAGCCTGTGTGTAACCAGTCACGGTAACCCAGGCTTATCCACTAACCGTGTAAATTGTTATCCTGTTACATCCCTAATTCAGACCCTCTCGCTTCATAGACCGATACACTTTGGAAAGATGTTCTCAAATAAACTTTTCTCCTATGTGGAAGAGATGCTATGCAGTGTGGTGAAAACTTCATGCTGGTTCCTCCCCATGTTAGCTTGATGGCTTTGTTTCCTTATTATGTAAAAGTACCTTCATTGTTTCTGCCTGAGAATCAGGCTGGTCAGACAAGCAAATACACATTCCTTTGTCTAAGGCAATCTGGGTTTATGCTTCTTGCCAAACACATTTCAAGAGCATAATTCTAGCACATACTCATAACTCCTTGTAAACATCCTGTACATACACCACTCAGTATCAGTGAGTTGTTAGTTTTCTAGTGAAAGATTACATGCCCCCTTTGGGCTATACGTCATGACATCAGTATGTTAGGTGTAATAAGTATGTCAGACCTTGTGAGTAGATGACAGAGTAGTGAACCACTAACAGGCCTCGGCGTCACATCTTCCTTTTTAGACCTCTGCCTTTTCAGCATAGAACTTGCATTGAACTAATCTGGTGACACTGATGTAGATACATTTTGTCTACAAACTAAAAGGAGTCTGTTGTGTTTGTTTCAGTTGTGGCTTAAATAAACATAGACTCAAAGTCTTCAGGGATAAAATACTAGGGCATCAATCCATGTTATTGCATGAATATATCATATGTTGATAAATACACTATGGGGCAGATTCTCAGCTGGTGTAAACGCTCATTGTACCATTAAGTCTATCAAAAGTTTTTATCAGTTGAGCCTCTGCCCATGTTTGTGCAAATGGCTATTAGTGAACTAATATCTATGACACTATTCATAGCTATCAGTGCATACATACTTCCTTGTGCTGCTTCACTTCAATTAACTTCATTGAATAAACTGATCATCCCTTAAGGATTCATATTTTTTAAGCTAGTTCATATTAGGAAATCTATTTCTTCTAGCTATAGATAGGTATTTCTTCTAGGTCTATTTCTTCTTTCTAATTATTTATACATAACTCACAGGATTAACTCAGAAAAATGAATTGTGATTTAAAAAATTAATCATGTTAAATAAGAATGCCAATTGTAATTCATTAAATATTTTGGATGTTTGTCTACATTTTCAAATAGATTTTTATTACAACACATAATACAATTGTACAGAGCTCAATATTTTTTATTACAAATATTTGCACTGTAAAAATAAGAAATAGTATCTTTCAGTTCACATACAGGTACTGTAATGCAAACTATCATGAAAGTGCAATTTACAAACTTAGATTTTTCTTTTTTTGTTACATAACTATACACAGAAACAAAACAATGTAAAACTTTAGCGCCTGTAAGTCCACTCAGTCCTACTTCTTGTTCTTATATCACTACACAAATAAGTTTGTTTACATTTACAGGAGATAATGCTGCCTGCTTCTTGTTTATAATATAAACTGAAAGTGAGAACACGTTCACATGACTCTCTTGTGACCTGAGTTGCAAGGTATTTATGTGCTAGGTATGTTAAATGTTCCTTCATGCTTCGGACACAATTCCAGAGGACATGGACATGCTTACAAGCTGAGGATGCTCATTAAAAAATGTTAATTGAATTTGTGACTGAACTCCTAATCTGTTTTACACACATTCTGCCATATATTTCATGTGAGCGAAGTCTCGAATGACCCAGCACATGTTTGTTGTAAGAACACTTCCACAACCGTTTGGTACCTTCTTTGCATTTTGTCAATGCGAATTTCTAAAAATAGCTGCGGCACATGACCCAGTATTTAAGAATCTGAAGTACTGTCCAACATCTGAAAGGTGTAGAGCATCCTTTCAGAAATCTTAAAAGAGCAACACTTTCTGTGGAAACTACAGAACCAAACCACCAAAAAAGAAAGTCAACCTCTTTTTGGTGGTGTGTAACTCAAATGATGAAAATGAACTTGTGTTGGTCCGCTCTGTTTTGGATTGTTACCGAGCAGAACCAGTCATCAGCACACACGTCTTCTGGAATGGAGGTTGAAGCATTAAGGGACTAAGGATGTGAATGGTTAACTGGTGGGATTTGGAACAGTCCCGCAGGGCTTGCCCTGAGCAACCCCTCCCACCCCCATTTACTCAATTAACCCGTTAAACTTAAAGTTTAACCAGTTAACTAATTAAATGGGATTTTACATCCCTAGAAGGGACACATGAATCTGTAGTGCATCTGGCATGTACATATTTTGTGACGCTGGCTACAATGATACCATACAAATGCCTGTTCTCGCTTCCAGGTGACGTAAACAAGAAGCGGGCAGTATTACCTCCTGCAAAATTTAATTAAACTTGTATGTCTGAACAATCAGCTGACCAAGAAGTAGGACTGAATGGACTGGTAGGTTGTAAAGTTTTACATTGTTTTATTTTTAAATGCAATTTTGTACATAATTCTACACTTGTAAGTTCAACTTTCATGGTAAAGAGATTGCACTACAGTCTTGTATTAGGGGAATGTTTTTCACAGTGCAAATATTTGTAATCCAATAAATAAAAAGTGGGCTCTACATACTTTGTATTCTATGTTCTATTTGGAATCAATATATTTGAAAATGTAGAAAGCATCCAAAATGCTTAAATAAATTGTCTCTCTTTTTTAATAGTGCAATGAATTATGATTTTTTTAGTCACTTGACAGCCCTAATTTCTTCATTATCTACCACTGCTGTATTCACATAAGACTGGCGGAAAGGTGGGAATCATCTTTCATTCCATGTGTGCATAGCATCAAGCACAGCGGGGTATTGGTCTATAATTGACTAGTAAATAAGTCCAAACTTAAATTTATCCAAAATTTACTGAGGCACTTTGCTTAATCAAACTGGTCTCCTTCAGAAACTCCAATGTAAGCCAATCTCTTCATAACTAAAGGATTGCTTAAGTGGAATTGATCATCATGTTTGCCACAGCACAGTAGAAAAAACTACATTGCAACCCATAAAGATGATCTTCAGGTCCATACAATGAACACATAAGGAAGGTAGATGAGTGCTTTCATGAAGGCTAACAATGCAAAGACTTTCTTCATTTGCAACAACAAAAATTGTCCCTTCATAATAAAAGGCTATGAGACAAATGTGCGTTGGGTGGAATTTTACAGCCTGCTGCATTTTTCAGCTTTGTCCATGTATTTTTTGCAGCCTTTATAATTGTGGCATCTGTTGCCATAACACTGAAACAAAACAATAGCTTGGTTATTCCAGATTTCTTTACAATTTTGGGAGACTAAATAGTTCAGAGAGAGACAGAGACACCGAGAGAGTGTGTGTGTGTGTGTGTAAAAACAGAGCCATTCAATGAGTGGGTAAATAATTCATAAAGTAACTAGATAGGAACAAAATTGCTGAACAAGTTTTTGTGAAAAATTGTGCAGGTTTTTGTTTTGCCAATTCATTTAATGTGATTTTTTGCATCTGACTCGGGACATGTAATTGTTCAAGACACTTTTTTTTTATATGAAACATATGAAAACTCAAATCCGTCTTTTGCTCAAAAATTCAAACTGATCAGTTTTTGCAAAAGAACCCTTTTAGAGGGCTATCTGTTCCAAACAGCTGGTGGTTCCCTCTAAGCTCCATGCACCTCTGGCAGGGTGCGGGAGGGGAGCGTGTGAAGTCCCTTGCTTCCTCCTCCCCAGGAGCCAGTTGTGCCTAGAAAGAAAAGCCCCTTTCTGCCTGAGGCCCTGCCCCATCGGGGGCGCCCTGCCACCACTGCCAAAATTTGTGAAGTGCCCCCTTCCTGTAAAAATTATTGCCCATCACTGCCTCAGCTTTTGCTATAGATGAATGGTTTTCAAACTACATGTTGTGATCCAGTACCAGGTTGTGGAATATCAGGCACTGGGTCTTGTTACTACAGGGGGATCAGGTGACCACTGGGGGTGCTAAGGCAGCTCCCTGCCTGTCCTGGCACTGCAGACTGCGCTGCGCCCTAGAAGTGGCCAGCAACAGGCCTCGCTTCTAGGTGGGGGGGGCAGAGTGCCCCAGGCTCCGTGCACTGCCTCTGCCCCGAGCACTAGCTCCGCACTCCCATTGGCTGGGAACCTGCTGCTGGCTGCTTCTAGGGCACAGCATGGTCTGTGGTGCCAGGAGAGGCAGGAAGCTGCCTTAGCATCCCCCTGCACTGCTGACCGGGAGCCGCTTAAGCCCCTTCTGCCTCAGCTGTGACACCCTGTGATGTAGTGGGGTGTGCTGTACACTCTGTTTGGGCATTCACTGGTCGCTATGCTTGGGCTGTGGGCTGTGGGTGACCCCTACTGGCCTGCATGTGTAAGCACTGCCCAGCGGGAGGGTCACCCTGAGGGCCCTCATGTCATGTAGACCATGGCCCAACTGGTTCTTACCTGACCAGGGAAGGGATTTGAACAAAGGAAGGATGTGGCTTGGCTGGGAAAACATGAAGAGAACAGACCGAGCTGAGTGCTGGGGGTTCAGGGGCCTATGTCCCCCTGCCCCAAGAGGTCTAAGACTGCCTGGCCCTGATTCCTATGTCCACACCGTGCCTAGGCTGTGCTGTATCCTGGAGAAGCAATAAACCCTCCATATTCTACTGGCTGGTGGAGTCTTATCTTGCTGCAGACAGGGTGCAGGGTTGGGGGGGTCCCCAACGCGCCATCACACACCCCAAAACTAGAGCCTCCTCCTATACCCCAATGCTCTCATCCTCAGCCCCACCCCAGAGGCCACACACTAGTCATATTATGTTGGCTCATGGGCATCAAAAATGTTCTTCAAGTGGGTTGTAATGGAGAGGAGGAGTGCTGACCAGCACCCGGTGACTAAGGGGTTAAACTCAGGTAGCTAGAAAAGGTGTTGGCCAGGCCTCCGGGAGAACCAATCGAGATAGAGGGGTTGAAATTTGAATTGGATATAGATTCCTTGCCTGCTTTCTTTGTGTGGGAGAGAAAAACCAGGAGTTGAGAGAGACAGAATGATTTAAACCCAGGCAGGACTACCATGTCGCCAAGGAATTTGAGGCATGGGAGTGGACTGAACAAAGAAAAAAAAATGGAAGTAAGTAAAGGGAAAAGTGAATCTAGTCGCATTCAGGGTAATTTTTCTTTATTTTGTGGTTTGGTTTAAACTGCTCTGTGTAAACCTATGCCTCCCCTCCCCATTTACCGTCTAGCACTGTGCCCAGAGACTTTTCTCTGTGTTTTAATTTGTTGTCCTTAGTTGCTCTGTAACATCTAGCAATCAAGCATGCTTTATCAAGTTTACCTTTTGTAATAAAAAAATCACTTTTTTTAAGATGATGATTTGATTCTTGTGTCCTGGAAGGTCTGTTTATCTGTGTATATTTGCATGCCTCAGACTGAGAGGTCATCTACCAGAGACTGCAGCTTGTTTTTCCTCTCTTCTTTTTCAAGCTCTTTTAGGGCAAAAGGGCTTGGGGTACCCCTGGGGGAGGGTTCCAGTGTTCACCCCTGGTTTTAGGGATAAAATCACTTGATGGTGGCAGCTTGTTTGTTTATTTCTCAGAGCTAGGAAATCTGTGACCCTGGGAAGTTTTGGTAACCAGTGCCTGTAGAGGCAAGGTTTTTAAGCTCTCTTGCGTTTCCTCTCCTTCTGCACTCGGAGTGCCAGAGTGGGGAACAAGTATCAGAGGGGTAGCCGTGTTAGTCTGGATCTGCAAAAGCGACAAGGAGTCCTGTGGCACCTTATAGACTAACAGATGTATCGGAGCATAAGCTTTCATGGGCAAATGCATGCAGAGTGGGGAACAGCTCTGACACATGAGTCATGAGAAAAAAGTTTGAAAACCACTGACCTAGATCACACACTGTACTCAGTGTTTGGAAAATCCACATGTACAGCTGAGTACAGCTGTAGGACTGACACTACAATTCCTACTCCTGACCCAGGCCTCCTCACCCAAAGCTGACCTAATGGATAAACTCATGCCTATGTCAGTAGTTTGATAACTGGCCCACATGTTTGTCATGAGACAAAATGTTCTTTCCCATCTACGCTTCCCCAAGTCAACAAATGAGTGCCAGTAAATTGTATTCCAACAACACTGATAGATCACAATCGAGACTGGGGTCCCATTGTGTAAGGTACTGTACATACATATAGTAAGAAAGTATTATCTATTTAAGCTGCAGGCACTAAGCAGGGGAGGAAAGGGGGGTACAGAGATGTGAAACAATTGACAACTTGATTATACAGCAGATCAGTGGCTAAACTGATAATACAACCCAACTCTCCTGAGACCTTACCACTGGGCCATGCTGCCATAAGGAGAATGACTGCGGGGGGAGGATGCCATGTTGAAGTGCTTTCTTTACCCCTTTCTTAGAAACAGGTCTATCTGATTGCAATACATATGAAATGCTTTTAACATTTGCTTGTTAGGTCTCCCATCTGGTAAGGAAAAGAAAAGCCTGCCTACCCTGGTCTTCAGCAAAATCGTTGTTTGGTAAGAATGTGTCAGAAGGAAAGTCAGGCCCAGTGAGGAACAGTGGACAAACTTCAGATGGAAACTTTTCCTACAAGTTTTGGTTGTTACTTTTTACATTGTATTTCACTCTCACTGAGTTTATATAGCTCTCTATATCAACTCAGAGTCCTTGTGACTCCCATTAGAGTGAGTGAAGGTTTTGGGTGCTCAGCATGTCTGATAATCAGGGGCATATATTTCTGTCAGTTTTACTACTCTTCTCAGCAGCTTCAAGCCAATGAAATCTACAGAGCAGTTGTTTATTCTAAGCTATGTATCTCTTTAGTGGCACATCCAGCTGCAAAGAGGGGTCGTAATTTATATGCTGTTCCTTTAAAGAAGCTGCCCCATGTTTCCAATATAAAAAAGAATCTTTGTATGATGCTGTCACACGTGGCCTTACTGTAAACCTGACATGCTCTTAAATAATTAAAAACGGAGTACTTTAATTTTGAAAAAAGACCCCATAGGAAGGAGGTTGAAGGAAGCTTTTAGTCAGCTTTGAGGTTAGATTTATTGATCTGGTGATCAATCCCATCTTCTTTCCTGAATTTAAAGCTAATGGGAGATTGCGGTCAAAGATGAGTGGCTTTTAGTTAAGGTTTTTGACTCTTATAAATAATACAACAAATGTCTTAGTAAGTAATAAGGAATAAGGTATTCACTCATTCTTTTAAATAGAACAAATGTGGCAAACAAGACTCAACTGTAATTTCTGAAGTCATTTATTAGACAAATTGCTCTTCCCTACTTTTTTACAAGAGAGAGACATAAACCATTATATTATTTATTCATGAATCATAGCCATTAAGATGGTAAATCAAATTATCAGCTTCCTCTCTCTTTTCAGTTTTAATCATTTTTTATAGTTCATGTAATATAAAGACAGCTTCCTTCCTATGAAACAAGAGACCTTCAGAGACCTATTTATTGTAAACGTACATTTCCTTCCCATTTTTAAGTATATCCTAGTGATTTTCTCTGTCAATTTTAGCTCTAATAAAAATCCAATAAAGAACTTGTACATTGGTCCAATGTAGCAAAATTAACTGTGAAGAAAATGAGGGGTTTTTTATCACTGAAATACATTATATTAGAAAATGCTATTGAGGTTGGTTGGTTTGGTTTTGGTTTTTTATGTGTATGTGGTGTGATAAGTTGATGGCATAATGAAACAAAAATCTTGACCACAGCTCATATACTCCTGATAGCAGCTTTCTCTGATGGTTTGGGTTTTTAAATCTATAAAGTATTTTCACTTTCTTTGATACTGAGAGCCATTCTCTTTCTCGGTCCCTGCACTGCAATCATGTATCTATTATAGTCTGCCTCTGGGCAGGATGCACAAAAGCTAATGTCACTCCAAGGCTAGGAACTAGCTAGCACTGGAGAATGATTCAAACACCCTTCCAAACATCCTCTCATTGCTCTTCATCTGCATCAGCCTCTGTTTGCTTCACTAACTTTTGATTTTAAGCTGTAGATTGTGATATTGTGTAGAGTCATCTAGACAGCTATCTATTTGACATCACTAGACTAGAATCGGGTGGGAATCACAGTCTATAGTGCTCTATGTGAGAGCTGACCTCCTGTGTACATTGATTTCCATTTGAAACAGCAGCTGTAGCTGTTAACTGATTTTTAAACTTGATTGTCCCTATTAAATGCTGCTGTCAGGAAGCAAGGATGAGGGCATAGTTACCAAGAGCGTCGTGAAAGCCTTTAGATTGGTGGAAGTTGCATCTTGTGCTATAGTATAAAAATCTATACGGGTTTACTCCACTCTGCATGATTCGCTGGGGCTGCGTATAACATCAATAGCACATGCATGGGGTGAATTGTAATAACTTCACCCCCAGTCCTCATCATAATGATTGCTTCAGTGAGTGTAGCTCATGCATTATCTAAATGGTTTCCTCATCTAACAATCAGGTCAAAGTGCTAAGGAGTGCATGCATTTTTAAAGGGGTTGCACCTCTAAAGATTCTGGTAAAGTTCCAGATCTACTCTTATGGATGCTCAAAGGGAGTTTTGCTATATGACCTCTTGCTCAGATTGTCTGCAGGAAATGAACTAGGGAGATCTGCAACTACCAGCACGAACCTCTACAGCTAGAGCTTCAGGGGATAACCGAGTTAGTCTGTTACAGAAAAAAAACAACAAATGGTCTGGTAGCACTTTATAGACTAACAAAACATGTCGATGGTATCATGAGCTTTCGTGGGCACAGCCCACTTCTTCAGATGACTGGAGTTACGAGTAGGGGATATGAAAACTCGAAATAAATAGGAGAGGGGAAGGAGAGGGGGGAGAAAAAGAAAAAAAGGAAAAAGGAAGGGGGTGTGTGAGACAGGGCATCGTTAAGTATCTGGAGAATGGGTACTTAAACCTAAGCAGATCGAAGTAAATAGATAGATGCTAAGACAGGAAGGATACCACTCACAGAGTTGTTAGCACCTTCAGTGGTTATGAAGTAGGTAGTGTCCTAGCCAGCCCATATCTCGATTGAGTCCATTAGCATGTGAATTGAATTTGTGGATGAAGTGAGATTCTAGTCCTTCCCTATGTATTTGGCTTGTGGAGCTGGCCTGTAACAAGACAGCCACCTGCAGATCTGTTAAAGTATGGTTAGGTAAGCAGAAATGTTCACCAACAGATTTTTGTGTGTTCCCTTTACGTATATCTGATTTGTGTCCATTGATTCTTTCCCGCAGAGACCGTCCAGTTTGTCCAATATATATAGCAGTGGGGCACTGCTGGCATTTGATGGCATAGATCAAATTACTAGATGTGCAGTCAAAAGACCCTCTAAAGAACCAGCTCCATAGCACGAAGGCAGTAGCAGGCTTGGGTAGTATGTTCCACCATCGGCTTTAAAGGAAGCTGAATTGGGCCTTGAGGCAGATGCAATCATTTTCCTTTCTCCATCCACCCTGCCCCTGCCCACCCATCCATACACAATCATGCTTGGCAAACTCCCTGATCTTTTGCCATATATTCTAAGAATGGCAGTTCCCTTACATCCTTATTAAGACTGCTTTGCTCATTTTATTTCCATTATGCAGATAAGTGCCTATCTCCAGTGGAGGTTGGAATTCAGACCCATAATAAAGCCCGAGGGCTTCTTTATTTTCATTAATTCTCCTGTGGGATCAGAGTCCCAGATTCCGTTTCCTGAGTTGTCAGGGAAAAAATGTACACTGACCTGTTAAAGAAGCCAAGATTTGTAGATTCCCAGGCCATTTTTTCCCAACCTGGTGGTCGTGAGACAGATTTAGGGTTGTCTTTCAGGCAGGGCTGTGGTTATGGGGTAGAAGGTAGATAGCATAGCAATTGGCTGGGGACCCAAGCTATAGAGGGCCCTGCAAAACTGATTTATATGTTTCAGACCCATGGGACTAGAGTCTGTGTCCCATGAGGCTGAAACCCCAAGCTTACACAGGAGAGAGTCGTAATTTTTTTCTAGTGGGGGGGTCATGTTTTTTTTAACTCCAGAGGGGGTTACCCGCACAAAAGGATTGAGAAACACTGATCTAATCTGACCTCTAGTGTGACAAAGGCCATAGAACCTTCACCCCAAAATATTCCTGTTAACAGGAGCATGTATTTTAGAATAACATGCAGTCTTGATCTTTCGGACAGCCTCTCGATTGATCTGCTAATCTACCTATGGCGTTTTTATCGTCCTCATTGATAATAGCCCTGGCTGGAAGAACTGAAACCCCCTCTTTGTATCCACAGATCTGCGGCAATGCTGACTGTGGCATGGGATGCTTCCTGATCAATGTGACTCAACCTAGTGCAGCAACGGGCAACCTACCTAGTGAGTGGGCCACATGGGTGGCCCTCCTTCGTCTCAGTGGGCTGCAAGATTGTCATCACCAAGGTGGCCTCCTGGAATAGGGTAGTTTTGCTCACTGCTCTTGTGTACCTAGAATTTGCGGGGGGTGCCGACTGAACCGTAGCAGCGGTTTGACTGGCTGGAGAGGGAGCGCATGGCTCTTAGAGCCCGCGTTGTGAGCAATCAGTAACGCACCTCACGTCATGTGCCCTCGTTTTATGTGCGTGACACTTTAGTAACGCTGGTAGGAAAAAAACTACGCAGATGGACACCAGTGGAATCTGACAACCCTACACATGGGCAATGATAAACAAAATACCTCATGGGCCACACATAGAACCCCGATGGGCTGCAGGTGCCCACCACTGATCCTAGTGTCATCGAACACTTGGAAGTGGGTGAGCACATCAGCCTTTCAGTCCATTTGCCTTTTCTGTTATCATAGACAAGAAGGGGACCAGCTGTACTTTTGCTTGTTGTGTATGGAAATGGAGCCCCAAAGCCACCACGCTTATTTTACACAGTCTTCTCCATGACGGAAGAGCAACCAATGCATCACTTTGATAGCGACTGCTGGAAATTGCTAACCTAATCAGGATTTGAGTGAGTAACCCAGAGGTGTACAGCTTTGTATTGGCAGCCTAATCCATCTCATCCTGCTTTAATTCTTTTCCTAAGAAATTATTTCTTATTTACCTCTTTACTCTGTATATTTAGGCTATTTATTTAAGTTTTGTTGTGAGCCAACCGCTAGAAAAAGTTCTGGGTTGGTATCAGTTCAATAGATCCTTTTTTTTACAGTGTTTTTAAAAATATGTGTTAACCAGCCCCAGCTGCAACCTATTACTTGCACTAACAATGTGATTTTTAAGGGAATAGACTGCAGTTTGTCCTCCTGCAGCAGCTGTGTAGTTATATTCCCAGGCCAGGCCTTTATACATGGAAAAGTTACAAGATGGCCAGAAAGCCATGTAAACATCTCTTAATTTTTAATGCCGATCTGACTAGAAAGTGGCCCTATCAAATGTTGTTTCCAATTAAAAAAAAATTGGATTAGCTCTTGGGCTAATGACCTGCTATGTCATTTTTAGTCTGTAAGTAATGAACCTCTGAAAATAGAGCTGTAAAATGTAAATATGGTGATTGGTGCTGCTGGGATGGTCAGGGAAATACATTAGCAGATCAAACAGGGTAATAAATCTTCTGCCACAACCGCCCTCATTAAACTAGATAAATTGAAATTGCCTCTGGGGTATTAAACAGTTCATTATTTTGCAGGGGAATAACATGCAAGACAAATGAACGGGGTTCTTTTAATTGATATTCAGACCCTGACAAATTGATCAAGTAAACCTGAGTGAAAAATTAATCTGAACTATTGCAGTGTTATTGTATCATTTGTACAAAGACACCCAGAACTCATTGTCTCATTGGTTCTGGGGTTTTCCCCCTAGAAAATACATTTCTTTAGCAAAATAAGCGCACAAAAATGGTTAACAGTGTCTCAAAGCCCAACCCGGGGAGCTGATAGCCTTGCCAGCCCCCTGGACAAGATGGCGGGGCTGGCTCCATGTTCTCAGAGGGGCAGGGCTGGGGCAGCCAGTAGGGTTGCCAGATGGTTTATCCAAAAATACCGAACACCCCCACCCCCCCAAAAAAAACCACCCGGGAAAAAATTCTGTTGAGAAAAAAAAAAAGGGGGAGACCAAAGTTGTTGAGCAAAAAAAAAGGCCCCCAAGAGTTGTTAAGCAAAAATAATAATTTAAAAAAAAAGTGTGGCCCCTTTAAGAAATGCTTTTGAGGCTTTTTGGCCCTAACAGGTTTCCTGAAAAAATGAGGAAGAACGGCTCTTGCACAAGAGGGGTATTTTGCTCAAAAAGGAGCCGTCTACACAGCTCTTTTTTGCACAAAAGCCTCTTGTGCAAAAACGGCTTCTAATTAATTATGCAAACGAAGCACAGCGATATTCTACTCCGTGCTTCATTTGCATAAGCTTTTGTGGAAGAAGGGCTGCAGTATAGATGTAGCCAAAGCCATGCAGCGCTCTGACAGCAATTTAAAGGGCTCTGGGCATTGCCGCTGCCACTGTAGCCAGGAGCTCCAAGCCCTTTTCCATCACCAGGCCATGGGGCAATTGTCCTCTTTGTCCTCCCCTCTTTCCCTCCCCGCCGTCAGCAGGCCCGAGCCCAACAGAGATTGGTGACTAAACGCTTTTGTGTTGTTTTAAGCCATTAGAACCTGCTTGAGTTTATACACAACTGGGCCAAATGAATGGACCTGGTATGCATGGTCAAAGCACTGATGTAAATGCCATAGGCCACCACTGCTCAGAGCACGCAGTGTGTTTCTGGCCCAAAGAAGACACAGCAGCTGTCTGAATGGAAAACCACAGCAATAAGAGAGAGAGCTGTGAGCAGAAGGTCAAGTGTGGTGCAGGATCAAACGGCAGGAACCACTGAGGGTTTCCTTGTATCAGGGCATCTGCTCCTGCCTTTCTGCACCACAGAAACCTGCTCCACATCGGGCTGTTTCTATGAGCTTCCTCCACCAACACCTTGCCAGTTTTGTGCAGCAATACGATTTCCCACATGCCTTGTATCCTCAGCCCTATTCCTAGGCCTCAAGAGGAGAAGAGGTTTCCTTCCTGGAGATCTCCCTGACCTTAGAAACAGCTAGCACTAGCCCTCACTGCCCCCACTCTTCTCTTCCTGCCACTGCCATCCTGTGCCTTTCTTATCAGTCTTGGGCTGATGAGCTAACTGGCTCTTTAGCTCACCCACTCTCTACTCTCGCCTGATTAGATCATTAACTTCAATGTCTAGTCAGCTCTCTGCGAGGGTGGCAGTCAATTAGTGCCAGAGTGATCAGAGTCCTGGCTCAGCTGTTAACTCCCTGCACTCTGTCACTGTATTTCTTTCATAAAAGCAGGAAATCGTACTCTCATATTTCCTGTGGGGGAACTTGATACTGCAGTTCTCGAGCATGGCTCAGAGACCCCCCAAATATCTCCTTCCAAAAACCTTCCAGCTCCAACAGCTGTAGACTTAAGATCTTTTGTCAAATGGCAACATTTTTGCTTGGAGGTTTGTTTAAGTACAACCTCAGTCACTATCAGATGGGATTGATGAATGAGACAGGCCGGCTAATGGCATCTTTATATTCTGGGATTAAATTGATCCTAGGGGTAACTGCAAAAGGCTGCAGAAGAGTTACACTGTGGATGGATTTGACTCAGTGTTCAGTCAGGTGAGGCAAGTGTGATGGTGAATAGGCGATTAAGGGTACGTCTACACTGCAATGCTATTTCGGGATACCATTTAAGGTGCTGATGATGATACTGACAGATTGAGATCACAGATAGAAGAACATCTAGTGGACGAGCAAGCAGGATTCAGGAAAGATAGAAGTACCATACAGCAGATATTGGCACTAAGACTGATAGTGGAGAAAGCTCGGTGAAAGAACAAGAACATCTACAATTGCTTCGTTGATTTTGACAGTATAAATCAGAAAGTGACTTGGGTGGTGTTGGAGTCATACGAAGTGGATAGCAGACTGATATGGTTGTTGAAGGATATCAACAATAATGCAGAGGCAGCAGTGAGAACGTGCGGAGAGTTGGGAAGTTGGTTTAGAATGAGTAGAGGTACTAGACAAGGAGATCCGATATTGCCGAGTATCTTCATCACACAACTAGAGAGAGCGATGCACAAGATCAAGGAAGAGGTAGAAGGGATATCAGTGCACAGGATGAGAATTAACAACTTGAGTTTTGAGGATGATATAGTTATCATCAAGGAAGATGAAGAGAAGTTAGCGAGAATGGTACAAGTGCTAAATGAGGAAGGGAAGCGGTATGGACTGATTATGAATATCGATAAAACGGTATTTGGAGATAAGGAAATAGGAAGGAAGATCAGTATAGATGGGATCGAACTAGAGAACATAGAGAAGTTCATGTATTCGGGGAGCAAGATGACATATGATCTAGACTGTAAGAAGGAAATAGCGACTAGAATAGCGAAAGCAAGAGCGAGTTTGAAGGCGATGGATAAGATCTGGAAAAGTAAAGCAATTAGCTTAGGAACAAAGCTGAGCATCTTGAAAATGTGTGTATTTAGCAGTATGTTGTACGGATGTGAGACATGGGTGATAACGAAAGATTCAAAGAGAAGGATATTGGCATTTGAGAGGAGTTGTTATAGAAAGATCCTGAGAATAGGATGGATGCAGAAGGTCACCAACGAGGAATTATATAGGAAGATACAGCCGAAAGAGAACCTACTGCAGAAGGTTATACAACAGAAGTTACAGCTATTCAGGCATATCTGCAGAATAAATGACAAGCGAAAAGTTAAGACCCTGGGATTCAGCATAGTGGATGGTCCGAATAGGAGAGGCAGACCCCACAGAGAATGGGTAGATGATATAGTAGATTGGTGCAGAGCTAGTCTACAGAAATTAAGCCACTCCACACTGGACAGGGAAAGATGGAAGGAAATAGTGAGGGAGGTATTGGACACCAACGGGCGTTGAGCCCATGGCTGTTGATGATGATTTAATATAAACCTCAGTGGAAAGGAACAGGGACTCCTTAAGGACACAAGGTGCATTCCCTTGGTAGAACTTAGATGTGTAGGTAGCAAACTCATGGCTAGACAAAGACCGGCTGATGAAATAGGGTCAAGGCCATGCAGTCACTACTTTTATGTTTTTCTTCATTTAATGACAGAAGCAGGGAATAAACTACCAGATTCTTTTACCCAACATACTCATTTCTTTGGCATCAAAGTAGCCAGGAATAGTTGGGGGTGGATTTTGAGGGGGGAGGGGCAAAGCACATGACTCATCCATTTCCAACCACTCATCAAGCCAACAACAGTGCTTCCGTCCCCAAAACTGCATCCTTAAGTAATTAAACTCCTACACAGATATGACCAAATAGCATTCTAGAAAGCATCTGCTAGAGCCCAGCCTTTCAACACTTTCCAAAGTGGCAATAATACATGATACCCTGGAAACTGGTGTAACACTTCGTGGTCCAAGAAAGAAGCATACCCAATGTCACACAAACAGCATATTGTATTAGCAAACAAAAATTACATTTTAGTGGCAGTCAAGATTGCGACCAGCCACACCCATAATTCTTCTATCCATGACCTTCAAAACATTAAAATAAGAAGTTAAGGGAGAAGACTTGTGCTTTCCTTTCCATCGTCCTCTGGTCTTCAGCCCTATCGATAATATTCCCCAGTGTCCCATAAGCCTTTAACTTCTGTTTCCAACGGATACCCCAATACAGAAGCCCCAGCTTCCTCAAACTTGTACAGGTTAGATCTCTATAATCTGGAGTTCCCCCGTCTGGCAACATCTGTGGTCCGGCGTCACTGTGGGTGCTCCTGGGCTGGAACACTAGTGGGGAAAAGCAGAAACTCAGAAACTTCTCCCCTGCCCTCCCAGTGCTTCTGAAGCACTGCAAATAGCTCATCTGCGGCATTCAAGCTCAGGGACAGAGGGAGAGGAGCAGGAAAAGGAGGAACACTCAGGGGAAGAAGCAAGGTGGCTGCAGAGCCCCACAGCTATGGGGCTTGGCGTGTTCCCACAGGGCTACAATCCTGGCCACCGGCCACAGGACTCCGCTGCCATGCTGCCTCTTCCCCCAATCCCTCTCTTTCCTCCCAATCCCAGCCCCTCTGCTGCAGCTGGAGCAGAGCCCCACAGCTGGAGAAAGCAAAGGGCCAGCATTGACCTCCCCGGTTCATATTGATGTAGAAAACAGGTTGTACCTCCCTGGTCTGGCAAATTCACTGGTTACCAGGGAGGTACAATTTGTATTCTAATAATGAAAAACCTCAACCGTGACCTCATCTGGTTTGGTATCACCTCTCTGGTAGACATTCAGAAAGGACATGTGTATAGAAGTGTTGTCCTTCATGTGACATATTGATTTAAATGGAAGTTAGGGGCCTAAATACCTTTAGGGTATGTCTACACTACAGCGTTAATTCGAGTTAACTTAATTCAAAATAGTTAATTCGAATTAAGCTAATTCCAAATAACGCATCTATACACAAAACCTATTTCAAAATAGCGTTTTGCTATTTTGAAATAGCGCGTCCACACTGAGTGGACCCTGAACTGAAGTTAAGGCTGGCCGGAACCAGTGCCGGCAGGGCATCAGGTTAGGACTTAGTGTGTGGGACTGCTGCCTGAGGCTAACTGAGCTCCGTGCTTAAAGGGACCCTACCCCCAACCCGGACAGACAGTTCTCAGGGTTCCCCGCTTGCTTGTCTACCTCGATGAGGGACAGCAAAGCAGTCTTGTCTTGGAGTGCCCTGAGTGCCTGCACTCGGGACACCACAGCACTCGGCCATATGGAGCCAGAGCTGCCTTTGGGCACGCCGGTGCGTCTCGTGGGGTCGTTGCCATCAGCCTGGCTGCACTTGCTGCAGGCTGCCATCCGGGGGGCCATCAGGGGGCTGTCAGGATTCAGGAGGCCCTACGGGAGAGCGTCCACCCCGAGGAGCCCTCAGAGCCACCCTGGTCCTCCCCACCGGGGGCTCGTGCCCCATTCCTCTCTCACGTCCTTCCACTTACCCTTCCCTATCCCCCCTTCCTGATGTCAAACAAAAGACACGTATGTTCAAAAATAGAAACTGGTTTTATTGAACAAAACTGGGGGGGATGAACCTCTGGGGAGACTGGGAAAAGGAGGTGGGAGAGGGGAAGAGAGAGGGTGCGAGAGGGGAGGGGGAAACCTGGGAGAAGGGAGCTGGAAGGGGGAAGCAAAGGGAAGAAGGGGGAGGGAAAGCTCAGGGCCCAGAATTGGGGGGTCTCACCGGACCAACTTGATTTTCATGCAAACCTGTTCCTGGGTTCACAGGTGGCCTTTGGTGGCCAGGCTGGCAGCTATCCTGCCATAGACGGCTGTATTCCTCCATCTAGTGCGGAGATCATGGACATTGGGGGCATCCCCCCCAAACCTGAATAAGGTCCATGATCTCCACCCTGGACCAGGAAGGCACCCGCCTTCTCCAGGCCCTGTCAGGCTCCTGGGAGCTGGCAGACTGCTCCTGGGGAGTGGTGGAGGGCTGGCTGCCAGTGGCTTGCTGGCTCATGTTTTGGGGCCACTGGGTCAGGGGCCCCGGTGGCCACTGCTGGCTCTGGGCTGGCAGGCTTGGAGCTGGCACAGGCACTGTGGCCAGGGTCTACCCCTTTAATGGCTCCAGGGCTGGGGAGAGGAGAGTAAGTTTTCCTGGTTGTGCCCAGAGTGGCCACCAGGGCTCCCTGGGAAGGGCTGGAGGCCCCCTATTTCGAATTAAGTGTCTACACAGCACTTAATTCAAAATAGCTATTTCGAATTTGGCATTACTCCTCGTAGAATGAGGTTTACCAAATTTGAATTAAGTGCTCTGCTATTTCGAATTAATTTCGAAATAGCGGTTTGCATGTATAGACGCTATTAAAGTCAATTCGAAATAATGGCTGTTATTTCGAATTAACTTTACAGTGTAGACATACCCTTAGGGATCTAGACCATATAGCCTAGGGGTCCCAACTAGGAATCAGGACTCTGTGGCTATGTCTACACTACGAGTTTTCTTGGCAAAAAATATGCTAATGAGGGACTCATTTGCATGAGTCGTGATCTCATTTGCATATTTTCTGCCGATCCGTTTTTGCGCTGGGGTTTTTGCGCAAAAACAAGCAGTGTGGACGTTTTCTTTTTGTGCAAAAAATCCTTTTTCCACAAGATTGGTAAACCTCCTTTTTTGAGCCATAAGGATCTTGCAGGAAAAGGGTTTTTTGCGCAAAAAGAAAACGTTCACAGCGCTTGTTTTTGCACAAAAACCCCAGCGCAAAAACGGTTCTGCAGAAAATATGCAAATGAGATCGCAACTCATGCAAATGAGTCCCTCATTAGCATATTTTTGCCGAGGAAAACTCATAGTATAGACGTAGCCTAAGGGTATGTCTAGACTGCAGGCTTCTTTCAGAAGAAGCTTTTCTGGAAGAGTTCTTCTGAAAGAGAATGTCCACACTGCCAAAGTGCATCGAAAGAGTGATCTGCTTTTTCAAAAGATAGTGTCCACACTGAATGGACACTATCTCACATTTAAGCTGTGATTACTATGGACAGAGTAATCTTTTGGAAGAGGCGTTCTTCCTCATAGAATGAAGCTTACCAATGTCGGAAAAAAGCCTGCATTCTTTTGATATTCTTTCGAAAGAATGCAATAGAAGTGTGGACGTAAGTGAAGTTTTTTGGAAAAACAGCTGTTTTTCTGAAAAAACCCTGCAGTCTAGACGCACCTTAAGTTGCTAGGTGCAGGACAAACAGACAGCCAAAAAATGGTGTTTTCCCCCAAAGATGGATACAAACAGACAGGTGGAGCACAAGGTAAAAATGAGATAATTATGGACAGCCAAATAAGCAGTAGTCACAACATTAGTGCAGCCTAACTGATAGTTGTTTAGTAGAACTAAGCTCTGGGCATGCTACATAAAATTGTTTTTGCACTTCACAGAGTCACCTGCTCTAATGTAGTTTTAGGGATTATCAATAACCTGGACTAGGAATGTTCCGTGTCTGTAGATAGCACGGATAAGTGCAGGAAGACAGTAAATCTCATGTCCTTTGGTATTAATTTCCTTTCATAAAGTTTCTGATTTTGCTAAGCTTGTGAACTATCTCTTTCCTATTAGCAGTACATTTTCTTCAGCCACAAATCTGCAGTAAATATATTTGCATTGTGGGGGTGTAATATGGCTCATTGAGACCCCAACATATTTCATAAGCTTTTGTTCAAATACCATAAAGAGCAAGGGAAATACTGGATCCTTGTAGTTAATAATGATTTAAAATGTTCCAACCCACTATAGCATGGTCTAATTAAAAACTGAATCTGCAAAACTGAATTCTCTTCCTACATCCTGATTCAGCAGAGCCCTTTTGAACTTTAAGCGCATACATAAGTCCAATGAGACCTAAGCACGTCCTTAAAGTTAAGCTTGTGCCTAAATGCTGTGCAGATTGGAGGTCCTAATGTATAGGATTTGGTTTCTTGTCCTGCAACCTTTATTCACGTAAAAAAACTGAAAAACAACGAATGATTCTGCAGCACCTTATCGACTAACAAAAAATGTAGATGGTATCATGAGCTTTCGTGGGCTCAACCCACTTCCATCTACAGAAGGCGTTGTGCACGCGAAAGCTCGTGATACTATCTACATTTTTTGTTAGGCTCTAAGGTGCTGCAAGACCGTTTGTTGTTTTTCAAGTTTTTTCAGTTACAGACTAACATGGCTACCCCTCTGACACTTTATTTACATAGTCGTCTTTCTCTGAAGTTAGTCTTCTGACTTGAGTAAAGATTCCTCATAGTATTGTGCCCTTTGCTCTTAACTCACTGTTATTTGATTGAAACAGCTACATAAATAGTAACATCACAAAATCTTGGGTTACTCTTTGGAGGCACTAAAAATACTTGGTTCTGAAGGGAGGAGGGTACTTTGAAGCAGTGGAGGAGTTAGGGGAAGGTCTCCCTCCCATTTAGGGAGTTGGTCCATTCTAGCTATTTTGGCAGCAAATCTTGTTTTCTCAGAATGTATTTAACAAGGATAATGGCGGAGAAAAGACAGTGATCTCTTTGAACTGTTCCAGAATGTGACTGGTTTTCTCAGGTCAGCAACCAGCCCTGATGTTCTGTTTTCCTGCAAGAGATCTCCTTTCAGTGCAATACTACACAGAGTAGACTTGGTAGACAGCTGAGTGTGTAATTTTTATTACTTATTTGTACTGAGATAGATGCACTTAGAGGATGGGGGCAGACAACTGGAGGCTCAGGGTGGCTGAAACCACACCCCCAAAATGTAAGGATTGCACTAATACAGAAAGAAAACTCAGAGCTTGGAGTTTAAGGTAATTTATTTCACTTTATTGAAAAGTGGACACATTTAGTCATGGTACAAAACCACTCATTACAGCGATAGTTGATAACTATTCGTTTATTATTTCTTAACTTTATTCTTCCCTCTCCCCATTAAAAGTTGTCTATGCCTCTATAAGTGCTGGAGTCCCAGGCTACGTCTACACTGTGGACTTAATAGCTTGAAATAGCCCGAAATAGCTATTCCACATCTTTATAGCAGCTGGTTATTTTGAAATAGATTTCAAAATAACGGGTGCACTATTCCAGCATCCCTGTAACCCTGATTCTACAAGGGTTAAGGGACGTTTCGGAATTGTGCTTTATTTTGAGGTAAAGGTGCAGTGTAGATGCACACCCGTTGTTGGACACTCTGGACACTCTAATAAGATGGTCCCTGTCCCAAAGAGCTTATAATCCGAGTACAGTGGCGCTAGAACCATTATTAGGGTGAGGGTGCTTAGTTATGGCCCCTTCCTTACACCTATTTGTGTCCCTCAAATGACTGACAAGTCTCCCGGACTGGACCGACCGGATACCATTTGTGACAATGTATTCAATCCATCAGGCCTGCAACCTCAGTCCCTCACCGCCCGAGGCTGGGGCTGCAACTGGAGGCAGCTGTTGAGCCCTGGGCTGAGGCCAGGAGCAGAGCCGTGGGCTGGCGGGGGGGATCCTGGATGGCAATGCAGCCTCCGTGGGTGCTGCCCAGAGGCCAGAAAAGCTGGTGAAGCTGATGAAGTTGGTGGCAGGGCCAGCCTTTGGGTGCAGGAAAGCTGTGTACAAAACCTGGGGGTGCTGCAGCACTCCCCAAACCTCTACTTCCTGGGCCTATGTCATTCAAGGGAGAGGAGCTGGCTGCTACAAACAGCCAGGGGAGCACAAGGGGAACAGTGAGGCAGTTACTAGGCTAGTATAATTCTGGACTGTACTAAAAGGAGTGTTGCATCCCAAACACAGGAGAGAAGTGTCCTGCTCTACTCAACGTCAGTGAGGCCCATCCACAGTACTGTGCAGGGGTGCTGGAACCTGGGGCTGGCCAAGGGGACCATGGCCCCACCTTTTATAACTTGGGCATAGTTTGGGGGGTAGGGGCAGAGCAGTAATGCTCCTCTAAATGGCAAGCTAAGTGCTGAGCAGCGCTGGCAGGGGCTACGCTTCATGGCGGGGTAGCTGACCACTTCCTGGTGGGGAGGTACTGAGGTGGGACTTAGCACCCCCCTGCCATGAGGTCCCTCCTTGGTCCTCTTTTCCCCCTGAAGTCTCACCTTGTGGTCTAGCCAGAAGCTAAAGCCAGGACATGGTTAGAGCAGCCCAGAGAGCCTGGGCCATTGTAGGGAGGTCTGGATCCTCCACCTGCACTTGGCGACGTGCCCTGGGAGGTGGGGACATAGGCCAGGGGCTCCTCTTAGGCTCCTCTAGCCTGCGATAGTAGAACTTCTGTCTGGCCAGGGGGCATAGCCTTAGCAGGAAGAGGAGAAGCAGGGTGGGGCCATGGAGAGGGATGGGGGCCTTGTGCCACCCCGCCCACTTCTCCAGAGGTTCCAGCGCACCTGGTTCTGCATCCAATTTGTGGCGCCCTGCTTTAAGAAAGAAGTGACGAAACTGGGCAAAGTCCTGGGAAGAGCTATAAAAACGACAAAAAGGTTTAGAAAACCTGACCATGACAGGGTGCTCTCTGAGGCTAAGTCTACACTGCAAGGTTTTTGCGGAAAAAGCTATGCAAAATGCACTCCACATTTTGTGCAGCTTTTTCAGATTTTTTTTTTTTTTTTGGAAGAGGCTTTTCTACCATTTGGCCCCATCTAGCCTCTGTCGGCGGAACCCTTATGCCTCGTGAAACAAGGTTTACAGGGCTCCCTGAAAGAACATGTTTGCTCTTCAGCGAAAAAAAGTGTCTGTACCTCCTGTATCCCACAAAAACCCAGCAGTCTAGACGTAGCCTGAGAGAACAGAGTGATGGGCACTGCCAGAGGGCAGTGTCCTGAAGCGGATGCTGTGGTTCAAAGGAGCGAGACAGGTCCAGAAACACACGGTGGCGACAGCAGAGCAGACAATGGGCAGGGCACCAGCTGAAGGTGTCGCACTCCAGCTACACAGAGCTAATTCTCAAACTGGCCAGCAGGAGGCATTGGCTGTTGAGTTACAGGCTGTTAAAAAGAAGACAGGGATCAATTGTACTCCCTGGCCAATGAAGGTAGGACAAGAAGTAATGGGATTAATCTGCAAGGGAGATTTATGTTAGACATTAGGAAGAACATTCTAGCCATAAGGATAGCAAAGATCCGGAATAGACTTCCGAGGCAGATTGTAAATTCCCTGTCACTGGAGATTTCTAATAAAAAGTTTGACAAATGTCTGCCAGGGATGGTAGCTGTTTCCTGCCACTCCTGCCTCAACACAAGGGGCTGGAGGAGATGATCTCTTGAGGTCCTTTCCAGCCCAACATTTCTATGATTCTCTCATTACATCCTCTACTTCCTGTGAAATAGTGATGGAGTCAAAACAAACGTGTTTGCAGTGGGCTGTCAGAATCTTCTATTGTCTTCTTTCCTAAAATGCTTACTACTCATATTTATATTAGTCTGTTAGTCTGTAACTTTAAAAACGAGTAGTCCCGTAGCACCTTAGGGCATGTCTACACAGCAGGACTAAAGCCGAAATAAGCTATGCAACCTGAGTGACGTCAATTGCATAGCGCAAGTCGAAATAGCTTATTTTGGCTTTTGGTGCTGTCTACATAGCAGAAAGTCTGAGGAAGAGCACTTTTCCTCCAACTTCTCTTACTTCTCATAAAATGAGGGTTACAGGAGTCAGAGTAAGAAGTCCTCCAGCTCAACTTTATTTTGATGTTTTGTTGAAATCAAAAAATCTGCTTTTAGTGTAGACGCAGATTATGTTATTTCAGAATAATGGGGAGATGGGGCAGCAAATTGTGCGCACCCCCACCACTACCACAGGGAGGGCAGGTGGACGCATGGCCCCAGGCTCCCTGGCCCCAGAGCATGGGGAAGGCGGATACTTGGGGGCAGTAACACTCGTCCCCCAGTACACCTATAGTAGGCGTTCTGAGGGCGGAGTGTGGACGGGATGCCTTCCCCCACCTAGCATACCAGCTACCCATGCTCAGAGGGGTAGCCATGTTAGTCTATTTTTGTTATTTCTAAGGGAGTGTCTACACTGCACCGTAACTCAAAATAAGATACGCAATTTGAGCTACGAAAATTGCGATGCTATTTCAAAATGGCTTATTTCTTCATTTGGCTCTGTCTACAGTGCTATTCCAAAACGTCCCTTACTCCTCGTAGAAAGAAGTTTACAGGGACATTGGAACAGCAAGCCTGAAATAACGGGCTTGAATTAACATTTCCAGTATCCCGAAATACTGTTGCAGTGTAGACGTACCCTAAGGTGCCACAGTACTACTTGTTGTTTATAAAAGCAGGATCTTCCTAACAGGTCTGTATCTGAGAGCAGGACATAAAAATCAAGTTAAAAAAGGAGGCACAGACATGATGACAGAAATCTCTCTATTTGTACAAAAAAAGCAGAGTCCTAAAAAGAAGATTGTTAGGACAAACTGACCCTTGGCTATACTCTACTTTTTTGAAGAAACTGAGATTAATATGACAGATGAATGCAGTGATCCTGAAGGAGATTAATCGAGTGGTGTGGCAAGATCTGCTGTAGAAATGGACTGATTGCACAGTTTGCAATCTGGCCCTTCAGACCAAGGTTGGATTAACATTTCCGTAACGCTCACTGTGAAACCCAAGTACTTACAAGCTCTGCCTCTAGGGAGAGCCTGGTCAGCACAGCTCCACCAGGCAAGATCTATTCCTCATGGGTCTTATCCAGAGTCCTGAGATCAATGTAAAGATTCTCAGTAACTTCAGTGGGATTTGGATCAGGTCTATTAAGAAAAATTCGATTATCCCTCTTTTAATGTATACTGAAATGTCTAACCCCAGGGACGCAAGCGAGGGTTTAAAATGTTCCTACCCTGCATAATTTCTTCCTCTTTCATAAAAAGGAAGAGGAATTGGTGAATTTTATGCTAATTGCCTCAAGTTGGAAGAACAGAGGTTTTGCAGAACTTGTTTGAATGTATTATCCTTTCTATATTTTATTTATTTATTTAAATATTTTTACCCCACCTTTCTATTTAAAATATGTAGTTGACTAAAGAGACCTCAAAGATTAAAATATGTTCAGGGTTTTATTATAGGTCTTTTGGCTTAAACCAAGGGTGGGAAACCTAAGGCCCAGGGTCGGATGCAGTCCCCGGCTTGCCTGGATCTGGCCCCCAAGGCTCAGGGCTCCCTTCCCAGGCTGCTCTTCTGCTCTCCCTCCTGCTCAGACCCCACACTCCAAGCCTGCTTCCCAGCAGCCCTTTCCCACACACTGAACCCCTTATTTTTGGCCATTGATTGGTCAAATCCATTTGACCTAAAATGCCTCTCTGAATAAGTATCTCCATGTTGTTTTTATTAGTTGAGAAGAAAAGCTTTTCCCAGGCTAACCTCTCTCCTTGCCGAGCTTTTCCTGAGGGCTGATGCGAAAATAAAACCCAGCAATGGAAGCGCTCATGTGGATTTTCAGAGCACTGTTGTGAGAATGCTTTCCCCCTCTCCCCCCTGCCCCTTCAGCATTTGCACGTGGATTGAAGGTGCAGGTTGGTATTATCAGCCATAAGGCACGGATTCCTCAAAATGCTTATGCGATTTACCAAAGCAATGCCTTAAATCTGAAAAGGGGAACCAAGGAAGCACAATGTGGTTATTATTTTTCCAGGTTGGTTTGAATGGTTGAATGCCCTTTAACTTCAGCTGCTGTGGCAAGAAACATCCTTCTTTGTGTTGATTTAATGAGCTTTGAGAGCTGTGTGACAGTTCTTACAATATGCTCTTGAAGGGTCAGAAACCAATAGAGCAAAGTGGCTGAGATACTGGGATTGCTGCGGAGTTGGCGCCTGAATTACTGGCAGCATTGCAGTGCAGCCATCGAGTTGCAAGCCAAAGCGGGGAGGGTACAGCTAAGCATCTCAATTTTGCTCCCATTGTACACTCTTCCTCTGTCCCATACCTTAACCCCAAGAAATCCCATAGGCATAGTCCAAAGTCACTGTCTCTCCTGGCTGCATAATACTTGTGTTCCCAAAACTACAGCCAGCTCCACACAACAAAAGATTTTCCAGTATAGCAATCCCAGCAAACTCTACGGCTACGTCTACACTGGCATGATTTTCCGGAAATGCTTAAAACGGAACAGTTTTCCATTATAAGTATTTCCGGAAAAAGAGCGTCTACATTGGCAGGATGCTTTTCCGGAAAAGCCTTTTTCCGGAAAAGTGTCCGTGCCAATGTAGACGCGCTTTTCCGGAAAAAAGCCCCGATCGTCATTTTCGCGATCGGGGCTTTTTTGCGGAAAACACTACTGTGCTGTCTACACTGGCCCTTTTCCGGAATAGTTTTCCGGAAAAAGGACTTTTGCCCGAGCAGGAGCAGCATAGTTCTTCCGGAAAAGCAGCTGATTTCTTACAGTAGATCGTCAGTGCTTTTCCAGAAATTCAAGGGGCCAGTGTAGACAGCTCGCAGCTTATTCCAGAAAAGCGGCTGATTTTCCGGAATAAGTGGCCCAGTGTAGACACAGCCTACTAGTACAGACCCAGTTTATACCAGCAAAAAAGTGCCTTTGATGGTATAGATTATACTGGTTGAGTGAGCTATACAGTACTGGCAAAAGCTATACGGTAAGCTATACTGTACTGGCAAAAGCACTTTTTGCCTGTATTGACTGAGTGAGCACTGGGGCTTTTGCCAGTACAGAAATGTCTGGTCTGGTCTAGTCTGTCTGTCTTTCATGACCCTCCTCCTCTCCCCAATTGAACATAAGAACGGCCGTAGCGGGTCAGACCAAAGGTCCATCTAGCCCAGTATCCTGTCTGCCGACAGTGGCCAGCACCAGGTGCCCCAGAGGGGGTGGACCGAAGACAATGATCAAGCGCTTTGTCTCCTGCCATCCCTCTCCAGCCTCTGTCAAACAGAGGCCAAGGACACCATTTTATCCCTGGCTAATAGCCTTTTATGGACCTAACCTCCATGAAATTATCTAGCTTCTCTTTAAACTCTGTTATAGTCCTAGCCTTCACAGCCTCCTCTGGCAAGGAGTTCCACATGCTGACTACGCTGTGTGAAGAAGAACTTTCTTTTATTAGTTTTAAACCTGCTACCCATTAATTTCATTTGGTGTCCTCTAGTTCTTCTATTTAGGGAACTAATAAATAACTTTTCTTTATCGGCCCTCTCCACACCACTCATGATTTTATACACCTCTATCATATCCCCCCTCAGTCTCCTCTTTTCTAAACTGAAAAGTCCCAGTCGCTTTAACCTCTCCTCATATGGGACCCGTTCCAAACCCCTAATCATTTTAGTTGCCCTTTTCTGAACCCTTTCCAAGGCCAAAATATCTTTTTTGAGGTGAGGAGACCACATCTGTACACAGTATTCAAGATGTGGGCGTACCATAGTTTTATACAGGGGCAGTAAGATATTCCAGGTCTTATTTTCTATCCCTTTCTTAATAATTCCTAGCATCCTATTTGCCTTTTTGACCGCCGCTGCACACTGTGTGGAAGTTTTCAGAGAACTGTCCACGATAACTCCAAGATCTCTTTCCTGATTTGTCGTAGCCAAATTAGCCCCCATCATACTGTACGTATAGTTGGGGTTATTTTTCCCGATGTGCATTACTTTACACTTATCCACATTAAATTTCATTTGCCATTTTGTTGCCCAATCACTCAGTTTGGTGAGATCTTCTTGGAGTCCCTTACAGTCTGCTTCTGTCTTGACTATCCTAAACAGTTTGGTATCATCCATAAACTTTACCACCTCACTGCTTACCCCTTTCTCCAGATCATTTATGAATAAGTTGAACAGGATTGGTCCTAGGACTGACCCTTGGGGACACCACTAGTTACCCCTCTCCACTCTGAAAATTTACCATTTATTCCTACCCTTTGTTTCCTGTCTTTTAACCAGTTCTCAATCCAAGAAAGGACCTTCCCTCTTATCCCATGGCCATGTAATTTACACAAGAGCCTTTGGTGAGGACCTTGTCAAAGGCTTTCTGGAAATCTAAGTATACTATATCTACTGGATCCCCTTGTCCGCATGTTTGTTAACCCCTTCAAAGAACTCTAATAGATTAGTAAGACAGGATTTCCCTTTACAGAACCCATGTTGACTTTTGTCCAACAAATTATGTTCTTCTACATGCTTCACAATTTTATTCTTTATTATTGTTTGACTAATTTGCCCGGTACTGAAGTTAGACTTACCGGTCTGTAATTGCCCGGATCGCCTCTAGAGCCCTTTTTAAATATTGGTGTCACGTTGGCTACCTTCCAGTCATTAGGTACGGAAGCCGATTTAAGGGATAGGTTACAAACCACAGATAATAGTTCAGCAATTTCCCATTTGAGTTCTTTTAGAACCCTTGGATGAATGCCATCCGGTCCCGGAGATTTGTTAACATTAAGTTTTTCTATTTGTTCCAAAACCTCCTCTAATGACACTTCAATCCGGGACAGTTCCTCAGATTCATTACCCACAAAGGACGGTGCAGATTTGGGAATCTCCCCAACGTCCTCAGCCGTGAAGAAGCAAAGAAATCATTTAGTTTCTCCGCAATGGCTTTATCGTCCTTGATTGCGCCTTTTATAGTTCGATCGTCTAGGGACCCACAGGTTTTTAGCAGGCTTCCTGCTTCTAATGTACTTAAAAACATTTTGTTATTTCTTTTGAGTTTTTGCCTAGCTGTTCCTCAAAATCTTTTTGCTTTTCTTATTACATTTTACACTTGATTTGACAGTGTTTATGTTCCTTTCTATTTATCTCACTAGGATTGGACTTCCACTTCTTAAAAGATGCCTTTTTGTCCCTCACTGCTTCTTTTACATGGTGGTTAAGCCACGTGACTCTTTTTAGGTCTCTTGCTATGTTTTTAATTTGGGGTATACATTTAAGTTGGGCCTCTATTATGGTGTCTTTAAAAGTTTCCATGCAGCTTGCAGGATTTGGCTCTAGTCACTGTGCCTTTTAATTTCTGTTTAACTAACCTCCTCATTTTTGTGTAATTCCCCTTTTTGAAATTAAATGCCAGGGTGCTGGTCTGCTGAGGTGTTCTTCCCACCACAGGAATGTTGAATGTTATTATATTATGGTCACTATTCCCAAGCGGTCCTGTAACGGTTATTTCCTGGACCTGATCCTGCGCTCCACTCAGGACTAAATCGAGAATTGCCTCTCCCCTTGTGGGTTCCTGCACCAGCTGCTCCAAGAAGCAGTCATTTAAGCCATTGAGAAATTTTATCTCCGCTTCTCTTCCTGAGGTGACATGTATCCAGTCAATATGGGGGTAATTAAAATCCCCCATTATTATTGACATTATAATCCAGGTAAAAGGTGCTAGTATAGGCCTGGCCTGTCTGTAGTCTAGGTTTGGCCACTAACCTAGCCTGACTGCTAAATCTTCTTCTCTCCTGCTGCTGCTGCTGCTCTGAAACGCAAAGGAGCCTCCAAGAGGTTCACCTAAAACAAAATGTCCACAGGACTCAACTCCTGCAAAAGTTCCCACCTGGACAAAAGGGACAGCTTAACCCACCTCCTTTGTCCAGGTGAGGTTGCTGTGTCTAGCTCTTGGGCCAGCTTCTATGCCCAGCCCTTTCTACAGCCTGCTTCAGACTGAGTGCTTATAGCTGTCACCTATGACATGACTGTCATTAGCATCTTTGCCAAAAGAGTAACTCACAAATCCCTGACAAGTCCAGACGATCCATATATGCTTCATTCCAACCATTAATACAAGCCATTTGCCTCAAATGTGTTCTCTGGCACCAATCAGTGGACCGTTAACCTTACCCATATGTGTGTCATCAGAATACATTTTAACTAGATAAATAAGACCTTTATATGTCACAGGGGTAGCTGTGTTAGCCTGTTTCAGCAAAACCAACGAGGAGACCTGTGCCACCTTAAAGACTAATAAATGTGTTTGGGCACTAATAAATGTGTCAGATGTTCATGGGTCTAATAAAGTGTTTTCAGCTCCTGAAAGCTTATGCCCCAATAAAATTCTTAAACCTTATATTGTGAAAAAATATCCCATGCAGAAATACATGTTTTTATGGCCGTGCAATGTTAGATCTCAAAGGAACTAACAGGGATTGATAAAGGAAATGCAGTTTGCTTGACAAAGAGAAAAAAGTGTAATGCATTTTTAGCTTTAGGCAGATGGGTGGATCCTAGCAACGTTGCACAGAAAGACAAAGTGAGACCCAGACGCATGCACAAGCTGACTCACAAGTAAGCAGTCAAATGGCAAATGACTGATTGATGTAGCCATGTTGCAGAGTCTCTGAAACGACTGCAGTCAATATAATGTGCTATGGATGCAGACATCATGAATCCTTTTTTGTGTCCTATGATGATACGCCACAATACATTCTCTTCTCAGGGCTACTCACATGGCCACAGAAGCAATTGTTGGATATTCTGCCTATAGAAAATGCTGTTCTTGCTTTGGACACGCATTTTTAGGCTACAGGAGAACGTGAATTGCTTTAGTGCGTTTCAAAACAGTATGCCAAATAAGAGTAGCTGCAAAAAAAATTCATTATGACCACAGCCCCCAGCCCTAAACATATTTAGACACCCTACTTCCATTGATATCAGTGGAAACTGGAAACCTAAATATCTTTGAGGATCTGGGAGAAGAGGTATATAAATTTTGACGAGTCACACATGTACCTAAGGAGCTGCACCATCAGAGATACAGGAGTACAACATTCTGTGGAGATGAAAAGTAGTACCAGGCGCCATAATGGACAACTTATTATCCATTAGAGGACCAGGGTAGTGTTCCCTGTAGCCACCCAGGAGAGATTCAGGTGCTGCCCACCTGATTAGCAGAGTGCCCCCCACCAGCAGCATGTGTTTCTACTACTGATTGGGGCAACTGGGGACTTTGAGTCCACTGCATTGGTGAGCCCGAGCATTCAAGAAGCATGAGTCAAGCTCCCCCAAAATCACGAGATTAGCTTTAAAATCCTGAGATTTTAAAATATATATATAAACGTGGGGAGGTTATTTTCCTTCTGCTTTGCGAACCCTGCAAAAGTCATAGTTTCATGCTTTTTTCCACAACCGTGAAGGCTAGAGACAATTACTTTTTAATGCAAGTGTAATATGCTAACAGGCAGAACTGAACCTTGGACCATGAGCCACTACAGCTTGAGCTAAAGCCAGCTGCTTCTTAGCTAAGGCTATAGAGGAAACTCAGTCTTGTTCTCTGTAAGTAGGGCTAAGTGCCACTAGATGGGACAGTGCACCACACCCAGTAGATGTGTGGGTGACACAAGCACAAATTCTGATTCCTTCACTTGATTCCAGACCTGGAGCTTTAAACAAGGCAGCTGAAATTGTGAGACTTGACAGTTGGCAATACCGAGCAAAGATCCAAAATATGTGGTTGTGCAGACTTGGGGTGGGTGGGGGTATTGATTCAGGTCCAGCTCCAATGTTTAGTATTTCTTAAAACGTTTTTTCCCTTTTTAGAAAATGGGAAATGATATGAGCAGCTCTAGTCAGGCCCAGTTTCTGGGTGTCAACATGTTCTGGAAATACCCAATTCCTACTCAGTGAACATCAATGGGAAGTAAACAGCTTTCTTTGTAGATGGAGTTGTCCTGGCTGCTGCTAAATACATTCAGATGGCCACCTCTATGAGGCCTGAAAAAAGCTCAAACAGTAGCTTGATACACAACCAGGTCCCATATATGTTCCCCAGTCCCACAGGTCTAGAATTTGCTGCAGAATTCCCCCCTTGCCACAGAGCTGTGTTCCAGAGTCTAATTCTCAGTGTCGTAACAGTCCACCTGTACATCATTCTAGAAGAATCAATGGTTCTACTCTTTTAGCATGGCTTCCTTTCCAGTTAAACCCAGTTTAATCCCATTTTCTCAACAGGATGCATTTTCCATTTCATTGCACATTGAACCAACTTTCTGATTTTTATCTTCAAGGCAGAAAGGACCTGCCTAGAGAAATAGCAATTATTAACTAGAAGACAGCATCTTTTTCAATGTGATTTATTTTATGAGGGTTTCTGAAATAATTTATGAGTCTGTGATAGGCCATAGGGGAGAAGCACATAAAAGCTTACCACATGCATTGAACATGCCATCTGGTATCCTTTACAAACTAGATTCAGGGTGGGTCAGCTAATGTGCGTGATGTACTCAGTACACAATGATGGATATAAAAATGGAAGTAACTCAAGAAGAACCAGCTCTGTGTAACTGCAGATTAATTTCACAATTTCTTTGTTTTACCTGCAACTAATTTTGTATTCCAGAACTTTTATTGGTTAAAAAAAATAAAAATCCTTTTAGTAGGCTGAGTTTAAAAGATGACTTTTTTTCCATTCTGTAATGGATTTCTTGGATCTGAGTAGCTGGATTCACACAGCTGGTGCAAAAAAAGATTGCTATTGTTCCACTGGATAGCTTGTTTGTGGTATGCACAGCCCGGAGGGTGTGATTGGATTTCCTGACTCGGATGTTTGTCATCTCCACATCTCTGCTGTTGTCCCTGAAAAAAGATTAAATCTGAGTCTGTAGGAACAATGACAACTCAATTCCTGTGAAATATAATTGAAGACACAATATGCAGATTCCACTCTCGTTTTTCACTCCTGCAACCCCAAGGAAGCCACAGACAATGCAAGTACTAATGGGTTTCACATGGAATAACATTGCTGAGACTTCATTCATATTTAAATTCTAGATTAAGTATTGCCTAATGATCTTTCCCATATCCCAATCTACAATGAGTAGCTAAGGATGACAACTTTGCCACTCAAGAAAAATGCAAGCTACCATAGCAGCCGTTTTCAATTTTTTTCTCATCTCAGTTGAAGAAAATTGTTGGTGCCCGCGACCCAACATAATTTGTCTAAAGTGTAGACTCCAGGGTGGGGCTGAGGAGAAGAGTTTTGAGGTGTAGGAGGGGACTCTAACTTTGTGGGGGGGGGGCAGGGCTGGCGCAGGAGGGGCTTACTTTGAGCGGATTCCAGTCAACTGTGCAGCAGGGGCGCTAAGGCAGCTTCCTGCCTCTCCTGGCACCACAGACCATGCTGCCCCCAGAAGCAACCAGCAGCAGGTTCCCAGCCAGTGGGAGTGCAGAGCTGGTGCTCAGGGAAGGGGCAGTGTACAGAGACCAGTGCACTCTCCTCCCCCCGACCCCACCTAGAAGCTGGGCCTGCTGCCAGCCACTTCTAGGGCACAACATAGTCAGGTAGCCTGCCTTAGCACCTCTACTGGTCACTTGATCCCACTGCAGCAACAAGCCCCAGCACCTGACATTCCACAGCCCAGTACTGGGTCGCGACCCCTTGTCTGAAAACCACTGCTATAGAGTATACTTGTAGTGTGGTACTATGTTTAATCATTGACTTGTGTATGGTTACACATAACATCCTTTCTACGATCATCATTCACATGATACATTCCCAATTCCCCCAAATTAATCACACAAAGTAATGTAAAATAGTTTTCAGAATGAACAAATAGTATTGACTGGTAGATACAGTCTGAACTGGTAGATACAGTCCTGAATTGTTCAGCTACCTCTTAAACACCGTTGTGTGGCCTTGGGCAAATCACAACCAAGGCTACATTTTTCCAGCCTTCATGCCTTGTACACCTACAGCATATGTATTTGCACACATACACAAAATATGCATTTGCATAAAGGAATGGAAGACTGCATGTACAAATAGGTAGCGTTGCTAAAATCCTTTTTTTCCTGGGGGAAGAAGGAGGGCAATACATTTCAGATTTCTTTCTTCACATTTGCAGACTATCCCCCTTCCCCGAAGTCTGGTTTGTCTGGCATACGCAGCATGTCTCTTAGGGTATGTCTACACTAGCTCGTTAGTTCGAGCTAGGTAGGCAAATGAGGGCAACCGGAGTTGCAAATGAAGCCCAGGATTTAAATATCCCGGGCTTCATTTGCATGTTCCCGAGCGCCGCCATTTTTAAAACCCCCTTAGTCCGGACTAACTGCCCGCGGCTAGACGCGGCAGTTAAACGTTAATTCGAACTAAGTCCTTAGTTCGAATTAACTGTTACTCCTCATTCCACGAGAGTAACAGTTAATTCAAACTAAGGAGTTAGTTCGAATTAACGTTTAACTGCGGCGTCTGGCAGTTAGTCCGAACTAAGGGGATTTAAAATGGCGGCGCCAGCTAAAATGAAGCCCGGGATATTTAAATCCCGAGCTTCATTTGCAACTCCGGTTGCCCTCATTTGCCTACCTAGCTCGAACTAACGAGCTAGTGTGGACATACCCTTAAAAACTTCATGCTTATAATATCAGACATAACCCACAAAAGTGTCACAGTGCACTATTACTGAAAAAATTGCTTATTTTCTCATTTGTCTATATGAAATTTCACTGTTTACTGACTTTGCTGGGTGCTTTTTATGTAGCCTGCCTTAAAATTAGGCAAATGAGTGGGTGTATCCCCCAGAAGACCGCCATTGTACCTCCAGGTGCACACATATCCCTGATAAAAAAAACACTGATCTAGGGCAGCTTTAGGTCAATATTTAAGTGACTGTAACCTTCATTAGCTGCACACATGCTCTTTAATTAAGATTCCTGGCTATGAGGTACAGTACAGGGCAAACATGCTATCTGAACTCCAGCTACCACTGCAGTGTTCACCCTAGGCATGGAAAGTAGAGACGTGGACAGTGCTGGATTTATGCCCAGGATAAGTAAACTACATTTTAGGGCTTCAGATTATGAGGTGCCTCTAAATACAAAAAATGACTAGTTTTTAGTTGCATCCTTGGCAATGTACCAGTAAATAGGCAAATCTAAAACTTTATTATTTCTACTTTCATTGTCCTTTCTGTTAGAACAATACACATTTTTTGGTAATGCTATGGGGCTTCTTAAAGGACGACATATTTTAAGGCCTCAGCATGTCTTAATCCAGCCCTGCGTGTGGGCTTGCTGCAGCACCCCCATGTTTTACACCTGGCTTCCCTGAGCCCAGGGGTTGACCCTGCAGTTGACTCACCATCATCTCTGCCAGCCCCAGGTCCCAGCTTCTAGATGACCCCTCTGGGGTCCTCCCCCCAGGGTCCTGCAACCCCCACAGGTTCTGCAGCCCACTATTCCCAGGGTCCAGACCACCAGCCCTGAAGGCTCCACTGCCACTTGGGGTCCTGTCGCCAGCCCGGGACTTGGCTCCTGGCCTCAGTCTGGGACTCTGCAGCCACCTCCAGCTAGGTTGCCAACTCTCCCAGACCAGATGTACTGGATGTCATTTGCAGCAATGGCATCTGGTCCGGGAGAGCTGGCACCCCTAGGTGTGACCCCAGCTGGGGCTAGCAGTGAGGACAAACAGGTGTGGGCACAGCTCAGCACCCCCAACCTAAAAATAGGTCCAGCATCACTGGTTTTCAGGTCTGGGACACTTAGTCCGGGACACTGAGAAGCTGCTGTATTTGGACTCCTTAATCTGGAGCATGCTATTAAATGAACCATTGTGAATGGCACACTGTTGGAAAGCAAGTACATTTTACTGTTGTATTATTTCCTCGTTTTTCCAATTTGGTCAGGGCCGTTCTGAAACAATCATCGGTGGTGATGATACTGGCCAGACAATCTCAAAAAGCCAAAGATAAAATTACAGTAATAAAGAATAGCCAAAGGTGGCCTAAATGATCCATTGTATTTCATTAAATGCTGAGTGAGCTGATTAGCAAAGACACTATTAAATCATCATTTGCCTCTTAAAAGGACTGAGGCTGTAGTTATAGTTTGGCTTAGACAATAATAATTTATGTAAATAAATTGCATTAGCAAAGCGATTGCATTCCCATTTCAGCTATGGTAACATTTGGGGCCTGTCCTTGGTCCTGCTGCAGAGAGTGGAACTTTTGCTACAAGGAGTCCTGTAGCACCTTATAGACTAACAGATGTATTGTTAGTCTATAAGGTACTACAGGACTCCTTGTCGCTTTTGCAGATCCAGACTAACACGGCTACCCCTCTGATACTTGAACTTTTGCTAGTGATTTCCGAGGAGAGCAGGACCTTGGAAAATGGTGAGAGGCATATTTATGACAACAGTAAAATGCATAGAACAAGGGGCCCAATTCTTCAGACGTGTGTGTACTTGACTTCATTCATGTGAGTACATATCACTGAATTACTCAGATACAAAAATTTTTGCAGAACCAGTACTACAGATTGGAGGGATGGGCAGGAGAATGTCCTCCTACCTAAATGTATCTCCAATGTTGTGATATAATTTTGAATAGCAGTGTCTGGATTTACGCTCATTAAGATAGCAAGAGCTATGTGAATAGCATAGTTCCAGCTACAATACATGGAGCACGTAATCAGATTAATAAATTCCATGCCCAGAATGGCCCATCCTGATCATCTAGCCGGACTGCCTGTATTATCAAGCAATAGAACTTCTCCAAAATAATTCCTAGAGCAGATCTTTTTCAAAAACACCCAATCTTCACTGAAAAATTGTCTATGATGGAGAATCCACAATGACCCTTGGTAAATTGTTACAGTGGTTAATTAATCTGTTAAAAATTTACACCTTATTTCCAGTCAGAAGTTGTCTAGCTTCAACTGCCAATCATTGGCTCATGCTATCTCTTGCTCTGCTAGACTGAAGAGCCCATTATTAAATATTTAATCCCCATGTAGGTACTTATAGACTGTAACCAAGTAATCCATTAATCGTCTTCCTTGTTAAAATACATAGATTGAGCTCCTTGAGCCCTAGATAGATAATGACAGTAGGAATGTAAAGGGGTAACCTCAGAGGGGTAGCCATGTTAGTCTGTAATTTTAAAAAAATGATAGTCCTGTAGCACCTTTTATATATATATATCATGAGCTTTCATGAGCAAAACCCACTTCCTTAGACAAGTAGTTCCCTGTGCCTAGCTGGGCCCCCCACATCGTGCTGCAGGTGGGGTCTACTTCACGGTTAATTGGTTAAACATAGTGTTTAACCCAGGCCTGGGCAAAATACAGCCCGCAGGCTGGATCCAGCCTGCCAAGCCACTGGATCCAACCTGCGGACTCAGCAGGGAGCCACAGGCAGGCTACCCTGCTTGCCCCGCGGCTCCGCACACCACTCAGAAAAACGGCTGCAGAACTGTTTCTCTTTCAAAACTGTGATCCTGGAGGAGAGGGGGGAAGGCTTCGGGCGCTGCCCCCGCCCCCAGTACAGTCCCATTGGCCGGTTCCTGGCCAGAAACTGACCAATGGGAGCTGCCTATTTGAATAACAGGCAGCACATGAAGCACCATGCCCCCTTTCCCTCCGGCTCAGTTATTCACACAAGCACATGGCCCTGCAGCCTGTGAAGGCATGGGGCAGGCAGGCAGGCAGGCAGGCTGGCTGAGAAATGTTTTAAGCTCTGCAAGCATTTAGCTCTGCAGGCAGGCAGGCTGGGAGAGCTGCTGGCTGGTAAGTCTTCTGGCCAGAGCCTGTCTCTGGCACCCCAGTCTCTCTCCCTTTCCCAACCTTCTGCCCCCCCCACTCAACATACCCAAACCCTCTGCCCCCTCCTGCACCCATACTCCCTCCCATATCTGGCACCCCAATCCCCTGCCCCAGATCATAATCCCCCTTCTACTCTAGGTCACAACCCAAACTCCTGCACCCCAGACTCCTGCCCTAGGTCATAACTGCCTCCTCCACCCAAATTCCCTCCCAGACTCCACTCTCCCTCCTGCACCCTAATCCCTTACCCCAACCTCCATCCCAGACCCAGCACCTCCTCTATTAATATCATGGAAGAGTGTGGCCCATGACCGCTTTCCAAAATCTTGGAGTGGCCTCCCATCAAAAAATATTGCCCACCCCTGGTTTAACCGGTTAACTTTTTAAACAGCAGTTTACATCCCTAAATGACACTTACCCCCTTTGTAAAAGAGTAAGGTCTTTGGCTGGAGGATAATGTGATTTTATCTATTTATATTGGTCCTTGACATTTTTCTGATACATTTTTAAATAAAAAACACGGTTTCATTAAAAAATGATGCATTTTATGAAAAAAATATTTTTGACTAAATTATTCACATTTTCTTCAAGCCACTAACTTCCACCTCAATTGTATTTTTCTTTCACTACCCAAATCCCCAGAATTTGGGGGGTTAAATCAGAATGTTCCATTTCTGGTTACTTGGCGCTTGGGTTGTGTGTTTTCCTTCCCTGGCTGTTGCAGGTTCATCGGCTTTTTCACATTATATGTGCATCAGTCATCTGACTTATTTCACTCTAGCAGATTTACCCGGCATCTGTAATTTAGCAATTCCATCAAATATATTTTGTTTCTTCATCCCTACAAATGCTTATCATTTGCTATGTTTTCACAAAAAAGGGCTATAGTCTATTTGGTTTCTAATAATATTGTCTTCTTGTTTTCAAATCTTAAGCATTGATTTAGGTGTGCCAAAATAGAGCACTACTCTAAATTTCTCCATTTCATCTCTTTTCTATAAAGTTTATTGAGAACAGGATGTAACCAATTAGCCAATTAACTGGTAAGAATCACCCTTATCAGCTGATGCTTACCGGTGCCCTAGGGTCCCAGTTAAGTGGTTAACCAGTTAAACGTAACACTTAACTGTTTAACCCAGATTTTACATCCCTAATTGAGAAGCAATCCTATTGCAGCCTCATGCTATGTTTCCGGCTCATCTTGGTTCAGTCTCTTTCAGCATTGGCTCAGTTTTGAGGACTATGCTTGATTTGGTGCTTTTGGTCTCATTTCTGGCACCTCTGGCACAACCAAACCCTTAGGCTGCTTTAAGCCATGCTAAAAAGAAGCTGCATGCCGAATGCGGTGGTCTGAACTCTCGCTGTTTAAGAAGGATTTCCTGAATAAACGGGCAAACTCTTTAAAGCAGATAAACAAGGAGGAATCCTGTGACACCTTGTAGACTAACGGATTTATTTGGTTCAGAGGGGTAACCGCATTAGTCTTAAAAAACAACAAATGGTCTGGTAGCACTCCAGACCATTTGTTGTTTTTTAAGTTTATCCTGTACAGACTAACTCAGCTACCCTCTGAAGCATCTACATGGCTGTGTCTACACTGGCAAGATTTTCCGGAAATGCTGTTAACGGAAAAGTTTTCCGTTAAAAGCATTTTCGGAAAAGAGCGTCTAGATTGGCACGGACGCTTTTCCGCAAAAGCACTTTTTGCGGAAAAGCATCCGTGGCCACTCTAGACGCGCTTTTGTGCAAAAAAGCCCCGATCGCCATTTTCGCGATCGGGCTTTTTTCCGGAAAACAAATCTCAGCTGTCTACACTGGCCCTTTTGTGCAAAAGTTTTGCGCAAAAGGGATTTTTGCCCGAATGGGAGCAGCATAGTATTTCCACAGAAAGCACTGATTTCTTACAGCAGGAAGTCAATGCTTTTGCGGAAATTCAAGTGGCCAGGGTAGACAGCTGGCCAGTTTTTCCGCAAAAGCGGCTGATTTTGCGGAAAAAGTGGCCAGCCTAGACACAGCCCAAGTGTGTTAGTCTTTGGCGCTACTAGTCTATTTCAGTTTTTTAAGTTTAAACATGTCCATGGTATCATGAGCTTTCGTGGGCACAACCCACTTCTCGGGCACAAGCTGTGCTGGGTCAAACCCCACAGGGGCTCAGACTCTTTTGTTGCCATGTTATGTGTTTCTTGGCTTGTGGCAGGGGCTTTTAATGTCACGTGTGGGGAGCCAGGTCCTGCTGGCCCCAGCCTGGGACTCTGGCCTCCTGCATGAGCCCGCAGAGCCCCGCCCCTCCCGGCAGCACTGCCCCCGCATTCCACTAGGGGCCGCCGCGGCGCCCGCCCGGCCCAACGGCAGGTGGCGGGAAGGCGTCACGTGAGCCAGTCTCGCGGCGGGAAATCGGGGCCCGCCTGTCGGGCCAGGGGGCGGGGCCCGATGGCGCCTTTGTCGGGGGAAAGGGGCGGGGCCTGCCGGCGTTGACCTTCCTGTGCGGGAGGGCGGAGGCGCGCTTCCGCTTCCGCGTGCCAGCCTGGGTCGCGCTGCTGCCGGGCCGGCTCTCTCTCCCTGCTGCCCTCTGTCTGCGCCGAGCGCCGCCCCTCGCAGGTAGGGCGGTTGCTGGGCCCGCGCCGAGCGCGCCTGGGGGGGCTTCCGCCGGGCGGGGCCTGGAGAGGCCCAGCGGCGGGCGGGCGGGCTGAGGTGGGAACAGGGCGAGGTGAGGGCCTGGGGGGTAAGTGGCGAACCCGGGGCGGGGGGAGAGGCTCCATGGGGCTGGTCCTCACCCGTCCTAGCGGCGGCCTCTGTGAGGGGCGGACGCTGGGGTCGCGCCTCGGGGTCCCTCCGGCGGGTCGTGGCCGGGACGCGGGATCGGGGCGGTGGCGCCGCAGTGACCTGGGCCCGGGTCAGTAAGGCAGCGGGGGGGCTGGTGGCCTTGCAGGGGCGGGAGCGGGGCTGTGTCAGGCGTCACGCCCTACCTGGGCGCCTCTTGCCGCGCCGTGCACTGCAGCGGGCTGGGCCCGGCCCCTTCCTCGGTGCCGTTTGTCCCACTCACACGGCTGTAAAAAAAAAAAAAAAAAAGTGCCTGCGCGTGCAACCATCGTGTACTGCCCCCCCCCCCACGCGTCACCCGTCCCAGCTGCTCTTCGTGGGCACAGGCGCGCGGCTTCAAACCCCTCACCCGCGGGGGTGACACGAAATGTTGCACAAAGGAATTGGGCGAATGCGGCAGCACGCTGCATTACATCAGGGGCCGCTTCGGGAGCCAGTTGATCTGTTGCCTAGTAGCCGATCGTAAAAATAGCATTCCTGCTAGTTGGTGCTGGGTTCTTACACACCATGTGAAAAGCAAATCGGTTCCGTCTAACGTGTGTTCAGCTGGGTATGGAGTAATAGTACAACAATCCTGAGGTTTTTGTCAGGAAAAAAAGCATTTTGTCCTTTCAACGCAAAATGTGCATTCAAATGTATATTAAATTGGGCGCAAGGACACCTCCTTGAAGAAAGCCTTTGGCAAGTCTGTTTCCTTCCAGTGTGACTTCAGCGCTGATCACATGAGATATACTAACTCAAACAGGTTATAAAAGTATTACATCATGACATTCTGATTTGAGAATTAACACTGCACAATATTATGTACAGGTTAAATAGACTGAACTATGAATTAACCAGTTACATTTGTCAGTGAGGGATCTTCATCATAGATGAGTGGGTTTTGCTGGGTTTGGGACTTTGCATGGCACTGCATCATTTCTATCCGTGATCTGGATGTGTCACTGGTAAAATTTGCAGATTGATAGAGTGGTAAATAATGAAGATAGAGAACGCCTACAATGTGATTTGAGTCACTTGGCAGCTTGGGCCTGTTCAAGGGGAAAAAAAAAAAGGGAGGGTTTCAGTAGAACTCTGCATATAGGTGTATATGTAGGAATAAGGAATGTAGGCCATACTTCTAGAATGGGGGGAAGGGGAGGAACTGAAGTCTGGAAACCAGTGACTTCAAAAAGGATTAAGGGGTCACAGTGGACAAACACTTGTGTATGAGCTCCCAGTGCAGTGGTGTGGCAAAAAGGGCTAATCCTTCCATATATAAATAAAGGGATAGTGAGATGGCGTATGGAGGTTATTTCAGTATACACTGTTATCTTCCATGTGTTAATCCCATCATATGGGGCTGGCACTTAAAATCTTCCTCCAGATCTCTGATACCATAATCCTCTGTCACACCACATGCTAACATGTCTGTTTATGATGCCCCACCACTTCTTTTTTGCCTGGTCTCTTTTCCTTCACTCTTTATCTGTTGGACTTTTAACCATAGAGTTATCATTACTGTGCTTTACGTCGCTAAAAACCATCTGAGCCTATATCTCCATCTTTTTATTTATGGGTGTTGTTTTAAGTTCTTCTAATGTACATGTTCCTTACGTGGTCTTTTTTGTTTACACTATTCATTCATCTCAACATTTGCTTTTCTGTGGGACATGTTCCCCTTTGTTGCCTATCACTCGGGTCTTGCCTACACTAGAAAATTAGGTTGGTATAGCAATGTCTATCAAATGTGGAAAAATCCACACCTTTGAGTGGTGGTGTTAAGATGACTTAAGTCTTTGTCTACAGACCATTAGGTTGATGGAGGAATTCTTCCATTGACCTAGCCACCGCCTCTCAGGAGGTGGATTATCTATGTTGTCAGGAGAACCATTCTTGTTAGCGAAGGGCGTTATCTACGCTGTCACGCTTTAAGTATAGATGAGCCCTCGATGCCATACACTAAAACAGTGGTCCATTCAGTTTTATAGATTTTTCTCTTTAAATCTTATTGATAACTTCTTGTCAAATGCTACACCACTTTCCTCTTTCTGAGACCAGCATTAATTATCCTAACGCTAATTTCCTGTTTCTCCATTTTCCCTGATTCCAAAACCCATATATTAGAAACTTAGCACTTTTGGAAGTGTCTGCCCATCTAGTTTCAGGAATAATTCTTCAGTGTTCATGTTAATTGAAGTTACATACATACTGTCTGTCCTCTGTTTATTTTGAGCCCATCTCTCTCCAATATATGGCTCAGTTTGAGGATCCTCGTCTAGGTTTTCTGCAAACAACTTGCACCAAAGTTCTATGTTGCTTGTGATTTAGCCAGGATGAGCACAAAGACAGGACTTGGTAGTGGAACCCAGTGTACATTTCTGGTATCCCTATCTTAAAAGTATGTTGAAAAATAAGAACAAGCAGGAAAGAACTACAAAACATTTTCAGGGCTGGAGAAAATGCCTTACAGTGAGACTTAAACAGTTTTATCTGTTTAGATGATTGAAAAGAACATTAAAAGGTGACTTGACGTGAGTGTAAATTCCTTTAAGGGGAGAGAACATCAGGAACTACAGTGCTCTTTAACCTAGTGAAGAAAAGCCTAATAAGAACCAATGGCTAGATGCTGAAGCCAGAAATGCCAAGAGGAAGTGAGGGATTCTCTAACTCTTGATTGTTTTTTAAATCAAGTATGGGTGTATCTCTAGAGCAGCGGTTCTCAAACTTTTTGGGCTCCGGAGCCCTTTCCATGCGTAAAAATTTATGCGGAGCCCCAGCGATCCACTGATTGTATGTGTTGTACCTATTGATGTTTTCAGTTTGTCAACCTCACGGAGCCCTTGGAGATGTCTTGTGGAGCCCCTGGGGCTCTGCAGAGCACAGTTTGAGAGAAACTGCTCTAGAGAATATGCTTATGCCATATCCGAATTACTAGGCTTAGTACTGGGGTAACAGTGAAAATGAATGGCTTGTGATGTACAGTTAAGACATTATCTGATGGACCCTTCTGTCCTTAAACCCTATGAGTCTGAGAATAGAAGCTATGTAATGCTAAGAGAAAATGAAAGAATTAAAAATGTGGTGAGGCAACAAACAGGAATCCCAGCAGGAAGGAAAAGAATGGGGTAGAAATCTGAAGAGAAGTTTTAAAAAATTGGCATGCCCATATAGTCGTCTTGTATGGGAGACGCTTATTTTGATTTTTAAGATGAAATAAACTTGATTCTTGAGGTGTAAATGATACCAAGGGGTATGTGTGTTCATGGCTTGCCCTTCCATTTGCTATGCCTGCCCTGGAAATAGTTGGCAGTTAGTAGGATTTTTAAATTGTATCTGCAATGAAGTCCTTTTTCCTGTCCAAGACTAGGTGTGGAGACACAAGAATAGATATCAAATCTCAGTAGCTAGTTAATGACCTAATTACTAGCGCATTTCCTCCATGTGTACAAGTTAAATTTATAGTGAAGAATAATTGTCCAGGTGAAACTGAATGATATATTTAGGCATCAGGAATGGAAAAAGTGACAGAGGTTCTTGTAAAGCATGAAGTATAGGAAAATAATGGCTAATAGATCACTGGTACTTCATGTTAGTTTTAACCAGGTAGTACTGGATAGGGAGAGAGCAGCAGGAGGGTTGGACATGATTGGAGTAAAGTTCATAATTCCAAAAAGTCCGTGTAAATGTCATTGTGACTTCACAAGTCTGTAGCCTAGTTGTTGGGTCTGCTGTGGAAGAGGGGCTGATAGGTGAAACTGGAGGCTGCTGGAATCTGGTGCCCCATATCATAGCTGGATGGGAGCAGTAGGAGCATCTAGCAGGCTCTGTGCTTAGCCTGGATGCTGGTGTAACAGGGAGTTGTGATAACTATGCTCAGGTTCAGATTCTTTCCACAGGCCATTCTGGCAGCTCCATCTCTAGAGCCCTGCAAATCCGTGGATATCCACAGGTATGGGTGTGGATAGCTGCGGCTCGTTTTTTGCAGATACAGATGCGGATAAAAATTTTGTATCCATGCTGGGTTCTATCCATCTCCCTTCACCTGATTCACTGAGTCTTGACTAAGGATGTTAAGTATCAAGTAAATGACTAATCAAGTACAGGATTAGTCAATAAGGGGTCACTGTGGCTATGCAGTTTAAATGTAGTAGGAGACGGGTGTGCAGCAGCCCGGCTCCTACTGCATTTAAACTGCAGAGCCACAGTGGGAGTAGGTCTGTGACCTGGTGCAAGATGCCTGACTTTTACTACATTTAAAAGGCAGAGCTGCAGTGGTCTGGGCTTTTGACCAAAATAAGTGTCTCCCATAGAAGACTGAACTATACGGGCATGCAAGTTTCTTACAACTTCTCTTTTCATATTTCTACCCCATTCTTTTCCTCCCTGTTGGGATTTCTGTTTGCCTCACCTCTGCAGTGAGCTGCAATGGTCTGGACCGAGTGCTGGGTCCTGCGCTGCGCCTCTGCCTTGTAAACGTAGTAAGAGCCGGGCCACTCTTACTACATTTAAAAGGCTGTGCCACTGCTGCCCTTCCCCCCGTACCACGAATATGGTGCTGGGGGGAACTGACTTTTAAGTTGGCTCCCCCCAGCACCTGCTCCTGCTCCTCCCTCCCTCTCCCCCCGCTGCCTCTGATATAGAAGCAGCAAGGGGGTGGAATGCGAGTAGTCGACTCAACTACCTGATAAGCCTTGACTATTAGACTACTCTTTTACATCCCTAGTCTTGAGCGTATGTGCAGGTAAAGGCTGCTGAGATTTGGTGTCTCAAAGCTGTTGGAGCAGGGCATGGAGCTAGCATGGAGGGTGTTTCCAGAGATAGGGGCCTTTTGCCTTTCTCCAAAGGAAGGGAAGTGTGACTTAGGTTTTATTTCTTATAGTTCTGTAATCATCCCAACTCCCTGTCAAGCCTTTAAACCAGAATAACTCCTTTTCCCCTTATCCCCAAAAAGAAGCATTTTAAATAGAATAGTTCATCTTCCAAATTCTTGTCAAATTCTTGCAAAACTCATGTCAGTTAAATTAATTGTCTTCATTTTTGTTCTCTAAGTGATAGCAGAGGTATAATATCTTCCTAGGAAATGCATAGCAACATAGCTGGTTTCAACAGGAAAATGAGATTCCATTTACTGTAAACCACTCCCTTTTCATAAAATGAAGTCAGCATCTCATTTGCTGCAAATCCATGTAATTTTGAGCCCACGGCTAGCAGTACCGGGTAACTTTAAAGTGGAATTATTGAATGTTTCTAGACAAAAGTGTTCCACGATTGAATCTAGCTAGCTGTAGAGAGCCTAGCTGGGTGAGGGAATATCTTTTATTGAACCAACTTCTGTTGGTGGGAGATCAGCTTTTGAACCATAGCTTTTTCAGGCCTCAGAAAGGTACTCCAGAGCATCACAGCTAAATGCAAGGTGGAAAAGATTGTTTAACATAGTTAGCATGTATTCTAAAGGACCATTCAAGGAAGAGTGGTCTCTTACCAGCAGAAGATGGTGCAATAAAAATATTGCCTCACCCACTTAGTCTCCCTAGTATCCTGGAACCAACATGGCTATAACGCCACTGCATCTAGCTAGTTATAAGCATCTATGAAGAGCATGAAGGAAAAAACACTTTAAATGAGGCACTCACAAATTGATCTGGCTTAATTGAAACATAAGAATGGTCATACTGGGTCCATTGCCAAAGTAAAAATTGTTGTTAAAACCTCACACCAGGCTGTGTTCCTCTGTAATTTAAAGGACTAAAACAGCTATGTATTGTTTTTAATGGTAACATTGTCAGTCACCACAGAAAAATATTCATTGACTATATTTGACTAATTTTACAGATATTCAGCTAATTTCTGAAATAGTTTTTGGTCAAATAGTGCAAAACAGTTGAATGTACAATTTGAAAAATACCAATGATATTTGATGAATACTGTTCAGCCAATTCTATTTATTTTGGTTTTGCTTTTGGTTATTTTTTTTCTTTCCAGATTCACTGCCCTTAGTCATTTCTATAATAAAACATGAGTTGGTGTGGAGGTCTTATTTCTTTTCTTCCTTTAGGTTTTGTATTGTAATTTCTCCCACAAATCTCTACTTCTCTTCAGGTCAAAATAGATAAGAAAATGCTCTTCTAGCCTCTCCAGTTCACTCCTTCCCACTTCATACCTATCTCTGCACCATAGGGTTTTAAAGTTAAGTGGAGATCTACTAGCCAGAAGATTAAACCTACGAGCCAGAGATTGATACAAAGGTCAGGTTTACACTACAGACTCTTGCACCTCCACTACTTTACTCCTCCCTTAGTCTTTTGGCCACAGTGATAAAGTGGCACCTGCTAAGCATTCTGTCCCTTGAGATTTCTGGTGGCTACACAGTATCTCCAGTACTCTGCACCTCCTTTGTTTGTGAGCATCCTCCATGAGGAGCTCAAGGGCCAACCTTTGCAGTCCTTCAATTTGCCCAAGCAGTGGACTGAAACTGTTTTGATTCATCTCACTTTTGCCCATGCTGTTCCAAATAGCAGCAGTAAAAACGGACAAGGTGGATCGGTGTTTACCCTTCTGCAGCTTGAGAAAGTTCTGAGCAGCAGTAGACAATGGAATGGTTTGTCTTTAGTCACAAAGACAGCATCGGTTTGTTCATATTTTGAAGGTTGTCTTCACAAATGTAATGCTACTTAAAATGAGAGTTTAGATTCTGCAGAAACTGAGGGCACTTGCCTGTAGCAGCTTCCAAGTTATCATGAGCACATGGACTTTTTAAGCTCTGGTGATATGATCCAGTTACAGCATAGGTAGGTCCCATCTACCATGTTGTGACTGGGTCCCTGATATGTTGGAACTATAACGTAGACTGGGGTGGGCAATAATTTTTGATGGGGAGGCACTCCAATAATTTGATAAGTGGTCAAGGGCCACACTCTTGCATAATATTAATGGAGGAGATGCAGGGTCTGGAAAGGAGGCTGGTGGGTGCAGAAGGGAGCTTGGGGTAGAGGATTGGGTTTCAGGAAGGGCTGTGGGGTTCAGGAGGGTGTTTGAGTGCAGGAAAGGATTCTGACCTGGAGGGGGTTGTGAACTGGGGCAGGGCATTGGGGTGCAGAGTCTGGGAGGAGGTATGGGTGTAGGAGTACGGGTGCAGATAGGTTTTTGTTGTCACCTAGCTCAGGGGGTGCAGGGTGGAGGAGGGGAGCAAGGAGTTGTGGTGCCAAGTGCAGGTTCTGGCCAGGAGATGCTTATCTTAGATGGCTCCCAGCCAGCAGCCCAGCAAGACCCTCAGGCTGCCTGCCTGCTACACCTGTGCACACCACTCAGAACAACTGGTGCTGTGTGTGTATGTGTATGTTGGGGGGCCATGTGTTCTCTGCATGCCATGTGCCCCTGATGTAGACAGAGGTCTTACTAACACTCTCTTCACCCATGAAAGAACTGCCTTAGTCAGTCCTGGTAACAGATGGATATCTGTTCAGCTCTAAATCATAACAACAAAGCCATGGTTGGGGAAACACTGACATATAGTAGAGTAGAACTGTTGTGTGCACTGAACCCAAACAAATAGGCAGGAATTAGCTTCCTTATAAGCTCTTGCTTGAAATACTTTGTTTCAACCAGCTTCCTTTTATTTTTCAGAAAAATGTCTGGAGCTGATGACTTTTCGGTAAGTAAACAAATTTCTTTCTTAAAAATTGCTTAGTCAAGCAGCTTGATTCCCTGTTCCAGACAGTTATTTAAGAAAAAATGGGGAGGTATTTTTCCTGGTCCTGTAGTGAGTAGGGCAGTCCACAGGGCTAAATATACTAAATTGTGAGATGGTCTCCTTGTCAGGGCTGAGTTTATTACAATCTAATTCTAACATGCTGCCCTCAAGGTACCTATGTGGAAGATGCTTAAAGACCCTTCTCTCTGGCTTTGCACGGAAACGTTTGCTTATTGCCATATATGGTAGCTCTCCTTTTGTCTTGTGTTATAGCTACAGCATGTCAGAATACCTCTTGACTTCTATTCTGAAGAGAAGCTAGGTGAAATTAAGCACCACTGTGCAAGAGCTAATGTAATTTTACCTAACGTTGTTGTATATGGTTTGTAATGAATTGCTATGCACAGTGAGTGATTTCAATAGTAGGCCGTTTGCAGTCTCATTGGTGCTTTATTTTCTAGTTGGCAGATGCTTTACCGGATCATTCACCTGCTAAAACCTCCAATGTGAGCAATGCAAAAGCTGGTCAACAATCTAGTCAGCAACCACAAGGCTGGCCAGCTTCCAATCCTTGGAACAACCCAAGTGCTCCACCGACAGGCCCATCTGGATTGCCACCAAATACATCCTCTTCCAGCGTGCCATTTGGACCGCCCCCAACAGGAATGTATCCTTCAATGCCCCCTGGACCGCCTGCTCCATTTCCACCTCCTCCTACTGGACCCTCTTGCCCTCCTCCCAGTGGTCCATATCCACCCCCATCTGTGCCAGGTCCTGTCCCACCCGGGCAATATCCTCCACCAAATATGCCCTTTCCAGAGCTTCCAAGACCATATGGTGGTGCAACAGAGCCAGCTGCACCTCCTGCTCCTGTTGGGCCATGGGGATCCATGCCCTCTGGAGCATGGGGATCAACAATGGGAGGGCAGTATCCTGCACCTAGTATGCCATATCCACCCCCAGGGCCATATGCCACTCCTACCCAGACGCCAGGGGCTGCACCTACAGTACCATGGGGTACTGTCCCACCTGGAACATGGGGACCTTCACCACCTGGTCCATTTCCACCACCCACAGGATCATATCCAGCTCCAGGACTATATCCTACACCCCCTAATCCTTTTCAAGTGCCATCTGGTCCTGCTGGTGCTCCATCAATGCCTGGTGGTCACCATGTGAGTATTTAAATTGAGCTTTGTTGAACGGTTCCAAAATTCATCACACATAAGTACTCATTTTGGGCAGTGGAAGCACCACTTAATCAAATTGTATGGACTGTTAGGACTGCTATGTAACTTTTCCAGGCACTGGTTTAATAGGAAATTTGCAGTCATGGGGAGTTAAAAGTATTGACATACTCTGATTTGAAATGCTATTAAACCTGAGAAATATGATAGTTGTCTTTAGGGTTGTATTTTTATGGGCCTTCCAGAAATACTTCCATTTTAAGCATAGTTTTGATTTGCTTTCTAAACATGAGCATGCAGCTAAATTCCCTTGCTCAAACAAGAGAATGAAAGAATTATTTCTAGACAGACTAGACTCTAAGGCTATGCCTACATGAGCATTCTTGTGGGTAAAACTTATGTCACTCAGGGGTGTGGAAAAAAACAACAACACCCCCCCACAATAAGTTTCACTGACAGAAGCACTGGTGTATTCAGCACTATGTCCACTGAAGATGCTACTGCTGCTCGTTGGGAGTGATTTAATTATGCCAAATAGAGAGCTCTTTCCCATTGGTGTAGAGTGGCTACATGGGAGACGTTACAGTGGCAGAGCTACATGGGTACAGCTTTGCTGCTGTAAGGTTTCTAAGGTAGACGTAGCCTTAGAATGTAGAACTACCAGTTAAAAAACTAAACATTAACAGCTGACTTGTACACTTAAATTTGTCCTTGCTTTTAGTTGAGACATTTGCTTAGTGCTGATTTGATGATGTATTGTCTTGCTTAAAGCCGTACATTGACTTTGAATTTTATGTTTTAATTTTTTACAGCCTTACCGTTGAATTCATGCTGAGCAACAAAGTACTGTAGCTTTCCACCTTCATCCACTATTTACAGAGATTTTTAAAATTTTTGTTTCAGTAACTTTTGGAGAATTGTGAAGCGCACTCGCCTCTTGTATGTACTTCTGAGGTATGAAGGAGCAATCTGCATAAATTTAACTTGCTCATATGCTGGCATCTTTTGTTTTATTAAAGTGAATTAGGATGAGCAGACCAAGCCAAATCCTGTGTTTTTTACATAAGGCAGAGTTTCCTTTGGGGGAAAGAGGGAGTTGCCAAGTGAGTAAGGATTACAGGATCAGGCTTACTGAAAAGTTCAACATTAAATGTCAGTGAATGCTTTAAGTTTTTTTTATCAGATTTGTGGTGGTCACTAAATGGATGGATAGTCATATTTTGTCTATTTTCAGGTTATTCCAGAATATTGGTAAAAACAATAGGCTTTTTTTGAGATTTCTTTGTGAAGTCTCAGTATTTTTAAACATGCTACAGTAATTCAGCATACTAAAGAGAAATGAAGCATGTGAATTTGAAGGCATTCTCAGCATATATATAAAAAACACACTCAAGCACAGTTTCTCTTGGATTCTGGGACTACAGCTGAGCAGTTAATAGGCAGAAGTACTTAGTCTAACATGTTTGCACACCTGTCCACATTTGCGAGCAGGCATTTGTGTGCAAATCAAGTAGCTGGATGTGCAGTTCAGTCAATATAAATCCACAAATGTGAGGTTTGTACGTGAAAATGAGGGCATCATTTTGCCAGCCCAAAATTAATAGTGGTGACTGGAAGTTTTGCTTGTTCTCCCTATAAAGATAAACTGCTTCCAACTGGGAGATAATCCTTTCTCTTAACTTGGGTTCTAGCCATCTGAAATTTGGCTTTGCTGCCAAGATGTGTAAACTCAATTTGCATGCTTGAAAACTAAGCCTGAGTTCAAATTAATGTAGTCCAGTGGCTTTTGACATTCCCACATAGTCCTTTCACCTAGCTAGATCATTAGAATCCATCTCTCAGCCATATTTTGGAAACAAGCTGGTTTTATGTCAGAGCTCCATTGAACATAGTAACTGGGTAGTCCCTTTGTTCATACCTAGGTGTATGTTGTACCTTATTGAATGACCTGCTTTTAGGTGGTTTTAATTGAATGACTAAGATTCTGCATTCTGTGTCTTTCATCTGGATGATCACTGCTGTCCATTTCATTCTGACAGAGAATCTTTAGGGAATTACCATGAAGATAGTTTTGCATTACCAAGACATTGTTCACTAAGACTTGGGCTTTTTTAAATTTATCATGGTACTTTGATTACCTAGACTCTTTGACCACGCAGAAGTTATTTGATCCCAGCTAGGGAAATCTTATTTAGCCTCTGTTGGTGGAATTAAAAAACAGAATTAGTAATACATCAGCTCGTTAGGAAATCCCTTTTCATAGTGGAACTGTGAAATCAAGGTACCTTTCTCTTCCCTCCCTTCTTATGGACTCCTGCATGCTCAGAGTAGTGGACTTTTAAAAATAAACTTAGTGGCCCGATAGTGATTTTGGAAACAGGCTTAGCCTCCAGGAGCAGAATTGTACAGAATAGCACCACCTGTGAAGGAATGGTGGCCATTCCAGCATACTGACCTGAGGTCTGATAAATAGCCAAGGTAGGTGTGTTTTTAAACTAGGTAGGCAATATTGGCTGATCACAATAAATTAAGACTTGTCCCTAATATTCAGCATAAATCATAGAATCTATGAACACTGGAAATCAGAACCAGAAGAAATATTTTAAATAGGATCTTTCATAAATTTAATGCAGCATGCTATTCCTATAGAATGTACACTTCAAATATTCACTGTTGAATGGACTTAAATTTCTCCAAGACTCATATGACTTTGTACACGTGACTAGCAAACCTGCTTTGACTGCATCTGCATTTGACATCTGCAGACTGAGTCTGTACATTGAGCTAAGGAAAACATAGCTTATTTAAATGAATTGATCCTATAGTCTCAACACCGTGGATTGAACATGTACTGGTCTGGGTCTGTTTGTAGGAGAAGGGCCAGATATAGAAAATACAAACTGAGCATAGAAATGATTTTAAATTGGGATTATCAAAAGTAAATAAAATAGATGTCTGGGTTCTTCCCGGAATAGGCAGGATTTATTATTGGAAAGGTTAGGCTAAAATTCAGATATATGGGACACTTTTAATGTATATTCATATTGCTTGAAGTCATGAAAACTGTTTCATATCCCCTTTGTTTTGTGAGCAAGGTTCCTTGCATAGCAGTGAAAGGGTTTTACCTGTTAATCTATTGTGTAAAAGCTCAAGTTGTCACTATGTACTGTGTAGTAACTTTATCACATGTATTGTCAAGTGTGAGCAACTTCTGGCCTGAAGCTTTTGCGATGGAATTTGTAAATTTCTATGCATCATTTAAGTTAAATTGCTGAGAAGTTTGTTTTGACTTGTGCTTTGAGATTGACATACTGCATTTGTTTACAATATTAAATATAAGCAATCACACCTTTAAAGTATAGACTATCACCTGCTGCTGTATTTTCTTTAGATGAGACAAATATTGCTGTATGATAGTGAAAGGCTATAAATACAGGATTTGATATTTTTTTGAAAATGCTGTCACTTTTGTATAAGATTAGACATTAAACGTATTTTCAAGACTGATGTTTTTCTGTCCTTCAGTTACTGCTTTTAGCTACTTTTGCTACGTTTCCGAGCACAAATTGATTGTGAATAGCTAAATCAGGGAAGTGCTGGATGAGGAGAGTAAGGAAAAGCTGAATATATATTTGGAATTGTTTTGGCTTCTACAAAAGCTCTGTGACCCTTGGATTCAGGTTCTGTAGCAAGCATGGATGTAACTAGGGATGTGAAAATGTAACTGTGTAACCGCTAAAAATCTTAGCAGTTAGACTTGCTGCAGGCTCTGCGGTGTAGAGCTTAAATAAGCTTTATGCTGCAGAGCCCGCAGTGAGGCCTTTCCGGAAGTGGGGTTGGCAATGGCTTCCTGCCCTGCACCCAGTGAGCCAACGTGTAACCTGCAGCAGGGGAGGAGGGCCCCTACTGGTTAACCGGAACTGGTAAGTCTCACCCATTAAGGGTGAAGCTTTCCAGTTAACCTTTTACATCCCTAGATGTAACACTGCAATACTGTCTGTAGCATATTCACCTCTGAGGTGGAGCTTGTATTTTAAAACTGCCTTGCTAGCTAGTGGGAACTGGATGTCCTAGATATGAATGTTCACAATTCTATAGTGCTTTGGCCTTGTCTAAAATGGGGCCGGTATCATTTTATAAACCAAACACCTTTTCTCCTAGCCTAGATAAGGTCTGTGCATGTGTACTCCTTCTGTACTACATGTGTTGTCCAGGGAGAATAGGTGCAGAGCTGACCAGTACCACTGAGAACCTGAAAGGTCATGCTCCCACCCTTTGGCCAAAATAAACGTTGAGGTAGAGAAAGTTTAGGAAGGAAAAATTATATCTTCTAGCTCACAAGCTAGCTGAAGCAGAGGTGATCTTTGTGTGTTCTATCATTGAAACCATGTATGCTTGCCTAATGCGGCTAGCACTGTAGTAGCTAAAGCCAGTGTGCAGTCTGACAGCATGCACCGCTCCTTTTTGAGCTGAGTGAATCCCCTCCAGTGATAGGCCTCTCTCCCTCTCCTGTCTCAGGGTGGGATTTTGCAATTTTTCCACTGACACTTGGATCTGGATACCAGCTGCTTACCACTCTGAGGAGCCACCTGTGGTTCTTTCGGAAACCTACAAGAAGGCTGTTTGTTAAGGAATTAATTTTAGCCAAAACAAATGTATGAGAGGGTTTTAAAACAGCTTCTCACCAATATTTTGTTACCCTTCCCACCTTGTTACCCTACCCACCTTGTGCCTCTAAGGCACTCTCATATAAATCGTTTCACTACATGCCAAGTTAGAAAGGCTTTCCTCTTAATTTTATGGATATAGAATAGAACCAATTTGCCTTCTAGCAAGACCAGATCTTCCTGTGTGGGGGACTCTGGTTCTTGCTGGCCAACACCAGTTTCAGGGATATTCAAGGAGAGTGGGAGGGAGCTTTTGAGACACTACGTGCGCTGGCATTCTCTTAATGATCCATTAGTGTAAGCTGTTAACTTGAAAAAGGGCCTCCTCCCAATCCCCCAGCCCCATGTCCTGGAACACAAGCACATAAACAGGTTTGGAGCTACAGGCCTTGTCTGCCCTGAAAAGGGTTTGCTGGTATAGGTATGCCAGTAGATGTAATCTGGCAGTCTTCCCAGTAATATAGCTCAAACCAGTTCTCCGAATGAAGAAAGCTGAACAGCTAAAATGACTAGTGTACATGCAGGTGCACCTGCATGTACACTAGGGCTGGCATGGCCTATGTCAGTCAGGCATGTTTCCACTAAATGCATTCTACCTAGAATGCTGTGATCAGCAGTGCTAAGATCTGGAAGTGTTTGCAGTTAACTCTAAACAAAATCTAATAGCCTGTATAGAATCCTCTTCATGTTCTCCCTTCATCAGGGTCTCTCTCCCATAACTGTGTAGAGGCTGCATCTGAGGTTGTTGCAAATACACACCTGCCGTATCTGATTTAAAAAGCACATGGGATTAGCTCCTGCTCTGAGGATTCCACAGTCAGAAGATGCAATATGACTCCTATTCCCCCTGTGATGCTTGGAGGTACATAACTGGTGTGAGGCTATTCAGTCTGTTTACATGGCTCATCAGATAGTAAGTCTTCCATAGGCTCATTTAAAGAAGTGGCAGATTATTATTACTGTTTAGCAAGCCAGAATTCTGATCACATGACCTTGTGAGGCAGTGTTCGGAATATAGCGCATACAAATGGAAGCTACTACTTGTATTTTACTGAGCTGTTCATAAATGCTGAAGTATTCAAACTGTGGAAATGGGACATGAGCTGCACATTTTGATCCGTGGGGGCATATTCCCTTTCTGGCCAGTCAGTTGCCAGTGTTTCTTTTTTAGTGGAAACTCAGGCCGAGCGCATTGAGGTATGATCACTGTAAATGGGCCTAGATGCACAAAGAATAAATGCGTGTAGCATGAATAGAAGAAAGAAGTTGGCTCATTGGAAATAGGCTGCTATTGGAAGTGGGGTTTGTTAGCCATGATCCAGAAGTGGGACAGAGAAAATACCAGCATAATTCTGTAATGCTGGTAGCCTCTTTGGCACAGAGGTTACTTTAAGCTTCTACCAATAGCTCCTACTGCTTTACAGACACTTAAGTGTCACACCATTTCTATGGCATATCTTCATTTTACTTCTAAGAAAGCTGAGTGCAGATACCTGGGTAATCTGTGGTACAGATTGGAACAGCTGCCTGTCCTCATAATTACTGATTAATACCAGGTGCCTGTGGATGGCAGCTTCTGTGCCTTAAACAACCTTCCTTCCTTTATTATTTACTCACATGGTAGCTGTGTCCTGCATGATGTCTTGCTGGTTCTGCACAGGACTGGTTTCAGCAAATGCTCACGCGGAAGAGCATCCCAGTTGAGGCTACAGTCAGCTAAATCTATCTCGCTGTGTTCTAAAGCTATACATTTTAGAAATGTGTCTGTCTGCCTGTGCGTCTGTTTGTTCAAGAATTCCTAAATGGTAAGAGCTAGAACCACCAGATTTGGTAGGCAGCTTCCTCTTATCCTAAATTAAAGCGAGGTCAGGGTTTGGTTGTGCCAGGAAAACAGGATGTGCCTGGAATGCAATTGTTTTCCATTACACAGAAAGGGAGGGAGCTGATGGGAGGACAGCTATATTGTGGAGTGACTAAAGGGGGGGGCAACAGCAAGACAATGGTCAGCTGGGGCTTGCCATCTTCTTGGCCATCAGACCAGGTAAGTAACCCCCTTCCCTTCCTCATACCCAAATACAGTGCTGCACAGGGTGGAGAGCCAACCACCCCTTGCAGTCCCTTCCCTCTGGAGGAGATGCCAGGGGGTGAGCCCCTCCAGGAGACTGAGGGAGAACTGAAAACTGCAGTCTAGACCTGGTCCCCCTGTGAGTAAAGACCAGGGGGAAGCAGGAATCACGGCTCCTCCCCTAAGGAACTGCTGGGGAGGGTGGACATGCTGGCTGGCCAGGGAAGCTAGGTGCCTCTCCCCTTCCCCTCCCAGGAGCCATTAGCCAGGAGGGCTGTGCAGTGCAGGCCCTTTCCCCCTGGGAGAAGCTGGCAGCTGGGGCTAAACAGCTAAGGCCCCTGCAAGGAGACACTATGGAGGCAGGGCAGTCCAGGTAGGGTTGCCAGGTGTCTGGTTTTGAACTGGACAGTCCAGTATTTGAGCTTTCTGTTCAGGAAACAAATTGAGAAAATAGAAGTGTCCGGTATTTTCTAAATCAGATGTAATGTAGATTGTGATGTCATGTCAAGTGTGTCCGGTATTTTTGTTGAAACCATCTGGCAACCCTAAGTCCAGGCTTCATCCCCCTTCAGGAGCCACTGGGCAGCCTAGCCCCACCCCCCGGGAGCTGCTGGAGGGCCCAGATGTCCCCCCTCTCCAGGAATTGCTGGCCAGTGCAACCCCAGTCCCCTGGGAGGAGATGCCAGCCCCCACCCATCCATGTCCCTGGGGGGAGTCATGGCAGCATAACCCCGGCCCCTCCCCTTTGAGGAACCACAGCTGGAGTAGCACCACCCACACACCTCTCACCGCTCTGCCCTGCTTCTTGCACACAATCCTGCTCTGAGCCACCCCCCATATCATCCATCCCCCATCCTGTGTCCCCTGCCTGAGCCCTGCACCTCCCAACCCCCTGCCCTGTACTGAACCACCCCAAAAAAATCTCCCAGCCCTTTGCTCTGACTGCTGCACCCTCTCCCCATCTCCTACCCTGAGCCCACAAAGGACTGGAGCAATGCCTGATAAATCCTCTAGTAATTCATATCAGTTCTGTTCCAAGCCTGGTTAAACATACTGCTGAGCGGTAGGTAGGTTTGCAGCCTGTGTTTAACAGAATAGCCTGAATCTGCTACAGTTTTTCTCTTGAGGGTTGTGGATTGATTTTTTTTTTTTTTTTTTTCTGCCAGAATTATACCAAAAACTGCAGGTATACAGTGTCCCACTTGGGACAGCAGAGGGCACAATGGTGTAACAGCAACTCGTAACTGACAAGAGCGGACACATCCCCACTTATCCTCTCGCCCCATCAGATGCAGTTTTCTGTTCCCTAGTGTCTCACTGAATCTAGCTACCCTTTCAGTGCGCCATACTGTACCACTGCACTAGGGCAATTTGCTGTTGTCTCCACCTGGTGCTAGTTTCTCCTGCCCCTGTTTTTGAGGGGAGCGCAAAGCCACCATAACTCGTGTCCACCCAGGAGTTAAAAGGGGCAGTGGCCTTGTTTGACTCACTTCAAATCCATCAGCCTGGAATTCTCATCTCTTAAACTGTAATAAAATCTAGATTTTTAACAGTGAGAGATCCCAGACCACCCCCTTCAGACACAGGTGTAACTTTGAATGTTGTTCTCTTCCACCTGTGTGTCTTTAGTATGAACCCCAATGTGTTCATCTGTCTTCTCCGCTCTCATTTAGTTTGATTTTCAAGGCAGAACACAAATTGGGAGCTTCTGGAATAATAAGCCCTCAGTTTAAAATAAGACTTAGTATTTATAGTCTATTGTGTGTGCAGGGAGCAGAAATAGCACCTTAAGGAAACACATCCTATTACTAACCACCCCATGTAACTAGCAAAGCTGCTCTAACTTATCGCTATTAGGACCTAAATTGCTAAGAGTTGCCAGTTTAGTTTGGCCTGGGAAGGTGATTTCACATTAAAATCGACAGCAAGAGGCACGGGGGGCTCGTGTGCTCCCACCTCAACCTTCTGTGTAGCAGATAAAAGCTGCAAAGCATCCCTCTCCCCAGCACCTTGGCAACTGGGCTCAGCTACCAGGGCCGTGGAGGGGCCTTGGCTTTAGTTTTGCACAAGGGGAAGTGCAATGCACCATCCAGACTGACGTTTGTAAGCCATTACAAATGAAGAAATGTCACGTGTATGGGCAGGGCTGACTCTACTAATGCCAGCCAGGAGTTGCTGTTCTTCACTATGGAAAAACTAGCCTGAGCAAGTCACTACTTGGCTATGATGATGCACAAAGATGGTGCCAGCTCCTTGCGAGCCAACACACAGATGCAGAGCAGAGGAGCAGCATGGAAGATCCTCAGAGGTATTTAAGGCCAAGTCTACACTAGACCTGGAAGGTCAGGTTAAGGTATGCAACTCTAGCTACATAAAATACATAGCAGGAGTCATTTTACCTTAAGCGGAGCAAATGCTCCCGTTGGCTTCCCTTACTCCTCTTGACTGCCAGGAGTACAGGCACTGACTGGAGCTGCCCTTGGTATTCAATTTAACGGGTCTTAACTAGACCTGCTAAATCAAATGCCAGAAGATTGATCTTCAGTGTGGCAAGTGGAGACATGGCCTAAGTGTCTAACTCCTATTGAAATCACCCCCCCAACTGACCGTGCTAGCAAAGCCTGCAGTCTAGATCCAGCTACGCCAATGGTCCAGTGGTTCCGTCAGCAGAGTTAATGTTCAAGGAGGTTACTGTACCTATGGAAACACTCCTGTGAACAGATACAGCCTCCATGATAGGGCTCGGCTCGTGTAGCTATATCGCTGTGTATTGAGACAAGCCTCCAATAATTTGCTAAAATTCCCAGAGGGAGAGTCTGGCAGAGCTACAGTTAGACCATGGTTCTGCGTTTAGAGTCGGAAATGAAAATGGCAGCATCAGGCGACAGGTTACTGGCCCACACAAACCCTCTACTCCATTTCACACTGCTGTCTCAGGTAGGGTTGCCAGATGGTTTCAGAAAAAATAACTGAACAAAAAAAAAAAAGGACCTCAAGAGTTAAGCAAAAAAAAATCATAGAATCATAGAATACTAGGACTGGAAGGGACCTCGAGAGGTCATCGAGTCCAGTCCCCTGCCCTCATGGCAGGACCAAATACTGTCTAGACCATCCCTGATAGACATTTATCTAACCTACTCTTAAATATCTCCAGAGATGGAGATTCCACAACCTCCCTGGGCAATTTATTCCAGTGTCTGACTACCCTGACAGTTAGGAACTTTTTCCTAATGTCCAACCTAAACCTCCCTTGCTGCAGTTTAAGCCCATTGCTTCTTGTTCATCTTGGCCTCTGAGGATAGAACAAGTTTTCTCCCTCCTCCTTATGACACCCTTTTAGATATCTAAAAATTGCTATCATGTCCCCCCTCAATCTTCTCTTTTCTAAACTAAACAAAACCAATTCCTTCAGTCTTCCCTCATAGGTCATGTTCTCTAGACCTTTAATCATTCTTGTTGCTCTTCTCTGACCCTCTCCAATTTCTCCACATCTTTCTTGAAATGCGGTGCCCAGAACTGGACACAATACTCCAACTGAGGCCTAACCAGCGCAGAGTAGAGCGGAAGAATGACTTCTCGTGTCTTGCTCACAACACACCTGTTAATGCATCCCAGAATCATGTTTGCTTTCTTTGCAACAGCATCACACTGCTGACTCATATTCAACTTGTGGTCCACTATAACCCCTAGATCCCTTTCTGCCGTACTCCTTCCCAGACAGTCGCTTCCCATTCTGTGTGTATGAAACTGATTGTTCCTTCCTAAGTGGAACACTTTGCATTTGTCTTTATTAAACTTCATCCTATTTACCTCAGACCATTTCTCCAATTTGTCCAGGTCATTTTGAATTATTACCCTATCCTCCAGATTAGTCGCAACCCCTCCCAGCTTGGTATCATCTGCAAACTTAATAAGCGTTTATTTTCTATACCAATATCTAAATCGTTGATGAAGATATTAAACAGAGCCAGTCCCTAAACAGACCCCGCGGAACCCCACTTGTTATGCCTTTCCAGCAGGATTGTGAACCATTAATAACTACTCTGAGTACGGTTATCCAGCCAGTTATGCACCCACCTTATAGTAGCCCCATCTAAGTTGTATTTACCTAGTTTATTGATAAGAATATCATGCGAGACCGTATCAAACGCCTTACTAAAGTCTAGGTATACCACATCCACCGCTTCTCCCTTATCCACAAGACTCGTTATCCTATTAAAGAAAGCTATCAGATTGGTTTGACATGATTTGTTCTTTACAAATCCATGCTGGCTGTTCCCTATCACCTTGCCACATTCCAAGTGTTTACAGATGATTTCCTTAATTACTTGCTCCATTATCTTCCTGGCACAGAAGTTAAACTAACTGGTCTGTAGTTTCCTGGGTTGTTCTTATTTCCCTTTTTATAAATGGGCACTATATTTGCCCTTTCCAGTCTTCTGGAATCTCTCCTGTCTCCCATGATTTTCCAAAGATGATAGCTAGAGGCTCAGATACCTCCTCTATCAGCTCCTTGAGTATTCTAGGATGCATTTCATCAGGCCCTGGTGACTTGCAGGCATCTAACTTTTCTAGGTGATTTTTGACTTGTTCTTTTTTATTTTACCTTCTAAAACTACCCCCTTCCCACTAGCATTCACTATGTTAGGCATTCCTACAGACTTCTTGGTGAAGACCAAACAAAGAAGTCATTGAGCATCTCTGCCATTTCCAAGTTTCCTGTTACTGTTTCTCCTCCTCACTGACCAGTGGGCCTACCCTCTCCTTGGTCTTCCTCTTGCTTCTAATGTATTTATAAAAAGTCTTCTTGTTTCCCTTTATTCCCGTAGCTAGTTTGAGCTCATTCTGTGCCTTTGCCTTTCTAATCTTGCCCCTGCATTCCTGTGCTGTTTGCCTATATTCATCCTTTGTAATTTGTCCTACTTTCCATTTTTTATATGACTCCTTTTTTATTTTTAGATCATGCAAGATCTCGTGGTTAAGCCAAGGCGGTCTTTTGCCGTATTTTCTATCTTTCCGACACATCGAATAGCTTGCTTTTGGGCCCTTAACAATGTCCCTTTGAAAACTGCCAACTCGCCTCAGTTGTTTTTCCTCAGTCTCGATTCCCATGGGACTTTACCTATCAGCTCTCTGAGCTTACCAAAATCCGCCTTCCCGAAATCCATTGTCTCTATTTTGCTGTTCTCCTTCTACCCTTCCTTAGAATTGTGAACTCTATGATTTCATGATCACTTTCACCCAAGCTGCCTTCCACTTTCAAATTCTCAACCAGTTCCTCCCTATTTGTTAGGATCAAATCTAGAACAGCTTCCCCGGTAGCTTTTTCAACCTTCTGAAATAAAAAGTTGTCTCCAATGCAGTCCAAGAACTTATTGATAGTCTGTGCCCTGCAGTGTTATTTTCCCAACATATATCTGGATAGTTGAAGTCCCCATCACCACCAAATCTTGGGCTTTGGATGATTTTGTTAGTTGTTTGAAAAAGCCTCATCCACTTCTTCCACCCGGGTAGGTGGCCTGTAGTAGACTCCTAGCATGACATCACCTTTGTTTTTAATCCCTTTAGCCTAACCCAGAGACTCTCAACACTTCCGTCTCCTATGTCCATCTCCACCTCACTCCAAGTGTGTTCATTTTTAATGTATAAGGCAACACCTCCTCCCTTTTTTCCCTGTCTATCCTTCCTGAGCAAGCTGTACCCTTCCATACAAACATTCCACTCACGTGTATTATCCCACCAAGTTTCTGTGATGCCAACAATGTCATAATTGTACTTATTTATTAGCACTTCCAGTTCTTCCTGCTTATTTCCCATACTTCTCGCATTTGTATATAGGCATCTAAGATCCTGATTTGACCTTGCCTCCCAGTTTTGCCCTGACCCTCCTTTCTCTCTGCCATTGTAGCCCACGCTCCCTCCCATTTCTGACCCATCTCCCAGGTCTCCATGTTCTCCACTTACCCGGGGGCTTTGCTCACCTGCCCCCCGTCGAACCTAGTTTAAAGCCCTCCTCACTAGGTTAGCCATTCTGTATCCAAATAGGGTCTTCCCCCCCCTCCTCGTAAGGTGGATGCCATCCCTGCTTAGCAGTCCTTTCTAGAATAGCATCCTATGGTCGAGGAAGCCAAAGCCCTCCTGGCGATACCATCCTCGCAGCCAGGCATTCACCTCCAGGATGCACCTGTCTCTGCCCGGGCCCCTACCTTCGACAGGAAGGATCGAAGAGAATACCACCTGCGCTCCAAACTCCTTCACCCGTACTCCCAGAGCCCTGGAGTCACTCTTGATCTGCTCAGTGTCACACTTCACAGTATCATTAGTGCCCACATGGATGAGTAGCATGGGGTAGTAGTCAGAGGACCGGATAATCCTCGACAATGCCTCCATAACATCTCGGATACGGGCCCCCGGCAGACAGCATACCTCCTGAGATGAAATGTCAGGGCGACAGATGGGCGCCTCCGTCCCCCTCAGAAGAGAGTCTCCGACCACCACTACTCTACGTTTCCTATTCGCAGTGGTGGCAGCAGACCTCCCAGCCTTGGGGGTACAGGGCTTCTCCTCCTCCGGTGTAGGGGGTGATTGCTTATCTCTTGTATAAAGAAGAGCATAACGGTTTCCTAGTACCATGGCGGGAGGGTTCAGAGCAGGGGTGGAGCAGTGCCTGCTGCCAGAAGTAACCAGCTGCCACTGTCCACCCTGAGTCGTCTCCTCCTCCACCTGTGGTGAACAGCTACCTCAGCTGTCTCCTCATGAACACAGTCCAGGAATTCCTCATGGATGCGGGTGCTCCTCAACCTAGCCACCTCCTCCTGTAGCTCTGCCACCTGCTGCCTGAGAGATTCCACCAGCAGGCACCTTTCGCATTGGATACCAGCCTGGATATCAATAAGTGGGAGTTGCAATCCACAGTCCCTGCAAAACCACACCAGGATCTGGGTAGAGGCATCCATGCTTAGGTGCTCTGTCTGGCTACAGGCGCAGGTGGAGGAGACAGAAGCAGTGCTGGCACAGGTGTTGCGGGTCTTCCTGACCATCGTAGGCCTCCCTCTGCCAAACTCCCTCTCAAACTCCCCTGTCTGCAGCTCCTGTCCGCTTCGCTCCCTGGTCGCTCTGCCTCTGGCTTTTAAGCCTGCTTGCTTAAAAATAAATAAATAAAAAACAGTGTGGCCCCTTTAAGAAATGCATGGTGAGGCTTTTTGGCCCTAAAAGGTTGCCAGCGGCCACCTGCCATCTTGCCTCCCTGCACCGGGCTGGACAGCTTCCCGGTAAGCACTAGGGTTACCAGGCTGCCTCCGTATTGAGCCAGACAGCCCGGGATTTTCGCCTCCTGGCCGGGAAAAACATCAGAAAGTACTGGACATTTTAGGTGTCCAGTATTTTCTGAATTTTTTTACCAGACAGGAGGTGAAAATACCGGACTGTCCGGGTCAATACCGGACACCTGGCAACCCTAGTCTCTGGAGAAGGGTATTTAATTGCAAAAGTCTCTCTCTAGGCCTCATCGCAGTGATAGCCACTTTTGTATTCTCATTCTGCTCAGGATCTGGTCTTCTAATGCTGGTACATTTCCTCCTTTACAAATCAGCCTACATTTCCAACCAGCTGCTGGTGGGTGGGGCTTTAATATTGCAGTGGACAAAACTCTTTGGAAATAAGGAACCATCAGTGGTTCATAATATGTTCTGAATCCTTTCAGGGATTTTTAGCAGCTTCTTCCCAAGTAGAAAGTCTCAGAGAGGTCGCTGTGTCAGTCTGTAACTTTAAAAACAACACGCCGTCCTGTGGCACCTTAGGGTATGTCTACACTACAGTGTTGTTTTGAAATATCTTATTTTGAAATAATGCATCTACACACAAAATGCTATTTCGAAATAGCACGTCCACACTGAGTGGACTCTGAATCACATTTAAGGCTGGCCAGAACCAGTTCCGGCAGGGCACCAGTTCAGGACTTACTGCATGGGGCTGCTGCCTGAGGCTGAGGTCTGTGCTCAAAGGGACGCGCCCCCCCCCCCCCTCCGGACAGCCAGTTCTCAGGTTTCCCTGCTTGCTTGTCTACCTCAGTGAGGGACAGCAATGCTCTCATTTTGTCTCTGCATGCTCTGATTGCCCTCACTCAGGACACCACAGCACTCTGCAACATGGAGCCAGAGCTGCCCCCCTGGGCACTCTGGTGCTTCTCTTGGACGTGTTGCTGTGAGCCTGGCTGCACTTTTTGCAGGCTGCCATCCGGGAGGTCCATCGGGGGGCTGTCAGTATCCAGGAACCCCTGTGGAAGAGCTTCCACCCTGAGGAACACTAAGAGCCTCCCTGGTCTGCCCCACTGGGGGCTTGTGCCTCATTCCTCCCTCATGTCCTTCCACTTACCCCTCCCTAACCCCCCTTCCTAATGTAAAATAAAATACACATATTTTCATGAACACAAACTTTCTTTATTTAACAAAACTGGGGGGGAGGGAATGAAACTCTGGTAAGACTGGGGAAAGGAGGCGGGAGAGGGGAGGGGGAAACCAGGGAGAAGGGAGCTGGAAGGGGGAAGAAGGGGGAGGGGAAGCTCAGGGCTCAGGGGTGGGAGTCTCGCTGGACCAACTTGATTGTCATACAAACCTCCTCCTTGGTTCGCATGTGGCCTTTGGTGGCCAGGCTGGCAGCTATCCTGCCATAGACAGCTGCGTTCCTCCATCTAGTGCAGAGATCATGGACATTGGGGGTATCCCCCCCAAACCTGAATAAGGTCCATGATCTCCACCCTGGACCAGGAATGCGCCTGCCTTCTCCAGGCCCTGGCAGGCTCCTGGGAGCTGGCAGACTGCTCCTGGGGAGCGGTGGAGGGCTGGCTGCCAGTGGCTTGCTGGCTCATGTTTTGGGGCCACTGGGTCAGGGGCAGTGACTGCTGGCTCTGGGCTGGCAGGCTTGGAGCTGGCACAGGCACTGTGGCCAGAGTCAACCCCTTTAAGGGCTCTGGGGATGGGGGAGGGAGAGGAGTGTTCTTGGTTGAGGCTGGAGTGGCCACCAGGGCACACTGGGAAGGCTGGAGGCCCCCTATTTCAATATAAGTGTCTACACAGCACTTATTTCGAAATAGCTATTTTGAATTTGGCGTTATTCCTCATAGAATGAGGTTTACCAAATTTGAAATAAGTGCTCCGCTATTTTGAATTAATTTCAAAATAGCAGTTTGGCTGTGTAGACACCAGGAAAGTTATTTCAAAATAATAGCTGTTTGATATGTAGACATACCCTTAGAGACTAACAAAAATATATAGGATCATGCGCTTTTGTGGGTAATGCCCACTTCATCATGCTCGTCATCTGATGAAGTGGGTTTTACCCTTGAAAGGTCATGATACTATATATATATATATATATATTGTTAGTCTTTAAGGTGCCACAGGACTACTTGTTCTAGGGATGTTAAATATCGGTTAATTGAATAGTCAATTAACCTCATGAATTCTTATCGGTTACTCAACTATTCTGTACTCCCCGGGGGTGGGGCCAGCAGCCAGTGCGCTCCATCCCAACTCCCGAGGAGCCCCCTGCAACTCCGCGCTGCTGCCTCTGTGGCTGGTCCACGAGGGGACCCAGTTTAAAAACCAGCTCCCCTCGTGGGCTGGCTGCCTGTTGCCCCGTGCTGCTGCCTCTGATACAGCCCCTGTATGGGGGGGTGCTGAGCTCCTGGACCCGGCATGAACCGGAACTGAGCCGGGCTGCCCGCCCACCTGGCTCCTAATACACTTTAAATGCAGAGTCACAGCGTGGGTAGGTCCTGGACCCGGAGTGAGCCAGGACTGAGCTGGACTGCTGGCCAACCTGCTAAAATATTTACTGGCAAGGGAGGGGCAAATGCGTGTAATCTATAGAATTAACTGATAAGCTTTTGCTTATCGTTTAATAGGTTAATTGGTTAATCGACTACACTATTACATCCCTAATTCGTTCTCTAGTAGAGAAAATACAGGTGTGAATCCCTATCTGGGGTTCCTGTCAGGAGTCCTGCACTGTGTGAGGCACCTTTCTTTTTCACAGAAACGAGTATGGCAGCGAGCCGACGGAAGGATATATCCTGCTCACCAAGGGTGGGCTGAGACGGATTTGAGTTCTATTTCATGCTCCTGCCGAAACATGATGCCCAGAACTGGGCACAATACTCCAGTTGAGGCCTAATCAGCATAAAGTAGAGCAGAAGAATGACTTCTTGTGTCTTGCTTAGAACACTCCCGTTAATACATCCCAGAATGGGGTTTGCTTTTTTTTTTTGCAACAGTACCACACTCTTGACTCATATTCAGCTGGTGGACGTGTGGCTGTGACTCAGCTTTTGGTAGGTGGAGCATGTTTGCAAGTGTCACTAAATGCCTTACTTCCCTGAAACAGTGGGTCAAAGGTTTTTTAATCTAGGGAATGCCTTGCTCTGGCCAAGGCATCCCTAATTCCTCTGTTCCCATCTCCCGAGGGAGGAGTTGCTCCTCGAAGGAGGAAGAGATGTCAAGGCTGCTCCCCCTTCCTGGCTCAGTGCTCACTTCTGTTGCTGCCTGGACTTATCCCCAGGACACATGCTTCTACCCTCTTTGTCAATTGTTGGTTTAGTGCCATTTTTGGTCACATGACCAGTATCGCCAGCCAACAGCTCCATGCATTGAAAAACCATACATCTATCAGGCCCCCAGAACACCTGAGGCTGGCTTTCAAGTCCTGAGATTTTAGTCACTATAGCTGTCCCTCCCATCAGCCCCCTCCCTTTCTGTGTAATGGAAAACAATCACATTCCAGGCACATCCCATTTTCCTGGCACAACCAAACCCTGAGTTAAGGGTTTAAGTTAGGATAAGAAGAAGCTGCCTACGAAATTTGGTGGTCCTAGCTCTTCCCTTTTAAGAGTTCTTGAATGTTGCGTTGTTTTTCTCTGTCTTCTGCTTTCTGTGCATTTAGGGTGCTTCCTGTCTTCGGGCATGAACGCTTGTCAAGCTTTCTTCCACAAGCCGGTAGGATAGAAACTCCATTTATTATTTGAAATGTACTCTGAGATTCTCATTCAGTCTCTTGACTCCGGCAGCCACAGCTGTAAGAAAAACATCCAATGTCCTGTGAGCCTCATGATAAACATGAGAGCAGCTAGCGCTGCATGATGATATTTTAACCACTGAGATTTCAGTCAGAAACTCCCAAGATTTATTGTTTAACTGTTTGGAGTCCACCCTACTCCAATTAAAAAGATTATTCCTTCCAAAAGCTGAATAATATTATGTGAATGTTACAAATACACAAGGCGGAACACAATTGAAGGAACCCTTCCCCAGCCTAACTCTGGGCATATATCAGGGTGGGGAACCTTTTTTGGGTCGGGGGCCGCTGACCCACAGAAAAATCAGTCAGGGACCAGGGACTGCAGGGAGGTAGTGGGGGGCTGGAGTGCCAGTGTGGGCTCCCCAATGCTGGGGTGAACCCTGAGCCTTGGGGGCCAGATCCAGGCAGCCCAGGGGTCGCATCCGGCAGCCAGGCCTTAGATTCCCCAACCCTGGCCTATATAAACCAGCGCTGGTTGCTCCAAAATGTGAAAGGCAGACAGTTACTTGGAAAAAAGTACAGGTTGTACCTCCCTGGTCCAGCACCCTTGGGACCTGACCAGTCCTGAACCAGGGAATCTGCCGGACCAGAAGAGGCCAATGCTACCAGCTGTGGGACTATGCTCTGGCAGCAGCAGAGGGGCCAGCACTGACCAAGCACAGCCCCATGGGAGCACACTAAGTCCTGCTGCAACCAGGCTGCACTTCCGGCCCCTGGTCGCGGGGCGCAGCAACCACCCTGCCTCTTCCCCCTCTGTCCGACCTCTCCCCTTCTCCTGCGCTGAGCCTGCATGCCACAAACAAGCTATTTGCTGCGCTGTGGAAGCTCTGGGAGGGCGGGGGAGGAGTTGCTGAGTGCAGGCCCGGCATTTCCCTGTGAGTGCTCCAGCCCGAGGGCGCCCATGGGGATGCTGGACCACAGATGTTGCCAGACTATGGAAGTCTGGGCCATAGAGGTCAAAGCTGTATGTTGTCTGCACCTATGAGCCTTCTCCTCTCTGCGTGCCCGTCCGCTCCCTTCCCCCCCCACCAGCCAGGCAACAGGCTCCAGGCCCTCACCTCTCTCCAAGTGGAAATCTGCAGTTCTCCCAGCTAGAACCCCCCGTGCTGTGAATCATCATATTTCCTGGAAATGGTTTTTGAGTTGTCGTGGCAGTAAGCAAGTGATTCCATTTCTTACTCCCAGAGACAAAGCTTAAACATGACAATTGCCACGCCTAGGAATGTGACCACATGAGCAAGGAAGCGGGTGAGTCAAGCTATCTGAGGAAAGGCCAAGGATACAACATAAACCATTAGCTCTCGCCAGATCAAAGGTAGCGACAGGCCAGCTTCCAGGCCATGCTGTGTATTTTAGCCAAAGGAAAAATGAGCCAAAAGCTGAGGGGCGGGTCTATATTTCTAGTTTCATCAAAAACAAACAAAACAAAACAAAACAAAGTTTCTTTTTTCCTTTTCTTTTGTTAAAGACTGGGCGGGGGATCAGGGTGGGGTTTCAACGAAAACCTGAACATTTTCAGCCCCCCGGACATGTTTCGTGAGACGTGTGGGTGTCAAGCACATCCTTGAGGGGGGAGCATTTCAGTGGAACATTTTGGCCCAGGGAGGCCTATGCCACAAAGTTTTGTGCACACTCCTTTGGAACATGGTTGGCGCTAAAGATGCCCACGTAACCTGGCTTAATACGGACCCAAAGGGTCAGAATAGCCCTAGGCGCTTCAGTGAGGCACTACCTAGAGAAGCTTTTCTAAACCAGGGCCTGAAAGCTGTTTACTTTTGCCTGGGCTGCCACACATTGTCTTTGTCTTTGCATCATTTAATGCTGCCTGTGGTTCTTATTCCTCCCAGCTCTCCCAGCAGCAGAAAAGCCCAGGGTGCAGAGACGTGTGCTTCCTATAGGCCAGTGGACACCAACCAGGATCTACCGGTAGACCTTGGAGCCTCTGACAGGTGATCCTAGCTGGTTTGGCTGGGAGACTATCAAGAGCCAGCACGTCAGCTGCCCCTTCCCGCACTGCCCTGCTGCTCCTGTTCAGAGCCTCAGAGCTGCCCCCTGGGAGCCTCCTGCTTGTTGTGCAGGGTTGGGGAGACAGAGGCAGGGGGGTGCTGATGTCACTCTGTCCCCCTCTCCTGTACCCCGTCTTCACAGAGTGAGGAGGGCGGGGCCTCGGCGAAGGGGCGGGGGCAGGGCCTTGGAGAAGGGGCGGGGGCAGGGGTACTTGGGTTTGAGGGAGATCCTGGACTGACTTCAATTCAAAAAGTGATCTTGTGCTTAAAAAGGTTAGAGACCTCTGCTCTAGGCACTGTCCTCCTCCCTGATTGTCCCAGAATGCACCAGTGCCAGTGAGCTTGGGGGATGTGCATGCTAGGGGTATGAATGGGTGACCTTAATGGGTCATGCTTACCGGATAACGGTTATCCATTACCCAGGAGCAGACACCCTGCCCCCTTGGGGCTACAGGTGGAGGGCTGCTGGCTCCCAGCCCGCAGGAGCCTGCCGACTCCCATCCCAGGAGAGCTGTGTGGGCTGGGAGCCGGCAGCCCTCTCTCCCCTTCTGCGGCTTCTACCCGTGCAAGGTTGTGGACTCCCAGCCAGGAACCTGCGCAAGCTGGGAGCTGGCAGCCCTTTCCCCTCCCTGCTGCCACTTCTCCCCCTCACCCCTGAGGCTGCTGACTCCCAGCCCACAAGGACTGGGAGTCAGCGGCGCCGCGGGGCTGGAGCAGCCCAGCCTGGCCTTGGAAAGTGGAGGGGGGGGGGGAGCAATCCCAGCTCAGTGGACTGGAACGGACCTCCCAATTGCCCCCAGTTAATCAGTTAACTGATTAACGATTAAACGGAATTGTACAACCCGAGTGCATGCTAACATGGCTGCAGTGTGAAAAAAGTTGCTGTACGTAGAAAATTAAAATGATTAACACTCAACCAAACCTCCAGCCCTGCTTTACTGCCTTCTAGCTCCCCCCTCCCGCTTGGGGCATAGGCACCTCACATAGAGCTGTGCATATATACACCCACCCAGGAGAAAATTACAATGACCTGGCTGGAGGGCCAAACCACGAAACGGGAGCAGTTGAGTCCTGAATGAGGAAGACTGAGAGAAGCGATGGAGTGAGCAACCAATGTAGGAAGGGGCATCAGATGGACAGTGCTAATCCCCAGAAGAAAGTGCACCAAGAGGGAGTGCTGAGTGGAATAACCTACCCTGTCATGATTGTGTTCACAAATTAGGCCTCGTTTCCAACACCGTAATTTTAGTTTATTAATAGCTGGATCCACTTTTTTTGTTTTTGTGTAACACAATCCTTCAGTTAGCTCAGTAGGCTTTTTTTGTTTGGACTAATTCAGTTTTTCTCTCTGGCTTTCTTGCGCCTCCTTCTAACATTCTTTAACTTGACCTACTTTTCATAGTGAATTGCCAAGCAAACAAAAAACCTTCCAGGCCCTCTTGTCACAAAAGACCTTTACCTCTCAAGGTGCTTGCATGCCCCCTCCCCCCACCCATAGCGTTGGAATTCCCTGAATCAGGGTGGATGGTCTATTGACACAGCCAGTGAATTATCGTTTGTGGCTGAGAAACAGAACAACCATGTGTACACATGGTTAAGTGTCGTTACTCAGCAACACTGCTTGGGCACTGCCAAAGGATGACGTGGAAGGTGACCGGCGATGGGTGGGGGGACTGGGGTTGGTGCCCTTTTAGGGTTCTTTATGACACGGGAAGAGAGGCCTGAAAGGTGTTGGTTTTCAGATTATTCTGACTAGGGCTGGCCTTTAGGGCTAGACAAACTGGGACCTCGCCCAGGGACCTGTCGCCAGAAGGGCAACTGGGCCTGGGAGTTGCTGGGCAAAGAGGGTGTAGAGAACTGGGCAGGGGCAGTGTGGTAGGACATGCTGGAAGGGCTGGGATGAAGTGGGCAGTGTGCAGAGATTAGGGGCAAAGAGGGCACAATGCAGGGGTTAGTGGTAAGAGGGGCGCAGGATGGGGGTGCACAGGTTGGGGAGCCCCTGAGTACCAGGGGAAATGGGTGGCACTAGGCCCACAAGGGCACCATTTTCCCTGAGGCCGGCCCTGATTCTGACAGGACTACTTCAGGCCCAGCCTCGCCTGTTTTTGCGGTGGGCTGGCAGAGCGGGTGGGTTCTATGAGCCCGCAGCGCTTTAACCTTTCCCCCAGAGAACAGGCACTGGGTGGGCTTGGACCAGGCTGGGAGCACGTGTGGGAGAGCACAGCCCTGGAGCTCAGGCTCCCCCAAGCCATGTGTGGAGAAGGCCCCAGCGGGGCAGGAAGACAGAGCCCCTAACCCAGAGGGAACCTGATGGTCAGTGGCTCTGTTAAAAACTCTTGTTCACTCCTGTTTCCAGGGGAAGGAAAACCCCCTTTACCAAGGGGCGCACTGCTTCTGCCCCAGTGCGCCTCATGCGGGGGGGCGGGCGCTGCACGCGCCCAAATTGGGGCCCCCCCCCGGGGGTGTTGAACTTCTTGATTTCCCCCCCCACCTCCCGGGGCCGCAGGAGCGCGTGCAGCCCGCGTCCTTGCCAAGCTGCCGCGCCTTTCGGGACTCATTGGCTGGAGCCCCGGGTCCCGCCTGCCGCCCCACCCCCTGGCCGGGGAGGCTGAGCCCTGCGCCAGCTGCTGCAGCGCAGGGAGCTCCGGGCCGCGCCGTGTGTCCAGCAGGGGAGGGAGGCGCGGCGCAGGGCGGACGGTGCTGGCACCCCGAAGGTGAGCGGAGCGAGCCGCGTTCTCCGGGAGCCCCGGGCGGGCGGGGATCGGGTCCCGCTTGTGGGACGGGCTCGGTCCCGGCTCTGCTGAGCGGCCCGCAAAGCTGGGGAGATTGGAGGCAGGAGCCCCCCGTCCGCACCCCGCTTCCCCCCGGCCAGGGCGCAGCGGCTCGGGTGGACCTGGGGCAGGTCGGGCCCCCGCTTGGCTGCGCCGTCTGGGGTCGCTGCTCTGGGTGCGGGGCGGAGAGCGGCCTCTGCCCGGGGAGGTCCTAGCTGGGGTGCGTCCCGGTCTCAGCTACCCTCCGCGGGATGTCGCGTGTTCCAGCTCGGGAGGGGAAGGACCTCCCCGCTGCTCTGTGACCGTCCCCCCCCCGTGTCTCCTATGGGGAAACTGAGGCACGGGGGCAGTAAGTGACTTGCCTGTGACAGGGTTAGCATCAGTCCGGGCTTGGTCCATAGAAGTTGCCTCTCAACTAAGTGTGTGTGGGTATCTATACTCGGAAGGTTTTAGCGACACGGCTGCGTCCACACACTTGTGCGGCTAAAAGTCGGCACCTGTGAAGGCTGTTTGGCTCCTAGCCCCCAGGAGCCTTTCGCTTTGCCAGCAGGGGAGCAGGGCCGGGGAAGGGGGTAAAGCGCCCACGGACGAGAATGCTTTGCGTTGCTTGGAACTGGAAGCATCTGTATCATCCCTGGGGCGCTGTGTGTGTCTAGTTCAGGGCTACAAAACTTTGGAAGCCCGGGGGCCACAATGGTACTCACAGCACATGCTGAGGGCTGCAACTTAAGTGTGGTTGCAGTTACATGCAAATATATATGCAAATATCTTCTTTCACGCTGACAGGCATGAATACAAAGATTAAGGCAAGATTACACAACACGCAGACCCCATTTAAGTCAGTTCTGCTGATATTAATAAAATGCAATAGTTACCCGATTTCCACCCATAGGACAGCCCTTTTAATGAGCAATGACGGTCCAGGAATTTAACTACTAAAACACATCTCAACGGAAGACCATTATATTGACTCCTTTTTTGTTTCGGCTCCCACCCATGGGCTGTGTGTTGAGCCCTGCGTAAACCCAAACTGCACTGTGGGCCGCGGGCACGATGTTGCGTATCCCTGGTCTAGTAGCTGTGTGTCTGTGCCCCTCCCTGGGCGCTGTGTATCCCTAGCCCTGTAGTTGCCCAAGCGTGTTTCAGCTAGAGATGCGAATGAGTGACCGGTTACCTGGTAAGCCTCACCCAGTCCAGATCCCCCTGCCCTGCTTCTGCCCAGTGTGAGCCTGCTGATAGCTGGGAACCGGCAGCCCTCTCACACACATATTCTGTGCGAGGCTGCCAACTGGCTGGGAGCCAGCAGCCTGCTGTGATGGGTAGAGGGGCCACTCCAGCCCAGCAGGCTGTGGAACAGCTCCGCCCCCTCCCGGTTCAGTCAACCAATTAAACATAACGTTTACCTGGTTAACTAATTGAACAGGATTTTACCTCCCTAGCTTCAGCTGATGAGATTCACTAATATTATATTGGCTAATCCATCGAGTTCCGTAATCAGGCGTAGGGGGAGGTGTTGGTTCCTCTGAGGCTTCCTCTGTTGAATGTCTGAGCTGGTTTCTGCTGAACTCAACCGCAGCATTCCTGTTCCGTTCAGGAAGAGCAGGACTGAACATTTATATTTCTGTTTGGTTGTGCAACCTAGGGCCGTGGTTCTCATCTTTTTCCATACCTGGCTCCCTCTTTCCACACGGCAATCCCCTGTTGTTTGGCTGGGATCCCTGCCAGCAGGGTGCTCTTGCCTCCCCGCCCCATCCAAGCTGAGAATTCAGGCCCTAAGACCCAGACCAGAAACTAATGTGTATGTCCTAACACTGAAGACCTCTGCTTGTGTAGCTCCAAAGAGGGTAGACGTAGGCACGCAAGCTGAGAATGTAAAAGGTTCTTAAATCAGTATTAACGTGTCCACATTGCAGGGACCTTATGCTAAGAAGCAGCTTTGAACACTGTGCACGTGCGGTGTGAACGCCAGGAACTCTGATCGCTCCATTTCCTGGCATTCCTGTGTTCACCACAGCAGGGGTTTTCAAACTGTTTATCTTGTCACCCAGTTGAAGAAAATTCTTGTTGCCCGCGACCCAACATAGAGAGTGCGTGCTCTGGGGTGGGGCTGAGGATGAGAACTTAGCTTTGTGGATGTCAGGGCTGGGGCAGGAGGGGCTGTCCTCGAATAGCTCCCGGTCAGCGGTGCAGCGGGGGCGCTAAGGCAGCTTCCTGCCTCTCCTGGCACCGCAGACCAGGCTAGAAGCAGCCAGCAGCAGGTTCCCAGCCACTGGGAGTGCAGGGTTAATGCTCAGGACAGGGGCAGTGCGCAGAGCTCTCTTCCTCCCCTCTATAGGAGCCGGAGAGCTTCTGGGGCACAGCGCAGTCTGCGGTGCCAGGACAGGCAGGGAGCTGCCTTAGCACCCCCACTGCTCACCAGATCACCCTGCAGCAACGAGACCCAGGGCCTGACACTTCACCGCCCAGTCCTGGGGTGTGACCCGTCGGTGGAAAACCACGGCACTACAGCCTGGCCGCTCTAGTAACCGAGAGTTTTGTCTTGAATTTTCTTGCCTAAAAATGGAGGCAGGCAGGCAGTGGGGTTGTGCAAGTGAATATTGCACAACTCCACAGGCTTTAAAATCTTAAAGCCAGATCGTCAGCTGCTGTAAATCAGCGTCGCTCCCTCCACTCCAGCGGAGCTGCGCTGACTTCTGCCAATGAAAGATCTGGCCCTAAGCATGCAGAGACAAGTTAGTGATGCCATGGGCAGTCGGTACAGCTGGGGCTGGGGGAGGCAGGCCCCCAGCCCCAGCCCCAGCCCCCCGCTGAGACCCTGCCCCTACCACGGGGAGGGGAAGAGCGCACACGCGCGTGCCCCAGACTCCTAGGAGCAATGGGGAAGGAAGAGGCTGCATGGCCCAAGCCTCCCCAGCCTGCAGAGCAGAGGAAAGGGAGGCGCCCATGCAGCCAGGACTGGCCTGAGCCTCCCTGGCCCCTGGAGCAGCGGGAAGGGAGGCAGCCAGCCTCCTTGGAGCATATGGGGGGGAGGGCATGGGTACTGGGGATAGCAATACTCTGCCCCCAGAACACCTCCAACAGGCATCTGGGGGCAGGCTGAGTGTGGGGACAGGCTTGTGGTTTGGGAAGGCAGAGCCTTTCCCTGCCTAAGCCACCAGATGCCCATGTATGATACAATGCCATTCTACTGCACACAGCTGGACCACATCAGTATTTCTTCTACTACCTTAGAACAATGTGATGTTAAAGTTTGTTTGTTTTTTGTTAGCCATGTGCAACAGTAACCACACACACACACACACACGATATTTAGGGGTGCATATATAATAATATAAAGCCAACCCAGTTCCAGAAATTGTGCCCTTTCTTTCCTCGCTTGGCTGGCTCAGACAGTGGGCGGGGCTCACCTCAAACTTTCCAAAACACAAAGGTCTGACACCGAGCGTGGAAAGGATCAGCCAGTGAGAGGAGAGTTTGGGGGGAAGCTCTGAGCAGCGCAAGTGGCTTCCGTGAATGTTGACGTGTAACTCGAATCCCTTTGCTTTTGAGTCTTTGCCCTCCCTTGTGCGCCTGTGTACATGCAGAGCTGGAGCCGTGGGCGGGCAGGAAAGCGGCCAGCAGGAGGAGGGATCTCTAGGGCCACAGGCCGTTCCACTTCCTCCAGCAGCGGCTGCGCCAAGCAGCCACGGAGCAGCGCGGTAGCAGCTTTCCACTGCAGGCGGAGGAGGTGCTGAGAATGGCGAGAGTGCTGGGTGGGGGGCCGGGGTGCTACAGAACCATCGGTGGGGGTGGGGCTCTGTTATCACTTTCCATGCTCCTAAGATATTCCTTTGATGGCTCGTGGCGCATTGAAACCCAGGAGCGCTGAAAGGGCCATAATAACCTTTGCTGACAAAACATTATTATCTAGCCAGAGCTATTGTTCAAATATCACAACGAAATATTCCTGCAGCGACAAGGAGCCGCGAGGCCTGGAATTGTCGGTTTGACCGAGCACGAGGGAAGGGATGTTGCCAACTTTATCACAAGTCTCAAGACATTTGGTGTCTCGGCCTAAAGCCCCAAGTCTGGGAGTCCCGTGGTGATGGGAGACTTTGATTCCATTTGAAACTGGAAGTTGCTAACCCTAACAGAGGAAATCCCCCACATGTGACTGCTAAAGGTGCAGAAAGCGGAAGGCAAATACAAACAATCCAACCAGGAATATTTGGCTTAAAAGATGAGATTTTAAAAGAAAATCCCGATTTTGTTGGGGGAAGGGGGGCTTAGGAACACTCAGGTTGGCAGTGCTGATAAAGGCAAACATGCTCCTAGACTGTGTAGCTGACAGGCGAGACGTTCAGTGGCATCATTAGCACCTGTGGATGCCTCTCAGGATGGGAATCTTGTTCTGCTTTCCCCTGTGCAAGATGTACGGCGCTTAGGGCTTGCCTTGACTTCAGTGGACTTTGGAGCAGGCATCCATGCCTCACGGTGTTGAGTCATCGGGGGCAAAAGACCAGCTCCAGCGTTGCCAGTTCAGCCTGGCACGGGGCAGACAGACAGACGCCACCTGGGCTGGATTAACACCACCTCTCAGCAAACGGGAGTTGTAGGCAGCAGCTCGCGAACTTGGTGAATGACGGCCTCCGGCTCTGGGTTGTAACGTCTGACGTTCGGTAGGGGGGCTCTGCCAGTCTCAAGAGCAACAGGGCAGAGCTGGCAAGCTTCCAGCAAATCGCAAGGGGGAAAGGGATTAAATTGGGACCTAAATACTTTTGAACCTCTGTACTCCAGGTGTCCCTAACCCAGGAACACCCATGGTTCAGACCCTGGCAGGAAGGGTTTGCTGCTCCACTACACCCGTTCTAAGGTAGTAGAAGAAATAGTGATGTGTTCCAGCTGTGTGCAGTAGAATTGCATTGTATCATACATGGGCGTCCGGTGGCTTAGGCGGGGGAAGGCTCTGCCTTCCAAAACCACAAGCCAGGTAAGCTTCCCATCCCCCTCACGTACCTTCCCTCCCAGACCCCGCCCAGCATCTTCCATGTCCTCAAAACTTCCTTAATCCGGCATACTCTGGGTTGCCGGATTAAAGAGGTTCAAGTACAGTTGGTGCCCTTTCAGTAGTGCCTTTGCCAGTGCTTTTTACCGGGGGAAGGAGTTGTGTGTACTTCATTCCTTTCCACGCTTTGCCCCAGAGCTATCCCGGGAGCATCTGTGTGTGTGTGTGTCCCAAAGTGGCTAAGCCTAGGACAGGGGGTCTCCAATCTTTTTAGCCACAAAATCACTTTTTGAATTTAAGTGCAATGGAAGATCCACCTCAAACCCAAATACCCTTGCCCTGTCTCCTTCTTGCCCTTTCTCTGAGGCCCCGCCCCTGCGCACTCCGTCCTCCCTCCCCCATCCTCCCTCCCTTTCACCAGGCAGGGGCAGAGGGTTGGGGCACAGGTTCTGGTCTTTGGATTAAGGGATGTGGAGTGTGAGAAGGGCTCTGAGCTGAGCCTGGGGCAGGGAGTTGGGGTGCAGGAGGGGGTTCAGGGTGCAGGCTTTGGGAGGGAGTTTGGGGGTTCAGGGGGCTCAGGACTGGAGCAGGGGGTGCAAGAGGGGGTTCATGACTTTGGCCAAATCGCTTCTCCCCTCCCACTGATTTACATAATTCTCAGCTCTGCCGGAGATGGATGGGCTGATGGGACCAGTTTTTGGGGAGGGGGGAGTCAGAGTGGCTGCGTGTCCTTGTGTGTGTGCAATTAGACTACAGGCTTCAAGGCATGTACAGTGAGGGACTGCCGCATGGTGGCTGGTAGCACCTAGGAGCCCTGGTCAAGGACCAAGACCCCAGTGTGCAAGGTGCTGTGTAAACCCACAGCAAAAAGACAGGAAAAACCAACTAACTCCTCCCTCCACCCCCTTACTGGCTGCACTGCAGTGATTCCTGCTTCTGGCAGAGGATGTGTGTGCAGGTCTCACAAAGACATTCTCTGCCCCAGCTCATTTTTGTTGCTAGGTACATTTAATTCTTTCCTCAGCTGGCCTCAGTGCCCGAACCATGCCTAGAGCCCGATTTTGCTTCTCTTTTATAGAATTGTTTACCTAACCAGCAGGTGCAGGTTTGAATGGCAGGGACATGCAACGATGATTGATGCTCCATTAACAACCTAAGGGCTGACCCTGCGTTTGCTGAAGTCCGTGGGAGTTTTGCAGCCAATACACTCCTAAAGAGGCAGTGTGGTCTAGTGGCTAGAGCACCGGCTTGGGACTCAGAAGGCCTAAGTTTATTCCTGGTGCTGCCCCTGCCTGCAGGGTGACTTGGGTAGGTCATTTCACCTCTCCAAGCCTCAGTGGCCACATCTTTACAATCTTTACATCTTCATAAAGCATTTGTAAGATTTATTGAGGAAAAGTGCAAGAGAAAGTTGGGGATTTTATCAGTGCGCAGCACTGTCTGACAGGCTGAGCTAAGCTAGTTGTACCCTGTAACCACTAACTTTATTATTAACGGAAAGAGAATCCAACTCCATCTGAGAGCAGCTGATCAAAACCGGGAAGTTCTGAGTCATGTTTGCCACGCCTTCGCCCCAGGCTACACAGAGCAGCCCTGTGTTTTCCTAAGGGAGGTTACTATGGTGATATCTTTGAACTTAAAATAATAATAAACCAAATTTATTACCCAGCTTGTGGTTCTTACTGCAGGCTCAGGGACTTTGGTCTGCTTCTCTTTAAAGTGTTTTGAAACATCCACTGTGTGGGAGGGGAGCTGAACAGTCCCTGAGGTTTGTGTTTGTGTCTCCTGGGCTGAGTCTCACAACCACTCACGTGACAAATGTAGAAGAAAACTTGTTGTGCGTCTGAAACGAGCCGTGAGGCAACTTTAAAATGCAGCTGTGGTGGGGGGAAAAGCCGAAATAAAATGGCACCTTCTTATTGCACAAAGCTGGTGTGTGTCTGAGGCAGACTTGCCCACTTGCCTAGAACAAGCCATCTTCTACAACTCGCGGGTGGAGCATACGGCATGCGGTTCTGCCTCAAGCATGGAGCTGAATTCCTCTCGCCCTGCCTGCTCCGGCGTCTGAACCTGACTTGCCCATGTGAGTCTAAATCAGACACTTGCAGTTCCTCCAGGCTGACGCTTTGCCTCGCTGTGTGGCTGTGAAGAGCCCCCCGTTTTTGTAACACTATAGAAATAACAACACTCGCAAACCTCTGGTGGCAAACCGATCCCTTGCCACTGACTGAGACAGCTATTTCCAGCTGTTACGGCCTGAGGAAAGCGTTGTGGGGAAAAGCATTTGACCAAAAGGAGAGTTGAAAGCTGACTGCTCTAAGGGCAGCTCTACCTATTGCTTCACATGCATGGCCCAGGGCTAGGTTCTGATTGCTGGAACATGTGTGTAGTGCAGGAGTGGGCAATAATTTTTGATGGCGGGAGAGGGGCACTCCAAGAATTTGGTAGGTGGTCAAGGGCTGCACGCTTCCGTAACATTAATGGAGGAGGCGTGGGGTCTGTGAGGGAGTGTGAGTGAAGGAGGGGGTTGTGACCTGAGGCAGGAGATTGGGGTGCAGGTTCTGGGAGGGAGTATGGGTAGAGGAGCGGGAGTGTAGAAACTTTGGGTTATGTGGGACGGGTGCAGGAGCGGAGGCAGAGAATTGGGGAAAGGGAGGGGCTGGGGTGCCAGAGGCAGGTTCTACTCTGTAGGTGCTTACCTACATGGCCAGCAGCTCCCTTGGGTAGGCTCCCTGTCTGCCACCCCCCCCGCATGCACCGCTCAGAGTGGCCTGCTGCAGGGGCCATGTGCTGTTCTGAGTGTTGCAAGCTGCGGGGCAGGGTGTTACTTTGCGCCCCACCTGCCCAGTAAGCCCAGGCAGCTCCCATTGGCTAGTTTCCAGCCAATGGGAGTTGGAGATTATGCTGGAGGCAGGGGCACGCATTTGAGTTGTGACCTAGGGCAGGAGATTGGGGTGCAGAGTCTGGGAGGGGCATGCAGGGCGGAGCAGGCAGGGAACTCCCATATTTTGCCCACCCCTGGTGTAGAGCCAAGTAACCTCACTGACTTCAGTGGAGTTACTTTGGACTTACAACAGTGTCACAGATATGATGTCTAGGAGACTGGAACTGGATTTACACCTTATCAGAACTGGTTGGCATTCAAAAAACAAAAATCAAATCACACAGTTTGTGGAAAGGCTGAAATCTGTTACCCCACAAAGATTCGTCAAGAAACTCAGTGCAAAAATCATCTTGTGCACGATAGTGCACGAAGCTATCTGGAAAATGACAGCCATTAGAAACACAGCTATTATGGCCCATCATATTTGTTTTCAAGCTGACAATCAGCAGACCCCTGCAAATCCATGGGTATCTTCACCTACGGGTGTGGATATCTGTGGCTCATTTTTGCAGATGCAGATACAAATTTTGTATCTAGAACCCTGCTGATGTGCGGCTCTCCGCTTCATATCCACATCCATGGGTGCGGTTGTGCATTTCTTCAGCTCAGTTTTGCAGATGCAGATACCTATTTTGAGTCTGGGATGGGGGGGACTCTAGCTATAGGAGAGATCCATTAATTAAAAGGCTGACTCACTTCTGTTGGAAAGAGAAATTCAGCCATGCTTGTTCTCTCACGTTGGCCCTGATTCAGCAATGTACATGTGCTTATCTTGGGGATCATTGGGCTTATCCTTGTGTTTTAAGCATGGGCCGAGCCAGGGCGTGTACAATTGAATAAGCTGCTGTCCATGACTGCTGTGTGTTTAGACAGTTTACCTGGATGTTAAGCCCTCACAGATGATACACTTTTGCGTGGTGTCCTTTTAATCTACCCAGGACTAGAAAAGAACGGTTACTTACCTGTAACTGTCATTCTTCGAGATTTGATGCTCATGTCCATTCGAATTAGGACCTGCCTTTTGACGGCAAAGCGTTGTTTTCGGAGCACACTGACTCCAGGCTCCATACGCTTAAGGACACGAGATCTCTCCGGTCCTTGGGGATCCACACGCCGGCCCCTCAGTGTCGCCAGCTTCCCTATAGACAGCAGGGGAGAACGCAGTCCCAGGTCCCCCGTGGGAATTACTGGAGACGCCGTCCTCGTGCCCCCAGTGGAGGTGCGGGGGCGGCTGCGGGCCCGTCGTCCGCAAGGGGTCGTCGACGCCACCCGAGAGGGGACAACCCCCGTGGGGTTGGTCAAAGCCCCTCTCAGCAGCCCAAGCGCCAGTTTTGACGGGCTGCTAGAGAGTTGTGCACCACCCTCCCACTCTGGCCCCCCGTTTGGGGCCAGGTTATCCCGGTTTGCCCACGCCTGGGCAGAAATCACCACCGACGCCTGGGTTCCGAAAATAGTCAGAAATGGCTATACCATCCCCTTCCTGGGCTCGCCCCCTTCCAAGCCGCCCGCCCCGTCCCCGTGCCCTCTCACGAAGGCATCCTCCGTCAGGAGGTGTTAGCGCTCCTCGAAAAGGGAGCCGTAGAGAGGGTCCCTTCACATCTGAAGGGCAAGGGTTTTTATTCCCGGTATTTTATTGTCCCAAAACCCAAGGGTGGGGTTCGTCCCATCTTAGATCTCAGGGACCTCAACAAGGCGGTCGTGAAGTCCAAGTTCAGAATGGTAACCCTAGCCTCTGTTATCCTGGTTTTACAGTTAGGAGACTGGTACATAACTCTCGATCTCAAGGACGCTTACTTCCATGTGGCAATAAGACCCAGCCACAGGAGGTTTCTCCGTTTTATTGTTTCCCGATGCCACTTCCAATTTACAGTGCTCTCATTTGGCCTTTCAACAGCACCCAGGGTCTTTACAAAATGCATGGCGGTCGTAGCGGCGTTCCTCCGCAAAAAAGGGGTACACGTCTTTCCGTACCTAGATGACTGGCTGATTCGTGGTCGTTCCTATGAACAAGTGGAGGCCCATGTTTCCCTCACAAGGGCCCTCTTCGTAAGGCTGGGACTCATGCTAAACGAGGAAAAGTCATCGTTGACTCCCTCTCAGCACCTTGAATTCGTAGGAGCTCTCTTGGACGCCAAGGTGGTGAAAGCACTCCTCCCCAGAACCAGGTTTCTGTCCATAGTGGAGCTGGTCTCCGAGTTAACCCGGTTCCCCATCACGACCGCCTGGGTCTGCTCGAGGCTGCTGGGACACATGGCGGCATGTACATATGTGGTATGCCATGCTCGAATGAGGCTCAGGCTGCTGCAGGCCTGGTTGGCAAGGGCATTCAACCAGTCCAGGGGTCTCTGGGACACGGTTCTCACAGTGCCTCTGGAGGTGATAGCCTCCTTACAGTGGTGGACTCAGGAGGCGGTGGTGTGCAGCGGGGTTCCGTTCACTGTACCTCCTCCCTCGCTTACACTGGTCACAGATGCTTCGGACCTGGATTGGGGAGCGCACCTGGGGTGTCACAGGACCCAAGGCTTATGGTCCCCAGCAGAGCGGGCTCTGCATATAAATGTCCGGGAGCTCAGGGCGGTCAGGAGAGCCTGCGAGACCTTCCTGTCGAAGCTCTCTCGCCGCTCTGTCCTGGCGCGCCTGGACAACACGGCGGCTGTGTTTTACCTCAACAGGCAGGGGAGAGCCCGGTCGCCTCCTCTCTGCTGCGTGCGAGGCCTTGGGGCTGTGGGACCTGTCCGTAGCACACGATATAGTGTTGCAGGCAGAGTACCTGCTGGGGTGCAAGAATTTGCTGGCCAATGCTCTGAGCAGGTCCTTTGGAGCCCACGAATGGTCTCTCAAGGATTCGGCCCTTCGTCAGGTCTTCCACAGGTGCACCTGTCCCGTCCATTCTGGACTACCTTTTTGAGCTTAGGTCCGGGGGCCTCTCTACCTCCTCTATCAAAGTCCATGTGGCATCTCTCTCCGCCTTCCATGTTAGTTCGGCAGGAGTCTCTCTGTTTTCTGACCCTGTGGTCAAAAGGTTCCTTAAGGGTTTGGACAAGTTGTACCCCTTGGTTAGACCCCCTCTCCCCGCTTGGGACCTTAACCTCGTGTTGTCTAGACTTGTGTCGCCCCCCCTTTGAGCCGCTGGCCACGTGTTCTTTGAAGCACCTCTCTATGAAGGTTGCGTTCATTATGGCCATTACGTCGGCTCGCAGGGTCTCCGAGCTGAGGGCGTTAACTGTAAACCCGCCCTACCTAGTGTTCTCGGACAATAATGTGAGGCTCCGCCCTCACCCGGCTTTTCTCCCCAAGGTGGTGTCACCGTTCCATTTGTCCCAAGAAATTTACCTCCCATTTTTCTTTCCAAAGGCCCATGCCTCCCCTAAGTAGCAAGTGCTCCATTCCCTGGATGTGCGCTAGCCTTTTATAGGCTAGACGTGCGCTAGCCTTTTATATTGATAGGACTAAACCCTTTCGCAAATCCACACAATTGTTTATTGCTGTCGCTGACAGAAGGAAAGGGTTTCCCATATCGACCCAGAGGTTGTCCAATTGGGTCGCAGGGTGTATCAGGGAGTGTTATGCCTTGGCCGGGAAGGTCCCACCCCAGGTTACAGCACATTCCACCAGGGCGCAGGCGTCCTCTGTAGCTTTTGGGGCGCAGGTTCCAATCACTGAAATCTGCAGGGCGGCCACGTGGTCATCGCTCCATACCTTTACGGCGCACTACGTGCTGGCACAGCAGACTAGGGAGGACGCAAGGTTGGGTGATTTCTGCCCAGGCGTGGGCAAACCGGGATAACCTGGCCCCAAACGGGGGGGCCAGAGTGGGAGGGTGGTGCGCAACTCTCTAGCAGCCCGTCAAAACTGGTGCTTGGGCTGCTGAGAGGGGCCTTGACCAACCCCACGGGGGTTGTCCCCTCTCGGGCGGCATCGACGACCCCTTGCGGACGACGGGCCCACAGCCGCCCCCGCACCCGCACTGGGGGCATGAGGACGGCGTCTCCAGTAATCCCCACGGGGGACCTGGGACTGCGTTCTCCCCTGCTGTCTATAGGGAAGCTGATGATGCTGAGGGGCCGGCGTGTGGATCCCCAAGGACCGGAGAGATCTCGTGTCCTTAAGCGTATGGAGCCTGGAGTCAGTGAGCTCCGAAAACAACGCTTTGCCATCAAAAGGCAGGTCCTAATTCGAATGGACATGAGCAACCACTCGAAGAAGAACCTTATTTCTTCAGGCTCCTCCCGGAAAAGCTTTGACCGAGATAATGGCCCATGCAGAGTCTCACCATGTAGCAACTATCCATTTAATGTGCAGTCCTTGAGCACTGAAGATTCTCGTGTTCGTTAGCCTTCTTCTCACTAATGACTCTTGGGGCTAATATAATGAATATCATCATCTAAGCCCAGAGGCACTAATTATAAACATTCGTCCAGGTACTAGCAGAGTAACACTTAGTATGGTGCTGATATCTGGGTCCCATTTAATATTCGGGTAACGATGTTTCATATCGATGGCATCAGTCTTGGTGTAGTTGAGACACTTGCTCTGAGAGTGGAAGTAGCAATACGTTGAGGTGAAAAGTTGGCAAGTAAGCCATAGGGGATATATTCTTCAGCATGTATTAAATACAAACCCGTGCGATTTGGGAAAGCGCAGTGCTAAGATTAGTGTTGCCAGGTGTCCGGTTTTCACCTGGACTGTCCGTTATTCGGGTCCCCCGTCCGGTAAAAAAAAGCAGAAAATGTCCTGTATTTCCTGTTTCCCTCGGACAGAAGCCCGGCTGGGACAATTTTCCCGCGTCCGGCGGAGGAGTGAAGCGTGCGGGGCCATTTCTTTTTTCTCAACAACTTTGGTCTCCCCCCCCCTTTTTTTTTCTCAACAGAATTTTTTCCTGATTTTTTGTGGGGGGGGATGGTGTTTGGTATTTTTTTGTTAAACCCTCTGGCAATCCTAGCTAAGATCTGTATCTTGTGGGTGGACTGTGGGATACATGAGCATTAATTGTCTCATTTGTTTTTGTTTCAGGAAAATGGCAGACGGTTTTTCTGTAAGTCCTGACTCGCTTTTTTTTTTTTTAAATCACAATCTTGGTTCATGATAAACGAAGCTACCTTGTACTAAATCAGGGAAGGGGAATGTATTTTCTATCAGGGGCTATTGACCCACAGAAAAAGTCAGTCGCAGGCCATGCACAGCCCTGAGAGGGGTGCGGTGATTCCGGGCTTCCCCCACAGCGGATCAAGCTGATACTCACGACCCCAGCCCCATGGTGGGGGGGGGCACAGATGCTCGAGACTTCCTCTAGGCTCTGGGGTGAGGCCAGAAATGAAGGGTGCTGGAAGTAAAGGTGTGGGGGATGTGCCCAATGCCCTGGCCACCAGCCCTGCAGTCCCATTGCCCAGAGTCCCAGCTGCTGGGCTACCTGATGCCTGGCATCTCTGCTGTTGGCTCCGGGTCCCGCTTGGCTGCTGGCCCTGCATGCAGGGTCCCAGTTGCCAGCCCCTGCTCTAGGGGATGGTGGGGGTGCAGCTCAGCACCCCCACTCCCAAAACTCTTCCAGCACCCCTGGCTGTTATGTGTTCTGGTCTCGGCTTGTCCTTTCTCCATGTAAAGCACCAAAAGACACAAGCATGTAAAGAATCAAAGCAGACCTGCATGGGCTAGCAGGATACTGACGATGTTTTATCTTCCATACAGTTATCTGATGCCTTATCTGGATCCGGTAACGCAAACCCAAATGCTCCTCCAAACCAAGGTTGGCCTGCTGGTCCCTGGGGAAATCAACCTGGAGCATTTCCAGGGTACCGCCTACCCTGGGGCCCCGGGCGCCTACCCTGGGGCCCCGGGCGCCTACCCTGGGGCCCCCGGAGCCTACCCTGGAGCCCCCGGAGCCTACCCTGGAGCCCCGGGCGCCTACCCTGGAGCCCCAGGGGCCTATCCCGGAGCCCCGGGGGCCTTCCCTGGAGCAACACCTGCCCCTGGACAACCCCCAAGTGGACCTGGAGCAGCTCCTGGGCCACAATTTGGACCTGGATTTGGCTCCACCCCTCAGCCAGGAGGACCACTGGTAACTGCTCTCTTAATTTTTTAAAAGCTTCCCGTTCTTAGACAGTTTGCAGTGTCGGCTAGGTTGAGAACAGGAGGGTCCTGACTTGAGTCTGAATTAGGAACTGGAGCACATGGGGCTCAGTCTTGCAAGGCACAGAATCCTTGCTGGAAGGGGCAAAGTGTCCTCCTGTCTCCCTTGAGAGAGGAGGGGCCCTACAGGATCATGCTGTCACCCAGCCCTTAGAGCAATAGTGTTACTGCCTGGGAGCATGGAAGCCCCTGCGTGTGTCTCTGGACCTTCCTGGCGAGTCAGGTTTACAGAGCTGGGCCCTTGCTGGAGGAAGCGCACAGCTCTGAAAGCCCCCACGCTTCTTGCTATCAGCTCATCTCCAAATTGCCCCTGAATATCTTAGTACCGAGCACGGCTGTCCTGGGGGTGTGTGCAGGGACTGGGACAACCCCATGCCTCAGGTGTAGTACCTAAGGCACCTCTCCCTCCTTCCCCAAACCACATCCCTGCTCCACCCACTTCCCCCTTCCCCAAGCAACATGTCTTGGGGATTATAGGAGGTCTGGAGTGGTGGCAGCAGGATTTCCCCCCCCCTTTCCATCATCACACGGGCAGGGGGAGCTGGAGCAGCTCAGCAGCCTGCTCTGCTCTGCCCTCCTGGTCCTCTGCTCCCTGCATCAGCAGGAAGTGGAGCTCCCTGGGGGTGGAGTGCAGCTGCTGGGCCTCTCCAGCTCCCACCGCCCACATGGTGACTGTGTGTGTGTGTGGGGGGGGAGGGACTCCCTGCTGCTGCCCCGTAATCTCCCGAGTCCCTCCCATTCACAGGAGGGTTAGGACAGCTGCCGTGGGGCCTGGGCTGGCCACCCGGACTCGTCCTGTGGACGTGATGGCTCAGATGCCGAGGAACAGTTCACTGTTGTGACTTCTAAAGCAAACTTCCCAACCACTGTTCCCTTTTGATCCAGGGACACTTGTTTCCTTGAGCGCTTAAGTCATTACCTCTCAGCTATGTTATATTGTAAAGCACCAATAAGTGGGAAGCCTTCAGTCAGTGTCCCTTTAATGCTAGCGAGGTGGCATGAAGGACACAGGCATAGCTTTGGGACAGAAAGCCAGGTGTCTGTCAGTCCCAGGGGAGCCTGTTGTGTTCCTGATTACTCAGTGTAGACATGGCCCTAAGAAGCAATGCAGTGCAGCCTTTTCTGTGTCGTTTTATGTATATTTGAAATTAGGCTACAAGTCTTGATTCTTGCTAATGGAAAGTCCATGTTCTTTCACAGAAAGTCCCCTTTGATTTGCCCTTGCAGTCCGGACTCATGCCTCGCTTGTTGATAACAATCGCGGGTACTATGAATCCACACCCCAACAGGTAAAGTGAACTGGAGTAATGAGTGGCACAGCTGGAGCCACGATGCGGGTGCTGTATTAATGATGGGCTAGCTGGGACTTGCACTGTGCACCAGCCTGGAGCATCTGGGGGAGCAAGAATCCCTCTGGCACTTTGCAGGACCCAAGTGGTCTGAGGGTGCAGAGATCACTAGGCTGTTTGTTTGCCATCCCTCTGCCACCAGGGCTCTGTCCTCGCTGCTATGGGGGCTAGTGCAGCTGAGCTGGCACAAGGGCAGTCTGTGAGTCATTTTGTTCACTGTTGCCCACATGCAGGGTTGCCCAATTCCACTGGTTTCCATCCACATAGTAACACCAGTAGGAAAAAACTAAAGTAACTCAGATGTAAAGCAAGGGCACATGCAGCAAGGTGCTATCAGCACGCACAACATTGACTGTGAGTCGTGCACTCCCTCTGCATCCAATCAAAGCGCTGCTGCAGCGCACTCGGCATGCCCTGCAAATTCTAGCCCAGTAAAGAGTCTTGGTTACAACAGTCTTGCAGCCCACTGAGCTGGAGGGCCACTCACTAGCCTGAGTTGCTCATCAGTGCTCTGAGCCCTGCTAACTTCCATTGCTACTTCTGAATAGGTAAAAATGAGTCAGGTGTTACTTTAAACACTAGCACGTTTATTAGGGCATGAGCGAAAACTCACTTCCTCAGCTGCTGAGAGAAAGAAAAATGTATCTAGAGATGGGAGTGCGACAGCAGTGCTAATTAAATCACAATGGATATGGCTAATCTCCAACAGCAGTGAGGTGAGAGTACCTGAATGGGAAATTACCTGTTGTAATGTGACCACCACTCAGTGTGTTAGACCTTGAAAAATGAGTGATCCTGTAGCACTCTAGAGCCTAACTTTCTATATAAAATATATAATAAAATAAGCTTTTGTGGGCAAAACCCATTTCCTGAGATGAGCGTGTAGTTAAGGTTACAGACTAACACAGCTACCCCTGAGACTTTTAGACCTTGGTTCATGGTGTCAAGTTTGCATATGAATTCCAGCAAAGCGGTTTCCTGGTGCAGTCTGTTTTGAAGTTTTTCTGGCTGAGAATGACTTGCAAGTCTGAAACTGTCTCCCCAGGCAGGTTAAAGTGCTCCCCCGCTGGCTTTTGGGTATTGCCATTGTTGAACTGGTGCAGCTACAGCTGTGCAAGGTGGTGCTTAAAGGCATAAGTCAGCCCTGTCCTCTCCCCAGAGCCCCAGCAACGGTGTTGCTATGACCACTCAGAATGGAACTGTGGCTAAAGGTCTGTGTGTTCAGTTGCCAGCACTGTCATGCAGTCTGCCTAGAGGAGTACAAAACAACAGGGGCAGATTTCATACTTGCATAAGCAGAGGCAGTTTGACTTCAGTTTAGAGAAAACTCAAAGCCTATAGATTTGTGCTTGGTGAGTGAGCAGTTAATTTGCCCCACAGAAACCCTTCTACAGCAGGATTGGTTTACTATGGAGAACCTGGGGCAGAAGTAATGGAATTTGCAGGTACAGTTTGGTGTGAACAAAACTCTACTTGCTCTTTATGTCACAAAGTGGCTCCCCAACTACCAAAACTGGGGAACATTACAGATACTAGTTGTAACCCCACTGGACAGGCTGATCAGTGGAGCCCTGCAAATCCACAGAGATTTCCAGCTGCAGCTAATTTTTATGCAGATACAAACTATCCACACTGGGCTCTACTGATCATCTCAGGCTGGAGCTTGAGGGAGGAATTAGTCATCTGTTGTGTTAATGCAGTGTGATCACTGCTTCCTAATAAATTGCAAAATGTACCCTTTGATTAAGTACCAATTTCTCCAGTTAGTCCTTAGAAATGCAAACTGGCATGTGAAAGGTGGAGTAATTCAGCTGAGGTGTTTATCAGAGATGTCACAGTTAGGGGGGAGGAATAGTCAGTCAGACTGCTGGTTGTAGCATTTTTCTGTAATTTTAACACATGGAGGTTTCAGAGTTGTTGACATGCTAAGTCAGTGAACGCAGGACCATGCTCACTGTTTCATTACAATTGTGTAACTTCTCATCCAGCCACCACCTTCCCAAAAGATTAGTGCACTTTTTGGCAGGAGCGAAGTTTCTTGGCTTTCTGCTCATCTGCTTTGGAATGTTGCCTAAGCTGTACTAGTCGGTGCAGCTGTCATTTTCCAGACAGCTTCTTGCACGTGAGATTACTTACTCCTCTGTCACTAAAGGCAAATGCTGTAAGATATAGCCTGTAAGCTGTACATCAGTGTTCGGGGAAAAAGCTTCCATCAATCCATTCCCATTTCTTTCAGATTTGCATTAGACTTCAAGAAAGGGGATGATGTTGCCTTCCACTTTAATCCCCGCTTCAATGAGGACAACAGACAAGTCATTGTCTGTAATTCAAAGCTTCAGAATAACTGGGGAACGGAGGAGAGAACATCGCCCCGGTTTCCATTTGAAGCTGGCAAACCTTTTAAGGTATAAACTGAACTTCACATATCAGGGCTGGTGAGTGGCCAATGCTACCCAAACTTTAAATGGGGGTTTTCTAAATAGCCTCTCCTAGATGCAGTTTATTCACCAACTCATGTCCCATCACAAAAATGGCACAACGGTACTAACTGGCCCTTGTCTTTGGCAGTCTAGGTGAATGGGTATAAACAAGAAGCTATGTGTTCAGCCCTAGAGGTGGTGGTCCTTCCAGGACAGGATCTAGGCACATTCATATAGCAGCCCTGCGAAGGTCACCCTGGTTCTCTTTTGGTGAATAGAAGATTTAGATCTCCAGGGCTGTCATGTGAGCACCTCCCAACAGCACTAACTTGCATGTGGCTTTTGATGCCAAGGCTGTGGCAAGGTGGTAGCAGTAGCTGCTGTGAGCAGTAGCTGCCTGGACAAGCTAAGAGCTGTGGAGTAAAGACTTTGTACAAGCAGCAAAGGAGAAAAAGTATGGTTATTAAAAAAAACAAGCCTGCTTTAGTAATCTGAGTTTCACCAAAGAGGTACAGTACCTTAATTGGCAAGCTTCATAACATGCATCCATTCCATAATTTTCTCAACAGCTCCCACCAAGGCACCGGGCATAACTTCTGCCTTTCCAAACTCCCCCCCACCACCTCCCACACTCATGTTGCCTCTAATAGTTGCTAATTGGGCTGCTACTGAGATTGTAATGCTAGGAGTCATGTTGCAGACCATAGGGAAAGCCAGCTGATGCAAAAAACAGCTTGTCAGGGAACTTTCTACAGAACAATCTAGTGTTTGGTCAAAGCCAGGCTGATGTGATACAGGTGCTGCAACCTCTCAAAGGCTAGCAGCTTTCCATCTGTCACACTATGGCTGGGGCATGAAGCTTGCAGTGTTCCCTGGCTAAGGAAACAGCTCCCAGCTCACACATTGCTACTGGGTCGTATGGAAGTATGGAACTCCAGGCCTGATACAAATGCAACATTAAACTCAGCTGCTTGTCTCGTGACGTTTTTCAGATCCAAGTGCTGTGCGAGACAGATCATTTCAAGATAGCTGTCAATGATGCTCACTTGCTGCAGTACAACTACCGGCTGAGAAACCTGAATGAAATCACCAAGCTCAGCATTCATGGGGACATATCTCTCACCAGCGTTATGCCTTCTATGCTATGAGCAATACTTCGTTGTGTAATCCGCCCGCCACACACCATACTCTGGCCCTTTCTGGAACAGCAGTTAACCTTTTCAAAAGAAACTTCAGCTTTTGATCTTTTTTACAATAAACATAATAAAAATACTTATGTTACAAATAAAATGTGCTTCCATGTTATTTAAGATGGGTATCAAAATGGGTAAAAAAGCTCTCTTAGGAGCCACAGCAGTTTACATATGGTAAGAATTTAGGTAATGTATATTAAAGGGGTGTCTTACCTGAGAACAGATGAGATGAACTAGAGTTTTGGTATGTGTCCACCCACCCAGAGAAGAAATGAGGCTCTCACTAAGAACAGACTGTTACATGTGACTGTCTGGTCCACCAGTAAAAGGAACAGTCATGTCACGGTTTCTCTACCGGACTTGTGATTGGGATGTGAATCTTAATGCTGTTTTAGTGTGGCTCTGGGCAGAATCTGACTCTAAGTAAAGCTCAACCATGCTTAGGTGATCAAACCACAGCCAACCCCCGAAACCCTCCTCTGAGGCATGCAATAGAAACACCATTCTTTCATATTCTCCTTTGACTTTCCAGCGGTGTTCTTCAACTTATTGAGAAGTGTTTCTCCACAATGATATGGCCCACAACGGTACATTAGTTGAGAGATTTTACAGCAGTGAAGAGAGAAGATAAAAGAAAAGGATCCAATACTACCTCTATGGCCCTCAGATTGTCACTTGGGGCGGCAAGGGGCTTATGGGTTTCAGGTTGAGAACCAATGCTTTAGAGATACTGCAAACAACTTTGTTTCTAGAGTAAGAACAGCTGGAACCCAGAGCATTCACAAACCCCTATTCGAACTCAATTCAGAAGTAAGCCTACAGCACGATGTGCTGCTGTGTTTTGACCAAGTAAAGTGAGATACAGCTGCCTGTTATGTGGAACGGAAAACTAATGAAATTTAAATAGAAAACATTTCATTAAAGGTCAAGATTAAATTTAATTAAGTTACAACATACCACCTTAGCCTAGCTTGTTTGGAGGGAAAAAAAAAAGTGTAGGAATCTCCCTTTAATGGAGAGTCTTCTCTGTAAAACGGAAGCCAACAGGAGAGGTTACACTTAAAATATATTCCATTAAAAACCCACATCAAAAATATGAACAGAGTTGAAAACTTGATAAACTTGATTCCCCCACTTATGACATCAAAGTCCTAGGTCCTTTCCACTATTCCATACTATGAGCTAGTTGAACCTTAAACATGAATTGCTTTAAATGGAAAGAATTTTCCAGGAAAGGAAATCTTTTGAAGAGATGCAAAACAGCAGCATGGGCAAGTGATCGGTGTCTGCTCTGGCAGCATAGCTGGTGTGAAGCGAACAAGTACGAACCCTCTGGGGGCACTAGAATCCTAGTAAGATACGTTCAACTGGGAGCAACAGCACAGCTCACAGAAGTGAGAAGATACTTACATCACAGAAAACAACACACAAGCTGATTCTCCTTCCCTCTCTAGGTTTGAGTGAGTTGGGGCATCGCTTGCATGAGGAGGGGAAGGAGAACACAACTGATCACCCAAAGTGGGAAGGAACTGTAGTGGTAATCTTGCATCCTTTCCCCCTTTTTGTTTCTAAGACTAACTATAATATTTTAATTACATATACCAATTTTTGAGGCAAGGAAGAAAACTAGGGAGAAAATAAAAAACTGAATAAAATAAAGTTTATATCTCGAAGTGGATAGGACATGTGAAACTTAGACATGATATTATCCCTAGCAACACTATTCAAGTCACTATAGATACAGCAGACCTATTTATCACCCTTCCCAGATTACTGCACAGCGTTTATCCATTTGCAACTTCATCCTCTTCATAAAAATGTTACAAAACATTTTTAATAAGTAGCTCTATTTAAATACCAGGTTAAATACATTTACTCAGTACATAGTTGTTCTCCAGGGTAATTTCCTGGTACTTGAAATGTCCCTCTATGTATTCAATTAGCATAATTTACATTCTGAATTCAAAGTCAGTTTTCATTTTTCCACAGAAGGGAGAGACAAGGGAGAAAATGCAATTAGATCATTGCATATTTCAGCTTCTGCAAACTTCTGTGCTCCACTCCTGACTGGTGTGAAGGGGAGGCTGCAGTTCAAGTTTGGCTGTAGGGGAAATTAAAAGCGTTCAGGCACGAGTTGTCTAGTGCACATAACAGAATTCACTATTGATTCATATTACAGCTGCGTATTACTCCACTGATTAGCACAATGATTTAAATGCCAGATAGATAGGAATGGTCAGTGTCAATCAATTGTTTTTGCATGGTACATGTATCTATGAATAGTAGACACGCATAAATGCTTGGCATAAGATGTGGTGGACAGTGTTTTGACAAAGGGATTTTATGAAGGGAATTGTCTCATCCTCTCATTCAGTACTAAGGGAACTAATCACCAAAGCTTTAATACACACAATAGAACAGATTTTGTTAGCAGAATCCTTGACACTGCTGAAAGCAACAGAATTACTAGAAATATTAAGTAACAGGTGGAATGCTTGACTTAGAAGCGGTGACAGCTATTACAGTGCACATTTTTCCAGAGTAACAGCCACTAATCAACACCCCCCCACCCCCAACAAACAACTTATCATTGCCCCCCTTCCCTTTGGTCCAGCACTTTGGAAACACAAGCCAGCAATCACACACATATGGAGCATTGAAATATCAGCTCGGTTTTGGAGAGAAGGGGACCGGTTACAGCAGCAATCCACGTGCAAGGTGGGATCTTCACAGGAGCCAAGGGAGCTGAGCATCCAAAGCCTCTAAGAGATTTGGGCACAGTCCCATGGAGCTCTTGACAACTTTTGCATTAAAAAATATTAGATACACAAAGGCAGGGATAGTATAGGGACCTGAAGCATTCTAGTGAGAAAGATGGAAGGAAAAGGATAGATGAAGGCAGAAAGCAAGGAGCATTTAATGCATTTTTAGCAGGTATTAACAGAAGGAAATAGTCTTCACCTGGTTAGCTACCACACTTCAATTTTTCATGAGGGGAAAAGATCACTAAGGGTTCAAACTAATTGGATTTTCTGGATATTTGGCAGTTTTCACCAAGTAAAGCAGGGGTGGCCAACCCATTTAACAAAGAGAGCCAAAACAGCAGCAGAAAAATGCGAAGAGCCGCACCAGAATTGTCCGGGGGGGGGAGGAGAAAAACAAAAAAACAAAACAAAACAAAGAAAACCCACCAGAACAGAATTGTCTAGCAAAAAACAATTAAAATTTTTTTTTTTTTTTTTTTTTATTTTAAAAAGGAGACTGCCGCTCTAAGATAGCCACCATCTTGGGCACCATTTTTAAAACCCTGCAGCTCCTACCAGGTAAGCACAGGGAAGCTGGTGGAAGCCATTTGGCAGGGGAGGGGGAAAAAGGCACGCAGGACGGCTTCAGGAGCTGCACTTTTGGGTGGGGAGAGGCAAGGGCTGCATGCGGGTCATGAGCTGCGAGTTGGCCACGGCTGAAGTAAAGGATCAAGCAGTTTGACAGGAATCAGATAAATGTTCCCTAAACTGGTCTTGAGTCACCACAAAGGGCTACAGGTCAAACAGGTTTGAGTTTAATGGGGTTGCCATGTAAGTGGATTTTTTTAGTCAAGTAAGACTAAAGGTGAACTTACCAGATCAAAAGGAGCTATATCACTGGAGTTAAAATTGCTATGCAAAAGATCTGGAAAACAAGACCATATTTCAATACTTTAAAAGTTACACTGCATTGCTTGACAGTGCTGGGAAAGCTATACGTTTTCTGCATTTATTTTGACTTCAGTTTGTTTTCAGTGTCTCTCAAGCTTTGTGTCAACTTTTTATAGCAAAAGGATTCCACACCCAATTGAAGATTATACAATAAAACAACCCTTTTGATTAATATGCTTGTTTGCCATTGTATGTCCAATATAATACAAGGATGTATTTGTCTGGAAATGGGTGACAGGGGAGGGATCATGTGAGGATTACCTGTTGTGATCCCGGCATCTGGTATTGGCCACTGTTGGCAGACAGGATACTGGGCTAGATGGACCTTTGGTCTGACCCAGTATGGCCATTCTTATGTCAGTGCAAATATCAAAGAGACACTGCACCCATTTAGAGACACTAATAGTCCTGGACCAATAAGTTCGCATGTTAACAAGATCCATTAATAAGTTTAAGATTGTCCGATAAGTCCTTATTTTGACTATAAAATCGTTAACAGCAAAACAGAAAGCATGTGAAATAGCCATATAGAAACCCATATAGAAACCCACCTGATTTATACTCTGATGTGTTTGGTTTTTCGGCCTGAGTGAAATCAGCTTCTGGATGGGCATTTTTTTCTGGGCTGTACATGACAATGTCTTGTCCTGCAAGATCTGTACCAGATAGTTCCATCTCTTCTGTTACATCTGGCATTTCAATTTTAGTGTCATGATCTTCCAGCACTTGAGAATCAAGAGAAACTGAACTGCTCCTTTCATCTGGGTTTAAGCACACCCCCAGGACAGCTACATTTGTCTCCTGGAGAATTAAAAAGGAAAAAATATAAAGTAAGACTACAAGAGAGAGATTTATATATCAGTACTTTTAATAAGTGAGAAACCTGTTCTGTGCTTTGTTTTCAAAGAAAAATGTATCGCCTTTAGAGATGAAGAGAAAGCACCAAGTGAGACAAGGGCAAGGAGTGCAGGCCAACAGATTGTAAAAGATTGCAGTCTACCTACTGTGTATTGTCAAGACAAAACGTGGATGGTAGTTAATCTATGGATAATTTGTTAGAATTTAGAAGATTTACACAAGAGATTCTTCAAAAGAAACAAAAAAGGCTGGTATCTGTAAATCCATTACTCTGATCCATTTCAGATGTAAACTAGTTTCTCAAATACCATTTTGTGCTTCTTCGATAAGCTTTTAAAGAAGAAAATGCAATTCTCACTCCCTGAAGAAAATTGTGAATTTACACTTACTGCAGATATGACCAAAGAATATTTTAAGTGACAGTTCCCTTGCTACATTGGTTCCTCAAAGCTGAGAGCTAGTACCTGCTGAGCAGTACTGAAGCTATCTCCCTGAGGAAAAACTATGAGAAACTGCACAGGGAAGGGGCGGGAGAGGAGGGAGAAAAGAAGAGGAGCATTCATAGCTCAACCAATATTTCATACATAAAATTCCTCCTGCAGCCAGTGATGTTGGGAAAGTGCATGAAGAAGTTAGATGCAAGAAAAGGTAATATAGCAGTCAGACATTCTTGGAGGTGCAAGAAAAAGCAAGCAAATTCTCTAACTCATCTGATGAAGAGGGTTTTACCCACAAATGTTCATGATCCTATATATTTGTTAATCTTTAAGGTGCCACAGAACTACTAGTTTTTAAAAGTTACAGACTAACATGGCTACCCCCCGAGACTTCTGAGTGTAGTAGATTATGACCCCCCCCCCCCAAAAAAAAAAAAAAAAAAAATCAATGCAAGAGACTTTCAGCAGTTTGTAGGAGAATGGCTTTTAAGTTGTTGGATTCAGTTGGGACCAAAAAGGCTGCCATAGTCATATGTGGATCCATATTAACAGGAAACAAAGATTACAATAGTCTGTCATTCAACAGTAAATGATCCTATACAAATACTTCTCAGAACTTTCTGACTCTGGAGGAACTGAAAAGTACATTCTTGTGATTTAAAATCCATGGTATCTACTGTTTTATGGGGTAAACAATAAGTTTCTTATATACATACATCACTTACATACATGCACTAATCAAAGACAGAACTTACATTAAATGTCTTAGTTCTCCCTGCTTCTCCATCTGTCATAGAGGATTGATATGCACGTGGGGAGCCACTGAAAGAGAAATCCAAACATTCAGTCTTCTTTAACCATTCTCAGCTTTTGGCATAGCCAACCGTGACCCCATTACAGAGTTTGTTCTGCAGTTATGGTTAGGCCATTGTCACTGTTCAACTATGCTACATTTTCTGGGCCAAAAAAAAATGTATACTTATGCACAGTGAAGTTATATTTGAGATGCAAAGCCATAAGATTTGCTTTACATCAGTGAAAGGGGAGGAAAGCAAGGACTTGGTGATTTTAACCAGGCAGAATTAATGGCAAGATTAGTAAACATTAATACTGACAACTGTATGTACTGAGAGAAGTCTCAATTTTCCCATTAAAAGTTAACTGGTAACTTCTCTTGTAACTGAAGTTAAAATGAAGTATTCCAGTGTCTACCTTTGTTCAAGTGTGCTGTCAAACAGAGTTTTTGTAGGAGTCTGGAGCCTGTTTGGATTTTGTGAAGTATGAAAGCCACTGGCTGCTGGTGTAGTCTGTTTTGCAACAGTGTCCTCAGAGCTGCAGAGAACGGCAAGATTACTTTGAAGCAAAGTTCTACTGGTTGATCTTGGAGTTGTCAGTTGCTTAGAAAACTGTTGGGAAGATCTGCCAGGTGTTTTAGAAGGCAAAGCTGAAAAACACGTTTAATGTTTCGTTAGATGGGAGATGTTTGTACAAGATGGGACAAATTCAGTGACCAAGATCCTAACTAAAAACACTTTCTAATTTGCTATTTCTTCTAGTTGCTGAACTGAAGTGGTTTATTCAGCTATCAAGTTAAGAATAATTTGTCAATTCTACCAGGTAGAATATGGACAAAGGCAACAAACACAAATAAGGTGCTAAGGTAGTTTAAATTTAAAAAAAAAAAAAAAAAAAAAAATCACTAAAGTATTTTAGCAAACATCTTGAATTTCATAGAGTTTGTGCTAGTGCAGAACCAGAATCGGAAACTGAATAGGAATAAGAATTAGTCAGTTTTGCAGTACATACCAGTTTATACCATAAGATATAAACAGCACAAATTCTGTAAGATTTTTGTATTAACTAATTTCAACTTTTATCTCTAGTTTTATTAACAGTGGAGATTTTTAAAACTTAGCTTTAACAGGACTTACATTCAGTCTTAACTGCTTCATCTCACAGAAGCAAGGCCTCGCCCTCCCCGCCATACCAGAAACTTGACACCCTCCCCTCAAGTGCAAAAATGCAGACATATCAACACCACCATCCACAACACAAGCTGATTTGGGTTTGCAGGGCTTGGACTGGTTAACTGCAATGTGGACTTCTGGGCTTGGTCTGGAGCCCAGACTCTAGGGCCCTGCAAGGTGGGTGGGTCCCAGAGTTCAGGCTGTAGCCTGAGCCAGAACACATATACCACAACTGACGGGGGTGGGGTCAGCAGAGGGGGGCAGCAAGCAGAGCCATGTGTTCCCCACCCCTGGAGTTACAGGGGTGCATTGGCCTCTTCCAGGAGCGGCACTGGGCCTGAACAGGCAGGGATCCTGCCCCAGCCTCGCTGCACTACTAGCCAGTAGTCACTGGTAGTAAGTGCTACCTAGTGGGAGGCTGCATGCCAACTCACAGCCCCCCGAGTCAGTGCCCCAATCCCCTGCCTAACCTCTCTTCTAGAGCCAGCATCCCATTGCCCCTCCTGCACCTCAGTCCCTTGCACCAAACCTGACCCCTTCCTAGAGCCAGCACACCACACCCCAAGCCCTACTCTCCCACATTCAGCATCCCACACCTGCTCCTGCATCTCAAGCCTTATACCTGTCTCAGAGCCAGCACCCCACACCCTCTCCGCCAACTCCTATCCCAGAGCCAGCACCACACACTCCTTCATGCACCACAAGCCATAGCCCTGAGCCCTGTTCCAGAGCCAACACTCCACACCCTCCTGCTCCCTTGTCCCAACTACCTCCCAGAGCCTGTACCCTGCACCCCAAGCTCTTGCCCTGAGTCCATACCCAGAGCCAGTACCCCAAACCCAACCCTCTGAGCCAGCACCTCATACCACTCCCTGCATCCCAAGCCGTGACCACTCCTCCCAGAGCCAGGATCCATACCCCCTCAAGCCCAGAACCTTCTGCTCCAGCCTGGTAAAAGTGAATGTGGATGGGGAGAGGGAGCTACAGAGAGAGGCGGGAATAGAGTGAGCAGGGCGGGGCTCTGGAGAAGTTGGGGGGATGCTCAAGAAAGTGGCAGGGTAATCTTGGGTTGCCCTTAAATTCAGAAAGTGATCTTGGACATAAAAAGGTGGAGGACCACTAATCTAGCAGCTGCTTAGTTGTGGATAAAGCAAGAATACAACATAAAGCTTTGTAGTTTACCAGGTGTTGATAGCTATATAAATCATTGTCACATTACTGCTTGATTTACTTCAGCAGGCATCTCAATTTAGCAACTTCACACTGGCAAAACAGTTGTCTTGCGTAATGAACTTTGTGTGAGGTGAAATACCATTCCATCTGATGCTGAAGTGAGACAACAGCATCAAATATAATCAGCAAAGTTCAGACTGGAGCACAGGGAGTGGAACCCACCAACAGTTCCAGGTCACAGAACTTCACTGACCTGGAAAGGATTTCAAAGGACTTTCAATTCTGAAAAATCCAGCATCAAACACCACTTTTTCTTCATCCTTTGTCATCTCTTGGGCTGCAGGGTCACCTTCCTGCTTCATTTTCTCCTTCATAGCTGCTTTTATGGCAGCAATACGGTTTCGAGCAGCAATTCTTCCAGCAGCCCCCTGTTTAGGCTTAGAAATCCCACTTGGTACAGCTTTCTTCTGAAAGTTATAAAAGAGAATCTACATGACATCTTAAAGTGTAGAGACAAAAGCAGTTATGCAAGATCATCTCTGGAGCTGCTGGCCACTGTAAATAGTGCCCATATAAAGGTGGCAAATCTTAGGGCTGCTAACCCTCCAGGATTGTTCTGGAGTCTTCCAAGATTAAAGATTAACCTTTAAGTAAAAGCCTAGAGTTCAAAAAAATTTTCTAAACACCCTGCTGATGGCAATCAGGGTTTCCTTTGCTCATGTTCTTTAAGCAGTAGGATGCAGAGATTTCTAATGGCTAGGAGACAGAGATGCAGGACATCATGGACTGCAGCAAAAAGGATGCTATTAGTTTACCTGTAAAGTTTCTCTTCATAACTGCAAGGTCCAACTTTTTTTTTTTTTTTTTTTTTTTTAAATTGAAGCTGCTGTATCCTGGCAGTACAAACAGACTGACATCTGGTATTTGAGCTACTTCCTATCAAACTGCTGGCCTTACATCATTGCCACTGGGCTCTGTCCTGCAGCCTTCCTCCAGTGTCCACCTGGGACCTTTCACCTTTTGGGCAAGTCCTGGGTCTTGCTGAGAGCGTGGCTCTCAGGAACACCTCCACTTTCTTCCCCTGTTCACCTGCAACTGTGCTACAGGGCAGGGCCTCCTTCTTGTACTTCCTGCCCCACCCCCGAACTTTTTACAAGGGGCAGGCAAGTTTGGCTGCACCCCGCTAGGCAAGTGTGATGGTCCCTCCCTGTCAGGTCCAGAAGGGGCCACTGCCTCACTACAGGCTCTCTACTTACCATTAACTTTGGTACATCTGGTTAAGACACTTTATGCTGATGGGAAAGAGCCCTCCTATTAGCATAATAAAGCCACCTCCAAGAGAGGTGAACCCAAAATGGCCAAACTATAGGTCGCTACTGCTAGTTAACAGAGAGCGGGAAAGGTGCAGATCATTTTTTGAAAGGAGTTACTGAGAGGAAAAACTCAATTAGCAGGGCTTCAGGAGGCATAGTGCCCTTACATTACAAAAATTTTACCAGTTGATTAACATGTAACAAGTTCTGAACAGTTCTAATGTTTTAAAGAAGCCTTTTCGGAGTCATACATACCTTGATGGCTCTTTTGCTTGGGATGTTAACTGGCTGCCACCCATTCTCTTCAAGTTTACTCAAGTTATCAAATTTTTTATTTACATCTTCTACCTGTTGAAGAAGCAAAAAAGAAGTAGGTTATGGTTGAGAAACAAAGTTTACAGTTGGATAACTTACTTCAATCAAATGTTTTTTAAGCATAAAATAAGTGATTTATTGCATATTTAGGTACCTTTACATTCAATGAAGAAGTGGACTAAACTACCATCAGATTCCAGGAGGAGTAATGAATTGCCGACTCCCAGTTAACATATCTGATGTGACTAATGCTAACATACACACACTCGATTCAAGGATGCTTGGGGTTATTCAAAACAGGTTCTCTCCCACTGGGCGAACCAATGAAAGGAAATGTAGGCTCATCTTCAGTAAATCTGGCACCTAGAATTAGTCTGTTTACAACTTACTCTTCATATGCTGAATTCGAGATAAAGAATAAAAAATTAAGCTGCACCAAAGACATTTTCTTAAAAATGATTAGGCTTAAGGGCTAAGTGGAACACATTATTGTACAACAGTACCTATAGCACCAACACTCAGAAGTGCAGGCTCCCAGGTAGGCAGGAAACATTCTTAGTGTAGAAGTGTTGCAAGATTGGCTCTACTTCTGCCTCCTTTCCTAGATTCCATCTCCTAGCCTGTTCAGTTCCTGCTCTTGACACCTTATGGTCACAAATGTGGACTATAGCAGTACTATCTCCCTGTCTTGTCTTTGGATGCGATAAAGGAGTTTGCTGTGCCCTGATGGACTGTAGTTATGACATTTGATCTGAGCCTAGTGGACAGTTCTCTGAGATAACGTGCCTCTGATTGAACCAGCTCTTCTCCCCACACCTCTCACTTGCAGTACGTGCAAGTGAGCGAGTAGTGAGGGAGAACTGAGCTGAACTGGGGATTCCTTTATGCCAAGTTTGTTTCCATGGTACCCTCAGGTTTCCTCCGAGATAAAGGTTTTTGCTGAATGAATAAGTAGCAAACACTATTCATTCAGCATATACAAAGTTGCTGCATTGGCCAACAAAGGTTGAAGGCACAGAAAGAAATCATCTGGATGCGTAGCAAAAGAGGCAAACATGGTAGGAGACCAGATTGGCTTACAGAGGAAATCCTTGGTGAACTTAAGCACAAAAAGGAAGCTTACAAAAAGTGGAAACTTGGACAAATGACCAGGAGGGGTATAAATGTATAGCTCGAGAATGCCAGGGGTTTATCAGGAAGGCGAAAGCGCAATTGGAATTGCGACTGGCAAAGGATGTGAAGGATAACAAGAAAGATTTCTACAGGCATGTTAACAAGAAGGTGGTGATCAGAGAAGGTGTGGGGCCCCTACTGGATGAAGGAGGTAACCTAGTGACAGATGATGTGGGGAAAGCTGAAGTACTCAATGCTTTCTTTGCCTCTGTATTCACAGACAAGGTCGGCTCCCGGACTAATGCATTAAGTGACGCAAGATGGGATGAAGATGGACAGCCCTTGGTGGGTAAAGAACAGGTTAGGAACTATTTAGAAAAGCTAAACATACATAAATCCATGGGTCCAGACTTAATGCATCTGAGGGTACTGAGGGGAGTTGGCAAATGTCATTGAGGAGCCTTTGGCCATTATCTTTGACAAGTCGTGGAGATAGATCAGGAGAAATCCCGGATGATTGGAAAAAGGCAAATGTAGTGCCCATCTTCAAAAAAGGAAAGAAGGACGATCCAGGGAATTATAGGCCGGTCAGTCATACCTCAGTTCCTGGAAAAATCATGGAAAGGATCCTTAAGGAATCCATTTTGAGGCACTTGGAAGAGAGGAAAGTGATCAGGAATAGTCAGCATGGATTCACAAAGGGCAAGTCGTACCTGACCAATCTGATTAGCTTCTATGATGAGGTAACTGACTCTGTGGACGTGGGAAAGTCAGTGGATGTGATATACCTTGACTTTAGCAAGGCTTTTGATATGGTCTCCCACAATATTCTTGCCAGCAAGTTAAGGGAATGTGGATTGGATAAATGGACGGTAAGATGGATAGAAAGATGGCTAGAAGGCCGGGCCCAGCGGGTAGTGATCAATGGCTCGATGTCAGGATGGCAGTCGGTTTCTAGCAGAGTGCCCCAAGGTTCGGTTCTAGGACCGGTTTTGTTCAATATCTTTATTAATGACCTGGATGAGGGGATGGATTGCACCCTCACCAAGTTTGCAGATGACACTAAGCTAGAGGGAGAGGTAGATACACTTGAGGGCAGAGATAGGGTCCAGAGTGACTCAGACAAATTGGAGGATTGGGCCACAAGAAATCTGATGAGGTTCAACAAGGACAAGTGCAGAGTCCTGCACTTGGGACGGAAGAATCCCAAGCATTGTTACAGGCTGGGGACCAACCGGCTAAGTAGTAGTTCTGCAGAAAAGGACCTGGGGATTACAGTGGATGAGAAGCTGGATATGAGTCAACAGTGTGCCCTTGTAGCCAAGAAGGCTAATGACATATTAGGTTGCATTAAGAGGAGCATTGCCAGCAGATCCAGAGATGTGATTATTCCCCTTTATTTGGCTCTGGTGAGGCCACATCTGGAGTATTGTGTCCAGTTCTGGGCCCCCCACTACAAAAAGGATGTGGACGCATTGGAGAGGGTCCAGCGGAGGGCAACCAAAATGATTAGGGGACCGGAGCATATGACCTACGAGGAGAGGCTGAGGGAGAGGCTGAGGGAGTTGGGTCTGTTTAGTCTGCAGAAGCAAAGAGTGAAGGGGGATTTGATAGCAGCCTTCAACTTCCTGAAGAGAGGTTCCAAAGAGGATGGAGAAAGGCTATTCTCAGTAGTGACGGATGGCAGAACAAGCAATGGTCTCAAGTTGGATGGTGGAGAGAGGTCAGGTTGGATATTAGGAAAAACTATTTCACTAGGAGAGTGGTGAAGCACTGGAATGGGTTACCTAGGGAAGTAGTGGAGTCTCCATCCCTAGAGGTGTTTAAGTCTCGGTTTGACAAAGCCCTGGCTGGGTTGATTTAGTTGGGATTGGTCCTGCCTAGAGCAGGGGGCTGGACTTGAAGACCTTCTGAGGTCTCTTCCAGCTCTATGGTTCTATGATTCTATTAAAGGTTTCTTACCAAGCGTCTGAGGCTTTTCAGGAAGCAGACCCACCCACTTCCTTGAGAAAATACAAAAATAAACGCATTCCTTTAGGTGGGCATTGCAAGCTAAATACATTTTCCAAGTTACAAATTTGCTGTGTCAAAAAAAGGACACAAGAAGCACTAATCAATTCCAGTGTAGGAAACACTCATTTCCCCTGGGCTCAAGCGTATTTCACTAATGCTCTCTGAAGTTATGGAAGGGGTCTGTAGATACATTCCCCATTATCCTCAAAATGGGGCAATCTGTTTAGCTTCTGCAGGACTCCCACCTTGGGACCATTCACAGCTGTATTCAAGAGTACAGGTTACCATTAGATTACTAAACCAACTTCTGAATTTGTGTATACAAACTGTAATACATTAGGGTCTGAAAAAAATACAAATGCAGCCTCCAGAAAATGAACACAATAGATTGGAAGAAGTTGCACATTATTCCATCAGACTGTGTTTTGTTGTAGTTTTAAGTACATACCTGAAAACTAACCATATCCCAAAATCCATCCAGATCTGTGCAAGTCGTCTCCTTATCACCCCGTTTAAATTCACAGTTATCCACCAGTCCTTCAAACTGTTTAAACCTCTCTGCTATGAGCAATCTCGTTTGACCAAGTGTTGTCCGAATGAGATCTTTTGCTGGTGATAACAGTTCATAGTTAAAGATACACATCAAAGAACATTGCATTCTACAATTATTGTGGTTTTATCTATTTATATCTGGTAGTGTAAAGTGCCAGAATTCACTTCCCATACAATTTGACTTCAAACTCACTGGAACCAAAGCAACATTTCACAACAGCAGCCAACACCACATGCAACTCTTCTTAGCATGCCTGATGCTTTTAGAAGTAGCACAACCTCTACAAATCTTTTAAGAGGAGGTTCGAATATGGTGTCAGACTCACATTCCCCAAACAGAACAGCTGCTCTACATTAAGTCTTAAATTTGGTTTAAAAGCTATTCTATAGCATGGATATCTTTCATGCATTTTTCTTTGTAAAAGTCACAAACACACTCAGAATGGGCAATATTTGAAAAGAGGAGGTTACTCACCTGTGCAGCACTCCCCATGGGTGTTCCACATGTGCCGCTGCCGAGCCAAATCTCCAGAGCAGTGTCCCTAGGGTCACGCATGCGCACACCTCAAGCCACATGCTCCTACTGTGTAGGCATCCTGCATGCACGAGTCCCCCCCCCCCCCCCCGCCTGTTCCTACTCTACCCTGGAAGCATACAGCCCATCAAGGAGACCAGCATTCTGAAGTAGAGGGGATGTGGGGAGGGTGGCACCCACGGGAACACTCATCTCGAAGAATGTCAGTTTCTGCACAGGCGAGTAACCTCCTCCTCTTCTTTGAGAGAGGTCCCCATAGGTGCTCCACATTAGGTGGCTACAAAGCTGTATCTGTTTGGATCTGGCATGAATGCAGTGGACAGGACTGCCTTAGAGAATCTGAGAATAGAGACATGTCCCTGGAAAAGTGCATAGTACTTCACAAATGTATGTTGTGATGACCAAATAGCAGCTGTGCAAATAACCTTTCGGAGAAATGCCACTGAGGTAGACATGGCTCTGGTTGAGTGTGCTCTTATGTTGTCAGGAGGGTTAACACTTGATAAAGAGTAAAAATCCAGTGGGAAAATTGCTGGGCTGAGCTGGCTTAGCCTTTATTGTGATTAGCGATGTTAAGAGTTTAGGTCAGGGGTCACCAAACAGTAGATCAGGATCTACCGGTAGATCTTGGAGCTTCTGACAGGTGATCCTGACTGGTTTGGCCAAGAGGCTACCGAGGGCCAGCACTTCAGCCGCCCCTCCCCTCACTGCTGCTCATCTCCTGTCCTTTGCCTTAGAGTTGACCCCCCCTTCCTCTCAGCCTCCTCCTTGCTGTGCAGGGCGGGGAGGGAGAGGAGGGCGCTGATAACAGGGTGCCTCCTCTCCCACTTCGTATCCTATCTCCACAGATCAAGAGGGTGGGAGGGGAGGGGGGGTGGCACAACAGGACTTGAGAAGGAGTTTGCTGGATGCTTTTAGGAGTGCTGCAGGGCCAGAGCAGAGGTGAGCCTGCCTTAACCCCACTGCACCACTATCCAGGAGCCACCTGAGGTAAGCAGTGCCCAGTCGGAGCCCACATCCCAAACTCTTACGCCAGTCATGAACCCCCTCCGACACCCCAAGCTCCTGCCCCAGCCCTAATCATCCCTGCATACAAGCACCCTCCCAGAGCCTGCACCTAGAATCCCCTCTTGCTTGCCCCGAAAGCAGCTCAGACCCCTCTCACACTCCATATCCTTAATCCAAGACCAGAGCCTGCACCCCAACCCTCTGCCCCAGCCTGATGAAAGTCAGTGAGGATGGACAAGAGAGGGAGGATGGAGTGAGCAGGGGCCTCGGAGAAGGGGCAGGAGTGAGGCGGGGCAAGGGAATTTATACTTGAGGTAGCTCTTGGATTGCACTTAAATTCAAAAAGCAATCTCTTGCTTAAAAAGGTTGGAGACCACTGGTTTAGGTCCTTTCCTAGATGGCTTTGCACACTGTAAATACCGTAAAATCTCAAGTATAATGCGCACCTATGTATAATGCGCATCTGCCTTTTAAAGGTCAGAATTCTTGAATAAACTAAACTCCTATCTATAATGCGCACCCCCATTATACTCAAGATTTTAAGGTATGCATAGGAAGGAAGGGGCTCGTGCCTGCCGCGGAGCCCCCTGCCCAGCTGAGCTCACGCCTGCCACGGGGTTCCCCTGCCCAGCTGAGCTCGCTCACGCCTGCCACGGAGTCCCCCTGCCCAGCTGAGCTCATGCGCACCAAGCTCGTGCCTGCCGGGGGAGTGTCCCCTGCTCAGCTGCCGGCGTGCCGAGCTCGCGCCTGCAGGGGGAGCCTCCCAGCTGCTGGCACCAGGCCGCCCCCGCCCAGCATGTGCCTGCCGAGGGTGAGTTTAAAACTTTTTAAAAAAACCTCCCATAGATAATGCGCACCCCGACTTTGATGCTTAAAAAAACGGGGAAAAAAGTGCGCATTATACTCTAGATTTTACGGTAAAAGGAAAGTGCCCTGTGTAAATCGAGTGCATTCAGGATTGCGTTAAATGCATTAGCGTGAGGTTTGGGGAAGAAGGTAGGCAGATGTATGGACTGTTTCAGATGGAAAGAGGATCAAACCTTTGGCAAAAATTTGGGACGAGTTTGTAAGGTGACTTTGTCTTTGAAAAAGGTAGTGTACGGGGGATCTGCCATTAGTGCTGTGATCTCTCCTACCTGTTCTGCAGAGGTAATAGCTACAAGAAAAGCTGTTTTCACAGAAAGGTGCAAAAGGGAGCATGTTGCCATTGCCTCAAATGGAGATGTGGTGAGTATTTAAAACCAGGTGGAGATCCCATGGTTGTGCTAATGGGGTCATATCTGGGTAAAGTGCTTGGAGGCCTTTGATGAATCTCTTAGTAAGAGGATGTGCAAATATTGAGGTATCCTCTGTTTTGACATGAAAGGTCATTATAGCAGCGAGGTGCACCTAGATGGAGCTCAGTGCGAGACCAGTCTGTTTAAGGTGCTACAAATAGTCCAAGATTAAAGGTAACGAAGAAGTGGATGGGTTAGTGTGTCACTGTGAACACCGTATGAAGATCTGTTTTATGGGTGCTTTGTGCTCTGCTGTGAAGTAGGATGCGTAGAACCTTCTGGGAGCACTCTAGCTCTTGTGCAGAAAACCATTAAGGAGCCACATGTTCAGGTTCATCATGTGGAGATTGGAGCAGCTGGTTTGATTCATTAGCATCAGGTGATGTGTCTGCTGAGGGGTAGACTGGTCCCACTGTATTGCACGCTGTCATTGAGGTGATGAAGATTGCGGTGGAGAAGTGTTGAGGCACAGAAAAACGTTTATGTGCATGGTGGTGTATATGTTGAGGCTGCCAGGGACTCCAATACTGCCATTGTTGGTAGGGCATGAGAGGTGGTACCATGGGTTGCTGTACCAAGGTGGCATGTTATGGTTCCTGGTGTGTGGAGGAGGAGTCCTGGCTAAGCACACCAAATAATCCATGGGAGGGGAGATGATAGGTGAAAACATCACATTCACCTTCTCATCCGAGTCCCTAGAAAACCTTTTTGGTGGTAAATCTGGTCTTGGTGCCAAGATCCCAGGACAAATGTTGGTGCCGAGAAAAGGCTAATTGAAAGTTGGGGAGCCTAAGAGGTCTCTATATTGTATATCCAGTGTGCCGGGATAGACAGTGCCATAGTCAGCTGCATCAATGCAACTTGCAGTGCTGTGGGACGTCTTGGTAGAGCAGCCACGTGAATGTGTTGGTGCCATGTCAAATGATGACAGTGGTGCCACATGATGTGCTCGGCACTGAAGGCAGTTGCTATGTCATCAATGGAACATCAGTGCCAGGTGTTGCCATGGCACTACAGTCAGGCAAAAGCCTGCGGCCTCAGAGTGGGACTTTGTATTTGCCGCTCTTATGGTGATGCTGGCGATGCCAGACACACCAGGTGTCTTGTAGGTACTGAGACGTGGTGTTGGAGTCACCCTTGGCACTGTATGTGCTGGAGACAATCAATTGGGTGCCGAAGCCTCCGGCGGCAATGAGGAAGTGCATTTTTTTTGAAGATATTTTGTCCTTTTGCCCCTGGGTCTTGTCAGATTGCTGGCTCAGGTCTGAGGCTGGTCTTTAGGACTTTTCAAGTAAAAAGTCCTAAAGGCGTAGATCTCGGTCACGCCGTGCTCTCGCTTTCAATTTGCACAATGAGGGCAATTTTGTGAGACATGAGCCTCGCCCAGACAACAGACACATTGAGTGTGTCCATCCAACATAGGGATCGAATCTTTGCAGAAGAACAGTGCTTGAAACCTGGGGAGCTGGGCATGGCGCTTGCTATTACTAATTCTCTATGGGGAGAAAAAACTTGGAAGAAAAAAAAACTATTTTTTTTAAATACTACAAATAGGAGGGTAACTGACAGACTAACTACAGGTAAAACCAGGGAAGAACTGATTTACTTATCTAAAACTTGGAAGGAGGCTGGGAACACTGCCGAGCTCTGTCTCTGGCCGGAGGCGGTAGAGAAGGAACTGAGGGTGGGGGGCCTCATGCATGCATGATGCCTGCACAGTAGGAATGGGTGGTTTGAGGTGCACACATATATGGCCTCAGAGACACTGCTCTGAAGACTCTGGAGAATGGGCTCAGCAGGGCCACACCAACCTAATGTGGGGCACCCACTGGGAAAGTATGTGGGTGCTAGGCAGTGTTGATTATCCAGTAATCCCTTCTGGCCTGAAACTCTGATACTCGGTGAGCTTTAATTATGACATTTTAAAATATTCTGGATAAACTCTAAACTTTGCCCAAAACAGTTTTTTTTGTGTCCAAACCAAAGCAATTTAGCAACACAGTCAAGCTAAGTTATGTTTTTCTCCCACCCTCAGTAATCAGGCATTAGGGGGTTGGGATGAAATCTATACTATGGCCAATTCATATTTGTTCTCTTACCATCTTCTGGTATGTCCAGTTCAAACTTTCCATCCCATTGGAGGCAGTGAGACATGAGCCTCTCAGTCTCAGAAGCAAGAACATTTCTAGAAAGAAAAAGAAAAAGAACATCCAACCTCTGTTATATTTGATTCTCCTTAGCTGCCACATAGCATTTTTGCAGCTGCTGGTGGTCTCTCTTAATTTCTTATTAGGAGGGAAAATAGTACATTTCTTCTTTCTGCTCTAGGAGTGGAAAGAAGAATGCCTATTCTAAGTACTGGTAGCTAGTCTTAGAGACTGATAAAAAGAGGAACTCTCTCAAGCCTGCTCTCCTTGGGTTAAGGAGACAGTCTTCTTCACTTCAAATTCTGTTTGTATTCAATTCAATAGGTTTATAAACTAGAAATGAAGCATAAAGAATAGTGATGCTTATCTGCTTGATAGAAAGATGAAGGCCTAGTCTACACTATGCCCCCCCAATTAATCTAAGATAAGTAACTTTTGCTACATGAATAGCATGGCTGAAGTCATCATACTTAAAATGGTGTCTTCCATACAGTAAGGTCAGTGGGGGCTATTCTCCCATAAACTCTGCTTACTTTTCTCATCCTGGTGGAGTACCGGAGTCAATGGGAGAACACTCAGAGGTTGATTTATCATGTCTAAGCGGATGGATGGAATTGCCTGTGGATCAAGTGCTACAGTGTTGATCCACTGCATAGTGAAGACAAGCCTGAAGGCACTGATCTACTGCATATTAAATACTTAGAGGATGGTTTGTTACTGCCTTTAAGGACTGTAGGAAAGGCCAGCGCGAGAGTTAAAACATGACTCACTACCCAGCTACCATGAAAAGGTCTTCTTTTTTTGTTGTTACTGTTTATTTAAAGTGACTTAAGATTGTGTTTTGTGGACATTCTAATTATTACTATTTAGTGCTGTTCTGAAATCTTGTTAGTCAGTTAAGAAGCTACTCTTAATACAAACCTGAAATAAGGTACATCATGATCTGTTTCTCCTACTTTGGTTTCAATTGCTGGGATATCTGCAGACACTGGAATAGTTTCATTTGAACTCTGCATAGATTCTTGCTGCTTGGTTGAGGCACATTCTGAAAAATATATGAAGGATATGTGATCACTAGGACATTGCATTTGCCAAACAAGGAAGAGAATACATTAAATGTGAATCACAATACTATACCATTCTTCACTTTCAGTGAATTTGTAGTAATTTGCTGCTCTTGAAAGCCTTTATCAGTCCCTTCCTGAGCAAGTGAAGCTTGACTTTTTAACAAACACTCTTGTGCCATAGCTTTCCTTGATTCTTCTTTAGAATCATTACTATGGAATAGAAATGTTAAAAAGTTAGTTGGCATGCCTTAAAATTGGCTAACATGGCCAATAGTATACTAAATTATAGGAACAAGGCATTTTAAGTGTAGTTAATCAAGTCTAAAATGTTAAAAATGTGTGCCTTAAGAATTCAAGCTATTTTTACTAAAAAACACAAGTGCGTATTTCATAGCATATATAAAAAGACTGCAGAGAGCTCTACTTCTAAAAGCACGTGATCATAGACTATGGTTTCATTTACCACTACACAGTAAAATATAGGCTTTGTGGGTAGCGATCAGAAATCATTTCATTAATGTAAGATACCCTTCAACTGACATGCTGCTATAGTTTAATATTGAACTGCCATTGCAATTTAAACCCCTTTTCATCCACAAGGTCTAAGTTGTAGTGCAAGCTAAGTCATTAGAAGAGGGAGTTCTTACACTTCAATTTTCATAGGGCTCCAGGATAGACTGGGAGTCAAAAATGCATTTGCCTGGGAAGGACTCATGGGTGCAACTTTATAAGTTGTTAAACCATCCAGGGGCTGAAACACAAAGTTCTGAGGAGCAAAAGAACGTGTTCTCTGCCTCATTGGAACTGGAATGTGTGTCACCAACATGTTTTCCTTTTCCAGCAGGGTGTCTTCGTGATGAACTTCTACTGGTGCTGGATTTTTAGAGTTACTGACAGGGACTTCAGTTAGTTGATGCATCAAAGTATTTCCTTCCACTTCATGTTTATGTGCCTGTAACAGCACAATGTAGACACAGCAAACATTTAAACCAGTTCTTAGTAGAAATACAGTTCAAGTTACTGTAACTTTTACGTCAACATTAGTCTATATTACTGAAAGTACTACAGGACTTTAATCATTAGGTAACCTACAGAACTCTGGAACAAATCAGTATGTTAAGGGAAGTGAACAGTAGCTGGAGTCATATATAAATCAAGATAATGTGTGAAAAAATTCTCTCAAAGACTAAATTTAAATCTAATCCCTTTTAAGGATTATTTATTGTAAATTAATTCCCTTGCTTATTTAGGTTTGAGACTAGTCTTCAACTCGCCTGTTGTGCCTACATATTAGTGATGTTCAAGGATTAGTGTACTGCCAATACTTCGACACAAGCCAAACGATAGACAGAATAAAGATCATTAACCTAATTATAGCACTGGGTTCCTGAAAGAAAGTTACTTACTTGTACTGCAACTGTTCTTTAAGATGTGGGTGCAGATGTGTATTCCACTCAAGTACGTGCATGCCAAGTGCACCAAACCTGGAGAACTTTGCCTAGCTGAACCCAAAGGGATGGTATTTGTGACTATGACCCCTCAGCTTCTCACCAGGCTATTTAAGGGCACTGCTGTGCTGCACTGCTCCCCATTACTTCCTTTTTACTGAATGTCAAGAATTGAGACTCTGAGGGGGACAAAGTGTGGATCAGTGAATACAAGTCTGCACCCATATCTTAAAGAATAATAATTACAGTTCAGATAGTAATAATCTTTTATTTGAGCAGTTGCAGATATGTATTCCCATCAGATAACTCTCAGGCAATATCAAAAGGTGGTGAGGTTCGAGGTCTCCTTAAAGAGCAACAACAAGACCGCCTTCCCAAAATTCACATCTGCCCTGGTTGCAGACAGAACAGCATATGCTTGGTAAAAGTGTGTACAGAAGACCATGTAGCAGCCTTGCAAATATTCAATAAATAAATCTCACTGAAGTGAGATCAGTATCACTTGGGACCTCGACAAATGGGCTCTTAATCTCTGCAGAGGTGAGGTCTGAGCTATCCCATAAGCCATTATAACACAGGATGTTATCCATCTGCATACAGACCGTTTGATCCTATTGTAATCCACAAAACAAATAAGGAAACAAAATGGCTTAGTTCTTCCCAAGTAAAATACCATGCATTGTTTCACATCAAAGAAATGAAGACACCATTCATTACCATTTGACTGTGGTTTTGGAAAAAATATAGGTAAGTAAGCAATCTGGTTAAGATGAAATACTGACATTTCCCCTCCCTCCGAGATTAAAATTTAGGACAAGGTCTCAAGTCAATCTTGTCCTGGAAAAACTAGGTATACAGAGGGTCTGCCATTAGGGCATGCCTGCTTACCAACTCCTCTTGCAGAAGCTATTCCTGCAAGAAACTGTCTTTTGCCCAGGAGAGTAAGAACAAATTGCCAAGGGAATCCAACACAGTGTTAAATCGCACTGTCTTCTCTGGTGGAAAGAGATGAATGCCCTTTTTCAGAAATCTGACTACTGTGGAGTTCAAGAAAACTGGTTTCTCTTGGACTTCAGGATAAAATGCCCAAATCACTGCCACATGGACCCTCAAACTGAAACACAGACCAGAGGACTGACCGTATAACAGGTGGTCCAGGACTTACTAAACGCAGGATTGCATTAGTTGAATTTCCTGGGCTAGACACCAAATGGAAAAATGTTTCCACTTTTCCAAATTAGGCCATAGTGGAGAGTTTTCTACTGTTAAGCAGAACAGTAATTCTGGTTCCTGGTGCCAAAGCAGGCCTTGTGGCCTAACCTAGAAGGTGCTGTAACTCGCCACCTACATTCTCTTTTTAAATTACTTGGTACATCTTAAAAGGGGCACATCAACAGTGTGTGTGTGGGAGCATTACTGGGGACAACCACCCCACATAACTGACAAAGTTTAACCCTTGGGTTAAACTCTAATTATGTCTACATAGAAAAAAAAAAAAAAAAAAAAAAAAAATCGCTAGAGCCTTGAGCTGTAGGAGGATCCCAGAGCTGGGGCTTCAGCCCAAGTCCAGAAATCTACCCTGCAATGAAAGAACCCCACAGTGTGAGCCCCAGAAGCCTGAGTCGCTTCTATGGGTTTTTCTTTCCTATGTAACTGTCTATCCTAACTACTTTGCGTAACCCTAGAGTACTACTAAGCTATATAATAACGGCTCCAAAAAGCTGAGAAACATAAGGTAAACGACACTGAATGCTCCAATTTTAGTCTCAGGTGGTGAGAAGCTGAGGGGAGTTGGAGGGCACCATTTTAAGAACCCAGGGAGGTACCATCATCCATATAGGTACTAGACAAAGTTCTCCAGCACACCTGAGTGGAATGCACATCTGCATCCACCTTAATAAGAACATATTATAGTTGGGATGGCTCAGTCTAGTCTTAATTTTCAGTGGGCTAAATTTATGGCACAGAAAGCTGAAAGATTCTCTTGCAATTCTCAACAAAGATGATTTCTACAACTTCTGAAATTCTGTTCAGTTATCTAACCACAAAAAGCTTGTCCAGACACTTGTGCACTCAATTCAAAATCAGTTTTACTTAACTCCTGGCTCTGTTTTCAGTGAGGAATGAAGTATTATGCTGAATTTTGAAGCGGCAGGTAAGAAACAGGGTTCTGATTTTTTATGGCAAGTGAAGTTTTATGTATGCATATAGAAAGTAAATATCGGCATATTCCAGATAAATGCCTCTGTAGTAATTTAAATTAGGATTGAGGACTAGTAACTAAGTCACTGTGAAAACTTAAAAAACAACAAATAGTCTTGCAGCATCTTAGAGACTAACAACAAGTGTAGATAGTGTCATGAGCTTTCGTGGGCACAACCCACTTTTTAGATGAATAGAGTGGTTACATATTTAAGCAAGCAAGATTTAGTCCATGTGTGTTGTCAACACCTCTGGCTATCTGAATTAGACAACTTCTCCAAAACATTTTGGAGTAATAGGAGTTTTTCAAAAAGCAAGATTACAGTGTACATTTTATCACAATAAAAGCTATTTGAACATGCCTTTTCTATAGCCTCATTTGTGTTTAAAATTTTCAGCTCAGTCAAGTGTTATCTTACAGAAGTCAATTAAAAGCATAAAACAGTATGACACTCATCAAAAACATGTTTATAGTAAACTATTTTCTGATAGCAAGGGGCTGTGGTCTGTTAAATAAAAATACCAAAATTGGATTTATATTGCTCACATCTTATATTTAAAGTTTGGTTGTAATTGGAGAGTTCTAAAACTTCACTATGTGAAGAGTATAAAAATATCAATACGAAAATTAAAAACAGTGCAAACATAGTTATAGGTTAACTTGCAAGATGCAAGCAGACCAGTGAAGACTTGAGACAAAGCAACAGTCGCTATTTTAACTCCAGTACCTACATAGTACAGTTGCTTTTTCTAGACACTCCTGCATCTGTTAATACTTTTGCTCAATTTTCATATTTACAATTATTAAGTAACATTACCTCTACGCTCTCAGCTTTGCCCTCTTTTTGCTGTTTTCCTCTACTTGGTTTTTTTTGTTGTTCATTACCTAAGACTGAACAGATTCTATGCCAGTTAAAACATATTTATACAGCATCTTTCATTAGAAGGTTGCAAATTATTACATTAGGGATGTTAACCAATTAACTGTTAAGTATAAGGCTTACCAGTATGCTTATCGGTAAGTTAGCCTTTGACAGTTAACTCCACCGACTGCCAGAGCAGGGCCAGAGCAGCCTGAGCTGGGCCTCAGCAGCCTTAGCTGGGCCACAGTGGGCCTGGCAGGGCTAGTGGGACCAAAAACACAGTAGGACCCCATGGTCCAGTGGCAGGACCCCATAGCCAAAGCAGGACCAAGATTAAAATAATTAAATGATAGTGTTTAACCAGTTAACTGTTTTAACATCCCTATATTTAAATAGCCATGAATACACAAACAAGTAAAAAATAATAGCACATTACAATGATTACAGACAAGGAGTAGATAAATAAACACTACAATATTTCCTTAGAGATTGAAGTGACACTGTCAAATAATTTGAGTCCAGAATTTGATCTACTTTCCTCTTGCCACATGAACTTGCTAGGATTCAACTCATGCATGATTACTTGATGTTAGTCATCCATACGATCAAAGCAATGGTAGTGGCCTGTTTAATTCAAGGGTACATTCCATGCATAATGGGCGCATAAAAGAAAGTATTACATTCTATAAGCTATCTTGAAGACAAGAAAGGATAACATTTTAATAAACATTTCTGTCTCCACAGAGCACAGAAGACTGGGATCCCACTATTCTGAGCAATGAAGGGAACAGCCCTGACCCTAGATAGAGTATTTCTTTTTATTTACTGGATAGAGATAATAACCTAAATCTTTTAATTGTTATCAATCAACTCGTATGACATTAAGTCAGGTAAGAAAAAGCACAAATCAGCCAGCCTTTAATTAACATACGAAATAAATAGTTCCATATTACGGTATTTGCTCCCAACTCTCTAATGTTGACTTTTACATATTTAGATAAACATTGAGATGGAGGCTGCAGTTATAAGGCCTGATTTCATAGGAGAAATTACTGATTTCAATATTTAGACCATTCCTTTCTGGCAAATTGATAGTAAGATTCCTGTCACCTCTGAACACTAAGTCTTAGTTGTACAAATTGAATTAGTTTTTCTATGAATACCAAGACTGTAGAAGTTTTATTGTTTAACTTACGCATGGTGGTAGCTGGCTTTGACCTCTGTTTGGTCAGAGCACTTGAGGTTGCTCTGGTAATTCTTATAGTTGAGGCTGTAGAGACTTCAGGTTGCACCACCACTGCAAGGAATATCATTATTAATTCCCAAGGCATTTTACCATAATGTTGCAAGGAATCAATATTAAAGCCAAATTATCAATCAGTTCAGGCCCAAAGCTCTGGTTTTGTAAAAGCCAGCGGTAAATGTATCTGCATCAACACCAGATGCAAATCTCCAGACTTTTCTTCATGCTAATGCAGTCAGTGCTCCCAGAGCACTTAGGGCAGAGATCAACCCTGGCATTAGGCCTGTGCTTTGAGGTGCCAAAGGCAATGCAAAGCCTCAGAATGCAATATGGCAGTGCTTAGAGGCCCTACATAAGACCAAGCCCATCTTATTAGACACAGTGCATATACACAGTAGGGGTATGTCTACACTGCATGCTTATTTTGAAATAGCATGTCTACACTGCAGGGAAGCCCCTGAGGCAGGCTTCCCTAATTAGACATGCCATCTCAAGTTAAAGTCCCAGGAGCCATTGGGGAGGAATAACTTAGAATGACCCTGGTGAGGGGCTATTTCGAAATAGCAGCAGTGGAGCATCTACACATGCCTTATTTTGAAATAGCTATTTTGGAATAGGCGTTATTCTTTGTAGATTGAGGTTTACAGATTTTGGAATAAACTATCCCTTTTTTTGAAACTATTTCAAAACAACAGAATGACTGAGTAGACACTAGCATTGTTATTTCCAAATAACGTTAATTATCTCAAAATAGTGGTGCAATGTAGACGCACCCTAAGGATCCCTGGCCCTGACAGTTTGCAATCCAAATAAACAAGACAAAGAAAGAAAAATTGAATATTATCCCCCTTTTGGAGTAAGGATGTTAAGAGTTTAACCATTTAATTTGGTTAACTCATAAGCATCAGCTTTATGAGTTTCCGTTACAGTTAAAAGTTTTTGCTGGCATGAGTCAGTTCTCGGCTGCTGCCCCTACTCCCAGGGAGCTGGCTGCTGCCCCATGCTGCGAGCTGTGCAGCTAAAGCTTGTACTTCAGAGCCCACAGCACATGTAACCATGTAATCTCTAGGATTTTTAATGGTTTCATGGTTACTTTTTAAACTCTTTTTTACATCCCTATTTTGCAAGCAAGGAATTGGTGAAGAGTGATTTGCCCAGGTTCACATAGGAAGTACATGGCAAGCTTGGAATTAAATCCAGACCTCCCACGTCCCAAACATCTGTCAACCACTAAGTCATCTTTCCTTACATCTTTGAATACAGTTTTCATGCAAAAAGCTTTAGTTTAGGAACTGAGTGGATAAAACGTATTGGTGTATTCAAAATTAAATTATATACAAAAATAAATCTATTTACAATGACTTTTATGACAAAGTACGCTAAGACCTATATTTAATATCACCTATTAAAATCATTTAAATAAAGCAATATTAAAACGCTGTATGTGCATATTTTAGGTGAATTACAATTTCTAAATGCAGCTTGACAAAAATCTGAGTAAAAAATCATTTTTGTCTTCATTCCAGCTCATCACTTCTGATTCCTTTAACAATTTTACTCTCAACCTTTTATTTCTTTTATTAATAAACCTTTGGATTTTAGATTCTAAAGGATCGGTACAGTATAAGTGTTACTCTTTTTGGTAAGATCTGAGATATAAATTAACTTGGGAATGTGGCTAGTCCTTAGGGATGCATAACCTCTCATCAATATAAGGAGTGGTACTGGTGGTGTCAGAGGGAAAACTGGAGGGTCTAAGGGAATTGCTTGTATAATTTCTGGTTAGCCAGTGTGGCAAACAGAAGTGTTCTTTGTGACTGGTTCGGTGTGCCTTATATTAAAGGACACCCCAGTTTTAGGCTGTAAGTAGCCCTGTCTCTAAACAATTTGCCCTGAATTGACCCTCTCAGCAGTGCCTCCAGAAGCCTCCTATATTACACAAGGCAAATTGTTTTATCTGTAGGGAATTTAGTCTGCTCTCTTCAGAGACTTTTCAACATGTTGAGCCACTTAGGGATTTCAATTTGAACAAACTCATTCGTACATTATAATATTATCTTCTTTCAGAAAAAGACTACAGTGGATATATGACAGTTGCAAAACCAGTCTATATTATAACATCTGTGTTCTCTAAAGCTTCTCCTGTTTCGATAACATGATCTATGGACAGATTTTTGTTTAGTACACACTACTTAGTAGACAACCCCTACATTTGCACATTATATTTCTTTCAGCAGCTTTTTGGTAAACATTTCACTGTTTTTGCTAGCCTAATCTGCAACCTACTCTGGAATGGATAACAACAACTTGGCTGTATTTCAAGTCTTTTGCCAAACTGTGCTAAAGAAAGTTGAAATCATGTGGACTAGTTATTTTTGGGGCTCTTTTTCAAAGCTAAAAACTTTGCTTATAAACTGAGTAGTTTTAAAACAGGTCAATTTGAACAATAATATCCCCTGCAGTTTTCACAAAGTGAAACTGAGAAGTCCATTTTGCTCATGAAGAGGGAAGTATAAAAAAAATAAACAATGCAAATAGGAAAAAAGTAAATTAGATTGAAAACTAACTTTTTCATGGGCAATAGTATGCTAGACACTCCATTTCCCAATGCTATAACCTTTTAACCCAATGTCCCTTTTCACATGCCAAGACATTTTACATTCGTACCTTTCTTTTTTTCAGTCACTTTGTCCACACATGCCTGTTTGCATCCAGTTTGGGGTGGGTGCATGCTACGCCCATTTGTAGCATGGTCAGCATAGATCTACAAAGAATATAGGCTGTGAAACCTCCACCTTTCTAAAAATAAGCAAATCTAATTCCTTCCCCTTCTTCACACAATTTTCGTACCTCTTCTAGAAAGCCCTGATTAGTGTTGCTCTATTCTGAATTTAAGCATTTAAAATTATGAGAGATTAAAGTAACAACACTCATTTTAGACACTTCTCTCACATTTAAATTAAACTCCTGACTGATTCTCAACTGGATAGGTAAATAGTAAAGTGAGTCTTTGAACTGGGTTTCTGGAAGTGGGTTCTGATTTCTGTGAGAACTTTATGCACATATAATGTAAATTAGATGCCAATTATCAGAAAACTTTTAATATTACATATTGTGGCAGTTATGAGTAGAGATTCTTCAAATGTAAGTTCACATTATGTAAGACGAAAGTCAGTGTGACTCTTTCAAATATTATTTCAAATTAAGTTTTCCCCCAAAGTATACAGTGCTATAATGTTTTAGTCTTGAATAAGTTGTTCAAAATAGGGATGTTAAAAAAAATTAAAAAGGTAAGCATATAACTGCTAAAACTCCTAACAGTTCTATGTGCTGTGTGCTCTGCAATATAAGGTTTATACTGCAGAGCCTGCAGTGGAGAGCAACAGCTGGCTCCCTGGGAGTGGGGCCGGCAGTCAGCGAATTGTGTAACCGTAACAGAAACTGATAAGCTGATGCTTATCTGTTAATCATTTAAATGGTTACACTTACATCGCTAGTTCAAAGCAGAGAAGTTATTAATGAAAGATACAGTTAGTTCTGTCATCTGAAATGTACAGAATATTCTAGTCCATAAAGATTCAAGTCATGAGGTAGAACGTGGTGTCACGTAAACAGTATATAAAGGTCCAGGGCTGCAGTCGGATACTTGTGTATGTCCAGTCTTTAAACATTCTTGAAGAGGGCTCTCATTTCAGATTGTATAACTGCTAAGTTGACAGTTACTAGTTTTGTCACTGAAAATTATCAAAGCAATATGCAGAATAAAGCAAGGAATGATTAGCATTCTAAGCATCAAATTTGCTATTTTAGACTCCTTGGAGAAATGGTCTAGATCCCAGCTGACTCAAAATCCCTCATCCTTAAGGTTAAATGAATAGTATGTAATGTAACATGTGAGAACCTTTCAAATGAGACATTAAATACCAAGAGATCTTGTTCCACAATACAAGAACACAAAAATTCATGTCCTGTTTTGTAGAAGTAAACATGTATGGTACACTAGGGTCCAGAGTGGTCATCATAACAGGAAGCCAGAAAGTAATGCAGAATAAGAAAATATAGGCTAGGAAAGGTTATTTATCTTCAGAGATCTGTATGCATGGCTCATCTTTGTTCACTAATTCTCCAAGCCAAAGTACTTGCTACTGAAAGACTTGGTAGGAGAAAGGAAGAATTTAAAACATGGAAAGATGAACTGAGCAAAAACAAGTTAAAGAAACAAAGAGAGAGAGGTAATATCTTTTATTGGATCGACTTTTGTTGGTGAGAAAGAGGTTTTGAATCACAGAACTCTTCTGAAAGAAAGAAGCTTTATCTCACCAATAAAAGTTGGTCTGTCTTACCTCACTATCTTGTGTGTCTACTATTCTGGGACTGACACGGCTACAACTATACTACATATAGAAAAATTCTACATTTATAAACTACATTATTTGCTAGTACAGGTATTTTCAAATTTTTTTCCACAGAGAGTACCAGATATTGGATTGTTTCCATCATTTATCATCCCTGGGTAAGTAGAGCAATTGTTTTCTATGAAAAAAAAAAATATTAAGAAAGTACTTTTGATTTATACAGAACTAAGTTAGTTTTCTAGAATGCAATTTAGCAGGTGGAAAAAGAACAGGCAGCACCATGTGTCACGTTATTTGATTTTAAAGTGAGCGGACAGATCACTGCTGTGCCCACGGGGGCGGGGGGTTGCCCCAAATTTGGTGAGGGTCATGTGAGGTGTCAAATGGAAGCTTATGCTCTACTGATTCTGTGTATGCTACTCATGTACTTGTATGATGTTTGTATGTGGAGTTATGAATATGGGCTCTGTGCTGGTACTGTGAACGTTCTCTGTCTGAGACAGAGCAATGGGCTTGGATTGCCTGTCTTGAGGAAGGAATGCCCAATGAATGACTATGCTAATTAGCACGGTTCCAGGGACTATGACTCTCAGGGTGGCCAATACACACCTGAGGAATGCATCTGGAAACCTGCAAACCAGCCAAGGCATAATGGCTGCTGGCATGTGAAACATGCCATCATGTGACCAGCTCCAGCTTGGGAGACACCAGGAATGAATATAAAGGTGCCATGAGGCTGACTCCATCTTGTCTTCAATCTTGCTACTGATCCCAGATGCAGCCTTGCTAGGGCCAGAGAGTCGGAAAGGATTGCTGATCCACCCTGACATAGGATATACACCCAGGACTTTTAAGCTAGCAGTTTGTAACATCTCTGCTAAGAGCCTGCATCAAGAACTTGGTGATTGATGTATGTAATAGATTCTCCTTAACCTTACTCTCAACCTTTTATTTCTTTTATTAATAAACCTTTAGATTTTAGATGCTAAAAGGACTGGCTCAGCGTGCTGTTGTGGGTAAGATCCAAAATGGAAACTGATTGGGAATTGTGGCTGGTTCTTTGGGACTAGGAGGATCTGTTCAGAGTTGGTGAGATTAGATTCTATAACCCCTCACCTGTGTGTAGGCCCAGGGCTGATTGTGTCACAGGGATCACTGGGGTGCATGAGGGGTTTTGCTCATGAGGCTTCCTGCTGGCTGGATTGGCAGCTGAAGTGCTCGGTGTGACTGGTTTGTGGCCTATTTGGGAAAGGTCTCCAGTCGAGGGCTGTAAGTAGCCCTGGTTTTGAGCAATTCACCCTGAGCAGATGCCCTTAGCAGCGCCCAGACCCGTCCCGGTCCGTTACACCATGTGACAATCAACCCTTTGGGACTATAAGCAAGTGTTTCTACCCTTATCCATAAAGCTGGTTTACAATAGTTAGAACTGTCTGCTTGGCAATAAAGTTTTGAATGTAAGTATATAGGACCCAAACCCAGGGATTTTAAAGGCAGTTATTACGCACATCTAATTATTTCAATTTGTTTAAAAAAAACCCCACAGAATACAAACCATGGAGCGCTGAGATCTAGCAGATGTAACAGTTTGTTCCACTTGGCTCTTTGCCTTTGATCTTGTAATCCTCACAGAAGAAGTAGGAGCAGCCTAGACACATCCCAAAAGAAACAGAAGTTAGCATATTCCTTTCCCCAGTTGCAGCAATTAGGAAAAGGCTTTTACGTACTAAGAACAGGTGTACACCATAGCTCCCTGTAACATGCGCACCTGGAGGTCATGCACAAAGTAATAAAGGCCCAGGCACCTAATTAATTCAACCACACAGGCTGGCTCCACTAATTAGGAGCCTGTTGGACCCTGGAGAAGGTGAGATAAGGGAATTAGGGAGCAGGTAGAAGTAGGTGAGGGACACAAGGGGTTGGTGGAGGTCGGTGAGGTGGGGATGGGGAGTTTGGGGTGTCCTGACTCCCAGCAAGTCTCTGGCCAGGAGAGGAAAGAATCAGAGATTTTTTTCTTTTCCCCTCCCTTTGTTGTTGACAAAGTCAGTGTGGACTCTGCTGTTGGTTTTATCGAGAGAACGGTCTTCCGCCAGAGGAAAACAAAGAACAAATAATTGGAATGCTCCTGTTCTGCCCTCAGAGGCATAGCGAGGGTGTTATGTGCCTGGGGGCGAAGGCAAAGTTTGCACCCCTCCCCCCCCCCACAAACCTGGAGCATGCTGAGCCGGACCCGGGGGGGGGTGGGGGAGGGGGGAGCTTGTACCACATCTTACCCCACTTCCTCCAGTTTGGGGCCAGGCCCCTGCATGTACTAACCCTTCAGCAGAGGTGGAGGGTCAGGCTGGGGGCAGGGAGGCAGCTCCAGCCGGCAGCGGTGGGCAGAGGAGGAGCAGGCAAACAGAGGGATGTTGGAGTGGAGGGGCACTAAATTGGCGCCCCACTAGCAGAGCACCTGGGGGCACCCCTCCCCCCTCACTACACCACTGTAAATAATCCACATCTTAGAATATTTATTGTTTAATGATTTACTTATTTTACTAACTACAGACAAATATAAATTATAAAGTTTTGGGGGTTTATATTCTGTTAAATAATTTTTTCCTCTTTAATTTGTTCATATCCTGGTCTCATTAGGTTCACATCTTTTACATTAAAAATGCCAAATTCTTAATATATGTAAGTTTTATAAAACACAAGAGAAATAAATGTTATACAACCTAAATGTGTTTCATCACTATATTTAAATTAAGCATTTAAAACCACTGTTATAGCAAGCTCATTGCTTTAATGAATAAAAGGTAAAAAAGATTGAGCATATCAAATTTATTTTAAGCAATCTGTAATGCTTCCTAACTGCTGAATTACTTACTAGTTAACCCAGTTGTTTTTCATACTGTGGCACAGCAATAAACTAAATCATAATTATGAATGTAAGAGATTAACCTGCCTATTAAAATAACACTCAGAAATATTTTTAAATCAAAGTAACACACAACTCCAGAATCGCCCCTCACTTTTTTGAAAGCACTTGAAGCAATAAGTTAGAGTGGGAGGAGTGGTGCTTTGGGGGAGGGGAGAGGGATTGGGTTAGAATGGGGGTATGGGAATGCCTGGCTCTGGGGGAAAAGGAGGAGAATGTTTTGTTAATTTGGGGGGGGTTTTATGTATTTATTCCCAAATAATCACAAAATGTATATTAATTTTATATCAATAAATGTGTCAATTTTTGCAATTGCACAAATAATTATATGTTTATGCAAAATCTCAGACTTACAAAGTATCTCAAATTTTCACAAAAGCCTGTTCTATTTGGTTGACCATGGTCTATACTTGTTTTTATTTCAACAAAAGTTATGTATCATATAAAAAAAATTTAAAGTACCTTAAATTTATATTTAAATTAAAAATCATTTTATGAGCAAATACTTTTACACATCAAATGATTGTGTTATATTAAAACAAGACCTGAAAAAATATTATAAAATATACCTAAAACATAATCTGTAATAACAAATAATTACAACTTTCCTATAGAAGTACATTTTCTTTGGTGTCCCTGAAAGCTATCAGTTTTCATTTGTGTGGCCCTCAGAGAGCTTCAAGTTTGACATGCCTGATCTACATGTTTGTTAGTCTTTAAAGTGCTACCAGATTATTCTTTTTAGGGCTTTTCCTTTTGTTATAAAGTATCTTTTATTTAAAAAAAAAAAAAAAAAAAAAAAAAAAAAAAGTACAGTAGAGTCCCTATCATCCGACCTAAATGGGACCGACACATGGTCGGATTACCGAATATGTCGGATGATATGGACTCTACTGTAGAGAGCAATGGAACAGCTGCTGCCGCTCCTGCTGGGGACGAAGTGGCTCCGGCAGAGCAGCATCAGCTGTTCCGTTGCTCTCTAGGAGCAGCTGCTGCCGCTCCTGCTGGGATGCTTCCAGGCAGGAGCAGCAGCAGCTGCTCTCTAGGAGAAGCTGCTGCTGCTGCTCCTGCCTGGAAGTGTCCCTGCAGCAGCAGCAGCTTCTCCTAGAGAGCAATGGAACAGCTGATGCTGCTCCAGTAGTTGGGCTGCTACTGGTGGTGCCTGCGAGAAACACAGGGACTCCTCCCTAACCCCAGTCTGTGCTTGGATGAGTGGGCTGCACAGGGTAGATGGGGGAGTTGGTGGGGAGGGGGTTGCTGGCAGAGGTGGAGAGTTTGTTTGGGGCATCTTGATTCTCATTTAGGGTGCAGCAAGAGTCAGACTCTCTCAGCATACCAACCCCAGCTGGGCGACATCTGTTGGGGAGAGACACAGGACTTTCTGGGAGCAGGCTTCCTGGGAAGGCTTGAGAGATGGGAAGATTTTCGGGCAGGTTTGGGCATGGGTGGAATATGGCTACATGGTAGATGTGGTGCTAGGGAAACGCTATTTGATTAATGCATCAGTGAGCTTAGTCCAAACATATCTTCCCTTTTCTTGTTGCCTTAAATATGAAGCCTTAACTATGACTGGTGATATAATTACAAGACCTGAAATATGCCAGGAAAAAGACAATGGGAGAAGGAATAGAGCAGCACTGCTATTTTTCATTGATAGAATTATAGAACAGACACAAAACAGTGAATCGTCTGTAGCTCTACAGCAAAATATTTTTCACCCAGTATCAGCAGGGAAGGAGGAAGCACTTGCTTTGGCCCATGATGAGTTTCAGTTGACAGGTGGCCACCTGCCAGATGTTAGAATGATTAGGCTGAGATTTACGCTAAATCTACACTTTAAAGCGAAAGTATGGCCATGGCACCAGTCTTGTAAATCACCTTAACAAGGAGCATAGCTCCCAGTGCTGGAAGCCCATTTATACTGATGATTGACAGTACTGTAACTTGCTGTGCTTGAGTGTGTTTTTTCACACCCCTGAGCCAGAAAGCCTGCAGCACAGTAAAGTGACAGTGTAGATATGGCCTTAGTTTGATTGGAGGGAGACAGATTCAGAGCAAAGAGGTAAAAAAGGCCGAGGGATTCTGCATTAGCAGATCTTCATGCAGGATTCGACTTCATTGTATTGGTGTTTTTCTAATATAAAGCATTTAGTCTGCTTTTGTAGGTAAGTGTTAATAATCTGCCCTCTTCCTAGAGTTCTGCTGAGGTTATTGGAGTATTTTTAAAGAGTGCGGATTACATTAAATTGGACTGAGGCCTTCATAAGTTCAAGATCAGGCTTTGAACTGCTGTCATTTTCAGAATAAACTGAAAAAAATACTTGTTTCTTTCTGTTGCAGCCATCTTATGAGTAAAGTAGAACAATCCAAGGTTAAAAGACAGAACTGTGATTTTATTTTAGTTGGTGTTGCTAAGAAGCTGCTTTTATGCTATTTACTGTCTTACGCCACATTTGCATTATCAAGTTTTGTTGCCAAAAACTGCCTTTTGCAACACAGCAGTGAGAGCCTACACACTGCAATGGGACTTTTGTCAGGAAATCACCCAGTTTTGATGACAAAAAACTTCCTCAGTAGACTTTTTTCTTTTCTCCACACTGTATTGTCTACAAAGAGCCAGTATAGACACTACCATTCATTTTGTCAACAGAGCTGGCTTCTGTTCCACCAGTATCCCACAATGCCTGCTCCGATTGCTGTGCTCAATGTTTTGATCTCTACTGTCCTTCTCAGCACTGCAGGGGGAAGAGGGACAGAATGCTGTGCTGCTGCTCCTGGCAGCAGAGGAGGCTATGGAAATCCCAAGATGTGCAGTTATCAGCTCTGCCTTTCCAAAAAACTGCACTGTGGGATACATACTCATAGTGCATTGCTCATACTGTTCATGCTGGTACCCCCAATGTTGACATGATCTGCCAAGAGAGGGAGCAAATGCGAACACCCTCTGAATTTTTGTTTTCACAACTTTTGGGTGTCTACATAAGTTTTGTGGGAAAAACTTGGTAGGGTAGACAAGGCCTTAGATACCGATCCTGCAAACTGTTCTGCAGGATCCCACGCATAGTTGTGCAGGATTCAGGCTTTAGTGAAGGAATACTGGAGCAAAACAATGAGGATAGGCCTAACTCATGACATTTGCACAATTACACTTCAAAGAAAGTTTACATAGGTCTTAATGGTTTAAGAAAAGGATTCTGTTAACAACATAATTCTTTTGGAGTGTTGTAGATATCTGAAAACTGTAATCTTAGTTTCTTTTTTAAAAAATTCAATGTTACTAATTAACAGGGCTTGACAAACCGCGGCGAAATCTACTTGCCGGCCCTGCACTGCGCATGCGCTAGACCCGCATTGCGTATGTGCGCGCCACCGGTCAATGGGGCGACCGGCTGAAATCTACTCGCCACGAGCGAGCAGATTCACTGATTTGTCGAGCCCTGCTAATTAATATATGGTAAATTATTAAAACTGGAAGTACTTTACCTTGTATCCTGTTTGTCTGGACTTTAAGTTGAATTCCAGACAAATGATTTTCATTAAGTTTTAGAATTTGTTTGGGGAGAGGTATTGGAAACCATTAAGACCACATCTTTACTATCTGGTATATTTCTGGCTCTTCAGAGTATGCCCATTGATTCAGAAGTAGCAAGCACTAGAATTATAGAATCATAGAATACTAGGACTGGAAGGGACCTCGAGAGGTCATCGAGTCCAGTCCCCTGCCCTCATGGCAGGACCAAATACTGTCTAGACCATCCCTGATAGACATTTATCTAACCTACTCTTAAATATCTCCAGAGATGGGATTCCACAACCTCCTGGGCAATTTGTTCCAGTGTCTCTGACTACCTGACAGTTAGGAACTTTTTCCTAATGTCCAACCTAAACCTCCTTGCTGCAGTTTAAGCCCATTGCTTCTTGTTCTATCCTCAGAGCGAAGATGAACAAGTTTTCTCCCTCCTCCTTATGACACCCTTTTAGATATCTAAAACTGCTATCATGTCCCCCTCAATCTTCTCTTTTCTAAACTAAACAAACCCAATTCCTTCAGTCTTCCCTCATAGGTCATGTTCTCTAGACCTTTAATCATTCTCGTTGCTCTTCTCTGGACCCTCTCCAATTTCTCCACATCTTTCTTGAAATGCAGTGCCCAGAACTGGACACAATACTCCAACTGAGGCCTAACCAGAGCAGAGTAGAGCGGAAGAATGACTTCTCGTGTCTTGCTCACAACATAACTGTTAATACATCCCAGAATCATGTTTGCTTTCTTTGCAACAGCATCACACTGCTGACTCATATTCAACTTGTGGTCCACTATAACCCCTAGACCCCTTTCTGCCATACTCCTTCCCAGACAGTCGTTTTCCATTCTGTATGTATGAAACTGATTGTTCCTTCCTAAGTGGAGCACTTTGCATTTGTCTTTATTAAACTTCATCCTATTTACCTCAGACCACTTCTCCAATTTGTCCAGGTCATTTTGAATTATTACCCTATCCTCCAGATTAGTCGCAACCCCTCCCAGCTTGGTATCATCTGCAAACTTAATAAGCGTACTTTCTCTACCAATATCTAAATCGTTGATGAAGATATTGAACGGAGCCGGTCCCAAAACAGGGCTTGACAAACCACGGCGAAATCTACTCACCGGCCCCTACTACTAGATATGGTGGTAGATGTTTTGTAGGATGAAGACCTTATTTGCAAGCTCTCTGAAACAAGGATTGGTCAGCAAACTCTGAAGCTAGGTGCTAATGTGTTTCGGGGCTTCTTTTCTTTGAGTTGGTGACTCACACAATGTGAAAATTTCTAACCAGAACTTTACTGGTTGTTACAGGTCTCTGTTGCTCTTGAATAGCATGGATTCTAAACACTCAATTAAAATACCCCTAAGCAACAACCTGATGTTTTACCTCACTTTGTATTTTCAGTAGTATTATCTCCTATTTGTGGTTTTGTTTGCTGTCTGTCACTTTATTACTCATTTTTACTGGTCTATGTGTGTGCATTATCAGATGAAGTGGGTTTTACCCACAAAAGCTCATGATACTATATATATATTTTTGTTAACCTCTAAGGTGCCACAGGACTACTAGCTGTTAATCACATTAAGAGCTGACATCACAGAGAAACTGTATAAGCCTGAGTGAATGCCTTTTACTTTATTTTCCAGTATCAGAAAATATTGTATTAATATTTGCAATGAGAGCATGACTATTTCTAGTTGACTCAGATTTGCTTAGCATCTTAAAGCTAAGATAATAGGTATGCAAGAAGCATAGTTTTGTGAACTACAAAAGTCCATAGCATGGTAGCATTTTGGCAAATGCTTCATTTTTTGAGAGCAGCTTTCCCTGAAGATTTAGTGGTTTATGACAAAAAAAAGTTACTAAATTAGCCTTCTGGTGTGTATTTTTTATGCTTTGCTTAATGGCCATTACATTGTTTTAATTATATCCCATTTTGGGGTGTTTCCTAGCTTGGATTGTTAAAGGATGGATGATAAAATACATGCACTCCAAGGGCAGTATTAATTATTTTTCTATTAAATAAACATCTTATCCAGTGCACCTTGTTAATTATCCCTTTTTTAATATTTTCTTTTTTCACACCTATGAACTGTTTACAAATATATATTACTAGAAGACTTTCCTGGTGTTGCCTGGGTCCAGGCCGGCCCAGGTCAGCAGGGGCTGCGCAGGCCACCCGCTGGATTCTCCCCGGGACTGGGGGCTCTGTAGGCCATCTGCCGGCTACTCTCTGGCTGACCTGGAGTGGTGGGGGCTCCCCAGGGCTGGGGCGCTTGCTGCCCCCCGTAGTCATTTGTGAGTATAACTGTTCCTGCTATCACTCCCTTCCCTTTCCATTTTCTGTGAAACAATTGCATTCCATACCCATCTCATTGTTCTGGCACAATCAAACCCTGGCCTTGCTTTAAGCTATAAAGACGAAAGTGCGGATCAAATTTGGTGGTCCTGGCTTACTGTTTAGGAGGAGTTGCTGAACAAATGGACTCACAGATTGATGGACACACAGACAACCTCTCTACAATATATAGCAGATATCTAGGTTTTTTGCTTGTACTTGTAGTGCACATGCACACATTACCACAATATTGTTATTGCACACAAGAAAATTCAACCCATACACAGATGAAAGTATTAGAGGGAACACTGGTGTGCACCACAACGTTTTTCTGTTATGGCTATATTAGTTCGGACTGGAGGACAGGGTTGGAGAGAAATAATAAATCACATCCCTGAGAGCACTATGCAACTGCCAACACTACGTAGACATACCTTATATTCGGAGGAGATCCCTTTTGCATTATAGCCTATGTTGTTTGGAAATCTGGTTTAACTATATTGACAAAAGAACTACTTTTGCCGGTATAAGACTCAACTCTATTCCAGATATACCAGCAAAGCTTCTGTAGTGTAGACTGACTCCAAGTGCTTCTGTCCTAGTTCACAAAAGTTTATACACTATAGACGTCTATTCCACTTGGTTTATAAAAAACAGATCAGTCATCAGTGGTATAATATTGACTCCATCAATGTTACACCAGTGACAAAAATAGCCCACGGTCTTTGAATTAGTGAAGAAGGTATGTATAATTTCTTAATGTATTATTATAGGATAAAACAATGAAAAATATAAGCATTATTTAACATGCGCCATTGAAGACGGGTATATATTTTACTCTTTGTTACCTTCTCCTTTGTCTTGACTGTCACTTGGGTCTGTGGCACAAATGCAAGAAAACCAGGTGCATTAGGTCTGTAAAGCCCAACTTTAAACACTCCCTGTTTAGCTTTCTCTCTTTGTTCTTTTATTTTTCGAAGTTCTTTTTCCTCTTTGTAGCGCTGAAGCATGTCCTTGCGCTCATCACTTTTCTTGATGGCTACATTTGGAATCTGCCCTATGAAAGGATAGAAATGGACATTTAAAAAAAATTCAAGATACTTTACTGTCTCAAATTTTGCTACCACATGACTAGAATACTAATGTTGCTTAGAAGGTTACATAAGTCATTGGATAAATATTTAGAATTCTCCTATTATGATAACAAAGGATGGGGCTGAATTATAGCAGAAGTGCTCATTATTTACTTTGAGATTGAAATTTGTAATTAGGGCTGTCAAGCGATTAAAAAAATTAAACACGATTAACTCTGATATACAGATTTTTAATTGCGATTAATCGTGTGTACTGCCCCTTTGAAACGCTGCGGCAGTATTTCAAAGGGGCAGCCCTGTGGAAGCCTGGAATCAGCTGAAGTCCTCAGCTGACCTCAGGCTCAGTGCAGCTGCCCTTTTGAAACGCAGAGGCAGCGTTTCAAAGGGGCAGCACCCCAGGAGCCTGGGATCAGCTGGAGTCCCCAGCTGACCCCGGCTCGGTGCAGCACTGCCCCTTGGAAAGGCCGCCCTGGTGTTTCCAAGGGGCAGCACCATGGGAACCTGGTGTCAGCTAGAGTTCCCAGCTGACCCTGGGCTCCGTGCAGCGCTGCCCCTTTGAAGTGCCGCTGTGGCACTTCAAAGGGGCAACACATTAGGAGACAGGGATCAGCTGGAGTGCCCAGCTGATCCCCTGCTCCATGTTGCGCTGCCCCTTTGAAGCAATGGTCCAGCACTCCTCCCTCGTCTCGTTCTGATAGAGGCAGTAAGGGGGAGGTAGAAAGCAACAAGTCGACTAATGTGTCGACTATCCAATAAGCATTTGCTTATTGATTAGTCAACTACTCGTTCACATCCCTATTGTGTAATAGACAAGTTTGAGATAAAAAAACAGACCCAATTGCTCCATTATGCTATACCTTCTTTGAATCGGTTTTATAACTGAGTTCCTGCTTGTCTGCAGAAGTTCACTTAACTTACTATCTTCATATCTCCTCCCTTTGTTCTCCTGCTTGGTTCTTTTCCACTCTGCTTCCCTGCAGAGAGTTGGAGAAAGTGACTTGCTCTTGGCTGCTAATCATTAGGAGTAAATGGCCTAGTCACTGGGTTTGCCATTCACAGCGAGCCAGTTCTTATTAAGATACCTTATTCCGACTCAGACCCTTTTATCTATGGTACATCTATGCTGCAATAAAAGACGCATGACATGGCTGTAACTGCCCGTGTCAGCTGATTTAGGCTTGGGTTGCGGTGGCTAAAAATTACAAAGACGACATTCAGACTAGAGCCTGATCCCTGAAACAATGTGAGGAAGGGTAGTTCCAAGCAGCTACACTGAAATTTTCAGCCCTGCAGCCCAAGCTCCAGAAGCCCCCGTCTATTGATCTAGGCTCCGAGACTCAGTACCATGTTTTTAATGCAGTGTAGATGTACCCTCTGTGACACCCAGAAACGTGGCACTTCCCCTGTGCCCAGAGCAGGAATCAACCTTACACAATGGACTTGTCTGCACTACTGAGCCTTTGCCAGTATAGCTACCGCAGCAGCTGGTTGAGACCCAGTAAGCAAAGTTCTGCCAGCATATCCTCCCCACCAAACAACATTAGTTAAGCCAGCAGTCTCCAAGCATTTTAACCACAAGATCATTTTTTCAATTCAAGTGCAATGTAAGATCTACCTCAAACCCAAATACCCTTGTCCCCCTTCCTTCCTGCCCCGGGTTCCACACCTTCTCCAAGGCCTCACCCTGCTCACTCCATCCTCCTTCCTCCCCCATCCTCACTCACTTTCACCAGGCTGAGGAAAGGGTTTGAGGTGCAGGCTCTAGTCTTGGGCCAAGGGGTTCAGAGTATGGGAGGGGCTCTGGACTTAGCCCCACGCAGGGAATTGAGGTCCAGGAGGGGGTTCAAAGTGCAAGCTTAGGAAGGAGTTTGGGTGCACGGGAACTCGTCTGGCGCAGAAGGATGGGTGCAGGAGGGAGTTCAGAACTGAGACAGGGATTCAGGATGCAGGCACTGGTTGGGCACTGAGATGACTTTTGAGTGGTAGGGCAGTGCCTTGGCCCTGTATCATCCCTGAAAGCAGCTAGCATGTACAGCAGTGGCTCCATGGTGCTATGTGCTGCCTCATCTACAGGCACTGAGCCCACAGCTTCTACTGACCATGGTTCCCCGTTATTGATCAATTGGAGCTGCAGGGGTAGGGATCTAAAAGCAAAAGCTTATCAGATAGTCGACTAGTCACTTCCTCCACTTGCTGTCTCTATCGAAGGCAGTAAAGGGGGCAAGAGCCGGTGCTGGGGGTAACCGGCTTAAAAGCCGGTTCTCCCTAGCACTGTCTTCGTGGGGGGCAGAGGAGTAGCAGGGACCAGGCATTAGCCAGGAATCAGCTGATTCCTGGCTCACGCCCAGTCCCACACTCTGGTTTTTAAATGTATTAAGAGCCTACTGCCTCTAAACAGATTTAAAAATCAGAAGGACAGTAGGGGGGTGTCATGGTCATGAGGGATGGCCAGCAGCCTGGGGACTAAGGGGTTAACTGTACCTACCCAGGTAGCAGTCATCCAATAGAAATGCAGATAGGGATTTCAAACTGAGAAAGGAATTTTTGGGTTTTCCCTCCTTTGTCTCTGGGCAGTTACTCTCCAGATACTGAGAGGGACAGGCAACATGTCCCTCTCTAAGAAAAGACTCTTCACCATCTGTAAGTAGGGCAAAGTTTAGATAAATCCGTTAGGTTTTATTGTTTTATGGTTTGGGAATAGGAATCTGATGTCTGTGCATTTAGAAATGGGTTTTCCTCTCTTTTGTAACTAAGTTTTGTTCCCATGGGAAAATTCCCCATGAGTTTATTAATTGGTGGCTCTTACTATCTAGCCAATCCAACTATGCTTGTAACAGGAGTGTTGTTGTGATAATAAAAGTTCTTTCTTTTTTTATTAACCTAGTATTGGTTCAGTTCTGTCCTAGAAAATTTGTCTGTGGGATCTGCATGCCTCTTACTAGGGGATAGCAGCCACAGACTGCAGTTTGTATTCTCTCTTTTCTTTTTCAAGCTCTTTGGGTGTCCTGGGGTTGGTTTCAAGTGTCCACCCATTTTTGGGTTCAAAAGCACTTGATGGTGAGAGTGGATTTTTATCCCCAAAATCTAGGTTTTTAGGATTTTTTTTTGGGGGGGGGGGGGGAGGCGAGTTTTATACCAAAGCCTGGAAAGATAAGGTTTTGGGGTACTTTTGCGGGCCCCCACTTCTGCATTCATTGTACCAGAGTGGGGAATTAGCCTTGACGGGGGACCCAGTGTTAGCTGGGACAGCTGATTCCCATCTCGCGCTGGGTTCCCCCCACTGCACACCAGCCTTTTAAATGTATTAAGAGCTGGTGGATTAATGAACCTATATTTAACATCCCAATGCAGTAGTGGTGTCTGCAGACAAGGACAGCATGTGAAGATGCCTCTGCTCTGCCTTTCTTAGGGGCTGCAGGGACATTAATTACCATAGCAGCCACAACAGGTTAGGCATTTTAGAACTCACAACTCAAAGAATCAAATTTAAACATGAGAGAAGTGAAAGTTATGAAATGCACAGACCAGTCAAAAACCAAAAGTAACATACTTCGCAAGCAGTAGAAGTAGTAACAACAACCCATGTATGTGTTGGGTTGGGAGATGAGAGTGAAGGACAGCTGATGTTTGTGAGAATGAGTGGGGGAAGGAGGGACAACCTGACATCAACGCCCCACCCTCCCTCCCATACCCTGCACAGCGAGCAGGAGGCTCCCGGGGGGCCAGCTCCAAGGCAGAGGGCAGGAGCAGCATGACAGCGGGCAGAGGGGCAAGTGAAGTGCCAGCACTTGATAGCTTCCTGGCCAAACCAGTCAGACTCACCTGTCAGAGGCTCCAAGATCTACCGGTAGATCCCGATCTACTGGTTGGTGCCAACTGAGCTAAGCCAACAGAAGCATTCTTCTGTTGATCCAGTTCAATCAAAATCAGGAATTCTGCCAACCTTGCTATGTCGGCTAGTGATGTGTGATTCTTTACCACACTCTTAACCAGCAGCACTTTGAAGCATAGGTGCAAGTATAATCAATCTCAGTAGGTAAACTGAGTCACACATACTGTTAATAAAAATAGCAAAAAAAAATCCTGAATTCTCCACAGCATTTTGCAGACATTAGTACGTTATAAGCACAGCAATTGTTCCCCCCCCCCCCCCCCCCCAAAAAAACAGTATGAAGCGGTCTTTATACAAATATGCATAATTTGAAGATGCTTTGGACAAAATACCTCATGTAACCTATCCATTTTAATGTCACGGTCTGCTGAATCTGTATACCTTATTTTGGTGCATGTATCATTCTTATAGGTAAAGTTAGAAATATGGGGTACAGAATGGTTTATGGTTTTAAATGTGCAAATGAAAGCCATCATGGGTGTTTCCAATGCTCTGGCAACCTTAACGGCTGGGTGGTCAATTTAATGGCCTGTAAACAGCCTGGTTTTATCTCAAGTTTGACCAAACCAACTTATACGGATGTACTAGTTTAACTAGGTAATTTTCCATGGAAGAGATGGGGACTGTAGAAACAAAGGATTCCTGCCCAAAAGGAAGTCTATTTAAACTGGAAAGCTATCAGTCTGTTTGTGTTTGGCTGGCATGACACACCTAAAGGGGGAGCCAGGGATCTGGGTCAGAGTAAAAGATCTTCTCTTACTCTGAAGGTTTGCCTGAAATAAGAACAGTTTTAGGGTACGTTTGCAATAAGCTTTAGTGTATTAGCACTAGCTATGCATTTTATTTTATTTTAATTCTGTAACTTACTTTGATCTGCCTGTTTTCACTTGCAACCACTTAAATCCTACTGTTTGTACTTTTCTGGGGGTTGGTTTCCTGGATGCTGTGCCCCTGAACTTCATTCTCCCAGGGCTGAAGTGATTCAGTGTATGTATGGCTCTTTGGGGTGGGGGTGGTCATCTCAGCTCTGTGCCTTGTGTGGGGGAGACCAGACGATCTGGTCCAGCAGGACAGGGTGGCAAGGAACCCCAGAGAAGAAAGAAGGTGAGTGTCAGTGCCTTCATTGGCACACTGGGAAGCAGCCCCAAAGGGTCTTCTGTGACTGCACCCCGTCACAAGCACATCAAAAGGTGTTATAGGTGGTTGTAAGCCAGAGATATAAGCAAATGATTGAGCTGCTGTCTAGAAAATTTATAGAAGTCATTAATCGTTTATTGAAACATCTAATTAGAAGCAACTTACAAACTGAATCAATAAAATGTGCCCATAATAAGACATGCATGAAATCCAAAGCAGGCTGAAGAATGAAAAGAAGAATTATATTTTAGTCTTTTATTTATCAATTCAGGTAATAGTCAGTAGAACTGGATTGTTAGCCAAAGACTCAACTCTCCCATTATCCAATCAATACACTGCTCATCTCCACACACATCCCTACAACTGCAAATGCAGCTTCTTTATCCATAAAGACAGCTTAAAGAAAAGTTAAAAACTGTTCAATGCTGAACAGTACTATAAACTTTTACTCACTCTTTTTAGTGGAAGTCTTTTCCTGAAAGCACACTTCATTTGTCTCGTCCAGTTGAGGAAGTCTCCTCTCTTTTGAGGACTGGACATTAACATCTGCCAGTCCAAACTGTCTGCCTCTTTCAAATTGCTTGTGTCTGTTCTCCTTTTGAATCAGTGACTTCCTTCGTACAACTTTTGTTCTAAGGGTTTCTGTGCTCAGATCCTTTCTGTATCGATTGGTAAACTGGGATGTAGCAGCCATCTTCAGTATCCTAAAACAAGTTTACAATGAATTAGGAAACAGACAAATGATCGAGTTATTTTATTGTAATTTTACAATAAAGCTTTTTTGAAGTAGCTACTGAAAGCTTCCAAATGCCGCATTTTTGTTAGAATGTCATTAATGGCTCTTCCCTTCAACAATATGTATCAGACACTAAATATACTTTTAACCAGGGGATCCTAAGCCACTGTCATGCCACTCTTCTACAGGTTGGACCTCCCTGGCACAGCACCGGTCCCGGATAAGGGATTTTGCCAAACCAGGGGAGGTTATTTCTAGCCCCCCTGCTACCAGCACCCCAACACTAGACCAGCCACAGGCCCCGCTGGTCTCTACCCTGCCCCCTTTGCCTGCCATGCCGGGCAACCCAGCTCACAGTGCACTGGGCTCCCACTCCACTGAGCAGCCCAGCTGGGGCACACCGGGCAGTCTAGCTGAGCAGGTCAGCTGTGGCATGCCACTCCCAGCCCCTCCAGGCAGCTCTGCTGCAGCATGCCAAGCTCCCATCCCCACTGGGGCACACCCAGCTTCTCAGCTGTGGTGATCTAGGCTCCTGGCCCCCCTGGTAGCTCACTGCCAGCAGCCTGCAACCCTGCCAGTCCGCAGAGCTTCTAGGCACCAGCCCTCCACCGGGTTTCTCTGGTCTTTAAACATACACAGTCCAATGTTGCCAGACCAGAGACACCTGGTTTATAGAGGTTCAACCTGTAGTAGGGTAGTCTTTTGCCCGCTATCCCTACTGGGTGATATCCTGTGCAATCACACCTGTTCATGACAAGGAATCATACAAATAAACCAAAACACTGCAGAAGTTACTTCAAAAGTTACTTCAAAACCATACTGTCACTGGCAATTTAGATTATTAACTTGTGGGGAAAAGGACCTCTTGTTTTGTGAGAGTGCCTAGCACTATGGGGCCACTACAGTTGATTGGGGTCTGTAAATGCTACTGCCCTACAAATAACTATAGACACAAAACTTAAAAAACAACGAACAGTCTAGTATCTCCTTAAAGACTAACAAAACATGTAGATGGTATCATGAGCTTTCGTGGCCACAACTCACTTCTTCATTCAGTGTACCCAAAGCCTGAGCCTCACTGCCCAGTGCTGAAGAATGTAACTTAGCTTTATGGGGGCCCTATACCAGGAAGCCCCAGTCAATTGCCCTTCTTGTCATCCCTTCATGGCACCCCTGCACTTACAACCCCCCCAATCCTATCTCATGACCAGCTGTGTGCCAAGGCTCACAAATTGCAGACAAACTGCTGAGAAATAAAGCAGACACACTATGAAATTGGTGATTATTCTCCCATAAGATATATCAAATGGGACAACAAAAGCAAAGTTATGTTTTGCTACACTGACTAATAAGAAGTAATCAGAGAGATAGCCTTTGGTATTCCTGTCCTTTTATGGCCACCCAAAACATCAGATTTAATGAATGGTTATTTGAAACCATTTTAATTAAACAAACGGTTCTTCTAATCCCAAAGGACCAGACACACCCCCAGGTCAACGTATCATTCAGGACTCACCCAATAATCACCTTGCTGCCAATACTTTAGTATCTAAAATCTAAAGGTTTATTTATAAAAAAGAAAAGTGAGAGTTAAAATTAGGGATGTTAAATATCGAGTAATTGACTAATCAAATAGTAAATGCATTTGAAGTGTAGCTACAGCCCTAGGAGTCCCCAGTTGATCTTGGGTTCCATGCGGTGCTGCCACTTTGAAACACCACGAGGAGCCTGATGCCGGACTGGCCTCGGGCTGCACATGGCATTTCAAAGCGGCAGTGCCGCGTGGAGCCCAGGGTCTGGCCCCAGGAAGCGTTGCTGCTTTGAAGTACCCCCACCTGTTCCCCCCCGTCCCCTTCGAGGCAGCAGGGGGGTTGGGGAAGTGACTAGTTGACTAGCTTGTTGACTATCCAATAAGCATTTGCTTATCGGATAGTTGACTAGTTGTTCACATTCCTAGTTAAAATTGGTTAAAGGAATCAAATACACACAATAATTGCAAAGTTCTTGGTTCAGGCTTGTAGCAGTGATGGAATAAATTGCTAGCTTGAGTCAAGTCTCTAATTGCTTCCAATCATTGCAAGGGTCTCAATCCCTCGGCTAGAATGCTCCCATAAGTATAAATCCATAGGTCAGAACAGTGTTACCTCTCGGGCACACAGGTGGGCAGCTGCACAGGAGGAAATGAACTGCTGCACACAGGAATGGTTTTGGCTCCACTAATTAGGACCCTGGAGACGACGATATAGACAGTGCGCTGATGGTGAGGAAATGCAGGATGGATGAGGATCAATGGGGGATCATAACTAAGTTTGGAGCATTCCATCCCCCAGCTGGGCTGTGTATAACAGCCAGGGAAAGATGCTCGCTGAAGCAGGCAAAGAACAGAGAGTCTGACTCAGTTTCAGCCCCAGCTGTGCTGCCTGGGTGCTGGAGGGAGACACACTCCCAGCTCCAACTGGGATGGGGTATCAGGCAGAAGAGAGTCTGACTCAGTTTAATTCAGCATCACCTGCCTGGGTGGTTGCAAGAGACTTAAAGTTCCAGGTTGAGCTGTACTGAGAGGAAGGGGAGGAAGAGGTGAGTCTATTTGTTTTTGAGCCCCAGCTGGGCTGAGAAAGACTGAAATTCTCAGCTTTAGCTGCACAGGGGCACCAGACAGAGAAGAATCCAACTCCATTACAGCCCCAGTTAGCTGAGCTGTGGGGGCTAGGATGGGAGAAAGTCCAAGCTCCAGCTCTGCTGAGACAGCAGGCAGAAGGGAGCTGGATGCTGGGAGAGAAGAGACAATTTCTGGCCAGAGAATAACTCCAGTAATTGTGCTTCAGAGGGATAGCCGAGTTAGTCTGTAACTGAAAAAATTTAAAAAAAACAAGGAATAGTCTTGCAGCATCTTAGAGACTAACAAAACATGTAGATGGTATCATGAGTTTTCATGGGCACAACTGTGGTTTTTTTTTTTTTTTTTTTTTTTAAAGGAATCTGAATAGTTCATCTCTTCTCCCCAAAGTGGTCTTTAAAATTAGCTTTTTTTAATACTCACAAAAGGGACAATGTCTTTCTGTCTAGGTTTTGCATTAAATGGCAGTTGTAATCCATGTGTTAATGTGCTCCCTTTACTGAAGGGGCTTTTTAAATTGATGAGGGTTCCTGTGTATACCAGGTCCTGAGACGCCACCTGCTGCCTCCATAACAAAGGCAGCAGCATGGGACAGCAGGAGTCTATATGTGTGGAGAGCTGGCTTAAAAGCCGGCTCCTGGTGAGGTGATTGCTGCCCTGCATGTAACTGTGGACATTTTCAGTTACACGGTTCCTCACGCACATTTAAAAATCTCTAGTAGCAACAATGATCGACATCATCAGATTTTAATCAGATAATGCAGATACATCTGTAACCTCATAAGTTTATGTTCCCTTGGTTGAGAACCATTGACCTGTATGGATGGGAGAACCCCTCCTATGAGCATAGTTTATAATCTACACCCTAGCACCCTTAATATGTTAAATTGTTGCAGGAAGTCATAACAAAACCAATGTTTTTGTTGAGTGCATGATTGTTAGAGACTTGACTAGACTCTAGCAGACTTGAACATTTAAGACCCCAGGCTCATCTTTTGAAGGTGTTGAGTAGGTTTCCTTTGAACCTAATGGTGACTGTAGCCTAAAATAAATCATTCCAGAACCCCCTCTTTGAGCCTTCGAACAACCCCCCAACCTCATCAGCATAAGCAATCTCTCAGACCAAATCACACCAATTCAAAACAGCACTAGAACAAATATAAAACACGCAGACATGTGCCCGCCACCTGCGCAACATGCATCTCAAGACCTGCAGGTCCTAGACCTGCCTGCCACAACATACTGCCTACCTCCTCAAGAGCATCAGACGCGTAGCAAAGACACAGGGGAAGCCACTCACTCACCCTGCTCCCAAACGGACTCCCCCGGGAGCGCACTTGTCACAAAGCGGGGGCGCCACATCTGACTTCTCAGCGCCTCAATACTCACCCCCCGCACAAGACCAGCCAGGGTTGCTGACGGCCCTACCTGCCCTGTGCCCGCAGAGGCTCTTGGAGCACGTCTCTCCCCCGCAGGCCAAACCAGCGCTCCTTGCATTTCGCGGTGACAGAGCAAGTCCCCTTTGCAGAGCAGAAGCTGGTGCAATCACGCACAACTAAGGGGCTGCCCCCTCTGCACGCGCCCCCGGCCCCGCCACTTTCACGCGCCCCCCCTCCACTTTCACGCGCCAGCCTGTTGATGATGACGTCATTCTGTCGCCCAGCAAGAGGATTCTATTGTCAGGAATTCTGTTATAGGCGACGCAACCCCCCCCCCCCCAGGCGCTGGAAGCCAGGGCCCGGAGGACCGCTCCTCCCCCTCCCCCGGGCACTGGAACCCCGGGCCGGCTCCCTTCCCCGCCCCCGGTCTCCCAGGCGCGGGGAGCCGGTTGCCCCTCCCCGCAGGCGTTGGGAGCTCGGTCCTCGAGGACCCCCCCCCCATATCCTTGCCGTTAACGGCTTCCCTCAGCGCTGGATGTCGCCTCTGCAGCGAGCCCGGGCAGGACAACGCCAGGGAACTGAGCCCGTCCCGTGCCGCCGCTGAGGCTGCCTGACGGGGCCCGGCCCTTCATACCTGTGCTGGGCGCGGAGAGACCCAACGGGCGCGACGGCTGCCCAACGTCTCCGCCACAGAACTGGCCCCTCACCTTAATTCAAACCTCAGCCCACGCGCCTCATTGGCCGAGCCCAGCCCGCCGGAGGCCGCTCATTGGCCAAGCCCAGTGTCCCAACGGCCGCTCATTGGACATGGCGAGCTCTGGTCCTGCTGCTCACTGGCTGGCGGGAGCGTCTCTCCCTTGCTGCTCATTGGCGGGCAGGCGCGTTCCATCCGCAGGCCGCGCTACGGAGCCGTGGGGAGGGGAAACGGGCTGTGTCCGCAGCGCCCCCTGGCGCGGGGGGGCGGCCAGGCGAGGCCAGTGTCCCGAGGCCGTGGTGCGCCAGCGGGTGGCCCCGAGCTGCTGGGGCCACAGACATTCCTACCACCAGCCCCCACTCTCCGCAGCCATAGGGACCTCACGTGATAGGGCTGGAGTGTCAGCAGGCACTATGCAGCCTGCCACATCCCCGCCCACCTGGGCACATATATGTGCCAACCCTGCACAGCCTTGGTCATGGCCGGGCACTGCATAGCCATCCCCATGTAGCCGCCGTCATGGCTGGGCACTTGGTAGCTCTGCCAGCCCCCCCTGCCGCTCCTTCCCTGGGCACTACATGGCTGTGCCAGCCCTCCCTCGCCTGGACATTACGGCTACATCTAGACTGGCATGATTTTCCGGAAATGCTTTTAACAGAAAAGTTTTCCGTTAAAAGCATTTTCGGAAAAGAGCGTCTAGATTGGCACGGACGCTTTTCCGCAAAAGCACTTTTTGCAGAAAAGCGTCCGTAATCTAGACGTGCTTTATAAAAAGCCCCGATCGCCATTTTCGCGATTGGGGCTTTTTATGAAAACAAATCTCAGCTGTCTACACTGGCCCTTTTGCGCAAAGTTTTGCGCCAAAGGGACTTTTGCCCGAACGGGAGCAGCATAGTATTTCCGCAAAAGCACTGATTTCTTATAGCAGGAAGTCAGTGCTTTTGTGGAAATTCAAGCGGCCAGTGTAGACAGCTGGCCAGTTTTTCCGGAAAAGCGGCTGATTTTCCGGAAAAACTGGCCAGTCTAGACACAGCCTACATGACTATGCCAGCCCCGTTGGCTGGGCACTACGTGGCCGTGCCATTCCCACGTGGCTTTGGCCACCACCAGGTACTGCATTACCGTGCCATTCCCATGGTGCCTTAGTCCCCTCCGGGCACTGCATAACCTGCAGGGCTTTGGTCACTGGTATCTATAGGGTAACTAATCTGTGCTGCACTGTCTGCTCCCTGCAAACCTGTATGTGGAATTTGGGAGAAGTTGGTGTCATGGCTGTGGGACTGCAGTACTGTCTTGCCCCTTGCACAGGTCTCAGAGGGGTAGCCATGTTAGTCTGTAACTTAAAAAAATGAGTGATCCTATAGCACCTTAGAGACTAACAAAAAATATAGCTAGTATCATGAGCTTTTGTGGGTACAACCCACTTCTTCAGATGAATGGAGCAAGAGGCAGAGAAGGACAAATACAAAGCAGAAATAGAAGTGGGTTGTGCCCACGAAAGTTCATAGTACTATCTATATTCCCTTGCACAGGGTTTGAGATTAGATTCTCCCCCCTCCCTTCCACTCAATATTTTGCATAATCTACTATATATTTGAGAGAGAAATGGAGTGTCTGTCTGTGTGTCCACCCATCTGAGTCTGTTCAAGAACTTGGATATCCAGTTCTGGGGCCCCCACTGTAGAAAGGATGTGGACACATTGGAGAGGGTCCAGCAGAGGGCAACCAAAATGATTAGGGGTCTGGAGCACATGACCTATGAGGAGAAGCTGAGGGATTTAGGTTTATTTAGTCTGCAGAAGAGAAGAGTGAGGCGGGATTTGATAGCTGCCTTCAACTTCCTGAAGGGCGGTTCCAAAGAGGATGGAGAGAGGCTGTTCTCAGTGGTGACGGATGGCAGAACAAGGAGCAATGGACTTAAGTTACAGTGGAGGAGGTCTAGGTTGGATATTAGGGAAAACTATTTCCCTAGGAGGGTGGGGAAGAACTGGAATGGGTTCCCTAGGGAAGTAGTGGAATCTCCATCCCTAGAGGTTTTTAAGTCCCAGCTTGACAAAAGCCCTGGCTGTGATGATTTAGTTAGGGTTGGTCCTGCTTTGGGAAGGGGGTTGGACTTGATGACCTCCTGAGGTCTCTTCCAACCCTAGAATTCTAACTCCTCCTAAATGGTAAAGAACTAGGACCACCAAAGGGGAAGGTATGCAGCTTCCCCTTATTATAACTTACACAGGGGCGGCCCTAGACTAGCTGCCAGCAACTGGCGCCCTAGGCGAACCATGCAATTGGCGCCCCCACCTCCAAACCCCTCAATGATATTGCGCCACCATTTGATGCCCCATTTAACTCGGCACCCTAGGCAACGGCCTAGTTCACCTATATGGACGGGCCGCCCCTGAACTTACAGCAAGAACAACGGGATGTGCATGGAATGCAATTATTTCTCATCAAATGGAAAGGGAGAGCTGTGATAGCAGGGACAGTTAAACTCCCAAATGAGCATGGGTTGGAGCAGAAAGTATGGAGACAGTTATGTCCCAGAATGATCAGAGGCGGGTAGCTGTAGGATGAAAATTTCTGAGGCAGGCTATGATATTTTGTTAACATCTATTCTAAATTGGAGTTTGGGACTAGCACACAGACACAGTACTTAATGGCTACCCCCCCCCCCCCACACACACACCTAGCCCAGGGTGGAAGATAGGACATGACACACATTCAATGCTGCTAGGCACAACTGTGCCATTGTTAAGAACTCCTAATGTCTCTGCTTTAATCCCCAGATGGACCACATCCTGCAGAGATACCTTCTTGAATCTGACAGACATATCACCACTTAACTGATAATTGATAATTGATGTCTGCTTTGTTTCCAGTAAAACAAGTATTTAAACACTATGTAACTTTATATTATTGCTCTTATCTTGCCTTACTATTAGCATCTATCCAGGGGGTCCGGGATCTTCCCGCCCCTCCCCCCATCACTTTGATCTGCCTATTGAGCATCCTATATGACTAGTTGTAACCTATTGTTTGGCAGTGTTCACTGAGCGCAAGCAAATGATGTGGCACTCCACCCAGCGCTATGTGTAATAAACTTCTGCTTGCTTCACATACGATGTCCAGATTCTATTCCTTCAGTAGCAAACCCACATGGGGAACCTGGCAACTGCCTCTACCTCCTCCCCTGAGTCCACTACACCTACCAATGCCGACTCCTGCACACCCTCTCCCCCGCCTCCCCCCGCCACACACACTCTCAGCCGCCTGCCCTGAAGGACCCAAGCAATGCTGGCTAAGTCTACAAGTATGTTTATAAAAGTTTTGTGAAGAAGGGTAAATTTTGTCTGAAATTAATAATATTCCCTTTAAAAGCAATAGAGGACCCAAAGCAGAGATGAACTGGGAAACAATAATGAAAGCAATAAGCTCTTTGGCCTGGAACTGACTTTTTGTGCTCGGTGCAGTACAAACAGAACAAAGGAGTCTTGATGCATGACTAAGGTCCTTCAGCACAACAAATAACAACAATAAACAGGAAACTAACTTTTAAGTCCCTGAATTCTGCTCCCATTCAATACTAGGGCAACATTTTATATTGTAGTTGTGCTTAATTTTGTAAACAGCAAGATTTTCTGATTTCTTGTAGGACCGGCCTAACTCTGCTGAGCTTTCTTAAAAATTCTACATATAGCATGTCATGTGTTCTCCCTTGGTTTCTAATTTCTCATTCCACATACATATCATAGAATACTAGGACTGGAAGGGACCTCGAGAGGTCATTGAGTCCAGTCCCCTGCCCTCATGGCAGGACCAAATACTGTCTAGACCATCCCTGATAGACATTTATCTAACCTACTCTTAAATATCTCCAGAGATGGGGATTCCACAACCTCCCTGGGCAATTTATTCCAGTGTTTGACTACCCTGACAGTTAGGAACTTTTTCCTAATGTCCAACCTAAACCTCCCTTACTGCAGTTTAAGCCCATTGCTTCTTGTTCTATCCCCAGAGGCCAAGATGAACAACTTTTCTCCCTCCTCCTGACACCCTTTTAGATACCTGAAAACAGCTATCATGTCCCCCCTCAATCTTCTCTTTTCTAAACTAAACAAACCCAATTCTTTCAGCCTTCCTTCATAGGTCATGTTCTCTAGACCTTTAATCATTCTTGTTGCTCTTCTTTGGACCCTCTCCAATTTCTCCACATCTTTCTTGAAATGCGGTGCCCAGAACTAGACACAATACTCCAACTGAGGCCTAACCAGCGCAGAGTAGAGCGGAAGAATGACTTCTCGTGTCTTGCTCACAACACACCTGTTAATGCATCCCAGAATCATGTTTGCTTTTTTTGCAACAGCATCACACTGCTGACTCATATTCAGCTTGTGGTCCACTATAATCCGTAGATCCCTTTCTGCCATACTCCTTCCCAGACAGTCGCTTCCCATTCTGTGTGTATGAAACTGATTGTTCCTTCCTAAGTGGAGCACTTTGCATTTCTCTTTATTAAACTTCATCCTGTTTACCTCAGACCATTTCTCCAATTTGTCCAGATCATTTTGTATTATGACCCTACCCTCCAGAGCAGTCGCAACCCCTCCCAGCTTGGTATCATCTGCAAACATAATAAGCGTACTTTCTATACCAATATCTAAATCGTTGATGAAGATATTGAACACAGCCAGTCCCAAAACAGACCCCTGCGGAACCCCACTGGTTATACCTTTCCAGCAGGATTGTGAACCATTAATAACTACTCTCTGAGTACGGTTATCCAGCCAGTTATGCACCCACCTTATAGTAGCCCCATCCAAGTTGTATTTGCCTAGTTTATTGATAAGAATATCATGTGAGACCGTATCAAATGCCTTACTAAAGTCTAGGTATACCACATCCACCGCTTCTCCCTTATCCACAAGACTCGTTATCCTATCAAAGAAAGCTATCAGATTGGTTTGACATGATTTATTCTTTACAAATCCATGTTGGCTGTTCCCTATCACCTTGCCACCTTCCAAGTGTTTACAGATGATTTCCTTAATTACTTGCTCCATTATCTTCCCTGGCACAGAAGTTAAACTAACTGGTCTGTAGTTTCCTGGGTTGTTCTTATTTCCCTTTTTATAAATGGACACTATATTTGCTCTTTTCCAGTCTTCTGGAATCTTTCCTGTCTCCCCATGATTTTCCAAAGATGATAGCTAGAGGCTCAGATACCTCCTCTATCAGCTCCTTGAGTATTCTAGGATGCATTTCATCAGGCCCTGGTGACTTGCAGGCATCTAACTTTTCTAGGTGTTTTTTAACTTGTTCTTTTTTTAATTTTATTTTCTAAACCTACCCCCTTCCCACTAGCATTCACTATGTCAGTAATTCCTTCAGACTTCTCGGTGAAGACCAAAACAAAGAAGTCATTAAGCATCTCTGCCATTTCCAAGTTTCCTGTTAATGTTTCTCCTTCCTCACTGACCAGTGGGCCTACCCTGTCCTTGGTCTTCCTCTTGCTTCTAATGTATTTATAAAAAGTCTTCTTTTTCCCTTTATTCCCGTAGCTAGTTTGAGCTAATTTTGTGCCTTTGCCTTTCTAATCTTGCCTCTGCATTCCTGTGTTGTTTGCCTATATTCATCCTTTGCAATTTGTCCTAGTTTCCATTTTTTATAGGACTTCTTTTTTATTTTTAGATCATCTCATGGTTAAGCCAAGGCGGTCTTTTGCCATATTTTTTATCTTTCCGACGCAGCGGAATAGCTTGCTTTTGGGCCCTTCACAGGGTATGTCTAGACTACATGCCTCTGGCGACAGAGGCATGTAGATTTGTTTACCCGGCATAGGGAAATGAAGCGGCGATTTAAATAATCGCCGTTTCATTTAAATTTAAATGGCTGCCGCGCTGTGCTGATCAGCTGTTTGTCGGCTTAGCGCGGTAGTCTGGACGCTCCGCAGTCGACATCAAAGGCATTTGTTGACCTCCCCGGTAAACCTCATCCCACGAGGCATATCGGGGAGGTCGACAAATGCCTTTGATGTTGACCGAGGAGCATCCAGACTACCATGCTGAGCCGACAAACAGCTGATCGGCACAGCGCGGCAGCCATTTAAATTTAAATGAAGCGGCGATTATTTAAATCTCCGCTTCATTTCCCTATGCCGGGCAGCCTAATCTACATGCCTCTGTCGTCAGAGGCATGTAGTCTAAACACACCCACAATGTCCCTTTGAAAAACTGCCAACTCTCCTCAGTTGTTTTTCCCCTCAGTCTTGATTCCCATGGGACCTTACCTATCAGCTCTCTGAGCTTACCAAAATCCACCTTCCTGAAATCCATTGTCTCTATTTTGCTGTTCTCCCTTCTACCCTTCCTTAGAATTGTGAACTCTATGATTTCATGATCACTTTCACCCAAGCTGCCTTCCACTTTCAAATTCTCAACCAGTTCCTCCCTATTTGTTAGGATCAAATCTAGAACAGCTTCCCCCCGGTAGCTTTTTCAACCTTCTGAAATAAAAAGTTGTCTCCAATGCAGTTCAAGAACTTATTGGATAGTCTGTGCCCCGCTGTGTTATTTTCCCAACATGTATCTGGATAGTTGAAGTCCCCCATCACCACCAAATCTTGGGCTTTGGATGATATTGTTAGTTGTTTAAAAAGCCTCATCCACTTCTTCCACCTGGGTAGGTGGCCTGTAGTAGACTCCTAGCATGACATCACCCTTGTTTTTAACCCCTTTTAGCCTAACCTAGAGACTCTCAACACTTCCGTCTCCTACGTCCATCTCCACCTCACTCCAAGTATGTTCATTTTTAATATATAAGGCAACACCTCCTCTCTTTCTTCCCTGTCTATCCTTCCTGAGCAAGCTGTACCCTTCCATACAAACATTCCAATCGTGTATTATCCCACCAAGTTTCTGTGATGCCAACAATGTCATAATTGTACTTATTTATTAGCACTCCCAGTTCTTCCTGCTTATTACCCATACTTCTCGCATTCGTATATAGGCATCTAAGATCCTGATTTGACCTTGCCTCCCAGTTTTGCCCTGACCCTCCTTTCTCTCTGCCATTATAGCCCACGCTCCCTCCCATTTCCGACCCATCTCCCAGGTCTCCATGTTCTCCATTTACCTGTGGGCTTTGCTCACCTGCCCCCGGCGAACCTAGTTTAAAGCCCTCCTCACTAGGTTAGCCAGTCTGTGTCCAGTCCTGATCCGCAATTTTTTCCTGTAACCATATCTGGAAGAAACTGATAATCAATTGTGAAAAGGTAACTTGTGTGTAATGTGTTTCCTACATATGGAATATTTTGTACCAAAAGAAAACCGAGCCATACAACATTCAAAAATAAAAGTAGCAGTTCAAAAAATCAGCCACAGGGTGGCACCACAAAAATGTGAACGGACTGAAAAAAAAATAACTTTAAGGTTTTACTTATTATCTTACTCTGAAATGTTCGTAATGCCAAACAAAACATTGTTCTTTCAAAGATTTATAACTGAACATTGACTTATTAGACTTTTGAAACTTTATTATGCATAAGAAAAATGCTGCTTTCCTTTTTTTTAATCATTTATGTTTAACACAGTATACTATATTTGCTTCTTTCTTCTCTGCTGCTGCCTGATTGTGTATTTTCAGTTCCAAAGGAGATGTGTGGTTGACTGGTTAGTTTGTAACTCTGGTGATTGTAACTCTGAGGTTTTACTCCTAAATGACCATGGGTGGGAGCAGAAAGTATGGAGACAGTTATGTCACAGACTGATCAGAGGGGGGCAGCAAACCCACATGGGGAATAGGATATTGCTAAGTTTAAGACACATTAATAAGCATAGGTACATAGCATCCTTTGCCGGCAGTATAATAATGTTCCTTTTAGTATTTCCAATCCAGCATGCCATCAGATTTTATAATTTCAGCTTTCAAACTACATACAAGTTGTAAGAAATTGTGAAGGGGGAAGCAGCGCAAGTGCGCCCGCCCACTGCATTCCACTTCCTCTGTGGCTCCTGCTGTTGTGGGGAGGCGTGACTGCTGCTGCTGTGCCAGGACCTCCCCAGTGATCCCCAAAGCTGTGTGCTCAGGGAACGGGGTGCCATGGTGGGGGAAGAGGGTGGGGAAATGGTGAGAAGAGACGTAACTGACAGGCCCACTCCCTGCCCACCGGGAGTTCCAGACTGGATTGTGCAATCACTCTGACCGAGACTGGCCCGCAGGACGGGCGTTTCAGACCCCTGAATAAGAGGTTTAGAAAGCATAACCCATGAAGAAGGTTAAAAGAATTGGGCATGAGGGGGATATAACAGTCTTTAAAAGGTCATTATGAAGAGAATGGTGATCAGTTGCACTCCATGTGTAAGGACAGTAAGAGAAATATGAATTGGCTTAGTTAGCTGCCAAGGAGATATAGGGCAGGTCCACATTATGGCGAAAAGCTGATCTAAGCTACGCAAATTGAGTTATATTAGTAGTGTAACTCAAGCCAATGTAGCTTAAATTCACTTACTGTGGCGTCCACACTGCGCTGGGTCAATGGAATAAACACCCACGTCGATTCCCCTTACCCATTTCATTCTGGGGAGTAACAGAGTCAACCTGACAGCAGGATTTTCTGAAGACCTTCAACAGATCAATGATGCACGTAAAACTGCCATGATCAATGACGAGCTGAAATGACTCAACATAGATATTGCATGGCTTCAAGAAAAAAAGCTAGCATCAAAGGGATCTGTCAGGGAAAATTTAAAAAAAAATAAATAAAGAAAGAGAGAGAGAGAGAGACTACAAATTTTTCTGGCAGGGGAAAGTGCTGAAGAAATGCAAGAGCACAGAGTGAGATTTGCCATCAAGAACTCACTTGTGGGGATGTCTGAGCCACCTACAAATGGATCAGAGAGAAATGTGACGATAGAAATCCCTTGAAAATATCATCCTAATGCAGACTTTTGAAATACAAATCAAGTACAAACTAGGGAATTATGGGAGTAGTCGACTACTTGACTACTTGCATTCCCTCCCCCTTGCTGCCTCTGTATCAGAAGCAGCAAGGGGGAGGATGCAGGAGTCAGTGCTGGGGGGATCTGGCTTAAAAGCTTGTTCCCCCCAGCACCATCTCCACAGTGCCTTCCCCCCTTCCCCCCCCGCACTGCAGCCTCCATCAGAAGCAGCAGCATGGGGGGGAGGGGAGGGAGAGCAGGGGAGGCTGCTCCAGTTCCCACAGAGCATCCTCTGTCCGAAGTGGCTGGGGCTGGCCGCTGCAAACAGTGGCAGCTGGACCCGGCACAGGCTGGGACTGAGCAAGACCCACTCGATCTTGACTTGCATCGGGTCTGGGACCTCCCCCTGCTGTGGCTATGCAGTTAAAATGTAGTAGGAGCCGGGCTGCCTGCCCATCTGGCTGTTATTACATTTATACTGCACAGCCTCTGGGGGGAGGGGGTAACTCCCAGAGGCTTCCTTCCTTAGCTAATCGTGTAGTCGATAGAATTTCTATCGACTACACGATTAGTCGATATTTACTCGCTTTCTAACATCCCTAGTACAAACTGCAATTATTTAATGCAACAGCAAGTATAATGACACATTGCTTCAGTCTTCATCAAAAGACCTTTATAAATCAACCTGAACTAGCTTGATATGCCACAATGTTGTTTTAACTTTTACAGACAGTGTGACCAGTAACATTTCATAACTAGAGGCAAATTTCTGCTTCCACACAGATAAGAAAACATGAGCTGAATAATGTTATACTGTGGCAAACACTTTTTTTTTTTTTAACATTAAAAGGATCTCTCAAGTCCTAACTCATTCAAAACTTCCAGTGGCCCAAATTCATTGTGCAGTAAATCCACAGATTTCAGGACCCAATCCTACATTAAATGTGAGAGTTGTTTACTGGAGACAGTTGGACTTCTCATATAAAATTCAGCATATGCATAAGTGTTTGCAGGGTCAGAGCTTATATCTGGTAAGTCCAGTATATCTTGAATGAGGAGTTCAAACAAAAGTATGTGGTAATTTAGGGCAAGCTGATCTTAAAAATTATACCTTGTGATGTGGGTAATAAAGTAACTTGTGAAAGTTGCTGTCAGTGTCTAAAACTGTCAGACAGTTTTCATATTTATCTAACTGACCATTCTTCTCCATGCCAGCATGGTGAGGCAGATCTGACAGAATTTGGAAACAGGAAGTGCATAATTTAAAATGTCAACAAATATTGTGAGTCAGATGTATCTTTTATATACTCAGGTTTATTGAAAGGGATCAGCTTGCTTATAAAACTGCTCATTTTATTTGACCGATCTTGAAACCAGTTCCCCTTTCTCTCTCGCCTCCTTAAATTTATCCATCAAGGAAAAACCAATACACTAAACAAGACAGCAGCAGCACACAAAGGACATATTTCAACTACAAAACAAAGTTGACTTAAGTCAGGCTGGCCTACAGCCATCGCCAAAATTAAATCGGCTGTTTGCGTCTGCTCTACACTCCGTCTGCCAGTGGTGCATGTCTTCACCAGAAGCGCTTGCGCTGACCTAAGCAGGAGATTGGGGGGCACTGACTGCTGGAGCCCCTGCAGGGCAGGGAGCTCCAGTGGTCAGCCCCAAGTGGGGGCAAGGCAGTATAAGCAACTCAGTGTCTACACAGACACTGCATCGAACTAATTAAATGACCTATGTGCTAACTTCTTGAGTTATTTGGTTGGCGTAGTGGGCGAGGTACATCAGTGACAGGAACACTGTAGCGTAGATATTCCCAGACTTAGGCTGATGGAACTCTGTAGTGTACCCCAGGCAAAAGAGATTGAAAATTATACCTAAGAAAGTGCTTAAATTACTTGAAAGTCAATAGGATTTTAGGTTCCTAAATCATTTAAACTTTGTCCAAAACTAGGGATGTTAAAATGCGGGTAATTGTGTAAACATGTAACTGCTGAAAAACTCAGAGGTAACAAAGTTACACGCATCTGCAACATCTCCCTGAGGACCAGCATACGCTGCTCCCTGGGAACTGGCTGCTGCCCCAGGCTGCTGTACCAGAGGCAGCAGCCCAGGCCGGCAGGCGGCTCCCCAGGAGTGGGAAGGGAGCCTGCGTGTACCGTGTACGTTAACTTATAAGCCCAGGCTTATTGGTTAACTGTTTACACAGCTATATAGTCACATCCCTATCTAGAACAGCATAATGGAAGCTACGTCTTCCCCTTCCCCATAATGGAGGTTATGTCTTTACAGCAAAAAGGTGTGGGTTTTTTTTTTTTTTTTTTAACAAAATTATATTTCAATGTACATTTCCAGTGGAGATGTGACGTGTGTAGCTTTTATCTCAGCATAATTAGACAAAGTCAGCTTTACACCCTACAGCTGGCTAGCCTTGATTAGCTCCACTGAGGTGAGCACTGCAGTGTCTTGTCTCCAAAGGAGGATTACAATTTTGTGGGGCCCTGAGCCAGAGCAAGTGGGGACCTCTCCTTACCCCCTCTGCCTGCCCTCCCCCACCCTATCCTAGTGCTCCTGCAGGGGAAATGGGGTCTGGGCATGGGTGCTTCCCCCGCTTGCTTGGCACTCCTGCCAGGGAGAGGGTCAGAGCATGGGGACTCCCATTTTGCCAGGACCCCTGGGGATGGGTCCCAGTGGCCAGGTGATTATCTACCAATGCTTGTTTCCACTAGGATTTTACAATAGCTATCTTGATGTAGCTGTCTCGATATAAAAAGCACACTCTTGTTGCAATTGTCGCAGAGGCAGCCCAAGGTTGCCAGCATGAACTAAATGGTACCCATTTCATGTTAACGCAGTCCCGTTTGAAGAGGGGTACATTCATGCAAATTATCCATCTTTTTGTTCATGCCAGCAGCATCCATGCTGGAGCAGATAGAGTGCAACATTCTGGCGTGCTTGCAATTCACATCCCCCCCAGTGTGTACTGCAGGACAGCATACACATAGCCAGAGACAAACTCTCTGTTAGTATGAGGGAGGATTTAGGTGATGCCCCTAGAGCAGCGTACACATACTGCCCCTCAGTCATAACTAGTAAATCATATCCAGGCCCAACTACCCCTCCCCTCCAAACAAGACACATCACTCGCAAATGCTTCTTCCCTTGGGGAAGAGAGGAGAGACTAACCAGTATGTGACAGATGTTAGTCACATTCAGAGCCCACCCTGCCAATATGCAAAAGACTCAGCCACACAGGCCACCACAAAATTTAGGGGACCAAACTGCCACAAATGTTGTGGTGCCCTAGGTAGCTGCATATGCAGCGGTGCCTGCTCTGGCAGCCAGCCCCGCAGTGAGCTGCACCCAGCAAGGCTGTCCTAGGGAGATGTGGGGCCTGGAACAACCCACCTCTTCCTTCTGCTCCACCTCTTCCCGCTCATGTCCCACCCCTCCAAACCTCACCCCCCAAGTGAGGAGCGACGCAGCCTGGGGGGATCAGTGTGGTGGGTGCCTGCAACATGGGTCAGGCCTGCCCCTGCACTCACAAGTGGCAGTAGGAAACAGAGTAACCCAGACACAGCCTGCTCCCCTCGTGAAGTGAGGTGCATGCTGACTGCACACAACATTCACTATGAGAGCCCTGTGCTCCCTCTGCATCCAATCTGTACACCCCGGCAAAGTCTAGGTACACAAGAACGCTTAGCAAAACTACCCTATCCTGGGAGACTATCTTGGTTACAATCTTGCAGCCCATTGAGCTGAAGGAAGCCACTCATGCAGCCCACTCACTAGCCTAGGTTGCCCCTCACTAAGATAGGTTAATGGAAGAATTCTTCCATCCACCTAGGACTATCTACAAGGGGATTTAACTACATGGCTCAGCTGGGCGATTTTTCACACCCCCCAATTGACATAGCTCAACTAATTATCTAGTATGTATCAGGCCAGGGCTTCAGGTGCCTTTGGAACTTTACCATGTGTTTAAATTATTCTTTCCCCAGCACAAACACATTTTTTATAACTCCATTGCGCCATCAGCAGCTCCTCCAGGATTCAGGCAGGGCATGACTGCTGCAACTCTCTAGTTCGCAGTGATAAGGGACCTTCAGGGAACATGGCCATTAATTAAGATGGAAGATGTACAAGAGCTATAGTGACTTAGTTAATCCTATAAATACCAAGTTAGAATTCTCCAGGTCTCTGATAAGATAGGACTATTTTGTTTTATCTACTGTTCTGTCACTGTCCAAGGCTACTGAAATGGAAAAGTGTCAGATGGCTGGGGAAGGTAAAAAAATTGCAAAATCCTTCTTATGTTTATCACTAAATGCTCTGATTGCCCTCTCCCTCACCCCATCCATATATATATATATATGCATTAGAAGCCAGTTTAGGACAAGTGACATTCAGTTGTACTTAGCTTGAAACAAAACATTGAGGTTATATAGTTTCATGGCCTTCTTCTATTAGTCAGGAATTGAAATCATCTTTAGCGTAACAATACTGGTGTGTATATGACCATGAACATCATGATGTTCTTCCAGGGTTGTCAATAGCATGCAGAGATGCTGCGATCCAATGGACAGAGTGGAATTTAAGGGTATGTTTACACTGCAATAAAAAACCCATGGCACCAAGTCTCAGAGTCCATGTCAGATGAGTTGGCCACACAGGGCTTTACGTTGTAGTGTAGATGTTTGGGCTTGGTCTGGAACCTCAGCTCTGAGATCCACCCTCCTTGTGGAGTTACAAAGCCTGGGCTCCAGGCTGAGCCTGAACATCAGTTTTTAGCTTCTCAGCCTGAGCACTGGGAGACAGAATCAGCTGGCCTAGGCCAGCCACAGCCATGTGGCAGGTTTTCTAGTAGTACAGACATACCCAAAGAGACCCAAGTTCTATTTTCAACTCGGCAGTGACCTGCCCTGTGACTTTGGCCAGTACTCAGCACCTCTATTTCCTCTTCCACCATTTGTTTGCCTTTTCTATTTATTCTCAGAGGGGTAGCCATGTTAGTCTGTAACTTTAAAAACAGGGAGATATCCTCTGGCACCTTAGAGACTAACAAAAATATATATGCTTCAGGGGGTAGCCGAGTTAGTCTGTTACAAAATATATATGGCATTATGAGCTTTTGTGGGCAAAGCCCACTTCATCAGAAGATCAACTGCGCTCACTGTAGATCAACTAAGCTCATCATAGAAATCAACTACCAGATCTCACCCAAACATCCTTTCTTTGAGGGAGCTGACTCCTATAAGCAGCTTCTGAAGCTACCAACAGGTGATCCTGGTCAACTCCCACAACTGCAGGCAGAGGCAACTAGTGGGGGTGGCGCATGAGGAGTCACATGCCCCCACAGATTTCTACCAGGGTGGGAGTTGGCTTGAGAGTAGTTGAGGGGGCTGTACCTGGGCTAAGGTACTAGCTTTCATCTAGTGCTCCTGCTAGGAAAAGCTTAGAGTAAGGATGTAAAATCCCATTTAATTAGTTAATTGGTTAAACATGGTTGACTGATTAAACAGGGGTGGGCAGGCAGGAACAGCTCCGGCCAGGTGGGTCCTGCAGCTCCCGCCTGCCGCAGGCACAGAGGTGCTGTTCCAACCCCCACCAATTAACTGTACCCATCACCCAGTAAGGGTGATGCTTACTAGTTAACCATTTACTAGTATAACCTAGAGCAGGGAAAAGAGTTATGGGTCATCTCAACTGTAGGCCCAGGCCCAGGCCCATTGCTTGGTGCTAGACAACTAGGCATAGGCATGGATGGCTGTGCCCAGCTCCTGTAACACCCTCCACCTACACATAGGCTATGTCTACACTTGTGGCTTCTTGTGTCAGAAGTATGCAAATGAGGCTAAGTGTGGAATATTGCTGAGCCTCATTTGCATACCTAATGAGCCACCATTTTTGGAGAAGAGGTTCTTGCGCCAGAAGGAGCTATTTACACTGCCCCTTCTTGCACAAGAAAACCCCTTCCGCACTGCCATTATTCCTGAAAATAATTGGCGTAACAGCATTGCACAAGACGGGTTTTCTTCAGCTCCTTCTGGTGCAAGAACCTCTTCTGCAAAAATGGTGGCTCATTAGGTATGCAAATGAGGCTCAGCGATATTCCACGCTTAGCCTCATTTGCATACTTCTGATGCAAGAAGCCACAAGTGTAGACATAGCCTAAGAGAAATGGTGAGTTTAGATTAGCTTTAACTAGAATCAGGGATGAAAGTAACATAAAAGACTTACTGGTTGGTATGCAGGGCAGCTGACCTCCCAGGCAAGCTGTGTGTGTGTGTGTGAGTGAGAGAGAGAGAGAGAAGGAGGGGGTGCTTTTAGGCCTCCAGCTAGACTCTTCCAGCCAGCCTCAACACTGCCTGATATGTATCACCCTGGCTTCTGACAGCAATTTAAAGGGCCTGAGACTCTGGCTGTGGCTGTGATAGTTAGTGTCCAGTAGCCCTGAGACCTTTTAAATTGCCAGTCCCCAGGGCAGCTGCCTTTCGCCCCCATCAGTGGCCCTCCCAGTACAGTCCTTAAAGCACTGCCATGGCAACATCGCCTGTATACAGGCCCATATTGGGAGCCAAACACTGTACTGGCCCACTTTCACCTCCGACTAGAACGTTAGTTAAACCCAACCCAAACTAACCACTTTTCCTAGTCTTGACAAAACCTAGGACTGTAGTTACTTCCAAGAATCATAAAGCAACAAATATTTCTCCAAGTTATAGCCTAAAGCTAGCTCAAGCAGTGCAGCAGCTGTAGGAATGATATAAATAGGAGCTAATGAACAGCACAATCAAACTGGAAAATAATTTTTAAGATACTTGTCAGTTCCCATAAGCCTGTGGTTAGGGCACTCACTTGGGAGGTGAGTGAAACAGGTTTGCATCCTTGTTCCTTAATCTGGGGTGGAGACTTGAACTCACATGTTCTAGATTAGTATCCTAGCCAGCTGCCTGTGGGGCGGGTTGCTCTCAGTCTTTGCTGCTGAAGCTGTCCCACATTGTATACATAATAAATAAATAATTCAGTAGGTAAGGGAGTAAGAAGTTGAGTCTTCTCTTACCTAACCACCATGCTGCAGAACTCACCTCTAGCTTTCTCTCTCCCTCTCGCCTAATGAATATTTAATTATTTATACAAAGTGCCAGGCAGTGAAGGGGAAGGTAAGTCCCCTGTGTCACTCAATGCCTGCTATTGAGGTAGGGGTGATTAGTACCCACTCTCTTGCCCTGGCACTGAGGGAGGGAGGGAGGGAGGGAGAAGCTGGTGTTAGTTTTCTGGTGCCTGGCTGAGTGTAAAGTATGCTGGTGCCCCTATTGTGGATGTATGTAGGTGTGTGTGTGTGTAGAGGTTGGTGTTCACTGAATCCCCAGGTTCCTGGCACTGGGGATAGCCAGTACCTGGCATTGGGGGGGGGGGGGTTCTCCTGGCACAGGGGCCTAATAGTTCCCAGTGCCTGGCACTGGTTGGGGGGAGCTAGCAGTTCCTGTTGCTTGGCAGTGGTGGGGGGTCTTGCAGTTCTCAGGACCTGTCACTAACGGAGGGTGGAGAGTTAGTGGTTTCCGGTGCCTGGTACGGGGTAGGGGGGTAGTGGTTCTGGTACCTAGCTATAGTGGAGGTTGAGGGGCTGGTGTTCTGGTGCCTGGCAGTGGTGGGACATAGGGGGACTAGTGGTTCCTGGCATTGGGGGTGGTGGTTCCAGTGTATTGGGGGGTGAGAGCTAGCAGTTCCCACTGCCAGGCACTGGGGAGGGGGGCTGGTGTCTCCTGAGGGTGCCTGGGAGGGTGGTTTCTCCAGTGCCTGGCGCTGGGGAGGGATGGCGGGGACTCGTGGTGCTGGTGCCAGGCGCTGGGGAGGGATGGCGGGGACTCGTGGTGCTGGTGCCAGGCGCTGGGGAGGGATGGCGGGGACTCGTGGTGCTGGTGCCAGGCGCTGGGGAGGGGGGCTGGTGTCTCCTGAGGATGCCTGGTGCCTGGGAGGGTGGTTTCTCCAGTGCCTGGCGCTGGGGAGGGATGGCGGGGACTCGTGGTGCTGGTGCCAGTCGCCGGTGGGGGACAGGGAGGGGCTGGTGGTTCTGGTGCCCGGTACGGGGAGGGAAGGGGGCTGGTGTCTCCTGAGGATGCCCAGGGCTGGGAGGGCGGTTTCTCCAGTGCCTGGTGCTGGGGACTCGTGGTGCTGGTGCCAGGCACTGGGGAGGGGGGCTGGTGTCTCCTGAGGATGCCTGGTGCCAGGGAGGGTGGTCTCTCCAGTGCCAGGCGCTGGGGAGGGATGGCGGGGACTTGTGCTGGTGCCAGGCACTGGGGAGGGGGGCTGGTGTCTCCTGAGGATACCTGGTGCCAGGGAGGGCGGTTTCTCCAGTGCCTGGCGCTGGGGAGGGATGGCGGGGACTCGTGGTGCTGGTGCCAGTCGCCGGTGGGGGACGGGGAGGGGCTGGTGGGTCCGGTGCCCGGTACGGGGAGGGAAGGGGGCTGGTGTCTCCTGAGGATGCCCGGGGCTGGGAGGACTCGTGGTGCCGGTGCCAGGCGCTGGGGGCCCGCAGGGGCCGGCAGTTCCTGGCGCTGGGGGGCCGGCCGGCAGCTGCCTGGGCCCCGCTCTGCGGCGCCGGCTCCGCCCCGGGCCGGGATTGGCGAGGCCGCGGCGGCTCCACCCCGCACAAGTTGGCTCCGCCGGGGGGATCCGGCTCCGCCGAGCGACCGACCGGGGTCTGCCGAGCCTCCCGCCCGCCGCCGGCTCCGGGCCCCAGGCGGGCCCGCGCCCTGTACCCGGTAGGGCCGCGGCGCGGGGTGGGGCGCCGCCGGGCCGCCCCGGGAGCGGGGGCGCGGGGCGGCCGGGCAGGTGGGTGCCGCCGCCGAGGCTGACGGAGGGATCCCGGCGTGGGGCCCACCTGGCCGGGCGGGGGCCGCGAGCAGGCCCCGGCCGCCGCCACGGTCTTGCCTGCCCGGCGGCGGCGGCGGCGCGGGGGCCGGGTCTGCGAGGGCGGTCGGGCCGCAGCCAGGCGGGGGCGACCGGGCCTGGTTAGCCCGGCGCGGGCCCCGCAGGGTGGGGTCCCTCCTGGCTCGCTCCCTGCTCTGCCCGATCTCCGCCCCGCAGCCCCCCATCGGGCCCCTTTGCGGCCGTGGGGCTGGGGCCGCTCCCCCATCCGGGCCCCTTTCTCCCCTTCCCTCCTGCAGCCCTGGGCACGGGGCGCCCTTGGATGGGGGTGTACCGCTCCCCTCCTGTGGGGCCATGGATGGGGCACCCCTTTACACGTCCCCCGCTTTGCACGTCGGGGGTCCTTCATAGGTACCCAGCCCCCACTTTGTCCCTGCATGTAGGCTCCATCCCCCTGCAGAACAGCCTTGGTGGGGCTAAGACACCCACACCCCTTGTAGGCCCTCGGTCGGGCTTCCTGCTGTAGCCTCTTCCTCCTACGTGCTGCAGTCATACCTGTCCTCCCAGCCCTTCGCTTCAGCTGCAGTGAAGTCATAAAGTAGGCACGGTGGATAATGCCATCAGGCTGTGGCTGTGACATCCCTGCTCTCTGCAGTAGGATAAGATGGGTCCGTGTGCCCTGTCTTCTAAAACACGATACCCGTGTAACACCGCCTATGCACAACATGAAAAGGACTGAGTCTTTTTTAAGGGAATACTGCCAACTGGAAATCTAGGCAACTTTTAAAAGCGAGTTAAAGTTTTATACCTGTCCTGAGTCTCTTGGTCAATTGTTGTGGTTCTACAATGTCATTTTTCTGAGCTTTTTTTCTCCCCACCCCTGTTGCTTTGGGAACTCCCCTACCCCTCCTTCCCCCCCTCTGCCCCAGGGAAGGTACTATGAAGCTAAATCCAAACTGTAATCCACAAAATGGAACACTATTCACTATTGTAAATAGCCTGGGTGTTGCTTGTACGCTCATTTCAAGTGCAACCTTGAAGGGACACTATCATCCAGACTACAATCCACTGGAAATGTATTTTAACCTTTTATTTGAGTTCTTATATAATGCTCATCTGCACTTGAAATGATGAGTTGTAGCTTTTTGCTTAACAAAATAAACCCTAGCTTCTCATTTACATTAGGCTCTAGAGTTAGTTTGACACAAGGTGGCTTACATGGATGTGACTCTGTCTACACTCAAATGTCACTCCTGCCCATGTAACTCACCGGTTACATTGGTTTGATTGTTGCTAGCTTTCAGAAGCTGTGCCACAGTGCCCTATACTGACAGTTAAAGTGCCAATGCTTCTGGTGAGGAACACGCACTGTCAAGACCAGGAATGTATTGTGGATATGCAAAATGATCTATAGGTCGATGTAATTTAGGTCGACATAATTTTGTAGTGTTGACATACCCTAATGCAGGGGTGGGGAAACTCAGGCCCAGGGGCCAGATGTGGCCCTCGAGGCTCAGGGACCCTTGAGCATTGGGGAACCTGTCTAGTGCACCAACCACTATGCTACCCTCCCTGGGGACTGGAGCACACAAAATCTACTAGGCTGGGCCCCCTCCCTAGGTTCTGGTGTGGCAGGGGAATGTGGGGAGTGTCTTTCTCCATCTCAGTCTAGAGCCACAGTGAGGGTGTCTTTTTCCCGCTTCTCACTTGTGTGCAGCCCCCGACTGATTTTTCTGTGAGTCAGCAGCCCCTGACCCAAAAAAAGGTTCCCTGCCCCAATGGTATGTTTAAATATAGGCGAAAGATGCCTATATCAGGCATTACTCCCATTTTACAGACTATCTCGCAGAGTGTGGCAAGGCTCAATGAATATTTGCAGAACTCTTTTTGATCCTTGTATGAAAGGTTCTATATAATCCCTTATTGTTATATTTGGATCCTCTTGTGATATCCTTACAGGAAAACAGCAAACATTAATGTGGCCACAGTTTCTTAAGAAGTCCAAAGTCAAACCTCATAAATGTCTGTGAGAGTGCTAATGTTACTGCTTAACACTATGACAGAAATACTACAAACATTTTTGTGTGCTACTCTTTCTTTGAGGAGTGTGTATTTGGAGTCTAGACAGTGCGTTTGGATCAATGAAATGATATTGATTAAATTTGAATAATGTCACATTTGTGACCATACTAATGCAAGGTGTAACTGTTCACTTCACGAACGTGCAATAGATATGTATTTGGCCGTTGGAATCTTAACTAAAATCTTTCAGTGTTTTGCTTCCTCTTCAATAAATGGCTAATCCCTTGCTTCAGGGACTGGGAGTGTTTTGAATGCAGAGGGGGAAGGGAGTGCCTTGTGTTGCTTTCCAACTGCTACATGCCTTCTCTATGGCTGAATGAAAGAGCCTCATTGACTAGTTTGGGAGGTAATGTGTCCCACTCTCCTCTTGAAAGGTAAATTTGTCACACAACAGGGCCTTTTGAGGGAAGGAGGAAGACTATCTAGAAGGTAATGCCTTATCACAGCCGTTCTCAAACTTTTTGGGCTCCGGAGCCCTTGTGTAAAAATTTATGCGGAGCCCCAGTGGTCCACTGATTGTATGTGTTGTACCTATCGATGTTTCCAGTTTGTCAACCTCGCAGAGCCCCTGGAGATGTCTCGCGGAGCCCTGGGGCTCCGAGGAGCACAGTTTGAGAAACACTGCCTTATCAAAATCGGGTGAATAACAAAGGCAATGTCTAAAGCAATACTTTTGAAATTGCCCTTTTTAATGATGTGAACTGAATTAACTAAAAGTTGCATATTAAAATGGCTGATAAATTGGGAGCTTTTAATTTGATTTAATATCAGGGAGTAATCTTCAAATTTTTTTTCATGCTCTGTGACTGTATGGTTCTTTCATACTGTATGTGACTAGAAAATTATTAGAAACATGTAAAATGCACAAACTTTGTATTGAAGGTGAATCAAACATTAAGATCTATTTTTGCATCAGATATGAAAGGGATTGTGAACATACGGAGATAACTGGTTAAGCATTGAGATGTGTTTTATTTTCTGCAGGGTATAACATTTTTGTGATTCAGGGAGCATATTGTAATAAGCTGCTAATGTGTACCATAGTATTCCATTGGGTAGAATGAAAATGGCTTAATTAACTGTTAGTGATAAAAGCTTATGTTATGATATTTGCCTCCAGTTCAAGTGCTTGAAGGTGCATCTGGAGCAGGAAGAACAGAGTTCTATGTTGGCTGCTGTTGTGGGTTCTGAGTGGCTGTGTATTGTAGCAACAGCCGTGAAGTTTCCAGTGGCCACAGAGCTGTTACAATGTACTGCCCTTAGTTTCTTACATTTGCATTTCCTTGTGGCTGACATTTTAGTGTAATTTGCAAACTAATGCAATCATTGTAATAGTGGACAGGTAGCACAGGATTCATTGTTCTTCTGGCACCTCCTTCTTTCCTCCCAAATTGTTTTGTGAATGGAAAATATATTCAAACTGCAGAATAATTGGCTGATTCCAATAAAAATACCTTTTTTTTTTGGCGGGGGGTAAAGAGTCTTGCAAAAATTTGGCTGCGACAAATCAGGAAAGAGATCTTGGAGTTATCGTGGATAGTTCTCTGAAAACTTCCACACAGTGTGCAGCGGCGGTCAAAAAGGCAAATAGGATGTTAGGAATTATTAAGAAAGGGATAGAAAGTAAGACACAGAATATCTTACTGCCCCTGTATAAAACTATGGTACACTCACATCTTGAATACTGTGTACAGATGTGGTCTCCTCAGCTCAAAAAAGATACTTTGGCCTTGGAAAGGGTTCAGAAAAAGGCAACTAAAATGATTAGGGGTTTGGAACGGGTCCCATGTGAAGAGAGGTTAAAGCGACTGGGACTTTTCAGTTTAGAAAAGAGGAGACTGAGGGGGGATATGATAGAGGTCTATAAAATCATGAGTGGTGTGGAGAGGGCGAATAAAGAAAAGTTATTTATTAGTTCCCATAATAGAAGAACTAGAGGACACCAAATGAAATTAATGGGTAGCAGATTTAAAACTAATAAAAGAAAGTTCTTCTTCACACAGTGTGTAGTCAAGCTGTGGAACTCCTTGCCAGAGGAGGCTGTGAAGGCTAGGACTATAACAGAGTTTAAAGAGAAGCTAGATAATTTCATGGAGGCTAGGTCCATAAAAGGCTATTAGCCAGGTGATAGAAATGGTGTTCCTGGCCTCTGTTAGTCAGAGGCTGGAGAAGGATGGCAGGAGACAAATCGCTTGATCGTTGTCTTTGGTCCACCTCCTCTGGGGCGCCTGGTGCTGGCCACTGTCGGCAGACAGGCTACTGGGCTAGATGGACCTTTGGTCTGACCCAGTACGGCCATTCTTATGTTCTAAAGGTTGCTATTAAAGAGAGAGCAACAATAAGACAAACTTACTGTTGAGTTTGTTACCAAAGCCTATGATTCAAGGATAAAGCAGCATTGAAAACTTGTGTATCTCCAGTTAGTAATTAAATTTGTATCTTTTCCCAAAACATCTTCTATATGACACACAAAGCAGTTTTGTTCATGTCTAAGTCAATTTATTGCTTTTCTGGTCGCTCGATTTACATTTCAAGTCTTTACAAACTGATTTTGGCTTACAAAACATGAAAATTGATATCTGACTTGCAAGGCAGGCACCTTGCACTAACGTGTTGTACACTAAACTATGGATTTATTTTTCCTGTATACACCAGTGAAAATTGAAACTTGTTTAAAACACCATTTTGAGCCTTTTTGCTCAGCTTCAGCATTCAGCGGTCAGTGTAGCTGAGACTTAGTTATTCTTGTGAATATTGCTCTTGGTAAAACATGAGTAGGAGCATTGTCATAAGTAGCAGAATCTGGCTGAGGTTTTGGAATTACCTTGTGTTTCTTCTCTTCCTCCCTCTGTCAGTTTCCCCCAACAGACTCTTACCTCTTTCTGTTGTGATAGTGGGAAAAATCTGTTCTACCATTTGCTATTCCTACTGTTCATGTGCTTACAAAATTAATCCTTAAACACTCACTTTTCTCTAAGTTCAACCAACTCTTTTACTGGGCATTCTAATAACTTTTAAACACTGCTTAAAGATTGAAAACTTAGTAGCCTTACATGCTCTTCAAGAGTAAGCACTGGTCTACAATAGGTGTTGAGGTTGAACTTAGCCTCATTAGGTTGATTTTTTTTTTTTTTTTTTTTTTTTCCCCCTAAACCAGTATTTTTCAAAGTGTTCCGTGGCCTGCTTTGGAAAAGCTGCTAATGGGCCCACCCTACATTGTTTACCTAAAGGGTCTGTAGCCCCTGAAAGCTCCCATTAGCTCCGGTTTGCTGTTTCCAGCCAAGGCGAGCCGCGGAAAGCAATATGGCCCGGGCCGCTGCTTCCCACGACTCCCTTGGACTGGAAACAGCGAACTAGAGCCAATGCGAGCCATGAGGCTGCATGGCTATGGATCCTTTAAGTAAACAAAGTGGTGGGTCCTGCTAGCGGGCCTGTGGAACACTTTGAGAACCACTGTTCTAAACAATGAGTCCACACCACCAAGCCTGTTCAGCTGACTTTAAGGGCTGTCAAGGTCTATATTTGTACTCTTGCTTTTCGCGAGGGGTAATGGTAAATTCGACCTTTCATGGTCGACTTTAGGGTAGTGCAGACACAGCACTATGAAAGTTGAAATTCTTGGACTCTGGGAGGTGTCCCACTATGCCCTATGGTGATAGCTATGTCTGGCACTTTAAACTCTGCTGCTCTCCAGGTGCCCCGGAAAAGCCACCCCAAAAAATTCAAATTGCATTTCCTGTTTGGCCAACATGGTGAGCAGACCTCAGAGCAGGCAGCAGATCTCAGCAACACACCTGACCCCGAATGCTCATGGTCGCAAACAAGCTCTAGCGTGGAGCATACAGGCGATCTTAAACCTGATTGCTGTGTGGGGATGGGAATCTGTTCAGGCAGAACTACGAAGCTGCAAAAGAAATGCTGATATCTATGCCAAGATTGCATAGGGCATGATGGAAAAGAATATGCCAGCAGTGCTGCATGAAACTAAAGGAGCTCTGGCAGGCTTACCAGAAGACAAAGGAGGCATCTGGGTCATTGCTGCAAACATGCTGTTCTATGAACACACGCGTGGGTTTTAGAGGGGACCCGACCAGTGTCCCAACCCAGTCTGTGGATTCCTCCCAAGAGACTCTTCAGGAAACAGCCGGGAGGACATTGTGGATGAGGTAAAGGAGGAGAATGGTCAGCAAGAAAGTGGAGCATCCGATCTCACTGACAGCCAGGACCTTTTTATAACTTTGGAGACAATCCCCTCCTCCCAGGATGTATTATTGCTGGACCCTGATGTCAGGGAGGGCCCTTCTGGTGAGTTCATATTTTTAATCGCGCAACAAGCGGATTAAAGCAGTTGGGTGTGATCTGTGGCAGCCACTCTGCCTATACAATGGGGGCTCTCCAGAACAGTTTGTTAATGGGTTTGGAGTAGGGATGTAATAGTGTAGTCGATAAACTTTTGCTTATTGGTTAATGCTATAGACTACAGGCATTTCCCCCTCTGCTGCTTTTGCCAGTACATTTTTTAGCAGCCTGGCTCAGTCCTGGCTCACGTTGGGTCCGGGACCTACCCCTGCTGCGGTTCTGTATTTAAAGTGTATTAGGAGCCAGGTGGGCAGGTAGCCCGGATCAGTTCCAGCTCGCGCCGGGTCTGGGCCCCCCGGACAGGGACTGCTGCCACTGCACACTGCTGCCTCTGTATCAGAGACAGCAGCACAGAGTGGCAGGGTGCTCTTTGGGAGTGGGGCCAGAACACACTGGCTTCCGGCCCTGCCCCTGGGGACTATAGAATAGTTGAGTAAGGTTAATCAATTAACTGATATTTAATATGCTGTATATGTAACTGAAACCACTGGCAGTACACCTCCATTTGCTCCCCCCCAACAAAGCACGAGTTGAGCCCCTGCCCTGCCACCACGCCCAGCCCCTCTTCCTGCCCTCAGGCTCCTGGAGGAAGGCAGATGCTTGCCTAGCTGTGGGATCTGCTTTCTGCAGCCATTGTGTTGCCCATGCTTTTAAAGCGGAAGCAAAAGAGTAGCCCCAACCTGTCCCTTGCTGTGCATGTCACCAAACAGAGTCCAGCGGCTCCCTTAAGATCTCTGGTATTCCTGCTGATAGTGGGTGCTTAAAAGCGTAACTGTGGCCTTATACATAACACATGCCTGTTGTCTTGGAAAGATGCTCTTTTATGTTAAGAGATACATTATGGAACACAGAACGAATCTCCTGTAAAGTCTCTCCTTTACTTTTTTTTTCATTACAGTGGGCGCAACAGCGTGTCTGTTGCCCCTTCGCCAGCTCCTCCAGCTGTTCGGCTAGCATAGATCCAAAGGTGAAAACATAATCGGGATAACATGTTCAGTGAGCAAATGCAATCCACCTGCATGGACAGGGTTCAATTAAATGAGTGGAGGAGAACATTGCTGCAGGAGATGTGAGCGGCGCATGAAAAGAAGAAAGTGTGCAGTGAACGCCAAGTGAAAACTCAGAACATCTTGAGGATCCTGGGGGAGCTGATAGACTCACAGAGTCAGATGCACTGAGACCCCCTCCAGCCCGTAGAATCCTAGGGCTGGAAGAGACCTCAGGGGGTCATCAAGTCCAGCCCCCTGCCCGAGGCAGGACCAATCCCAACTACATCAACCTGGCCAGGGCTTTGTCAAGCCAAGACTTAAACCTCTAGGGATTGAGATTCCACCACTTCCCTAGGTAACCCATTCCAGTGCTTTACCACCCTCCTAGTGAAATAGCTTTTCCTAATATCCAACCTAGACCTTCCCCACTGTAACTTGAGACCATTGCTCCTCATTCTGCCATCCGTCACTATTGTGAACAGCCTCTCTCCATCCTCTTTGGAACCTCCCTTCAGGAAGTTGAAGGCTGCTATCAAATTCCCCCTTCTCATCTGCAGATTAAACAAACCCAAATCCCTCAGTCTCTCCTCGTAGGTCATGTATTCCAGCCCCCTAATCATTTTGGTCGCCCTCTGCTGGGTCCTCTCCAGTGTGTCCACATCCTTTCTGGGGTGGGGAGAAGAACTCGATGAAATACTCCAGATGGGGCCTCATCAATGTTGAATAAAGGGGAATAATCACTTCTCTAGATCTGCTGGCAATGCTCCTCCTAATGCAACCTAATATGCCATTAGCCTTCTTGGCTACAAGGGCACACTGTTGACTCATATCCAACTTCTCATCCACTGTAATCCCCAGGTCCTTTTCTGCAGAACTGCTATTTAGCCATTTGGGCCCCAGCCTGTAACAATGCTTGGGATTCTTCCCCTCCCAGGCACCCTAGAAGGCAGGGGTGGGAGTCAAGGGCAGTCTTTCACCCAACCATTCTCACACCTGTGTGATAGCTGAACAGAGAGATTGCAAAATGACGCTTTCCCTTTTTCTCCCCCCTGAACTCCTTTTCCATCCCTGCTTCCTTGTGTTCCCTCAATAAAAACTCATGATTTCACAACAATATCTTTATTGCTTGTGTTGCATGGGAGGCAGTTACAGGAAAGCACACTTAATGTAGGGGACACCTCATGAAGAGCAACATGCATGACTGTCATATCACGGTCTGGCCACTCATATATCTGTTTTTCAAAGCCCCTCTGATGTGCTCTCCTTTATTGCCCTGGTGTCTGGCTGCACATAATTAGGGGCTAGGTGGTCTGCCATAACCCCCTCTTCCCCAGCCTGGAATAAAATTTTCCCCCTTTCACAGATATTATGGCACACAGAGCAGGCTGCCACAACAAGGGCTATGTTGTTTTCACAGAGGTCTAACCTAGTCAGTAAACCGTGAAACCTTCCCTTTAAATGTCCAAAAGCACATTCTTCCACAATTCTGCACTTGCTCAGCCTGTAGTTGAACTGCTGCTTACTGCAGACCAGGCTGTCTGTGTAGGGCTTCATGAGCCGTGGGATCAAGGGGTAGGCTGGATCGCCAAGGATCACTTTTGGCATTTCAGTGCCTCGGATGTTAATTTTCCAGCCTGGGAAGAAAGTTCCCTCTTGCAGGTTTCTGAAGAGGCAGCAGTTACTAAGGATGTGCATGTCAGGCACCTTTCCCGACTGTCCCACATTGATATAGGTGAAATGACCATTGTGATCCACCAGCACCTGCAACACCATTGAGACGTATCCCTTGTGGTTTATGTACTCTCTGGCAAGGTGGTTGGGTGCCAAGATAGGATATGCATTCTGTCTATTGCCCTCCACGGTGTTCTTCATGTTTTCCAGAGTCACTATCCTTTGTCGCAGAAGGGTATTGAGTAGAGATATTAGTGTAGCCCAGTGTTTCTCAAACTGCTCCGAGGAGCCCTCTCCAGGGGCTCTGCGAGGTTGACAAACTGGAAACATCGATAGGTACAACACATACAATCAGTGGACCGCTGGGGCTCCACGTAAATTTTTACGCATGTAAAGGGCTCTGGAGCCCAAAAAGTTTGAGAACCGCTGGTGTAGCAAAATTACTGTTTAACCAGTGATGCTTATCGGTTAATGGTATCGGTTCCACTCAGCAGGGAGGCGGCTTTGCCAGGGCAGCAAACCCTCCTTCCTGGGAACTGAGTGGGCATGAGCTGCTGGCCCGGCTCCCAGGAAGGAGACTTTCCCTGCAGCAGTGAAGCCACCTCTCCTAGAGCTGGGCTGGCAGCCCCGCTCCTGGGGCGGCTTTGCTGTGGGCTCTGCAGTATAAAACTTAACTAAGCTTTATCCGGCAGAGCCCATAGCGTGTAACCATGTAATTGCTGAGATTTTCAGTGGTTACACGGTTACCTATTTAACCGAATTTTAATCTCCCTAGTATTGATTGCCTTGGCTCTTTGGATCACAGCCTCCCCCACTGTAGATTTACCTAATCTGAGTTGATTCCCAACTGACCGGTAGCTGCCTGGCACTGCAAGCTTCCACAGGGCTATTGCCACTCACTTCTCAACTGTCAGAGCGGGTCTCAATCTGTATTACTGTGCGTCAGGGCGGGGGGAAAGCAATTCACAAGCTTCCATGAAAGTGGACTTGCATGTGAAAGTTTTTCAGCCACTGCTGATCATGCCTCAGCTGCATAACTGTGCGGTCCCACCAGTCTGTGCTTGTCTCGCGGCATCAGAGCCAGTGTTCCACTGTGCCAAGAAGATGGACTGCCGCCAGCATCTGCCAATTGCTCTACTCACGTGCTTCACAAAAGTCTCTGTTCATGGCCGCCTCACATTTTTTCTCGCTCCAGTGAGCCCTGGCTAGACTCTGGACATACCGCAGCTTAAGCTGTGAGATGTTTGCTATGATTGCCAAGCACTTTGCTGTTGAACAGGGTCCATGCTTGACCTGCTATGGCATATGCACAGATAACCAGGGGAAAAAGGGAGTGAAAAGATTTTGCTGTTGCTTTCAAGCAAGGGGGGGAGGAGGGGAGGAGATGAGTGCATTATGGGATGCTGATGAATGTACCCAAAACCACTTGCTATGTTGCTTTTGTCCCATCAGGCACTGGGAGCTTAACCCAGAATGCAGAGAGGCGGCAGGAGTTTGGGATAGCTACCCACAGTGCATCACTGTCAAAAGTAGATGGTAGCCACCCTGCTGGGGATGCACTGCGTCGAACTCTTGCGCGCAGTAGGGATATGCACCTTCAACTTTGCAAAATCGGGCGCTAAAAAAATCAACCTTAATAAATTCAACATCTTGTAGTGTAGACTAGCTTTTACACTAAGTGACATTGTTACACAGAAATATTTGAGCTAATTAGAAACAGATAACTTGGGGAAAACTAAAGTATTGAATGTAATGAGAATACGCCTATAAAGTTCCCAGATGATACCAAGCTGGGAGGGGTTGCAACTGCTTTGGAGGATAGGGTCATAATTCAAAATTATCTGGACAAAGTGGAGAAATGGAGAAAGTTCAATAAGGACAAATGCAAAGTGGAGGAACAATCAGTTTCACACATACAAAATGAGAAGTGACTGTCTAGGAAGGAGTACTGCAGAATGGGATCTTGGGGTCATAGTGGACCACAAGTGACACTGTTGCAAAAAAAGCAAACATGATTCTGGGACTCATTAACAGGAATGTTGCAAGCAAGACTTGTGAAGTCATTCTTCCACTCTACTCTGTGCTGATTAGGTCTCAATTGGAGTATTGTGTCCAGTTCTGGGCACCACATTCAGGAAAGATGTGGAGAAATTGGAGAAGGTCCAGAGAAGAGCAACAAAAATATTAAAGGTCTAGAGAACATGAGCTATGAGGGAAGACTGAAAGAATTGGGTTTAATTTAGGGATGAAAAATCCCGTTTAGTTGGTTAACTGGTTAAATCTATTGTTTAACCCATTAACCAATTAAAGGGGTTGGAGCAAGCCCACACCTGTGCGTGTCGCGATGAGGGGTTGCTCCAGACACCCACCAGTTAACTGGTTAAGGGTGATGCTTACCAGTTAACCGGTTAACCTTTCACATCCCTAGTTTGAAAAAGAGAAGACTGAGAGGGGACATGATATCGGCTTTCATGTACCTAAAAGAGTGTTACAAGGAGTAGGGAGAAAAATTAACCTCATATGATAGGTCAAGAAGCAATGGGCTGAAATTGTAGCAATGGATGTTTAGATTGGACATTAGGACAAATTTCCTAACTGTCAGGGTGTTTAAGCACTGGAATAAATTGCCTAGGGAGGTTGTGGACTCTCTATCATTGGAGACATTGAAGGGTAGGTTAGACAGACTTCTATCAGGGATGATGGTGCTTTGTCCTGCCATGAGGGCAGGGAGCTGAACTTGATGACTTCTTAAGGTCCCTTCCAGTTTTAGTATTCTATGATTTTATTTCAGGAGGATTTTAAATAAAATTCAGGAAATGCAGCATCTGCAATTAGTTGTAAAAGAATGGATTTAGATTATGTTGAAATTGAATTTCTGCTAGGGAAAATTTTACTGTTCTAATTTATCGCTCCATACTCCTGTTTGTAGGGCTGGGAAGCTAATGAATGCTTGCTTTGCTGCAAGCCTGGAGAACATTAGTGATTAAAAATTCAGCAGGTGCTGCGGTTCACTTAGTGACTTATTCTTTCATCATTTAGGTCATACCACACACTTACATTTCTAAGGGTCTGTCTAGCTTTTTCATTCTTAAAATTCAAATTCTCTTGTGCAAACTACCATAGTATTGCTGTAACTGATTTGTTAAGAACTGGGTTATGCAGAGTGAATTATTCAGTATTATTCTCAAGTTTCCCCTAAGCTTTGGGAATCTCCTTTGTATTTCTCAAGTACTGTTCTCCTTTCTTCCTTTACACCCCTGTTCCCTCCAGCAGGCAGTAGGGAGGTTCAGATACGTTTATTTTTGTAAACGTGTAACTGCTGAATTTTTTAGCGGCTTCATACCAGCTCCTGCCTGCCCCCCACGTTGCTGTCTCTGTATCAGAGGCTGCAGTTCGGGGGGGTGGGAAGGAGAGGCAGCAGCATGGGGAGGCCAACCCACGTACACTCGTTCTTGCCTCCCCCCACACCCGATACAGAGGCAGCAAGGGTGGGTGCATATAACCGTGAGGGTTAACGTATGAGCCCAGGCTTATTGGTTAAGTGTGTTCACAGATACACATTAACCTCCCTAGTAGGCAGATCCTCATTCCTCTTACTTTGGAAATCCAGTGCTTTCTGTTGGTTGAACTGAGATAAATGCGCCCCACTGTCCAATAATTAAGTATGAGACATACATAGTCTCAAGGGTCCTTACTTGAACTCAGTTTCATTGTGTCTGAAGCAGTATTTTTATATGCAAATGCTCTTAACTGTTTCAGGCAGGATTTTTAAGTCTGAAGATAAAGCCGCCCCAGAAAATTCTATTGGTATTATTTTATCCAGTATGCAGCTTACCTGGGCTCTAAATACTCATGATTCTACTTTTGCTCAGAATGTATTTTTTTAAATTTATAATTTGTCTTGGGGTCTTTTACTGTAAAACTAAAATACTAGAAGACTTTATTTAAACATGGAATCCTCTTCTGGACTACATGAAGTCACTTAACCCATCTTGAAATGTGTAAACTGTGTTGCAGGTTTTTTTTTCCACTTCCTTTAACACCTTGACTTCTGTTTCTCATTTCATGTGTATTGGTAAAAGGTGAAAAAACATATTTTGTAGTTGATGCTTCATTTTCTCTCGTGGGGGGATGGTTGGATTCTGAAACTTTAGCTTACAGACTTCATTTTGCTGCATCTGTTGTGATTCCTCTAACTGGAAAAAAGAAAACCAAATCAAAATAAGTCCGCCTTAAGCTAAGCTGTCTGTTGAGGAGGGTCTGCCGTCATTGCATAAATAACACTCAAGATGGTCTAGCATTGTTAGCAATAGCAATGCAAGAATTACTAACTGGGTTTTATACAAGATGGGCGTAGTACAAAAGTGCATCCGGGTGACATGACATACTTGGATCCCTTCCTGCGCAGAATGTGCACTTTTACTAATTAACATGACATTTCACAATCTCTTATTTGTTATATCATGTTGGTAAGAAGAATACTGTTTGATATACATAGATAACAGATAGCAGAGTTGTTTGTTTGAGTCAGTGTGGACTAGCAGACGTTTCAGCTAACTATCCTCTTTAAAAAGTGGGTGAGGTAATGTCTTTTATTGGGCCAATTTCTGTTGATGGGAGGGACAAACATAGTTTACATAGAACTGTTCTTCAGGTGACCTTAAGCTCTGTGTGAGCTTGAAAGTTGTCTCAGAGAAACTGAATTCAGGATGAATCATGTAGAACAAGTATCTTGATCGAGAGGCCATGAAGAAAGTGACAGTCATCATCCAAAGAAGTGCCACGGAAGGGCTGTTGAAGGACTTTTTTGGTTCAGAGAAGGCTGCATAATGTGAAGACATAAAGCAACAGTAGCCGATCAATAATGAGACTTAATACCCCCAATTAAAGACTGTAGTAAGAAGACCAAAAAAGTGCCACCCAGGGCCAAATAACAGAGTAAAAGAAGCAGCAAAAAGGCTTCCTTTAAAAATTGAAAGTTTTAAATCCTATTGAGAAAAATAGAGAGGAGCATTAATTCTGGCAATTTGAGTGCAAAAGTATAATTAGGCAGGCCAAAAAGAATTTGAAAAGCAACTAGCCAAAGACTTGAAAAATAACAGCAATTTTTTGAAGTAATCAGAAAGTGGAAACCTGCTAAACAACCAGTGGAGACACTAGTTGATTGAGGAGCTAAAGGGAGTGCTCAAGGACAATAAGTACATTGCAGAGAAATTAAATGAATTATTTGCAACAGTCTTCACTGCAGAGGCTGAGAGGGAGATACCCACAAGAGCCTTTCTCTTTGTGATGAATCTGAGGCACTGTCCCAGATTGATGAGGTTTAAGGAGAGGTTTTGGAATAAATTGATGAATTAAACAGTAATAAGTCACCAAGAGCATTTGGTATTCACCCAAGAGTTGTGAAAGAACTCCAATAGAAAATAGGAGTTCTACAATCTGTGTGGTATGCAATTTATCATTTAAATCAGTTTCTGTACCAAATACCTAATGTGACCCCAATTTTTAAAAAAGCTTCAGTGGTGATCCTGGCAATTACAGGCTAGTAAGCCTTACTTCAATATGGGCAAACTGGTTAAAACTGTAGTAAAGGACAGAAATATCAGACACAGAGACGAAGAACACTGTTGGGGAAGAGTCAACATGGCTTTTGTAAAGGGAAATTGCATATCCTGATCATTCCCTCTGAAGTATCTGGCACTGGCCACTGTTGGAAGACAGGATGCTGTGCTAGATGGACCATAAGTATGACCCAGTATAGCTGATCTTACGTTCTTAGACTCTGATGATTCTTAAAAACAAAATGTGCACTGAATCTAGAATACACAACTGAGACCTCTCTGTAAACCAGAAGGGTAACAGAGACTTTTAGCTTCAGGATTCTAGATGTGTGGATCTCTCTTCAGAGCTATTGTTTGTAAATTACATCCCAATCAGGAGTGAGAGGGGATGAGTTTCTAGTCAAGACAACTATTTTACTTTGAAGAAGCCCGTTTTGGATGAAGTTAACTTTGTATTTAATACTCATTGCCAACAGCACTTGTTCCAGTTAACCTGTCCATATATTTAGTCATTGAGAGTAAGCTGATGTCTCAGATATACCTGAAAATCTTCCTTTTCTACCTTTCTAAACATCTTTACTGCAGTGGTTCCCAAACTTTTCGGCATCATGCCCCCTTTTTGATTTTTGAGAAACCCTCACACCCCCCTCCCCAAAAAATAGCAGCAAAACTTGGGGTGGGATTGATGGGGGTTGTGTGTGGCTGGGTCGCCTCGTGCTCCCCCTGGAATTACGCCACCCAGTTTGGGAACCCATGCTTTACTGTGTAGGGTGTAGAGTGTGTCTACACAGTAAAGTTATTTCGGAATAATGGCTGTTATTTCAAAATAATTTTGAAATAATGGGAGGCTTATTCCAACTTCTGTGAACCTCATTCTACGAAGAATACCACTATTCCAAAATAGTTATTTCAGAATAGGGGCTGTGTAGATGCTCCACTGCTGCTATTTCGAAATAGACCTTCACCAGGGCCATTCTAAGTTATTCCTGGGGCTCTAAATCGAGATAGCACGTCTACATTAGGGAAGCCTGCTTTGGACTAATTTTGAGACTTTCCTGCTGTGTAAACGTGCTATTTTGAAATAAGCTATTTCAGAATAACTATTCTGGAATCTTCAGGGGGTAGCCAAATTAATCTGTACAGGATAAACTTAAAAAAACAACAAATGGTCTGGCAGCACTTTATAGACTAACAAAATATGTAGATGGTATCATGAGCTTTGCTTATTCCAAAATAACTGTACGGTATAGATGCAGCCTTACAGACTACTTTTGGTTCATCCATAGTAGCATGTTCAAGCTATTGTATACCATACTCTGCAAAACCAACATTCAAGGTAATTGTTTAATGTTGCAAAAATAATTTTATGTACAGCTGACTCTGTCTGCAGGATGTATGAGGGACAAACTAACTTCATCACTTTGTTGGGATCCGATTATTATGTATGAAATTAGCAAATTTGCATGTTTTTGGCAAGCCTAAACAATAGCCATGTAATTGAGGATTGTGTTACCTTCAAACATTCCTAGCAGCTCTGAACTATTTTTGGCTTGTCTTAAAATTTGTGCTTAGGGTTTTACTAGCTTTTCATTAAGGAAATGTTTGAAGATGCCTTTTTTTCTCTCAGTAACTATTACTGTACACTGAAAACCAATATAAATACAAAGTCTGTCTTCTCTTTCTAGAAATAAGTATCCAATAGCTAAAACACCAAAATGAATAAATCCGAACATAATATGCAATTTAAAATGTATGTTGTAAAGTTAGATCTTTTTAAAGGTAAACTGCAAAATGTTTTAAAAAATAGAATTGTGCTGTTTTTGTCTTTGAAGTACTGTGTGAAGGAGGCCTGACATTTTCAGAAAAACCAGTTTTACTTTTGTGCTCATCTTTTGGTTTTTTAACCTTGGGATATGGAGTGCAACAAGTCAGGTCTTCCTGGGTTTTGCTGGAGGATCTTTGGCATCTCTGATTGTGTGTATTGTGAGCTTTTGTGGTATATAAAGGGTTTGATGTACTGAACCTCAGATATCCTTTCTCCAAAACATTCAAGTAGGGCTTGACTACACAGCGATACTCAAGAAAGCTAAGGTGAATTAACTTGTAAATTCTGTACATTGACTTCACACCTTTAGCTGATTGATATGCCTTAACTTTCCTGAAGATATGTCTACACTAGAATGATTACAGCTGCAGTGCTGTAGTGTGATGCTTACTACTGTCATGAAGATTCTTCCCATTGTGGTAAATCTGCCTGTCTAGAGATGGCAGCTAGGTAGACGGAAGAATTCTTCTATTGGACCTATGGTATGTGCACCAGGGCTCAGGTTGGTTTAACTAAATGTCTCAGAGGAATGATTTTTTTTTTTCACACCCGGAGCAATGTAGTAAGTTGATCTAACTTTATAGTGTCTTCAGTAGACATAGCAATGACAACTAAGACCAACATTTACTCACCTTCAGGGTTTTTTGTTTTTCAAGAAGCCTACTGAAAATTCCTTCCCATTCAATTTCTCAGCCTTTGCTTTTGTGATGTGCTCATCTCACTTGTTCTCTGGTGCTTATGGATTGTTCCAGGCAGGACAGAGCCATAATGCAGGAAAAAATGTAGAAAAAAGCTTGGTTTTTAGTGAGAGAAGGAATGAAAATTAGCTGCTTTATTGACCATGCTTTTATATTAACTAGTCTTCTCTTTGATGCCAGGGTCTCAAAATAATTAAAATATAACATGTATTTTTTTCTGTAATATGTTTTTAGCCTGACTCTTTTCTTAGTAACTTGGGAGCAAGCTTATTTCTTCCTTACTCTTAATCATCAGGTCCATAATTTTGCTCAGAAAACTTCTGCTTTACAGAATTTCAGTTTGTGTTTTGTTTTCCTTTGATTTTTTTTTAATCTTAACCACTTACAGTTTCTATCATGGGATGAAGTTAGTTGTGCTCTTCAGCTGTTTTATTTCACTGTTAGCTTGGCAGAATGCCAGATGTGAAACTTTGTTCAGAGTGATTTCTCTGTATTTAGATGATATTCCTATGTCTGCATTTTAACATATTACAAAAGATACACCTTTAAATTGAGATTCTGTGTTTCCCCTTAGGGATGTAGAGTCCTGTTTAATTGGCTAAACCCGTGTTTCTCAAACTGTGGGTCCTGACCCCCAGGGGGCCGCGAGCAACTTGGGGGGGGTTGCAGCAACTTAGAGGGGGGTCGCGAGCAACTTAGAAGGGGGTCGTGGTATCACAAAGTTTGAGAACCCCTGGGCTAACAAGTTAAACATATTGTTCAACCCATTAAAGGGGGGTGAGCAGGGGAGCTGCTCCAGCCCACACTGGTTAACCTTAACCTGTAAGCCTCGCCCCTTAAGTGTGAGGCTTACCAGTTAAACTTCACATCTCTGGTTTCCCTGCTGCTTATCTGTTTTAGGGACAAATTAGCATCTGGGAGTCTTTTTTTATTTGTTACCTCTTCCAGAATTTAGGTAGCACTTGCGATCAGGAGCCTGCCATTCTATCTGCATCTGGCTAGGCATGATGAGTGATTTTGTTGGATCTAGACATCACCCCCTGTAACCCGTGTCTCTTTGTGCCTCTGGAACTGGAGGATATAGCCTTCCAATTCAGCAGGTGCTTGCAGCCACATCCTTCTGCAAAGGAGGCTCTGACCACCCACAGCAGCATCTTTTTACCCCAACATTGCAACCCTAGTCCTGGCTTGATGTGGATGGGAGACGTGGGTCGGGGGAGAGAGCTCCTCAGTCTGGGCATTGCGACTTGGTGCATGGGGTCGCCAGTGCCGTGTAGGTTTGGAAGTTCTGAAGTTAAATTAATAGATTGAACTAAATCAAAGTTAAATCAAATAACCACATATCTAGTACACAGGGTAGGCAACAGCCAACCTAGGTAGCTTAAACCTTATAGTTACACTCCTGAGAAACTGGAGATGACAATTAGAGCATTCTGTGTCTGTCTCTGGAGCTGTTGTGGACTTTGCCTTTATCCCAACATCCCACTGGCTGAGGATAGAACTGTCAGTGAGCTAACCCAGTCACTTCCTTCAAGAGTCTGCCATTTCTACTCCTTTCAAGTTTAGCTGTGAACACTTTCACCTGGAGACGGCTAATCTTGAAGAGATGATACAATAGATTTTGAAGCTGGCACACCCTTTCCGGTTTCTGTCCCCATTTTATTGAGTGATGAGGAGGACTCTGCTTTCCTGAGCAAAGAATTTTTCATCTTCTATTACTTCAGGTACGTCAGTTCAAAGGAACTCCCAGAACTTCGTATGTACCTCCTGATTCTAATGACATGTAGCTACTAGTGTAGGTCTATTTTTGTAATGAAGAATAACTGAGAGGAAAGCGGTGTTGGAGAAGGCCTAGAACTATGCAGTTGCTCCCCTTCCTGTAGTGATATGAGGCCAGGGAGTGGATGGGACATCAGAGAGGGCCACTAAGTATTTCGCAGTAATTATATCATATATATAGTAGCCCAATGTCTGTGACTCTGAAACGCTGGCTGTTCCCTCTGGGCGGCGCTGTTGCCTCCCGCCGTAGAGCTTGGCTGACTTCTGCACCGCTCAGCCGGGTCACAGATCGGAGCAAGCGGCGCAAGTGGCCGCTTGAGTTCAGCCCCATGCAGCACAGTGTGCTGCATGGGGAGCATGGACCCCAAACGGCCGCTTGCGCCGCTTGCTCCCACGCGGCGGCCCGGCTGAGTGGCGCAGAAGTCAGCCGAGCGCCACGGCGAGAGGCGAAGGGGGGCCGGGCGCTGACGTACTCAGCCAGGGGGCGGGTCTTGGAGCCTCTGTCATGTCCTTACTGTGCTGACATCTGGTCCAACCAGTCCGGGAGAGTTCGCAACCTGGAGCGGGCCCGGGAGGGAGGCGCGGGCTGGTGGAGCACAAGCAGCTGCACAGCCAGTTGGAGAGAAGCGGCGCTTTTAAGGGGAAAGTGCCGCTTCTCTCTAGTCGCCTGCTCCATGGCTGCCCCCTGCTCAGTCCTCCAGTTGGCACCTGTGAGTGGGGGCTGGGCACTGAGCCTGGCCGGGGGCGGGGGGAAGGCGGGGAACGACGGGGAGGGGAGAGGTGGAGGACAACTGGGAGGCTGCAGGATCAGTGCTGGGGTGAAGGGAAACAGTCCAGGGGTGCAGCTGGAGCTCATAGGCAGCCACTCAGCCGGGCTGCCGCGCGGAAGCAAGCAGCACAAACATCCGTTTGGGCTCTGCGCTCCCCATGCAGGAGGATGCGGAGAAGAGAAAGAGAGAGTGAGAGAGAGGCAGGAGGGGGAGGAGAAGAGAAAGAGAGAGTGAGAGGCAAGAGGAGGAGGAGAAGAGCGAGTGAGAGGCAGGAGGGGGAGAAGAAAAAGAGAGAGGCAGGAAGGGGAGAAGAGAAAGGGAGATGGAGAGAGAAGCAGGAAACGGAGGAGAGCTGGGGGGGAGGCAGTAGGAGGAGGGGAGAGAGAGAGAGAGATGGAGCGAGAAGAGAGAAGACCGAGATAGAAAGGGAATAGGACGTGGAGGAGAGACCTGAAAATCCCGTCTTATGACGGGCTAATTGGCTAGTATTTAATATATTACTGCTAAGTATTTCACTGTAGTTAAAGCATCTAGGAAACTTTTACTGTGTAGCCAGGTAGAGACATAACATAAAAATCATAACTCAGTTGTCTTATGCCGGACTAATTTCCTGCGGTGTTGCTACAACTATGTTTATGCACTGTACACTAAACTCTTTGTAGGGTGCATATAGACAATGGTAACAAGAGATTGATTATTCCAGACTTTGGATGGAGCATGGATACAGTTTAACAACACAGGCACAAGCTAGTTCAGTGCAAGAAGACTTAATTATGACTATTGCAGCAGTTAGAAACAAAGGCTAGTAGGGCAGGGGACATCTTTTTGTTCTGTGTTTGTATGGTGCCTAGCACAGTTAGTGCCTAGTCCATGACTGAACAGAAGTGGTCAAGATTATAGAGAGACAAACAGGGTTGGTGTAGGGCTTTCTCCAAGGAAGGTCTTCAGTATTGGAAGTAGCTTCCTTACCAAGTCTGAGGTAGCCCGAGTTTGACTTTTAGGGGGGCAGTGTCAGGTTCATTTTTCAGGCATTTGCATTAGGGAATGAGGTGAAGAGGGTGGATGAGTGATTTTTATTTTTTAAGGGAGGAAAGTTTTTCCTTTTATACTTCTGAAATTAGATAGATGTACATACATCTGAAGGTACATGGATACATTTTTATGAACCTCAAATTTAAGTAAATCTATTCTTTCCTTTGAAATCTTAGACACTCGAGGATTACGGGTGACAATCCCCAATTTTCTGGGATTGTATTTAGAAAGACCTTGTTGTTCTGCAAAAAATGCTCATGAGTTTTGCTTGGGTGTCCCCTTGCCTAGGGAAAGCTATGTAACTTGCCTTGCACAGCCTTGGCAAATGACAATACAAACATGGTATTTGGTGCATATCCCTGGGGGCTCCTAGGCATAGTATTGCTTTCAGGAGTTGAAAATGAACCAAACCAAATGAACTAGAGGTTAGAGTGATTCAGGGTGTGGTATGATCTCAAGCTCTGACCACTTCTACCAAAGTGCAATTGTGCAATTTTTCCTAATGTGATTCTCTTTCCTTGCATGCTCTGAACACTAGTGTAAGAGTTAACAATGCTCATTTAAACACAGCACTCCTTTAAAATGAGAGCAGTTCACCTTTCTCAGTGGTTGTTTGGGTTCAGGTGTCACTTTACATCAGGTGCTCTGTTGGAGGAGCTGCAGGGAAAAGGGGACATGCTTATAATTGCACATGTGGTGGAATTAGATGATTTGGTTAGGAAATTATTAGAGAGAGTCACATTAATGACAAAATTAAATCTTCCTCGCTATCCCATGACTTGCTTACTTATTGCTCCAGGAAAGGGTCTACAGTTTTTTATTGTTAGCAGCAAGTTTTTGTATTTCATGTTGTTAGAAAAATACGATCTTTCTATGCAACTGAGATTTAATAAAATATGTACTGTCCTTGTAATGGAAAAACCTTTACACCAAATATGTACACAAGAGAGGCATCAAAACGAGGCTGAGCATTAGGGAATTTGATCGCCCTTTTTAGTGTACTCAGAAGAGGAGTGCTTCCCAGCCAGCAAGCCAGAATCTTTAGTCAGGTTCTTTGAATATTATCATGAGCCTGAACACTTAAGAAGTAATGTACGATATAATATTAATATTTTATTACAACTTTGCCTTCATAAAAATAAAAATGTTGCTGATTACATCAATAAAGCTCCTAAGATTTTAAAAACTCTCCGTATACCAACTCTGCAAATACCATCTCTGCTTATACCAGAATGAACCAGTTTTTGTTACAGATGATTCTCGTCTTCCAAGATAGATTCGAGTTTGGGAATAGGAACATATTAGATTAGAAAAACAAACTTTAAATAGTAAGATGATAAATCTGAGTGGGTTTTTAGTATGCTTATTATTTATATTCCCTTTTGGAATTGCTCTCGAGGGAGGGATCTGATTTCTGGCTTATGCCAGGCCTCTGGTCCTTATGCCCAGTACTCAATCATCCATGTAATCCATTTGGGCCATTTTACAACATTTACAGTGTTTCTTTTTGGGATGAAGTGCATTGAAGTTCTTTGTGCATATAGGCCAAAACCCAGGTGCACAAACCTCTGGCCAACACATGGAATTGAACCTCATAGCTGTATGGACAAATCTATACATCTGAAGCTAAAGGACGAGGCTCAGTAGTGAGAGGCTAGGACACTTGCATCCTGTGTCGACTGGGCACGGATGCCACGGAGCATGCAATTAACAGTGATTTATACCAGGAACTGCCCACTGGAGTTAATAGGAACAGTGATTGCTGTTCATTTTTGGAAATTAGGTGTCTTGTTAAATTAGGCACTTAACAAGGCCAACATTTTCAGACTTGTGCGCTGCTTTTAAGAACAGGAAGTGATCTGATCAGATAAACCAGCAGTCTTCCTCTCTGTCTTGGCAGTTAGACCAAAGCAGGTGTTCTGAAAATCAGTTTCCCAGACTACTTTGTGTCTTGTAAGCAACACCCTCAAATTTCTTCAAAGTAAATTGGGGTGGGCAGGAAGAGCCAAAGAACAAGATGAGATACTGAGTACTTAAAAAAAAAAAAGGCTTAAATATTTATCTTCCAACTCCAGTGTCTTCCATTACTAACAAGATTAGCACTGTAATGACATGACAATGGGTTCCGATAGGCCTCCAGTAACTTAGGTGTGGCTTGTGACACTTAATCTGAACAAAACTTGACCACACTTTTCCCCTGGTGATAAACTAATCTTCCCCTATGAATATCAGCTAGAGAACAAAGCTTCTTGCAGTTCTCAGATGACTGATTGCTGGGCTGCATGCTAAAAATGGAAATATTCCTGTAGTACACGTGGAAAAAAACTCTCAAACATTGTACCAATTTATCTGGAAACTCTCTTTTGAAAGCTCTCCAAAACTAGTGCTGCTCTTAGTGTTGAGTACACTGAAGAAATTGTACCATGTTATGAATGTCTTGGCCTTGGCATGCCTGGTAAATGTCCTGGCTCCATGGATGCAAGTCTTCCAAATGGCTTGCACCCAAGCCAATAAGGTTTGGGTTAGATTTGATTTCTGCAAGGCTAACCACCAGTTCAGTGTCCTTGTGGGAGGCGCAAAAATGGCTGAGTGAATCAGTTCAAATAGAACTTACTGCTGTACCTGATATCCAGAAGGCATTGCAGTTGAAAACCGCTTAGAATGACACTAGTTTAGCAGCTTCAGAGGGGTAGCTGAGTTAGTCTGTAACTGGAAAAAATTAAAAAACGAGTACTCTAGCAGCACCTTAAAGACTAACAAGTGAAACCTCCAGGGATTCAAATTCACATGATTAGTGTGGTTGCATTGAATGTTTTGTATTTAAAAGGCTAGAGCTACCTTATTGATTCAGTTCTGTGGTGTAGGCATGGACTTGGACACAAGAGAGGAGGTCAAAGAGAATTACTGGGTAAATCTTCATAGAAGGCTTTTGTCTGTTTTTGAAATGGAATAAAAGTGCATTTGGGCAGGTGGTTCAGTTCACAGACTTGCATCACTCTGTGAACTCCTGATAAATTACGACTTTGGAACTGGTAAATACTGCCCCATGTGCCAGTTCTAGTTCCTTCAAAGCAGCACTAAAAGGTGTCTGGTTCCTACACGTGCCCTGAACAGGCCCTAATTCTCCAAACACATCAGGATAAAACTTTTTGCTGTGCTACTGATGTTGACTTTCTCAGACTCTATCCTAGACATGAGGGCAGCTTGACTTTACGTAACTTGAAAATTTTGCAGCAGTGTGTGTTTCTGACTGACTTGGACTTAAATAGGAATGTTATAGTTAGGACTTTCACATTACTATAGTCAACGTAGCGTATATTGCACATGGTTTCCCAGTTTGGTCCCCAGCATAACTTAGAGCAGCCTCAGAGCTGTATTCCATCAGCTTGGAACTACCTTTTTCACTGCATATAAACTGCCTATCGGAGTCTCTTGGCAACCGGGAGCCTGCCTCCGACTCAGTGGAGGGTGCTGTTGGCTCTGATCTCTGCTCATCCAAGGTGTAGGGTATGAGGACAAGCTAGAGTTGGAGTGGTAGGAGCACAGTAATGCATTGCCATCAGGTTTCCTTATAGTTTAAAGTTGGAGTTGACTCTTGAAGTGAAAGGAAATCGGCAGGGGACTAGACTTGAGGTTCCTTCCAGTTCTAGTGTTCTGTGTGTCTTGTAGGGCTCCTTCAGCCTGCATTATGCTGCAGAGGCTCCAGTTATGCAACAGGGCCTTGGATTCATTTTGATATTAAATACAGTTGATGTAATGCTGTCCCAGAGTTACTCTGGGCTACGGATTCCTGTGCTGGAAAACAGATGACTGTTGTAAGAGCTGTCAGAAGGGGCGGGAAAAGGCTGAAGGCCTGGGCAGTTGGTTTTCTTGGCACCAAGAAAGCACGGAAGGTATGTTTGGGTTTGGAAATCAGGAGACAAATGAGGCTTTATGCGGGGGAGGTTGCATTTCTTCTTTCACCCTTTTGGGTATGGGTGGAGGTGATGTTACATTTAGAGGTGGAGAGATCTGGATTTTTTGTTTCCTTCCCAAGCGCTCCTCCGCGACAATTCACTGTTCTAATATTGGCTACTAGTTTCAGTGATGCTGGATAATTGCCCAAAAGAGGTGTTTACACTAAAGCGCTTGGTGGTGAATTAGTTAATAGTGGCACTTGAACTGTCCAGTTATTCAGAAGCTGGTGTAACCCAGAGCTGAACCAAGCTCAGATGCTTTAGGCTTGAGAAGGCTGTGGAATTCATTTTATACAGCACACTAGGTCTGTGTAGCAATAAACAAAGGGTCCCCGCCCTAAGATTTACATTCTGAAGTCGGTAACACAGAGTGGGAGGATGCCGATAAACAAGGAGTGGGTGAAGGGGTTTGCAGAGGGCAAAGGCAAATAGGTGAGATTATGAGGTGACGTGTGTGCATGCTCCTTGTTGGTTCCTCTTTTAAAAACCGGAGGCAGGTCCAGGATTAGAGTAAAGAGGAGGTCAGTGTTGGGAGAGGAAAGGCTGAGAGTGAGTCAGGGAAGATCGTGGGGCTTCTCCTGTGGCATCCGGAACTGTGAGCCACGCTGTTACCCCTTTCATCATCTGTAAGATGCGTATCAGCTCTCTGACACACCAGCCTTTTGGCCTTGCCAGCAAGCTCTCCAGGACTCTATCAGGTCAGCCCATGACTTGCAGTTGCTAACCAATAAATCCCAGTTCCTAACTTCCCCAGAGATGTTTCTGCATTGTCCAGTCCCTCACGCTGAGCACCTCAGAAGTTACGTTCTCTGCTTCCAGTGTGCTCCCTTAGGCAGGGAGGGGCAAAATGCGGCCTGTGGGCCGGACACAGCCCGCCAAAGCTTCAGATCCGTCCACCACGATCCTCTGGGCCGCCAGTGTTCTGCAGCCCAGTGGGAGCCAGCGGGGCAGGACCTGCCATGTCCCGCACGCCACTCAAAGCCTGTGCGTCTTTGTGCTGTGGGCCCCATGGGGGGCGGCATCCACAACACAATCCTCACAGCTCCCATTGGTGGCACAGAGACACACAGGCTGGCCCCGGCAGCCAGCCACTTTGAGAGACATGTGGGGTGCAGCAGGCAGGGAGCCTGCCCCAGGATCCTGCTGAGCTGCTGGCCAAAAGCCACCTAGGGCAAGTGCCTCCCAGTCAGAACCTGTCCCTGGTACCCCATCCCCATCTCACATCCCAACTCCCTGCCCCAGGTTACACCCCAAACCTTCTGAACCCCCTCTGCACCCCTGCCCCAGGTGAAAATCTTCTCAGCCACTCAACCTCCCTCTCAGACCCTGTACCCCCTCCTGCACCCCAATTCCCTACCCCAGGTCACAACCCCCTCTTTCACCCAAATTCCCTCCCAGACCCCACACCCGCTCCTGGCACTCCAATCCTTGACCTGAGCTCCCTTCTGCACCCAATCTCCATCCCAGACCCCACATCCGCTCCATAGAAAAGTGCGGCCCTTGACCACTTACCAAATTCTTGGAGTGGCTCCCCCATCAAAAATTGTTGCCCACCCCTGCTCTTAGGTTACTTGAGGACTTGCTCTCCTGCTCGATACGAAATCATCCCAGGTACGCTTGCCTCCCATGTGTAGAGGATTCACTTTTTATGAACTCAAAGGCTGCTGCTCCCCTTCAACCGTTGGGTGATGGATAACTTGAAAGTCTCTTTGCCTTCGTTATATGACCTCAGCGTTCACTGTGTCTGTTTCCAGAGCCAGGAAGGCTTCCTGGGATGCAGCCTCCATCCCTCATAGTGATTCATAGAACACTAGAGCTGGAAGGGACCTAAAGAGGTCATCAAGTCCAGTCCCCTGTCCTCATGGCAGGAACACCATTTAGATCATCCCTGACAAACACAGAAGAGGGCACCTTGATTGTTAAGAGGTCATCTCCCCTGCTTCCTAGGTTCATGGCTTTGTTCATCTGATACGTCAGTGTGCTTTTTGCTGGTCTCTGCTCAGATAGGTAAATACACCTTCCTTTGTCTGGAGCAGGCTGGGCTTTTATGCCCTGCCTGCCAAATGCATTTAAGAACATGTTTCCAGCACGCAGGTCAGTTTTTGTGCACACCCCGTGCATACATCACATGATGAATTGCGAGACCAGCCTGTTACTGATTTGCGTATGACACTTTGCAAATATCGCTTAGACACAGATTAGGACAACTGTGGTTTGGGGCAATGAATGTGTCAGGTGTGAGGTATCCTGTGCCCTCTGCCAGTTGGTACTGATGTCTCCCAGGGTTGCAGGATGTTCCAAAGCAGGGGCAGTAAGTGATGGGTGTGGAGTTGTTCATGAGGTGAAAGCAGGAGAGCCAAAAAACATGAGCTGAAGCTTCCAGGGTGCAAGATGTAAGCAGGGGGTTGAGGCGAGGTGACCACTGATGCTCTGCAGGCAGGAGCAGCCCTGCATAGGGGCTTTGCTGTGAGGATGAAGAGTCTGATTGTTGTAGAGAAGTGATTGGAAGCCAGTGTGTGGCCCCAAGAGGGGTGCATGTTTGATGCCCACAGAAGAACGGGCCAGGAAAATGACGGGCATCTCTAAAAATGGCAGCTCTTCAGTCTTCTCTAGAGAGGTTCATTCCCTCCACAGGCTGACCTCATGGATGTCTCTAGATGCCTGTGCCTTGTACATTCTTTGTAGCCTCAATGCTTGTTTGAGAAGCGATGTTGACACAAAGTCTGAGCAATGGAACTTGTCCCAGTGGCGGGGTAGTCACCCCTTCACCGTGGTTCCTTAGCTCTCTTGAGCGAGGTGTTTGGGCAGCCCTCTGCAAAGGCATAACGTTGTCCATGAGTAATAAGCAGCCATGAGCGTAGCAGCCCTTGGTGCATTAAGGGAGTGAGACGTTGTGCTACTCCTGGAGATGCAGCATGTTAGTGCCACCCCGAGGGAGGGAAAAGAAGATACGGCTTTTAAACCCCTTTTGCGCCTTCGGTCAGCCTAGAATCCTAGCGACCAAAACCTGCCTGTGGTATAAGGGAGGGAGCTGCTTTAAGTTACACCGCTGTCTGTGCTGCCCAGAGTGGCTGCAGTAGTGGGGGTGCCCTACCCCCTGTGCTGGCACTTGCAGGGGGCTTGCCAGCGTGTGACTGGCTTATGCACTATCTGTGCTGGGGACATTCTCCTCTGGCTGGGTGTGAAGCTCTTACGAGCAGTTAATGTGGATTGTAGCAGAGGGGAGAATCCCTCCCATTGTGCCTTTTGTGGGTATCTTTGACAAGTGTTAAAGAGAATAGCCATTTTCAGTCAGATAGGGCATGCTGCCTCCACTTTCAGAGTTGCCACTGTGTCTTGCTGGTGGGTTTAAATAGCATTTTGGTAAAGTCACAACTCTTTCCTCTCCTTTGAGGTGACCTTGGCTGTCAGTTATGAGGTCCCTTCACGATTGAACCCTGCAGGTCTGTTTCCTGGTCAGTGTTGTCTTCGCTGTGCATTACGCTGGTCTTTTGTTGATGTTTTTGAGAGTGTTCGTTGCATGTTAATTATCTGTGGTTCTAACCTCCCTCTTTCTTTTGCTCTTCAGAAATGTCATTCTCAGGAGTATGCAAGAAACCCTAGAGAACGGTGATGTCTAAGTCTGCATGGAGTGACAACTCTAAGGTACTTTTTAACTTATTGCACAGCTTATTACAGGAATTGTTTACCGGTGCATAGATCATTGCTCTGTGATTTCCTCCCCTCTGTGTAAACCCATGGCATCCGGCTCAAGACCCCCTGTGATTTTTGGAGGGGCTTGCCATGTGGAACATCACCTTTTCCACAACAGTGACCTTATCTCATGATCCCCTAGAACTCTGAGGCCAAAAAAAAGTGTCATTCTGCAATGACAGACCAGCAGGCGAAGTGAGCCGTCCCTCGTAGATAAATTCCAGCTTCAGGATTGGTCTGGGTTTGTGTGAGAACACAAATAGCCTGTGTGGTGTCGTCTACCTCAAGCTATATATGCTCTTCTGAGTCACCACGTATCACTCTGGCTGCCCTAATAGAGACGTTTTTCCTCTACTCTGCGTCGTCCCCTATAGTTATCCCAGTAAGACCACATCTTGGGCTGGTACTTGCTGTCAGCCTTGATGGTATTCCCAGATCAATGAGCTCCTGGACGTCTGTGTAACAGGAGGCTTTTAAAAAATACTTTTCAGAATGCATCTTTCTCGGGGTAAACATATTGTTCAAATTTAAACAAAAGGCCTTTTAATAATTGTTCCTGCCACACTTGTTAACTTTCTATTAGCTTTCTCTGCTGCTTGATCCTGCAGTGATGCCATAATACTGAATTTTGGACAGCCTTCATCGTTACCGTGGCAACAAACTGATGTCACTGATTCAAGGACATGACTTCAGTGCATGATCATGCAGAGGCAGAACCTGGGTTGTGAAGGAGAAAGCTGACGGACAGACACCTGAAAAGCAAGCAAGGGAAAGCAAAGTGTTTCTGTTTGAAAATCCCACTATTTAAAAGGCAACTCTGAATCTGGTCACGTCTTAGAGATGGGAATGTTCTGCCTGGATGGATGGATGTTCTTAGAATCGATATGCTGACATTTCACAGGTATCCTGTATCTTTTAAACTGAGTGTTCCTTCTTCGATGGGAAATGTACTCTTCAGCGTGAGACCTTTTAGTGTGCCGGTTTAGGACTGCTTGTATCTCGTGTACTTAGTGAGAAAATGTTTACTTCATTAATACATTCAAGTAATCACATTTGCTTTCTGAAGCCTTTATTTCGCCCGAACGTAATGTTTGAAGGTGAAAGGGAACGCTGCATCTGCATTATAGTCACATTTTCCTATATCCTATTAGCAGATTCCAAGATTGTTTAATATGGTCTCCACCCATTTCATTTGGCTGCAACCTTTGCTCCCATGAAAGCAAGGCTGATTGTTCTGATTTGCTGTGTATATGTGCTTTGGCACGGCATAAAGGTGCCTACAATAACACATCCATTGTCTGAAAAAAAGCAGCTTGCAGTAATAACTACAAATAAAAGGGTGCAGTGCTGGGGCAAGATAGATAATGATGCTTTTCCCACCCATTACATACAGCAAATTCTTTACCCTCTTGCCTTTTTGTGAGAGCTCTTCACAGTGATCTAGGATTTAGTTTCATTAACAGAGGAAAGGGGATTAAAGTATTTGCATAGTTCACTGCTGTGCTCTAAGTTAGTGACTTTCATCCTTTCAAGATTACTGTACCCCTTTCAGGAATCTGATTTGTCGTGCATGTCCCTAAGTTTCACCTCATTTAAAAACTTCCTTGTTTGCAAAATCAGACACAAAAGTACAAAAATGTCACAGCACGCTGTTACTGAGCAATTGCTTACTTTCTCATTTTTATCTCATCGCTATAAAGTAAGTCAACTGGCATATAAATATTGTACTTGCATTTCCGTGAACATTTATACACAGCAATGTAAACAAGTCGTGTGAAATTTTAGTTTCTACTGACTTCGCTAGTGGTTTTTCTGCAGCTTGTTGTAAAACTAGACAAATATCTAAATGAAGACCCTGGAAGACCTCTGTGTACCCCCAGGATTAGGTGAACCCCTGCTTGAGAACCACTGCTCTGAGTCATTTTCTCCTGAATGTGAACTGGTCAGCTCCTCACATTGGAGGATGGGAGACCTAAAAGCTCTTGTGCGCACAATGAAGCGGTGCAATGGACTTGCTAATTTAAATGAAGCATTTTCACTGAGTAGCCTGCATACCTCCTTGGGGGGAAAAAAGCTGGTGTGAGGCTTGTATAGTTTAGAGTACAGTGCGGGTTGACCCCCTACAAACCAGGACGCTCTGGCCAGGCAATAAACCATGGATGTTCCTGGGCCAGAGAGCCCTGGTGGTCAGGAGTTGCACAGCAGGAGGTCTTGCGGCTGGGAGCCCTGCTGGCAGCTAGGAGTCTGGCCGTGGCCAGTGGCAGTGGGGCCCAGCAGAGGATCCTCGGAAGCAGAGCCTGGCCAGGGCCAGGAGTGGAGCCAGGCAGAGTGTAAGGAATTGACCTCCCCTGGTTTGGCAAACTCCCTCGTCCAGTCTGGTCCTGAAGGTGCCAGACCAGGAGGTCCAACCTGGAGAGTCATTCCATTCTGAGCTAATATTGTTAAAATGAAGTTATTTTACTAATTGAGTAGTCGGTAGAATTTTTATCGACTGCTCGATTAGTCAGTAGGAGAAGGCAGCCGGCTCAGTCCTGGCTTGCGCCGGGGCCGCACCCCACGGCAGCTCTGCAATTTAAAAGGCAGTAGGAGCCAGGCAGCCTGCCCCCACAGCTCCCACTGTGTTGTAAATTGCAGAGCTACAGTGGGGTTTGGTCCCGGACCTGGCACGAGCCAGGACTGAGCCAGGAGGTCCCAGTGGGGAGTTGAAATTGGGAGTTGTGGAGAAATTGCAGAGGGTCCAGAGCAGAGCAACAAAAATGATTAAAGGTCTAGAAAACATGACCGATGAGGGAAGACTGAAAGAATTGGGTTTGTTTAGTCTGGAAAAGAGAAGACTGAGAGGGGACATGATAGCAGTTTTCAAGTATCTAAAAGGATGTTACAAGGAGGAGGGAGGAAAAATTGTTCGCCTTGACCTCTGATGCTGGACAAGAAGTAGTGGGCTTAAATTGCAGCAAGGGTGGTTATAAGTTGGATATTAGGAAAAACTTCCTAACTCTCAGCCAAGGTCTACATTAGACCAGGCAGGTTGGCTTAATATATGCCAAAATGGGTAGCTGGATTCAGCTTACCTGAAGCTTCTACACTGTGGGAGGCTGACAGGAGCACATGCTGTTGTCGGCTTCCCTTAATTCTCACAGATCGAGGAGTACCGGATGCTGGCGGGGTCTGCCCTAAGTGTTTGAATTCGGGGTCTACACTACGATCTCCATAGTGTAAACATGCCCTCAGGTTAACACTGGAATAAATTGCCTAGGGTGGTTGTGGAATCTCCATCATTGGAGATATTTAACAGCAGGTTAGATAAACATCTCTCAGGGATGATCCATTCTAGACGGAGCTTGGTCCTGCCGTGAGGGCAGGGGACTGGACTTGATGACCTCTCGAGGTCCCTTCCAGTTCTAGTGTTCTATCTTTCTATGCCACTGCCTAAAAAGAAGGAAAGACCTGACAGTGGGAAAAGAAAAAGGGGGATGAGGGGAGGAGAAGGCATAAGTGACGGGAAAAAGCCGAAAAAAAGAGGAAGGATGGTTGACAGGATGTTTATTGAATAAAGGCCTCATCAGATGGAAGTGTGATAGGTTTACAGTGCGTAACAGTAGATCACTGATCCACATCTCCAGCCTTGGGAATAAAGGCCATGGGTTTTCAAGTTGTTGAAACTCACATTTAAAAAAAAAAGACTTGTGTGTGTAGTCATTCTTAATAATCTAGGAATCCCTAATGAATATATGAAGTAAATTTTGGTGGGTTCTTATCCTGTCCCTGTGCTATATAATATTCTCTGTGGCATCTGGTAGCTGTGCCTGAAATGATTAAAACTGAGAACTTTCTGTAAAAGTCAGTTCACTGTTTGCAGTTTGTTTAATTTTTTTCATCTTGGCACTTGGAACAGTCAATTTCACTTCTTGGTTCTTGTGCATTAGCTGAAGGCTGCAATGGCAGGGTGTTGTAGACTTCAACTGACAAATATTTCTCTAAAAGTAAAGGGGGTGCAAAAAAATTTAGAGAAAACATTTTTTCTCATTGGTATTCCTTGACCAAACCTTGGTTTTTACATACCCTAAATCAGTGATGGGCAACACAGACTAGTGAGTGGGCCGCATGTGTGGCCCTCCTTTGTCTCATTGGGCTGCATGATTGCTAGTGGAGAGCAACCTGCAGCCTGCTGGGGTTCCACCTGCGGCTGGTGCACCCCTCTTCGCCCACGTCTCTCGCGCACTGGAGCCCTGCACTGCCTACTCCTCCCCTTCCCTTCCAGCACTTTCAGAGCATTGCGCCATGAATTCGCTGATGTGCACTCCGTCCGTCCCCGCTCCTCCACCGCCCTCCTAGCGCTTGAACAGCCGCAAACAGCTGATTCATGGTGTTCCAGCTCTTGGAGGGAGGGGGAGTAGCAGGCACAGAGTGTGAATCGGCAGATTCATGGCGCTCCGGTAGTGTTGGGAGAGAGGTGGGGGGGAGTAGGAAGTGTGGGTCTCCAGTGCCTCAGTGCGTGAGAGGTGCATGGGAGAGAGGGACAGACAGGGTCCATGGGCCCCAGTTGGAACTCCAGCAGGGCACAGCTTGTCTCCCACTGCCCTAAATCCCCCTCTCCTTTAAACACAAATGATTTGCTATTGCCTTTATGCATTCGCCTGTCTACTGAGGACGTGGTTCTACTCCCCAGGAATTACACGAACTGTGTTTTCAGCACAGGGATTCCTCTTGCTCCTGCACGTAGTTTCATTTCTCTGTCCTGTTTTGAAAGGCTGCAGGGTGGGATGCAGCCACAATGAGTTTCCAGATTCCTATCAGTGTGAGTTAGGAGGGACTGTTTTTAATAGTGATGATAAAAACAATTATTCCCAGTTGGAGGTTAGTCAGTGGTACAATTGTCAGAGCTGTGAAATAGTGCCGGGATAGCTCAGAATGGAAAAACTAAGACTTAAAAAAAAAAACCCTTTATTTGAGACGTTTGAAATTTTTTCCTGCAAGCTTGTAGAACACTAATGAGACATGTTATGTTGAGCGATGAAGTTGATCCAATTTGATTATTGCTCTTGCAGTGTTCTTTCAGGCTAGTAAACTTAATTTGGCTTCCAGAAGAGGGATTTAGTTGCAGTTTGTTAACTAAATCCCAACACTATAAGCAGGCAATCTGAAGTTGTGTTTTTTATTCTGTCTGTAGTGTTATGGTCTCACATCATACAGTACATCTCTTTCTGAACATGCATGTGCAGAGACACCTAAAATATGTTGAATAGCTTCATAGTGATACCATTGCCCCTTTCAACTTAAACCGGGTCAATTTAAACAAGCTTATTGGACGTTGTTTCAAGTACTTTATCTGCTTCTGAATCCCATTGCCAGTTTTTTCGTGGTTTCACTTTTCCTCTTAAAAATTCTTTTGATCTTCTCTGCTCTGTGGGTTTCTCCCCCTACATAGAAGATACTGACTGATCCCACAGGGAGAACAATGAAATTGACTATACACAAAGTTCTGTTTTCTCAGTTTGCTTACTCTGTGCATTTCACATTTTTTTATTTAATCTTTCAGTTAGTCATTCTACTGGTTACTTGGAATAACAGTAGGGACAATGTTTTTCAGACATATGCTTTTTTAGAAGATAGCAGTTCGCCTCAAGAAAACTCAAAGCACACAGTAATACTCTTAAAGCCCTGCAGTGGGATTGGGGTCCCATGAGTCCTGCAGGACCAGCTGCCATAATAGCAGGAGTGGGTAAAATGTACTTTGGGGGGGAGCGGAATTGGGTGGGGACAAAAAGCTGACTGTGATCATTTGTGGGAAAACATTAAATCTCTCGTCAGTATGTCATAAATAAAATTTCAGCAATATAAAGCAAGTTTTTCTTTTTTTAAAAAGTAAAGGTTTTAATACATGTTGAATTTCCTAGTCCAGCACCCTCGGGATCTGACTGGTCCCGAACCAGGGAATTTGCCAGATCCGGGGAGGTCAGTGTTGGCGCCTTTGCTGCCACCCAGGTCCCAGCCCCTGGCCACGGGGCTCTGCTTCCAGCCCCTGAGTGTACCCCATCTCTGCTGCCCCCTCTCCCTTCCTGAGTGTGAACGCTGCAAATCAGCTGTTTGTGGCTCTTCAGAAGTTCTGGGAAGGTGGGGGACGGTAAGTGCAGCATTGTCAGTGCATGAGGAGTGGGAGGCCATGGGGGGAGTTTGGCACCAGTTTTTCCCAGGGAGTGCCCCAGCCTGGGAGCACCCACAGGCTCCCTGACAATGACAGACCAAGGCTATTGCTGGCTGAGGGAATCCCAGATTATAGATGTTCCTCCTAATAAAAGCGAGGGATAGAAAAGGGTGATGTCTGTTACAACAGGAGTTGAAGGGTTTTTTTTTTACGTGGTTTAGGAAAGATTGTTTTATTCTTTTAGTGGTAAAAATTGTGTGTGTGTGTGAGAGCGAGAGAGAGAGAGGGAGAGAGAGTGTGTGTGTGTGTGTGTAAAAACCCAACTTTTTTGTTTAAGTAGTTGGAGGAATCTCTCTTTTGCAGGATTTGCAGGGTCTGGGTTTTTGCAGGTGGGAGCAGGATAAACACACAAAAAACAATGCAGGAGCTGGAGGAAGTGTGTATTGCAAATTAGGGAAGTAAGGGAGTAGTTGACTACCCGATAAGCATGTGCTCGGACTCCCCTCGGACAGGGGCTGCTGCCGCAAATAGATAGAGGGCAGGCAGCACCGCAGAGCTGGTGCTGGTGGGGGAACTGGCTTTTAAACCGGCTTGCACTGGCTCCTGCTTTCTGCCTCTTCCCCCTGCTGCATCTGATACAGAGGCAGCAAGGGGAGGGGGGCAGAATGCGAGTAGTCGACTAGATTACTCATTCATGTCCCTAGTGTGTACAGTCACACACTAGAAAAATCCTTTAATGACATTTGGATATTACTTTTTCAGCCTTTATTTTTGGCTTTCCAAATAATTGATGACATTGCAATTCATGCTGTTTATCTTGTTAGTGCTAGTAGTTGGAACAGGTAGAATTTTAATCATCTAGTACAGGTTGAACCTTTCTAGTTGGGCACTCAGGATCTGACAGGTGCCAAACCAGAGAATTTGCTGGACCATAGGAGGTCAATGTTGTAGCGAGTAGGGATGGGAAAAGTCAGTTAAAAAGGTAACCATGTAACTGCTGCAAATCTTAGCTCTTACACTGTTACACACGCCGCGGGCTCTGAAGTATGAAGCTTAAATAAACTTTATACTGCAGAGCCCACAGCTAAGCCTCCCGGAGAGCAGGGCTGCTGGCCCAACTCCCGGGAAGGGGGCTTCTCTGCGGAAGGGAAGCCTCCACCCCGGGAGCAGAGTCGGGAGCGGAGTCAGCAGCTGGGCCTGCCACGGACAGGGAGCTGCTCCAGGCCCTACACTTAACCTGAACTGGTTAAACTTTGACATCCCTAGTAGCGAATGGGTCTCTCTCATTTATATTTTGCTGACGAGAATAAACAGAACAATGCCTGCAATCCTGCTTAGCAATTGAGGACTGTACTCAGTGCTTTTTTGTGACGATGCAGCCCAGAACGGCGTACTGTCACCTATTTTCCCAGCTCACAGAAAAGGAATGGGATTTCCCCCATGCGTACCAGCACCTGTTTTCCTGGTGCGGCTCGGCTCCTGACGGAAGCCGGCTCGGGACACGTGGCGGGTTTTTTTCCCCGCTCCCAGCGTGGTGCTCTGGCTCTTAAAGGGGCCGCAACTGCATTTCGGCCCCCAGCATGTTGGTGGTTTATTTTATTTTATTTTATTTTTTTTTGCTCCAGAAGTTTGACCCTGAGTAGTGGCACCTTTTTTCTTACAAAAAAAAGCACTGACTGTACTGATATACCCTATATAAGCCTATGCATAGCCCAGGCTTATCAGCTCTCCTCAGAACAAAGTGTAAGTGTTGTCACACAATTTTACTGTATTGGCACAAGGAAAGAAGTGTATAAAGCATAAAAACCATGCTTAGTTTAGCAGCATTACCAGCACTTCCACTGCTTACTGGGCTCTTAGAAGATATTTAGGGGTAATTTAGAACTAAATAAACAGCACCGAACACTGAGAACCAGGGCTGGTGGTTGTAAACAAACTTTATGGGACTGTGGGAAACTTGGCCACACCCATGATAAGTGCCCATCTGGCTAACTAAAATCATGCCAGACCATGGATGTTGCCAGACCAGGGAGTGCCAGACTATAGAGGTTCAACCTGTAGTTGCTAGTCCTAATATTATGGTTGTGAGCTCTAAGTTTTTGTAGCTCCTGATTGTTTTTAAGAGCCATGAAGTTTGTGGGTCTTGAAATTTATTGTTTCAAAGGGCTGTTGTAAAATCAGAGCCAGTAATATAAGAGAATACCGTACTGAACTTTGGTCTTTGCTGAAGTTATGTTATTGACTTGCCCCCCAAAAAGGCTTATATACGGTTGAACTTGTATGCAAAGGACATCCAGCATGATTTCTCCTTTGAAAGATTTATGGAGCATCTGACGTAATTTACCGAGGCACAGCTTTTAACTGAGGTTATCATATGCCTCTGTTCTTATCCACCATGCTAAATCTTTTAAGATGAATTTAAATGTGTGGGCTCATATTAGGGATGTAAAAGCATGCCTACTTGGTAACCGGTTAACTGGTTACCACGGGGGGCACAGCCCCCCTCTCACTGCAGCCCCTCTGTCCACAGCACAGCAGAACCCCAGTTGGCTGGAGCTGTAGTGCGGCATGGTGGGACTCTGGCCAGCCAGAGCAGCCCCTCCTCCCGCAGCATGGCAGGACCCCGGACAGCTGGAACAGCCCCTCTGCCCATGGAGGTCTGGAGGAGCGATCCCTCCAGACCCCGGTTAACTGGTTAAACGATTAAAATTATATTGTTTAACCGGTTAACTTCTAAAGGGGTATTTACATCCCCTAGTGATTTCAAATGCCTGTTGCTCTGCCTTGTCTTTGACTATGTGGACAGCGTCTGTGTTTGCATCTGGTAGGTTCTGGGGAATCTGAGGATTGGTGGCATCTTCTGTATAAACCTGCTGTCCCCTGGACCACACATCTGCAGGGGTTTGACACTGTGCCTCTCCTTCGCCCTGCAAGGACCTGTGAAGCTGGGTGCATGCAGCCTGCCTCTACTCTGATGGCTCTATGTGTAACTTTGTGCTGAGGGCCTGTGCTGGTGGGGTTGCTATGGTACGTATAGTGCAGCTGGGGATCCCATCCATGTGATAACACTACTGGAAGGGCCAAGCCCTGTGTTCTCTGCTTTGACACCTCACTCAGCTGTGCTCTTTTCATGCATGTGCTCTGACTTCATAACCTGGGCCCACAAAATTTGTAGGCATCCTCAGTCCGTGTCTAATGGTACTTAGCAAATGTGGCGCCACATGGAAATCACAGGGCCTGTTCATGTGAGGTAGTGAGTGCCCCCAGCACCGTCGAGTGTTGAGTAGGGATGTTAAAATGTGCTTATTTTGGTAAAACGTTTACATGGGGGGGGGGGCAAGTTGCATGGGAGTTAGTGATACAGAGGTATCAGCGTGGGAAGAGGCACTTAAAAGCCAACTCCTTGCGCATATCTGCTCCCTCCTGCCCCAGAGGCAGCAGCATGGGGTGCTTGCAGGGAACCTACTTAAAAATCCAGCTCCCCATGAGCACCAGCTTCTGCCTTTCTTCCACACACATGCCTCCCTCGCTGCTGCCTCTGATACAGAGGCAGCGGGGGGGAGTCTGCATGTAATTGTGGTGGTTAACTGATGAGTTTACATGTTTACACTAACACATCCCTAGTGTTGAGTCCTTAATGAGTGGGGTATGTCTGCCTTCAGTTTGCAATATGTCTAATTGGGAATTGGTTCAATTCTCGTACGTGTGCTCTGACTGAAAAGCTACACCAGCACTGTATGACTAAGAGACTGGGGCATTCTAGTTTCTGTAGATCCTGCTAAAACTAATCAGTTATAGATAAGATGGAGGTCCATTCTGCATTGAGGCCACATCTACACTGACAAGCTTACAGCAGCATGGCTGTACCGATACAGCTGTGCCGTTGTAGGATGGCTCAAATAGCTGCGTTATGCCTATGGGTGAGAACTCTCTCATCAACATAATAAAACTAGTTCAAGTTTTATTCTGAGTGGCAGTAGCTTTGTTTGCTGGAGAGTGTCTCCCACCGACATAGTGCTGCGCACACAAGAGCTTATGCCATAAAAACTTGGATGTTCAGGGGTATTTTTTTCCCACTGGGGAGCACGGTTACAAGTGCTAGCGTAAAAGTGGCCCGAGTTTCTCAGGGCATTGCTGGTGGGGATGGAGGTGTGTGCGGTGGGGGGAAAGGGACAGTTATGGTAGCTTGGATACCATCATTGTGAAATACAATAATTCTGTATTTCCTGGTTTCTAAAACAAAGTTTTCTTTGTCTTTAAACTCCATCATTCTTTAGTTAATTCTCTTTTTCTCACTTCTGATTGTTTTCCCACAGGAAAACCTAGCTCTCATCTACTTCTGTAGTACCGTTTGCATGCATACATATGTGCACGTGTGTGTATTCCATGTGAAAAAAGTTTAAAAAAAAATGCTGTTCTCCAGGCTTCATTAAAATGGGACAGTTGGGAAATACATGAGCCAAGACTTCCACAGCCGTGTTATTGTAGTGGGTACTTTCTAAGCTTTATAGCATATGTTTTACAACATATAAAAATAAAGTATCACACTACACCTTGAACCAGTTTAGACAGGAGTGGAAAATACTGTGCTGGATGGAGAAGAGTGGCTGGGTTGATATTTCTGATGCAGGTTTTTGGGGGGTGGGTGGTTTTTTGGTTGTTGTTTTTTTGGACTGTGACCATAACATTGCACTAACATTTTTGCCTTTTAATTTCCGTTTTTAAAAATTAAATACTAGCTAAAAGAAGGAAATTGAATCTCTAGCTTTCTGTTTTGCAAAACTTCTCAGATCCTTGCTGTTGGGCTATTCTGCTTGCAAAGCTAACTGGCTGGTTGTTATTTGGCCAAAGCTTTAAAAGCCAAATAAATTACTTAAACTACTCTGAGGACTTCAGTTTTTATAGTTAATTAGCCAATGCAACAAGATGAACACTGCAATACAGACTGATAGTTTTCTCTTATGGATACACAGTCCTGAATTTGCAGATGTCCATAACTTAAGACAAGTTTGTTTTCAAACCTATCAAAGTATAAAAAGTTGGAGACTTACTTACTTACCAAGTTTGAAGTTTCGGAGGTCAGCTGTTTTGAGAGAGCCTTGCAAAATGAAAAAAAAAAAAAAGATATCTTTCATAATTTAAATCCTTCAAACTTTTGTTCAGAACAGACTCCAAGAATGGCAAATTCCAGCACAACATTGTTTGAGAAAGTTGTTAGCATGTGAAAATGTGGAGGGAAATAATAATGGAAACTCTGTGCAATTTGAACTAAAGCAGTGCTGTAACTGTTAGCACAAGTACTGTAAAAGTTTTGTCTGACCATTGCAGACTTGTTGGTATTTTGTAATCTGGTATCCATGTTGATGTATCCAAGGCTTACAGCTGGCAGATCTGGTCTGTGGGAAACCCATAGGAAAATCTGGATGCTTGGCTATGATGGGCAGCGTAATCTGATATCTCCATGTTGGGATGGTTGAATGAGTCCATGTCAATGCAAAGATGTACGGTATTCTCCTTTTGCCAGAACAAATGGTGTTAAACAAGGGTGCGTTACTGCCTCGTTGTTAATTGGATGCTTCTTCACATCAATGCGAGATGCAACAATTCCTGATATTCCTAGTAGGTTACATAAGAGTCCAATCATAGTCTATATGCAACAGCAAAGATGTCAGAAGGATTTGTTCTTCTTTGAGCAGTGTCCCTAATGGCACTCCATTTCCTTTGATAGGAGATTGTCCATGAGTAGTGTCCATTGGGCCAATGCATGCACTTCATAGAGCCTCAGGCCGGCCCACTGAGGATATACAGGGCTGTGCGGGCGAACCACGTTCAGTTCCTTTGCTAACACCTTAGCCTGAGAGGGAGCTCTAGAGAGTCTGGCTCCTGCATGCCTCAGCATGCTTTGCAGTTGTTCTGCACTTAGTTTAGTGTTTCTCTTTGTTGTTCCTATTGGATTTAGTGAGATAGCAGCGATTATTTCCTCTCCCCTTTTCACCCCTTTTTTCTGGGGGAGCTTATTTGGCCTGTCTGATCATGCCAGGTTCTGCAGGGTACTTAGAGTAGATGCAGCCCAGCACACTGGAGCTGGAGAATTTGCCTAGCAATACCCTGAGGGCTGGCGTGCACACCTTGTGGCTGCCCTCCCCGGCTATCTGAAGCAGCACTGTGCTGATGAATGACCCCTCCATCCCCAAACCCCAGTTCTGTCTTGTAACCCGTGGCTGGAGACCAAGCTCTGTGTTGTTTTCAACCTCACAGTCCCCTACTCAGTGACTTTTTTTCCTAGTTGTACATAGTTGATTAATCGCTCTAGTGCAGTGTTAGACTTGGGAGTTTTCATTTAAGGGTTCCCTTATAACCCTTTGTCAGGGTTTAAATATTGTCTGTCGGGGGGGGGGGGGGAAAGGAATGTCCCAATAACGATCTCCATGTGCTGCGATTGCCATGTCTCGGCAAAGCCTGTGTCAAGCAGTGGGATTCAATTTGCAGATCAAATCCCGAAACAGACTCGAGGGATAAGGCATCTTTGTCTGAAGCAGCCCTGGTTTAAACAGGCCACGCGGCATTTTTGGCACCGAGGCCCTTCTCAGATCATGGGTCGCCCTGGGGGGGTCTGAACGTTCTGCTGCGTCATGTCCTGGATTTGGCACCTCTCCGAAGACAGAGAGTTGTTCCCTGTTGAGGAAAAGGTCTCATAATACTGGCTGGGGTGGCGCTAGGCCCCGTGGGGACTTATCTCCTTCTCTCGGGAGGCACGTGGGTCAGCATATGGTGAATGCTGGTGTGCAGGATGACAAGACCTGCTCCTAGCACCATGCAGGGAGGACAGAGGCTCCATACCATTCACTCCAGTTCTGGCCCCAGCGCGTCCATTGAGTCTGGAACCAATGAGGGTGGTGCTGGCAGCTGCTGCTTCCATGCCGGTGGCATATCAGGCAGCAGTGGACTTCCTCTGCCTTTCTGTCCTGACGTCTCCCTTGGTCCAAGACTTTGCCAGGGCTGCATCCTTTTATAACCCCATTGGCTGGGTGGGCTATTGAGCCCTGTGGTCTGTTGGCCCTAATGTTTCCCTTCCCCACTCCTGGGAGATAGGGCCAGTACTGGACTTGACACAAGGAGTTTCTTCAGTACATCTGTGGCCGGCTCTACCCATATTGCTGTGGCAGCAGTCAGCAAGTTGGACCAGCTGCTCATAGCCTTAGGACTTGCTGCAAGCTCTCCCCAAAGCCTGGGTCTCCTTAGCATCTAAATCAGAATTTTACTCCTCCTCGTCTCCTTTGCCATGGTGAGGACTGTTTATGAAATGTCCTGGAAACCAGGATGGGTGCTTGTCTTGTGGTTGGAATGGGCCCATACTGGCCACCAATGCCCTATCCACCTGAGTGGAATTCCCTCTATACAGGCAGGAGTATAGAGAGAGCCCTGGAGATTCTTCCATCTTTGTCTTCATTCCAGCTCATCACATCAGGAGCATCTTTGCTATGAATTGAGCCCGGAAGACTAATGACCCATCCTACCAGAGGATGTATTCCAGAGACTTATAAGGCAGCAGACTTTTCCACCCCTGCTACAAGCCTGCTCCAGGAATTTTGCAACTGGTGTATGTAACGTGATTCCTTTAACAATTTTACTCTCAACCTTTCCTCCCTTCCTCCCTCCCTGCCTCCCTTCCTCTCTCTTTCGAGTTTAGTTTCTAAAGGATCAGCCCAGCCTGCTCTTTTGGGTCAGATCAGAGGTATAAATTGACCTGGGACTGTGTTTGGATTGGTGAGATTGGTTTGCATAACTCTCATCTGTGTAAGGAGGGCGGTGGGTTGTGGAACAGGAGAAGCTGGAGTGTCTTAGGGGATTGCTAGTGTAACTGCTTGCTGGTCAGAGTGGTGAACAGAAGTGCTCTTTGTGACTGGTTTGGTGCCTTTATAGTGGAGGACCCCAGTTTTGGGCTATGAGTAGCCCTGTCTCTGAGTACATTTGCCCTGGTTTGACCCTCTCAGCGGTGGGGCAGGCTTCTGAGTGACTCTTGCAACTATAATCTCTTCTCTAGAGGCAGGAGATTGGCCAGGAGATGTAGTGTGCATGCCCAAAGGCAAAATCATAGGCATGTAGGGAGCTTTTCACTGCAAGAGTTTGGTACCTACAAGGTTTGGGTGCCAGTGGGGCCTGATTCTGAAATGTAGAGCTGGTTAGGTGCCCTTGTTACATATCGCTGAATAGTTAACCATTATTGTCCACCTTCTACTATGTTGCCGAGATGGGTTTTTTATCAGTGTGATGTCAGTTTCAGCTTCCAGATGGGACGTTTTTGGTCACTCATTTTGTGTGGTTGCGAGATAAAATAGCTTACTACGCTGTATTGGTGTGCCTAGAAGTAAGGGAGCTGAAGATGTAGTTTTAGATTAATAAGTTTTGTTACGCACATGGATAAGAGTATGCCAAAGTGGCTGAAAATTGGCTAACAGAAATTGCCACGAGTAAAGGAAATCTGTTTTTTAAAGATATTCATAGACCACCCATGTGATGCTGTATAGAATATGGGTGACCATTTATGACACTATTGATGCTACTGTTGCAGAATTGCAGCGAATCTTGCAAGATATACCATGCAAGATATCGGGTGGAGAGTTATTTGCTCAATATGATAAAGCTTCTTTAGGTGTGTGCACCATGAGTTATAAATGTGTGTGATGTGTCTGTATCTCAAACCTGTTCTGTATTTCTGGGTGACCTCTTCAGACAGACTGGCATCACTACTATTCTAGCCTGTTTGATGGCCTACCAATGGCAGTCAGCTGCAGAATGAACCGCTTGAGAGATGTTAGGGGCTACACCTACGAATCAGCAGGACATGTAGGGACATGCCAGAGCACAAGGGACTCCAAGGGACTTCCATGCCCATGTGTTTGAGACAGTGGATGTACAAGCCTCGAGACAAAGGACACAAAATGGCAGCTATATTGTCTCCATTTGGTCTTCAGTCCTGCTCCTCACCTCTGGGGTAACTTCTCTACAAACTGAAGCTTCGGACAAAGCACTGATGGACCTATCCTAGCTTTGGATGTCTTCCAGAAGGACTTCACAAGCCCTTCACCAGTGCTGCTAAGACCCTCATCTATGGACTTTGAAAGCCATATGTATAGACCCGATTGCTATGACCATTTGACATCTCTCTTCTCATTCTTTTCTTCTATAATAAACCTTTGGTCTTAGATATTTAAGGAGTGGCTGGCAGCGTGATATTTTGGGTCAGATACAAATTGGTCTGGTAATGTGGCTGGCCCTTCGGGGACCAGAAGAACATTTTGTGTAGTGAATAGGGTTCTAAATAATTTCTCGCTTTACTGGACCTGTTTGCTGATTGAGAGCCACTGCAAGAGTTTGGTACCTACAAGGTTTGGGTGCCATTGGGGCCTGATTCTGAAATGTAGGCGCCTGAAGTGCTGGTTAGGTACCCTTGTTACATATCGCTGAATTCCTTTATCACAATAAAGGGGGCTGTGTGATTTTCTTTTGTTCAGCTTCTTGGTAACTAGTGGGAGAATCAGGAGCACAGTTTGTGACTGGTTGGTGAATCGTTTGTATTAAGTTGAGTTTGGGGGGGACTTGACTCTCCTTTTTGCAGCCTGCCCTGACCGTGTCATTTTCAGTGTGGGCTATGCTAGGCACCTTGGGTCACAGGCAATTCTACAGTTGGACCTCCCTGGTCTGGCACCTTCAGGTCCTGACTGGTCCTGAACAAGGGGTTTTGCCAGACCAGAGGAGGTCCCTCCCCTCATGGCTTATTCTGCCCTGCTGCCCCTGGGCTAGGGCTCCAGCCTGGCCCTGCTGCTGCCTGGCTCCAGCCCCTGCCCCCCTACTGCCTGCTCAGCTGGGGCTCCCCGGGCCGGAGCTCCCCAGCCATGGATGGAGTTCCCTGCCTGCTATGGGAGCTGCACGGCCGGGGCCGGAGCTTTATGGCCACTGCCCGCTACCACCTGGCCACTGAGGCCAGAACTCCCTGCCGCAACACCCTCTCCCCGACATAGGGCTTCCTAGTGAGTTGCTGGTCCCCCCACTGTGCTCCTGCCCCACCACCAGGCCTCCCAGTTCCTGGGCTCTCTGGTCCAGGAACATCCATGGTTCTGCCAGACCACACATGTTGCTGGACCAGAGAATCCTGGTTTAGGGAGGTACAACTTATACTGAATTTACTAGGATGAGCTAAATTAGTCTCTTCAGCCATAAATGCTCTTTAAACCTGAAAGCCTGCAATGCGTGGTTATGAAATGACTATTGTAATCAATCATGTCACTGATTTATAGGAAAAAGCTGCTTAGAATTAATGATGCTGTTCTAAGGAGAGAGCTGTTTAAAAAACAAAAAACAACAAAAAAATCCCAGCCCCACCACTGAGTCTGAAGTCTGTTAGGTTGGATATCCAGAGCGGTCACAAAGCAGCTCCCCATTCCCCACCTAAAAAACATGCAAACTGTCTGGATTGAGAGCTTGTTGGCTTTGTCCTGCAACTGAAACTTGCTTTTGCTTCCAGCATCTTTCATATGTGGACAAATAACCCAGCAAATCTTCTAAAGGAAAAGCCAAAGGTAGCTTTATAGTGAGAGCATGAAGTCTGGAGAACTCATAGAGATCATGTCTACTTGTAGAGCAAGTTCTGCTGCTCCATTGTAGGGAAGGATGGAGGGGTCTTTTTCATCCCCTTGTCCACAAAAGCAGCGGCAGCTCAGATGAAAGGCTAATTTAGAAATTTCCGCAGCATCACACATCGTGGGCTTTACCCGTCATAAAATTCAGATGTCTCTCATAAGTCGTGGCCTTGAACACTAAGCCTGTACCTAGTAACCCCAAGCACACAGCAGCTCCGAAGCAACGAAGTAGATTATACAGCAGGGCTGGGCAAAATACGGCCCCCGGGCCGAATCCGGCCTGCCAGGCCCCAGGATCTGGCCCTTGGGCCACCCAGCCGGAACCCACAGGCACACACAGCTGTCATGGTTTAAAACACAGCCCTTGCATTTCATGCCATCTCCCCAACCCCAGCCCAATCCTCAGCTCCTATTGGCCATTGGAAACAGCCAGCCAATAGGAGCGGAGAGATTGGCCTGAGCGACTGGGGCAGCCAGAGTTGAGCCACATGGAAGGAGCAGCCTGTATTTTCAAGCGGGCTGAGGCTGCAGCAGGCAGGGAGCCCAGCCTGCCTTGGGGGTGCTGCAGCCTGTTGGCCAGGAGACACTTAGGTAAGCACCTCCCAGCCAGAGCCTGTCTCTGGCACCCCAACCCCTCCTGTACCCCACGTCCCTCCCCCAGATCACCATCCAAACCCCCTGCCCCAGGGACAGCTCCCTCCCAGACTCTGTACCTCCTCCTACACCCACCCCTAAGCCAGAATCCTCTCCTGTACCCACACCCCCTCCCTGACCCTACACCCCAATCCCCTGACCCGGGTCACAACCCCCTCCTCCACCCAAACTCCCTCTCAGACCCCACACCGTCTCCTGCACCCCAGTCCCTTTCCCCATGGGCCCTTCTGCACCCAACCTCCAACCTAGACCCTGCACCCCCTCCACAGAAAAGTGTGGCACTTGACCACTTACCAAAATCTTGGAGTAGCCCCCCCACCAACAATTATTGCCCATCCCTGTTATGCAGGCTGGAGAAGACCATGTCACTAACCCTCACCACCACTGCTTGAAAGGTACATTTCCCATGGAGGTCAGTGGGGCTGGGCTATTTGTAAAGCTACTGAGAAATGTCTATGTCAGTACCATGATGGCAATGCCTATATTATGTAAATAATACCTAATAGTAATTGCCAAATGAGACCACTTCCCAACCTGCTTACAAAGGGCCTGATCGAATTTAAACTTTAAGCTAGGATTGGGCCCAAAGCAATCTGTTGACATTACCCAAGAAGATCCAGTTAATACTTAGTCACCCTTCAAAAATATAAAGGACCAATCAGTAAAAGCCCCGTTGCCTGGTAGAGGCGATCTTTGAAGAATATTGGAGAGACTTTGAATTGACTTCTTCTGACAGCAGTTCTTTCTCTCACTGGACGTGGGGTCTTTAGCACTGGTTTCACTTTGTGTGTCAGAATAACTCAGAAATGCATTGTCTCATGGGGCGAGGGAAAGGGACTGAGGTTTAGGGCTTCCCATAGGCCAGATTTACTTTGCTGGTGGATTTTATGGACCCCCTTAGGTTCTGGGGTGGGGACAAAAATGAGGGTTGCCAGTGAGTGGGCTAGGGATAGAGTGCAGGATCTGGGAGGGAGGTGGGGTACAGACGGGAGAGAGGTTGTGAGGGATGTGTGTGATGTGGGGTGCAGAAGCAGGCTGGGAGTAGGGTGTCTGACCAGGGGGAGGGAGCAGGAGCAAGGGACGGTACAGGGTGTGGCCAGGAGAGAGGGTGCAGGAGCAACAGTGGATGCAGGAGCAGGGTGGTGGGGGTAGGATGTCTTGTCAAGGGGGAGGGTGCAGGAGCGGACTGGGGTTAGGGTGACTAGCCAGGAAGGAGGGTGCAGGAGGGGACTTGGGGTAGGGGTTGGACCTCCCTGGTCCGGTACCCTTGGGACCTGACTGGTCCCAGATGAGGGATTTTTCCAGACCCAGGGAGGTCATTTCCGGCCAGTTCCCTGCACCCCCGCCTGTTGCAAATTACTTGCTTTTGCGTGCTCTCAACAGGCACCACCTCTTGCTACTTCTATTGGCTGGATTCCTGAGCAGCAGGAAAGGCCTCCAGGAAGTGTCCCTGCTCCTGCTATTCCCCCAGCCGAGGGAAGGGGTGGGGTAACAGCAGCGTGAGGCCACTTCTAGCTGTATTTGAAGCTTTGGGGCTTTCCGGGAGATTTCAGTGCTTCATGGGGACACTGGGACAAGAGATTAAAAATCAGGACTGTCCTAGAAAATCCGGGATGGTTAGATGGTCAGCGTAGACATACCCCTTATAGCATTATATATCAGTCTGAAGTGTCTGTGTCATGTTTCCAGGGTGAGCAATTCTATTGACCCCCTCATTCAGCCTCTCCATGGGCCAGCTTTCCAAGTTCTAGGCCCATGCCTGCTTTTCTCTCAGGTTGGAATGTGCACTTGCCCCGTTCCTAGATTGGCTCGCCAGATCACAGCACCCCTGCTTACCTGCTTGTGTGTCTTGAGCCGGTCCAGCTGGGTTTTGGCCACAGGTATAGACTCCCTCCAAGTGCTGTGATTAGTGTTAGAATCCAGGCATGACAGCTTGTTCAGCTTAGTGTATTTATTTATCCATAGGAATGCACCACTCAGAGGAGAGGGTCAATACAACAAAAGGCCTCTGTGATGTTATCTGACCTAAACCATTGTTTTTCCTTGCCAGGTGCCTCTCCCTGCCTCTCTTTCCTCTCCCTCCCTCTCCCCCCGGCCTCCAGCATTGGGGCTGAGCGAGACACACTGCACCCCTGCAGCATATGCCTGTATCTCAGCCTGTCCCCCAGTCAGTCTCTCCACCCAGTGTTCACAGACAGTTTTGTTCAAAGCTTCTTTGTCTGTCCTGGGAACTTTGGACCTAGTCAGTCCGGTTGATGCATCTCTCTAGGGATCAGAAGTAGGCTTTCAGCAGCAGATTCAACGGATTGTTCATTAAGCACTAGCAATGGAATTACTCATTGTCTGCCTTCCTGGAGATGTGTAAAAACCATTTAGGATTGAGTAAACTCCGCCCCCAGGCAGTAGGCAACATGAGAGTTTGCACCTCTATACAATTACTGTTAATAAGAACTACAGATTCTCTACCACATCCTTTATGAAACAATACAGAGAAAATAGCTGCGAGGACTATCAGGACTCCAATCAAACCATGACCTTGTTGGGAAGAAAGAGGCTAGTGGAGGTGGGAATAGCTTTGAAAGGCTAAACACTGAAGGAGAAACATCACCAGATGGTCATAGTGGATATTTGCCAGACTTCATCAAAAGACTGTGCGTGTAGAACTTCTTTCCTGCTTGGAGGCCTTCCAGTTGATTGGAGGCCTTCCTGTTCCAGTTAATTCCTGCAACTTTCAATAGGGAAGACTGGGTGCAGGAATAGGGGGTGGCATCAGAAATGGATGAGAATCAGTCTTCATACTGGTCCGTCATCTTGTCACTTTTAGATGGCACGGTTCTCTTGAAGGCAGTCTTTGGAGATCTTGCCATGAGTCTGTTCTCTGGGGAGCAGGAGTCTTGCCTTTTTATTAGCCTAGACACCATGAACTGAAATGAGTTAGAAAAAGTTGGAGTGCGTCACAGCCTACAACCTCCTCCTCTACCGTTTTTTGTTTGATAGCTGACCATTAGTCTGAGGACCTGGGTCTCTAGTGCCTCAGCACATCTGGCTTTGAAACCAGTTTTGGTTGTTTTTTTTTTTGTTGGTTTTTTTTTGTAAATTTACAGTGTGCGTGCCTGGTCTTTCCCACCCCTCTGCATTGCTCCTCCTTGTGCTGCTGCTTAGCGATGTAATTCCTTAAAAGCCGCACTGTGATCAATGAAAGGGGAGCACAATGTTTAGGAAGTATAAGTGTTTGAGAACAGATGCATTCAAGTGGCATCATGGCTCTGCATACGGCTGTTAGGTTCTGTGGACGTCTCCCAGCTCTTCTGATCCTGCCATGGCAAGCGCACATAATTGCACAGAACTGGCTTTCTTAGAAGCCTTTCCACCTTTCATTGAGTGGGTGTGCTGAACACTCTGGTAGGTCTGTAGACAACTTTGTATTCTTTTAATGATGTAGCGGTGACAGATGGGTGGGCTGTGTTCATTTCTATGCTGCTTCAGCACCTTTGTTCTGCACCTCCTTGATCATCTCATGATGTTTATCAAATATGGCAGTGAACACCGAATCGCCGGAATTTATTTAAAACCACGTAATCTTTGTGTTCAACCGACTTAACTATGTCATAGCAAGATGATGTGGTGGCTGGGGAGTTGGTCTGAGCTGCCCGGAGTCTTGAAAAACACATCTAGTAGGGTCTGGCTAGCTCATTTGCAACATGAGGCTACGTTTGCATTGGCTGGCTTGCTATCAGTAGTCATGGCTGCCATTTGTGTGGCTTCTTTAACTAGCTTCGCCCCAAATAATGTTGTTTTAGAAGCCTGTGGTAGCATCTTCACTTTGGTGATATTTCCTAACAGTCTTGGGTTGTGCCAGATACTTCTGGAGTCCTGTATTCAATGAACTGAGTACTTGATGCTGGAAAACTAACAACCAAACCCTCATCACCCTCAGTGCACGTTTTGAGCAGCGTCGTAAGCACTGTTCTGTGACCACAATTCCTGAGCGCTTTCCTCTCCTGAACACAAGACTGTGCAGCATCCCTTACTAGGGATGTGCGTGGTTAACCGGTCACACGGTAAGGGTGATGCTAACGAGTAACTGGTTAACCAACAGCCCCCGGGGCTACCAGCCCTTTGGGATCCCGCTTAATTGGTTAACCAGTGAAATGTAACTTTTAACCAGTTAACTGATTAAATGGGATTTTACATCCCTATTATATAGTACACCTTGATGTAGGGAGCAGTTTCCTGTGTCATGTTGGGTTTTACTTCACTTTTGGCTTTCATTCCTCCCATGCTTTGTCCCGTGAACCTGTGCTGTTCTTGCAAGATCTTGCAACCTGTGCTGCTGTTGCAAAGCACCTCAGCTCTCCTTGATGTCCACTTACTGTAGCTCCCACTGAAGGGTTTGATCTCTATGTCCTTTACCTCACCTTCCCCCTCCTTGTATTTCCGGGTCATTGAGCCTTATTTTTGTTGTTGGCCCATCAGTATTCTGGTGTTTCATAAGTCAAGAGGGTGTGGGGTTTTGGCTCTGACATATGATATCTCATCAACGGTACTTGGCCTACGCAGTCCTGCCAGTTTCTGTGAATGGCTTTGTGCCATCCGGAGCCATGTGAATGTTGAAACTAAATGAAGTGTAAGCAATGATTTTGCACTTCTCTAGGATCCTCTCAGAGGAGGGAGAGACTACACAGCATTTTTCATAGACTCTACACTCAGGTAAGGCTGGAAAGTGAAAGAATTGGGCATCTTCTCGACTATTCCAACAAAAGCTATAGGGAGAGCTTGCTGTAGGTGGATAGCCAAAGTGGAATTTGGACACATGCTCTTGTCTTGTGAAATTGCTGTGGGATCTCTTATGCCGGGATTTGATTTCCATCTGGTGGAAGATTGGGCACCCCCACCATATTAATCTTGACTATTTCCTTATCTATGAAATAGTTAACATAATTTCTTCAGAGTGACTTGGCTGTCTTCCATCCAGCTAGCGTAATGACAGAACCTTGCTTAGCTTGAGAAAATGAGCCTGATTTGCACAATTCTGAATTTTCTTCATGCTAGCCCATTGTACTTCTTCAGTAGGATCAGGCACTTCAGGAACATCCAGACATTTTGAATGAAATTGGAATGGCCCTGGGGTGTAATTTGTTTGACCAGGAAGAGTATCATATTTGTTTCTGCACCAGAAGGCTGAGGAACTCTTAAGTCGGGGTGGGGAACCCTTTGTTCTCTCAGGGGCCATTGACCCACGAAAAAAATCAGGGACCACGTATGGCCCCTTGGGGGTGGAGGGCAGCCATAGGCTTGTGGGGCTTCCCCTTGGTGGGGCCAGAGATGCGGGGTTCAGGGTGTAGGAGGGGGCTCTGTGCTGGGCAGGGGTTGGGGTGTAGAAGGGAGTGAGGGCCCTGTCTGAAGGTGTGGCTTGGGATGAGGGATTTGGGGGCCCGGAGCGGTCTCAGGACTGGAGGGTGAGGTGAAGGAGGAAGTTCAGGGTGCAGGCTCTAGGAGGGAATTTGGATGCAGGAGGGAGCTCAGGGCCTGGGAAGGAGTTAGGGTGCAGAAGGGGGTTTAGGGGCTTACTGTAGGCAGCTCCCAGTCGACAGCACAACGGGGCTAAGGCACACGCCCTGTCTGCCTGCCCTGCCCCGCCCCCACTCCCAGAAACATCCACCATGTTCAGTCCCTAGGCAGAAAGGCCAGGCGCCTTTCCGCGGTGCGTGCCACTGCCACAATTCCCATTGGCTGCAATCCCGAGCCGGTGCCGGGGGCAGCACACTGCGCTTCCTGATTGGCCCCCGGCCCCAAACCTAGAGTCCACAGGGACGTGGCCCCAGCCCCCTGTGTGTGTGTGGGCCGGGAAGCGCTGAGGCTTGGGGATTCTGACCCGCTGTAGGCCAGACGAAATGAAGCAGCCGGCTGCATGTGGCCAGCGAGCCGCAGGGTCCCCACCTCTGCTAGAGCTCACTGCCTCCTGGCTAGTCCCAGCTAAAAGGGGCATTTCTGCCAGAGTGCTTGGCCTGTTCTGGCTGGTGAATCCTTTCTTTGTCGGTCAGTGTTGCTATGGTGTAAAGCAGAGGCTTCCTTTAGAGATCATGCTCGTGCCAGAAAAGGCAGAGCACGGGTAGGACCTCACCACCCAAAGGAAGAGAGGTGACTCTGCGTTTGCTCTCATCTGTCTCTGCTGAGTTAAGGTATCTGTTTTCGAACTGCTGCAGCAGTATAGAAAGCCGGTAATAGGATGCAAAAGTTTGCCGTGCCAGTTGAACTGCCAGCCAGCCATTGCTCTAAAGGACAAATGTGTCTGTTCACACAGTGTGGAGCTTATCTTATCCCTTCCCAGGCCTTATCTGGAAGGGAGTGGGGGAATGCAAGTATTGGATGAGACTGCTGGTCAGTTCTCTGTAAGTGGAGTGCTTGGGCAGCCAGCCAGGAGAGATTGAGGTGCCACCTGGTGGATTAGCAGAGCGCCCGTAGCTGGCAGTGTGTGTAGTGGTGGTGCACATGCGCACATGCAAAATTTATTCTGCACATGGATAGAAAAAAATGAGAGGGCACATTGGTGCTGGTTCCCTTTTCTGTTTTCTGCACAGCTTTGGTATTGCGTTAATTATCGAAAAAACAATTGAGGGTGAAAACTGGAAATAGCTTTTCCAAGAGTCGCAGTCTCTAGCAGTAATAGAGTGGTGGTGAACGTTTTGGTGACTACCTCAGGAACTGAGTCCTGGATGTCTGGATCTGAAACAGAAATCTCTCTACTGCTCCAGCTGAAGGAGTGGGTCTGTTACGTTGGAGACGTTAGCAATCTAATGACCCCCTTTATAGTTCTCTGAAAACGTCCACACAGCGTGCAGCGGCGGTCAAAAAGGCAAATAGGATGTTAGAAATTATTAAGAAAGGGATAGAAAATAAGACACAGAATATCTTACTGCCCCTGTATAAAACTATGGTACGCCCACATCTTGAATACTGTGTACAGATGTGGTCTCCTCACCTCAAAAAAGATATTTTGGCCTTGGAAAGGGTTCAGAAAAGGGCAACTAAAATGCTTAGGGGTTTGGAACAGGTCCCATGTGAAGAGAGGCTAAAGCGACTGGGACTTTCCAGTTTAGAAAAGAGGAGACTGAGGGGGGATATGATAGAGGTATATAAAATCATGAGTGGTGTGGACAGGGTGAATAAAGAAAAGTTATTTATTAGTTCCCATAATAGAAGAACTAGAGGACACCAAATGAAATTAATGGGTAGCAAGTTTAAAACTAATAAAAGAAAGTTCTTCACACAGCGCGTAATCAAGCTGTGGAACTCCTTGCCAGAGGAGGCTGTGAAGACTAGGACTATAACAGAGTTTAAAGAGAAGCTAGATAATTTCATGGAGGTTAGGTCCATAAAAGGCTATTAGCCAGGGGATAGAAATGGTGTCCCTTGGCCTCTGTTTGTCAGAGGCTGGAGAGGGATGGCATGAGACAAATTGCTTGATCATTGTCTTCGGTCCACCCTCTCTGGGGCATCTGGTGCTGGCCACTGTCGGCAGACAGGATACTGGGCTAGATGGACCTTTGGTCTGACCCAGTACGGCCATTCTTATGTTCTTATGTTTATATGGACCAGCCGCTAATGAGGGACTAAAACCCATTGTGTGGGATTACTGCTTGCAGGACATGCGGTTTATATTGGTGACAACTGGCTTACATTCGGTACAATAGCTCTCCATAGTGTAACAGTTAACAACACCTTTCTCTAACACATTTCTGATGACTAGTGTCTCAGCTCTGCTTTTCTCACCCCTCCCCCCGACACACTCTTCCCCCTTCGCTATAATCTCCACTTTCAGTCCCTTCCAAAAGGCCATGTGAAATTGTCCTTGACTCTTTTAATACACTTCTGGGTACAATTAGGTTTTCTTCTCCTTTCTGCAGTATTTTGAATGAACTTTTTAAATCAGGGGTGGGGAACCTTTTTTGGATCGGGGGCTGCTGACCCACAGGAAAATCAGTCGGAGGCTGCACACAAGTGAGAAGCCAAAAAAAATCAAACCTCACTGACGTGGCCCCCAACTGAGAAGCAGAAAGACACTCCCCACATTCCCCTCGCACAGCAGAGCCTAGGGGGGGGCCCAGCCTGGTAGATTTTCTGAGCTCCAGCCCCGCTGTGGGGCAGCAGGGGGGCGAGAGAACCAGTGCGGGCTCCCCAAAGCTGGGGGGGGGGAACGGACGCTGAGCCTTGGGCCCAGATCCAGGCAAACCGGGGGCTGCATCTCGTTCCCAGGCCTGAGGTACCCCACCCCTGATTTAAATTTACCCCGAAGTTTATGTTGCTCAGCTCGGCTTCACTCGCTATGCGTTAGGATGCGCTAGTTGGCTTGGTTTTTGGTGCGACTTCATGCCACATGGGTATGGTACAGGTGGCATTTGGAGATGATATCTGTGCATGCTATTTATGAATATTAACTTGTTCAGAAGCACTTAGGATACTTGTATTGGAGTTACACTAGCACAGTGCCCTGAAATAACATGCACATTGCTTATTTTAACCCATACATAAGGTGTCTGACATTTTTAAAATGCCACAGTTTCCATTACATGAGCACCAACACAGTACCTCTTTTTACCACGTGACAGTTACCAAGGGGTCTGAAATCCCAGTGTGGATGAGCCCAAAAAGAGAAGCAAGGCCAAAGTCCGGGTTTCAAATCTGGATCTAAGTGCTCCCTGTAGTAAGATGAAGGCCTAAAACAAAAGCCCATGTAGCACAGGCCCAGTTTGAGGCCTGAGGCCTAGCTAACAATGGTCAAGAATAGGGTTCTCTCTAAGGTGCGCGTCTGCGCGGGCATGCACCAAAAATTTCAGTCCCACCCACCTCTTCAGCAGAGCTGCGCAGCCGTGGCCCCAGCTGCTCCAGGGGGGAACAGCTGGGCAGACCACGCAGCAGCTGGGTGCTGGAGCATGAGCTGTGATACTAAAAATAGCACTACGGCCCCAGCTGTGATCCCATCCCCAGCAGCTGCCATGCAGCCATGGCCAAAGCTGCTCCCGCAGGTGGGGCTGGAGGGTGGGTGGCTGCCCCGTGTTCTGGGACTGTTGCTGGGGCCACAGTGCAGCTGTTCCTGGGCCAGGGCAGCGGTGCTAAAAATAGCACCATGGCCTCTCTCGGGTGCAGCCATCACATAGCCCAGGTGGAGCGTGGGAGTCCTGGGCTGCAGCAGGTCTGCTGGGGAGAGTCTCTGGCGGCAGGAGGGTCATTGTGGCGGGGGAGATGCTCTGGCAGTTGGGGGGCTGCTCTGGCGGCCCGGACCGCATGGTGAGGGTGGGGCTGCCCCATGTGCCGCAGCTGGAGCCGGGTCGTGGTGAGTCTGTGCACCATGCACACACAATGTCAGTTTTGGTGCACAAGACAAAACTCACTCCGCTCACGGATGGAAAATCTTAGAGGGAACACTGGTCAAGACCTTGCTAATAGCAAAGCTAAGCTGTGAGCAAGAGGCAGGCCCCTGCTCGCAGAACGTGGCTCGAACAGGGCTGAAAGTGCAAAACACTAGCTGGTAATAGGCCCGGATGTAATTGGTCCTAAGGTACCGACTATAAAACAGTAATTGGTGCTGGTCAGGAGTTGAAAGCACATTCCAAAAGGATGGTACCACCAGCTTGTTAAAAAAGACCTTGGTACCCACTCCCCACAGATACAGACCCGGGTAAGGGTCTAAAATGACGGCATGATGGATAGAAATTATCTAATCAAACCACGAGGTGCAGGGTGATGGGCGGTATCTAAGTAGCATCAGAGGGTGGCAACCTGACACGTCAGGAGTAATGTGTAACTTGTTTGTACCTGTATATAGAGTGGTGTCTTGGGCGGGGGGCAGTCTTTGTCCAGCAATAGGGTCTCCCACTGGTTGCGCTGAGTCCATTGTTATGGTACACATGTGTAGTGAGTCGGTAGAGTCTACTGACAACTATGACTGTACTTCACTTCACAATAAACCTGGCCGGGTGCCTTCGATGCTTATGTGATCTGTGATCTTTGGGGGCCCCCTCGGATCTGCTGTGTCAACTAATTGTGCAAGTCAACACGGCAAACATCGAGCACACACACTGGCATCCTTCTGGTTATCCTCACCGATGGAGCCAGAGGCCTGCCAGACACCACGGCAGTAAATCCTGATCTCCTACATCAGTGACCCTACTACACTTACCTTTGTAACTAGGTCTTTATCGCACACAGGTTACATTGGGACTATGCCGCTTTACCAAGCTAACTGTAACTCCGTGACCCAGAAGATAGCATAGTAGGAAGTTTTAATGCTTGTTGTGAGAGTTCAGAGCACCCTAAACTCTTGTTTTGCATCCCATGGATTGTCAGAAAGTCTCTAATTCTAACCTACTTGGCCCCTGCCACCTCTAGCGTTCTAACATGGCTTTTTTTCCCTTCAGTTTGTCAAGAAACTTCGATAATATTCCAGGAATATATAGCATTGCTTTTTCCCTGTGAAGATTGCAGGATTATAGTGTAAATTTCTTATTTTTTTTTATTTTTAAGGCTTCTGCTTGGACATATATGGACAGTCGACTGACCTGCTTTTCCACCTCCAAAGGGTGTGCAAAATAGCTGCCACTCTTAATTTCCACCATCGCCTTGCATCTGAATGCAAACCAGCTTGCCTTCTCTTTGCAGGAAAGTTCCTCTTAATTAGTTTTCCAGTGAGTCATGGTCAGATTCCCTTCCCTCCAGGAGTGCCCTGTAAGCAAGTCTGTGGGTGGACCGGCTGAGCTATAATCAGCATGGACAAAGTATTGATTAACAGAGCCATGCATAAACCTATGAAGAGAGTCACTGTGTGATCGGCAAGGCTTGCTTTTTGGCAGGCAAGCACCTGCTCACAGGTTGTGGGAGGCTCTCTGGCAGCAGAATTTTCTGTCTCAGCAAACACTTGGCAGCAGCAAATTCCTCCTCCTGCAGGAAGATTCTGCTTGTCTACGCGACCATGATTTCATTGAAAGAAAGGGGCAGCAGTCAGGCTGCTGTGCGGAGCAGTTGACAGGGATAGACCAACCTGCTCCAACAAATGGTAAATCTTCTGGGTCACGGAGTTACAGTTAGCTTGGTAAAGCGGCATTCCTTCACTGTAGCGTCACTGCACATTGTCCTCTAGAGAGGAAGCAAACAATGCGCTGGTGAACAAGCTGCTGGCAGCTCACATTTTAATGCATGAGTTTTTCCAGGTCTCGTGCTGGTTCACTTTTTCCTTTTAGGTTTCAGTTTTGAAAGTGGCGGTTGTTACAGTCCCAATGCCAACGCTGTGCTCATAGTGTCTGCCGCAAGGATAGAACTCTGGTGCAGGCTGGTAAGATCCCTCGCAGCTTTGTTTTGGCGGATTTGCTAGCCTTATCTGTCGGCAGTGCTAACAGAAGTTCCTCGAAGTTCTAAGGCAGCGTGGCTGGCTGTGTCTGGACTTTTTGAAATCCAGCGTGCCCCTCCACTTGGAAAGCTAGCAATCGTTTTCTGGCAGCCTTAACGATTTGATTGCCTCCACGTTTTAACTTCAGCCTGGAAAACCACACCCCTCTGCAGTGCCATTAGGCAGAAAGTATCAGAGGGGTAGCCGTGTTAGTCTGGATCTGCAAAAGCGACAAGGAGTCCTGTAGCACCTTATAGACTAACAGATGTATTGGAGCGTAAGCTTTCGTGGGCAAAGACCCACTTCGTCAGATGCATGTAGTGGAAATTTCCAGAGGCAGGTATAAATATGCAATATCCTGATTGAATTTACCTCGTTATCTCTAGCCTGATTCTTGCCTGCATATTTCGTCTTTGCCCACGAAAGCTTATGCTCCAATACATCTGTTAGTCTATAAGGTGCTTCAGGACTCCTTGTCGATTAGGCAGAAAGCGTCCTGGAGCGTGTGTATTGTTTGCAAAGGTCTTTGGAAGGTGGAAAGCATGCGACATGTTGTTGCAGCCATGGGTAGACTCAAACTTTGTGATTAGCCTTTCAAACATGCGGGCGGTGAGGAGGTGTCTTAGCCGTGCCCAGACATCAGGATCATAGCGCCATTGTGTTGGGTCCTGCGCCTCATGTAGGAAAAGTCCTTGTGTTCTAACAGTATCGTTTGTTTATCTGTTTTGTTCCCCCAGTGTCTAGGTAGCAGAGAGTCAGTGAAACGCTGTGTGGGGCAAGGAAAGCGGATGAGGGAGCCCTGTGTGTGAACAAAGATGGATTGGCTGTGACAGTGTGCCTTAGATGGGGAGAGCATTATGATGAAAACTTCCTGCCGAGCTGGCCTCCACAGGGAAGCACTGAATTCCACATCTTCTGCATTCCATCAAGTCAAACGGTACAAACAGACCCGGTTAACACATGTCGGCCTGCTCCTTCATTCCCTGCTTTGTGTGCCAGTCAAACTCTTCTAAAGCCCTTGTTTTGGAGGACCTTTGCCTTTAAGCAAAATATTCACAGTACTTCTGTGGAGCGCAAATTGTTCCTTAATATTTGTTGTTAGATAACGACAGCTACCCAGTCATTACTGCTGCTTCGGTGCCCTCGGAGAAGTCTTTGGAATTTCTTCTTTTTTTTTTTTTTTTTTTTTGGTAGCAACAGCTGTAATTTCATGGGGATACAGCATCAGAATAAAAATATAATTGGAGACTGGGTTGCTGGAGTAGGCTTTGAAATATGTAGGGAGCTTGAAAAAGAAACCTCAGTGATCAGTAGGGTGGTCCATTTGCCTAGAAAGTGAATAATTAGATTAGTACAAACTTAAATTTTGCTTGAAGTGGACACGTGTTTCTCTGACTAAATTCAGTTGTGTCCTCCTTTTTCAAATATTGTTGCTTACAAGGCAGTCGCGAGCCTCTGCGTGGCTACTTTTCCAAGTGCTTTTGAGACTGAGAACAACTTTTGTATCGCTGCATTTGAGACGTGCAAATTACAAACTACAGCGCTGGATTCAAGCTAATAATATCAACTTCTTTCTCCTTTTTAAAGCTGTTGAAATCTTGTAATCTTCCTGACTCAGTGGGGAAGTAGCCAGCGTTCAGCCTCTCAGACCTGTGTGCATGTGAAATATAAATTCTGAGTAATAACTTTCTTCTCTGGGTGGAGGGGGCGGATACTCCCTCAATCTGTTGTTGACCCACAGCCAAATCTTGCACTCTAACTTGGGCAAAACTCCCACTGACTCCTGTGGGACTAAGTTGTCTCTGTGTGATCGGTATGAATGTGTTATAGCCAGCCCTGCTTGCTCCCACCCCATGTCCGTCTCTGTACACTGGAGGAAGGGGAGTGGGTGGTATAAAACCAGACATACTGACGTTATGCCATCCAGAGATTGCTCTATGCAAGGAGGGTTCTTTGGAATGCCCTGTAGAACAGCTTTTAGGCTGCTTTGCTCTGCCTGACCAGTGCAGAGGGAACAGAATCTGGGCCAAATGATTTTGGGGGCGTCCAAAGATGACATCTGGGTTGATTAGAGCCACAGTGTACTTTACTAATAACTAGCTCTGACCCTGCAGTCTGCATCTGTGGATCTCCAAGTGGTTTACAAAGGCGCTCAGGGCCATTACCCCCATTTTGCAGATGGGGAAGCCAAGGCACAGGAAGACGAAGTGACATGTCCAAGGTCATGTTCGGCTGTTGGTCCCAGCAATTTGTTTAGACTTTGGCCTTTTATAGCCTCCAACAGCTTGGCCATGGGACTTGCACACAAGAGCTGGTCAAAGACATTTTTTTTTCCCTTATGGAAAATGTCAGTGTTTGAGCAGAAATGTGAATATTGAAATGTTTGGCATGCAGCTACTATGGGGCCTTATGGGAGTTGCAGTTTCATGGTCTTGTTCTTCTCCATAGACCAGATGAAATCACCTATCATGTACTATGGCCGTCTCTCTTGAATCATAAGTGTTCTTGGTCATGGTGCATTATGGGGATGTAGTTGGACTGGGGAGCCTGGCCCACTTCCATTCATCTGAAGCAGTGGGTTGTGCCCATGAAAGCTCACGATACCATCTACATTTTTTGTTAGTCTCTAAGGTGCTGCAAGACTATTTGTTGTTTTTTTAAGTTTTTCCAGTTACAGACTAACTCGGCTACCCCTCTGAAACCACAAAAAATGTGCATGAAAAGCTGAGCAGTCCTGAACAAGGGAGTTTGTCAGACCAGGGGAGGTCAGCCAGGTTGCCTCTAAGGTGTGCGCCTGCACGGGCGCTCACCAAGAATTTGCCACCTGCGCATCTTTTCTTAGAAGAGCCATGCAGAGGCTGCTCTGGGGCACGGCCGCATGGCAGGCGACTGCCCTGCCCCAGGAACAGCTGGGCAGCCACTATGTGGCCCTGGCCCTTCCCTGAGGTTGGAGCAGCCACCAGGGCGGGCCGCATGGAGGCTGCTGGAGCTGGAGCCTACGCGCAGTACTAAAAATGGCACCATGGCCCTGGCCCAGGAGCAGCTTCACTGCAGCCCCGGCTCCAGTCCTGGCACACAGGGCAGTCTCCCGCCACGTGGCCGCCCCCGCGTGTTGGGACTGGAGCTGGGGTCACAGTATTACTTTTAGTACCGTGGTCCAAGCCCCGGACCCAGCTGCTCCCACGGTGGGACCACATGGCGGGCAGCTGCCCCACATGCTGGGACTGGAGCTGGGGCCACCCACAGTACTAAAAATAGCATTGCGGGCAGCCCAAGTTCCAGTCCAGGCATACGGTCCTGTCTCTGGAGCACCTAGGACCAGGGCTGCGTGGCGACTTCCGGGGCTGGGACCGTGGTACTAAAAATAGCACCACTGCCCTGGCTCCAGCCCCCACAAACAGGACAGCCGCCTGCCACGACGGAGGCAAAAGGGAAGGGGCAGAGGCAGAACTAAGGTGAAGGTGGGGTGAGGAGACGAAGGGGCTTGTGCTGAGGAGAGAGGAGGGGGCCAAGGCATGGGAAGAAAAGGGAAGGCACCAAGGGGCAGGGCAGAGGAGAGACAAATGCCAGGGGTCCAAGAGGAGAGAATGAGGGAAAGGGCAGGAAGGGGGAGAGGGGAGGGGACAGGGTGATGCTGGGAGAGGAAAGAGGGGCAAGAGGGAGGAAGAGGAGTGGGGAGGAGTGGGTGCCAGGAGAAGAGGGGTTGAAAGAAGGGGTGGGCATGAGGAAGGCAGGGGATGGAGCAAGTCATGTGTGAGGGCACAAAGGGGTGTGAGGAGAACTGGGGCAGAGGGAGGTGAAGGGGTGGGCACCAGGAAGGAAGAGGGCAAGGGGGGCAGTTGTTGGGAGGGCAGGGGCAGAGTGGGAAGGGGGAGGCACCAGGAGGGTGCAGGGGATTGTGGGGGGTGAAGCTGAAGGGCAGACACAGGGAGGGGAGAGACAGGCACCAGAGGGCAGAGGAGAGAGGCGGGAAGAGGAAGATGTTAGGATAGGGGATGGGGAGGGGGCTAGAGGAGGGGTGGGCACAGCGGGGAAGAGAAGGGCGGGTGGCCGTGCCCAGGAAAGCTCATGATACCATGTATATGTTTTGTTAGTCTATACAGTGCTACCAGACCAGTTTTTGTTTTTTAAGTTTTACCTTAGAGATGTGTAAAGTGCCCCTTTATCTCAGCGGCTTCAAGACAGAATGGTCATTTAAATAACAATGTAGCTAATTATTCTACTGCTGATCCTTTTCAGGAGACTATCCAGGTAACGTTCTTGCCCACAGTGTCAAGTGGCCTAATTGTCCGTTAACCAGTTGCCAAAGGTTCCAGCTCCCACCCAGATAACGTTCATGTCATTGTCGGGACGAAACAATCTGAAACACCCTGAAAATGTATAGCAGAGCAAAACCAATTGAATGTTAGAATAAATAGCACAAGGGTAAGACCCTGATCTTGTGCCTCACTCTTGTATTTCTCTCCATATGTAGAAAAACCTTTTCCCGTGGGAGGACAGAGTCTTCATGTCACTCTGCGTCCACAGGAACAAGCCCCACCCACTCCTAGTCTGGATGCTGCCGCCCAGGCCTGGCTGGCCTTGCCCTCCCCTTCAGCTGGGGGAGAGCCCTACCTGCCACGGCTGGCTCGGCAACGGCCCTCCTCTGGTGGCTGGAGGGGGGCTGAGAGACCATGGCCTGCGCCGTCTGGCAGCCAGAGGGTGGCTCAGAGGCCGGGGCTGTGGTGGGGAAGGGGTGGTGGCCGAGAGGACGGGGCTAGCTGCAGCCAGGGAGGCTGGGCGAGAGGCAGGGGCTACTGCGGCCCTGGTCCTCCCATTCCCAGCGGCCTCAGGGAGAGCTGGGCCTGCCTATCCCCAGAGACGGGGGTTGGCGAGCGTAGCGAGCAGGGGGCACCGCCTCCTAGTAACTCATTTTTTAAAAAAACCCTCAGTTTAAAAAATGTACCTGCAGCTGCCACAGTAGCTCTTGTGCAGCACTGGAGTGCTGTGACAAATCACAAGTTGGGGTGTGCAGGCTCTGGTTCATATTGTGAGCGAGTTCTGATCAGAAGACTCTTGTTTTTCTTCTAGATTCTAGCAGGAGAACATGTGCTGGTCCTCTGGGAGTGGGGAGAATAGCTGGTTCATCTAAAAACCGGCTCTGTCTTTGCTAACTTCACATTGCAGTGGATGAGAACTTTTTTTTTTCCCCAAGAAACTTTGGTGCTGTAAAGTCTGTTGGTAGAATTCGTTTGAAATGCAACTTGCTGTCTCCCCATTGACTGAAAACTTTGACACTCCAATGGCACCACCAGGCTGTTGGAATTAGTACTCTCTAAAGTTATTAGGAGTTTCAGTAATTGTAAATGAGACCTGGTGTAATTGAACTTTGCATTCATATGTGCCAGTTATTCTTGCAATAACGCTTAACTATATTATAACTTCCTCATGTGTGATATAATGTGTTCAGCCTTCAGTAGTATTCTCCACCAAGCCTAAAAGTAAGCGAAATACCGGAGGTAATGACAGAACTTAAAAATGCAGAATGCATAATAGATAATTCCGTGAATTTACTCTTTCTCTTGCCATAAAGCAGAAATAGCCTTGAGCTGCTGAACCAGCTCTGCTGGCAAGGCATGTTGGAGTAATTAGTTTAGTCCTATTTTATTAATACTGTGCCTTACTTTCAGCAGCAGTCTCCCTAACAAAGGATGTTTTAGTGATTGCCCAGCTTAGTGCATGTCAGAAAATAAGTGAAAAAGGAGCGAGGAGGCTTTGTTCGATCTTACAAATTTCCTGGCACTATAGAAATTTCATCTGAGAATTTTACTTTCCACTTCCAAGTGACTGGACTCCAAAAGGCAAAACTGTCTGTAACTGCAGTTGTCTCTCTCTCTCCCCACGGGACCTGCGGTGCCCCAGAAGTCGCTTGATTTCTGGAGTGAAAGGCGGCACTTCCGGGTTCCAGCATGAAGAGGCGCGAGCGCCACCTACTGTATCACAGGCTCCATTTTCTGCACGCAGCAGCCTGGATGTGTCTTGGTGGTCTCTCTTCCAAGACGGTTAGTGGCCTCACCCTGATTCGCTTCTGAGTGCGGCCTGAGAGGACGCAGCTGATCGGAAAGTTGGCCAAGGGGGAGATTGGCCTTGGCACTGCTTTAGTCCAGAGGTCTGGTGGTATAAGGCCGACCCATTGTGCTTTCAGATCTTAATGTCGGATACTTCTGGAACCAAGCTGGGAGGAGAACAAAGCAGCATGGTCCTAATGAGAAAGACGTGGTCTAGGCCCAATAAAGGAGTCCAGATGAACACCTTGAATTGTGCCCAGTAGGCCCGGGGCAGCCACGTTCTACACACACTGGAGCTTCCGAGTGGCCGTGGTGTAGGGCCCAGTGAAGCCCGGTGCACTAATCCAGCCTGCTGGTGACAAGCACATATGTAACTGTGGCACTGTCTGGGCTCCAGGTCTGGGCTCCAGGCTGGGGGCAAGGGGATGGATTGGGAAGGTGTTGTTTGGCCATTTCTGCTACTTGACGGACTCCTAGCAGCGCAGGATCCAAAGGGACCTCTAGATTGTGTATCTTCTGGGAGGGTGGACTAGCCCCCCGTCCTTTCAGTATGCGATGTGCCTGCACAGTACACAGCCTAGCTCTCCGATCTGGTGGGCACCACACACCCTTCCCTCTGCTGCCACGACGGTCAAGGTGGTGAGCAAACCTGGAAAGGAAAGGCAAGGCCACCCTCTCAACAGCATGTAAGGAACGTCCTCACCTTGGAGAGCTGGTGGCAGTGATTCAGTCGGGGGTGGTTGTCCCCAAACACTAGCGCATTTCCGGCTGGCCATGGGAGTGAAGGAGTTGTAGCTTCTAGCAGACCCTCGCAGCTGAATGTGACGCTTGTTGCTCAGCCTCTCCTCAGCGGCAGGGGTCACTACCCTTGACTGAGCTGAAGGATCAACTCAGGATGACCCCGGTGTACCTGAGGGGCATCATACAGCGCCTCTGTTGTGACGTGAGAGAGGGAAGGAGCCCAGCTAGCCTGTTGGTCCCGGGTTGGATTCAATAGGCCGACGGTTAGAAAAACCTCTTGTGTGTTGATTGGGCATGTTTGGTCAGTAATTCACAGCACAACCACCCTGGAGTTCCATGATGCCTTTAAGAGACTTTGCACAATAGAAAGGCAAAGGTAGAGATGCTGGTTTTGGAGCGTCTGGCTCTCACTTGCTGCAAGCGATCGCAATGAATTTGATGACAATTAATTCCCTTTTAAATGGGAAGAAATTGTCCTAGTTTGAAAACAGGCTTTACGATGTAAAAATTTAAAGCCATTACCATGGAAACACACCCTACCACTGTTCCTGTCATGGGCTTGTGTGACTGCCCAATGAGACCAGAGACTGAAGGCTGCTGGCAATTGGTCCTGCGTCTCCCCCATGGCAGCATGGGAGCTCCTCCCAGGTTTTCCTGCAGTGCATTGTATAAATGCCCACATTGGGAGGAGGGCCAGAGTGTAAGCCAAGAGTGCAATCCAGATGCTGTTGCTGTAATGGAAATGCCACTTCCGTTCCGGTTTGCCTCTAATTTATAGCGGTTAGAGTCTCGTTCAGCTTCATAGTGGCTCTGTTCACAACACTGCAAAATACAGAAGCAAAGAAGGTGACTTCTAATTGGATATCTAGGGGTTTTTTTTCCCCTGCAGTGTGCTCAGTTTTACCCTGCACCAAACTTTGCTGTCTCCCTAGGCAAGTGCATTTCATTGGTTTTACTACGGAATTGAGTTGACTATATCAGGCAATAGCAGATCACATGGCAGGTAGGGTAGGGATCAACGACTCGATGTCAGGATGGCGGTCGGTTTCTAGCGGAGTGCCCCAAGGTTCGGTTCTAGGACCGGTTTTGTTCAATATCTTTATTAATGATCTGGATGAGGGGATGGATTGCACCCTCAGCAAGTTTGTGGATAACACTAAGCTAAGGGAAGAGGTAGATACACTCGAGGGCAGAGATAGGGTCCAGAGTGACTTAGACAAATTGGAGGATTGGGCCACAAGAAATCTGATGAGTTTCAACAAGGATAGGTGCAGAGTCATGCACTTGGGACGGAAGAATCCCAAGCATTGTTTCAGGCTGGGGACCAACCGGCTAAATAGTAGTTCTGCAGAAAAGGACCTGCGGATTACAGTGGATGAGAAGCTGGATATGAGTCAACAGTGTGCCCTTGTAGACAAGAAGGCTAATGGTATATTAGAGTGCGTTAGGAGGAGCATTGCCAGCAGATCCAGAGATGTGATTATTCCCCTTTATTCAGCTCCTGTGAGGCCACATCTGGAGTATTGTGTCCAGTTCTGGGCCCCGCACTACAAAAAGGATGTGGACGCATTGGAGAGGGTCCAGCGGAGGGCAACCAAAATGATTAGGGGGCTGGAGCATATGACCTATGAGGAGAGGCTGAGGGAGTTGGGTCTGTTTAGTCTGCAGAAGAGAAGAGTGAGGGGGGATTTGATAGCAGCCTTCAACTTCCTGAAGAGGATAGAGAAAGGCTGTTCTCAGTAGTGACGGATGACAGAACAAGGAGCAATGGTCTCAAGTTGTGGTGAGAGAGGTCCAGGTTGGATATTAGGAAAACCTATTTCACTAGGAGGATGGTGAAGCACTGGAATGGGTTACCTAGGGAAGTAGTGGAGTCTCCATCCCTAGAGATTTTTAAGTCTCGGCTTGACAAAGCTCTGGCTGGGTTGATTTAGTTGGGATTGGTCCTGCCCGCAAGAGGGTGCAGCAAGAGGGTGCTGGCAGGATTCTCACAGGGTGAACTGCAGTGACATCGCAGGTCGGGGACAATACAATCGTTGCTACCCCTGCAGCCATTCTGGTGCCTTTCCTGGCTCTAGCCCCGGCCCCTGTCCCATATGCTGGCCCTTGTTCTTATGACCCTGACATTTAGGGGGAGGTGAGCCCCGTGCAGTGCGTACAATAATCATTCCTTTGCTATTGTTTTCTAGGGCTTCTGGCATGCACTTAAAGCCATACCTAAAGTTACAGAAGAAAGAGCCATCTCCTGACACAAGTCAAGATTCCCCAAGAAGCTTGCATAGGAATCCGCAAAGGTCAGCGCAGGTGGGAAAGTCTCCAGACAACTGCACCAAACTGAGCGTTTTACCGACGTCCCCGGTTGTGACTCCATCTCGACAGCCTTTGGGAATTATTTACCCTAATACTATGTGCAATATGAGTGGGAAAGCTCTCACAGAAGGCCCCAGCGTTAAGAAGCAGCATGCCCCGTCTGCCACAATCCACCAGGGGGACGAGGGGGAAGGGCCGTTGGATATCTGGGCTGTCGTGAAACCCGGGAACACCAAGGAAAAGATTGCCTTCTTCGCAGCCCAGCAGTGCAACAACCGGATGGGCTCAATAAAACTTAAAAGCACCTGGGATATAGACGGAAGAGTTGCCAAGCGCAGGAAGAAATCTATGGATCTTATAAAAGCAAAGATTCAGTTGGAAAGGATGAGAGAGGCCAACAGGAGGTTTGCCCACCCCGAGCCTTTTGCGTGCGGCATTGAGCACTGTTCTGTGCATTATGTTCATGACAATGTTGAAGGGGTATTCCCAGGGCGACCCTTATCTGTAATCGAGATGGTCGCGTTCCTGGAACACAGAGCCAGCGGTCTGCTGGCCGACTGCACCAAAAGCTGCACGAACGCTTCCACAACAAGGCTGAGTGGGCAAGGAAAAGGCGCCCCTCCCACCTCGGAGCCCCTCTCCACCGCTGGGGCCTGCGAGGCGCACGTGGAAAAGGGGAGCTGTGAGAGCGGGGAGCAGCAGACCGAGCCTGTGCGGGTGCTGGACATGGTCGCAAAGCTCGAGTCGGAGTGCCTGCGGCGCCAGAGCGAGCGCGACGCAGGGAGCCTGTCCCGGAACAACAGCTTCCGGCGGAACATCGGGCGGATGTTACTGGCCAATGGCACACAGGCCGAGAGCGACGCGGGGAAGGCCTCTTCCAAAGTCCTTGGCCGGGAGGTAAGTTTAGAAGATCCTGCTACAGTGGATGAGGACGGAGAGAGAACAAAAGGGGGCCCTTCGGCTGCGGCTGAATTATGGGAAGGCGCTGGCTCTGCTCGGCAGTCCTTGGCGGTGGCAGCTGTGGATAGCCACAGGGTCAACGTCGGTGTCAAGCTTGGTCAAGAAACCTTAGTGCGACCCAGCAGCAGAGGTGATTCTGAAATGATCGGGGCACCTCTGGGGTGTGTCTCTTCTGCACGGCCAGTCGGTGGGCTGTCCGCCGCCACGCAGAGCCAGAGTGTGAGCGTTGGTTGCTCGGCTAGCGAGACAGGGCCTAGTCCCCATCTGAGTTCACATCCAGCGAGGAGAGAGTCTTTATGCATCAGTGTATCGGTCACCAAGACAGAGAAGGGGTGTAGGAAAGAGCAGCTTTCCGATTTAAGTGTGGGGGAAGATCTGCTTCCAGGGAGGCTGTTCTTTCCACGGCCTGGTCACCACGCCAAGCGGGAGCACATTGGGATAGGTGTCAGTACTAAAGAAAAGCCAAGAGTAGTGGGCCAAAGGGAGGATGCCGCCGAGGTTGTCAATGAGTGTGAAAGAAACAGTGTTTCCATAGAGCTGTTTGCCCTGCCGGTGTCGCCCATGGAAAGCGCTTTGCAGGTACTTGACACTGCCTGCTTGAGGAGGCAGGTGTCTCATGACTTTCTGGAGACCCGATTTAAAATTCAGCAGCTTTTGGAGCCTCAGCAGTACATGGCCTTCCTGCCCCACCACATCATGGTGAAGATCTTCAGATTGCTCCCCACACGGAGCCTGGTCGCTCTTAAATGTACTTGTTGTTACTTCAAATTTATCATTGAGTACTACAACATCCGGCCAGCTGATTCCCGCTGGGTCCGGGATCCGCGCTACAAAGAAGACCCTTGCAAGCAGTGCAAGAAGAAGTACGTGAAAGGGGACGTGTCACTGTGCCGGTGGCACCCCAAGCCCTACTGTCAAGCTTTACCATACGGCCCAGGGTATTGGATGTGCTGTCACAAGTCTCAGAAAGGCATCCCTGGATGCAAACTAGGTCTTCATGACAATCATTGGGTCCCTGCCTGCCACAGCTTTAACCGCACTCTTCACAAGAAAACCAGAGGCGGCGTGGACGCGGAAGAGGAATATTAGCGCACATACACTTTGCTGTGAGATGATACTCTGGGGAGGAGATTTTCATGCTCTGTGCTGTTTACAGTGTACATAATTGTGTTTTCACAGGGCTATGAAACTGCACATACTTAAACACAAGAGCCTTTACCTTTTAGATTACAGGTAGCTTTTAGCCCATCATTGTAAATAACACTATTAAAAACGAATTGTACATATAGAGTCTACAGCTGGCTGAACAACTTAATCACTACAATGCAGCTATGATAGTGTTGCGGCTTCAGTCGTGTGTGTTTTTAAGTGTCTTGTTTCAAAATCTGTATATCCTGTATAATATATGAATGTTTCTGAGAAGAAACTCTAAATAGGTAAAGGTTAACTGTTTAAAGGAACTTCAAATGATTTAACTGGACAACCTTAAAATTAGACTAGAGCAGATATTTGTTATAGTAGTGTAGCAGTGAACAAAAGAGAGGAATATTATTGTATAGGCAGAGTATAAAAAGGTTCTTGTCTACCTTACCCATGTTGTCTGGTTTTTTTTTTTTTTTTTTTTTTACTTTAATAAAATGCGCATTCTCGATTTGCCTTATCTGACTTACTCTTCTTGTAAAATTTGCCCTGGAATCAAGTGATGTAAAAGTTAGTTTGTACAATGCTGGAGTTCAGAGGGGGAGAAAAAAGTGTTTGTGTGTGGTTTGAAATTAAAACTGAATTTCAAATGTTGTGCTAATGAATGAATTCCTCACCCCGGCCGTCAGAAGAAACCTTGGCTTGTGCCCCTTTCCTGTGATATTTCACTGCACCCTAAATAGGAACGAAGGTGGAGGCAACTGTTGAATTCTGAAAGGTACTTTTAGGCCTTGCCCACAGCAAACTTAACTTGGGTGGAACTATGCTAAAATGGGGCTGGATAGTTCTATGACATTAGATTCAGGTCCCCCTTGACCATGGTTTGGTTCCTGCCAGAAGCCAGGCTAACACTATTGTGCACAGGGTGTTGGGTTGATCACACTTGTTACAGTGAATGCTGTTGTGTCCAGTGGCAAGGGAGCTGAATTAACTGGACTCCATGACTGCTCCTAGCAGGTCTTGTGAGTCTGAAGATTAACGTGCATGGACCCTACTCTTGTTTGAACAGCCCTGATTGCTCACCCTTGTACTTCAGAAAGTGTGACCTATGAACATTTTAATCTGTGGTGTTCACTCCCTTTCAATGGGGATTTTATCCAAAAGGTGCACTAGACCCTGAGTGGATTATAATGATCTAACTATAAGGCCGAGACAATAGTTTCCATAAGAATCCTGTGTTTTTGTCGCTATCTTTCAAAACAGATTCCCCGTTCCATGTGTTGTCACCGTGCCCAGGGCACTGACAAAGAGTTGCAGCTGTAGCATCCACCCTGTGAGAGAACATGTGATAGCAGCTGTTTTCTAGAGCGAGGCAGCCTGAGAAAGTTGTGCCAAGCAGAGTGCAGGCTGGGGAGGTTAATGAACATTTAAAATGTTACCTGGTTAAACACGACTCAGCTGGCTGGGCAGAGCCAGTGGTTAATGGGTAAGCATGCTGGTAAGGCTTGTGCTTACTGGGTAACAAGTTAACCCTTTGCATCTTTAATGCAGGCTGAATGACGTAGCACTTTATTTGTAATGCAGTCACAGCCAATGAAAACAAAGGGACCACAAAAGGCGGTTCTGGCTTCTTTTTCAAAGCTCCATGTGCTACAGCGGGGATAGGTTACGATGAGTAACTCCTCTGGCAAGGGGCAAGGTAGAGGACCAGCTAGCTGCCACAGAACAAAGCATATGTACAGGGGCTTCTTTCATACACCTGAACAAGGCTGAGGAGGGGACGAACCAGGTTCACCATGAACCACCAGCTCCGATTCAGCTGGGTCAGAATGCAGCTGGTGGGAGAGAAGCCAAGACACCTGAACAGGCCTGGTGGGGCAGTGATACTCTGGCAGCAGAAGGCAGCGAGCCAGCAAAGTAACAAGATGTTTATATCCAAAACCTCCCTGGCCACTTGGCGCTGTACTGGGTGGGTGATCTTAGCTGCATCTCGGCCTAGCAGGTGGAGTCAGCAGGCTGCTAACGTGGCCAGTCTGAAAACAGCCATTAGTTCTGCCTAGGACAGGTGTCTGGTGTATGTGTGTGTTCGGGCTCCTCTGTGTGGCAGACACCTGCAGCAGCTGACTTGTGCACTTCACGGCCTTTTGGGCTCCCACTGCAGCCTCCGCTCTGGGATCCTCCTGCCTCACGAGATCCAAGAACCTGGCTCCAGCCTGAGCCTGAATGTTGACCCTGACGACACCCCTTGGCACGAGCCGTGGGAGCCAGTGAGCTGGAGCCAGTTACGGGTGTCTCACTGCAGTGCAGACGTACCTTGGACCTGTCATTTATCTCTATGGAAAGGGAGGGTGCTGGCCCCCAGCTGAAGGGGGTGAGCAATTTAAAAAGGGGCGGAGCAGCCCCTGTGCACCTGTGTTTCTGCCCCACAGGGCTCTCACCTGCTAGCCACCCCGGCATGGTGTTTCAAAAAGTAAAGCATGTTACAATGGGCTTATCCATGGCCACGAACCCACCAGTTCTCTGTCCTGCAGTTAGAAACCAGGGGGTCTCAACTCTATAAAAGCAGCTAAGGAGATGCCTTAGGTTCCGGTCCACCTGGGATACTTCCCCGGGCCACATCTAGGGCCTCTCAGGGGATGGAAGAATGTCCCTTGGTCATTTGTGCTGCGACATCACTGGCAGGCAGGGGCCTCGCTCCTTCAGCCCTACTAAATGCTGGAGGAAGGGGGTGCTGAGGTAATGTATCTTCCTTCCCTCCCCCAGCAGAAGCTGGTCCAATAGACAAGCTTTGGGCTGGGAAAGGAAGTCTCAGAGCAGCTTAGGGAAATACAAGGTGGAACAGGTTGTTTAGCATAAGGAGTTAGCACATTGTTTAGCATCAGGCACTGGGTCCTTGACAATCTGTTCCCCCTGGCGTTTAGCTGTGGTGTGGGGGATTCCTTCCCCAGCCCTGAAGAAGGCACAGAGCTTCTGCCACTAAGGCTGTGTCTACACTAAAGGGTTTTTGCACAAAAACCCATGGAGCGTCCACACCTCAAGCACATTTTTGCACCCAAAAAAAAAAAAAAAACATACAGTAAATCAACAGGACAGAGGGCTTTTGCTGGTAGAGTTATTCCTCTCCCCACGAGGAATAACTCCTTTTTGTGCAAGAGTTCTTGCGCAAAATGGTGTGCATGTGGACACTTAACAGGGGTTTCTTGCACAAAAAGACCCTATCACAAAAAGTACAGGTGCTCTGATGGCCATTCTGTGAATGGCCATCAGAACTTTCTTGTGCAAGAGCGTCCGTGCAGTGTAGACGCTCTCTTGCGCAAAAGCACATTGCTTTTGCGATGCACTTTTGAGGTGTGAACATGCTTTTGCGCAACAAGTTTTTGCGGAAGATCTCTTCCACAAAAAGCTTCTTGTGCAAAAACCTTGCACTGTAGGCCAGCCTAACAGAAGTAGGTCCAATATAAGATAGTACCTCACCCACCTCGTCTAACAGCCAGGGCCTGACACAGCTACACTGTATATTAAGCAGTTGCAAGGATTTCTCTCCTGTCTCTTCCCATTGGAAAGAGCAGCAAAACAACCATAGAAAGGACTGGGTACGTCTACACTGCTTGCTTATTTCGAAATAAGGTATTCTGAAAGAAATGCTCCAAAATAGCTTATTTCGAAATAGCACATCTACACTGCAGGGAAGCCTCACAGTTAGTCCAAGGCAGGCTTCCCTAATATGGATGTGCTACCTTGATTTAGAGCCCCAGGAAGCACTAGAGAGCAATTACTTTGAGAGGCTCTAGGGAGGAGCTATTTTGAAATAGCCGCAGTGGAACGTCCACACTACTGCTACTCCAAAATAGCTATTTTGGAAGAGGCGTTATTCCTCGTGGAATGAGGTGTACAGAAGTCAGAATAAGCCGTCCGATATTTGAAATAACACTGCTGTGTAGACGCACCCTGCGTGGTTTGTCTTTTTGAGCTGCGGTTAAAGAGGGAGCGTGTCCCCTTCCCGCCTCAGGAGTAAGTGATGTTAACATGCCAGCACGTCACAGCAGCCAGGAAGAAATAGCACCATAGGGCAATATTTTGTAACTAGTGAAGGGGTTAGTGCAAGCCCCTTTGGCTGTGGGTGTGATCCTAGTAGGACAAAGTCAGGAGGAGACAGGCTGAAGTCTCTGGCAAAGTCTCCTCAATTCTTTTCCTCCTTCAGAAATCTCCACATCACAGGGGAGAGAAGGCAAGAGCTGAGCTAGTGTAAGACAAGGGCCAGCCCACCAACCTAACCCTGCTTCAAGGGGTGGGGTGCATGGAGCACCACTGGTGCATTCTTTTCCAATAGGCTGCCAGGGTGAGTAGATGATCCTGCACATACAGAAACAGACTTCTTTATCAGGTAGCCTCGTGCTCCCAGAAGGAGTCGATTCTCAATCTGAGCAAAGGGAGGCAAGAACTGAGCCTTGGCCCTTTGCTAAATAAATGGCAAATTCTAATGCAAGGTCTCAGATTCATTTTTCCTTTCCCCTGTTAAGGCATAGACCAGGCCTAAGCCAGGTCTCTGCATAAGGCCTGTATCAGTATGTTGCTCACAGGTGTGAAAAATTCACCCCTGAGCTATAGTGTTCTGTCCCTCAACCTCCACCTGCAGACATGTCCCCAGGAGAGTCTCCGCTGGCTATGTAACTACCACCTCTTGGGGAGACATGAACTACACCGGGCGAGTGCTTCTCCTGGCAGCACAGGAGCAGCTTCACTGAAGTCTTACAGCAGCCCGGCATGCCTAGGAAGACGAGGCCTGAGGAAAATTCAGGTCCTGTGAGCGAGGAGGGATTGAGTTTGGGCATGGAGCCCAGCTCCCTATGCCAGGTGTGTTCAAAACCTGAACTGGACTCGCCGTGTCTGTAAGGAAATTACTGGAACGAGGTTGGCCAAAACTGAATTTGTTTCACTGATGTCTAACGAGAACTGAGACTCCTGCCCCCCAAACGCTCAACGCCTCCCACATGTCCCTTCCTCCCCCTTGCACTCGGGTCTCCAGCCCCCTGCTCCTCCCTGACAGGCCCGATCCACAAACCTGCTGCACTGTATGAAATGGTGCTACTAGCTGCTGGCTCCTGCCGCTCCTCCTGCAGCCACTCCCCCATTTGCTGGTGCAGGAAGATTAAATTACTGCTTCCCTCTGGCAAGGCTCTTCTCTACTATCTGCCCTTCCCTGACTGTCCTCTCTCTCACACCCCCCTCCCCCCCACGTCACACATTCATTCACATGCATGCCTGAGAATGGCACCATCACAGTGAACTCAACTCTAAGGCCCCTGCCCATTAAGCCTTTCTTGCAAACCAATTCCTGCCCCGTTTCCTTTTGCTAGGGTTCCCCTTCGAGTTTCCAGCCCATCCTGCTCAGTGGAGGGGGCCACTCCCTCTGGCTGGGTGGAAAGCACCTGGCCAGTACAGGCACAACGACAAACTTCTGGAAGCTGTAACACCGCAGTCCTTACTGATTAGCAACCACCCAGCTGTTGCGTGGGAGGCAGGCGCTTCTAATCCAAGGCTGGGACTTGCAGCCAGGAATTCCTGGTTCAGTTTGGTCTCTGCTACCCTTCCCAAGGCTTCTATGGTGAGTTACTGAGCACGAGCCAGGGCTGGCACTGACTTGCGGCATCACTCAGCCAGGAATCTGATCCAGAAGGAAGAGAAGAGTCCCTGGCACCCAATCGTTTCTTGTGGTTGCAGAACATGGAAGCTGAAGCTTAACATCACCTTTGAGTCCAGTCAATTTCATATTCGTAATCCACCAATCTGAATTATAACCTCTCCTAGGCAGGGACCACCTCTCTGCTGCTGCTGAGCCTAGCATAATGCAGTCCCTATTGCAGGTGAGGCTTTACATGCTAGCAGTAACACGACATTTTAAAAGCTTCTTGCACAACGAGTGTCTGCTTAGTCACCTTGGAAGTATTCTCATGGCTGACGAGGAAATAAACATTCATGAACAGCATTTTGCACTGGGACATATTTACCCAACAAGTAATATAGCAGATCAAAGCCAGACCTACCTTAGAAACTCGTCAGTAATGTCAACAAGGGAAGTGTCTTTTGTTGGCAACATTTTGATACCAGGAAGAGCCCCAGCGTGGACAGAATTAAACTGGCAAAGAAGTGCTTCTGGCCGGATAGCACATTCTGCTTGTCAGTAGGCTTATACCAGTAAAAGCACTTTTTTGCCAATATAACTGCATCTACATTAGGAGGGGTTTGCAAGCGCAGCTTGAACCTGGTCCGGTAACATCCGTGGTTCAGCATGATTTGAGTTATTTGTCTACTTGATCATGGGGGTGGCCAAGGTTCCCACGGGCCCGTAAAGGTTTACAGCCACCAGTCCTGGCTTTCAGTGTTTTATGCTGTTATTTAGCTCTAATTGACCTCTACATGTCCCCTTAACAGCCCAGTAAACAGTGGCTGCGTTGGTAATGCCTCCAAGCTAAGCATGGTTTTTAGGCTTTATCCACTTATTTCCTCTTGCCAATACAGTAAAATTGCATAACACCACTTACACTTTGTTCTGAAGAGAGCTGATAAGCCTGGGCTAGGCCTAGGCTTATATAGGGTGTATCAGAACAGTCGGACATTATTGAGCAACATTGCTACCATTGTTTTGTTTATTCTCAGTGAAACTAAAATAGAGAGACCCACTCAGCATAATATTGACCACCCCGTGGTTCAGCAAATTCTCTGGTTCAGCAATGGTTAGGTCTCAAGAGTGTCCAACCTTGTGTACTGTACCAGCTGACCACTTCTAAAGTAGACCTGACCCGAATGCATACAGCACATTTAAATTCTATAAACACAGATGCTCTTCCCCTCGCCCCACCCCACCCCCTTATTTATGAACAAAATACACCAGATAACAGGTTTTTAAAAAATACACTGTTGGAAAATCACTGGTAAAGATTTATTGCAGTGATACAATAAAACGTAGAGAAAACGTTTGTGTTTAGTTACACTAGTTTGGAAGTTGCAGAGGAAGGCCCAACTTTTCAAAAGTGACTAGTGGTTTTTAGGTGCCCAATTAGAGATGGGAGCCTGGGTCTCAGCAGATAGGTTCTCAGTCAGTCCTGTCCCTAAAATCTTGGGTTGGGCACCTAAGATCATTAGTTCCTTTAAAAAATCATAGCCTAAATGGAAATTCCTGCATTCATGCTACTGCAAACCATGTTGTAAACTCTCCATTGGCTGTCTTAAAACAGAATATGCATAATTGAAGGGTGATTTCCCCCTGACAATCCCTGGAAGAAACAATCCATGAACTAATCCAGTCAAGTGCACTCAAGTTTTGGACACTTACCATCCCTCCTCCCCCCCCCCCCATAACTACACATGTGCAAAAACACTTTTCCCCCACTTTTTTTCTTTTTTAAGAAAAAAAAAATCTGTATTCTGTTACAAAAGCATTTCTTGAAAAGAGATTCTATCCCATCTCACTTGAACAATCTTTTGGTGCCCTGGCGCATGGCAAGTGAAATGACAAGTTTGCAAAGAAATTATTTTTAAATGCAGAAAACATGATGTTTTTGACCATCTATGGCTTAAAGATTTTTTTGTGAAGTACCTAATTAATTTGTGTGTAAAAACTGGATAAAGGTTCTTGCATTTACCTGAAAAGAATGTTCATGAGTAGCACATAAAACTGTGGTAGAAATGTGTACGCAAAAGTATATTTACATGGCAGAGTCCAGTGCAAAATTAATGGAGAACTTAGTATCAGAGGTGACACTAATAGCCCAAAATACAGTACCCGTGAGCACATGTTGGTTGCTCACACATACCAAGGGGTCTGATTAGTTGCAATCAGTAAAGTGCCTTTAAACGGAAACGGAATCCTAGCTTCCCTCATCCTTGGACAGGGTTCTAGTCTTTTCTTCAGCAGGAATCTCTAGGGACATTGGCATAGGCTTAATTCAGACGATATTAGACAAGGATTATTGACTATTCCATCAACTCAGCTGTTCCCTTTCCCAACATAAACCCAAGTCTTGGGTTTCAACCAGTGCAGTTGTGTGGACTGAGCATAAATCCCATCTAAAAGGTTATGTTCCAACATTATGGATTTAAGGATCTTTGGTTTAAAAAAAAAAAAAAAAAATCCCCCAGAGTCACAAGATAGGAAAAATTAAAAGGAAATCCAAACCAACCAAGGCTTCCTTGTTATATCCCCACCTCTGAGGCCACATGGAAAGAGCTGCCGTACAAAAGAGAAAAAAGGGATAGTGAAGAGCTTGCAGTGGGTGCCCTGGGATAAGAGATCCAGGTATCATGTGTAAATCTGCCTGGACTCTGGGGCAGAGTAGTACAAGGTGCCTTTCTTCCAGCGTTCCTTGCTGGAGCTACGTAAGCCAGCAGTCAGGAAGTCACAGGTCTCATTCTTCTAGGGAGAAGAAAAATCACCAGAGAGGGAAAGGGAGAGTAAGATGATCAAATCCCAGAGCCAACATCTGATGAGTGCACACACACACAGGTATGACAAAGTAATCCCACGTAAGCATTAGCTCACTGCAATCTAACATCACCTGTTTGTACAGGAACACAAGGGTCACCCTAAGAGAACAATAAGGTCAAATGGCTGAGATCTTCCATTTGAGGGGGGAGAGGGAGGGGATGAATCACATGTTTATGGCATTTACCCCAAGGAGAAGTAAAATCACTCAGCTAGATAAAATGTAAACCATGTGTTTCTGAAGCCTTGCTGAGAAAAACCATTTGTAAGCTAAGTACTAGTTATCTGCAAGGCAGGAGGCGGCAGAGGGCACTTGCTGATGAAAGCATCTGTCCATACCACACCTTCCTGGGGTTTTACAAGCAGGCTGACTACTCCATGAGCATTTCTGCAGTGAAATGAAACGGACTTCTCAGTATTTAGCGAGCAAGAACCCCCTCACCATAAACAGAAAATAAAGCAGCTTTTCAAATGCTCGGAGCGTGGAGAATATACTTCATTAAATTAGCCTAAAGTGAAAACTTCGCCACTTTTTAATGTGAGAACATGGCGATGTTGTAATTGACGGAGATTATTGCAAACGTGATCCTTCTGTATTGGCGAATGTGGGTCCAATTAGGAGAATGTCCAGTGTTTCTTTGGTTTGTGGTATTTATAGTAAAAACCCTGGGTGCTTTGAACAGCACAACATGAAACTTTTAGGCAACCTATCAATGAAAACAGCATGAAATGATCCAGTTTTCTACCGGAGGAGCATAACCCATAACCAATTTTTTAAAAAAAGCAACCAGCTTCGTAAGTTACCATCCATGCTGCTATTAAAAATATGGCAACAAAGATAAGAAACCCTATTAAAATGTTCATATCCCCAGTGAGCAACAAATGATTTCGAAAAGTACATTTGTGCTGCAAGTTTTCTATGCGTTAACGTGATACAGACCTAAACACACACAACACCCTGTAGGCAGCTTAACCAAATGTGGATCATGTGTGTTAGCACCCTCGTCCAGTCTCAATTTTTAGCAGCTTTCTCTCCAGCCTCGCCCCTGATCTGAGTATTCCAAATCTGTTTCTTCTTCAGGAAGTACAAATCTGGAACTTGCTGCAGGGTCCCCAGGGTCCCTTTTCTTCAATATTTAACAACACAGACAGAACTCGGAGCCAGCACGTGCCCTTATGGGATAAGTCAGAAGTGTAGATCTAGCTAATATACAAAACGTCTCCATCACAGTCATCTTGGGTCCATAAGAAGTTTCTTCTGGTTTACAAAATTGAAGTCTGACCTTTTGCATTCCAGGCACTGCGTCACGCAATACGTAAGAGTTACCACGGCATGGAGAGGGAGGGGAGAGGGAGTCCTTCCGCAGGGCCTGTGAGCCTTCTGACGTGCTCCTTAACGATGCCCCGTGTATGCCTTGAACCAGGAGGTCACAGAGGCGGCAGCAGACGAGATCATTCCACCCGCGCTGCTGTTGGCTATGGGCAGAGAGGCCTGCGTGCTCTGGCTCTGTAACATCTCGACCGGTTGAGAGGGGATATCGCAGAATCGAGGGCTTGGCAGATTCTCCCAGTCTGTCCCTAAGTCAGTCTCCTCATCGCTGACACGCTCTTCTCCACTCTCGTCTGTTTCGCCAGCAGCACCGGGATCCACAAACTCCATAGAGTCCTCGAGATCTGCACTAATTTCAAAAGGCCCGGACCTGTGAACACAGCGACACAATCCCATCAGTGCCCTCAGTGGAAAAAAAGCAGAGAAAAGACAGTGGGAGGGAAGGGGGCGGCAGCAACAGCTGGCAGCCCCAAGTGAGGGAGGGGAGGAGAGAAGGACAAGCAGTTGCAGCCCTGCATGCCGGAGGCAAGAGGGAGACAGGATGGCCGAGTGAGTGGGATCCCACTTAATCAGTTAACCAGTTAAACCTAAGCTTTAACCCATTAACTGGGATTTTACATCCCTGTGCAGGACAAACTTACAGGTGGAACTCAGGAGCCCATAGTTATTATTCAAAGTGTATTCGTTCAGCCTGATTATTCTGTTCCATGCTGCCACACAAAAAGCGTGGGTTTATTTTCTGCCCCCATTTTGACCTGAGAAGACCAGGAATGGCCCTCTAGCTAACATCTCCGGCCAACATCTCTGGCCTGGGATACACAGGGCTTCCAACAGACACACACCCTTAATGCTGGCATTTCCTAAGTTCCTCATCTTTGTAACCTTCATGTGCTTTTCATGTAGTTTCTATTAAACAATTTCTAGGATTTTTAAGAAAGCAAACTGAAAAAAACCAACCAACTTCCATCATGGTGTGTGAGAAGCATTGAGGATTCATTCATGGTTCATTAACAAGGTTATACCTCTCAATCATCTTTTCAATAAATGAAACATTGATTTATGTCTCTCGTAAGACATTCGCTGAAACCTTCAGCTAATGTTTGGCTCTTTTCTGAACTCTCCAATTCGACAGCACCCTTTAACAATGTGGATACCAGAACTCTTTGTGGAATTCCACTGTTGGTCTCACCAATGTTTCAGCGAGAGAAAATCACCTCCCTACCCCTATTCACTACCTCTGTTCATATAGCCACGGGATGGCTTAGCGGCCTTTCTGGCACAGCCTAGCACCAGGAGCCCTCATAAACAGGAGTGTTGTGAGCAAGACACGAGAAGTCATTCTTCTGCTCTACTCTGCACTGATAAGGTGTCAACTGGAGTATTGTGTCTAGTTCTGGGCATCACATTTCAAGAAAGATGGAGAAATTGGAGAGAGTCCAGAGAAGAGCAACAAAAATGATTAAAGGTCTAGAAAACATGATCTATGAGAGAAGACTGAAAGAACTGGGCTTATTTAGTTTAGAGAAGATAGAGGGGACATGATAACGGTTTTCAAGTACCTAAAAGAATGTTACAAGAAGGAGGGAGAAAAATTGTTCTCCTTGGCCTCTGAGGATATGACATGAAGCAATGGGCTTAAATTGCAGCAAGGGAGGTTTAGGTTGGACATTAGGAAAAACTTCCTAACTGTCAGGGTGGTTAAACACTGGAATAAGTTGCCTAGGGAGGTTGTGGAATCTCCATCACTGGGGAGATGTAAGAGCAGGTTAGACAGACATCTATCAGGGGGTGCTTGGTCCTGCTGTGAGGGCAGGGACTGGACTCGATGACCTTGTGACGTCCCTTCCAGTTCTAGTGTTCTATGATTCTATATTCAGCTGTTTGTCCACTGTGACCCTAAAATCATTTTCAGGGTCACAGCTTTCCAGGTTACAGCCCCCGCCTTTCTGTAGTTATGGTCTGCTTTCCTTGTTCTTAGATATGGGAGGGAACATATTTCCCAATAAGGTCAGGTTTCACAGATTAGAAGAATGAAGAGAGACTTTAGAAGTCAGAATAATTTTTAATGGACCAAGTATAATTTTCTTTTATCTCAATGAGACTGAAGATTCTGAGGTAAGACACAGTCTGTAGCTCCAAATGGAGTGAGAAAAATATATATAGGAAATCAACTCTGTTTGCTCCGTTACACTTAAACTGTAAAACAAAACAAAACAAAAAAAACTAGTATGCACAGACTACAGTGATTCGATGTTTGCTGCAGCATCTGCTACGTTAATGGAAGAGGTTGTTAGAAAGAAATAAAACACGGTAGAATTTGAGGACATGAATTTTTCAAAATGTGCATGTTGGTTGGAAGATGCCCTGACTCTGAGAAGTTGAGTGTCATGTGGAGTTTGGGTAAAGGTTGTTTGTATTGCTGGATTATGTGGGGGGAGGAAAGGGGTGAACAAATCCTAGAACTGGAGTGGCCAAGGTGCACGCTGCATAGAAAGAGGCAGGAAGTGGCAGCAGAGCCATGGAGAAGAATGGCAAGGTGGATCCACGTAGTAGCAGACAGATACTCTAGTGCAGTGTTTCCCAAATGGTGCTCCACAGAACCCCAGGGTTCTGCAAAGTGAAAGTAAGGTTTCCGTGAGAACTTGATCACTCTCTCCCCGCACAAAGAGACAGAGAGCAGCCGGCGCGCAAAGATGCCGGCTCCTTCTCTGGTTTCCTGCCAGCTTTCAGACACTTCCCTTTCCCCACGTCCCGGTGGTGGGTTTTTTTTTGTTTGACAAATTTTCCCCCTGGCTGTAGGGGTTCCTTGAAATTCTTTCAAGTTTAAAAGGGTTCCATGGCCAAATAAAATTGGGAAATACTGCTCTAATGTAAGCACAGCGCACTGAAGCCCAGAAAACAGAGGATCTATAACATACAGGTCTCCAAATGCTATCCTCCCCCTTTTCCACACCGGAACCACCTTGGCTGCTTCCGGTTTGCTGGGTCAGCACCTTCCACAGCTGCAGAGGAGCAGGATCAGCCCCTTATAATGATTAGGGATATAAAATCCCGATGAATCAGTTAACCAGTTAAACGTTAGGTTAACTGAATGGGATCCAGCCACAGGGCTGAGGCTGCTGCTGTCACTGCCAGCAGCAGGCTCCCAGCTCTGGTCCCGCTGCCACTGCCGACAGCACGATGCTCCCAATCCCGGGCTGATGCTACCGCCATCTCACAGTCCCTCTGGCGCAGCCCTCCGCCTGCAGCAGGCTGTAAGCAGGGAGCTGCTCCTACGCACTGGTTAATCAGTACCTGGTAAGCATTGCCCAGTAAAGGCCAGGGAACCAGTTAACCATTCATATCCCTAATAACGATACTAACCATGACGATAAAAGACAAACCTTTAGAATTTTTAAAAAAATGTCTACATTATGGAGACAAGACATAAATGTGCCATCTATTACCTGCCCAAGTTTTCAGTGTCTGGACTGACCAGGTACATAAGGTTCCTGAGCGTATGCAGTGGATGCAATAGATCTAAATTTACATGCTAGAAAAAAAAAAGAGAGAGGAGAAAAAAACCCTAGTTACTGAAGGCTACTTACAATGGCAATTGTTATTTTAAAATATATGCAAAAAATCTAAATATGTATTCACCAGACCTGGGAAAAACAAAGATAAAGGATATTGGCATTCAGCTTCTTCACTGCCCGGGTAAACTTCCGCCTGCTAAGGTTCTCGCCGCAGAACTCGCTGTTAAAAAACACACACACGCACAAACTGAAAAGCTGTGGATGGTGCCTCGAGTCAATCACTTGATCTCTGTTCCATAGTATGCTGCCTTGGCTTGCAGCAACAGAAACACCCCGGCTACATCTAGACTGGCATGATTTTCCGCAAATGCTTTTAACGGAAAAGTTTTCCGTTAAAAGCATTTGCGGAAAAGAGCGTCTAGATTGGCACGGACGCTTTTGCACAAAAGCACTTTTTGCGGAAAAGCGTCCGTGCCAATCTAGAACGCGTTTTGCATAGAAAGCCCCGATCGCCATTTTCGCGATCGGGGCTTTTTTGCGCAAAACAATACCGCGTTGTCTACGTTGGCCCTCTTGCGCAAAAGCATTTGCGCAAGAGGGCTTTTGCCCGAACGGGAGCAGCATAGTATTTCCGCAAGAACACTGACAATCTTACATGAGATCGTCAGTGTTCTTGAGGAAATTCAAGCGGCCAGTGTAGACAGCTATCAAGTTTTTCCAGAAAAGCGGCTGATTTTCCGGAAAAACTGGCCAGTCTAGACACAGCCCCCCATGTTAAACATTCGTTTATATCAATCAAAGCACCCATGTCGGGAGCATTTATCAACCCATATCTCCTCACCTTGCAAGCTCACTAGTTTTTAATGAGACGATACCCATTTGGGGCCAGATTCTGCCCACCTTACTCCTGCGAATAGTGCCACTGGCTTCAATAAGGGGAAACATTCTGGCCAGAGTTTCTCTTAGCAGCTGAAACTTCTGCCTGTAAATACTGGAAAAGTCTCCTTAGCTTTTGGTTCAGACTGCTGCAGGGTTGACTGAGCCCCCACTAGCCTACCTAGATTAACTGAACTCCATGCAGTGTGCTAGATAAGGAGCCCATTTGCTCTGCAAAGACATTAAAGACTCAATGGTACTTCTGAACAGATTTCAAGTCTGCCTAGTGCTTCCCCCTGGTTTGGCTCCCCACCCCAGAGATGGCTGCATTGTAGTGGTAGAGTGTGTATTCTATAGCTCCATGCTGCAGCCCTCTCTCAACATGATCAATATTTAGTCATCTGACCAAGTTATTGAATTGGGCCATCTTTCTGTGATGCCATGTGGGTTTCCTTTAGGAGGAGAAGTGCTGTACTAATCCTATGTCATATTTCATTCCTAAACTGAGGTCACTGAATACTTGTAGTGAAAAGCTGCAAATCTGATCTATGCTGAAAACTCTGTGCTCTCAAAAACATTAACTGAGCTCCAAGCTCCTATTAGTTCTCCCAAAGACACGTAAGTTGCACAGACATGTACATGTAAAGCCACTACAAAACAGCCAGGCTAGATAACAGCTTCTTGTAGGATATACTCACAGAACAGAAGCGACTAAAGCCAGCTGAAAATTGGTCAGCAATTCAGCTTCTTAAAAACGTAGAACTACTTACCTGTTACACAACTTCCTGGGAAGATTTACATCAAGTATATGAGACAAAATATTGACAAGCTGAGTTGCATAGCACAAGGCAGCACTGATGGTATAGGCAGGATTACTATGCTCCATATCTAAAAGAAATATGACATTAACCAGATCAACCTTGACTAATGAAACAGACGCCAACACAGCATTATTTCTTGGTATTCAGAACCTCAGCAATCCAGCCCTCTAGTTACAATAAGCTGCCAGGAATTGGTAGAAAACAGTCATACTTGGAATAATTGTTACATTTGCTCGACTGCATTTAAACCACCTCAAGTCTGTTAACAACAATGGACACTGTTTCTCTTCTATTACAGTGCTGTATTACCGATCTCACTGGGGCAGTGATGGGCAACCTAGGCTAGTGAGTGGGCCGCATGAGTGGCTTCCTTGATCTCAGCGGGCCGTGTGATGGTCGTAACCAGGACGGTTTCCAGGGATAGGGGTAGTTTTGCTAATTGCATACCTAGAAGTAGCAGCGCTTTGATTGGATGCAGAGAGACTGCACAGCTCTCACAATGTTGTGTGCAATCAGCACCCATCTCACTTCATGTGCCCTTGCTTTACGTGCGTGTCACGTTAGTTATACCAATAGGGGAAAAAAACGATACAGATGGAAACTAGCAGAATCTGGCAACCCTGCGGGTGGGCAACATGTCTTGTGGGCCACACATGGCAGGAACCCTGACGGGCCACAGGTTGCACACCACCGCACTAGCGCCTCCCCACCAGAAGAGAATTACAAAGGTTTGCTCCCTTTATGAGCAATCCTTCATCTCGTTAGGACTGTGGTGAAACGGCTCATTTGCAGCTACAAATCTGCACAAAGCAAAGGAGGAAGTCTCAGTCCTGAAGTGCCTTCTGCTGGCTGCACAGCTTAAAGTTCTACAGACAGCCAGATCACCGAGGAAGTCAATAAGACTGTTTCTTACCTGGTCCTTGTGTAGTTTTTTTCTCTTCCACCCAATTGTAATAAGCTGAATAGTCTCCATTATTAGGAAGACTTATCCAAGGCCCTGCAATGCTGATGCTGGTCTCCCCATTGTGATCATCACACACCCATCTCCCAGAGAGATACGTAGTTCTCCTGGCTTCTGCAAGCTTGCTCACAGTGCTAGAGGTCATGGCATTGTCACTCTCAGAAGAAATATCTGCAGGGTCTCTGAAAAACAAACACACACACACATAGTTACAAAGGATTTCTGGAGTTCTATATAATACCGGCCATGAGTTTGGCAGCCATGTAGCCACATATCACAGACAGCAAAATTCGTGAAACAATAACCTGCAAAAATCTTCGCTACCAGGACTTTTTTTTTTTTGCATCATTTGTACAAAGATCCCATTTTTTTGGTTTAAATCTTCCAGTATGTTTTATTGGATGGATATATATAAAGGTTCCTTTTATATATTTTCAACTTTCCAAATTGTGGTCAATGTGGTAAAGGAACATATTCCCTGTCACAAACCTAATAAAACGTGTAGCTGCTAGTTGTGTTGGGGGCTCCTCTGCCAAGCCCAGGGCTCCAGTTCGGCATGTCACATAAGTACCTGCCAGACTAATTACACGAGTCCTCTCATCGATTTAAATGGAGCTATTTGTGTCCTTCAAGTTGGGCACATAGTTAAAAACTTTGCTGAACTGGGGCCTACGCAATGACTTATTACTATGGGGAGAAGGGCAGTGTTCCCTGTAAGCTGTGTGCTTGGGTGGCCACCCAGGAGAGATTCAGGTGCTGCCCAGCTGATTAACACAGCACCCACAGCCTCCCACAGCTGGCAGTATGTATTTCTATGAGTGGTGCACATCTCTACATGCCTTGGTGCACATAATGAATAGTAACAGAGAGGTAGGCCGTGTTAGTTTTTCCTTTTGTTTTAGCAAGATCAGACTACGTAGCACTTTAAAGACTAACAAGATGGTTTAATAGGTGATAAAAATATGGAACGCTTCACAAATGGAAAAAATTAGAGGGGAACATTGGTAAAGGTCATAACAGGTCAAGTACTGAAATACACTCTTATGTTGTTTTGGAAAAGAAAGACATTTAGAATGTAATATTAGACAATCATGTTAGAATTAAGTGTATAATCCACTGACGCTTTATATCCCCAATCTGGCAGTTTGTTATACTAGGACCACATGATACAGACCAATACACAGAAAGCAAATCCATCAACTTGTGCTCATGTTTTCTGCCCTTAAAAAAAAACCAACCAAAACCAAAAAAACACCTGTGTATTCCAAACCTCATGCTAGTCTTCACTTCCTCAATGGGAAAAATGACAGACGTTAGCTCCAGTATATGTGACCGTCGAAGATTTGCCAAGTGTTCGTGCTGACTTCTCAAATCGTAATTTTTCTTCTCCACCAGGTCTCCTAACTTGCGGTTAAGTCTCTGGATCTTCTCTTTCTTCTCCTGATGCCTCTGGGCCCTGCGATAAAGCTTCTGATTCTCATCTTTAACTCTGAGAAGCCCTTCCGAGCCTATGAGAATAATAACAGACATCAGTGGTGTAACTGTAGCTCACATGTAGGCTTTATTACAGCAGGGGTGGGCAAGATAGCGCCACGGGCTGGATCTGGCTTGCAGCTACCCTGCCACTCCCCTGCCCCCAGGGCAATCGAGACCTGGTGATGCAGGAGCGGGTGCAAAGTCTCCTCCCTTGGCCAGAAGCCCAGGGCACCAGAGGGAACTACCAGCTCTTCAAAATGGCCCAGGGGTGGGGGAGCATGCACTGTCTCTTGCCACCACCAGGGGCTCATGGCACCTAGAGGGTACTGCCAGCCATCCAAAACAGCTGGTGGTTCTCTCTAGGCACTGTGCGCCCCTGGCAGGGCAGGGGGGCAAAGACTTCATGTGCTCTCCCACCCCCAGGCCAATCAGGGTCTGCTGGTGGGGGAGCACACAGAGTCTCCAGGCCTTGCTCCTTCCACCTGAGGCCCTGCCCCTTCTGGGGCAGCCTGAGACCACTTCTGAAATTCATGAAGTGGCCCCCCCCTCAAAAATTATTGCCCACCCCTGTATTAAAGTCATCGAGTTTAAGGCCAAGAAAGGACCACCCAATCCTCTAGTCTGACTTCCCGTACAGCATAGGCCTCCAAGGCCAGTACATTAACTCAACAACCAAAACTACACCAAAATGTCACAGCCCACAGGAGACTAAACTATTGTACATGCCACAGATAGAGAATAGGAGGGGCTGAGGTGCACCAATGCTTAAGGCCTCTGCAATGGCAAGGAACTGAAAGTGATACAGATAATAATTAAAGGTCTAGAAAACATGAGCTAGAAGGGAAGACTGAAAGAACTGGGCTTGTTTAGCTTAGAAGAACAGAAGACTGAAAGGGGACATGATAGCAGTTTGCAAGTATCTAAAAGGGTGTTACAAAAAGGAGGGAGAAAAATTGTTCCCTTTGGCCTCTGATGATAGGACAAGAAGCAATGGGCTTAAATTGCACCAAGGGAAGTTTCAGTTGGATGTTAGGAAAAACTTCCTGTCAGGGTGGTTAAACACTGGAATAAATCGCCTAGGGAGGTTGTGGAATCTTCATTTCTGGAGAGATTTAAGAGCAGGTTGGACAGACATCTATCAGGTATGATCTAGAAGGTGCTTGGTCCTGCTCTGAGGGTAGGGGACTGGCCTTGATGATCTCTCGAGGTCCTTTCCAGTTCTAGTATTCTATAATCCCAGCTTTCATGCTATAGAGGAATCAGAAAAATACCTAAAAATTCCTTACTGGCCCCACATCCCCACATATGATCAGTTAGACCCTGGGTATGTGAGCAAGAACCAACACGTGAGACAGACAGAATGCTTAGTGTTACCCTCAAAGTACTGGTCCATCCCTTCTCAAGTCAGGGCCACCTCTGATGCTTCAGAGACCAAGCCCTCCACCTCACCCCGAATTCACATGGCTGCGGGGGGGGGTCCCTTCCTGATATTTATATAAACCAGATGTATGGCAGCTTTTTTCAATTTGCTTAACAGTTCCTCCCTGCAAAGTGCTACATTTTCTGAATGTCTATAAAGAACAGCTTGAAATGGATGTTGAGCTTTTATACCTTCTGCCCAAGTATTTTCTGGACTTTGAGCAGGAATGTCACTCTTCCCATTTAACTAAATAGCTGGTGTAAACATTTCCATATATGTAAACTGAATGCAAAAATCAGCGTGATGCTGCTGGCCAAAAAGGTGCACCTGCAGCATGCAAAATGTGTGCAGCTCATTTTTGTTCTGCGTTTGTACCATCCACCTCTTACCCTCTTTGGCTTGCCACAGGGCGTAGGCTCACTTAGGGCATGCAGATGCAAACAAAGCTAGCTAGACTTTGATCACTGCAAAGGACACCAATGGGCAATACCTTCCTGTCAAACAAACTATAACATGCTAGCATCCTCAATTACTATAGCTGGCTGTCTTCCACATGTGAATCAGACACACCAAGCCTCGGAAATGTGACTTGTGAACACCTGTTAATCTGTTTACAAAATCATTCGCTGCAGAAAAGAGCTTTCACAAACATATGGTGGTGGCAACTCAGTGACGTTTATCATAATCTTTAAAGACGATGATTCTCAGACAGGTCTTAAATATTAAGGGCTTTTCTGTTAGCAGGCTTGTTTAAACAATAACCCTCAAATGACAGTCAATGAATTTTATTAGCTATGGCCTCTTCAGCCAGGTTTCCTTTATATTGAAGCATGTTATTCATTTTTTAGTAATTTAAATAATTTTGGGGGTATTTCTTGGTTTCTTGGGAAATGCTACTCTGGTGCAAGATAGCTGTTTGTTCAGGACTGAGTCTTTACATCATTTTATTATAATTTATGTTGCTTGTGAAACAGACAATTCTGGAGTAACAATACCATGGGAAAAAGGACAGACTCTCTATGGTGTTTATTATTTGAAATTAGCTGCTTTGTATTATTTAAAATCTGTGCGCTAGATAACAAAAATCTCAACAGACCATTCAAACAGCTGATTTATAGAAATTAAAGCCAAAACCAAGCAATGAGTCCAATTTGTGGAAACAATGAAATTAATAATTTGCACATACAGTCTAGAGCATTTTCAGATTTAAAAAAATTGTGGAAAAAAAAAGACATTTAACTGAACTGTGGGAAAACTGATTTTTTTGCTTCAGCAGTGCAGAAAATTTTTATCCACCACCAATTAGGTCATTTCCTCCTGCCATCAACACAACCTCTAATAACAATTTAGATCTGATCTCCCAAACTCTCCTTTTAAATAATAAAAAAAAATATGGAAAAAATTCTGCTTTTTTCACATGTACACCACATTTTGAGACCTATTTTCTTGTCACCCACCCTCACATCCCACTTCTGCACCCTCCCAGACCCTGCACGGCCACCCACAGCCCCCTCCACACATTGGACTCCTCATTTTTGGCCTCACCCCAGAGCCTAGGAGGGCCCCACAAAAATATATTAGCCCTAGACCCCCAGAAGAGGGTGATGCTTATCAGTTACCGTTTAACTGGTAGTCTGGCTGGGCGGTGGGACTGCTCCAGCCCAGCTGGACCAGTTCTCACATCCTGGGTGGGCCCCTAGCCTAGCCAGAGCAGCCCACCCCATTTAAGCAGTTAACCTGTTAATGGATTAAATGGGATTTTACATCCCTACCCCCAACCCAAAAAAGGTTCCCCCCTTCTGGTCTGATTGCCATATTTGGGGTCAGAAGGAATTTTCCTCGGGGTCAGATTGGCAGAGACCCAGGGAGAGAGAGAGAGAAGGAGTTGCCTTCCCCCATAGCTTGGGATGTGCGTCACCTGCTACTTTGACAGAGTAAATGCTGAATTCTCTGGAACTGGAAGACTTCAAGTCATGATTTGAGGATTTCAGTAGCTCATTAAAAGGCGATGGACCTATTCCCAGAGTGGGTCGGTGAGCGTCTGTGCCTAATATTCAGGCTAATTGTCTCTTCTGGCCTAGAGGTCTATGAGTCTGACACCTGGTAAGCCAGGTTCATACAATCATTAAAAAGTGTCTCCCAAATTATGTCAGATTAGCATGATGTCCCATGTTTGCGCTGCTTGACCAATATTAACATAGCCACACTAGTAACTGTCCCATAGAATATAGGTCAGGCCTTTGAGCGCCCCTTGAGGCATGCCATCCTGACCCCCCACTCATGGGCAGATATTCCCCAGAAATATTTTCATAGAATCATAGAACACTAGAACGGGAAGGGACGTTGAGAGGTCATCGAGTCCTGTCCCTTGTCCTCACGGCAAGACCCAGTACCATCTCGACCATCCCTGATAGACGTCTATCTAACCTGCTCTTACATCTCTCCAGAGATGGAGATTCCACAACCTCCCTAGGCAATTTATTCCAGTGTTTAACCACCCTCACAGTTAGGAAGTTTTTCCTACTGTCCAACCTAAACCTCCCTTGCTGCAGTTTAACCCCATTGCTTCTTGTCCTATCATCAGAGGCCAAGGAGAACAATTTTTCTCCCTCCTACTTGTGACACCCTTTTAGATACTTGAAAATGGCTATCATGTCCCCTGTCAGTCTTCTTCTTTCCAAACTAAACAAGCCCAATTCTTTCAGTCTTCCCTTATAAGTCATGTTCTCTAGACCTTTAATCATTCTTGTTGCTCTTCTCTGGACCTTCTCTAATTTCTCCACATCTTTCTTGAAAGATTTTAAAAGCTTATGACCGGATTTTCGGAGGCGCTGATCACCCCAGTCAACACACATGCTCAGCATCTCTGAAAATTCATATTCATTTCAGAAAACTTCAAACAATGTCATGTTACAAGGTCAAAACTACTTCAAGTTCCTAATGTGGCTGGGAAGAGACTCTTCCATCCAGGAGGGATTCCAAAATAGCTGCTAGATTTCATTAACTGCCCCTGAATGAGATCCTCTGGGATTTGCCTGCAAAAACAGCTGTTGAGTTACTAATTATGGGGTGACTGTGCAAATGAGACTATCGTAGCATGGCAGCAAACATGCTAATACATGTTTTTAAGCCCGAGCACAATCTTGAGCTAGACATTTAGAGAAGCCCCGAGAAGATGAAAACTGAGCTGAGCACTCACAAATGTAAACAGTGTTTCACGTTGTCTCCCGAAACCTGACACACTGCAAATCTCCCATCTTTGTGAAATCATTACAATGAAAGACACTGAAAGCTAAATGGCAGTCCTTACTCTGGCAAATTCCCCTTTGACTCCAGTGAGAGGTGTAACACCCAAATAAGGGTGTTTGGATTTGGCTTCAAACCGGACGCCTGATGTGGGCTATTGTTCCCCAATAATTATATGAAATTTCAAGTAGCTCATGGGCTATCCAACACTCTGTATCTTAGTGGCAGCGCTCAGGAATGCCAAGCTCTGGAGGCAGCCTTTCTTGGAGACACAGCTGGAAGATGGAATCAGTTGTTAAACATTTACTCCAGTTAACCTGTCCCAGGATAATTTTAACAGCCACCCCAGCTGAATAGTACATGTCTACTTTAATTAAAACCCAAACATAAAAGCGATTAACAAAGATCACTCACTGACTCCATTTCCAAAAGACCTGCCTGCATTCTTCTCCCAAATGAGAGCACACATCAGGTTAGAGAGAGGAGGTTTTGGCAAATCACCTTTTTCTTTAAAGCTAAATCTCAATTTACATAGGCAGTTGCTCTCTTTTGAAGAAATGGAGGTATCACAATTAGCAGATTCACAGACACTACTTACTTCTTGTCATTTCATCATTCTCTTTGCAAATGGTTTGTTTCAGCTGCTCAATCCTCATCTTGCAAGACATTATTTTCCATCTCTGAAAGAGAACATGCCATGACTGGCAACTTGAACCCATCACCTTCCAATTAACAACACTGGCAGCTAAAACTCAGAAGTACTGGGGTATTTTTTAACAAGATCAGATCCCAAGAATTTCAAATTGTCTCATCTGTGTACAGAAGACTGCCATAAGCAAACAGAAACTTCCTATGGTAAAGTCAGGCAAAGACAAAGTGTTACTGACTAAACACATAACCAGAAATGAATACTGGTACAGGTTGAACCCCTCTGGTCCAGCAATATCCGGGGTCTGGCAGGACCACTGATGTTGCTGGACCAGAGAGCCTCTGGACCGGCCACAGAGCCGGAAGCCCGGTGGCCCAGGGGCAAGGTAGCCTGGCAATCTGCTGACAGACTGTGGGAGAGCCCGGAGTCCGTCAGCAGAAAGACTGATTTCCTCTGGTCCAGCAAATTTCCTCCTTTGGGACCAGTCAGGTCCCAAAGGCACTGAAGCAGGGAAGTCCTACCTGTACTTTGCAAAATCAACTTCAGTTTTATTAGGATCATGTTTTTCAGGCAGACAGTATAAAACTTTCTCCGAGTTAAAATGAAACAACAATCAGCAAGATCTAAGAATACAAAAAGTTAGAAAGCTACTGGAGACTTCAAATAACTCACCAGTTGATCAGTTATCCTTTTGCCTTCCATGGCCTTTAAAACACTATGGAAAAAGGACCACAACTGAAGATTAACTGACAATTATGATTATATATGGCAAATATAAGAGGGTAGAATCGTTTATCTAAAATTATTATAATCAATCAATCAATCAATCAATCAATGACAATGCTACCAAAAACTAAACTATAACTTACTAGTTTTGGAATTCACTTTGCTTGTTTTTAAGATGCTTTAATCGCTCTTTCTTGTCTAAAAACCTGTAAGAGAACAGAGTGATTTGTGTATTGATTTTATGAACAAAGTATTCTATACAATGAGATAATGCACAGTATCTGAAACATTAATAAGAGTTCTGAAATTTAAGAGTGTCTAAATCCCAATGGTCTGGCAAGTCAATCTCAGGAAGTTATGGCTGAATTCATATGAACCCTTACCAGAGTTCCAAAAGCGTGGCTAATCTGCAATCATGAGGTGCAACTGCAGCGCATGTAGACATGCCGGAGTTAGCTGGGGCACTGCGGCAGGGAAGCGGTGGCAGCATGGATTGTACAACCTGCCCTGAGCCACGGGCTGCTGCAGCGTCACTATTTCCCTACATGAGCTTACCCCCTTAGGCCCACACAAGCTGCCATCTCCCCCATTGAATGCAAAGCAGACAGACCTAGGATACTGGTCTCCCACCTTTTAAAGCACACAATCACTTTTTAATTGAAGTCAGTCCAGGATCCACCTCAAACCCAAATACCCTTGCCCTGCCTCCTTCTCTGAGGCCTTGCCCCTGAGCCACTTCTTCTCCGGAGCCCCACCCTGCTCACTCTGTGGAGAAGGGGTACAGGGACAGGGGACACCCTGACATCAGCACCCCACCTCTTCTATCTCCCCCTCCCAGCAAGCAGAAGGCTCCCAGGGGTAGCTCCAAGGCAGAAGGCAGGAGCCACACAGCAGTGGGGGGAGGGGCAACTGAAATGCTGGCACCTGATAAACTCCCAGCCAAACCAGTCACGGGCTCCAGGATCTACCAGTAGTTCCTGATCAACTAGTTGGTGATCACTGCCCTAGGACACACCAATCACAATAATATGAATAGAACTCCTACAAGGCAGAAACATCTGCTAGTTTTTCTATCAAGCTCCATCAGCATGATCCCTAAATACCGCTATTCTCAAAGGTTTACAACTCAGCAAAAAACCTCACACACATTTCCAAATCTGCAGCCATTTAAGATACAGAAAGACTTTGATGGGTATTTTTGAACTTAAAGAGCACTGTTTCATAGGTCTTTATCAAATTAGTTAAGCAAGTCTATTCTGATATTAAAAGGCTCTATATGAAAAGCAAATTTTCATACTTCATGCCTTTTTCTCTCTTTTAATACACGGAACTGTGAGGGCACACTCATTGGTACAGGGAACTGTCTGATGCATCAGTGTTATTAGATCAAGAGATAGATCATGTTGTGGGTTAGTATAATTAATGTTTCACTTCTACAGACCACAGACTGTAACACGTTTTACTATCTCCTCATAATTTCTAGTGGAGATTGGAAGCCATCACAACTCCCAACCAGAGCTCCCATTAGCATGAAATCTTGGGTCTCTGAACCTTCAAGAACTCCTTGGAAGAGATTTACTTTAATCTTGCATTTTCATCCCTCAGGCACACTACTGTGCTTCTACTCTGCTCTATGCCAAAAAAGCATAAAGAAGCATATTTAGAGATAGCAGTATATAGGGCGCCTACAACAGTCAGGAAAACAAAGAACTGACGGTTACTGGCGGTGGATAGAAGGTAATTTCTTTAGTATTCCGTGAGTGTGTAGATACTGGACTTAATTCCTTGTTTTGCCGCTGCGCACCGCCTGCCCCACACCCCATCTGGGCACCATCCAATAGCATTCCAAGAGTTGCTCTGAAGATAATTCCATATAGGATCAAGTTTTCATCTGGATGATCCAGGACTGCAATTTTTTTCACCTTATTCAAGATGCCCCCTTGCCCTTTATTTCAGGGATTCAAACTTTTGTACAAGGGATGTAAAATCCCATTTTATTGGTTAACCAGATTAACATTATGTTCAAATGGTTAATCAATTAAGGGGAGGGGCAGGGCCCTCTTGCAGCGGACAAGGGCCAGTCCCTGTCCCACAGGGGCTGCTGCCTGTGGTGGGCCCTGTGGGGCTGAAGCAGTCCCCTGTAAAGCATAAGGCTTACTGATTAACCATTCACATCCCTATTTTGTACATCAAGGACCTCCTCTCAATAGAGATGTGTGGCCTGGGTCACCTCCCCTCCCACTTATGATCATATTACATTTCTCTGGCAACTTCTGCAAATACATGCATGGAAAAGTAATATTACTAAATCCATGGCGTAGTTTAGCTGTCTTTAAAGTAGGCAGATCTGTTGCAGGGGCCTTTTCCTTCTCGCACCCTGTCACTTAATTCGTTCTCCTCCTTCTGCTATACTCCTGGATTTCCTCATTCCCTTCTCCCGCTGACAGTCTTCGCCACAGGGGGGCTGGCACCTTCATTCTTACAGATGTGTCCAGATCTGAAAGAGGTTCCAGTTTCCTCTCCTGATCCTCCCTCACAGCTCTAACCCCAATCATAAGCTACTACAGCTACATCTACACTATCTCAGATAAACGACTTAAACTACGCCACTCCAGCTACATGAGTAACGTAACAGGAGTCAACATGCCTTAGTTCAATTTACCCCTGGCTCAGCGCCATGGGAGGTTGACCGGAGAAACTCTCCCATCAACTTCCCTCACTCTTCTTGTCCAGAGTAGAGTAACAGGGTCCAAAGGAATCTGTGGTCAATTTGGCAGGTCTTTGACCTACTAAATCAACAGCTCATGGATCAATCTTAGAGCACTAATTCAGGATGTAGTGTAGATGTAGCCAAATTGCCATCCTCTCACATCCAGCTGGCTTGAGCTGCTTTCTTGTCCTCCTTTACAATGAAGAATCTGGACACCTACAGAGACTTCTTGGAACAAGAGGAGGAGCCAGCACCATGCGTCCAGCCAGCTTTCTATGGCCCATAGACAACAGTTTGGGAGCCACTGATGTCTAATAGAAAAGTAGTCTCCTTACCAGCAGCTTTTTACAATCTTGAGAAAAAAAAATTATGGTAGCTGTTTCCAGCATTGTAGTGAGGTTTCTAAGTGACAGACCTCACCTACACATCACAATACTGGCCTGGTCTAAATGTCAGCTGAGCACTCAAAGGATCAAAGACCCAGGTAAGTTAATCCTTAGCGGGTTAGAATGTTAGGGTGTCTGTTTGACTATGTGAATTTGATTTGAGACAAGGGAATTGCTATGGGATGAGAGCTCAAAGGATATAGTGAAACTGTGGATTTATGTAGAGTTTATTCAGCATCCCTACTGACAGACTTACGCAATAAAATGGCAGCAGAAATACTTTTTAATCAAACAAATATTTGTTATTGTACAAGAAAAATATGGGAGGTGCTACGGAAGATAAGGGCAGATCATAAGTCTGAGGAACATGGTACAACTGGCATTCCACCTGCACAACTCAGCACATCCTTTCTGAACATTCCCAAACTAGTAGTCACCATGAAAATTACACAAGGTGCATTGGACTAGATTTCTGTTTACCCTGGAGAAAAATGCAGGCCAACTAGAACTCTAACTTTTGGTGATAACCAAATGTAACTTTGTCCAAAGACATGCTGCCCAGCAATCTTGCAGAGAGGGCTTATTGCAATTCTGTATTTTTGTAATTAGACTGAAATTTTCAGTGGTTACATGTTTACACTGACTCCCAGTGCGCCTCCCATGCTGCTGCCTCTGAAACACTGGTTACCCATGTACACATTTACACTTTCAGATCCCTGTGTTCAATAAGTCCACACTAGGAACTTGTGTCCGTATCAGATACGGAGGCAGCAGCGTGGGGTGGCAACCAGCTCCCCGGGAGTACGGGAGCCTACATCGGATAAGCTCAAGCTTGTTAGTTAACCATTTACAGTAAAACTCCAATAGTCTGGCATCCAATTGTACAGCACTCCTGATAGTCCAGCATCAAAATGGCAAGTGCCTAGTGAGTGAGCTTCGGCCAAAAACGAGTCACAAGGCAGCAATGGCAGCAACTGAACCGAGCGAAAAGGGTAAAAAAGGGTTAAAAAACTAAAACATTACAGTATACTGTATACAGTATGTACAATAAAAAGGGTTAAAAACACTTTATACACAGTATATACTGTATACTATTAACACCAGCTTATAGTACCTCCTGATAGTCCATCATATCTGATAATCCGGCACCATCTAGGTCCCAAAGGTTCTGGATTATCGGAAGTCTACTGTACACGTTTACACTTTCACATTCCTAGGAGATATCCTACCACTTTGGTGAGAAGCTTCCTGGGGTAGCCAAGTTAGTTTGCACAGAAAAAACAACAAATGGTCTGGTAGCACTTTATAAATTAACAAAACATGTAGATGGTATCATGAGCTTTCGTGGGCACAGCACACTTAAAGAAGTGGACTGTGCCCACGAAAGCTCATGATACCATCTACACATTTTGTTAGTCTATAATGTGCTACCAGACCATTTATTGTTTTCACTTTGGTGAGGTCATGTCTCAGTCTCCTCTGGCACATGGCTGCCTACAGCACAGTTATCAAAGGTGCCAGGCTGAGACTCAAACCACTCTGGGCATGGCTTGCCTCAGCCTACTGCCCAAACCAAGACAGTCTACACTCGCTATTAACAGTTCCAAGCTGTGTCCTAGACACTTTCCAGTGGTGGCTAGATCCTTGCATAATGTGCAAGGGAGTCCCGTTCCACCCCCACCGCCCTCTCTGACCCTAGTAACACATGCTTCGGACCTAAGTGGGGGTATGTGTGTAAGATCAGATTCTGCTCCACATCAGTGTGAAGGAGCACAGAGCAGTGAGGAAGGCTTGCCAGATTTTTCTATCTAAAATACAAGGACAATGCGTGATGATCATAACCGACAACACCACTGCCATTTAATTTCGAAAGAATGCGACACAGTCTAGATGCAGGTGATTTTTTTTTTTTCTTCGAAAAAAGGCCACTTTTTTCAAAAAAAAAAAAAAAAAACTCGGTCTAGACACACCCTTACTGGCCCCAGTGTGGCTGGACATGCATTGGTACACCACACTGCTAAATCTGCCAGTGGACACCCCAATAGCACTGCCACTTCACCCAGACCTAATCACACAGCATCCCAGTCACCTCCTGCACCCGAACCTCCAGGCAGGCAGGCGGAGGAAAGCAGGCAGGGGGCTGCTCTAGCCCCCACCGGTTAACTGTAACAGGTAAGCATCACCCAACAAAGGTGATGCTTACCAATTAACCATTCACATCCTTAGTTTACACTAGGAGGCCAAGTCAAACTAAGGTATGCAACTCCAGCCTAGCTGTAGCTGATGAACCTTAGTTTGAATTTCTCCAGCATCCCCAGTGTGGGGATTGTTGGGAGAAACTCTCCTGTGACTTCCTTTACTCCTCGTGACCCAGTTGAGTACCGGAGTTGACAGGGGTGCAATCAGTGGTTGATTTAGTGGGCCCTTACTAGACCTGCTGAATAGACCCCCCCGGGAGTTCAATCTCAGCAGTGTCGATCTCTTGGTAAGCGGAGACAAAACCTAAGACACCCAAATTAACTCTTGTTTTTGGTATTTGTCATGTTTAAACAGGGTTGCAAAGCACTATTCTATTTTTATAAAAAATACTGTGCAAAGTTATCTGATTGACAAGTATGGTTAACTCCCAGAAAAATTAATCATCTATGCACAAATGTAACAGGAGGATGTTGGCATGGATTTCTAACATACCAACATGTCTTACATGAATAATGGAAAGGATGCTGGTGTTTACTTTATCGGAGGACTTCCGGACACATCAATCTTAATTATGATTGTACTTTAGTAATTACCCTAAACTGAGCTTCAGTCTCACACGCAAAATTAGGTATGACAGTTTCTATCGAAGATAAGTGTTATCTTCCAGTGTGAGCTACCATTATATGTAATTTTTGCCAGACACATGAGGAACTTCAATCTTATTACAGTTTAACAATTAGTGTATAATATACTCCAGCACAATGCAGTCTGAAATAATATGAAGCTCAGTGCTGGAATATGAAAAGTGGCTAATAGCTTATAATGCTAAATACTCCAGAGTACAAGAAAACAAATAATAAAAATTCTACCGTCTAATGAATAGTGATAAATTTATTTAACTTCTACCTCTCCAACCTCTCCAACCCCTCCCCCCCCCCCCACTAATGTGATTAATCAATACAAACAGTACACCCAATCCTACTACAGTGGAAAAAGAATTTATTTTATCACGTTTTTAAAGTCCCTCCCCTTCCCATACCATTGCTGTGGAAAGACTTATACAAACAGCAAAACTGAATAAAAAGAGGAAACAGTGACAGACACAATACACAAAATGCTCTCAACTGAAAAATCTAAAACAGGGCTACTCAACGTGTGGCCCACAGCCCGTTTGTCTGCGGCCCACAGTGCGGTTTGGGTTTACACGGGACTTACCACATGGCCCGCGGGTGGGATCCTTTGAACATGGCCTCCACTAGGAATACGCTCCACGATGGTGAGACGTCTCCCAGGCAGGGTGAGCACTGAAAGACGCAAGCGGACGGGCTGGCTGGAACGGACAGGTACAGGGTGTCAGCGTGTCTAGGCCCCAGTGAGGAGGTGCCGGGAGCACCAGGGCATTGTAGGAAGTGCTTTGTATGCTTGTCAGTGTGAAAGAAGCTATTTGCATGTATATGCAACCACACTTAAGTTGCAGCCCTTGGCCTGTGCTGTGAGTATCATTGGGGCCCCCGGGCTTCCAAAGTAGAGTAGCCCTGATCTAAAATAAAGACTTCTTTACTAAAATGTTTCAGGAGATTCAGGGGGTAGCCGAGTTGTTTTTATTCTGTAACAGACTAACAAATGGTCTGGTAGCACTTTATAGAGTAACAAAACATGTCGATGGTATCATGAGCTTTCGTGGGCACAGCCCACTTCTTCAGATGACCGGAGTCATGAGTAGGGGATTTGAAAACTCTAAATAAATAGGAGAAGGGAAGGGGGAGGGGAGAAAAGAGAATGATGCTCTGTCTCCCACCCCCCTTCCTGTTTTTTCTTATCTTCTCCAGATACTTAAAGAAAAAACAGGAAGGGGGGGTGGGAGACAGAGCATCATTCTCTCTCCGCCCCTTCCCTTCTATTTAGAGTTTTCAAATCCCCTATTCCTAGCTCCGGTCATCTGAAGTGGGCTGTGCCCACGAAAGCTCATGATACCATCGACATGTTTTGTTAGTTTATAAAGTGCTACCAGACCATTTGTTGTTTAAGTGTATTAAGAACATAAGAACGGCCGTACTGGGTCAGACCAAAGGTCCATCTAGTCCAGTAGCCTGTCTGCCGACAGTGGCCAGCACCAGGTGCCCCAGAGAGGGTGGACCGAAGACAATGATCAAGCGATTTGTCTCCTGCCATCCCTCTCCAGCCTCTGACAAACAGAGGCCAGGGACACCATTTTATCCCCTGGCTAATAGCCTTTTATGGACCTAACTCCATGAAATTATCTAGCTTCTCTTTAAACTCTGTTATAGTCCTTCACAGCCTCCTCTGGCAAGGAGTTCCACAAGTTGACTACACGCTGTGTGAAGAACTTTCTTTTATTAGTTTTAAACCTGCTACCCATTAATTTCATTTGGTGTCCTCTAGTTCTTCTATTTAGGAACTAATAAATAACTTTTCTTATCGGCCCTCTCCACACCACTCATGATTTTATATACCTCTATCATATCCCCTCAGTCTCCTCTTTTCTAAACTGAAAAGTCCCAGTCGCTTAGCCTCTCCTCATATGGGACCTGTTCCAAACCCCTGATCATTTTAGTTGCTTTTCTGAACCCTTTCCAAGGCCAAAATATCTTTTTTGAGGTGAGGAGACCACATCTGTACACAGTATTCAAGATGTGGGCGTACCATAGTTTTATACAGGGGCAGTAAGATATTCGGGTCTTATTTTCTATCCCTTTCTTAATAATTCCTAGCATCCTATTTGCCTTTTTGACCGCCGCTGCACACTGTGTGGACGTTTTCAGAGAACTGTCCACAATAACTCCAAGATCTCTTTCCTGATTTGTCGTAGTTAAATTAGCCCCCATCATACTGTACGATAGTTGGGGTTATTTTTCCGATGTGCATTACTTTACACTTATCCACATTAAATTTCATTTGCCATTTTGTTGCCCAATCACTCAGTTTGGTGAGATCTTCTTGGAGTCCCTCACAGTCTGCTTCTGTCTTGACTATCCTAAACAGTTTGGTATCATCTGGTATCCTAAACAGTTTGGTATCAATAAACAAGAATTATTTAGTTATGTTCATACTAGGGATGTAACAGTGTAGTCAATTAACCGATTAGCAAAAGCTTATAGGTTAATGCTATAGACTACATGCACCCCCCCGCCCACACACACACACTTGCCAGTAAATTTTTTAGCAGGCTGGCCAGCAGCCCAGCTCAGTTCTAGGTCGCCCCAGGTCCAGGAACTCAGACCACCCCCTAGACGGGGGCTGCTGCCTTCCCACACCACTGCCTCTTTATCAGAGGCAGCAGCACAGGTCCACAAGGGGAGCTGGGTTTTAAACTGGCTCCCCTCACAGACCAGCTCTCACCTGGCACGCAGTGCTGCTGTCTCCGATACAGTGGCAGCAGCTCCTCAGGAGTGAGGCACACTGGCTGCTGGCCCCACTCCCAGGGACTGTTGAATAGTCAACTAACCGATAAGAATTCGTGAGGTTACTCAACCATTCAATTAACCGATATTTAACATCCCAAGTTCCTACCACTGAATCTCTTGCTACAGAGGTGAATTCACATTAATGCCATTTAATGGATTAATAAGTTGTTAGGTGGTCCTAGAGCTACACAAATACTGGATTGTGAGCTCAGTATTTGTCTAAATTAGGGATGTTAAAAATTGTGTAATAGGGCAAACATGCAATTGTGGTTGCCTGATTTATACTGCAGAGCCCACAGTGAAGCCTCCCCGGAAGTGGAGCCGGCAGCCCTTGCCCGCCCAGCTCCCAGAGAGGCAGCTTCACTCAGTGTAACTGACACCATTACTCAGTGTAACTGACACCATTAACTAATAAGCATCAGCTTATTGATTAAACGGTTACATCCCTAGTCTATATAGACTGGACTTACGTAAAGGCCAGCTACCACTGAGAAGCTTGTGCACAGCTGTGAGACTCAAAAGTCATGTTGGTGCCTGATAAAATACAAGTGGTCAGACACAAACTGGGGGTTTTCAAAGGGGAAGGTGACCCCCAAATGGAGCCTACCTGAGGGGTACAGTAGTGGAGACATCTACAGTGATGCAACTAGAAGGCAGCAAGAGAGGAGACACAACTGCGTCTTTCCAGTAGTTGGAAGGACATAGCTCAAATGTATGATTCTTTCTAGCCAAAGGTGAATGAGGAAGATGGATTCCCCCTCCCCCCCACAAGTAAGGTCCAGAGAAAGCACCATGGCAGAAATCTCTGCCCCATCATTAACAAATGGGAATGGAAAGGACAGGTGGGCTTATCAACATAGCCTTGGCTCTGGAACATCCAAAAGGTCCCCCACCTTTGTTTTTCATAGCCACTTCCAAAGAGACTGTTAGCCAATAAACCCCTCAAGCCTTAGTAATTATGGAAGCAGGCTCAGAAAAGGAGATCTTCACAGAAGATGTGGGTAACCCATAACAGCCTTCAACAAATGTTACTTTCCATCTATTTTGGGAAGACTAAAACATGGTCAGTTTGTAGTTCTAGGACACTGGTAAGAGCAGAAATCAGACTAAAGCCCTAGTCCTGCAAAATGATTAACATGGGGGCTCCCTGTACCCACACACACCCAACAGAATTCACTATCACTAAGTGGCACAGTTAGAGCAGGCCACAAGTGGACTTTCTAAACTTAAGTTATACAGGTTGAACCTCTCTAGTCCGGCATCTTCGGGAACTCACCAGTGCCATACCAGAGAATTTGCCGAACCATGGGAGGTCAATATTGTCTAGCAGCATTACCAACACTTCCACTCCTTACTGGACTCTTAGAAGACATTCAGGGGTAAATTAGAGCTAAACAGCAAAAAAACACTAAGAGCTAGTACTGATGGCTGTAAACAAACTTTATGAGACCACAGGAATCTTGCCCACACTAATGGTAAGTGGACATCTGGCTATTTAAAATCATGTTGGACCACGGATGTTGCTGGACCAGAGTGTGCCGGACTAGAGAAGTTCAACCTGTATTAGAGACAGGGTCACTTTTGCTACATGAAATGTCCAGCCTATGATTATGCTTGGGTGAGTCAGTAAAACATCCTGAGTAAAGCGGAAATTAGTTGCATAAATGTGATTTTAAGAACAGAAGGGTAAGAAGAGACACCAATTTCCTTCAGCCAAAAGTAATGACCTAAGCATACAAACTTGTTCCCCACCTTTCTAAGGAGTTCAAGAAATCACTCAGCAGCTGCTAATGAAGCCTCAAGCTAAAGGACTATAAATATAAGAGCATATAAGCAAAACTTTGGGACAATTCTTTTACAGACTGTGCTGTGCAGACTACTTATTGGAAATCTCAAATGGTTCTCTTGTAGCAAGTAGGATACCTCAATAGTTGGAATTATTATGGATATGCATAGTTAAACCAACACATTGTTTGCAGCCTTAATGCTTATTCATATGAGCTTGGCATCCAACCTGCTCTTCGGAGGAAGTTACCAATGGGTCTGAATTTTTTATTAACAATACAGTATTTGGACAGTATTAAAACGTGTAAGATCAGAATGATTTCTATAGAAAGGAATAAATAGTGTACAAGTGTATGATTTTACCAGTTTACTGTAGAATTTTGAAAATCCACACGTGTGCATTTTAAATAAACTGCAAATACTTTTGTTTCTCCTTTTCAATATTTTAAAATATATTTTTATTTCTCTGAGTTATGCAGTAGTATGTCCAGGCATTTGTTATCACAGGCATTTGTTGACAGATATTTCACAATCTTCACAGTGAGCAGGAAGAACTCAAGTTCTCACACAAAGCCGCATCTACAGGGGGAGCTCAAGACCACCCAGGGGGAGCTCTGACCCCCTCCCCCCCAATCTCCTGGCTGGGGAAAGGAAACTCAAGATCCCAGCTGTCCTGGAAGCTGAAGAATCCTCCAACTGCCCCAATCTTCCCAGCTGGGGGAGGAGCAGCTCAAGAACCTCAGACCTTACCTAACTCCCCAACCCAGGGGTAGCTCAGGAACCCTCCCACATCTTCTCAGCCCTGGAGGGGGAACTCAGGACCTCCCATCCACCCACCCCCATTTCCACAGTGCGGGAACGCGGGGCGCTCAGGATCCGCTGCCCACCGATTCCTGAGCTGGGGGAGGGGAGGAAGCACACAACCTTACCAGGAAAAAGTGCTCAAGACCACCCCCCATCACTCCTAGCCAGAAGGAAGAGCTCAGAACCCCAGCGGGGTGGGGGTGGGGGGGCGGGAAGAGAGAAGGGAAGCTCAGGACACCCCACCTTCCCACCTCCTCAGCCACAAAGGAAAAGCTCAGAATCCCAGCTCCCTACAACTCCAGCCCAGGGCAGCTCAGGATCCCAGCCCCCCCACAATCCTAACGGGGGAGAAGCTCAAAAGAAACCTGGCAGGGGGAGTGGAGATCAGGAACCCCCCCCCCCCCACACACACACACACACACACACACACACACTCACTCCCCACAACCCCAGCCCAAGGGGAACTCAGGACCGCCCCCCATTCCCCACAGGGCCGGGGGGGAGGTGGAGCTCAGGACCCCCCCTCCACACACACCCCACAGCCCCAGCCCAGGGGGAGCTCAGCACCCCCCCCTCAGTGCCAGGGGGTGGAGCTCAGCACCCCCCCACACACACACACACCCCACAGCCCTAGCCCAGGGGGAGCTCAGGACCGCCCCCCATTCCCCGCAGGGCCAGGGGGGGTGGAGCTCAGGACACCCCCTCCACACACACCCCACAGCCCTAGCCCAGGGGGAGCTCAGGACCCCCCCCCCCACTCCTCACAGTGCCGGGGGGGGTGGAGCTCAGGAGCCCCCCTCCACACACACCCCACAACCCCAGCCCAGGGGGAGCTCAGCACCCCCCCCTCAGAGCTGGGGGGGTGGAACTCAGGAGCCCCCCCCACACACACCCCACAGCCCTAGCCCAGGGAGAGCTCAGGACCGCCCCCCATTCAGGGCCCGGGGGGGGTGGAGCTCAGGACCCCTCCACACACCCCCACACCCCACAGCCCAGGGGGAGCTCAGACCCCCCCCCCACTCCGCCCCCGGGCCGGGGAGGGAAGCTCAGGACCCCCACAGCCCAGGGAGCTCAGACCCCACTCTCCCGGCCCGGGAGGGGAAGCTCAGGACCCCCACACCCCACGGGGAGCTCAGACCCCCCCCCCACTCTCCCGGCCCGGGAGAGCTCAGGACCCCCCCACAGCCCAGGGGGAGCTCAGACCCCCCCCACTCTCCCGGCCCGGGGGGGGAGGGGAAGCTCAGGACTCCCCCACACCCCACGGGGAGCTCAGACCCCCCCCCACTCTCCCGGCCCGGGGGGGAGGGGAAGCTCAGGACCCCCCCACACCCCACACCCCAGGGGGAGCTCAGACCCCCCCCCACTCTCCCGGCCCGGGGAGGAAGCTCAGGACCCCCCCACACCCCAGGGGGAGCTCAGACCCCCCCCCACTCTCCCGGCCCGGGGGGGGGAAGCTCAGGACCCGCCCCCCGGCCGGGCCGCGCCGCCGCTACCTCTCGGAGTCGCGCCCGTCGAAGAAGACGAAGTCCCCGCGGCGGACGCACTTGGCGCAGGTGAGGCGGCGGCGCGTGGTGTTGCACAGCGGGCACCGCTCCACCGCCACGTAGAGCCCCTCCGCGTCCTCCTCGCCCAGCGCCGCGGGCCCCCGCGCGCCCGGCTGCGCCCAGCCGCTGGGAGACGCCATGACGGGCCCGCCGCGCCGCCGCTCACGTGGGACTTTGTTTTCAACCAGCGGCATGCTGGGTAGAGAGGGCGGGGCCAGAGCGAGAGGGGGCGGGGCGAGAGGAGGGGGAACCAGGCAGGCAGAGGGTGGGGAGGGAGACGGAGCATGAAGTGTGGTGGGGAGATGGGGCAGGATGGCAGGAGAGTGGGGGAGGGGAGAAGGCAGTGGGGCATGCAGTAGGGGAGGAGATGGGGCAGGGAGTGGGGGAGGAGAAGGAGGCAGGGAGTAGGGGAGGGAGAAGGAGGCAGGGAGTAGGGGAGAGGCAAGGCAGTGGGGCATGCAGTAGGGGAGGAGATGGGGCAGGAGTAGGGGAGGAGAAGGAGGCAGGGAGTAGGGGAGAGGGCAAGGCAGTGGGGCATGCAGTAGGGGGAGGAGATGGGGCAGGGAGTGGGGAGGAGGAAGGCAGTGGGGCATGCAGTAGGGGAGGAGATGGGGCAGGGAGTAGGGGAGAGGGCAAGGCAGTGGGGCATGCAGTAGGGGAGGAAAGGAAGGCAGGAGAGTGGGGCATGCAGCAGGTGGGGGAGGGGCAGGTTGAGGGCACAGAGCCTGTAGAGCTGAAGGCCCCACAGGTAAGGGAGGAGGGATGGAGAGAGGGACTACGCAGGCACAGGACTCAGGCTTGGCCCTGCTGGCTTCAGCTCATGAGGCAGTTTAGGCACATGCATGAGCCAAGCCAGCTCCTGGCTGGAGACAGATCCCCATTTGGCACTGACACCTGGGCTGTGTCTAGACTGGCCGCTTGAATTTCCGCAAAAGTACCGACTTCCTACTATAAGAAATCAGTGCTTTTTGCGGAAATACTATGCTGCTCCCGTTCGGACAAAAGTCCCTTTTGCGCAAAAGGGCCAGTGTAGACAGCTGAGATTTGTTTTGTGCAAAAAAGGCCCGATCGCGAAAATGGCGATCGGGGCTTTTTTGCGCAAAAGCGTCTAGATTGGCACGGACGCTTTTCTGCAAAAAGTGCTTTTGCGGAAAAGTGTCTGTGCCAATCTAGATGCTCTTTTCCGAAAATGCTTTTAACGGAAAACTTTTCCGTTAAAAGCATTTCCGGAAAATCATGCCAGTCTAGACGTAGCCCTGTTGTGAGCTTAGGACTGCCTCGTATTCTTTTCTCTATGGCCCAGCTCCTGTCTGCCTCTTGGGATAGAGAATCTGCTTCCATCGGAAACAAGACCGTTTAGCCTAGGTGGATGTGGACCATCTACTTGAAAACATGAACAGCAATAGCGGTGCCAATGGCACAAAGAAAATCTTGTTTTTTTAAATGTCATGGGTTGACGACTAATAGGACTCTCACTAGTTATTAGCAGCCCTATTCTCTTTTAGTAAGATACCTCTATCTACACCAACTGCAGAATGCTCTCACCTCCCCCATGAAAACAGAACCGCCATGTTTACTGTTCTGCAAGTTAGCTAGCCACCCAACCCTTCTCGTTTTACACCCAGAGTTTAGTACAGAATTGTGTAGCTTAAGGCAGTGTGGGAGATAAAGCCTCTTGCATAAACTTTCATGCGTTTCACACACTCCAATCTCTTTCAGTTAGAGCAGCATGATCACCCTCACTACATTGCATACACCTAACTTAGAGTTACCAAGGTGGGGGTGGGTGGGAAAATAGGACCACATAGGCTTCAACCAGCATGAATAAGCGTAAGAACTGCTCAAGAATGAAGATAGAACACCCAGAAATGATGCTTTAAAAGTTTATTTTTATTTCTTATCCCTGCTAACCACATAGTTCAGGCTTGAAAAAGGTTATAGCACCCCACCCCTCACAGTTCATGCACTACTACAGTATCCCCTTTTCATTTGAAATACATAGTATAAACAAACCAAACCTCACCATCCTTCCTACATTGTGATCTGACAGCTGCTTGTCAAAACAGTTCCTTCAGCAATAACCACTAGTATTACCCACCAGGAAGGCCTGCATTTCCTGGCAAGTAAGGACAGAGTGGTTTTTTGTCTCTAGCATCAAGAACTACACTCTGTATAGCTCCAGAAAAGCAGTCAATGTCCTTGGTTTAGCTGATATGACTTCTGTCCCTGCTGTATGTACTTGATCCAGACAGTTTAGCATCAAAAGCGCCAGTCAGCCAATTTAAATCTAACTCTTGCACTTCTTTAATCCAGTTCTATTTGGCACTTTTGTCACAGAATTTCTTCTAATCCAGTTCCTTGTTCATAGATATATCCCTGCAGTAGTTGCAAAAGAACTCTTTGGTGCAAGATACCTTTGCCAATTTCCCATGAATATTTTCTTCTTGGGTCAAAGTCTCCAAACCTGGTGGTCCTAATAAGATATTTTACAGTGCAGCAATAGTATAACAGTGCTCACCATAAGTTTTATATCTACTAGTTTGTTTCAAGCTGTTTGAAAGGTGTTATTAGAAAAGTATACATATTTGACTGTACATAGTAAAAACTTGATGGGGGTGTACTTGTACTGCCAATCAAAAACTGCCAAAATAAGTCAGTCATGAATCATGGACCAGCTCATCTAAAATCCCATGACAAGCAGCCTGCTTATATATATGATATGATAATTTTGTTTTCTTTAAATAAATTGAGCCACCTTAATCTTGTCAACTACGTAGATTTTCCCCATTTAGGCTTCATCTTTGCTGACAATTGAGCATCAAAGCTTTTGTTGGTCACAGGTGTTTAACCCCTCCTCTCCTCCAACAAAAAGTTTGCCAAGGCAAATGCTAATGCTCATCGGAATGGAGCTTTGTCTGCAAAAGTGCCAATAGCATTTATACTGCCAGACTTTTAGCGATATAGCCATGTAGTGCAGACAAAGCCTTACTTCAAGCAGATTTGTACCAGCATTGGCTCAGGATCCTATTTGGTTTCAGCGTTTTCTTTATTTTTGCATTTTGCTTCTGGAGTGGATTGCAGAGTTCACACTAATAGTTTATCTTCCGCATCATTCATGACTGGCCTGACTACAATACTGTGAACTCTTCTGCATACACTTCTAGTACATGTCTGAACATTAGGCTTATTTCTGACTTGGTTTTATATATGGTATCATGACAGCATCAAGAAGCACCTCATACACCAGTTTCATCTCTACAATCCCTACATGTTTAGGTTTTCATCTAGAATCAATGCAATCTTTCAAGTTAAGTGACACTGTGCTACCCAAAAGTGACTCACTTCCAAAACCATCTGACAAGACTCCACTTCCTGCAATTTTGTTGTACTATGTATAGGCACTCTTGAAAGCATGTTTCCTTGTTTGGGTTACTTACAGGACATGGGTCAGGGTTACAAAAAGTTATTCTGTTTCACATGACATGGCATGACCCTCCTTCCCCATAGCTATGTCATAACCAGCAGGCAAATAGTGATCTATAGTAGTTCAATCAAAATCCATATTTATTTCTTCCACCACAAAAACATTAAGACTAAAAACTGAAGGAGAAAACAATCCAATCTGAACTGAAGATAGATCATTCCCAGAACTTAAATACATTTCTACGTACAAGGCCTTGGAAAGGTAGAAATAAAGCCAGATGAATTGCTACAAATCCCTAGCAGAACCTTGCCACTACCAGACTTACGTAAAAACACAACAGGTACAACCACAACAGAGGTCTGACTATATCCAGAACTTTATGAAAATTTAACAGTTAGGTCTAATTCTCATTCTGCCTTGTCTACTTCTTAAATTTTTGCTGCTTTAAGTCTACCACCATAGTTAAAACAGTGAACACACATCATGTAGATAGTTATACAGATACAAGAGTGTAGCTGGCATAACTGTTGGAATAATCTTTCCACATAGACCTGACCTAAGGCTGCTTTTCACATTCATACTCAGAAGACTTTTCCAAAGCCAAACTAATTTGCAAATACTTTAAAATTATAGGCTTGCCTCTTGCTTACACTAAAACCAGTTTGTAAAGTTCTGACAGCTTTAAAGAATAGAGAGCCAGGAAATTGTAAGCTAAGGTTTAAATGTTCTTCAGTTTAAGTATGTCAATTCACAAGTCAAATATAGCATCTAAGCTATGTCTAGACTACACAGTTCTTTCAAAAAAGTAGACGTTTTTTCGAAAAAAGTCACCTGCGTCTAGACTGCCGTTGTGTTCTTTCAAAATTAAATCGAAAGAAAGTGGTGGGTTTTTTGACAGCGCTAAACCTCATTTTATAAGAACGCCTTTTTTTGAAAGAGCTCTTTCGAAAAAAAAGTGTTCTTGAACACAAACAGGGCTTTTTCGAAAGAGCGTCCAGATTGCCTAGGTGCTCTCTTTCAAAAAAGTGGATCGCTTTTTCGAAAATGTTGTTGCTGTCTAGACGATCTTTCAAAAGAGGCTTGTAGTCTAGACGTACCCCTAGTGTAGATATTTGTCTCACACATTGATTCGTCCCAGAGGAGTGGATGAAATATTAATCAAAATTATCAGGAATTATGATTTCTTTCATTAGCAACAAAGAAAAAAAACCCCAAATATATGTTTGGCTCTAGGAGACTAGAAAGGCTTAAAAAAAATAGCATTGGGATACATAACTTGACACAATCAGAAACAGAGAAGTTGAAATGGGAGATAAACCTCCCAGACATGATTAAATCTTATGGGCAGAGGCTTGCTATAGTGCATCTGCTGTCTGGTACAAGAGGTGGCAAGAGAAAGAAAAAACTTCTTGGCTATTAGTTATGCTTTTCTTCATTTCCCAAGAAGTCACCTAACAGTGACCTCTAGCGGCTCAGGGAAGGGAAAGCTAGCCCCAGCACAGAGATTGTGGTGTTTATCCTAGTTGCAATTAAAATGAAAGAAAGTCTCGGAAAACCTATCCTGAGGGGATCATCATTGCTAGGCTACATTTACCTCTGGGACACAGACACAGAGTTGTCTCTTACACTTTGACAATGCTCCTCCCCCATTCCTCAGGAGCAAGGGTGATGTGTGGGGGGAACCACAAAGGGTCATGTGCCCCCCAAACACTGTGTGGGGGAGGGTCAGAAGGCCAGCAGCTGATACAGAGCTGTCCCATCTGTTGGACAGATTGCCCCAGGTGGGTCCCAATGCTCTGGGGAGCCCTCTTGGGACCACGGTGGCCTAGAGCAATAGCAGGGGCCTGGCACCAGGGGTCAGACCCATCCTGGCTCTCACCAGCATGCTCCACTCAGCTGACTCCCAGCTCAATGTCCCTGCTCCCCACTGCCAGTGGGGAGTGGGGGGGGGGGGAGAAAAAGAGAAGGGTGGCCCAACTCCTGCTGCCAGCACCAGACCCTTCGCCACTCCCCCCAGCTGCTCGGGGAGCAGTTTGGGGGAGTAGAGGTGGGCCACCGGCAGCAATGGGAAGCTGAGACACAAGGTGGGGAGCCTGTGGTACAGAGCAAGCTAGGGCCATGTCACTCCGCTTCCCCCTTACCGCCAGTTAGTGTGCAGTGGGGAGATAAACCCCTGCTGCTGTTGCCCCGCTAGTTCCCTGGGCCGCATTACTCAGAAGAGAGTATGGTAAGACGTGGGCCCTTCCCTGGGCTACTGATGGAGTGGGGAGGAGTCATATGGCAGGGGGTCCCACATGGCTGGTGCCCCCTTGTGTCCCTCCCCAGCAGTCACCATGGCTCAAGAGCTAGAGTTGCCCATTTATATGGGATGAGACTTGTAAATTTGCCTGAAAAAAAAAAAAAAAAAAAAAAAAAAAATAGTATAGTAGACTTGCAATAATCCGGCACCTTTGGGACCTAGGTGGTGCTGAATTATCGGATACGCCGGAGTACCAGGAGGTACTATAAGGGGACATACTCCCAACTCAATCTCCCTCCCCTCCCCCCCACACCTTATGCTCAGGTCCCGGAGCCGCCGATACAGCCGCACGTCTTCCTCCAGGCACTGGGGCACGTGCGCTGAGCAGCCGGCTTTTCAATGAGCTGGCCAGGACACTGTGCGCAACCCAATCCCCCTCCCCTCCCCTCGCCTTCCCCATAGCCAAACACCTCCCCTTCCTGTTGTCACCGAATCCTCCTTCTCCCCCAACCTTATGTCCGGGTCCCGAAGCAGCTGCCTGTGCTCAGCAGCCGGCTGCTAGCACATGCAGGCTGGACGCTGTGTGCGCTGGGGACCAAGAGTGGAACGGTGCGGGCCATGAGCACCCATGTGTCTCACAGCGGCCTGGCCATGAGAGCAGCTGACCCGAGCAGTTCCGGGTTCCAGTTGATGCCGGACTATCAGGAGTGCCGGACAACTGGATGCCAGACTATTAGAGTTTTACTGTAATGCTTACAAAATACACACTGCATGCACGCGCACGCACCGCTCCCAGAAAAGGAAGGAATGGAGCATACGAAGTATTTCCTACCTGAAAGGTTATTGACTCGTGAGCAGGAAGTTTGACTGTGTAAAATGTCCGTCTTGCAGCTATCGGGCCTCCCTTCAGTCATTCTTTGCATTTAAAAGCCGTGCTGCCGGCTCTTTGGCCGTGCTGCCTGGATGGACAAAAACTCAGCGAACTGTGCTGTTAGAGTCTCTATTGACACACAAAGGAGTACACCCTCTGACCCCATTTTGTGCCGCAAATCTATGGATATGCAGTTTTAATCCACATCTGGAAGCTTTACTACACAGTACCACTGTAAGGCCATCTGCTGCCAGCACCAGACCCTTTGCCACTCCCCCCAGCTGCTCGGGGAGCAGTTTGGGGGAGGAGAGGTGGGCCACCAGCAGCAATGGGAAGCTGAGACACAAGGTGGGGAGCCTGGGATACAGAGCAGGCTAGGGCCATGTCACTCCGCTTCCCCCTTACCGCCAGTGAGTGTGCGTCACTGTAGCTCAGGGGTGAAGAACCTCAGGCCCCAGGGCCAGATGGGGCCCCCCAACTTGCCTGGATCTGGCCCCCAAAGTTCATGGCACACCCCCCCAGTTCCTCTGCTGCCCCACTGCAGGGCTGGAGCACACAAAATCTACTAGGCTGAGCCCCCCAGGCTCTGGGTGTGTGAGGGGAATGTGGTGAGTGTCTGTTGTCTTAGTCAGTGAGGGTGGTTTTTTTTTTTTCCCCTCTTTTGGGGTGGTTTTGCTTCAATTGTATGTGGCTCCTGACGAATTTTTCTGTGGGTCAGTAGCCCCCTGACCAAAAAAAGGTTCCCCCACCCAAGTCTAGCTGATGCAGTAGTCTTGAGTAGACCATGTGTGTTTGATGCTGAAGTTATCCTGTGCCCCAGGCATGGTGGTGGGATATCTAGCTACTGTATAAAAAATAAAGTGTCCTAATACAGTTTGTATTATTTAAAGCACACTGGTAAATGCAGTATTGTAAAGCAGCTTTCTAAACGGAGTTGAAAAGTTGTGTTTGTTCAGACCTGATTGCACTGACAGACCCTGCACTTCGTTGGAGCTGGGATAATGCAGATGGCAATGTCAGATTTTAGACTACCCTTAGGAGTCAAAGCCCAACACCAGATAACTTGTAGAACCTGTATCCACTATGGCTAGAGATCTGAGATAACAAGTAGCTTGTCAGTTTTCTGCTACCTCTCTTACTAGTGCTAGTTAACAGTGTTACTCTGACCCAGTACCATCAATGTGCTTAGATGCACTGTCAATAAAGGAAGTGCAACAGCACCACCTGGCATTGTTTGCCAGATCTTGTGTCATTCTGTGGGCCAACAGAGAATGATACAAAGGTCATTTTGTGAACTTATGTCTGGATATTTGATAGCAAAAAAGGCTTGTGTTGAATTCTGTATGATCTGTTAGACAAAAATAAAGATCTGAATTACCACACAGTTAGCTTTCACTGCTACAAAATATTTATCAAAAGTTCAAGGATTTTAACAGGACTGATCTTTTGACTAACCTTCACTGTTACATCCGTTCTATTGCAAAAAAACAAACAGATTTGCATTAATTGTACTACAAAATATTTTTATAGGGCAGTGGTCCTAATTTACATTCCTGTTCAAAAGTAAATTTACTTTTGTTTATTGTGAATTTTTAACAGAACTGGATACAATGACAGAACTCATTAGAAACATCAAGTTTTACAGCAAAATTGCTTCATGCACACTTTTCTAACTAGTATCTATCTAGTCATGGTTTATAGTTCAAAGGTTCAAAATGGCTTTATGTGCCTTATTCACAATTCTGTATTTTAGGTAAAGGAATAAGGTTACATTGGTTCTATGTATAAACACACAAACCTATATATTCCTCTTGTGGTTTTTCCTCCCCCCAAGAAGTGTTAAGATGCTTTCTTGAAACCCTTTAGAATAGGATAGATGTTTTCAAATGCCTCATAGATTTCAGAACGCTCTTTGGCACCTATAAAAACAGTTAAAACAGACTAAGAACTAAGACAATATTAAGAGGGCTCATAAGGTTGCATTCATTACTCAGTCAACACCAATAAGTACCAGCATATTAAATAATAAAAGCATTTTCAAAAGGTAAGAAAAACCAAGGTTTTATCAGGAGTGATGTTTCCTAATGTTCGGGTCACCACAAAATTCTTATGGATCAAATAGGCAACCATAGGAGCTTGGTATGTCTTGTTTTAGAATTGCAGTAAGGCCCTGGTTTCAAACACGGGACTTTCTTGAGCCCTTTTGGGCCTGTGGAAAGCCTCAGCTGAGGTATGTTTTTTGTTGTGGGTGGGTGTGTGGGGTGGGGAAAAGGGGTTGTAGTTATGATATCCAAAAAAGTATTCTGAAAGAATCCATGGCATATAAATGGCCAGCATGGACTTCATGGGACCTTTAGAGGAGACTTTTTAGCTTTCTGTCCTGAATGCCCAGTAAGTTGAGTTCATTACAAGGATTGAAAGTCTCTGGGAAAAGACCTGTAATTATTTGCCTTTAAAGTGTAATTTACAACTATATTGGTATATGTGCTGAATAGTGCCAAAGTCTAATAGAGGCACTTTGCCTTTTTAGTCAGCTTGAATAAAGGAAGTTTCCCCAACATGGTAAATGTTCCAGAAAAAGAAAGCACAGAATTATTTATCCAGGAATTTTAATGTTTACCTATAGACTTGGACTCTAGGTTATTGGCAAGTGCTCACAGCACTTAATTTTAAGTGCCTTGCTGAACAAGGGCCAATACTAGGACAGACACCTTCCTTTCCCGTCAGCAACTACTACCCTAACAATAAAGAAATGTTCTAATTGAGGAGGGAAAGCATGACCAGGATGTGTTACTTTCAGGGGACTCAATCTTACTGTATCGGACTACATTAATAATAAATGCACTTCTAGTTGTGGTGATTAAAATAGCGTGCTGATGCATTTGATACCTTGACCTAAGTGGAAAATTAAACACACACACACACACACAGGATGCACAAGTTTAGGGATGATGCACGTGTAGGATTTTTTTAGGCATTATGCACAGTCCTGTAGAGCGTTCCAGTAGTTCACAACTATGGCTAGCCAGCAGTTTTTCCACCATGCAAGAAACATAAGCTCATCTTACATATCATCTTACTAGACAGAGCAGTGGTTCCCAAGCTTTTTGGCATCACACCCCCTTTTTGATTTTTTGAAAAACCCTCATGCCTCCCCTCCCCCAAAAAATAGCAGCAAAACTTGTTGAGCCAACCTCCCCCTACCACACACTGACCAAGGCAGCAAAACTTGATTGGGGGGGGGGGCTGGGTCGCCTCCCGCTCCCCCTTCCCCAGAATTTCTTCACGCCCTCCCCCCCGTTTGGGAACCCATGAGATAGAGTGTTCAGAGTTACTGCTGTACATGAAAACCCCACTTACCAGTCAATACAACTTTTCCAGACACAAAGATGAGCAAGACAATCCTTGGTTTGACCATTCTATAAATAAGGCCAGGAAATAGTTCTGGTTCATAACTATTTAAGGAAACAAAAGGGGAGAAGAGTTAGTAGCACAGACAGCTTGGCAATTTGATTTTTACTACTAGTTGATTATTAAGCTCCATGAAATATAAACTGCTCCTTTATATCAAAAGTATGCTGTAAGTTAGTTAAGCCAATGTTTTTGATTAGCTAGGATTAGATCCCTGATCAAGTAGCCCAGTTTTGAGCACCTGTAGCTCCTACTGAACCTTGTAGCCTCTTATCTCACTGCAATCTGTGAACACAGTTGATGCTCAGCCCTCTTAAGATCTGGGCCATTTACTCAGGAATCTCCTTTTAGTCCCTCACATTTGAAGGCATTGGCATTATTGTCCCTGAACCATCCCCAAGAACGCTTCCTTGGACTACACAGAACACTTGCAAATGTAGCCAAAAGGGAGATAACCAAATAGGTCTACAGTACACACGGAGCCTAGATGGCCCCAAATAATGACGCATAGGGCATGAAGCCTAATTCAAACAGAGATCCAATTTGAATTTTCATTTGTGGCATGCAAACTTCACCCTTTTCCCAATGTCCTGCAGTGACCAATTTTGAATGAATGCACCATAAGCATGCTAAGTCAGTCACCCAGCCACGAGGTTACATGTTACTACACTTTAACTTGAACTAGTGCAAGACAGATCATAATATTGTGCTTTTTATGTAGCCTGCTATAGAGCCAGGCAAATATCTAGAGGAGCTGATGTATCCCCAGATGACCTCTGCTCATCCCAGAGGTATATGTAGCCCAGTTGAGAATCAGTCTAGACTATCCCTGATGGTGTTTGTAGATTTAAGAGGAGCAGGTTAGACAACGATGGTGATTCCACAATCTTCCTGGGCAATTTTCTCCAGAGATTAGCCATCCTGACAGTTAGGAATAGGGATGTTAAATTTAGATTAAATCGAATAGTCAATGGGATTTCCATCAACTAGTTGATTAGTCTATAAGGGCGCTGTCACCTCTGAACTGTAGCAATAGCCCGATAGGGCTCTTGCTACAGTTCACAAGCAGAAGCCCGGCAGGGAGCACGGGGCCAGCAGGGGACTGGCCCCGCGCTCCCTGCAGCGCTTGAGCCTTTGAAATGTACAAGAGCCCCAGCAGGGAGGGAGTAAAGAGGCACTCACTCTTGGCTGGAAGATGGGCAGGCAGGGTTGGGGAAGGGGGCAAAGAGGTGTACAGTGGAGGCCATGGGAGGGGCCAAGCAGGACCAGGGCAGCCTCCCCAAATAAACGGAGTCATGTGTCACCCCTGGGAACACTATGGCATTCAATAGCTCACTGGGAAGCAGTACACACCTTACCATACTTGTATGGTAGCTCAGCCTTTAGGATTTCTCACATCAATTTACATACGACTTCACCCCTAGAACGTTATTTATAATTACCCTGCCCCAACCCCCAAAATATGAACCTGGTGCCTCTCTGCCCACCCCCGCCGCCCCCCAGCCCACATACCTACTGAACTGCTGATGTGTTAGAACCAGCCCTTCCAGCCGGATGGGGAACCTCACATCACAGCTGCCCACCATATTCTGTATTTTGAAGTCCAGGAACTTGGCAGGGAACCCAAGCTTCTGCACCACACGGGCGTACTTCCTAGCGGCAAGCCGGGACTGCTCTTCACTGCAGGGAGCAGAGAGACGGGAATTGGAGTTTGAGGTTTCTAGATTTACAGCCTTCTCCTGAAATCCACCCCCTTCCCCAACGCCTGATTGGCTAGAGTCACATTTTACCTTCCATCAATCCCATCGTACATCTAGCAGAGTTGGCATCCTTAATTTAGAGAGCAGGCCAGACTAAAGATCCTGAATAGGAACAGCGGTGTAAAGGGCAAAAGGGGCAATTGCCCCCACAGCCCGGAAATTCAAAAAGAGGGCCCGAGGCTCTCAACTGCCACTACCACTGAAGCAGCGGCAACCGGAGCCCCGGACCTTTAAATTGCTGCCGGAGCACTGTGTGGCGCACTCTGGGTGGCTCTGAAAGACAGCTGCCAAGTCCTGCCCCTTCTGCTCAAGGCCACACCCCTTCCAGAAGCACAGAGCCAGGGGCCTGGCAAGTCTGTCGGCCTCCCCCGAATGGCCTTATACTCGAGTAGCTGGACTTTACATGGGTTTTTAAAGTGCCATGAAGATTCTGTTGCAACCAGTTCCTGCAGATCCAGGAACAGGGTAGGAGATAAAAAGGAAGGCCTTGCATTGCTGCAGCACTAGGTTATCTAGCGCCATGGATGTGCACAGCTCCTTATGAACAGCCTCCCACAGGAGTTTACAAAGTTAAACTACAAAAGGAGAAAGGGTAGAACTAGGGTGAAGGTGAGAGATTAGCCCTGCTGCAGGGCAAAGTAATCCGGACAATTTTTTTTGGCCAAAAAAAGTAGTACAGTCAGCAAGCAAATGTTTTACAAATCGTGATGGTTTCACTGAATTTTCCCATCCATAAAACCAAAACATTTAAACCCAACAGATCAATTTCTGGTTCTAAGTGACTTGGTTTAGACAGTTCCTTTAATTTTAATCGAAAAAGAATTAGAGGCTCATAAGCAAAACAGGATGTTGCCTTTGTGGTTTATCCAAATTAACTTATTCACACAGCTCAGGAGGCCTTTCCGATACAGATAGGACAGTGGGGTGGGGAATTGGTCCTATTATAATTCCATGGTGTCCAAAAAGCTAGCCACATGTGGCTATTTGGCCGGGTGAGTGTAGCTAATTCTCTATAGCAGTAGCCACTATAGTGGCCACTGCTTCTGAACTGGCTGGACACCACGTTATTATATGCTTCCCTAAGAGCAGCAGGATGCTTTAGGACAGGCTAATAAATGGCTCATAGGCGCTTTGCATGGTCCCAGGATTTTTGGAACCTAAAATACTCCTATACCACCTCCTGCACTGGAAGGAGGGCATCAAGAGTAAAATCGAGCACGGTACATAGGGTGTATGCTAGAATCATGGAGCAAGACTGGGATCCCATAGACCTAACACCACTGTAACAGCAGGCATGGGTAAAACGTTCTTTGTTGCAGGCAGACTGTGGCAGTTTGCAGGAAAAAACCCACTAAAGTCTTGTCAGTTTGCTGAAATTCTATTTATGACCATGTATTTTTTAATAAAGGTTAATACTTAACGTGAAGCAAGGGATAATAGACAAACATTTTTCACATAGTTTAATCAAGGTTTTATTCTTTTGTAGTAAAAATTGTGTCTGGAATTCCATTCACACACACATTAACCGACTAAAGTAACAGACTAAAGAACTAAAAGACTAAAGAACCTAGAAATTCTTCTGGAATTTACAGCTGAGGGTGGGTAGGATAAAAATACAAGGAAAAGGAGGAGCAAGCGTTGCAGGGAGGGATGGGAGTGGATTTAAAAAGAGTCCCATGCTAGGGACGTGAACATGGAGCTGTGGTTAAGGGATGAGCCTAGGCTCATGGGTTAACCCTCATGGTTACACGCAGCCCCGCCCCCCCCGCACTGCTGCCTCTGTATCAGAGGCAGTAAGGGGGGCAGCTGGTGCACATGGGGAACCAGTTTTTAAGTCAGCTCCCTGTGAGTGCCAGCTTCTGTGGCACAGAGGCAGCAGTGCAGGAGGGGAGGGGGAATGGGAGCCATGAGCACTGGCTCCCCCCTCCCCTCCCCCATATGTAAACTTGTAACTGCTGAGAATGTGAGCAGTTACACGTTCACAAAAATAAACACATTTTAACATCCCTATCCCATGCAGAGCTTGTGTGTGTGTGCCATTCAGATTCCTCCATACAGGAAGAAAAATCAGTGAGCTATTTAAGCCAGTTTCCCCATCTCTATGCTGGAATAGCACAGATGATCTGGCTCAAATGAGATTAGGCAGCACTTCGGGAACCTAATCAAGCACCCCTTGGTGGGTACAGATTTTGGAGGGTGTAAGTTATGAGCCAAGTAGAACAAGCACTGCTGCTTCCTGAAGACAGTGGTCCCCTCAGGAAAGACTGAGATAACAGTGGGGGACTTCAGGACATATACTAGAAAAGGCAAGGATTTAAAAAAAAGAAAAAAACACCCACACCACCACCCAGGCAGAATATTTCAGTGCTATGAAGCAGTCTCCTCTACACTCGAACACACCTACTTAGAGACAGACAGCAACACAAGCTACATCAAGGCTACGCCTGGAATGAGTGGGAAACTGAACTCATCAGTGATTTTCTATTACTTGCCAATGAATTTTCTATTACTAGCTGCTCAGCTCAATGCTGAACAGCGGTGTGCCATTTAACAATCACAGGAGCCCCCCACCCCTCTCCCAATACCATCAGGAGCAATTCCCATTCTTTTTGGTCTTGGGACGTCCCTTTTGTGGGCCTGGTAGGTCATTTCACACTTTTGTCCCAGAACGCCTTCTGCTGTTAGAGCCAAACCTAGGGGAGAAAACGCCTCCTACCTTTTTGCTCCAGTGCAGACCATTTTGCCCGAACTGAATATAAGGGCTGTTGTTCTTGGTTCTCTGATTCTCATTATCACAGCAGCAAACCTCTGGAGATTAGAGAAGTCAAACAATACTAGTGGGGCCCTGATTCATGAGTGAGGCTCTGGGTATTGCAGTAATACAAATAAGAATACTATCTTGTAACCAAGTTTGTGTCTAGTTGGCATCAAGTAATACAAGCTTTAAGAGGTTTATTAAAACCTTCCCATTTTATCTAAGAGCTTCAAACATTGATCAGGAAACTGCAAGCACTGTTATGCTTAATTCTTTGTTGTGGTGCACACTTGGACCAAGTCTACACTAGGGGGCAATGTTGAACTAAGGCACATAAGTCCAGCTATGTGAACAGCAAAACTGGAATCGATGTACCTTAGTTCGACTTATTGCAGTGTACCCACTGCAAGGGGTCAATGGGAGAAATTCTCCTGTCAACTTCCTTTAGGCCAGGTCAACACTAAAATGGAAGATTGAATCAAAATACACAATTCCAGCTACTTTAATTACATAGCTGGAGTCGATATACCTTGGTTCGAGTTTCCCTGCCATTCCTACAGCGTGAGGCCAACGGAAGCAAATGCTCTCGTCCGCTTGCCTTATTCTTTGCAGAAGTAGGAGTACTGGCCACTGTTGGGGGGTGCCCTCTGAGTTCGATTCAATGAGTCAGACTAGATAAATCAAACACCAGAAGATCGATCACAGCAGTGTCGATCTTCTGTTTAGCGAAGACATGGCCTTATTCTTCTCACTCCAGGGGAGTACTGGAATACATGGGAGTGCCATCAGCGGTTGATTTAGCAAGTCTTACCTTCCAGGAGATTGATCCCCGCAGAGGTAAGTGTAGACTAGGCTTCGGTCATTTAGATGTTATTTACTTAAGTACCCCTTCCTCCAAATTAAGGCTTCCATTTGGAGACTTTGGGGGGTGGGGGGATGTAGCTACAAACCTGCTGTCTTATCTCCATGTATAATTTTATCAAACACTATTAAAGGTTATCTTATGAAAATCTGCTTTAGATTCCAAATCATTAGGATTGAGTGTATATGAGCTGCTATAGTAGAAAGTGACACAAAAGGCTTTTTGATCTCAAGAGGAATGTCTCCGCCTTCAGTGAATCAAGCTAAGCAAGAACCAGGTATTTTTATTCTGGAATAAGCATGTTCACACATGGAGTTGTTCCGGATCAAACCCTTTACTGGGAAATGGAGTCTCTAGGCATGCTTGCAACGAGGAGGTGGGGAGAGCAGTTTTCAGTGCTGTCATAACTATGAAACATGTGCAGGGCCGGATTAAGAGGGGGGGGCTAGCTGGGCAGCTGCCCGGGGCGCCAACCTACGGAGGGCGCCTGACAGCAGCTGTACGGGGCGCCGTGCGCCTGGCTGCGCTGCGCCCCTTAGAGCTGCCATCAGGCGCTGCGCTGCCCCCAGCGCACAGCACCTGATGGCAGCTCTAAGGGGCACCGTGCGCCCGGGGGCGGAGCCGTGCATGCGCTGTGCGCTTGGGGGCGGAGCCGCACATGCGTCGCGCGCGCCTGCTGCCCAGGGCGCAGGAATGGCAGGAGCCGGCCCTGAACATGTGGCACCATCTTAAGAAACCCACACCTGAGGCTGTTGTGTATTTATTTAGCACTGAAAAATGCAACTTGAAGACACTTTCAGGGACTTGGAATCTAATGTCTGTCCTGTCCCCTCAGCACAATAAGGGGAGACAGATGCTGGGCCCCAACTCCCTTTAGAAGGCTAGCCATCCTGCACCTTAAGTGATTAGTCAGCCTACAGCCAGACAGAACTGCAAGGACATGGACAAAAAGATGACCAAGATCTGACCTTCAGTGAATACATCCGAGTCTACAAGAGCTTTCAGTGACTTGAATTCAACTCATTTCTCTTTCAGTAAGCTGAGAGTGCTAGCAAAGAAGGCACAATCAGATTTAAAAAAAAAACCAAGTATAAACCCCCAATGAAATAGTTATTTAAAAAAAAAATCTCACCTTTGGATTATATTCTGCATTTCTGGCATGCAGGGCTATATTCTTCAGATCTAGTTTACAAGCCAAATTGACAGTGGACACTATATTCCTGAAGAAATAAGAAAGAACTACAAGTTTAGAAAATCAGATCAAAAGTGATTAAGAAAAGACTCAGTCCAAAATCAGGATGCATGTTACCTTCTATTACTTTCCTGACCATTCAATTACTACTCCACAGTCATATAACACAAATTTGGTGAAAGTCAATATACAGTCAGTCCATTGCCAAAGCTATACACGTTAAGAAGTTAATAGTACTCTACTGCTGCAATTGCTATATATTTTTTTCTCCAGTACCACAGCAGTATAGGCTGGTATGTCTAACCTGTATTACTAGAGCTAAAAACATTGGCAGGGTTACTGTTGCACACCAACTACCCTCTGTAGATAGGAGGGTGGTTCACGGAGAGGTCACCCTGACCTAGAGAGTCTAATAGGGCAGAACAGTCTGACTGCTACAGAAGACAGGATTCTCTCTGTGCCTGCAGCTGTGCCCTTTCCTTCCCTCCCCGCACCGGGATCAGAGAGACTATTGCAGCTCCCTGTCCAGAAAGCACCAAACCAGTTAGACTCAATGGGATTCTCACCAGCCAGCTGATGGCCGCATTATAGACTACTATGGTGATAATAGGCACTGATCTTCAGTGTTCCTTCTAATATTTTCCATTCATGAGCGGAACAATTTTTTTATGTGCACCCAGGCATGTGCAGATGTGCACCACCAATAGAAAAACAGCCCGCAGCATGTGTGGCGGTAGGTGCTCTGCTAATCAGCTGGGCAGCACCCAAATTTCTCCTGGGTGGCAGCCTAAGTGCTCAGCTTACAGGGAACACTGCTGACCATCCATCTGGTTAAAGAATCCTACTTCAAGGATTGTTACTTTGGCCCCTGAAGTTGAGTGCATGGCAGTGGTTGAGGGCCCCTGGAAGTTTAAGATTAAACCTCTTGCAAGGGGAGTTTGCACACCTAGGGTTGCCAGGTGTCCGGTTTTGAACCGGACAGTCCGGTATTTGAGCTTTCTGTCTGGGAAACAAATTGAGAAAATACCGGACATTTATATTTCCTAATTAAGTAAGTTGTATTATCATCATGAGTATCAGTACGCAGTTGCGTACTGCCTGGCTGGTTGACACTCTCACACCAGCCAGGCAGCATGCAGCTACGCAGTAGAGAGGAGGGGGGCCGGGGCAGGGCCCGGGTGAGATGGACACTCTGGGTCCAGACCCGCCCGTGCGCCCCACCAGGACTGTGTGCGGGACGGGCAGCACCCCGGGATCGGCATGCACCTGGGTCAGCCCCACTCCCCGCCGGCCGGTTTCCCCCCCAGCCAGCCTCGCTCCCCCCCGACCAGCCCTGCTTCCCCCTGGCCAGTTCCCCCTGGTCAGCTCCGCTCCCCCTGACCAGCCCTGCTTCCCACCGGCTGGTTCCCCCTGGTCAGCTCCGCTCCCCCCAACCGCTTCCCAGCCAGCCCCGCTCCTCTCCCCCCATATTCTGAGACCATGTGTGTCCAGTATTTTTTTGAAAGCCATCTGGTAACCCTATGCACACCAGGGAAGGCTGCAGCTCCTTCAGAGGAAGGAGTTACGCACAGCACATGCAGTTAGGTTGCTTGAGCCAAGAACACGCTTGAATGGAGACCAGTCTTCTCTTTAGCCTAAAGAAAATTTCACTGCTGAAGCATGAACCACACTGGACCGTCCTATATTTCTCCATTTTAGTCTTCATCCCATCACATACATGGTCTGAAGTCTCTCCCCCCACCTTTAAAAGATTACGTTTACTTACTGTAACTGAGGAACTATGCCAGAGCTTTCAGAAACAGGTGTCATTGGGGTAATAGGGGTCATCGGTGTCAAAGGGGGACAGGCACCAGATGTTTCATGTGAGGGCTCAGTACCATCCGCATAGCTCAGTTGTGACAAATTGCTGTCATTTAAGAATCCACTGTCCTGCTCTGTCGACTGTGACTGGTATTGCTCTCTTGGCATTTCACGACCATCTTCCGAACGAGTCTGCTCTCCATGATCTTGGTTGAGATCATCTGGAAGAAAGCTGAGATCCACAGAGGAAAAGTCCGTAGAAAGCTCTTTGGATTGGTCAAGATGAGAACTGAATGATGCACTTGGAGCTGCTTGAATCGGTAGGTCCGTGTCAAAAGGGCTCAAGGGGGTGTAGAGTTGAGGACTAGCTGATGAAAGGTCATCCTTCATTTAAAAAGAAAATAGGGTGTTTTAGAGGACAAGATTCCATTTACTTTAAATGACCGTGCTTGAGAAATGGAATGTTCTTCATCGAATGGAAAAAGGCATAAAATATTCCTCCCCGTGACTATCAGATAGCACTTTCAAGTTAAAATGTGTAAGTTGGTCAAAAAAAAAAAAAAAAAGTGTTTTATGGGCTCATACTTCAGGGACTTCTCTCCCTCTCTTCTCATTAATGTCAGTGTGTAAGATACAGAGGATTTGCACACTTGAAATCAAATTTCTCCCTCGGTGCAGACCTGGCCTAAGAGTTGCTTGTACTCAGCAGGGCCAGGAAATAATTTTTACAGGTGTGGAGCACCGCACCACAGCACCAGCTGAAGGCAGTGGGTGTTGCAGCTGCTGAGCACTTCAGAATATGAGGTCCAACATGTGCCACATCCAGCAAGCACCCACAAAAATTAGTGAATTTATCTTCCAATAAGATGTTCATCCTAGACTCTTCTCTCATTGCTTTATTTAGACAGATGTTTAACTGGGTTTAGGTCTAGTAGAGCTGACCACCTTTTAAAAGAACAAATTTAAGTGAAAACTGGTTTTTAGACTTAATTGAAAGTTGTGAAAAATTCCCACTTTGGTCAAAATGTACTGGTTTCTCTACAAACCTCTCTCAGTTTTTGATGGGTTTTCCCCCAAAAGTTAAGACATTTTTCAAAGTTTCTCCACAGAAGACAATAGACATTTTGTCAATTGACATTTTTTGACCAACTCTAGTCTACATTCAATAATAATCTAGGAATCCATCTTAGGTTTTCCCTGAACTACCACCAGCTGAACAGACAGGCGTGCTCTATAGAACACAGTCAGTACCTGATAGACTGAAGTATGTGGCCAGTGGAGACTATGACTAATTTAGGAGAAAGTAGAAGATCTTTCCAGAGTTGCTTGAGTCCTTAACTCAATGTTTGTTTTTTGGAAAATAAAATGAAAATGTCCATGCTTCATTTACATCATTGCATTGGGGTGGGGCCGAGAATGAGGGCTTAGATATGCAGGCTGCCAGAGGGAGAGAGGGCTCCACCAGCCCTCTCACCACAGCAACTTGGGGCCAGGTGAGAAACTCCTCTCCATGGCTGCTGCACCTCCAGCGGACACAGCAAGGGGAGGGGTGCATGTTCCCCGGCTGGGGCAGGTCCATCTGCATCCTGCGTTGCCCCGCCAGAGCGAGGAATGCAGCAAACTGTGCACTTTTCCCCTCACTCCCTTATAAAGGGGGGGGAACAGCCAGCAATGTTCCCATATGAATCGGGAGGAGCCTCACCCTCCCTAAAGGGCACCTGGGGGGTAGAAGGCTGGGGCAGTCCCAGATAGGTGGGAAGGATGAACCCCCAGCCAGCCCCTCTCACCTGCCTGGTGATGGTCTCTCTTCTGTATGGTTTTATGAGAAGCAATCCCATTCCAGGCACATCCCATTGTCCTGGCACAACCAAACATTCACGTTGCTGTAAGTTATGATCAGAAGAAGCTGTATACCAAATTTGGTAGTCCTCGCTCTGACCGTTTAAGAGGGGTTCTTGAACAGACTCCCAACTATGTAGTAGATAAATGCCTTCATACTACCATAGCTAACATTCTTTTTTAGATAAAGAGGTAAAGGTTTACAGTGAATCCGAACCACAAGCTGAAGTTCTAGCTGTTCTCTACCACCATTTCTTTGGCTTCATATAAGGCATTATATCTTTTGTGATATCATCAAGAAAGGCAACAGTCTGGGGAGGAAGACACAAATGAGCCCCAAGAAAGTTCGATAGTAACCCCTTCTCTCAACCTCGTTATCCCTCTGGACTAGCTTATGTAGTAGTCTGGACTTAAGTCTACAGAAGAGTGAGGGGAGATTTGATAGCAGCCTTCAACTACCTGAAAGGGGTTCCAAAGAGGATGGAGAGAGGCTGTTCTTGGTGGGGACAGATGACAGAACAAGGAGCAATGGTCTCAAGTTGAAGTGAGAGAGGTCTAGGCGGGATATTAGTAAAAACTATTTCCCTAGGAGGGTGGAGAGGCACTGGAATGGGTTACCAGGGAGATGGTGGAATCCCCATCCCTAGATGTTTAAGTGCCAGCTTGATGAAGCCCTGGCTGGGATGATTTAGTTGGGATTGATCCCGCTTTTAGCAGGGGGTTGGACTCAATGACCTCCTGAAGTCTCTTCCAACCCTAGGATTCTAGTTCATTAACAAGCTGCTGCTTGTTGGGCAGGAGAAAGCAACACATTTATCATAAGATAGTTATTCTTTCCTTCCCTGTAGAGCGCGCGTGGGAGAAACTTGCCACACCCCGCACTGTACAGGTGAATCAACGCTGACTCTTTCAGAATAAAGTCCATCAATTTGAGGCCTAGTCAGAACAGACAACATGGTGGAATGCAAGAGCCAAAGGGAAGGAATAAGAAGCTTTAAAAAAAAAAAAAAGGGGGGGGGGAGGGAGGGAGACAGACAAAATAATGGGGTAAAATAAATCAAGGAGAAGAGTAATTTCACAACTAAGGCAGATTCAAAAAACACATTAAACATTGTAGAGAACTGTCCTGGGGCGGAAGCAGGGGAACCAGACTAAAAGCACAGGGGAAGACATAGCAGAAGAGGGAAAAGCAGCACAAGACAAGTTTCCTACTGGACTGGCTGCCAAGTGTTACCTAATGTACTCTAGGTTAGCTGACTTGATTGATGATCATCTCTGCCATCAGCTATGTACGCTTGGAGGGTTTCCCATTGCCTCACTGAAGAAATGATAGCTTGGCAGGCACCCTACCCATCTGAAAGGTCACTACAATATAAGGCAATTCACTGGCAGGGGAGCGATACTGTCCGTTTACAGTGTAATTGGGACAAAACTGATTTAGACACCAGATATGATTTGGTGGGTTAGCCACACAACACCCAAAACAGTTGCTACAGGTGGAACCTCTCTAGTCCGGCACCCTCAGGACCTGACTAGTTCCAAACGAGTATTTTCTGGACCACGGGAGGTCATTATTGTCTAGCAGCATTACCAACACTGCCACTGCTTACTGGGCTGTTAGAGGACATTTAGGGGTGAATTAGAGCTAAACAACAGCACAGAACACTGACAGTTAGGACTGGGGGCTGTAAACAAACTTTTGAGACCACAGGAAACTTGGCCACACCCATAAAAAGTGGGCATCTGGTTAAGTAAAATAATTCCAGACAGATATTTCCAGACAAGGGAGTTCTGGATTAGGGATGTAAGAGACTAGTCGACTACCCAGTAAGCATATGCTTTTTGGGTAGTCAAGTAGTGACTGACTAGTTGCTTCCCCTCCTCCCCTGCTGCCTCTATCAGAGAGAGGCAGCAAGGGCAGGGAGCAGGAGCCAGTGCTGGGAGGAGCCAGCTCAAAAGCCAGTTCCCCCCAGCAGCATCTGGGGGGCAAAAAGAGGCAAAGGCATAGCAGGGGACCAGCATGGACGCTAATGAACGGATTCCAGGCTCACCCCCAGTCCCAGATGCTGTGTGTGTCTGCTTTTTAAATGCATTCAGAGCCTGGAAGCTCTTAATACATTTAAGAATCAGAACCACAGCAGGGTTAGCTCCTGGGCCGGGAGCTAACCCTGCTGCAGCTCTGCAGTTTCCCCCTTATGGACTAATGGAGTAGTCAATGGAAATTCCATCAACTACTCAATTAGCTGATTAACCACAATTCAACATCCCTATTCTGGATTAGAGAGGTTCAACCTGTAGTATGAGTTTATCATTTATATTGTAATACCACCCAAAGGTCAAAAATCAAGACCAGGCCCCTTGTGCTAAGCACTGTTCAGACACAGGAAGATGTGGTTCGTGCATCACAAACTTTAGCGCGCAAACCCCTCAACACTGCAAATGGACCTCTGCCAGTGGGTGGTAACGCATGATGTAACAGGGGTTATGCATGGTTATGAGGGTCCCAAGGGTGTGGAGGTTCAAACTGCACGAATCAAGGAGACGACCAACTTAAAACAAGACAATGAAACAGTAAGAAATAGAAGAAGGGAGGAGTAACAGAAGACATGTTATATGGATCTAACATCTATGCCCATCTTCATGATTCCAGGCCATTTAATGTTTCCTGTTCCAGAGTAATTCTCAGGAACATCTCCCAACCCTCTCCCTACCCATTATCAATTGCCAGAAATATTTTGTTTAGAGGGCTACATTTAGGTTCTCGCCACATTACAATGGGAAGGTTGGAAGGGGAAAAACACTTGATGAATGAGGTATGGAAATGGCATTCAACCACCAGTGGAAAAAATTGAGCCTTTGCAGGAACAAAAAGGAACATCACACCCTTTGTGTCACAAGCCAGCCTCAAACTATGACCTGGAACGGAGCTCGGTTCTTCAGGAGAAGCTTTTTAAACACAGGCCAGAGAGGTCCGTAAGAAAACCCTGCGGAACCCCGCTACAGCGCATGAGATTTCAAAAGGGCATCGCTCATCCTAAAGGGATTGCCTAGATGCTTTCCCCCTGTTCAGCCTCAGGGGTGTTCGGAGTGGTGCCAACCAGCACCTTGATTAGTCCTAGGTCCAATTAGAGGACAAGGGATGAAGACACCAGCTGCTCCTCTGGCCAAGGGCTTTGGTTCCATTGTGGGGAAATTTTCAAGAGCCGTGGGGAAGAGAGGTGGCCAACGCGAAGCTCACGCCCTCATTTTCACTGTTGGAGCCGACCAACGCCAAGGAAGAGGAGCCAGCCCCAGGCCCCGATCCTACAGTCTTGAGAACACAAGGATACCCCAGCTGGCCCAGACAGCCACCCTACCAGTGCAGGGAGCAGCCCTCGCTAGAGCCCATGGCAGGCTCAGGAGAGAAGGTCAAAGGGGTGACACCTCAGGGGCTGTGTCTAGCAAGGAAACCCTGCAACCGCTCTACAGCCGGAGGAGCAGCCCTGCCTTAGCTGCCTAACTCCAGGGAGACCGGGGAGGGGGAAAAACAAGCAGGTGGGAGCAGCAGGGTCTGACCGCCCCCAGCTCAGGGCCCCCCCCCAGTTGCAGCAGCGGCCGGCTGGGTCCCGGGGCGCCCTCACCTGGCCCGTGCACTGCTCCCAGTAGCTCTCCAGCGAGGGCTCCATGCGGGACCGAAGGGGGCAGCGTCCTGCGGAGCCGGCCCGGGCGGGGCATGTCGGGGGCTGTGGCGGGGAAGGCGCGAGCCAGGACGCTGCCTTCGCACCTGGCCCTGATTGAGGGAACGCACCGACCAGCTGGGGCCGCCCGGGAGAGGGAAAAGGGAGAGCTGGAGGGGGAGGGAGCCTGGGCCCTTCCCCCCCCCACGGGATAAAATCCACCTGAGATAAAGCCCCCCCCCCACCCCAAGTCTCTCAACGCTAGTGGCTGTCCCGCCCCCCTCCTCCCCTGGAGATCTGCGGAGTGCGATGTGGTTCTTGCTTGCTCCTTGAAACGGGCATGTGTGTAAACGGACCAAGTCCGGACTAGCTGGGCCAGGCATGGCTCCTGCAGCCAAGCGGATGGCTCCTTTTTGGGTGTATGGTGCTGGCCTGCGAGGGGAAAAGCTGCCTATTTATACCACCAGCCCAAGCAAGACCTCGGTCTGTACCCTCCCCCCAGGAAACTGTTTAGAGAAGCTTCAGAGGGGGAACCGAGTTAGCCTGTAACTGGGAAAACTTAACCAGCGAATAGTCTTGCAGCACCTTAAAGACTAACAACACATGTCGATGCCCTGGACTTGTTTTGTTAGTCTTTAAGGTGCTGCGAGACTATTCGCTGCTTTTTAAGTTTTTTCTTGTTTAGAGAAGGAGGAATAGGAGAAGGGGACTGAATTTTTTCCAAGCCAAGTAAAGCTTTGTTTTTGTATGGGAGAAAAGAGTCTCTTTCATAGAGCAGACTGGTTTCATGGCTGAAGCCCCCCCAACCCCCATAGAGCTGTGTGCAAAAAGGCATTCTGAATCCAAGATCATCTCATGTGAAGAGCTGGGTTGTGCCCACAAAAGCTTATGACATTGTACAGGCTAGTATGGGGTGTGTGTGTGTATATGCATTACTTGTGGGACCATGGGGGGGGGGAGGTGCATTCACACCTTTGCAACCTGCATTTACAAAAAAAGCACACCCCACAGAAATTCCCATGTATCGGCCCGCTTTCTGTATTATTTTGCTAGTTTCTAAGGTGCTACAGAACCATTAATTGTTTTTAAAGTTACAGGCTAACAGGGCTACCCCTCAGAGGCTTTTCACAGCAATGTATCTAGACTACTCTCCATGCTGAGAGCTTTTAACTTCATATTTGTCATCATTCATTCATGTTATAACAGTAAATTGAAGATGAAGTTCCCTTACTAGGGGTGAGGTGGTATTGGCTGAATGCTAGCACTGTACTATGTTGCCTACAACCAAATCCCTACAATTACCTAAGTGTGAAAATGTGATTCCCCATCTTTCAGGGATAAGCTTTCATCATAAACCTTGCAAAATCATGTTCTTCCAGGCTAGTGACAACAAGCACTATTAAAGCTGTCTTTAATTGGCCACACTTAACCATCCCTCCCAGACAGCTGGGTTAATTAACTAGAAGTTTGGGCTCTAATGAGGCTTTGATGAATTGCACACATTTGTAAGAGTGCAAGTGCAGGTCAAGCAGGAACAGTGCATTTCAGAGGCTACGTCTACACTGGTGCGTTCTCACGCAAAAACTCTTTTTGTGGAAGAGTTCTTCTGTAAAAACTCTTCCACAAGAGAGCGTCTACACTGGCATGTGCTTTTGCACAAGAGCATTCATGTCAGTGTAGATGCTCTCTTTGCACAAGAAAGCTCTGATGGCATTTTAACCATCTTGTGCAAGAAATTCATGTTGCCTGTCTACACTGGTCTCTTTTGGAAGAGCTCTTGTGCAAAGGGGCTTCTTCCTGAGCGGGAGCGTCAGAGTTCTGGTGCAAGAAGCCCTGATTTTATACATTAGAACGTCAGTTTACTTGCGCAAGAACACGCAGCCAGTGTAGACAAGAAGCAAGTTTTTGTGCAAGAGCGGCTGCTTTTGTGCCAGATCGTGCCAGTGTAGACACAGCCTAAGTGTTTTAGAGCCCCCTTTTCAATGGCTTTGCTGAGAGAAACTGACTGCCATCAAAAAGGCAGAAATGACTAGAAAATGGACAGCAGATTCATAGTAAAGTTGAATGAAAAATAGCTGTTTCACTCCAATGTAACACCCAGGTCATCCCAGCATCCAAAGACAGTTTGGGCTTGAGTTAGCATTGCCCTTCCCAAAACAGTGTTATAACCTTTCCTGGTGCACGGAGTATCTGAGATCTACAGGTACAGATCATGGGTAGGCTACAGGAGTTTCAAGGGCCGAGTCAGTGCTGGGATCTCCAGGCAGCCTGATACGTTAGTTTTTCTACCCCACCTATGTCAGTGCTGAGACTGATTTAATTTCAGTGGGAGCAAGCATGCATCCTTGATTCTCTCAGGTTCTTCTGCTGATTTAAAGGGGCCCAATATTCTTGAGTGGTTGGAAATGGTACAAAAAGACTTAATTTGAGAGGTGGATTGAGGCCGACTGAGGGGGCCATGGCTCTGACTTTACCTGGCAAGGACCCAGGTGGACAAAGGTATTTAGGTGTTCAGGGCTCTGTACACAAGAGTTGCACGCTCTCCCTTTTCACTGGGCAGGAGAGATCCTTCCCATGTCCTGGATTACTACTTGCTGCCTGCAGGCAGGCTGGTGCCTATCCCAGAAGAGGGAGGACTCAGCCTTTATCCACCAAAGCAGTTGGAGAGGGGAGCTACTAACACCACTGTCACAGAGCCGCCGGTGCCAGCATGGAGAGGGAACAGGAGCAGAGCGGTAGGTTTCAGGGTTGCCGTCCCCTTGAGATGTATGGGACCGTTTCTCTCTCGTAGAGTTATTGTTTCAGGATGTCATCAGACTCAGGTGGATGTCACTGTGTTATTTGTACTTCAGTCACATTTCCTAGCTTTTCTTCCCAAGCCTGAGGTCTGGAAACATTTTTTAAATGAAAGCTTAGATATTGATGTAACCACATCTCTAGGAGCTGGGATCTGAGGCTTGTGTCTGTGCCTTAATTGACCCTAGTAAATCATAAAATCCTAGGGTTGGAAGAGACCTCAAGAGGTCATCGAGTCCAACCCTCTGCTAAAAACAGGACCAACCCCAACTAAATCATCCCAGCCAAAGCTTTGTTAGGCCAGGACTTAAAAACCTCTAGGCTGCGTCTAGACTGGCAAGATTTTGCGCAAAAGCAGTTGCTTTTGCGCAAAATCTTGCCGCCTGTCTACACTGGCCGCAAGTATTTGCGCAAGAACACTGCCCTTGTACTATACAAAATCAGTGCTTCTTGCGCAAATACTCTGATGCTCCCGCTCAGGGATAAGCCCTCTTGCACAAGTATTCTTGCGCAAGAGGGCCAGTGTAGACAGCAACGTTAATTTCTTGCGCAAGAAAGCCCGATGGCTAAAATGGCCATCGGAGCTTTCTCGCGCAAGAGAGCGTCTACACTGGCACGGATACTTTTGCGCAAAAGCATCCGTGCCAGTGTAGACGCTCTCTTGTGCAAATACTTTTAACGGAAAAACTTTTCTGTTAAAAGTATTTGTGCAAAAACATGCCAGTCTAGACGCAGCACTAGGGATGGAGATTCCACCCCCTTCCTAAGTAACCCATCCCAGTGCTTCACCACCCTCCTAGGGAAATCGTTTTTCCTAATATCCAATCTAGACCACCCCCACTGCAACTTGAGACCACTGCTCCTCATTCTGTCATCTGTCACCACTGAGAACAGCCTCTCTCCATCCTCTTTGGAACCTCCCTTCAGGTAACAGTTGAAGGCTGCTGTCAAATCCCCACTCACTCTTCTCTTCTGTCCCTTTGAATAAGCCCAAATCCCTCAGCCTCTCCTTGTAAATCATGTGCTTCAGCCCCCTAATCATTCTTGTTGCCCTCCACTGGACTCTCTCTATTGTGTCCTTTCTGTAATGGGAAAGGGGGGCAGAATTGGATGTAATTCTTCAGATATGGTCTCACCAGTGCTAAATAAAGGGGAATAATCACTTCTCTAGATCTGCTGCAATGCTCCTACTAATGCACCCTAATATGCTGTTAGCCTTCTTGGCTACAAGGACACTCTGTTGACTCATGTCCATCTTCTCACGCTCTATAATCCCCGCGTCCTTTTCTGCAGAACTGCTGCTTAACCAGCTGGTCCCTGTCTATGTTTTCACAGTAGCCGTCTATTCAAGTTCATCTGTTGGTCACGTGGAAAGACACCAACCCAAACTAAGGACCTGCCAATTTTTTGTTTCAAAAATTGTCTTTTTGTATTTTGGTAGAAGGGAAGGGAACAGTTCTTCTACTCATGGTGTGTGTAGGGGAAGTACTGGATTTCTTGAGTCAGATGATCTGGATCTAAAACTGAAAAGCAGTGTTCCAGTTTTCAGCTGAAATGGAAAAGTTTGGGTCTGAAAATAAGGTTGAATAACTGAAGTATCTTTAAAAGGCTATGATTATATTTTTCATCATATTCTGCTCACTGGCTAGCCCAGCTGTTTAGATCCCCAACACTGAAATAGTTTTGTCACTTACCCTGAAAACATCTCTGTGTAACCCACACATCTACTGTGTGTGGTTCACTGTCCCATGTAGTGGCACTTAGACCACTTACAGTGAGAGATAAAGAATGAGTGTGTTTACCCATGGAACTACATGGAATTACCTACAATGGAACAATGCACAGGAGTAAACATAAGCAGGAGTTTAAGGTCCTGTAAAGTCTTTAACTTGACTTACAAGGAACAACTCCCATTTATAAAGCTATGCGTGTAAGTGTTTGTTTGTAGATGTTAGGCTTATATTTTGCTCATAGGATCAATTTATTAGCATAGATCTGTGAGGGAATTAATTTACGCTGTTAGAAAAAAATCAGCATAGAAGATTAAAAGAAACAACTTTTTAATGCAGCCACTCTGAAAATGTAGGCCTGGGGTGAGTGTAGGCACTTTCTGGGTTAGATGGCAGCCAAGTGGAGGGTTTATGGAGTTCAGGGGTGTCTAAACTGGGAATAAGCCTGGGGTTTAGGGGTCTAAAGAATCCTTATGGAGCTGAGCATCTGAGTCCCCATCTGTACCTGCCCTACATAAATCCATTAAAGATTGTGAGGTGCTCAGGTGAGCATATAAGCACCCTGCCTAGACTGAAAGGTTATGAAGTACGCACATTCTATGAGCCTGTCCTACAGAAATGGAGTGTGAGGTGGCAGGTCCTGCTAGGGCATGGGAGAATTCATTTCCCCAGCTATTCCCCTTTCCTGTAGTAGGAATCTTTCTAGCATCTTCTTGTGTCTCCTGCTGAAGGATGAGGGGCAATATCCTGCGGTAGACAGCAACCCCTGGTATGAACGGGGCAGGAATTAATTTGGAATACACAGCTAAGGATTTGGCATTGCTCATGAACCGTATCATCATCTCTCCAGCTTCCGACATGCCACGTGGAATAATTTTCAACAGAGTCGCTATTTCTCTCCTCTTCAGTTTTTTTTTTTTTTTGTCCCTACTGGCTACTTTTTGGAAAGCACCTGCCCCATGGCGCACAAGCCGAGCTGAGCCCCAGCGAACCACCCTCTGCTGAGAGCACGAAATACGCTGCATCCTGCGACTGCACAGCGCAGCCAACAACGACACACACTCTGTGAATGGCGCAGGCCAATTAATAGGATGATGAATCATTTGAAGTGCCTCGTTACCATCATGATGAATTGTCATGTGGCCCTAATGATCAAATCTGTTAATTTTCCTGCAAAAGTTGGAGCTGGAGAGCAACAGTGTGGCTGCGTCTAGACTGGCAAGATTTTGCGCAAAAGCAGCCGCTTGTGCACAAAAACTTGCCAGCTGTCTACACTGGCCGCTTGAATTTGAGCAAGAGCACTGACTTTGTAATGTACAAAATCAGTGCTTCTTGCGCAAATACTTTCACGCTCCCACTCGGGAAAAAGCCCTCTTGCGCAAGAATACTTGCGCAAGAGGGCCAGTGTAGACAGCGAAGAACTGTTTTGCGCAAAAAAGCCCTGATGGCTAAAATGGCGATCAGGGCTTTCTTGTGCAAAATCGCGTCTAGACTGGCCACGGATGCTTTTGCGCGAAAACACTTTTTGCGCAAAAGCATCCGTGCCAATCTAGACGCGCTTTTGCAGAAATACTTTTAACGGAAAAACTTTTCCTTTAAAAGTATTTCCGCAAAATCATGCCAGTCTAAACGCTGCCTGTGGCTTTGTGCATTGTTTAAGCCTCAGTATCTGTGGTAGTGCTTCCTCCCCAAAGTAGAATTGCCGGAGGAATGTACTAAATAGGGCTTTCGCTGGGATATCTGTCTGAGGTTTTACTGTAGCATTCATCCCCACCCTATGTAAGCACTGAACAAATTTAGATCTAGAAGGTGTGGCCCCTAGAAGACTGTATGGTGGATTTTGCTCCTTTCAGGTTTGAGGCAGTTCTGCTTGGCTTTTTTGTCCCCGCCCTCTCGCCGGTCTTCTCTTATAGTTGGAAGCATTTGATAAACATGTGGGTTTTACTTCATGTTCTGAAAATGGCTAGGGTTTGGCTTTGTCTTAGTTTCTTCAGGAGCTCGGTACACAGGAGGCTTGACTGGGAATGCTCTTGTTCTGAGCTTTGTCCTAAGTTTTATATCTGAATTGCCCCAGAAAAGCAGAGACGAGAAATGGTCTCTGGTGTTGCTGAGCATCAAGTCTATGGAGGGTGAGGTGTTCTGTTCTGTGACCAAGTGGGGATTGTAGTCACTCTGTTCTGTTGCATGTGATTGCTACGGTCCTGTAATAACCCGGGAGTGTGCCTCAGTTTCCCTGGGCACTGCACGAATAGGTAGGTGGTGATGAGAATTTCAGTGTGACAGTCTCCTTCACGTGCACAATGGCTGATGCGTTCTGTAACCTGAGCCTGGGAGGTAGGTGTGAGGAGGTGACACCTTTTGCTGGGGAAGCTGGACAAAGGCTGGAGGAAGGGCTGGCTGGGGGGGGTGGAGGAGATGGGCTGCTGGGTGTGAGAGTCTCAATGGCTTGGGGTGCAGGGAGGGGTGGGCAAGGCCCTTGGCTCTGAGCCCCTCTCCCTAAGATGGATTGTACTGATGGCTTCTGGCTCCTGTGCTGACCAGTCTGTTCTATGCTGTGTCCCTGTCAACTAATACACCTTGGCTATGTCTACAATCTCAGCTTCTTGTGCAAGAAATATGCAAATGAGGCTAAGCGTGGAATATCGCCGAGCCTCATTTGCATACCTAATGAGCTGCCATTTTGGCAGAAGAGGCTCTTGTGCCAGAAGAAACTGTCTACACTGCCCCTTCTTGCGCAAGAAAAACCCTCTTGCGCAATGCCGCTATGCCGATTATTTTCAGGAAGAACGGCATTGCGCAAGAGGGTTTTTCTTGCGCAAGAAGGGGCAGTGTAGACAGCTCCTTCTGGCGCAAGAGCCTCTTCTGCCAAAATGGCGGCTCATTAGGTATGCAAATAAGGCTCAGCGATATTCCACGCTTGGCCTCATTTGCATATTTCTCGCGCCAAGAAGCCACGAGTGTAGACATAACTCTTCTGTTCTACCTGCTGGTTGAGAGTCATATCTCACTGCGGATGGGAGTGCAGGGCCCGGTGACTCCCCACACCTCGGTGACATGTTCTCAGTGATTTACCCTGCTGAGGAGGGCCACTGAGACCTGCCCAAGATGTCTCCTAGTGCTACATCTTTCAATTACCCCATGGCGCTGGCTTTTGTGCTATTATACATTTATCCCAGGGCATTCCCTGGTGTACAGACAAGAACAATGTTTGAATTAAAGTGACACACTCAATATGGTTTAGTCATTTTAGTGCTAGATTTGCCACTTGTCTGGTATTTAGGGTCAGATTCTGCTCTAGATCAGGAGCTAGGCTCGGTGTGGGGGGAGGTCACAAACCTTTCTTGATTTTAAAAATGGTACATTCCTGGCCTGATGAAATACCCATTGATTTCTGGCCCTGTGTCACTAAGGAATTAAAGAAATTACAGCAGCCATAAACTGCAAGTCATCCCATTTAAAATCGTGAATTTCCATGGCAGCAAGCAAGAATAGAACTGTGCCCATTAGGTCTGATTCTGAGCTCCCCTGCACCCATGTACAAGTAACACTGACAACTGGAAAAGAAATGCAGCGATTATAATTTTCCATGCATTGTGCTATTATTTTGGTAAAGAAAAGGTAGAAGAGTCTTCTGCAAATCATAATAAAGAGCTGTAGAAGTAGAATATAACTTGGTTTTCCATAGAACCCAATATTTTATTCTATAATAGAAGATTAGTGCAATAATAAGGACCAAGAAAATTGCAGGAGTGTTTTATAGTGTAGCAGATAATTCAGCTCTTTTTTTGATGCCAGAACATTTGGTCATAGTAAACTACCAGGTGAGGCCCATTGCTGACTGGGCAAAGTCATTTTGCGTAGATTATACTTATATTTAATTTCTTGAACTTTCCTATATGTAATAGAATTTTTTATTAATATGCTTGTAAAAGGGAAATAAAAGATCACTTTTAAATTTGTAGGATTTCAACTTCAAACATTATTCATTTTATTGAATAATTGCCATACATAGCAAATTTGAATCAGAAACTCGTAAAACTTCCATTACTCTTTCCGTAACTAATTTAAATTATTTTGTGATTTGCAACCATAAAATTTTTCTTTGCACTAAAATAACAGTTGAATAGGCAACTCAATTTTAATTTTGTTAGCAAATATTTTTATGAATGCTAATCATAATAGGACTTTTTTCTGATGGAAAAACAAAAATAATTATTTTAACCTTTCACCCAGCATTTTACATTCTGGTGTAAAAGGTAGTGCATTCAGCTAATTTAAGTGGCAGGACCGCTTATGCAAAAGTTGGTATCTGTAGATAATCGTGAAGTATGACTTTATTTTGCACAAACAAATCCACAAACAAACTCACTCTTCAAATATATACTAGATAATGTTCTAGCTTTCTTCTGAAATGATCATATTGCTTTGTTCCAGTCCACAAGTACCATCCCACCTGTCTGTGACTTGTCAGAATAATTCCGGGGTTCACTCATTTTTGGCTACATGCTCACACACATTTAGTCACCTTCTTACTCCTTTACGTGGGAGCTCAGTCCATTTCCAGTTGGCAAACTCATCGGGATGCAGGTAAGTTTCACACCATGGCGGATTAGCCATGGACCAATGGGATCCATGACAGGAGAGTCAGGCATGCAGGGGAATCCATGACAGGAGTGCCAGGCAGGGGGACTGCTGGCCAAAGGGGTAGGGAGGGCCCCCACTTGCTCTGGCAGATGGCCATGCAAACCCCTACTCTGCCTCTGGTTACACTATGCCAGTGGCGTAACAAGGGGAGAGCGTGGGGGAGTTGTCCCTGGGTGCCATGCTAGGGGCGCCAATTTAGCCCCTCTCCGCTCCCCATCATCCCTCAGCTCGCCTGCTCCTCCTCCGCCTGCCGCTGCTAGCTGGACCTTCCTCTCCGCCCCCAGCCCAACCCTCCTCCATCTCCGCCGGTGGGTTAGTACATGCGGGGGCCCGGCCCCAATCTGGAAGGGGGCAGGGGAAGATGCAGTACAAGCCCCCTCGCCTTCCACGGTTAGGCTCAGCCATGAGCCAGGTTTGGGGCCCCGCTGCGCAGCAGTGGCAAGGGGGGGTGGGGCGGTGCAAATTTTGCCTTTGCCCCTGGGTGCATAACACCGTCGCTACGCCTCTGCACTGTGCAGAAAAATCAAGAATGCCAGTAAGTGTGTGCAGGGGCAGGTCCTGGGTTAGCCATTTCCTGGAACAAGATGCCCGTTCTCTAGAGCCATTAATTTCCATCTGGCCACATTAGTAAGCATCCTTTTATCCACTGTCATTGACAGCTGCTTTTTTACAGTTTTAATTACTTCCTAATTGCCCATACTCTTGGCTTTATTTATTTAGTTGGTGAAGATGGGCTGTAACAAGAGGACAGCATTCTCAGGCATTTTAGTCATTATACTCCAGCCCAACTCTTACTTAATAGGCATGTTTTTTTTCTGCAGAACAGCAATGCTTTTAGCTCTGATCTTTGTAAAGGACTTCCTGATTTCCTTTAGCCCTTTGGGTAACATCAAACCAGTTCCCTTTTCCCCCCACCATTATGGTTTCCCTTCAAACCTTGACTGATTCTTTAGCACTTTTAGTCCTCAAAGACCTAATGATACTATTCATCAGTAGGACCGGAGCACCTAGATCCCCATGGTGCTGGACACTCCACCCCCCAGCATGAGGCAGTTCCTGTCCCAGAGAGCTTACTTAGGGTACGTCTACACTAGCCCCCTAGTTCGAACTAGGGAAGCTAACGAGGGTGACCAAAATTGCAAATGAAGCACGGGATTTAAATATCCCGCGCTTCATTAGCATGTTCCTGGGCGGTCGCCATTGTGGAAACTGACTAGCTCGAATAACTGCCCGCGTACACGCCGCAGTGAAACGGAGTTCAAGTAAATCTTAACTCGAATTAGCTGTTAAACCTCATTCCACGAGCAGTAACAGCTAATTCGAGTTAGGGGTTTACTTCGAACTCCCATTTCACTGCCGCATGTAGACGTGAGCAGTTATTCTGGGCTAGTCAGTTTCCAAAATGGCGACCACCCGGGAACATGCTAATGAAGCGCGGGATATTTAAATCCCGTGCTTCATTTGCAATTTCGGTCGCCCTCATTAGCCTCCCTAGCTCGAAGTAGGGGGCTAGTGTACACGTACCCTTAGAGAAGACCGGCAAAAGATAGGAGAAAGGATGGGGAAACAGAATCATAGACAGATTCAGTGACTTATACAAAGCCACACAGCGAATTTGTGGGCATGGCAGAGCTAGGAATTTGACCTAGATCTGGGTCCCAGTCATGGCTAGTGTAAGTTCTATGATATTTACAGAGCATCTTAAAGCAAATGATGATCATGCTCTTTACATACATGACTTGAGAGAGCCTCACATCTTAATGAGGATCACATCCTGAGAGAAATCTCCCCCCAATTCCCTCTTCTGGCCTTCACACAACCCCCAGCTTCATCACCAGAAGCAAGCTCCCCACAGACATGGCCACTCCAACTCAAAGCAGCACTAGATCCCACCAGAAAAACATAAGCAGACGGATCTCCACTCAGGGCCAGTCTGACCATGTGGTGAACTAGGCGGTCACCTAAGGTGCTAGGTTTTAAGGGGCACCAAATTAGACTGAAGAGAATTTTTTCTCTATTTAAATATACTGTATCTCTATTATCTCTAATAAACAAAAGTCTCAAATGTTGTATTTGTAAAGCAGTGCAGCATTGCCATGCCAGCAGTTGAGTTATAGCATTTATTTCACATTGTGCAGCATGGCTGTGTATGTAAATACAGTTAAAATGTGTCATGGCCTAGCTTCAAAAGAGCGCCGCCTGGGTTTGCTGCCTGGGGGTCTGATCTGGCACTTCAGTCATTCTTAGTAGCCTCATGTGGGCCAGGCATACAGCTGAGTCAGTGTTAGGATTAATGAAAAGTAGAAACAATATTTAGTTTTACATTGCTCATTTTGAATGCCAAGTAAATACAAGTAAAATTTCAGTCTAGACTTCTCATTTTTCTCTAAGCTGAATGTGAGGGAGAAGGGAGGGTATAAAGCCATAGTTCACCTATGGCGCCAAAACTTTATGGGTCAGCTCAGGGTCCACTGCTTCAGTGCTCATAAGAATGGCCGTATTGGATCAGACCAAAGGTCCATCTAGCCTAGTATCCTGTCTGCTGACAGTGGCCAATGCCAGGTGCCCCAGAGGGAGTGACCCATTTTCAACCTCTGACAAACAGAAACTAGGGACATCATTCCTACCCATCCTGGCTAGTAAGTATTGATGGGCCTAACCTCCATGAATTTATCTAGTTCTTTTTTGAAACCTGTTAAAGTCCTGATCTTCACAACATCCTCTGGCAAGGAGTTCCACAGGTTGACTGTGCATTGTGAGAAGAAATACTTCCTTTTGTTTGTTTCAAAACCTGCTACCTATTAATTTCATTTGGTGACCCCCTAGTTCTTATGTTGTGGGAACAAGTAAATAACTTTTCCTTATTCACTTTTTCCATAGAATCATAGAATACTAGGACTGGAAGGGACCTCGAGAGGTCATCGAGTCCAGGCCCCTGCCCTCATGGCAGGATCAAATACTGTCTAGACCATCCCTGATAGACATTTATCTAACCTACTCTTAAATATCTCCAGAGATTGGGATTCCACAACCTCCCTGGGCAATTTATTCCAGTGTCTGACTACCCTGACAGTTAGGAACTTTTTCCTAATGTCCAACCTAAACCTCCCTTGCTGCAGTTTAAGCCCATTGCTTCTTGTTCTATCCTCAGAGGCCAAGATGAACAAGTTTTCTCCCTCCTCCTTATGACACCCATTTAGATATCTGAAAACTGCTATCATGTCCCCCCTCAATCTTCTCTTTTCTAAACTAAACAAACCCAATTCCTTCAGCCTTCCCTCATAGCTGTCATGATTTTATAGATCTCTATCATATCCCCCCCTCTAAGATGAAAAGTCCCAGTCTTTTTAATCTCGCTTCATATGGTACCCATTCCAAACCACTAATCATTTTTGTTGGACAAATATCCCCCACAACACACCTTTTGTGATCCAAGTGTCCTACCCATGCCTATTTCCATATATGGTGTATCTCCTCCAGAGCATCAAATGCCCCAATAACAAGTATGTGGGTGAAAGCCGACAATCACTGTAAGAACAGCCAAACCGGGTCTTCCAAGACTGACAAATGCCAGGTGCTTCAGAGGGAATGAACAGAATAGGTAATCATTAGGGATGTGAAAGGTTAACTAGTTATCTGGTAAGCATCACCTTTAACGGGTGATGCTTACTGGTTCTGGTTAACCAGTGGGGGCAGGAGCCTGGCGGGGCCCTCTGCATGCCGGGGTTGCTCCGGGCTGTGGGGAGGGAGAGCTTCTTCTGCCTTAAGGCTTTGGCAGGGAGCAGTGTTCCCTCTAACATTTTCTATCCTTGGGCAAGTTGAATTTTCTTTTGGGTGTGTTAAAGTTTCTTATGTGCAACACCAATATTGAGGTAGTGTGTGGATGTGCACCACCAATACAAACAAAACAGACACACACATGTATATGCATATATACATACAGTGCTTTTTTTGTGACGGTATGCCCCTGATTGTTTTTGCTCAACAACTTTCTTCCCAGTTTCGGCGGGGCTTTTTTTCCCCAACAAGTTTCCCTCCAGAGTACCGGCACCTTTTTTCTTACAAAAAAAGCACTGTTTACATTATAATTTATTTATTTTAAGCAGTCCACACGTGTGGAAGAAAATATATTAAAACAAGTCACCTGTGTCTAGTTGCTGTGAGGTACCCTTAGTGACTACAAAGGTGCTATACAAAGGTAGGGATTTAGCCTTCTTCTACTCCAGGAAGAGTAGTAGCCCCAGAACAAATTAACACGTGGCTTCAGGGTTTGTAGACAAATGCATGTTTTAAAGAACTTACAAATAAGATTTCACCCTACAAAACTAGCATCACACCTAGTTCTTGCTACTTCTGACTCATAAGAGCCAGAACTCTACCACATAGCATAGATCTGGTCTTAAGGCAATACAATTTACCATGTATTAATTAGTAACACAGAACTTTAAAAAAAATCATTAAGTTCAGCGTTTTAGATATCTGCAACACTCCAGAAAAAATCTGTTAAAATAATCATTTTCTTACTTATCTTAAGCCATTAACACCTATGTAAACTTTGTTTGAAATGTAATCATGCAAATATCCTCCTGGCACACAACAGAGAGGACTGCAGCAAGTGAGTCAGGACACCCCAAACAAAAGGCACATCCCCACAGGAGAGTTAACGCCAAAATAAGCTACATAACTTCAGCTATGTCAATTGCGTAGCTTAAGTCAAAATAGTTTATTTTGGCTTTTGGCACTGTCTACACAGCAGGAAGACTACTCCCCCTTTGCCTTCTCTTACTCCTTGTAAAATGAGGGTTACAGGAGTTGGAATAAGAAGTCCTCCAGCTCGATATTACTTTGACATGTCAAAAAAACTATGTTATTTTGGAATAAAGCCAGTTATTCTGAAATAACACTGCTGGGTAGATATACCCAAACTGCCCCCTGCCTCCACCTCACTGCACAGATGCCAGCACCCACCCTTCTTTCCCCCCATGTATCCCATGAAGTCAGCCCCTTACCTCCCCCTTCCCAGCCCAGGAGGGTTGAAGAGACTGCTGGGTTTCTGTTTCTGTTTCTGCCTCTCTCTCTCTCTCTCTCTCCTCAGGCAGATGGGACTCTCCAAACTCCCCTCCCCCCAAGTCAATTAATTACTCACTCCCAGGCACTTATTCCTTACTTATCTCACCTGCTTATCTGCTCTGGGATCTCTTCAGTTCAGTTTGTGGCAGCTCCCTTTAGCTGCTGCTTACAAATGCCCCTCCCCCGCCAGTCAGCTGAGCTCCCTGCCTGTGTGGGAGCTTTGAACCTCTGAGCGGGGCTCAGAAAATAGCTGTGCAGTGGCGCAGCCACGCAGCTTAGAGGGAACTTAGGCAGGGAGCCAGAGTTTCTTCAGTCCTGGGGTCAGAGCCAGGGTGGTGCTGAGCCTTCTCCCCAACTACTTGGTACTTCTGCTGAATGGGCTTGGGGTGTGGGGCTTCCCCTGACTCACCTGGCACTGCTGGTAGGGATCAGAGCAGGGTCAGAGTACAGGGGCTTGTCCTGTCCCATATCTGCTGGGAGCGGGGTGCCCATATTTCTGGGGCTGTGCCATTGGCTGGGGCATGTGGGCACTGTGGACCAGTTGGCTAATCCAGCATAGCCAGGATATCTGTGATGTGTGTACACAGCAGAAGAGGCTAAAAGGCTATTTGCTGCACATTTCATTAGAAGTTCATTAGAAGAAGCCCATTGTTCCCATGATGCCTTGCTGGGATGGGGGGGAATGGAAGACAGTTAATTGCCTTCTTATTCAAAGGCAAAAGTCAAATATACGTAGCCCACTTAATAAGCTCCTTCAGAAATGGCATACATTACCCTGCTGATAATTAAAGGAGCTCCCCTAACAAGAAGATCTGCTAGCCTGTGTGTGTGTTTTTGTTGTTCCTATCAGATAGCAATCGTCTTACATTTTGGGTGAGTAAGGGCTGCACATTAGGAAGGAGGTGGAAGAGTCTATGGGTAAAAATGCACATTTTGTGAAAAGGAAAAATACAAATGAAGATAGGCAACCATTACAAAGGAATTAGTTTAGGTAAACATGTTTACAAATAAGTTTGCTCTTTTTCATATCACCACTGAGACTGTGAAAAGTGAGTAAGAAAAAAGTGATTTGTTATGTCACAAAACTGTACAACCACAGAGAATTGTTAAAGGACGTACAATTTTTTTTCTGCATTTTCTAATTTTCTTATCTTTAAAGGGACCCTTCTTTTTAAAATGTCTTCTCTTTTCACCATTATGCAACTAATGAAGGGAAAGGAGAAAAGAAGTAAATATTTTAGATATTTTTTTCTTAACACTGATCTTCTAATTACTCAGCACACTGTTCACAATATATTCTTCCACTTCTCCACTGTCATCTTTAACAGGATCTGATCTAGAAACAGCTAAATCAGCAGATCAGAAATTTGATTCCACTGCTACCACATTCCATTGCTAATGACCCAAGCCTTTAAAATTGGTTTTCCTTGCAATAAACTTTTTCAGCTGAATGGAATGCATAAGTAAAAACTAAACCCTTAAATAAAAAGCATAATTTAGACTGTCACACTATAGATGTAGGAAAGAATAGCTAGTGAGTGTGATAAGATGAAGGATTTTTCTGTTGAGAATGATAACAGGCCTCAATCTATCAAGGATTTATGCACATAAGTAATTTTGCTCATGTAAATAGCCACCTTGAAGTCCAGGGGAGGCTCTCATGTTTATAAAGAAGAATGTGCATGTTTGTGGGATAGGGGCCTAGTGTTATAATAGCCAGTGTGCTTGTCCGCTTTATGGAAATCATATTTCATCTGTTTTTTTTGCTTCATTGATTGCAATTAGTTGTCTTTTAAACATAGCGTAAGGGTATAGAATAACCTGAAAAATCCTCTGCTTTGCAAAAAGCTGCTAACATGGTGCCGAAATTGTGGAATGGATGGACTCTAGAAATGAAAAGCTATTCTGCAGTTTATTAAAAACACAATTTCAGTTTTTCCTGATATCGCTAACATAAACTATAACAGATGCAGAATATTATTAGCTTTATCCCCTGAATTCTCTCCGCTGGCTTTCTGTTCCTCAGAACATTTACACACCAAACTTCATTTAAGGGAAGATAAATTGTGTGCCTCCAGATGTATATTTACTGGGATAACACACAGTGTCATCCTGATTGTCTCTGCTTAATGATAAAAAAAAGAATTTACATCTTCGAGGAAGGGAACTACATACAAATGGTAACATTCCTGCTGCATTTGTTCATCTATACCTCATGATACTTTATCTTACTATGGCACTTTTTTTTAATTTTATTTTTTTAATTGACAGTAAGAATTGTATTTTTGACAAATGCTAGCTAAGAGGTGTGTCATATTCTTTTTACAGTATCCTGGGACTGGTTCTGATTTCTCTTGCCTGTCTGTAACTCAACAGACTTCAGTGAAATTACTTGTTTACTACTGTAGTTGAGATCCAAATCAAGAACTGATACAGCTTTTCATGTGTGACATGTTCATTATTATTCAGTTGCTGCATTTTGAAAGACTATATGCTTGTAACTTTAAAAGGTTAATATACACAAATTAAAGAAAAAAAAATCTTTCTTGTGACCATGAAATTATACTCAACCAATGATGGTCTAAGCCAATGAAAATTTGGGGGCATTTCTTCCTGGTATTAATAGGGATCTCATATATAACTTCTCTGTGTATGTAATTTTTAACTAATGTATAATTAGCTCCCATGCCTTAGATCATGTTTTGACTAGTAGAGTCAAGCTGAACAAACTACTTGTTTCTACCTATTGATTCACTGGCTTCTCAAGTCTAAAGACTTCTCCATTGTTTGTCAGCAAAATGCCAAGCTAAAGTTATGAAGCTTTGGGCCCCATTCAGTGTTTTAAAAGTTTGTCCCTCGAGTAGCAGGCTTGTATTATGACATAAAAGGGATTTAATTGGGTCTTTGCATTTTTTTCCTCCCTAAATTTGGAAATATATGTCAGCTTTGCAGGCATTTATTCATGCTGGCTGGTCTATGGAGCAATAAAGCTCAAATGGTCCTTTCACAAAGCTTCTCCGTCTACTTAACTTAGGTTTGTTTTATTGTCTTCCTCTTGGACAATGGGGCATGAGGCATGATTTTCAAAGATCACCTTGGGCAGAAAGAGGTTTTTTTTGACAGGGGCTGCTTTAGATAGGGGTATTCCATGGGCTGTTCCATGGGCTGTGTTAGATAGGGGTATTCCATGGGCAACGCTGCTAAGAGGTTATTTTTTTTTACAGAGCAACAAAGTAAAGGTTGGGTAAAAGGCCCTGATACAAGAGGGACATTTAATTGTATTGCTCCTGCAATGGCTAGGTGTAGGGCTGTCCCTAGGGGGCGTGGGACCTCAGGCAACGCCCCCCGCCCATGCCCCAGAAGCAGGGCTCCGGGCAACCCTCTCATTGCAGGCCCTGCCCACACTCCAGCCATTCTCCAAGCCCCATCCCTGCTCCACCCCATATCACCCCTTGCCCAAAGCCCCCTCCCTCAAGCAATGCGAACTGGGGGACTGCTGGTGCGAGGCAGTAGCAGGGGTTGCCCTCCCCATGCACCGCAGCGGCAGGAGCCGGAGCGGCCTGACAGTCTGCTCCACTCCCTTTCTCATCCCACTGTGCTCCACTTCACCGTGGTGGCGAGAAGCAGAGCACCCTGGGACTGGGGCCCGTCCAGCCACTGCGGTGAAGCGGGCTGGGAGAGAGTGGCAGAGCAGAGCAGGCTGCTGGGTCACTCCAGCTCCTGCTGCCATAGTGAGTTTGGGGGGGATGAACCCTGCTGTGCCCCATGCCAGGCCCCCCCCAGGTAATCCCCCAGGCCACCCTGAACCCTGTCCATAGGGTGGATTGAGGTGGCTGCCGTGGGGCCCCTCAAACCACGGGGCCTAAGGTAGCAGCCCCGAACCGTCCATGCTCAATGGTTTATCCAGAACTACTGCACTGTGTCTTGAGTACAGTTATAAATCCATGCTGCCTTGACAGGAGGAGAATTTACTGTATCAGACCAATCGAATGGATAAAGCAACACAAATTAAATCATGGGTCAAGATCTATTTTGTGCAGGCAGGTAATTGAGAAAACACTTCACACCCAGCCCTTCCCTTGCTTAGCCTTGTCTGCTTAGGCTGGTGGGTTGAACAGGCCTCTTCCACCATGGTCTTTGAGAAGACGGAGCCCGACTTCCTTCTCCCTGACAGCAGCGGCAAAACTCCCAATTATTTCAGTGAGAGTAGGATTGGTTCTATGGCAGCTAAAGTTGCATCCTAATGAATAAAAGGAGCAGACAGTGTGTCAAATGCGACCACAGATTTTCTGCAGTGAGGAAAGTAAAACTAAACAATAGCAATTCAATCGGATGATGTGGGACCTTGGTTATAGGTGCCAGTGGGAAACTCAGGGGCCAAACTTGATACCCCTACTTCGCTCACTTACGCAGTCCCACTCAAGTCACAGTGCCTACTCACAACTCTGCTCTATACTAGGGCTTTATTTCGAAATAACGCCCCCAAGGTTGAATTAATAAGCGGAGCGTCCCTACTATCAAGCTTATTTCGAAATCTGTACGCCTGCTTTCCTCGAGGAATAATGCTAATTTCGAAATAGTTACTTCAAAATAGCAGTAATGCGGACGCTCTGGTGCCGCTATTTTGAAATAACTACTCCCCAGAGTAATTTGAACTAATTACTTCCCCAGAGCTTCCTGGGGTTCTAAGTCGAGGTAGCATGTCCACATTAACAGAGCTTGCCACGGACTAATCTCAAGGCTTCCCCATAGTGTGGACACGCAGCTTTGATTTTGTAAAATCGGAAGTTAAGTCGAATTTAGTTGTTTCAAAATAGTTTCCCAGTGTAGACATGCCCATAGTGAGTAAAGGGATCAGCTACTGGCCTTAAACTTGTAGCCATCAGAGTGCTATTTTGGAAATAACATGCTTAAGCCCTATAGCAGGGATGATGCTAATTACACCAGTTCTTGGGCACCCTAATAGTTGGCTCATGCAGCACTCCTGATGGTATCTTTGTGTAAAGCTGATGGACCCGGGTCATCAGGAGGCAGGATTGAACCTGGGACCTTAGGGGTTAAAGCCACAAGCATCTACTGCATGAGCTAAAAGCCAACTGGTTCTTAGCTAAGGCTGCAGAGCAGACTTCACGCTCTCTTCTCAGTGCCTCCAGGGTGCCCTTGGAAGAAAGAACAGTTCAGTCGGCCGGGGGGAGTGCACAACAACAAGGACAGCAGGATGGCTGAGATATGCCAAAAAGGCCAGCTTCAGCATGGAGGGAGTCCACTGTCGGGGCCCTCCTCATGGAGGTAAGGCACTTGGGGGCGGGCCTGGAAAAGAGGGGTTCCTAGGGAAAGCAGGGTGGGGGGGACAGGGGTGGTTGGGGGTGGGGGAAATGCTGCCTCTTGGATGGATGGATGGTGAGCCTCACATTCCACAGGCAGACCAGCTCCTGGACTACAAAGGTGCTGACTCAAGCCCTGCTTCTCCTTGCCTACCAGACACGGAGTCTTGCAGAGTATTAGCCTCGCACTGTTGCCTTTGTTCACTGGAGATAGCCTGGAAATCCATCAGAAGCCTGCAGTGACACATGCAGCTGGTGGACAGGCGAATAATAAGCCCTTAGTGAGAAATTCCATGCAAATCCCGCGCGGATACCTAAGGCAGTTGAGTTGCTCCTTTCTCAAAGACTCCTTTGTTGGGAACAAGTAAACAAACTGTTAATGACATGTGACAAGGCCTGAAAAATATAATTTAGCAAGCCTCTACAAGCCAGAGGCCAATAGGAATGATCGGAGGGGTGTGTGCAAGGTTCAGTTGCAACGCCCTAGGTCTTGTCTATGCTAGGAAAATTACTTTTGGCTGACAGTGGGTGTCCATCATGGGTGTAGTGGGAAACCCGGGTCTCTGAAACGGCTCAGCACTGTTTGTCCTGATCTTACAATGAACCATGTTCACGGCCTGCTCACCGTTGCATGTCAGTGACCCCCCTCACATTGTCAATGAGGGCTAATTTGTGGGTATCAACAAGCCTAGTGCATACTCAGCTCCTAGGAAGGCGAGTGTACAGGGATTCCTACCTGGGTGCTGTCCCTAAACAAACAGTTCAGACTTTTTATCAATGAAACAGATGGGAAGTTGCTGCTCCTTTTGCAACATCTCAGCATAGTTGCCACATCTGAACATTTTTCTATCCATTCTCCCCTGCCATCCCTTTATTCTCTTCATTCTCTCTTTCCTTCCCCATCTCCTGTGTTTGGGCTCTTTCCCTTATTTTTATTCATTGACTCTTCTTCTTGATTGTTTTTGGCTTCTCTCCCCTTTCCTTGCACTTCAGGTTCTGGGCTTTTAGGCTGGAGACATCATCCACAGGAAACCACGACACGTGTTCCCTGGGCTGCCTGTTGCAAGAGCAGAGATGTAAACTTTAGTAGGCAAGCTGCTTCTAGGGCCAGTCATCCTGGATGTGTCAGCTGCTCCTGTGTCCAGCAATATGATTCTTGCTCGTTTGCCTGCTGCCCACAGAATTCTGAATGACAGCAGGGAAAAAGGGGTTTGGTAATTTCTCCCCACTGTTATGTGCTAACTCTACCAGAGACTAGGGATGATAGAGTGTAACCCAGGGGGTGGGCAATAATTTTTGGCCAGGAGCCACTTCTGGAGCCATAATTGGTCTGGGGGTGGGAGAGCCCCTTTGCCCCCCCCCCTTCCCACTAGGCACCCATGCCCCTGGCAGGGCAGGAAGAGGCTTCACACACTCCCCCTCCCCCAGGCCCTGATTGGCCTGGGGGCGGAGGGAGGGTGGGAAGCCCTCCTCCCGCCCTACCCCCGCCCTGCAAGGAGCACGTGGCACTTCAAAGTGCCACATGCTGCTCGCAAGGCGGGAGGAGACATCACGCGCTCCCCCGCCCCCAGGCCGTAATTGGCTTGCGGGTGGAAGAGCAGCAGGGCCTCCTCGGGTGGGATCCATCTGCTTGGCGGGCCGGATGCGGCCCACAGAGGCCCTTTTGCCCACCCCTGGTGTAACCAATCAACTATTTAACTGATAAGTGGGTGCTTATTGATTAATGGTATCAGTTACACTCAGCTCCCAGGCAGGCAGAGAGCCTCCTCCCGGGAGCCAGGCCGGCAGGGGCTTGCCACCCCACTCCTGGGAAGGCTTCTCTGTGGACTCTGCAGTTTAGAGACTGCAGAGCCCGCAGCATCTGTAACTGTGTAACTGCCAAGAATTTTTTTTTTTTTGCAGTTACACGGTTACCGTATTAAACGATTTTTAATATCCCTACCAGAGATGGCTGATGCTGTGGAGCTGGCTGCAGACTGAGACCGACAGCGCTGCATGGGGTCACACGTGGAAAACATCTGAGCCCTGTCTCCACTATAACTTCCACTGGTGGAGGAGAATCACAGATCATCTCTTAATGTACCGGAGACCTTAGAGCGGTGACCCTCAGACTGAGTCTTGCAAAGCTGCAAGTGGCTCTTTAATGTATCTCCTGCAGCTCTTTGCAGCATGACATTAAAATGCTGTGTGACTGTTTAATTAATGCCATCTAAGTTTTTAACCAATCAGGATGTTTTTACTATGTTATTAACCAATTGTAGTTGACAAAATAATAATACTCGGTCAGTCATTTTGTGTGCATGTGTGCACACACACAAAATTTCCCGTCTCCTACTGTCTAAATATGAAAGTGTAGTAAACTGCAGGATGTATCCGGCGTTGCTCAGGTCCTTAACTCAATTTTTGTTTTTCTTCATTAAGTCATTGCTCTGGGGTGGGGGTGAGGATGAGGGGTTCGATATGCAGACTGCCCTGGGGAGAAAGGACAACCCCAGCCCCCTCTCACCACAGCAATTTGGGGCCAGGTGAGAAGTACCTCTCCCTGGCTGCTGCAGCTCCAGTGGGCACAGCTGGGGGAGTGGTGCATGTCCGCCAGTTGGAGCAGGTCCAGGTTCATGTGCCCCCTGCGCTCCCCAGCCAGAGTGAGGAATGCAGCAAACTGTGCACTTTCCCCTCGTTCCCTGATGAAAGGGAATTGCTGGCAATGTCCCCATAGGAATGGGGGGGACTTCAGCCCCCCTGCCCTTCCTAATGGGTACGGGGGGTAGGAGGCTCAGGGCAGGGTCAGTCGCAGTTGAGGAGAGGGAGCCCAGCCACCCCCTTTCACCTGCCTGGTGATTCAGTCTTTTTTCTATATGGTTTTATGCATCCCCATATGCATGGTGGGGAGCTTTAGCCTCCTGCCCCTGCACAACCAAACCCTGACCTTGCTTTAAGTTCTAAGAGGAAGCTGCATCCCGAATCTGGTGGTCCTAGCTCCTACTATTGAGGAGGAGTTCTTGAGCAAACAGACGGATGGACAGACAGGCTCGCTCACTTACAGACAAACTCACTCTCTCAAATATATAGAAACAATGAATTTACACTACTGTGGCTCTGTTGGGTAATGTTGATCACAAATTTGGCTCCTAACCTCTGTGGTCTAAGCATCACTGCCTTAGGCCTCCTCTCTGTGATAAGGTTAGGTCGAAGTAAGCTGCATTAGGTCGATTTTATAATGAATGTGCCTGCACTACTAATTCCCTTCCGCTGACCTTAAGGGCTTTTAAAAATCGACTGTCGTATTCCACCGTGATGAGAGGCATAGCGCTAAATTCGACCTTCCTGGGTTGAATTTGGGGTAGTGTGGACACAGCACTAGTCGAGTCAGTGTTTTTGGGCTCCAGCAGGCAGAGCCGTCCCGTCCATAGGACGGTTTGGGGCAGCTGCCACAGGCCCTGCTCTTTGGAGGGCCCTACAGTGGCCACCTGAACTGTCCTATGGATGGGACCCAGGGGATTAGCTGGGGGCCTAGCGAGGGGCAGCAATATCGGTCACTCCCCCACTCCAGCACTCACCACAGCAGCGGGGAGTTGGAGAAGCCCGGCAGCTTGCTCCATGGCGCTGTGCCCTCCTCTCCCAGCTCACTGCACCCCGCTTCTCCACACCAGGAGGAAGTGGTGCCCCCCAGCTCTTGCCCCAGTGTGCGCTGCCTCTTGTTGCCATGGAGAAGCCCAGTAGAACAGGCTGCTGGGTGTCTCCGCTGCCATAGTTGAGTGCAGGGGGGTGACCCCTGCCTTGCCCCAGGCTCTCAGCTAATCCGAGCCACGTTGCTCCAGGGATGAGGCAAGGGGGAGTAGCAGGGGCAGGACTTGAGGTGGAGCAGAGGTGGGGTGGGGCTTGCGGGGTTTGCCCCAGGCCCCGTGTCCCTTTAGGGACAGCCCTGCCAGGAGGTTTTCCACAGTGCTCCAATGGGATAGCTCTGGCCAGCACATTCATCTCTGCTGCACTCCCAGGTTCACGGGAACCCCCCGGGAACTTTTGAACTTCATTTCCTGTTTGATCAGCATGGTGAACTCAGCAGCACGGCTAACAACAAATGTCGAGGGTCGCAAACGAGGTCCAACACAGAGCATGCAGGAAATACTGGCGCTGAGTGGGGAGAAGAATCTATGCAATCTATGCAGAGGAAACATGGCTATACATGCCGAAATCGCACAGGGGAGAAAGGCTACCCCAGGAACACAGCACAGTGCCATGTGAAAACAAAGCAGCTCAGGCAAGTGTACCAGAAGACAAAGGAGGCAAACAGTCGCTCAGGGTCGGAACCACAAACATGCCACGTCTGTGCTGCTCTCCGTGGATACCTCCCAAGTGACTCTTCGGGCTGCCTCGGGCAACAGTGAGGAGGAGAACATGCTGCAGGCAAGCAGAGGAACCATTCTGCCCTTTTTGGAATAGCAATATGTAGAGCTCTCATGCTGCATGGGCAGTAAGCAGCACAGTGATTCTCATCAAATATTTGTACAACAGTTCTACGTGCTTGCTCTAAATGTCTCTCCTCTAATGGCTGATAGGATCAGTAAAACTAGACGGGGGAAAAAAACTCCAAACAACCACACCACCAATTGATTCATTGTTTATAAGACTCAAGGTCAAGGCTAAAGGTTTTTTAAAATGGTCTGAAAATTATAAATTGAACACAGAACAAAGCCAAGTTTTTATGGGACAAATTTAAAAAAAAGTGGTACCAGAAGCAATTCTACAATGTCCAACAAACCCAAGCTTGAGTAGAAACTGAACAAGATTCTTGCATCTAGTATCATATGACAACATGTCCAAAAAAAGATTGGGAGGCTGACTGTTCCAAGATAACAAGCAACAGCTTGGTCTACATAGTTCTTGTAACAGTATGACTAATTCTGAATTGTTAGGATGTGATTTTTTTATCCAATATAGTTATACGGATACAACTCTCAGCGTGGACAGTTATGCTAGTGTAAAGGTACCAGATGCCAGTATAGCATATTTCTATACAGAATAACATAGATAGTGTTGCCTAATGGACAGAGCACTGGACAAGAAAGCAGGAGACCCCTAGTTCAATTACTGGCTCTGACACTTTTGGGTGCCCTTGAGCAAGTCACTTTGCCACTCTATGCTTCAGTTTCCCCATTTGGGATAATCCCAGTGGGGATAATGACACCTGCCTCTTTTGTAAAGCACTGTGGCTATGGCCACACTGCATAATTATTTTGGAATAAGCTATTCCAGAAGAAATACCCCGAAATAGCTTATTTCAAAATAGTGTGTCTATACTACAGGGAAGCCTGGAAATTAGTCTGAGGAAGGCTCATCTAATGTGGATGCACTATCTCAATTTAGAGCCCCAGGAGGCACTGGGGAGTAATTACTTTGAATGGCTAGGGGAAGAGCTATTTCGAATAGCAGCAGTGGAGAGTCCACACTATTGCTATTCCGAAGTAGCTATTTCGGAAGAGGCGTTATTACTTGTGGAATGAGGTTCACAAATGCTGAAATAAGCTGCCCGTTATTTCGAAATAACGGGCTAGCTGTGTAGACACTTGCATAGTTCTTTTGGAATAACGGACATTATTCCAAAATAACGCTGCTGTGTAGACGTACCCTATGAGATCTACTCCTAAAAAGCGCTATATACAAGCTGGACATAACTACATACGAACCTCTTTACTCCAGGTGTTCCTAATCCAGGCACAGCCGTGGTATGGAGGACAAATCAGCTCTGTATGCTGTCAATCCTTCCCCCACAGCTGGGAGCACAGCAACACACTTCCCGAGGCTGTCCCCTGCTGCTATGGGAGTGGTGGGGGCCGGTGCCTGAGAGTGAGATGCCAGATAAGTGCCTCACGTCCTGACACTGCAGTACCCACTCTGGCCAAGCAAAGTCTTTAATCCAGCATGCCCTGTTTCCCAGGATTGCCAGATTAAAGAGGTTCACGTATATTATACCAGTATAGCAGCATCTACACTAGGAATGCTAGTAACTATCCTGGTATAGCTAGAGCATGACAACTTCCATGTACAGACAAGCCAAGGCAGAGTACTGAGAACAACTCTGCTGGGAGAAGGGTCTTGGTGGAGATTAGTAATAGAGATGTAGCCGTGTTAGTCTAGTTTAGCTGAAACAAAAAACAGGACTATGTAGCACTTTAAAGACTAACAAGATGGTTTATTAGGTGATGAGCTTTCGTGGGCCAGACCCACTTCCTCAGATCAAACTGTGGAAGAAAATAGGCATGACCATATATACCAAAGGGATACAATCAAAAAAAAGTGAACACATATAGAAAGGACAAATCAAATTTCAGAACAGAGGGGATAAGGGGAGGTAAATGTCTGTGAGCTAATGATATTAGAGGTGATAATTGGGGAAGCTCTCTTTGTAATGGGTAAGGTAATTAGGGTCTTTGTTAAGACCCCGGCGTAAAGTGTCAAATTTAAGCATGAATGACAGTTCAGAGGTTTCTCTCTCAAGCCTGGTGTGAAATTGTCTTTGAAGCAGTATGCAGGTAATCAGGTCATTGAGACAATGCCCTTTCTGGTTGAAATGGCAAGAAACTGTTTTTTCTTTGTGATACTGTCTGATATCCGTTGTGTGTGCATTGATTCTTTGGCGAAGCGTCTGAGACGTTTGTCCAATGTACATAGCAGATGAACACTGTCAGCACATGATGATATAGATTATATTTCTGGATGAGCAGAAATATGTGTTCTTGATCTTATAACTGAATTGGTTAGGTCCAATCCATCATCTATAGCCACGCCCTATTTCATGGAGGTTAGGTCCATAAAAGGCTATTAGCCAGGGGATAAAATGGTGTCCTTGGCCTCTGTTTGACAGAGGCTGGAGAGGGATGGCAGGAGACAAATCGCTTGATCATTGTCTTCGGTCCACCCCCTCTGGGGCACCTGGTGCTGGCCACTGTCGGCAGACAGGATACTGGGCTAGATGGACCTTTGGTCTGACCCAGTACGGCCGTTCTTATGTTCTTATGCCCTTCGATACAACCGCATCTGCTCTAATCCCACCGACAGAGACCAGAAACTTCAGGATCTCTACCAAGCATTTATAAACCTTAATTACCCACCTGGAGAAATAAAAACACAAATTGAAAGAGCCAGACGAATACCCAGAAACCATCTACTTCAAGACAGACCCAAGAAAACCAACAATAGAACACCACTTGTCATCACCTATAGCCCCTACTTAAACCCGTCCAACATATTATCAATAAACTACAACCTATACTAGAACAGGATACTACACTCCGAGAGGCTCTGGGAGACAGACCCATAGTCTCCTACAGACAACCACCTAACCTCAGGATGATTCTTACCAACAACCACAGGACATACCACACTAATACCAACCCTGGGACTTTTCCTTGCAACAAACCCCGTTGCCAGCTTTGTCCACATATTTACTCTGCTGACACCATTATTGGACCTAACCAATTCAGTTATAAGATCCCCTGCCGCCCATTTCCAGCTTCTGGCAAACAGAAGCTAAAGATACCATGCCTGCCCATTCTGGCTAGTAGCCATTGATGGACCTATCCTCCTTGAACTTATTTTGTTCTTATTGGAACTCTGTTATGGTTTAGGCTTTTCCACCATCTCCTGGCAAAGAGTTCCACAAAAGTTGATTCTGAAAAAAATAATGTATTTTATTTGTTTAAAATCTGCTGCCTATACATTTAATTGGATCAGCTTCTTGTGTTATGTTAGTGAATAAATAACATTTCCTTATTCTATTTTTCCACACCATTCATGATTTTCTAGATCTCTAACATATCCCTCTGCCCTTTAGTGACTTCTTTTCCAACCTGAAATTCCCAGTCTTGTTACTCTCTCCTCATGTGGAAGCTGTTCCTTACCCCTAATAATGTCTGTTACTCTTTCTGTACCTTTTCCAAATACAGTATATTTTTCTTTAGAAGGGTTGACCAGATCTGCATACAGTATTCAAGATGTGGGGAATACATTGACTTTATATAGAGGCAATATGCTATTTTGTCTTCTTATCTAATCCTTTCCTAATGATTCTCAGTATTCTGTTAGTTTTTCAATTTTTAGACTGCCACTGCACATTGAACAGATGTTTTCAGGGAACTATCCACAAGGATTCCAAGATCTCTTTCTTGAATGGTAACAGCTATTTTGTATATATATAGTTAAGATTATATTTTTCCATGTTCATTACTTTGCACTTATCAACACTGAATTCCATCTGCGTTTGTGTTGCCCAGTCACCCAGTTTTGTGAAATTCCTTGTAGCTCTTTGTAGCCACCTTTGGATTAGTCCCTGTTCACCTCTTTTTCAAAAACATTTGTAAATTTAATACAGTAGATCAAATTCAGATCCCTGCAGCACAACACTCACTCCTACTCTTCCTCTCCCATCTTTTAAGTGGAGTACCTGGCAACGTTTCATGATGATCTAATGACCCTTCAGTTACTGGAATGCCCAGTCTTTTGTTATTCTTAATCACCCCACGCTCCTCTTTTTATAACAAACTCCCTGCCTCAAAGGCAAAGCTGGAAACAGCTTAAACTCTGTTGCATTTAAGAACTGCCTCTGGAGTCAGGGCATGCAGCTTTAGGCAGACCTTAAATATGAAAGCCAGGGGGTTCAAACTCGGGAGAGGAGCTACTGCCATAACATATACATACAATATGATGGGGACTAATTTAGCTACAACTACTCAAGAGAGAGATCTTGGAGTCATTGTGAATAGTTCTCTGAAAACATCCACTCAGTGTGCAGTGGCACTCAAAAAGGCAAACAGAATGTTAGCAATCATTTAAAAAGGAATAGAGAATAAGACAGAAAATATCTTATTGCCTCTATAGCATGGTACGCCCACATCTTGAATTCTGCATACAGATGTGTTGCCTCATCTCAAAAATGATATATTGGCATTGGAAAAGGTTTAGAAAAGGACAACAAAAATGATTAGGGGTTTGGAACGGGACCCATATGAAGAGAGATTAAAAAGACTGGGACTTTCCAGCTTAGAAAAGAGGAGACGAAACAGGGATATGATAGAGGTCTATAAAATCATGGCTGGTGTGGAAAAAGTGAATAAGGAAAAGTTAATTACTTATTCCCACAATATAAGAACTAGGGGTCACCAAATGAAATTAATAGGCTGCAGATTTAAAACAAACAAAAGGAAGTTTTTCAGCAGTCAACCTGTGGAACTCCTTGCCAGAGGATGTGGTAAAAACTAGGACTTTAACAGGGTTCAAAAAAGAGCTAGATAGATTCATGGAGGTTAGGTCCATCAACCTGGACCTGGTTGCTTACTAGTGGGCTTTATAAAACCCTGGCTTTCCTGATAGCCCCGCCCCCTTGCTAAGGCTTGACCAATGAACAGAGGGTTCTAGATTTCAAATCCCCATTAAGAAGCTCACCACTTCCCACTGCTAGCCACAGCACACTGTCCTTCAAACAAACAGCTCAGCACACGAATCAACAAACAAACAAACAAACACACACAAACTCAGCACACAGTTTCTTTCAGGTAACCAGCAAGTAACCCCCAAACACAAACACACACAATACAGACAGCCACTTACCTCAAGGGTCCTGTAATTGCTCCTTCTTCACCTGGACAACTCCCTCATGAAACTCTCTGTTAGCTGCTCCTAACAGCTTCAAAGCTGAAATGAAATTAATAGGCAGCAGGTTTAAAACAAACAAAAGGACGTTTTTCTTCACTCAGTGCACAGTCAACCTGTGGAACTCCTTGCCAGAGGATGTGGTGAAGGCCAGGACTTTAACAAGGTTCAAAAAGGAGCTAGATAGATTCATGGAGGTTAGGTCTATCAATGGCTATTAGCCAGGATGGGTAGGAATGGTGTCTCTAGCCTCTGTTTGTCTGGAAATGGGTAATGAGAGAGATCACATGAGGATTACCTGTTGTGTTCCCTCCCTCGGGGGCATGTGGTATTGGCCACTGTTGGCAGACAGGATATTGGGCTAGAACCGCTAGATGGACCTTTGGTCTGACCCAGTATGGTCATTCTTATGTTCTTAAGTTCTTACAAGTGGCACCCTTGCTCCCACCTTCTTGTTCCATAGCCTAACAATGTTCAGAACTTGCACCTTCGCATTCCGCAGATCACTTCATTGGGAAAAGGTCCTCCCAGGGGCCACATGGCCAGGCTTGACTTGGAGCTCAGGGTCTCACCACATGTATTCTGTGGACACAGACATGGCTCTGCAGAACACTGGGACCACCACAGCAGAGAATCCCATTATGGAACTGGGTTGGGTAGGGAAATCCCTGGGTTGTCTGGGGGAATCTCGGTAGGGAGTGTCTTAGGCTGTGGGATTTCTATGGGAGTTTCTAGGGAGAGATCTCATGAGTGGGGGAGGCTGAGTGTGGATGGTTACGGGGTCTGTAAGAGATCCCCAGTGGGGGTGTCTGGGGTAATCCCGATCCCAGTGAGTGTTTTGGGGAATCACAGTAAAGGGGAGGTCTCAGGCTGGGGGATCCCACAAGATGTTTGGGGAATCCCTGCAGCAGGATCCTATAGGGGTGTCTGGAGGAATCCCCACAGGTGAGGTCTCTAGGGAATTCCTGCAGGTAGTGTCTCAATCTGTGGGATCAGCACGGGGGACTGGGGGAATCCCCAAGGGCAAGGTCTCTGGGCTGGAGGATCCCAGAGGATGTCTGGGAACCCCATGGATGGCATCTCTGACTGGGGGATCTCAAAAGATTTTGGGGGCAATCCCCATGGTCTGGTCTCAGGCTGGGGATCCTGGGGGGAATCGCAGTGGTGGGGGGGGGATCTCAGGCTAGGAGTGCCTGGGGGTGTGTGTAGGGGGTGTGTCTGGGGGAATCTGGGTGAGGTGGCTGTCTCAGGCAGAGGGTGCCCATAGGGGGTCTATCAGAGGAGAATTCTGGAGTGGGAGTGCGAGTCAGAGTCAGCCTTAGGGTGGGGGGAGAATCCCAGTAGGGGCTCTCAGGCTGGGGGTGCCTTTAGGGGGCATGTCTGGGGGAATCCCACTTGGGAGCTGTCTCAGGCACCGAGTCCTGGGGGGAATCCCAGTGGGGGTGTCTATAGGGGACGTGTCTAAGGAGACTCCTGGAGGTGGGGTGTCAGCCTGGGGATCTCAGGAGAAGCCTGGCGGGGGATGGGGAGGAGGTCAGGCTGGTGGTCCGGGGGGGGGAATCCCAGTGTGTGTGGGGGTCAGGCTGGGTATCCCACGGGAATCCCAGTGGGGTCAGGCTGGGAGTCTGGGGAAATCCCAGTGGGGTCAGGCTGGGAGTCTGGGGGAATCCCAGTGTGTGTTTGTGGGTCAGGCTGGGGATCCCAGGAATCCCGGTGGGGAGGGTCAGGCTGGGGATCCCGGGAATCCCGGAGGGGTGGGGTGGTCAGGTGGGGATCCTGGCGGGGAGGGGCAGGTTTGGGGGCCCGGTATGTGTGGGGTCAGGCTGGAGATCCCGGTGTGGGTGGGGGTCAGGCTGGGGTCAGGCTGGGGATCCCGGCGGGAGGGTCAGGTTGGGGTCCCGTGTGTGTGGGGTCAGGCTGGTGATCCCGGCGGGGAGGGTCAGGTTGGGAGGCCCGGTATGTGTGGGGGTCAGGCTGGGGTCCCGGTGTGCGTGGGGGTCCAGGCCGGGGTCGCGGTGGGGGTCAGGCTGGGGTCCCGGTGTGCGTGGGGGTCAGGCCAGGGTCGCGGCGGGGGTCGCGGCGGGGGTCAGGCCGGGGTCCCGGTGTGGGGTCGCGGCGGGGGGTCAGGCCGGGGTCCCGGCGGGGTCGCGGCGGAGGGGGCAGGCCGGGGTCCCGGTGTGGGGGTCGCGGTGGGGTCAGGCCGGGGGTCCCGGTGTGGGGTCGCGGCGGGGGTCAGGCCGGGGTCCCGGCGGGGGTCGCGGCGGGGGGTCAGGCCGGGGGTCCCGGTGTGGGGGTCCCGGCGGGGGTCAGGCCGGGGTCCCGGCGGGGTCGCGGCGGGGGGGTCAGGTCGGGGGTCCCGGTGTGGGGGTCCCGGCGGGGGGCCAGGCCGGGGTCCCGGCGGGGGTCAGGTCGGGGGTCGCGGTGGGGTCTGGCCGGTCCCGGGCCGTGTCCGAGGGAGGGCGGCGGCTGGGACCCGGCGGGGGATGCGGGGCCGGGGCCCTGCGCCTTTAACGGGCGGCGGAGGGGCCGGCAGACGCTGTGGACGTGCCGGTGCCGCCTCCTCTTCCCCGCCCCGCGCTCCCCTTCCTGCCTGCCCGCGCCGCGCAGGGACCGGCCCGGCTGCTCCGCCTCCGGCCGCCGCTGCGGGAGAGGCGGCTCCGCCCGGGCCCGCCGAAGGGTGAGTGGCGGCCGCTGCGCTCGGGCGCGGGCTCCGGGAGCCGCCGGCCGGGCTGGCCCGGTCCCGGGAGCCGCACGCGCCGCGCCCGCCCCGGCTAGGCCCCGGCGGGGGGACGGACCCTGCCCCGCTCGGCCGGGCGGGGGGGGCAGCCCCAGCTCTGTCGCTGGGCCGCGGGAGGGCTCTGCCCGGGGGGGCACTGCGGGAGCTCTGGGGGGATTCTATGGGGGAGGGGATGTGGGGGTTCCCCTGTGGGAGCATTGGGGGGATTCCATGGGGAGGAGATGTTGGGGGGGCCCTGAAGGAGCGTTGGATGGATCTGGGGACACTGGGGCCGGGCCCCCTGCAGGAGCATTGGGGGGGATCCCATGGGGAAGGGCTGTGGGGGGCAGGGGAGGCCCTGCAGGAGCATTGGGGGGGATCCCATGGGGAAGGGATGTGGGGGGCAGGGGAGGCCCTGCAGGAGCATTGGGGGGGATCCCATGGGGGAGAGGGTGTGGGGAGTGTGTATGTGAAAGCATCTTGTGAGGAGGCCCAGCCTGTGAAGAAGGAAAGTCTCTGAGGGGAGGGTTCCCTAAGACTGGAGGCAAAGGGTTGGGGCATAGGATTGAGGGGCTCGGAGTCCGGCTCCAGACCTCCCTTGTCCATCTTACTGGAAGGAGGGGAATTCTCTGTGGGGCTGTAGGTGTAGGATGGGGTGGATTAGTCTCTTCTTGAGGGATACACTTGGGTTTTGCTGTGTGATTCAGTGATGTATTTACTAGTCGCACTCCCTTGATATGCTTATGGGGAGCTGGGGATGGGCATGTGGTCTTGCACTCAGTTGCTATTTCAAGGCTTTTGAGGTGAGCTCTGATGCTGCTGTTATTGGAGATGGAAAGTTCCCAGGCATCCAAGAATAGAGTTCTTTTGTAACCTGGGCGGGAGAGGAGGGTGCTGAACACCTCACCTGTTGAGGCACCGAGAGGCTACTGTTCTAAACTTGATGGGGGGCTTAATTTTAGTGCAACTTGGTCCTTAAAACTGGAAGTTGTGTGGGGAGAGGACGGGGGGAGGAGGGGAGGAAATGGAAGAGATTTCCTTGCTTCTGGCAGTGGTGTTGGAACAATTTATATTGAGAGCCATTGATCCAAACTATAATCTTCTCTGTGATGGAAACCACTTCAGGCCAGAGGGTTTGGCCTCGGGAGTAGATTTCTTTGGGTATTACAAAACCATTTTTGCTAAGGAAGACTTTTTGCCTTGGGAAAATACTAGACTGACCCAAACGTTATGTGTCAAGAAAATATTTTCCTTGGGTCCGTGAACCTCCTTAAAAGATGTCACCTGCTGTCATAAATAGTTCAAGCATGGATGTCTTGCTCCTGATTGCTGTGGCTAATGTGCTGCTTTTCCCTCAAATGGTGGACAGCTATATTTAAAAAATTGAGAGAAAGGAAATCTTGCTTGTATTAATGTAAGGAATAAAAATGATCAGCTACTTAAGATTGCAAGAGTAAGCATCATAATCAGCAGATACAAGAATGACTTTAAATGGAAGAACATTTGGTACTTTGTGCCTTCATAGTTCCTTAAGTAAAAAAAGGAGGGGAAACTGAGTCTTAAGACTATGTAGCCTAAAGTGACAACTGGTTTTATGGGGCTCTAGCAGTAATTTGGCTAAACTCATCTTTAGATAAGCTGCAATTGAGCATATGAATTAGTATTAGAGATGTAAGATGGTAGCCATTTAAATAGGTAACGGATGAGCGCAAGCTTATCCATTATCCAAACGGTTACATGTGGCTCCTGGGGAGCTGGCTGCTGCTCTGCGCTGCTGCCTCTATATCCGAATCAGCAGCGTGGGGTAGCAGCCGGCTCCCTGGAAGTGGGGTGGCAGGTAGGAACTGACTCATGCCAGGAGCCAGCTTCTGCCTTGCGCTGCTGCCTCTACTGCAGGAGCTGGTATGTGGCTTAAAACCAGCTCCTGGTGTACACTGGCTCCCGGGGAGCTGTTTGCTGACCTGCGTTTTCAGTGGTTATGTGGATCCAATTCATTTTAACATCCCTAATTATTACAAGTAGGTGTTGCTGCCTTTGATTGGCATGCACAATAGTAAGCTTTAGAGGACATGCTTGGTAGCTGCTCAAAGTTAGACTTCAAAATGCACACATTCTACACTTCTATTTTGGTGTGTGTATAATAGTATAAGGGAATCTAAACTTTTTATTCTTCAGCAATCTAGACTACAGTTAAGTCATTTTGCTAAGAAAATACTTAGTACTAGTTCACCTAATTCCTATTTCAAAGTTTCAGAACCACAGCATTGGTGATTGTTAGAAGCTCTGGAAGCGTATTGAAAGATCTGAGCAAAACAGAAAGCTACTATGCTATATACTGTGGAAATAACTCTCTAAGGGGTCCATCTCTTGATTTGCAGTGATAGCTGTATAGCATGCATGCCATATACAGTATTTGTCATCGTTTAGTCACTACACCAACATTGATAAACGCTGCTTTAAGAAGTGATTATTTTGGAGAGCTTTATAAACTGACTGTTGTCACTTCATAACATCAGAAGAAAGTTTGTTGTATGTTTCATCAGAAAAAGAGAAGTTCACTGTCTGAAACAACAGTGACTTAAAAATCCTTCCTCTTTTAACAATTAAGCAGCAAAGCAGTCTGGACGCAAACCTAATAGTATAAAACAAAAAATAAAGTAAATCAAATGTATTGTAGCAAATTAAGAGACACATTTTGAAAAGACATTTGAGTCCTATTTGCTCCAAATTCAGTTTAAAAGCATTTCCATAACTTTGAAAAAGAAACCCATGGACTAACTAATACATTGGTTGCGAGAGCTACAAGGGAATTATTTATATATTAAACAAAGGGCTGCAGCATTTTGCTAGTTTTGAGAATCTTTTAATGAAATAGACTCTATATGTGAAACAGACTAGTCCGATTCCATTGACTTAAGAAATACAAAATGTTCTGCACTTTGTAATATAATTAATTATAATTAACTCTGGAGAGTTGCTAACTACTTTAATAATCTGATTGGTCCATCCAATTTCATTTTTATTCTTTTTGCACAAGTACTTTTTAAAATTGAAAAGTAAGATAGGGGTGCTTGCTACATGGCAGTCTGTATTTGCCTATAACACAAACATTTTTATTTTTACGTTTTAAACAGTTATTTAAAAGCAAAAACAAAGAGTTGAGCACATCCTACACCTTGTTATGCACAAAATGAATGCATTTCTCTTTCATTGCAGTATAACAACCTCAATTCTGCCCCATACTTTGTTGGTTTTATGTTATTTTTATCTTGATATTCTATACAAACTAGCAAATGAAAAATAATCAATTATAGTAGAGTATCTTAGGAAAATATGAACTGCTTTTTCTTAGAATAATGTATATGTCATTTAATAGGATATTATGAAAGTTCACTTGCATTTTGGGCCAGACAGCATGTAATTACATTTCTTTTCCAAAAGCAAGGCTGTCTATATTTTGAGATCAGCAATGATTATTGAGAGGTCAGAGTACAGGCTATTTTATAATTTACTTTTCTTTATAAAAAAAAAATATTTATAATGGGCTGGGTAAGGCTAAGGCCCTTGACTGTTTATCTTGTCTGAAATGCTTGAGCTGTATAAGTGGTGTGAGAGGCTTCTGTCTGTTATTTTTTAGGGTTTTGTAGTGCACCTATCACTGTGCTGTCAGAGCACCTTCCCCGTAAATGAAACTGTGCCGTTTAGCACTCTTAATTGCTTCAAACTTTTGTACTTATGTAAAAGAATATACACACTTTCAGTTTAGTAAATGTTGCTCAGAAAGATAAGGATTTGCCATGAAAATAAAAAAGATATTTGGTATGTTACATCTCTCTTCAAATATTTTGTTTTCTCAAAGTAGATCCCTAATGTTAATGGGTGTGGGTTGGAAGTGATTTTCTGCCTTATACCTAATTTTGGTGGTAGTTTCCAGCCATGAGCAGGCTGTATAACTTGCTTTACCACATTTTTGCTCTTGCATGTTATGCTGATGTTGCTTTTGTGTGCTATGATTAAAATATAACTTTTGCATATACAGTAATTCAGTGAAGAAAGGTTGGGTTTGGATGAGAATGTAAAATGACCGGAGGATTTGTTAACTAGACAATACATTTTGTTTTTGCTTTTTTTACTTGAACTGCTAGTCAGTCTTTAAAATATGCTTTAAACTCTGCTTAAGAAGTGAGGAAGGAAGAAATTTTAAATAAATCCTCACTTGTTTGTATGGTGGGGGAAAGTAAGAGGTGTTCAGCTAGTCCAGTGGGGCAGGCTAAGCGTTGTTAAAATTATTGAAAGGCATGGGCAAGACTTGCTCAAGCCTGCATATGACACTGTGCTTATTCGGTTAACCACGTAACAGCTGCTTTTTTTTTTTTTTTAAACATCATTTCTTACTCCACCCATTTCTGAGATTAGATAATCAGAGGTCGAAGTACTTGAATCACTGCTCAAACCAGGTTACCATAAAATAATTGGTGCTTAACAAAGCTTTTAGCTTTTTTTTGTTTGTTTGTTTATTCAGTTCAGTGGCTGTGTGGGAAAAGTGCTATGTAGGTCGGTGCTGTAAATGTGAGGTGGTCACTGTGCTCAAGAGAGCTGAAGAGCTTTTTTCCCCCCAGCTTTTACACTGGGAAAGACATTAAATAGTTAACATAACATACTCAGTTTACCTGGTGTTGCTTGGGTCCTTAAACAAAAATTGGGTTTTCTTCATTTAAATCAGTGCTCTGGGGTAGGGTGGGGGAGGAGGGTTGAGTATGCAGGCTGTCCTGGGGGGAGAGCCCAGCCCTCCCTTACCACAGCAGCTTGGGTCCAAGTGAGAAATGCCTCTCCATCGCTGCTGCAGCTCCAGCAGGCACAGTTGGGGGAGAGGTGCATGTTCCCCAGCTGGGGCAGGTCCAAGTTTGTCTGCTTCCTGCACCCCCAGCCAGAATGAGGAATGCAGCAAACCGGGCACTTTCCCTTTGCTCCCTGATGAAGGGGAACAGCCAGCAATGCTCCCGTACAAATCAGGAGAGGGGAGCATCAGCACCCCTTCCTCGGACCCTCCTTAAAGGATGCCTGGGGGACGGGATGGGAGGTTCATGGCTGGGGCAATTTCCCAGACAGCCGCTTTTCTGTATGGTTTTCTGAGAAGCAATCACCATGAAAGAGACAATCCCATTTTCCTGGTGCAACCAAACCCTGACCTTGCTTTAAGTTATGATGACAAGTTATATACTGTATTTCGTGGTCCTAGCTCATAATGTTTAGGAGTTCCTGAACAAACAGTTGGACAGATGAACAAATTCTCTCACATATGTTAGATAAAACTATATGTAATACTCCAGAGAAGGATAGATGAGAAATATAAGGAAGGTACATTAAAATCTAGCAACTTTTCGTTCCACCAGGGTGCTTTGTTTTGGGGCAGATTGTTCAACAATAACTATTTAGTAAATCAAGTAAAATCATACCCTTGCATGTGATCTATCCAAAGCCTTTATTATAAATATTAAGGGAAATTTGTGTGTGTTCTGGCTTTTAGCACTTGCTCAGTTAACTGGTGACAGAAAGCAGCAGAACTGAACTGTTTACATACTAACTCTATGGCATGAAATTGAAGGATCTCTCAAGTCGCATGCCCACCAGGTGAATAGGGGCCTACAAATAAAAGTTTCTGAGCTAGCTGTGTGACTGTTTGAAGCCAGTAAGTCAGTGAATTGCTGATGTAAATATCTGTCCCAGCTGAATCAAATGTTACTATTACTATTTATTTGTATTACTTTAGCCCTAATTGTAGAATGGGACCCTATCTGTACAGTGCCTAGCACAACACAGAATAAAGATTTTCTGTCCCAATAAACTTAGGCTAAGTATACTGGTGATTGTGCTAAATTTAGGGGGTTTTTTGGGTGGGGGGAGGAAGGGAGAATTATAAGATGGCGTTTGACAGCATTTTCATCTTCTACATGCTTGTTTGATTACAGTGAAGATAGCATCCAGCAGAAATAAATCAGCATTTCTTTCAGACTGTCTTATTAGAAATTAGTTCTTGGCCCCATTAAAATGCACAAGTTAATGGACAGTAGGATTCAGAAGACAGTTTTTCCATGGAATTGAGACAGAGCAGAGATTTAAATTTGGGATTCCCACATCCCAGGCTAGCGCACTAGCTTCCAGACTGCAGAGCACGACTTCAAAAGATAGATCTCTTCCCTCTCTTCTCACTGAAGCATTCAGTGATTGCCTTGTTTCCAGTAGGTCTAACTTGGATGAGTGACGCATGCTATAACTGAAAAATGTACTTGGGCTTCTCAGTGCCAAATTAAGAATCAGCTTTTGAGCTGGGGAGGGGAAGTGGCAGCTCAGATCCTGGCCCCACTTAAAATAAATAAATACAGGAATTGCTCATGGCCGTATATTCACTGTAATTCCTCTATTGTGAGTTGGCTTCTCAGGGGAACTAGAAGTAACTTCTGTGTTGGATTCTTTGCACATGAACACTGCCCAGCAGAATAATTGCTTCACTGCTACTGACTGTGTTCAGGAGTGCTGTGATTTAATTAGATTATATCTGAATGAATACATAAATCTTTATAAATGAGCTTAAAGGGACACTGTCAGGTCTACAGAGGCCTTAAAGATAGATGCTAGGCTTTGTAAAGACTTGTTTTGACAAGTACGGCATTCATAAAATCTTAAATGGAGACCCTCAGTTACTAAAGGAATTGCACTCCCATTGTACAGGTTGAACCTCTCTGGTCTGGCAACGTTGTTGGTCCGGCATGGTTTTAGTTAGCTGGATGTCTGCTTATCATGGGTGTGTCCAAGTTTCCCTGCAGTTCTATAAAGTTTGTTTACAGCCACCAGTCCTGGCTGTTATTTAGGTCTAATTTACCCCTGAATATCTTCTAAAAGCCCAGTAAGCAGTGGAAGTGTGGGTAATGCTGCTAGACAATATCGACCTCCTGTGGTTTGGCAAGTTCTCTGGTTCGGTACCAGTCGGGTCCCGAGGTTGCTGGATTAGAGAGGTTTATCTTGTGTTCTCCACCCAAACATTGCAGCATTCTGTTAAGTGCGTAAAGTAATAGAAAGTGAAACTAAAAGATTATTGACTATTCTTATTTTGCCTATGGTCTCTGAAATACAAAGGGAGTGGGCAGAAAGAGGTTCTGGCGATCAAAGCTGTTAATGATGTAGCTGTGTGTCTTAAAATTAACTTTAAACCTCCTCCTCCTTTGTATTGCTACATCTGAGCTGTAAGTGTAGGATTTTGATGTTTGTAATTTCCCTTAAGGTGCCACACAAAGGGAGGTAGTTTTGGAGTGGCTTGTGGGTGGGTGGAAAGCCTGGAAGGTTTCTTTTCTGCTTGTTTTTATACCTGAGAAATATCAAGTCTGCCAAGTCTTTGATGCTGGTCATTTTGGAGGACCCAGCGAAATGGATCTTGGACCTTAATTATGGTGGGTTGGGGGTGTGTGTGTATGCTGGTTACCTTTTGATCACAAGTTTTAAACAGTTTCAGCGTAAATCACTTCCTTGCTGTCCATGATGACATAATGCCAAATATTCTCAAGTTCTTCTCTGCCATGTTTATCCGACAGTACTAAGACCTGATTCCCTGATATTGTGGGAAAAGAAGACTTCTACAGACTATGAAAGAAAAACGGCACAAATCCTATGTGGGTCACTGTGAAGGTTACTGTCAGTAGGTTGTAATATAGCTTGTAAACTTGTAATGCTTGCAAGTCACGCGTCTTATTGTGGTGTTAATCCCTATTAGCTATAACAGTGTCCTTCAGCAGTGCTTACAGTTAACACCCTTGCATTCATTGACATGCCAGCAGGATTTTCCAATAAACTTTGTTAGGGTTGGAAAATAAGAGTAAATCAAGCAATGGCATGTTTAGATGTCTCTTGTCTACTTATCTCTTCCCAAGGATAACTTAATAGTCTTAAACTTGGCCTGCATACACCATTCTTCTTTCTTTAAACTTCTCACCATTGGTACTACTGGCACGGCTTCGCCTGAGGTGCATTAGTGGATACCAACCTTCAGGAGTGTCTAGCTCTATTCTGAACTGGATTCATGTGTAATACCTACTGATATTTAGGGTCAACACCCACCCTTCAAATCAGAATCAGCACCCCCCCCTCCCCCCATTTTTCTGTAGAAAATCCATCTTAAAAAAATCCCTGTGAAATTTCTCATGTGATTTCTCCTCCTCTTCCCCTCCCTGCCCCAGACACTCTCCTTAAAGTATACAGATGTTGCTGATGTGACAGAACCTAGACTGCTTAAAAGCTTCATTGAGGGGAAGCTGTGTTCATATTCTTAGTCTTCCATGAACTCCTGCCCATTTCTCATTTCTGTTCTGGATTGTACATACTAACTATGTGGAAAGGCTTGGTTGTTAATAGGGATGTAATAGTGTAGTCGATTAACAATGCTAGAGACTACACACATTCCTCCTCTTCTCCCCTTCCGCCCGGCAGTACTTTTTTAGCAGGCTGGCCAGCAGCCTGGTTCAGTCCCGGCTTGCATCAGGAATGTGGCCTACCCGCACTGCGGCTCTGCATTTAAAGTACAGCCGCTCCGAGTTATGAACCAACACTTGGTCCATAACTTGAAGTGTTCGTAACTCGGATCCCATAGAGATACATGGCGACCACGCTGTTCGTAAGCGCGGATCGCTGTTCGTAACTCGGATCCGCATTTACGACCGCTTTGGTCATAAGTGCAGATGGTCGTAAGTGGAGGTGGTCGTAACTCGGGGAACGGCTGTATATTAGGAGCCAGGTGGGCGGGCAGCCCGACTCAGTTCTGGCTAGTGCTGGGTCTGGATGCTCAGCCCCCCCACCCCTGGACAGGGGCTGCTGCCACCCCGCAGAGCGACAGGTGGCTGGTCCACGAGGGGGAGCTGGTTTTTAAACAGGCTCCTCTTGTGGACCGTCTCCCACCTGGCACCCCATGCTGCTGCCTCTGATGGGGTGGCAGGGGGCTTCTTGGGAGTGGGGCCGTAGCGCACTGGGTGCCGGCCCCGCCCCCGGGGATTATAGAATGGTCAAATAACTGATAAGAATTCATGAGGTTAATCGACTAGTCTACAGGCAGTCCCCGGGTTACATGGATCCGACTTACATCGGATCCCTACTTACAAATGGGGTGAGGTAACCCCGCACTAGCTGCTTCCCCCCAGCAGACCAGGGAGACGCGGAGCGGCTTTTCTCAGCAGACACCTCAGCTTGAGAATAAAGGACTGACGGAACTGAGGTGTGGGAGAATAGAACTGAGCTCTGGAGAAATGTTTGGCTAGAGTTTCCCCTACAATATGTACCAGTTCCGACTTACATACAAATTCAACTTAAGAACAAACCTACAGTCCCTATCTTGTACGTAACCCGGGGACTGCCTGTATTAACTGATATTTACCATCCCTAGTTGTTAAGGTCACTCTGTGAATATTTAGGCCATTGAGTGTATGTCGGCTAACTTAAAACAAAACTTGACTTAGAAGCCTCTGAAACATCCATATAATTTCTAAGGATAATTGGGAAATGAGGTCCTTCCACTACAGATATATGCACCCTGGATTCATGCTCTCTCTCTCTCTCTCTTCCCTCCCCCCCCCACCTCCCATGCAAGAACTGGGAACTGGTTCCCTTAAAGATTGGATTGTTTCTTGGTGCCTTTCTGGAAGCAACTTGGGCAACTGAGTTACAAGCTACATTTGTAAGCTCTCCCCGTAGGTTCAATCAATAGAAATACAATTATGCAAGTATTTTGGATGCCTTGGCTTCTTATTTCTAAAACTCCTACAATTTTTCTAGCATTTTGTGTACAATTGGATGTTGGTTTAAACTAGGGATGCTAAAAATCATGTATTAGGGTAACTGCTGAGATTCAGTGGTTACACCGTTACCTGTGCTGCAGGTTCTGCAGTATAAAGCTTAGCTCTGCTTTCTAATGCAGAGCCTGCAGCAAAACATCCTGGGGAGTGGGGCTACTAGCCCCTGCTGGCCCGGATCCTGTGGAGGAGGCTTTGCTGCCCTGCCACAGGTAAGCTGCCTCCCTGGGAGCTAGCTGTGTGTAACCAAGACCGTTAACCGATAAGCATCAGCGTCTCAGATAAGTAGTTATTGGGTTATACTCGAACACAGTGTTTCTTAAACTTTTTAAGACCGAGGAACACCAAACAATTTTTTTAATGAGGAAGACCAAGGACTTTTTTGTTGAGCCCCTCCCAAAAAAAGAGGAGGGGGATTTCGGGGGGGGGAAGTTATTGAGCCAAAAAAAGGTCATTTGCCCCTTAAGGGTGGCCAGTTTGAACTCTTGTTCCGTGGCACACAGGTGTGCTGCAGAGAACACAGTTTAAGAAACACTGCTCTAACATCCCTAGTTTAAACAGTGGTGTGGGAATGGGGGTACTCTGTGTGGGTCTGACTATCCATTGTCTCTATCTTCAGTTGTAAGACCGTTGAAAGCTGCATTGTTACAGTGAAAAGCCAGCTGCATCCACACTACAATGTAGCTGGATGTGTCGGTGAAAGACTTCGATAGCTGAAGCGTGGAAGGTTCTGGCAGGGGGAGGCAGTGGGAAACCTGCTTGCTAGAGCCTTTTCTGGCTGCTGGAGTCTCTTCCGACTGCATAGAAACACTGTGGCACCGGAGAGGCGGTGGGACACCACAGTGGCTAAAAGTAGCCCTGTAGATGTGGTGACATGGCGTCAGCAAATAGAGAGCTGTGTTGGGTTTATACTCACTCTCACATCCACGTCCTTGTGGTATGTCTTCATGGCAGCTTCCCCGGTTGCAGGGCTAAGCTAGAGGGGCTCCATGAGTATGTATGCCATATCTCGCTGAAAGCGTAGCGTGGTGGGAAAGGTACCCTTAAAACTGGGCTACTCAACACATGGCCCACGGGCCCCATGCGGCCCACGGCTTGTTTGTTTGTGGCCCGTGGGGCAATTGGGGTTTACGTGGGACTCAGCACATGGCCTGCAGGTAGGATCCTTTGAACATGGCCTCCACTGGGAACACACTTCACACACATCTCCCAGGTGGGGTGAGCACTGAAAGATGCAAGCGGACGGGCTGGCTGGAACAGACAGGTACAAGGTGTCAGTGTTTCTAGCCCCCAGGGAGGTGGTGCTGGGAGCGCCTGGGCATTGTGGGAAGTGCTTTGTATTCATGCCGATCCGTGTGAAAGAAGCTATTTGCGTATTTGCATGTAAATGCAACCACACTTAAGTTGTGGCCCTCAGCATGTGCTGTGAGTATCATTGTGGCCCCCAGGGCTTCCAAAGTTGAGTAGCCCTGCCTTAAAAGATGGGCACAAATTGGTGAAAGTCCAGGGGAGAGCAACAAAAAATGGTGAAAAGTTGAAAGAACCTGACCTATGAGGAGAGTTTTGTTTTAAAAAGAGGGGACATGTTCAGTCTTGAGAACAGAAGGTTGTTGGGGGTGAGGGGAACCTCCTATGCCTTCAAGTATGTTACAAATAGGGTGTTGATCAGTTGTTCTCCATGCCCACTGAAGGGAGGACAAGGAGTGATGGGCTTAATCTGTGGCAAGCTTAGATATTTAGAGAAGCTTTCCAGCTATAAGCATCGTTAACCTATCCTAGTGCTTAATAAGGGAGGCTGTGGAGTGTGGAGGTTTTTAAGACCAGGTGGAACAATAATTATCTGTCAGGACACTGTAGGTATAATTCTTCCTGCCTCAGTGCTGGGGGCTGGACTAGATGATCTCTAGAAGTCCCTACTAGCCCGATTAAGGATGTTCAATTGTGGTTATCTGGCTAATCGTGTAGTCAATACAGTTTGTATCGACTACATGAATAGTCGATAAGGGCTGCTCTGCATTTTAAATGTAGTAAGAGCCACTGGGCTTTTCCTGCATTTAATATGCAGAGGCGCAGTGTCCTGGACCAGTGTGAGCTGGGGCTGCTCGGTCCCGGCTTGCACGGAGTCCAACAGCCCCTGTTCGCAGCAGCCAGGGGCTGCTGCTGGAGCAGCCCCTGCGCACGGCCAGCCCGGGCCACCATGAAGAGGGGCTGCTTGATAGCAGTAGCAGGGTGGGGGGCAGGCGGCACTGCAGAGACTCTCCCCAGAACTGTCTCCTGTTTCCCACCCCACCCTTGCTGCCTCTGATATGAGGCAGCAAGGGCGGGGGAAGTGAGTAGTCGAGTACTGCACTCGACTACCCAGTAAGCTTATGCCTATCGGGTAGTCGAGTAGTGGACTACACTAACATCCCTAAGCCTGATATTTCTCGGATTCTTTGGATAGGTGCTATGTTTTTATTGTGTGTTTGTACAGTGTCTCATACAGTGGGGTCCTGCTTCGTGACTCAGGCTCCTAGGTGCTGCAGTAATAATAATTGTGAGGACAAGCGTGACTACAGAACAGCTTTTCTTTTTTAAAGACCTGCTAGGAGAGTCTAGGCACCATACCAGGATACTTGTCTTGGGGAATGACACACCAGGATAGGTCAATCCTGTGTATTGCCTGACAAAATGTCTGCCGCATTTATGCAAGAACATAGGAAGGAAGTTGTTGAGAATTTAGAAAGTGATAGTGGCTGTATCTTTTGACACTCGTATTGCTCCGTTAAGGAATACTCTGCCCTTTTTTTCCGGAGCAGCATACTATTGCCTGTTCCCCATGTTCCACATGTTCGCAGTATATCAGCCGGATTCTATCGCTCGCAGGAAGATGTGAGTGCAGATGGAATCTGACTGTGACTTCTTAGATGCCAAAGAAGATGACTCGGCTATCCTACCAGGCCCAGGTTTTCTGGGTTATCGCCAAGATTCAGCTAGGTTGTGACTGAAGATAAGAGAGCTCAGCATGTCATTAGTTGATAATTTGACTGTTGGATTAATCTTTGATTGCTGGCTGAGGCATTTTAATCCTAACCCCTTTGCTTCAGAGGTTCAAGTCACCTTAGAAGTAAAAGGGTATTTTGGAGTTTGCAGGCCTGGCCGCTGGAAATCAAAATGGATGTGAAACTGCAAATGGGTTCCTGAAAGTGAGTGTCTTTCAATATTCACTCTTCTGCCTGTAATCGCCCTTTAGCGAGCTCTACTGCTAGAGGTCAGTCCTGCTTCTGAAAAGCAGATTTTCTGCCTTGTCTGTCTTCCCCCAAGGCGCTTCAATAGCATGGAGTAATCTTTGCTATAACAGTCAGCTTCCTTGCGCGCAAGTGTCAGATGGTGGTTTTGGCTCAGATTGTATCAAGAAACTTGTCTTTGTCTTGCTGTTCCTGTGGTTTCTGTGCTGTTAGTGCACTTACAGCTGTAGGGAGGGGGATAAGGCCCTTGTACCCCCTGTTCCCAGCCCTCAGTGTACTTTAAAGCACTGTTAGGGTGACTTTAAATTTTGCCTAGCTGCCCTGAAAGGTCATTCTGGCGTCTGGGGATTCCCTGAGCCCAGTTGTGCTCTGGCTGCACATCTGGGCCAGAAAGGGCTACTCTATGCTGTGGGGTGAAGTGAAGGGTAATTGAGGGGGTGAAAAGGGGTGGATGTTTCCAGTGCCTTTGTCCATGAAGTTTCTACTGGTTTGGAAGTGTGTACTGCTACTGCTGGTATATCCCATTTGAAGGGGATTTCTCTCAAACCAAACGGGAGCCCCATATTCTATGATATCAAATGTCTGTACAAATTCCTGTCAGGAACGGGCAGCACCAGTCTTGAGGAGGGCTAGGAAGGGCTGTGCTACTTCTCTCCAGTCGTCGTCTTAGCATCATAAATTCCGCTTGTGATATGAAGGGGATGCTCCACATGGCAAGCTGCAGGGAAATATTATTTCTCCAAGACCAAAGTGTAAACTGCTTGTTCTTGTGGGACCCAGTTGTTGGGGGCAAGAGCTACTCAGTGACACGGCCTGAACTTGGAAAGTGGGGGAAAAAAATAATCCTGAAGCAGCATCCTCTGAGTTCTGCAAACTCTAGTTCATGGCAAAACGTCTCAGATGGGTCTCAATTATGAGTTTACATAGTGCAGCGGCAGGAGAAATTGAATGGGAAGTGCTTACTTCTCTCACCTACCATTTTAATAAGGTCATTTTCATATCTAAAGCCTGTGGGTGCACTACCAGGTTCGGGTTACATGCTAAATTTAGGAAATCTCTTAACAGCTTAGTGCATGTGTATGTCTAAAACAGATTTTTTTTTTTTAAAGTAGCTCCCAGTGTCTCCTTACTGGGGCAGAGTTACAAATGCAGAATCATTTTGTCCCTTCTTATGTAATAGACCATTCTAATTGTGGCTCGAGCAGCTACTTATTTTTCCACCTTAAAATATGCCTGGGTTCAGTGCAATGTTCCCTCTAATCTTTTCCATCTGTGTGTGGAATAATTTTTATGTGCGCCAAGGAATGTGCAAATGTGCACCACCAACGGAAACAAAAAAACTACTTGTGGGCACTCTGCTAATCAGCTGGGCAGCATTTGAGTTTCTCCTGAATGGCCACACAAGTGCCCTGCTTACAGGGAATGCTGGTTCAGTGAGCTGTAGAATGTCATTTTTAGGCGGGTATCGATTATCGTTACTGTTTATATGTTCTAGTTTGCAGTTTCAGTTAAGCCAAATGGATGTGCTGGCTAGTCAATTGTCATGTTACATGACCAACATCTAAAAGATAGTGTATATTATGGGTAGCATACTTCCATTTTTCATTGGTCTTCCTTCTGCTCCCCCCCTCCTCAAATAAATCTTGGAACCTTTTCAACTTCAAATAAATCTTCCATGTGAAAGTCTATGGACAGAGAAACAAAAGACAGGACTATATAGCACTTTAAAGACTACCAAGATGGTTTATTAGGTGATGAGCTTTCGTGGGCCAAACCCACTTCCTCAGATCAAATTGTGGAAGAAAATTGGCATGACCATATACAGTATACCAAAGGGATACAATCAAAAAAAGTGAACACATATAAAAAGGACAAATCAAATTTCAGAACAGAGGGGGGATGAGGGGGGGGGAGGTTAATGTCTGTGAGCTAATGATATTAGAGGTGATAATTGGGGAAGCTATCTTTGTAATGGATAATGTAATTAGCATCTTTGTTGAGACCTAGGCTCTTTCACTAAATATGAGATAATCAGTAACTGTTCTTAGTGTTACACAAAATAGCAGGCAAGTTACTTAAAGAGTCACCTCATTGAGATTTGATTGACTAAATTTTTGACCTTCAGTGGCCTATCAAACGTAGGAGCAAGTCTAAAGTGAGGGAATTTTGGAGATACTGATTGGGTGAGCATGGAATGGATGTACCTGACCTCTGTATATGGCCCTGTGCAGCTGCTAAAAAGATGTTGGACAGTAAGCACAGGGAGAATGAAACTGAAAAGGAGTGACCCAAACAGCTGAAACTTCTGTTATTGAGCATTTTTTAAATATTTTCCAAATCCTGAGTGTTCTCAGCCACCAAACTTAATTAATCTGAAGTTCAATTTAAGTGTACCAATCAATAAAGGTTAAAAAATAAGCCCCCCCTCTCCCCCCCAAGCCCTGATTTATAAAACATTGGGAAAAGCAAGCATTTGGACTGGGGGGGATTTAGCTCAGCCTTTTGGAAACACAGGTGTGCACATTTGAGGTCACCTACACAGTTTCAGGCCCATACACAGGAATTACAGGGATGACAGGAGCAGAATACACTGCTCCTGTCATCCCTGGTCCACCTGGCATGCTTATTTGGGGGAGCATGGGGGTGCTTTTGCATACGGGCTTGAGTCTTTTCAGATTGCCCCAGTTGTTACTCATAAAGAAACTTATCAGGGGCTAAGAGTATTTTTTCATCCAACAGGGTCCTTCCTTCAGTCGTTCAGTCTGTAGAAATGTCACCATTCCCTGACTGGACATGACGTCATAGAGATGGTCATTCCTGGTCTTTATTAAGATTGTCTGCTGCCAGTACAGACCCTGCCTCTAGAGAGTTCCTATATACAGATATTTTGAGACTGCGTCATGAATGGATAATACTTAGTTCTGCCATGAGCCCAGGGGACTGGACTAGATGGCCTTGAGGTCTCTTCCTTTCCTGTGGTTCTGTGAAATGGAGGCAGTAACATGCAGCACACAGAACAAAGGTTAATGTGGTGGAAAAACACCTCTGTTAGACCGGTATGTATGAAACCAATGCTCAGTGGTTTGTATCTTTCCAACAAAAACTACAAGGACAGTCTCTTGCCCGAGTTTATGATGGCTGGACCGTAGGCTATCGGTTTCTTAAAGTCTTCTATGGATGGCTGGGGTAAGGCCATTCTAGCCATGCTATAGATAGCTTTTCAGATTTGGTGTTTGGAGCCTTTAGCTTAGGCCTCCATCAATGAATGTACACTTCTGTATTGCTTTCCCTAATCTTCCCAACCTTCCTTAGGAAAACAAATAAGTGGACTGTGAAGAGGGAAATTGCAACGTGAATGTTGCTGCACAGAGCCATATTTTACATGTGTGTCCTATAAAATATGTAAGAGGAGTAACTTGGTTCAGGCTAATGCTGTGGGAATATATCTTAATTTGGAGAATTTCCTTAAACTTTGGAAACTTTTTACTCAGCACACTTTAAATCAAAGGTCAGGAAATGGAAAATTCAGAGTTTTAGGCGCATTAACTCTGCCATATCACGTAGCCTGAGGCTTCTGTCACTTTCGTATCTACGTACCTCGCTGTTGTATGTTGTATAGAATGTACAAAATGTACCTCGCTGTTGTATAGAATACGCAAAATGTAAGGGCAGTGATCCATTGGAAAAGCTAAACTCTAGTGTTTGTAAACTCTCAAGTTCGAAATCCTTCAGACACAAACTTACTCATATTCCAAGTAAAAACTCCTTTCTTGACTGCAAGCCGTGCAGATGCAATCTGGGAGAAGGCCAAGATGTCTCTCTTCTGGCTTGTTTCTGTATTGTCGGGGAGGGGGGGGAATTAGTCCAAATTCTGCTCTTGGTTATAGCTATATAATTCCTTTAAATAGGTTTCATAGTGTCACAGAGGATAAAATTTGATCCAGCAATCAGAATTTAATTAACAAATATGTCCATACAGGATGCAGAAGAGCATTCAACTCAGGTTGCCAACTGTGTGGCTCTGCAGTATGTTTAAAAGTTAAAGTGTAGCAAAACTTCTTCTTATTTCTTTTGATGACAGTGTGTCCTGCAGGAATCTGATCTGATGAGTAAGGTACCATTTGTTTTACATTGGCCTAAATCGGAGTAGAACAATTCATGCGCTTCACAAGAAAAATGGGCATAATCAATAGTACATAATACAGCTTACACAAGTTCCTGGAACACCATTTCCTGAATTCTGATGATAGGGTGTTAACTTTAACACTGCATCCAGACGGTTATTTTTGTTTGTAACATCCTAGGTTTCTGTGGGCAGGGGAAGTGTGTGGACTAGCGGGTAGGAATTAAAAATTGAGTGATGTTGCTGGAATAGCTTTTCCATCAGACATTTAAATTCCTATATCAGTAATCCTGTTGTGATAGATGCACAGCATAAATTAAGGTTCACCTGTTGACTGAAGGAGGCTTTCTCCTGCTTATGCAGAGTATGCTGTCTTCAGATAGTCCATATCTTAAACCAAAACACATCTCTGAGAACTTAGCAAAGACATGAGTGAATGACAGTTGTTTGTTCCTGTTGGGTTTTGAACTCTGGGTGTGGTCCAAAATTTCTAACCACTAGAATGGTCTCACCTCTGACAATTCAAATGGCAGGAGGAATTTTGATCTCGCTGTCCTGGTCTCCAAGAGTTTTCAGCCCCAAAGGTAAATGTTCCAAAAGTTGGGTATGAAAATGGGGTTAAAACAGACTGTTTTGCTGATGACTGCTATGTAGTAGGGAATTGTAAAACAGATGCTCGCTGCATTAATACATGCTGTTGGTAGTGACTGACTTGTTAATGCAGTAATTCTATTTCCCTCCTTCTAGGAAAATCCAAATCTCTCTGCTACTCTCTATTTGTGGGCTAAATAATTTCTTTAAACTGCAAGTTGGTTCAGTAAATCATGTGATAGGATCTAGGCAAGTCTAATACGCTGCTCAGTCTGTTAATAATTGTGATGCTCTTTATTTGAAACTGTTCTTCTTAATCACTGTCTAAAGTTTTGTCTCCCCCTAATAGCTTGGTTGGTAGGTGAGTCACATCTTTGTTAGTACTTCAGATAGCTGGAGCATTGCTCTTTCTGTAGAAGTTTGCTGTCAGTTACTCATTTCATAGACTGCTGTTTAACAAGAGGATCATTGAGTCATGGAAAGGTTAACAAAGCACTTTTTTTTGTCAGCTGCCCAATCTTTTTGTGTAGTTGTGTGAACAGTAGGCTGAATAGAAATAATGGAAAAATCTTGTTGCTGAAATGACCAGGGACAGCATGTTGCATTGCTAGAGTGAAGATCTCCTTAGGCTTCTGGGTCTCTGGCTGGGAAGCTAGATAGACAATGCTTTTGATTCGTACAAACTAATACATAGTGGTCGCGCAATAGAAACTTTCACATTTAATAGTGTCAGCAGCTGTCTGGTACTGAACCCTCACAATTAATCTTGTTGTTGTAGCTTCTAGTTCAGCTTTAGCCCCCACTTCCCCTGCTTAAACAATAACATGTTTTTGGCTCCCTAAATGAACTAATAGGAGGAGGGTGAACTTGTAATTCTTAATTATGAAGCATTGGAACACTCAGTCAAACATAGGAAACATTCCAGCACCTCTTCTAGAGACAGCATGATGTTTTCATGCAGTGGTATTGGAACATCCAGAGAGATGAACATAGTAAACTCTGTGTGTGCAGTCACGGCAAGAGACCGCTAGATTAAAGCGGTCAATTTGGTGTTTGGTGGTGGGGGTTCAAAAGGAGTTTTGACTTAAAAATATTTCTTTTGCTGTAGCCCCTCAAGGCTTCCACCCTGCTGAGGAAAAGCAGTGTAAAAAACCTGTCTCAGATAGGTTTTTGCTCCAAAGAGTTTATAACAGTAGTGCACATGGGGCCCATCGGGGTTCTATGTGTGGCCCACAAGGTATTTTATTTACCGTTGTCCACATGCAGGGTTGCCAGATGCTGCTGGCTTTCGTTTGCGTAGTTTTTTTCCTACCAGTATAAAAAATGAAACGCTCTTAAATTAAGGGCACATGAAGGGAGGGGTGTGCTGATTGCACACAACACTGAGCTGTGCACTCCCCTCTGCATCCTAAGTGCTGCTATAGTTCAGTTGGCACACCCTGCAAATTCTAGGGATGCAAGCCCAGTTAGTTAAAATACCTTATCCTGACCGTCTTGGTTACGACAGTCTTGTGACCCAGTGAGATGGAGGGCCACTCATGGAGCCCACTGACTAGCCTAGGTTGCCTGTCAATGGTTTATAAGCATAAGACAAAACAGCTGGGTGCAATAAAGATGAGAAGCTCCAGGTAGTAATGAGGTGACTTCTTATCAAGCATATCAGCTGCTTAGCTGTTGCTAAGTGCTCAGTAACTTTTAAGGAAGGATTTATAGGAGGTCAGTGCTTTGTGGGGTCCTGTTGGGAACGCCATGCATGCATAAAGCGTGGGAGGGGAGGTTGTCTTGTCAGAGTGAAATGAAAGACTTTTCTTAACTGAGAACAAACTGTACTCCAGGGCCCCAGGACATATGTGTAGATGCCAAGTGTTGGTAACTGAATTACAGTCTAGGTGAGAGAATTCTCTCTTCCCTCCTTGGAGGTGGCCTGTGCATGTTTGTGCTTGGCTGAGGCTCCTTCCTTCCCTTTACTTCCCCACCTCTCAATTTAGATAGTGTGAGTGCCTTCCTGGAGTACAGATACCAAAAGGTGGGATGGTTCCTAGTTGGTGCCGAGTGGAAGGTAACACGAGAAGCGAAGATGCTCAATTTCTAGCACTTGCTTGAATTCGTCCTGTAGTGCCATTCAGATGAGCAGAAGCCCCGTGGGGCTCCTCTAAATGCTTTCCCAAGCTCAGGCTTGTATGGTATGATGCACTTTGTTCTGTGCCTGAGCACGGAGTGAGCCTGTCCTTTTGAGAGGCCCTGTAAGTCTGGCCCTGGTACTTGTTTTCTGATCAGGGCTCTCTTCCTATGCAGACCTGCCTCTTTCTTCTGATACAGATGCCTTTTGGTGGGGTAGGGAGGGGGAGCGGAAGCAGATGGTGCTGGAATTGGGGGCTCATCACTGGAAGATTGTTCAGCTTAGTTCCTGGGCTGCTTTAGTGCTGAGGAGTTTGGCTTACTGGTTTGAGTCAGTGGTACTGTGTAGTCAGCAGGGCCTCTTCCCACATAACCGGCTAGTGCTCCCATGGTGACTTCCTTAACATCCGTGTCTCATTGTGAGGCATGTAGTTAAGGAGATACCTCTGAGTACCAGTCTTCCCTAAGATCCAGGTGCTCAGGGCTTGGCTTCACTTACCCCAAGAGTGATGCTCCGGAGAGCGATCTCCCAGGGTTTGATTTAGTGAGTCTAGTAAGGACTAGCGATGTAAATCCCAGTTAATCTGTTAACCGATTAATCAAGCTACTGTTGCCAGCCCCCCCCCATGCAGGGGGCACCTGGCAGCAGGAGCCCTGCACGTGTGTGGGGAGTGCAGGACTTGTGCTCCTGGCTGCTGTGGCCAGCTCCTCTGCATGGTGAATCTCCGTGGGACTGGAGCAGCCTTCTGCCTGTAGTGGGCTGCGGTCGGGGGGCTGCTCCCGGGTACTGGGTAACTGGCTACCCTTTCACATCTCTTGTAAGGATGCGCTCGCTAAATCAGCTACTGATGGCACCCTTGTCGACCCCGCGACCCCGGTACTCCACTGTGTTGTAAGGAGTAAGGGACGTTGATGGGAGAGTTTCTCCCATTGACCTCCTGTAGTGGGTATGCCGCAGAAATTCGACCCAAGGTACCTTGACTCCAGCTATGCATCTTAGGTTGACTTTTTCCAGTAGTGCAGACCTGGCCTTAATTGACATTTGGGAACCTCTAGGAAGGTAGAGCTGACTCTGAACAGTGCTTAGCTAACCTGTTTATTGCACTGTTGGAAGAATTCAGTCTGGTGCTAGAGAAACAGAAAAGCAAGTATGGTCACATTTTAGTGCTTTCCCAAAGTTTACCCAGTCATCGTAGGTGATAGCTTTTTGTTCATATGTGATAGAACTGCATAGATGTTGGAATATTCATTGCATGCATCCTCCTAGGTGGAGTTATTTTTATTTTATTTAAAACATTTTTACCCCGCCTCTCTATTTAAAATATTCGAGGTAGCTTATAATAATTTTTTTAAAATACAATAAATAAATGTATGTTAAGTAAAATACAAGATGCGCAAAAAAACCCAACCCAACCCTGCTAAAAACACCTAAAGAGGAGGGACACTCCCCCACCCCAAACACCAATAAAAGCATGAGTAAAAAGTTAAAATACATATTAATTTTCTTTTTCCTTGTACCAAACTATATTAACTTACAGCTTTGTAGATTAGTCATTTCTTTTCTCGTCGTTCCTTTCAAACTAGGATATAAAGGACTGCATGCATGCTTTTAAACTTATACTCTAGCTATACAAAGGTTTTACATAACCTGAGAAGAGGCCTAGCAAGCCTGAATTCTTAACTTGCAAGGTCATTTTACTGTTCTTTTATCAGGGCTGAAAGTGAGATGGCTGTTTGCATGCCTATAAAGTATAAACTTATGAGTAGTGTAGTTACCCAACCTTATTTACAACAGTGATCATACCGAACATGTATTTCCTATGAGATTTGGAAGCAGATCTGAAACAAGCACTTGCTTTGTTTAGGCCACATCTTCTCGATCTTATCCTGGCATTAGATTTAGTGGGTCTAGTGAAGACCCGCTAAATCAAATGCTGAGGGCAGCTCTGGTTGGCGCCAGTACTCCTGGCAGTCGTGAGGAGTAAGGGACGCTGACAGGAGCATTTGCTGCCATAGCTGCAGTTGCATACCATAACCCGATTTTCCAGGCCTAGTGTAGACCTGGCCTAAATGTTCGGTATAGCACTGCTGGGGATGTCTGCTTTACATATTTTGCTGATAATCTTGTTAAGCCCCATATTTTATTCAAAGCTGTCAGTCATCTCTCCCTTAATTCCTCCCTCCCCCCTCCAAAAAAAAAAAAGACAAGGATTGTACGTGTCTGTCTGTAGCATAAGTGCAAACTGCTTAAAAGGATATTTTGATTTTTGTAGAGTCAGGCATGCTGTCACTGTTGGCCTGGTTGGCGCTCCTTTGGTCAGAGGTGTTTTAGGGGAAAATGCCAGCAACCCAACCCTGGGTAAATGTGCCCTTAGCCATAGAGCTGGCATGAACATGGCTCTGAGTAACTTATTAACGTCTGCAAGGTCAAGTATAACCTTTGGTTCCCTACTTCTTTTGGCTGTTGACAATCACCAGGACTTCAGTCTTACTGCCGCAGCAGTAAGACAGTTTCTTTTCGGGATTGGCAATCTCTTGTCTTGCCCCTGGGATGAAGCTCCTCAGGTCAGATAATAGAGGTACAGACTTGTATTTCATGTCCTTGCAAATAGACTCCCAGTGATTGGCCCAAGAACAACACAAGACCAAAACACTCCAAAGCTCTATTTTAAAGCCAAATTGATTATCTAATTGGGAGAGCAAGCTCCATCAAATATAAGTGGCTAAACGAAGTCTTCTGTAGGTATGTGGAACCTTATTAGTTGCATTAGTGAGACATTGGTATGATTGTCAGCAAAGAACGGCATCCCTAACCAAAATAGTTTTGCTAGTACAAAAACTGTAAGATCAAACCTTAGATGTGCAATACTCAGCATCTTGTCTATAGAGACTTTCAGGCAGTGTAAGAGAAGCCCTCGATCTGTGGGGCAGCTCTGAAAAGAGAATCATGCCCTAAGTATGTATTGATACAGTTGACCACAATTGCTCTAAAAAGGCCATTTGTGTGTGTGTGTGTGTGTGTATCGGTTTTAAATGTATGTAAATTATTTTTGTGTGTGATTACCAATCACAGCAACTTGGGGTTCAGTCAGTTTCACTTACACCAATTTCTTTTTAAAATTTCAGACTGCTCTTCCAAATAAGAACACACTGACCGCCTGATGGTTTTCAGAAGTGCTCTGCGTCTGCAGCTCCCATTGACTTCATCTGGAGTTGTGGATGGATCACATTTTTGAATATTAAACCTGAGAGCGCTGAATCCAATTATTTCTGGCACTCCTTTCAGAGTTGGAGCAGAAATTAGACCACTCCCAGATACCGGAGTACATACAGCAGGTAAAACTGCGTGCTGTTCAGATTTGTTCTAATCGAAACACATCTTTGGCTATAAATCAAATAGCTTTTATTTTAGCATCGCGTTCCGCCTGAACGTGGAACTTTGTGGAGTGGCTCTTTTACATAAGGACCCTTGGAAGCAAATTTTTGTTTTACTTACAAAATTGAAACTAATGGGTAATGTTGAAAACATGTTGTAAGAAACCTAAACAACATGCCCTGAACAAAATTACAGAAACCGTTGAGTTGCACAGGACTATTGTAACAGTCAGTGTGGTACTTTAAAATGCCAAGAAAGCTAAACTGAGTGTAGTTCAACTCTAAAGACTGACTGTAAAGAGGTCACCCTCTTACTCAGCAAATCTGCCCTCTGTACTGTGTATCTGACTGCAGTGAAGAAGAAAGATTTTTTTACAACTTCCTTCCCCTGCAGCAGCAACAAAGCTCTGGGAGAGAGAACTGAATTCTTTTCAGACTTGCACGTCAACAGAATTGTTAATGAGGCTTTTTAAAATTATGCCCTCAGTTACACGGCATCTGTGTAGTTTTAGTTGGGGATATTTTAGCCTTCAATTGTTGCTTGAAAAGGTGCTCAAACTGCAGTCCTGTTAGGATTTGGGAAGTAGGGGGGGGCTGGTAGAATTGCCAGGTGTCCGGTTTTTGCATCTTTTGTCCGGTTAACACCCTCCCCCCCCGAAAATACCGGACATGTAAAATTGGCGGAAGGCTGGCGTTTCCCCTGCCACGTCTGGTGAGGGCTGGGGGAGCAGGGAGTGTGGGAATTTAAAGGTGCAGCGACCTTTCTCTCCCCTACCCCCCCTCTTTTTTTTTTTTCCTCAACCAATTTTTCCCCCCCGCCATGTTCGGGATTTTTTGCAAAAGTATCTGGCAAGGAGGCTCCCCTGCTGCATCTAGCCGGGGGAGGCTGAAATCAAGGATATCAGCTTTCACAGTGAATTTCTTTTGTGTTAAAATTGGATGCACTCTCGGCTCAGTCCTTCAGGAGAGGGTGTGAAGGTAGGTGAGAGCTTACAGGAGAAACCTGGTATATTTTGAGAATGAAGCATCATTTTCCAGTACCTCTTCAGCCTTGCAGTCTGCTGGGTTGAAGAGCAGATGAATATGGATTTGCTTCTCAACTCCTTTGTTTGCTATGAGTCTGTGAAAGGCAAATAATTTAATCTGAAGGCCACCCATTTAAGTCTTAGGTGTTAACTCCTCTCGAGACCTTTAACAGCTTGGAATTTTGGAATTCAGGCAGGAGGGGTTCCAGGAAGTGTCTGAAATAAAGGGGGGTAGGAGGGTGACACATGGCGCTCATGGGAGAATGGAGGCATGCAAGGGGAGTCCCCTGGTGGGTGCAGTGTGCTTGGTCTGTAAAAGCTATGAAGTGTGGTTAACAGTTTGGAACAAGGGACTGAAGAGATAACAAAAGGGTAGCTCTCAAGTCATGGGAAAAGGATGTGAAACAGATTTCAGGAGTGTTGGACAGCAGCATCCTTCTTAAAACTAAGATGGCATATCATGACTCTGATATGACTGCTATGCGAGTCAAATTTTTTTAGTTGCCTGGTTTTGTCCTTCCTCCTCCTCCCAACTCTCTGTCACTAGCATTATAAAAAGGCTTGTTAGATTTACAATATTCATAGAAGGGGAACTGTATGAGGCGGACGGACCCTTAGATTTTGTTATCTATTTTATTTAATTTTTCCAGGAATTTAATCAGTATTTATTACCACTACAATAAAATCAGGTGAAAAATCAATGCAAAAACCAGTGCTTTTTTTTATGATGCTACGCACCAGTACGGCATACTGTCACCTCTTTTGGGAGCACTCGCTGCTTTCCCCCGGCCGGCCCTGGGAGCACCCGCGGTGCGCTGGACAGAAGCCCACTTGGGACACGTGGCAATCAAAGGGGCCATGACTGCATTTCGGCCCCGACGTTTTTGTTTTTTTTTTGCTTGACCATCTTTCCTGACTCTTTTTGCTTGACAATTTTGCCCTAGTTACCGGCCCCTTTTTCTTTTTTTTTCTTTTTACAAAAAAAGCACTGGCAAAACCTATTAATTTTTCCTGAGTAAATTTCAGGGTTTGTTTTGGTGAACTGAAGGATGAAAAAATCTTTAGTAGAGTAATGCTTTGATGAATGGAATTCAGTGGGGTTTACTACAGGTCTAAAAACTTTCTGAGTTTAAGGAAGCAATGTGTTTGTAATCCCCAAATAAGACTTTTCATTTGTATAAACAGATTACTGTTGTAAACTTAGAACTATTAGCCCTATACTTAAATTTAATAATTGAGCCACACCATTTGTAGCACATACTCTTGAATTCACCCTTTTCTTCTCCTGTTTGTTGTTAAAACTTTTGAATACTTATTCTGAAACATTCTGATACAGGTTTTCACTTTCTTCCATTTTAGAGGGTTAAATCTTTAAACCGTTATCTGCTAACAGTTTTGATATGTGTATGTGGTGGATGTGAGATTTATCAGTCCTTTCAGATATGCGTGCGCTGTAGAGCTTGTGTGTGTCTCGATTTATTGTGTATCATCTAGTCCAGTGGTTCTCAAACTTCTTGGCCCATGGCCCAACTCGCTCAGTGCAGACCTTTCCGCGGACCACTAGCCAACCATCTCTGATGACAAGATAGTAGGTGCAGATACAGTGTCTATCTGGGAGGTTGGGCGCAGGAGAAGGGTGAAGGGGGGGTGTCTTGGCAGGAGGTGGGCATGGAGTCTGGGCATGAGAGGGATCGGGAGCGCTTACCTGGCTCCGTGCCTCCTGGAGCTCGCAGGCACTGCCCCCTGCTGCTCCCATTGGCTGTGATTCTAACCAATGAAAACAGTGGGGAAAGGCTCCAGGAGAGTAGTTTTCTGCACTGCCATTCCCCCAGCTAGGTGGAGGGGGGAGCAGCAGCTTGTGGAGCTGTTTTCTCCCCCTGCCCCACAGTGAGAAGTCTGCACTGGCGCTCCAGCCTTGCCTGAGAGTGGGGTGGGGATGACACGGGGATGGAGCATCAATGCAGGCTCCACATTGCGGGAGGAGGTGAGCCCAAGCTTGAGGACCACCTGTGAGATGGTCATGGATCATGCTTTGAGACCCATTGTTTTAGTCTAATACATACCTTTCAACAGGCAGCTTTCCATGTACACACATCATAATATACATTTCATGCACTGTATTGTATTTTCCTAGTACATTTTTTTTTAAAATATATATTTGAACACTATAAAAGTAGAGGAAAAATTGGGGAAAAAAGAATGAATAATGGTTTTTGTAAAACCTGGGATTTTTTTTCAGTAAAAATCCACCTAAACTGAAAATGCAGGGGCTTATGCAGGAGGCTTAGGATTTTCTAAATGCGAACGTTCAGTCAGAAATTGTCTACCTCTTTGTGTATGTACTTAAACCTTCTTGAAATCTCAAAGACTTCAAGGCCAGAAGGAACCAGACAGATACTTGGGAAAGAAATTTCTGTAATAACTCAGCTGTCCCTTCACCAGTCACTGGAGATGCTGTTAGCAGTTGTAGATTGGCTACGTACCATCCCCACCATATGTTTGACAAGGTCAGGCTTGAAATGAGGGATGTTAAGTAGCTATTAATTTGCTAGTCAAGTAGTGGATGGAAATTCCATCAACTACAACTAGTTGTTAGGGAAAGGCATTTACAGCTCTCATTTCCTGGTCTTAGCACAACCCCTTCCTCCCCAACTCTGCACTCTTAAAGGGACAGAGGAGCCGGTGTGCAAAGATGCTGGCTCAATCTCTGGTCCCCCGCCAGGTCTCAGGACAACCGTCCCCCGTGCTGCCACTCTGAATTCTGAAAGGGCCAGAGCAGCAGCAGCTGGTCCCAAGGGTCTCTCTCAGCACAAGCTCCCCTCAACCCCCGTTGCCACTCAGCATTTTTAAAGGGACAGAGCAGTGGCAGCTGCTTGCGCTGCTGCTGCTCTGTCCCTTTAAAAATGCAGAGTGGCTGGGGGGGGGGGGTTGAGGAGCTTGTGCAGAGACCCATGGGACTGGCTGCTGCTGCGCTGTCACTTTCAGAATGCAGAGTCGCTGGGGAGTGGGGTGGGGTGGGGGTGTTGTCCTGAGACCCTGCGGGGGACCAGAGATTGAGCCAACATCTTTGCACACTGACTCCTCTCTGTCCCTTTAAGAGTGCAGAGTGGGGGAGAGAATCGAGTAGTCGATAGTGTTACCTGGTAAGCTCCTGCTTATTGGGTAGTCGACTACTCGTTCACATCCCTACTTGAAACCAGTTAGGTTTTTTTGTCCTCGCTGCTCCCCTTGATAGGCTGTTGCAGAACTTTACTCCTCTGATTTTTTGAAAACCTTCATCTAATTTCAAATTTTGCCTGAGCTGATATGAAGGGACTTCAGTTGAGTTCTCAGTATGGAGTCCTTCTGCCCGTTCCTTGCTCCTGATTTTCTACGAGTAACTTGGCACTGTGGACAGAGGATGTGGTGAAGGCCAGGATTTTAACAGGGTTTGGAAAAGAGCTAGATAGATTCATGGAGGTTAGGTCCATCAATGGCTATTAGCCAGGATGGGTCGGAATGGTGTCCCTAGCCTCTGTTTGTCAGAAACTGCGAATGGGTGACAGGATGGATCACTTGATGATTCCCTGTTTTGTTCATTCCCTTTGGGCCACTGTCAGAAGACAGGCCACTGGGGTAGATAGACCTTTGGTCTGACCCAGTATGGCCGTTCTTATGTTCTTATGGTAATGAAATTCTGTTGGGTGGGGTAAGCAGGCTGAGGGCCAAATCTGAACCGCCAGATGCTTTGGAATGAGCCCCGAGATCTTTTTATTTACATATAATTTTTAAAAATCATCTCTGGAGTCTGGACCTTGACAAAACAGTCTACCCTGCTGCAGATTTTTCATGGGTGCTGGCAGTCCCTCTTTACAAAAGTAAGGTCATTCATATGATCTTGTGGGTATAACTATAGGCATCTAATGCTCCTGGCTGATTAAGAGCTTCAGTCCTCAGTACTGCAACCTCATTACTATAGTTAGTGTGTGTGTGTGTGTGTGTGTGTGTGTCCTTTCTGTAAGTAGATGGTTAAAAGGTCTTTGCTGAAATGAAAGAAAGTTTTGTGGAATTTAATTAATTAGTAATGCAAAACGACAGAGTGTAGCCCAACGGATGGCAGAAACAATGGTATGTTTGGAATGGAAAATATTTACCTACTGGGTATTTGCAGTGCTGAGATTGTGTTCAGCAAATGGTTTAATTGGATCAGTTTAATCAAGGGCAGAAAGAGTTATTTACGATGCTTGCTTTTTCCTCCCTGTTTTTCTTATGTTTGTCTGTCATTGCCCTTTGCTTTAAAACACCAGCTATGCTGTGTTGAGTAACTTTTTAAACATGCTCTGTTAAGGCTTCTAGCTTTCCTAGACATCAAGGGTTAAGTCTAATTTTAGGAGTCTGAGACTAATGTATGATCTCTACAGTATCAGGTGTGCTGTAACACTTAACTGATTGTGTTTGTGGTAGATTTATCAAATTTCTCTTCCAGAGACTTTTCTAGTTTCAGGAGTACTCATACAAACAGGGTAAATATATTGAATACGCCCTTTAAATGTTATGTTGCGCACACACAGTTATTTGTGTACAGTAGATTTATTGCAATATTTTTGTCAAAGCTGATGCAGTAGTTTACTGTTCTTGATTTGTAGATACTTCTTTTGCACTCTTACTAATACTTTTACAGTTTAAGGAGACCTGGACAATTATTTCTACAGTTTGTGCCTTTTTGCTGCTTTTTGATTGTGTAAAGGTGAAAGGAGTTTGTAATGTGTCTCCCCCATGTCCCCTCTCCATTCTTGGCCAAGACCTCGTCTGCACTAGAAAATTAGGTCAGTTGGGGGTATGAAAATTCCATGCCCTTGAGCTGCATAGTTAAGCTGACTAAGTGTCCATGTAGACAGTGCTGAAATTCTTTCCTTGACCTAGCTACTGCCTCCTGGGGAGGTGGCTTGCCAACTGACAGGAGAATCCAGTGCTGCTGTAGTATTTTAAGGAGAAATAGCAGAACTGTAAAGGCTGTTTTATTGGGACAGTGTGAACCTACATTTAGTGTGAGTGTTAAAGAGCTTAATTGAAGGCCTGCGGTGTTGAATTTTTAACATTCTGTATGAAGGATGTCTTTGTTAATTAGCCAGTGAAGTTAGCTAGGTGGTGGTGTTTTTGTGGTGTTAACAAGTTCTAAATAGTCTGACTAAAACCCCTTCCTATTCTAAGGGACTAAACATCTGTTGATTACACCAATGGTTCTGGACTGCTGTACCTCGTTTCAAAGTCTGATTTGTCTTGCTTGCCCCATGTTTCACCCCACTTAAACTACCTGCTTAGAAAATCAGACAGAATTATAGACGTGTCACAGCACGCGGTTACTGGAAGATTGCTTGCTTCTCATTTTTACCGTGTAATTATAACATGAATTGATTGCAATATAAATACCGTATTTACAGTTCAGTGTGATACTTGAAAGCATTTTTCACTAGTGAGCCTTGTTTGATGCATATACCTTAGTTCTGTGGGGCCCCAGGCGGTTGCTTGGCTTGCAGGTCAGGCATTAGGGGGTAGCATTTGGGAGCCCTCTAAAACTGTCCTATGACTCCCTACCCAGGAATTCAGCCCCCAGGTTGAGAAACAGTGATCTAGATCAAGGGTTTTCCAACTCTGGGTCATGGCTGGTACGGGCAAGTTGCTAACTGGCTGTGAGACGCTTTGTTTACCTGCACCTCCGCAGGTAAACAAAGTGCCTCATAGTAATCAAAGCATCTTGCGGCCAGCTAGTGGCTTGCCCTTACAAGCTGCAACCCAGAGTTGTAAAACCCTTGATCTAGATGAGTGCCCCCCGGAAGACTTCTGTGTACCTCCAGGAGTAAGTACGTCCCTGGTGGAAGAACTAGTGGTTTCTACCACACCAGCTCCTCGGACAGCAGCCTTCTTCGCTGGACAGGATGTGTGCATGCTGTGAAGGTTCTCAAAGCATCCATCTCTTTATGCACTGAAAGCAGACCAAGCCAATCTTTTTTTTTTTCTTTGCAAGACTCCTCTGTAGTAATGCAGCCATGCTGAACTGATAGAAACTTTGGCTAATTTGGGTACTTATTCGTTGCCATACTGTCTGACCGCCTGATAATCTTCAGTGGATTTAGCCTCCTGGCATGCTTCTGAGGTTGTAGATGGGGAACTGAAGCACAGACTTGGGTCTTGTCTACATTTGAAACGCTGCAGTGACACAGCCTCAGTGCTGCTGGTGTGCCACAGTAGTGCCTCAGTGTGGAGAATCCCTGTTGTCGGGGTGTCATCCCTCCCCTGAAAAGATGGTAGCAAGTTGTTGGAAAAATTCATCTGATCAAATTCAGCTGCCTATGTGGGAGGAACTTGGGTTGGCTTAAGGATGCCACTTGGGGATGGATTTTTCCTGCCCCTCAGCGATGTAGCCATGCTGACCTAATTTTGTAGTGCAGATTGGGCCCCTGCAACTTGTCCAGTGTATCAAAGGAAGTCTATAGCAGCGCAAGGAACTGAACTTGAATTTCTCAAGTCCTGGGGCTGGGGCGCTCGGCCCTGGGAAGTCTGACACATGCAGGCCCCTGAGATTTCTATGCTTGTTTTAAAAACTTACAGTAGAATATAGCTAAGGACAAGGAATTTAAACTTGATTTTTAGAAAAATGCAATGTAAGACGGTTAAGGCTACAGCACCTTTAATCAGGGGTTTCCTGGGGATTTTGTCAAAGATTGTAATAGAAAGTTACTTTCAAAGGTTTCTCTTCGTGCAGTGTATGGCTGGCCACATACAGACATAAAATATTATAACCAAACAATAACTTCTGTTCTGAGTGGGTTGTCTGATCCGTTCCATTGACTGTACCTCTTTCATAGCCATAGGATTTGAAAATTGTTAAATTTCATGTTTTCAGCTTTTGAAACCTGAAATTTCAGTTTTAGAACTGGTGGTTCCAACCCAATAGGAGGTGGGGGTGGACCACAAACGTGTTCTAGGGAAGTTGTGGGATTGCCACCCTCTCCTCTGTGCTGCCTGCAGAGCTGGGCTCTGAAGGCAGCTACCACAGAGTTTCCTGCAGCCTCAGGAGGTTCCAAGAGGTAGAGGTGGGTCGGGTCTCCCTTGTGCTGCTAGGAGCGTCCCAGCTAGTCTGGATTGGCTTGGGTGGGACAAGGCTTGCTCGCTGCACAGCTGCAGAAAGTGCCCCTTCCTCCCCTTCTGCAGCTGTGGGGGGAGCAGATAATACTCCTCTCCCTCCCTGCCCCCTACAGCTGCAGGAACCTTAGCCTGCTCCTCAGTCTCAGACAGTGTCCTGCTGCAGGAGGAGGCCCCTGGAGGTGGGTGGGGTCTGGTCTGGTCCTGCCCCCCCTCTCCTCGAGCAGTTTGCAGGGGAGGGACAAGTCCTGTCCTTCCCCTGCCCACTTGGAGCTAGGAAGCCCCTTCTGATGGGTCGTTCCCAGGAAAAAGGAGACCTCTGATTTCACGGGAAAGGGCTCATTTCACCCTCCGTGATGCGTTTTTCATGGCTGTGAGTTGTACTGATTTCACTGCATGGTTACATACTGCCCACAAAGCACCAAAGAACACCTAGACATTGGCAATCGCTGGGGCTGCTGGGTGACCAAGCTGCTGTGTCACTCAGCAAGAAGGTTCATGAACTCTCTTGGCAAAATCCCCAGGAAAACCCTGATTAAAGGCTATAGCCTTAATAAAATCTTACATTGTATCTCTTTAAAATTAAAATGAAATTCTTTTTCCTTAGCTATTTTCTACTATTACATTTTAAACTGGCATAAAAATCTTAGGGGCTCACATGTGTCTTGAGACCCCGGAGTTCATAGTGAGCATAGTTTTAATATGCAGAGCTAAGCTAAGAATGACTCATGCATCAGCCAGATGGAGCTATAACTTATTTCTGTCGTGCAGGGTATTAGTTGAGCTCCAAAGCTTAAAACTGATTGTATATCCATCTGAGAGTTATATTTCAGTGTAGAGAAACTTGAGTTCTAATTACACTAGTAGCTTTGAGGGCTGTGAAATGTAACGCAAAGTTAACTAACTTTCTTCCTAATCAGCAACCAGTTGCTAATAAACAATTACGTTAGATGTAGTGTTAGAAATGATGTAATTGGCTAAGCATTTTCTGTGGTGGTGGGCCAGCGCAGGTGAATAAAATCAATTTGGCTTGTTAATTCAATTAGGGATGTTAAATATTGGTTAATTGAATCGTCAATTAACCCCATGAATTCTTATCGGTTACTCTATAGTCCCCAGGGGTGGGGCTGGCAGCCACTCGGACCCCACTCCCAAAGAGCCCCCTGCCAGGCAGGAGCTGGTCTATAAGGGGAGCCAGTTCAAAAACCAGCTACTCTTGTGGACCGGCTGCCTGTTGCCCTGTGCTGCTGCCCCTGATACAGCAGTCCCTGTCCGGGGAGGGGGCCTGAGCTCCTAGACCTGGCACAAGCCAGAACTGAGACGGGCTACCTGCCCGCCTAGCTCCTAATACACTTGAAATGCAGAGGTGCAGCAGGGGTAGGTCCCGGACCCGGCGGGAGCCAGGACTGAGCCGGGCTGCTTGCCAACGTGCTAAAAAATGCACTGGCAAGTGGGGTGGGGCTGCGGAAATTAGTGTAGTCTACAGCATTAACCCATAAGTTTTTGCTTATCGGTTAATCGACTACACTATTACATCCCTAAATTCTATGTGACAATAGTAGAGCTGCCTAAATTTTGGTAACTCAAGGCAGAATGCAGTTTGGTTGCCTTTGCAGAAGGGTTAAAGGGGTGCCATCAAAAGTAATAGGTGTAGAACTCGTTTGAGGAGTATAACAGCTCCTTTTTAGATGGAGGAGGAAGGATTGTCAAATCCAACCCTGTTGATCAACTTAATAAACCAGAAGCTCAATTTTAACAAGCCTCTGATGGAGTAGACATTTGATAGATGACATGTCAAACTTTCGCAGCAATCCATGAAATATAAAGGTATGCTAGTTAAACTTCAGGACTTGTAATTGTGCTGCTGCTTAGCAGTGGGGCTACATGTTCAGTAATTGATTAGTGAGCTGTGTGTGTTTGCTGATGCTCTGCCTTGCAGAGTGTCACAACCAGCTAATTATGTAGCTGAAGCTGATGTACCTTAATTTGAGTTTCCCCACTGTCCCCACAGTGGGAGGCAGGTGGGAGCAAATGCTCCCTTGGGCTTTCTCTTACTCCTCACAGGAGCAGGAGTAGAGGCTGCTGTTGGGGGTACCCTCTGAATTTGATTTAGTGGGTCTTTACTAGACCCACTAAATCTAACTCCAAAAGATCAATTGTGGATAAGATCCACTTAGCGAAGACATAGCCTTACTAAGGGCTGCACCCTGTCGTGTCTATTGCGATTCATAAAACTGCAGTTCGCAACCTCTTAGGAAAAAGGATTAGTTTTCAAAAAAGTAACCTTGTGCTGCTATAACTAGTCCAAAAAGAATAGAAGTGACCAGGCTAAATCTGTTTTTATCCGTTTTCCTTATTTCTTCCACCTTTCCCTGCATCTCTTGATGGAAGTGGTTTCTCTATTCTGCCTCTCCTGCTTCTGGACAGTTCTCTCCTCCTCTTCCCCCCTCCCCTCCCCCCCTTTCAGTTTGGTTCCCCTCTTGCCTGAGAGCAGGGGTGGGGAATCTACAGCCCGGGGCAGATCTGGCCCCCGTCTTGCCTGTATCTGGCCCCTGAGGCTCAGAACTCCCCCTGCAGCACTGGGGAGCCCCACCCCAGAGTCTGGGAGGCCCACAAAATCTGTTAGCGTAGTGTCTCCCTCCTCCCACACACACCCGCTCTGGTGTGCAAGGGGCAAGTGGAAAGTGTCTTTCTGCTCTTCAGTTCGGGGGCCATGTGAGAGAGGACAGGGAGGAGTGAATGGGAGTTGGACTGAAATTGTTCTAATTGTAAGACTGAAGATACAAGTGTGATTTCATGGAAGGCAAACGACGTCTCGTGTGCTGAAAAGAATATCCCCTAGAATATCAAAAAGCCATTATGAAGGCAGTCACTTTGTCATTCTGTTTGCACTATAAGGATAGTACAGTAGCTCCAGAAGCTTTCCTTGTAGCTTTGTTTATGTAGGAGGCTGCAAAGTGAAATGACAGTGTAACTCTCAAAGCAGTTTTGCTCCTCAGGCGGATCTGTGAGAGGCGGACTCCTTTGGAGTGAATGATGCTCCTTTGACGTGTCAACATCTACTTCAGCTCGCATCTTGAAGCTGTTAATTTTTTGGAGCCTTTCTTCTGTATAAGAGGCATCCTGTGGCTTGGGAACTGTTGTCATGCTTCCTGCATTTGTTCCGTAGATCTCTGATCACTGAATTCGTGGTGATTTTGTCCATGCTGCTCTTGACTGTGTGGTGAGTAACAGGAGTAGAACAGGAGCGGAGACTGATTCTATTGAGATTATGGAACTTGAAGTTGGAGCGATATGCTTTGGTCAACTATGAAACGCACCTTCTGGTGCACCTGGGATAACTGGCTGCCCTCATCAGATGAGCCTGTCATTCTGAAGAGAATAATAATCCATGCTCGGACTGAAACAATCAAAGGACTTGGAGACTATCCTCCTGCTTTATTAATCCCCCTTGGCAAATATTAAGTGTGGGTCTGGAACCAGACTTGTAATTCTCATGCTAATTTCCAAAGCAGTGTTGAGATCTGGTTAAAATGTTACATTCAACACTGGTTCTGTTTGGAGTGGTTGCATGTGGCCATTTTGCCGTAGGGATGTGCACACCTTATGCACAGCTGTCAGATTTTTCCCTCCGCAGTACCCAGCCTGTCTGTGCGAGTGCCCCTCCCTCCCCCTCCTCCCCCCCCACTCAGCGTATGCTCCAACTAGCCATATCTTGGACCAGTGTTTCTTGAAACAACAAGGATTATCTCTTAGCCACCAAATGATTGATGGAATTCTCAGCCTTCCATCTTCCCATGGATAACCAATCCCCAACCCTTCTATCAGGTTTCTAAAGGGTTTGCTTAGATGCTGTCCACAGGTTCACATCCCTGTTGAGCTGCTTGTGACTTGTTCTCTCTTACACCTGTCAAAGAAGGTGGCTTTCTTGTTTGCCATAACGTTGGGCAAGAGTGGATGGCCACTGCAAAGTTTAATATCAGAGTCTTCCTACACACTAGGGGAAGAGAAGTAACTCTGTTTTAAAACCACTGAATTTCCCAAGCTATTTTGCTGTCCTCACTTGTGAAACTTTAATTTGATTCATTGGCATTTTGAAAATATAGTCTACTGTACAAACAGAATAAAGCTGGGGTGGGGAGGGGAGCAAACTTGTCACAAGGAAAGACTGCAAAGACTAGAATGTGTCTAACTCAGATAGGAACTCATTTTATCGGGTACATGTTCTACTCTACAGGTTGAACCTCTTTAGTCCAGAACTCTCTGGTTGGGAAATATCCATGGTTAGGCGTGATTTTAGTTAGCTGGATGTCCACTCTTCATGGGTGTGGCCAAGTTTCCTGCAGTCCCATAAAGTTTTACAGCCACCAGTCCTGTCTCTGTGTTCTGTGCTGTTGTTTAGCTCTAATTTACTCCTAAATGTCCTCTAACAGCTCAGTAAGCAGTGGCAGTGTTGGTGGTAATGACCTCCTGTGATCCAGAAAATTCTCTGGTTCGGAATCGGTCAGGACTACAGAGGTTTTGCCTGTCTCTCATTCTGGTACTTTGATTGCTCCTTTGGAAAGCATTTGAAGCTTTTATATACATGTATCCTCCACTGACCCATCACTCTGTTGAAAAGTGAGTCTGCTCTTGTATTTTACTCAGGATTAGGGCTTTCAGTTGCAACATCTTTCCCAGTGGAGATCCACACACAATCGTTGCTAAACTATTGCATTATGATACTGTGCCAGTTTGGCTCAGCTTCATTCTGTATTGACACAACCTCACAATGAAAACGTTGCAATGTAATGTCAGGATCTTGGAGTGTGGTTTTGTGGCTCTCTGTAGTTCTTTTTAAACACTGTCTTGTCCACTTTCTTCCAACATCTTTTCTAGCTATTGGGAGGGATCTTTTCAGTGTTCCTTTCCTTAATGCATTTGGGTCCACTCCACCTGACTGTCTTGTGTTGAATATGGAGAGGTACGCGAGGGGGATGGCTGCAATGAATGACAGTCAATTCATTTTGCCTGAGTTCAGACAATGCGGTGGGTGAGAGAGATGTTGGTTTTGGAGAATTCTGGTCTGATTCTGAAGAAGCAGTCTTTGTAGTTCGATACTGTATAATTACTGTAATAATGTACTGTAATTGTCAATTTAATCACACTTGTGAGAAATCTGCATAATTACATATTTGTTGCAGGGACTAGGCTCTTGTGTGTATGTTCAATATTGACTCTGGCTGAGAGAAGGATCAGATTTTAATTTCTTCAAGAGAACTAATTTGGCTTACTTGCTGAAACAAGAAGCTGGTATTCTAGTGTAATTCTAGCTACATCATAGTTAAAACTGAAGCTAGTGTTCTATTATAAGCCCAACTTTAATACCCCTTCTTTTCCCCAAAAAGCAATAGATCTTCCTGAAATTCCCCATGCTGCATCTCATGTGAGGCTTGACTTCCTCTTGGAAGCGGGATTTAAAAATTCATTTTTAATCTTTTTCTCTAAAAGTTTGTCTTAATTTGTATTATTTAGTTGTATCACTGTATCAAAATAAATACCCTTATTATTGGGTGAACTCATTTTATAATATATGTAACTCACCTCCTCTTATTGGTGAGGTCTCTTCCTCTTTGGGGATTACTAGATAAAAATCAGCAAGTTTAATTCTAGCTAGTAATGAATAGGAAGCCAGTGTAAATGCAAAAGTGCTTGGGTCATGTTCCTGGAAAGAGTACAGTGTAACAAAAGAGATGCCAAATTCTGCATCCGTGTCATTGATTTGGAGCCACTTTGCTTCGTTTCACAAACCTACAAACTTGGATTATATTCTATTGGCCTTGCTGACAAAAAATTCTTATTTCTTTGGAGGGGAGGTTAGCAAAAGTATCAGCACGTACACCAGACCAAGCGCAGCAAGGAAAGGGTTAATGGGCTCCTTTAAAGAGGGATGAAATGCATCCTAGAATACTCAAGGAGTTGATAGCTAATGGCTCAGATACCTTCTCTATCATCTTCAAAAAATCATGGAAGTCGGGAGAGAGTCCAGAAGTCTGGAAAAGGGGCAAATATTGTGCCCAGCTATAAAAAAGGGAAAAAGGAACAACCCAGGAAACGATATACCAGTCAGCTTAACTTCTGTTCCAGAAAAGATAATGGAGCAAATAATTAAGGAATCCATCTGCAAACATCTGGAAGATAATCAGGTGATAAGCAACAGCCAGCATGGACTTGTAAAGAACAAATCATGTCAAACCAATCTGATAGCTTTCTTTGATAGGATAACAAGCCTTGTGGATAAGGGAGAGGCAATGGATGTGGTATATCTAGCCTTTAGTAAAGCATTTGATACTTATTAAAGGTTCAGTCATGCTGGAAGGGCATAAAGAGTGGGGTTCCATCGGGGTCAGTTGGGCAACTGGTTCTGTTTAATATCTTCATCAGTGGTTTAGATAATAAGCGTATTCTCTATGCTAATAAGTTTGCAGATGATACCAAGGTGGGAGAGGTTGCAAGTGCTTTGGAGAATAGGGTCAAAATTCAAAGTGACCTGGACAAACTGGAGAAATGATCTGAGGTAAATAGAGGGAAGTTCAATAAAGACAAATGTAAGTACTCCACGTAGGAAGAAACAATCAGTTTCTCACATACAGAATGGGAAGTGACTGTTTAGGAAGGAGTTCGGCAGAAATGCATCTAGGAGTCATAGTGGACCAAGGGCTAAATATGAGTCAACAGTGTGCCACTGTTGCCAAAAAAGCAAACATGATTCTGGGATGAATTAGCAGGAGTGTTGTGAGCAAGAAATGAATAGTAATTCTTCTGCTCTACTCTGCGCTGATTAGGCCTCAGTCGAGTTCTGGGCACCACATTTCAAGAAAGATATGGAGAAATTGGAGAGGGTCCAGAGAAGAGCAACAAAAATGATTAAAGGTCTAGAAAACATGAGCTGTGAGTGAAGACTAAAAGAATTGGGATTGTTTAGTTTAGGTTAGACATTAGGAAAAAATATCTGTCAGTGTGGTTAAACACTGGAATAAATTGCTGAGGGAGGTTGTGGAATTTCCATCAGTGGAGAGATTTAAGAGCAGGTTAGATAGACACCTGTCAGGGATGATCTTGATTAGTGTTTCCCAGCTGCGGTCTGGAGAATTGCACTGGCTACGGCGCATTGCCACGCCACCTCCACATGGCTGGATGGGCTTGGTGGGTTCCCTGTAAGCTGTGCAGCAGTGTGGCCGCACGGCTGCTAATTGAGCTGGTGTGTTGTGGCTGGAGCTGGGGCCATGGTGAGGCTGTCCCTAGTGGGGCAGCCTCACCGTCGCCCCGGTTCCAGATCCGGCGGCCACTACGCCACGTGGAGGGCACCTGCTCCGGGGGCCGGGGCCACATTGTGGGTGCTCCGGCAGCCGGGGCTGCATAGATGGTGGCTGCGGCTAGAGGAGTCTCCTGCCCTGCTCCTCGTGCGGGAGGAGAGACCAAGGAACCAACTGCCCCGCGAGCCGGCTCTCCTCCTGCTGGTGCTGGTGCTGCCAGGCGGCTCCTTCCTTCCTGCTCAGCGGGAGTCTCCCCTGGCCTCCAGCTGCTCCCAGCTCAACCTGCCCATGCACACAGGGACCTGCCGCCACCCTGGGGGCTGGCTTGAGGACCCCCCCCCAGTGGGGGCAGCCAGGGCTGAGCAGGGGCCACCACTACCCCGGTGACTGGGGTGGGGTGAGGGAACAAGGCGGGGAAGCCCTCTGACTGAAATCCGTGCCACTCAGCCCAGCGTCTTCCCAGCTTGGTCCTCTCTTTCACTTGTGCTCCTTGCCCCCTTCTTTCCCTTCCCTTCTCCATCTCCCCCTCCCAATTCCCTTATGGTGTGTGTACAGATGCAATGTAAAATAACACGCGACTGCTTAAAAATTACCATAAAGAATATGCAAATGTGTCTATACCAGTCCACCAAAAGCTTTTGAGTTTGCTGGTTCGTGATATAAAAAAGGTTGGGAACCACTGATCCAGAAGGTGCTTGGTCCTTGGTCCTGTCGTGAGGGTAGGGGACTGGACTTGAAGATCTCTTGAGATCCCTTCTAGTTCTAGTCTGATTATTTTGGGGGAAAATTCAGGATCTTCATTAAGGTTGGCCAAAAGTATGGGTATTAGTGTTACAATCTGCAAAGCTTTTCAGTACAGATTAAGAATTTGAGAAGTCGTTTGTCCAAAGATAGCTGATGCCAGTAGTTTTTCAGATTTTTTCATTTGAGTAGTAAACGACGTTCCCTCTAACTTTTTCCGTCTGTGTGCAGAATAAATTTGGTTATGTGCACCAATGCATTTGTGGATGTGCACCACCAGCAGCAGGGCTGTCCTTAGGCTTTATGTGGGCCCTATGTAGTCCTATTAATCTGGTGCCGCTATGCCCAATGGCAGCTAAGGGGGGCACTTTTTTAAAGAGATGTGACTTCAGCAACACACTAATGAAATAATTTTAAAGCAAATTTTATACTAAGGTCCCGTAAACTTAACACAGTAAAATTCAGAAACCGACAGTAAATACTTCAGGCAAATTCCTGTTAAATGGCTTCATTACCACTCGAATGAAGAGGTTCAGTGTTCCGCTAAAAGTTGTGGCAGGCTTTTTTACTTTTAACTAGATCTTCTCCAGAGGAAGCAGAGCCACAGAACAGGGATAGGAAGAGGTGTGTGGGTAGACATTAAGACCCAGTGGTGCCTGAAGTTTTCAGGTGCCTTATGCTATGCAACTGCATATTCTTTGTGAGTAAGGACGGCCCTGACCAGTAGAAACAAGTTGTGGGTGCTCTGCTAATCCACTGGGCAGCATTGGAATTTCTCTTGGGTGGCTGCCTAAATGCACAACTTACAGGCAACACTGAAGCAATTATTAATTACTTCTAAGGCTACTATATCAAAACTACCTATGAAATATAGTAATAGTTGAGCAATCTAAAAAAAATCCTGACCTGAAACTAATTCTTGTTTTTCATTTTTGTCCTTAGATTTTTTTTTTTTTTTTAAGGAAGTAATTAAGAAAAGCACAATGGAGTTTTATGAGACCACCTATTTTATCATCCTCATTCCTTCAGTGGTTATCACAGTCATCTTCCTCTTCTTCTGGCTTTTCATGAAAGAAACATTATACGATGAAGTCCTTGCAAAACAGAAAAGGGACCAAAAGTTTCTGCCTTCTAAGACGGACAAAAAGAAAACGGAGAAGAAAAAGAACAAAAGGAAAGAAGCTCAGAATGGGAATCTCCATGAGTCGGATTCTGAAAGCACACCTCGGGAGTTTAAACTGTCTGATGCCCTGGCTGGAGACGAAGAGCATATAGTTCCTGTTCCCTCAGGTCTAACTGAAGCACCGAGCAATGTCAGAGAAAGGAAGAAGAAGGAGAAGAAACATAAGATTGTGCAAGAGGAGCACGTGGGTAAGGAATCGGAAGGATCCAAGCCCACAGGCAAGAAGATTGAACCCGTTCCTGTTACGAAACAGCCAACTCCACCCTCTGAAGCAGCAGGATCGAAGAAGAAACCTGGGCAAAAGAAGCCGAAAAATGGAATTGGTATCTTCTATTATTTGTATAACTTGCATGCCAAAACTGTGTTCTGCTTATTGCAAGGCAACGTGTGCATGTGTTAGATATCAGAGCTGTTTGACCAGTTCTGCACTGGGCAAAAGTGTGTTTTTAAGGTTGTTTGCTTTTTCCATATTTCATCTGGCAGCGATGTCTTCTACCCCCAATACTTATTTCTCTCTCCCAAAATTAGTGAGAAATGGAACTCTTATCTCCTAACTCTGCTTTGTTATATAGTTAGTTAAATTGGTCTTAAGTTTTTAAAGGTTTCATTACCTAAAAGACTTCAGAAAAAACATTTGTTAGATGCTCTCTGGCATCCTGCTATCCCAAAATGAGACCCTAGGACAGGGGTGGGCAATAATTTTTGCCCGGGGGCCACTTCAAAAATGTTCGAACATTTTTGAAGTGGCCTCAGGCCACCCCAGAAGGGGCGGGGCCTAAATGGGAAGGGGCCATGATTGATCTGGGGGTTGGAGAGCCCCTTTGCCCCCCCCTTCCCACTATGCACCCATGCCCTGGAAGAGGCTTGGAGTGCTCCCCCAACCCCAGGCCAGTCAGGGCCTGCAGGCAGGGGAGCATGAGAAGCTTCCTCCTGCCCTGAGAAGAGCATGTGGCACTTTGAAGTGCTGCGGGCTCCTTGCAGGGCTGGGGCAGGGCGAAGGAAGCATCACGCAGCTCCCCCCGCTCCCAGGCCCTATTGGCCTGGGGGCAGGGGAGCAAGCGAAGCTTCTGCTCTCCCCCCTGCCCTGTGAGCAGTGTGCGGCGCTTCAAAGCACCACGTGCTCCTGGCAGGGTGGGAGGAGGCTTCGCATGCTCCCAGGCCAATTAAGGCCTGGGGCGGGGGATTGTGTGAAGCCTTCTCCGCTCTGCACCCGCCCTGTGAGCAGTCTGCGGTGGGGGCAGAATGGATGAAGCTTCGGGCGCTCCCTTGCCCCCAAGCCCTAATTGCCCACCCCTGACCTAGGACATGAGGGAGACCAAGTGGGTGAAGTAATATATTGGACCAACACACACACCTTGCATTTCTCATATCCAGGGTTAGAACATGGCTACAACACTACTGCAAACCCTACATATAACAGCTGCTCTGACAATTCATTTAGCTTTAAGCACCAGGAACTTTATGTAAGTTGGTTACTGCGAAGTCAGATACCTGCAATAAGAACTCTTGCCGCTGAGTAACTATCTTGAAACTGAAGGAATTAGAAAACTTCTAATAAATGTATTCACTTCATTTGCTTAAATATGAATAATAGTTTAAAATACCCCAACTCTTAAAACAATTCAGAATAAAGGACTTGACGTTTTTATATGCAGCTGTAACCTGTTACACATGGAGTGGGGGGTGGGAAAATGACATTGTTGGCTTGTGGTTTAGAATAAAAAGACGATGTACTAATACTACAGTGGGGCTCTAAAGAGCTTTAAAAAACTATCTTTGTGGGCATGGCTATGAAATGTGGTTTGAGAAGACTGTTTTGAGGGGAACCACAGTTAACTTTTGTCCTTGGAGTACAGAAATTAATGCTATACCCTGTTGTGCGTTCCAGCTTTGAAGGGAAGATCATGTAGTGTACTGGCTCCAAAAAGAGAACTGAGTATCTATTAAAAGAAACCTTAAAAGGAATAGTGGTAATATGGGACTTTTATTTCTGCTTCTATCAGTTCTAGCACTTATTGAGAGGGGACAAGTGAATTGTTTGAGGGTGGCAGGAAAAACTTGCTGAAAATGAGCGTTTACCTTTTGCAACAAAAAAGGAAATCATTTTTGCTTTTGTACTGCAATGCATCTTGATGGGAATTGTTAAAACTAGAGAGTGCCAATTGCCGTTTGTTGCAGTCTTCGGTTTCGCTGAATTGTGTTCTGCTTGCATGTGTGACTGCCTGTGTCTGAAGACATCAAATCTAGTGGCGTTGTTGCTGCTGTTTGTTTCAACCTTGTATTGTCTTTGGGTTTAACTTGGCTTTATTACGTGTGCATGCAGAACTTTAATCAGATTTAAAGTTCAGACACAAGTGTCTTCAGTCTGGAATGACTTCACTGCTTATTGCAGTTTTTAAATGTAGTTCTTAGTAAATAGAGAAGTGCATGTTTCTCTCATATCCTTTTTGTAGATGACCAGGATTCAAAGAGTGAGTCATTTATGTCTCCCACGAAAAAACAAGACCCACTGCTATTCCAACATGAAATAAAACAAGAAAGTGCATCAGGAAAGAAGAAAGTTTCTACGAAGAAACAAAAAGTTGATAATGGTGAGAGAGTAATTTTTTAAATACTAGCTAATGATCTTTGAACTATGTGAACAGGTATACCAAGTAGCACAACCAATTTACTTTCCCTAAGATGGGGAAAGGAGTAAAATTTTTAATCAAAGTAGGAATTTCATAGGCTTGAGACCTTTTAATTTCTTTAAAAGAAAAAAAGATTCAAAATGGGATATTGCTTTAGGATTAAAAGCCTACCTAAGCCTTAGGTAGAAGTCATTAGAAAATCTTCAAATTTCAGGTACTTTCTCTCATAATACAATTTTTGTTTTACCCAACACACAAGTCAGTGCATAGCAACCTGATGGCACGGAGACTAAGGTGGTTGTTTAGGATTCAGTGAAGAACTTTGTATAGTTGGGAACATCCACAGTTCTGTTAGGGGTAATAAACCCTAGTGTTTCAGAGAATATCTTAGTGAAACTGACTCTGTTCTGCAACTGTGCTAGGCCCTATTGCTCTCCTTAGTGTATTCTGACTAAACAGTTCAGTTTGCTCATGGGATATTGCATATAAAATAGATCAATACGTCTCAAATTTAATAGTCTTTTTTTTCCAATCTGAAACTTCATTAATGTTGAACACTCTAGGCTGTTGCAGCCATAGGAAGTCAAGCCTCATAAGTTACATGTGGCTATTTCATTAAAGTGAAATGAAAGTTGGAATATGAGTCAGTTAATTTATCTGCTGGTCAAGTGCTAAAAGGCAGTATTGACAAATGCAAATTAGGTTATTAAATCATTGTTTGAGCTATTCATTTGATTAGCTAATTGAACAGCTGTGCTCTGGTTATTCATCTGTGGTGAATAATAGAAATGGAGTGATATGAAACTCTAGCTTATGGAATTTTTCAAGGGGCCCAGATGTGTCTGTTTTCATTCACCTCTATCTAGTATGAGATGCTTATGTTAAAGATAATTATTACCTGACACTAACACTTTCTGTGGAACTCTAGTTGCAACTTCAGTGGAAGAACCTCTTATTCATGCAACTACTTACATTCCTTTGATGGATAACTCAGAGCCGAACCCTCTGGTGGAAAAGAGAGAAGTGGCTGATGTGGCAAAGCAAGACGTAATTGAGGGGATCCAGAAAAGCAGTGCTAAGAAACTGAAGAATGAAACTGATAAAGGTAATGTAACAAAGAGCCAATATTCTCAAATTATAACCTCCATTGTGTGTGAAAGTTGCATTAATCTGTTGAGCTGAAGAGACAAATGTTTAACTCCAAACAGAATGTCCCCATAGATTGTTCATGTTCAGATAGAAAAGCAGATGTTGTTGCTCTTAATCTTTGGGGGGAAAAAACCCTGTTTCTTAATCTCTGAGGTCAGGTCTACAGTGTCAGAGAAAATTGATGCAAGAAATGCAACTCCAGCTACGTGGATTGCAGAACTGGAGTCGATGTACCTTGCATTGATTGATTTTTTTTTTTTTTTTTTTTTTTTTCCTGGGGTGGCCCCACAGTGGGAGATGGATGAGAGAAACTATCCTATTGATTTCTCTTACTCCTTGCAACAGTAGGTCCTTTACTAGACCCACTAAATCAAACTATGGAGGATCGATCACCACATCAATCCTCCAGTTATGTAAAGAGATGGCCTGAGAATCCCCAGTCTTTTGGGGTTTTTCGGTGGCTACAGATAATTGTTTTTACACTTACTTATCTACCTTGGGATCTCTTCTTGTTTACTCCCTTGAATGTAATTCAGCAGTGGCTAATTCTTCTGTCATCTGGGATTTGTCCACCTAATTTAGAAACATTCCCTTATTTCAGTTGTAAGCTTCTTGGGCGCACGGGCAAGGTTTTCCTGTATTTGCAGGGCACCCAGTACATGTTGCTTTGAGCCAAGTTCTCTTCCGGCAGCGTCTTAACCTACTTGACTCCTGCCAGTCAGGGATTTGGGAGTTTCACTCCATGATAACAGCATTAGTGACGCCTCAAATCTAGTTACTACTTGTTATGGAGGCCTGTGGTCAAGGCTAATACAGATTTATCTGCTGACTAGAGCAGATATAATTGCTCAACATTTTCTGTTGGTCTGTGGGTTTCAAGGTTCTTTTGTTCATTGGCTTGTTTTCTTTCTAAGTACTCTCTCGTGTGCTGGTGAAACTAATTTTATCACCTGTGATTCTACCACTTCAGTGTTAGGAAACTGAAGTTGGTTTAGGTTTGACTCGTATCTCAGTACAAGTGTCAAATCTTAAAAAGCCCCTTTGGGGAGTGGGTTTGGATGCTTTGCTGTTCTCTCTCTCCTTGTTTGTTCCAAATTAATCGGCGCTCTCAAATTTCTTCACTGACATTCATTCTTGTGCTAATTGATGTTTGGTAGGTTATTGGCTATGCCAGAACTTTAGGCTGAATTTTACTAAAATTAAAGGATACATATATTTTTCTGAACTCTGTTGCCACCATTCGTACCCCCAAAGATTAACTGGATTTGACTGTTTTCTTTTATCCACATTAAACCAGGCTGTTTTCTGAGTGCTAGATGCCTTCTGTAACTTAATCTAGAAATGGATCTGTGTTAGGGTAGCCATACTTCCATCTGCTGAACACAGGACACCTGCAATGTTCCCTCTAATTTTTTATGTCCGTAAGTGGCATTAATTTTGTTGTGTCCCAATGTGGAGGTGAGGTGTGGGGGAGTGGGGCTGAGGGGTTTGGAGAGTGGGAGGGGGCTCAGGGCTGGGACAGAGGGTTGGCGAGTGATGACTCTGGCAAGCTCTGGGATGGGGCTGGGGATGAAGGGTTAGGGCGTAGGATGCCCTGGGGCTGTGGCAGGGAAAGGATTTCTCCCAGCTCTCTCTGTCCGCAGCAGCACCTGAGCTGAGGGAGAGCATCTCTCCTCCACTGCAGTAGCCCTGGGCTGAAGCTGGGCCTGCGGGGAGAGGCACCTCTCCCTCGCTGTGGCCCAGCATGCCCCAGTTTGCTCCCTACCCCTCTGCTCTGTAGGCCCCTTTTGCCATGCATCTGCATGGTTCTTGATAGTCTGCTGAGTGGCCATGCAGCTTAGAGGGAGCTTGGGACACCTGGTAAAATTGCTCGTATGCAAGCGGGCGCAGTGGCAATCCATAACTATGCAGCGCGAACGTTTAAACTGAGCATCGCGTCGACTGAGCCCTTGTTCAAAAGAGAGACTGTGCAGTCGGATTCTTTTTTTTTTTTTTTTTTTAAACGCTGCATCTGTGAGGTGAAGGGGTGTGTGACTGACCCACCCGACCCTCCCTGCCTGATGTTCTCTGCCTCCATGTCTGGCTGGGCCCGCAGGACTGAACTGCCTCTCCTGGTACTTGGCATGCATCTTGGTGAGGCAATGCCGCGGAAGGGGGCACGTAGAGTCACAGATGAGCTTCCCCCCTCCAGGCTTCTGCCAGGGTTCACACCAGAACATAGCCAGCTGCAGCCTCTCAGCCCTGTGCAGGAGGAAAGGGATGGAAACTGTTTCTAGCCACAGGGGAGGAGGCAGGGAGGAGAGGATGACTTGGCTTGTGTCTTTGCAGAGCTCCTCTTTCCCCTCCCGGTGTGGATGGAAGCAGCTTGTCCTTTCCTGCCCACACAGCTTCAGAACAGCTAACTCCTCCAGCCTGCTGCTGGCCACTGACCTAGCCCAGCTGCCTCCTGCGCCCTGGCTACAGCGTGGGCAGGAAGGGGTTAAGGATGCATTGTGCACCAGGGCCCAGGGAACCTGACTGCAGGCGCTTCAGTTAAAGGGCCAGAGAGGTGGCTTAGCAGGGGAGGGTACCTAGGGGATGGAGCAGCTCCGTGGGGGTAGGACCTGGCATGGGTGATGAGGGTGCTAAGGCACAGGGAGGGACGCTGCACTAGAGCCTGCAGGATTGGGGTGGGAATAGTTTGAAAATCCCTTAACCTAAATGCTCTTCTACCGAGTGTACTCCCGTTTCATGTGCTGGTGTTTGTGTTCTCCAGCCTGTTTGGTTGTTTGACTTGTGGCTGGTGACTTCCTATAATTCTACTGAGCGTGCAAATAGTGATAGGAGTTCTGGCAGAACTAGACTCGCAAGAGTCAGCTGGGTGGCTTCGTTGTCAGATTCTGTTCTGAATATACAGCATGTTGTCCTCGTTGAGTACTTGATTCTTTGCTGCTTAATTTCAGGGTGAAATGTTGTCACACACCGGAATGTGCCTACATACATGTATTATTTTGGAGCATAATAAATGAATTCACAACTGTGAAAATCTCTCTAATTTAATTGTAGAAAACGCTGAAGTTAAGTTTAAGGAATTTCTCTTGACTATGAAGAGCATGATCTTCACTGATGATGAGGCCTTTTGTGTGGTTGAGCTGCTCAAGGAGAAATCCAGTGTGATACAGGATGCCTTGCAGAAGGTGAGCACAGTAAGAGCAATATTACTGTTTGTGTTTAATGCAAAGGTATTTGGAAGAAGCACTGTCAAGTTAGCTAGACCAAAACTGTGACTTGGCTGAATAAAGGTGTGTCATGAAGGTCCTGCATTCATCTCCAGAACTTCTCTCTGTCCAGTCAGTCAGCGCTGTGTTTGTACACATCAGTTGTCAGCAGTCCGTATGTGTGTGCCAGCTATCATACTGGAGACTGGCTTGCTAGGCTGAGAGTTGGCTTTGTGTGCATATATAAATGAATGTTGGAAGGGTTTGAGGGGAAACAACATGCATTTCAGAAGGCAAGACCTACAAGAGGAGGCACTGCCAAAGCAAGCCCATTTTCTAGTCCTGTTCTTTCGCGTGGGGATGGTAGAATGGAGCTCCTTAGGTTGCCACAGGAACTTAAAGAGGTTGGGTGAATTTGGGCAGGTGACAGGAAGGCAGACTGAGTCAAAAGGAACAAGGAAATGGGCGCTTATCACACCTGGAGAAAGATCACTGCATCCACTTGGAGCAGAGGTTTGCTTGAAGTGGAGCCAGGCCTTATGTAAAGTGCAACTCCATTACTTTTGGCCCCCAGCAATTTTACTATAAGTCTTGAAGATCATTTGGTAACTTGTCCCCTGCGAAAAATCTAATGGGCTACGGAGGCAGCTAATTCTGGTCTTGGAAACGGAGAATGTGCTTCTGCATCTTCAATGTGTTCTAGAAACAGGAATCGTCATATTCAGTCAGACCGTGGCTTATCTGGTGTAATACAGTTGATGCTTCAAAGGAAGGTGTAAAATCCCAATAAGCATGCTGTTGCATCACTCTTCGTTATTTGGAAAGATTTCTCTGTAAAACGAAGCTGTCAGTGGAGTGCATTGGAGTGATACCCCTTATACATTTTCATGTGTGAGCTGTCTCATGATCATTCATATAAATATCTAAACCTTCTCAAATCCAAGCAGGCTTTTTGCTTTCATAGCTTTGGCAGTGGGTTCCACATTATATGACATTTGTCTTTTTTTTTTATAAGCCTTTACATTTGTTGCCTTCTGCTTTATTTTATATTTTGATGTTTGTTATTGCGGCTCCCCTTATGTCATCTCCTATGAATTCTGAAAATATTCTGGATATTTTAAACCTTTCGTGGATGTTTTTCTGTGCCTAAAATCAAGTCACTAACCTAAACTTTTATGTTTCTACTACATTCTTTTTGGAATGGGGAGACCAGAACAGAACACTGGAAGGTGTCAGTGTAAAATCAACACTTATAATGGTGATAGAATGCTACTGAAAATTTGTCTCATTAATACGGCCTAGCCTCTAATTTGCATGATGTATGTCTATTTGTTGATATGAAGGGAGCTGTTCAAAACATTGTACAAGTCTTGGCTTCTACAACCCAGTAAAACTCGGTGAACGTTAACTTTTTTAGGTGAAAATGTAGCTATGATCTAATCAGTAGCACATTGTTTTTGGGGAGGGGAGTGTAACCGCCACTGGGCAGTTTCGAACATGGGATCTCTGGAGCTTAGTGTAGGAGCTTCTACAGCTTGAGCTATAAATCCAGCTGGCTCTGTTGGGGCTATAGGGCTCACTCATTCTTATCTCTCTCTGTAAATGGTCTAAGTGCCACTACATGGGATAGTGAACCACACCCACTAGGTGAGTGGGTTACATATGCACAATATGCATTTCCAGAAAAGCTCCATTTTTTTACTGTGTACTTTATAGTGGACAACTAAAGTAATTGTGACCCTCTGACTTTGCAGAAGAAAGCGGGAAATATTGTTGTCAGTTAATTTATCCCATGAAGAAGAAACTTGCTTTGTATTGGAGCTGCAACCAAACAAATGGTTTTCTTTATTTCCAAGTATTCACTTAACAGCTACCTTTCTCTTTGCCACAAACACAAAATGAAGATGGAGCCATTAATGGAGAAGTTTCAAAGAAAACTGGATATGGATCTCCAAGATATTTCACCAGTTATCAGACTTAATCTAGAAATTGTCACGTAGTCACAAAAACATTTACTACGTTTGCCATCTGTCACATAAACAGAGTTTGGGAGTGTCTGTGTGACAGAGGTCACAGGCATTTGTCAGAGCTAGAATTTGCCCCGTTGCCTTTTCCTCCATTTTGTTTGAAGTTTTACAATAATATCTAGGGCAAGTTTGAGTTATATGCTGCAGAGTAATATTCTGGCAAGTACAATATTGTTGCTGCCATTGTTGTACGTGGAGGGGGAATTCCAGGCCCATGTTTACTTTAATGGGTGGTTAGATGCTGAAGGAAACAGAGCTTGTTGTGTTGTGAAAAAGTTATGTGCTGCTACTACTTCTGTGGATAAGTTAGGCTGACCTCAGAGTTGGAGAATAATCTGTGGCAGTGCAGCTCCACCTGCTGAGCTGTGTGAGTTAAAGGCATCTAACAAAATTTATGAGGCCTTTTGTAGCAGACCCCAAACTCGTTCACATGCATTTCATTGCTGGTAGGTGGCTGACAGATGTTTGCATGCTGGATTGTGCAGCGATGGGCAACAACTGAAAGGGTGGGGGGGAAACCTTTCCAATCATGATGCTGGCAATTTTCAATATACACCCGAACAGATAGTACAGTAATACTTTCTGCATGTTTGATCACTTTTAATATCCCTTTGCTGTAGGCTAGTAAGGGAGATTCGGCTGCAACTGTACATCAGCTACAAGAGAGAGACAAAATGCTTGCTGCTCTGAAGGAGGAAGCTGCGGTTGCAAAGGATCAGTGCAAGCAGCTAACTCAGGTGACTATATGGAAGGGAACAGGTATGGAATGAAGAAGAAACTAACAAGGAACCTTATGAGATTTCACTCCACTCACTAGCTGTGCATTTAATGAGATCAGCATGAACACAAGTGGAGATTTTGGTTTAGAAATTAATCAAAGCTAAATCTCCCCCCGCCACCATGCCATTATTAGTGCATTTGTGTTGCTCTGGTTTCTAGGAGGTTTTCAAGGTATATCTCCATTATTTCAGTTAATGGTGGTTAATCCTGATTTTTTTTTTTTTTTTTTTTTTTAAGTTTTATGTGAGGGTCGCGTGTTTAACATAAGCATTCTCCTCATCAGTGTGCTAGGCTGGGTGTCAACTATGATGAGGTCAAATATTAAAGACGTTCATACGCCACAGTTTTCAGTTGATGCGTTTTCTGGTATCCATGCGCTCCCATGTTCCAAAGCACCATGATCAGTGGAAATCGGTGACTTTTTATGGCCAAGGCACACAAAGCTTAGATTGTTGCTTGTATTGGCAACATATGCTGCATTCAGTCTCTAACAGTTTTATTGTATAGGACGCATTAAGGATGTTAAGGACTGGTCGACTAGTCAACTATCCGATAAGCAAATGCTTATCGGATAGTCTAGTGGATTTCCTTCCCTTCCCCCCTGCTTCTATCAGAGACTGCGAAGGGTGGGGGGGAAAGGGGGGCACTTCAAAGTGGCAGTGCTGCCCCAAGCCTGTACCCGGGCTCCGTGTGGCGCTGCCCCTTTGAAACGCCCCCTTGATGTTTCAAAGGGGCAGCACTGCACAGAGCTGACCCCGGGCTTCATGTGGCGCTGCCCTTTTGGAACGCCGCCATGGCATTTGCGTGGAGCCCAGCGTCAGCTGGGGAGTCCCCAGCTGACCCAGGCTCTGCATGGCATTTCAAAGTGGCAGCGTAGCATGGCGCCCAGGGTCAGCGGGGGACTCTGAGTCCCCCGCTGACCCCAGGCTCCATGAGGGTGCTTCCACATTGAAATGCACAAGAGCCCCTGCTGGGGACTCTTGTACATTTCAAAGCTGGCACCCATGTGCAGCCCAGAGTCAGTAGGACTTCACGCTGGCCCCAGGCTGCTCGTGGAGTTCCGCATTCCTCCTTTGAAATGTGCAAGAGCCCCTGTTAGGGCTCTTTTATGTTTCAAAGGAGGAATGCGGAAGTGCCTATCGACTAGTTGAGTAGTCAATCATGGATTTCCATCGACTACTCAACTACTAAATTACTCGATATTTAACATCTTTAGGGGACACATCGCTAAGCATAGAACAGTCTCCAGACTTTCTTAATTTGGTGAAGATTTCAGAGGAAGTCAAAACACAATGAAAGTGAAGGGAATCCTTATACCAGTTAGTAGGGTGTTTGAGTAAGTTGGAGAAGAAACTCTTGTCACGGTAGCACTTGGGATAGAGTGGAGGTAGAAGCAGGAAGGCTTGAAGTGATAGGTATGGACAAGGGTTTTAGTGGGAAGGATTGATTTTTAGAAACGTAGAGGGAAAGTCAAGCAAGACACTGCAGTTGAGAGCGTGGGCAGATGGGTGGGGTAGCGCTGTATTACCAGTGCTAGTAAAAGGATGGGAGAAGAGGAAATTGGCTGGGGGGCACTGAATAGTTGTTCTCAGGGCATGTCAGACGGCACACAGGGTGTGGTGGAGAGAGCCATGGGAGTAGCACAGGGATAGCTAGAGGCTGAACTTATGAGATGAATGAGGTTTAAATGGGGAAAGGGGGCATTTGTGTTGTCTGGGGCTGCTGCAGGAGCAGAGTTAGCTCATTTTAAGGCAGTGCCACAAATCCGAACTAGGTGTAGATGGAGGAGAGAGAGGATGGAGTTGTGAATATGAACTTTGAAACACTGGTGATGAAGGTAATGAGGCCAGTTTGTCTGGCTGAATATCCAGACTGTTGCTGGCCTGCAGCTCATGCACGTACAATAAGTTTAAAGTCTTTTTTAAGGTGTGGAAAACACAGAGGCATGCTATTTCCAGACAGGTAGAAATCTGTCGCACTGAGGATAAAGGATCCCCTCCCTGGTGGGAGGCGCAGAGTGAATCGGCTAAGTGACAAAATATGCATTTGAGTTAAGTCTAAATTTCAGCTTTTAATATTTTTCTGGAGTGGAACACTGGATGAAGCGTTCAGCACATTACTCTTTCCTGATTTTTTTCCTTAGTTCAGAGGTCCCTAAATTGGGAGCTGCGTCTGCCTTTGAGGAGGTGCCCCAGCAGCTAGTCTGGGCCCCATCTTCTGTCTTTGCACCCGGGGCCCTGGCTGCCGGCCCCCGCCTTGGTCCCCTTACTCCTGCCATCCCACCCGCAACCATGGTGCTGCTCCAGGCTGGGCTCAGGGGCATGTGGACAGGAGTAAGGGTGCATGTCTGTCTGCATGACCTTGAAAAGTCCCCCAGTTCATGTTCCCATAGATGTTTTTTAAAATTAAGCCCCTACTGTGTTTCACTACATCAGACTGATTAATTCCCATTTTCCAAAGCCATTGAGTCTTTCGGTGGGATGTAAGCTCCTATCTCGCTCTCTTGAAATCTTTAATCTGAGAAAAGCAGCATGAGTAGGGTGACAAAGTTGCACCTCAAGGGAGAAAGTGGCTTTTACTGAAGTTATAAATGTCAGTAGTGCTGAGGAAATTGGGCACTTTTTCAGTAACTGAGCTAATAGAAGCTTGGCAGAAGGCTGCAGCCAACACAGTTTCCTTCGGCATGTACACACACGTGTGTCCTACCAGGAAGCTACCCTGCAAATTTTGTCTGTTTGGATGCTGCACCATCTAATAAATAAATCGACCAAATACAACTTGCCTTTTTATTGGAAATTCATAAATTTTTCATCTTGGCTATCCTCTCTTGGTTGGGAATTCATCCCGTCTGGATTGTTGAATGTTTGCTACTAGTCTGTCGAGAACCTTAGGAGCGAGTTGGTTTAATTGCAGAACACTGAAGATGCTTCTGCTCTTCCTACAAGACAAATGCCATAGCTCATATGTTCTATAATGCTGTAAAGTGTTTACACAGCAATATTTTAGTAACAGCAAAAATAGTAACATTTTTAGTTTGTATTTACCATAAGAACCATGCAGTAAGTATGCAGAATTGGATTGCGCTTGGCCGATTACTTGAGATTTAAACCTGTACTGTGGGATATAATGCTAGCGGTTATGTACTGAATGGCTCTAGCTAGCAGCAGGAAACTGAACATTACACTTGACTTGCTTTCACTTCAGCCTGACAGTTCATCTGTAATGTACAGCACATTTGATCTAAAATGTACTGTACTTTTGGAGCAGTCCAGTAACTGAGTTCTACTTCATTAAACGAATTAAACTCTGCCCTTAATTATACCTATGCAATATCAAGCTCATCAGGGGCACGCAGAGGTAATTGAGGGAGGAATTTGGCTTAATGTGTTAGAAATACTGTTCCAGTTTCTCTGAAGCAGCAAGAGACTGCTCTTTTCATTGTGGCACCTGGTTTTAACTTTAATTGTGAAATTATGTTCTTTTCTGGGTAAAGAATAACGATAATGGCTTAATCTGATGTGATTAGTAATGTATTGCCTTACAGGCCTGCCAATGGGGAAACAGGGGACAATTGTCCCAGGACCCAGCACTTCTAAAGGGCCCAGGACTCCCAGCCACTGCTGCTGGGGCCCAAAGCCCTTTGAGGCCAGGCATCTGGGTGGCGCTAATGATTGGCTGTCCCAGCTCCGCCTCTTCACCTGAGGCCCCTCCCCCCTTCTGGGAGCACAGAACTGCCCCCCCCCCCCCCAATGTTGTCCCCCTGTTGCTTTATGATTTTAGGAGGTTGAGGGGAAGGGTGAAATGAAAATTTTTTTTTTTTTTCTGATTTCCTACCCAAGGAGCTGGTTGCAGAGAAGGAGAGAAGCAACTTGGTTACGACAAAGATGAGAGAACGAATCAACGTGCTAGAAAAGGAACACGGAACTTTTCAGAGCAAGATCCATGTTAGCTACCAGGAAAACCAGGGGATGAAGATGAAGGTAAAGCTCTATGAAAGCCATTTTGATTTCATGTGTTAAGTACAAAGAGATTGATGTGAGAAATGACTTTTAGCAAGTGGTGCAAACACTTGATTTTGTTTCCATGAGAGTAAACTGCAGGTACTTCCCAGAATCTCTAGTGGCTTAGGTGAGAAATCTAGGATTAATTCTTTACAAAGATGAAGGCAGCAAGCTGCTACAGATGGCCTTTGTTTCCAAGAGGCAGATCTTGTCATATCAATTAACATACAACTTTTCATTCATTTCCGTTGTATACAAATGACCCATGGTGGGCAGCATGTCTCCTGTCAGGAGCAAAGGTTCGGAGTCTGGTGATTGCAGTTCTAGTCCGTGGCACAGACATAACACCCATAGTTCTTCATAAAGCGGTTGTGATGGTCTTATGTTATGTAATTGAAAAGTGTGTTTCTTGAGGTGCAAAATATATTTATATCATTCTGAATGACGTGCTGGATGCAAAGTATCCTTAAAAGCGAATACATCAGCGATGGGCAACCATGGCTAGTGAGTGGACCACAGGAGTTTGCCCCTCCTTAATCTGTGGGCCATAATATTGGAATCCGCTATATGCACCAACCATGACCCCAAGAATAAGATTCAATACATTAGCACATGGCATGCTGAATATTTCAAAACAAGTAGAAACGCTTTAATCATTCCTATATTAGAATGGTCATCAACTTCAAATAACAAAAAAAATGTACACTTCCTTTACAATAACAAATCCCGCTTGGCTTCTTCCTCGCCTCCTCTCCCAGGCGTGTCTCATCCCTACTCCTCCCCTTCTCTCCCAGTGCTTCTGGAGCACCATGGATCAGCTGATTTCTGCCCTATCTCTGCTCCTCCCCCTTTTTCCCAGAGCTGTAATGCCACGGAATACTACAAATCAGCTGATTTGTGGCGTTCAACCTCTGCAAGGGAGGCAGAAGAGTGGGGACAAAGCGTGAATCAGCCAATTCATGGCACCCTGGAAGTGCTGAGAAGGAGGAGGAGTAGAAGATAAGTGTGGCGCCCCTGTGCGAGAGGCGTTGGGGAAGGGGATGGGGGGGGGTGTGTGTTTGTGTGCAGACTGTGTGGAACCCTGATGGACTGCATGTGGCCATGGGTTGCAGGATGACCAACAGCAGAATACATTGATGTAGGGAGGCTATAAATCTGCCTCGCAAAACACTTCACTGAAAATCCTGGTGCATACTAGGAACATCAGTGGCGCCACGCTGCGTGAGTTCAGTGGTCTGTCTAGCCTAGTATCCAATCTTCCAACAGCGGCTGGTGCCAGACTCTTAAGAGGGAATGAACAGAACAGGGTGATTTAGGGGGGGATCCATCCCCTGTTGTCCAGTTCCAGCTTCTAGCAATCAGAGGTTTAGGGAAATCCAGAGCATGGGGTTGCATCTCTGTCTATCTTGGCTAATAGCCATTGATGGACCAATCCTCCAGTCTGCCATAAGATTTTCCTCTGAGCCATCTCAACCGTCATTGTGCTCTTTTTTTGTTAAAAGGTGACCTAAGAAAAGCTTTAGCTTCCTCAAAATCAAAGGCAATGGTCAGTCTAAGCTTTTCAGGAAGAAGTATGGCTGTATTTATACCAACTGATTGATTAAAAACTCAGATCTAAGCATCACTTCCACCCCTCCCCCCTGTGTAGCTGTAGCAATATGGAGAGAAATGTGTACGTTTTCAAATCATGTGACACATTTCCAGTATGCAGAAATATCTGAGGGCACCCTGTCATTACTGGAGCCAAGCCAAGGGATAGTTGGTATCTATGTACAGTGCACTACACAATGGGGTCCTGCATCAGGCAGAGGTAGAGGGGCCCCTTGGGCACTTCTGAAATAGAAATAATATTCTGAGCAAAGGAGTAGAAGCCCACGGAGCCAATGTAACTGGGCCCTCCCTATTTCTTGGCATTCTAGTATCACTCTCCCTGCTGGCATACTATGGGAATGAGACTGCTGTTTGGCTGACAGCCTTGTTATCTGAGCTCCCTGTTGGTTTTTGGGTGTCTTTTCTTCCTGGGATTTCTAGGGTTGTGTGGTATTGAGAGCAATTTGTAGCTCGTGTCAGTGTGAGTTAAATGTTGGCAGTCCAGTAGCTTCTGGTGGGGTGGGTGGGTGTGTGTGTGTGTGTGTGTGTGTGTGTGAAGCCCAACAGCAAATGTTTGTTGGACAGATTTTTTTCGTATATAAAATCCTCACTGAGTTAGTCATCTGACGAAACTAGTCTTGGAAGCGGTTTCAGCTGCCTTTGAAAGTTTGGCACCAGGAGAGGAGGAAAGAAACGTTAAGCTGCATGGCACTAGCCAGCTCCTCCTGTCATCTGGCTTATGGGTTGTTGGTGGGTGCTGAATCAAACCTCTGGTGCAGCCTTGTGGTGGATTTCTGACTCCTCAGACAACAGGGGCTTAGGGAAACTGTTCAGAGTGCAATACGAGTACATAAGTATCTCCAAAGGAGAGGATCTTACTTTGTTTCGGTTAGAATCTCAGGAATAAAAACAAGGCCCCAACCATTTTAAAGGACTGGTTGGTTTGTTTGCCTTATGGATCATGACTCATAGTCCATCTTCTCATTGTGGCTTGAAACTTCTCTGCATGTTTTCAGTTTAATTTGATTTCACACTTCCGAAAAATAAATTAACCCCCCCAATCTACTTTAAAAATGTCTAACAGTGTTTACAGGATCAAGTCACACAATCAGGAATGCTCAGTGGTCTGCCACGGTTGTAGTCAGGATTCACCGGTGTAATGTGCTGACAGTTCTCCTGCGCCATCAGTGATGATAACCATTCGACTGCATGTGTGTGTGCTGTGTTGACTTGTACAAGTAGTCAACACAGCAGACAGAGAGAGCCCACAAAATCAGATAAGGATCAAAGGCACCCGGCCAAGTTTATTGTCAAAGTACAGTAATAATTGTCAGTAGACTCTACAGAACCACTACGCATGTGTACCCCATAACAATGGACATGACTCAGGGACATGGGAATCCATCACTGCCTCCTAGGTTGGACAAAATCAGCCCCTCCAAGACACTGCTTTATATACAGGTACAAACAAATTCCACGTCTGTTGTGTGTTTGGGGTATTCGATACGAGAGGACCCAGTAAACACCAAAGATAAACTAGATCTCTAACTTCATTATACACAGAAAAGGAAAGAAATGCAGAGTTATATAAATTCATTCCAATGAATGGGATAGGTAGCACAGACAATAACACCTACACCTAGGACAGTACACAAGATATTTAACTTTACAGATATAAGCATACATGTACTTACTGCTATAAATCACACACAGTTCCACCGTTAGCAACTTACAATTGTTAGACGGAAGGTCGTGGCCTCTTTCTTTCCCCATGCATAGAGGCATCCACAATGCATTTGCTGGTTAGAACAGGCACCAACTTCTTAATTGCAGTGAGTAAGGGAGTGGGGACCCCTTACCCCACCCCTTCCACCGATTATGTGTTCTACACCTATATTTATACTCGCCTTGGTCGTTCTAATCATCTCTACCAATTGATTACGTATTGATATTATGTATTTTATAAGGCACCTATTATGCTCAATTCGGAGTACGTTCTGCCATGCAGGATATTGCTAAAACTATATGCACAATTAACAGTTTCGTGGCTGTACTTGGTACTTTGTGCTTATCAGAACAAAAGTACCAGTACAAGGTTGCTTGTCCTGTGTGTTTTTGACGTGGTCTCACTGTACCAAGCTTTAATCTGCATTGTTATGCAAAACAATTCCTGACTCTCAGCTCCCCTATTAACCCAAGCCTTGTCTGTGTGCTTTGGGCGCACCAGACATGAACCAGGCCTGGAGTTGTGCTTTTCAGGGGGTCTGAACTGCAGTTGAGGCAGACATTGTCAAGGCAAGGCCCTCCAGGCTTCCCTACACACATCACTCCTGATGTCGTAAGGTTGCCACCCTTTGATATTACTTAGTTACCGCCCATCACCCTGCACCTTGTGGTTTGATGAGATCATTTCTGGCCATCATGATGGCATCTTAGACCCTTTCCTGAACCTGGGTCGGTATCTCTGGGGAGTCCTTTTTAACGAGCTGGTGGCACCATCCTTTTGGATTGTGCATTCAATTTCTGACCAGTACCAGTTACTCTTTTACAGCCAGTACCTAGCACCAATTACTGTCCTACACCTGGGCCTATTACCAATTAGTGTTTTGCACTCTCAGCCCTGTTCGAGCCAAGTACTGTGAGCAGGGACCTGCCTCTTGCTCAGAGTTTAGCTTTGCTTTCTATTAGCAAGGTCTTGACCATTGTTAGCTAGGCCTCAAACCAGGCCTGTGCTACGTGGACTTTAGTTTGGTCTCTATCTTACTACAACCACTACTAGATTTAATGCTGCATTAGAAAACTGTGGCATGTGCACACAAGTGGAAACACTCTTGTATGAAGGACACATTTGCCTTATACAACTCCGCAAGCCTAAAATATCAATATGCTGTTGATTGGTGTACATATGTGTTTGTATATGAACTGCAAAACTGAAGAGCCTTCCACGCTAATTTTCTCGATCGGAGACCATTGTAAGTTTCTATTACAGGACAGTAGCAGTGTCTGACACAGCTGTTGACTTCTGTTCCTCAGAGTTTTAAAAAAATAATTTGTGATGTTTATTTCAGTTCCAGCAACTTCGCGAGCAGATGGAGGCCGAGATAGGCCATCTGAAGCAAGAGAACGGTATCTTGAGAGATGCTGTCAGTACTTCTACCAATCAAATGGAAAGCAAGTATGTTCAGGAGTTCAGTGCCTCTGAGCCATGGGGGTTTTTTTGTTTTTGTTTTTTTTCAAATCTAATGAGGCTTTCCCTGAAGTTAGTTCTCCTGGCCACTTTTAGCTATTCTGCTAATGAGTGGTGTGTGCTGCTGACCCTGTTTTCATAGCAGTGCCTTTAGAACACTGGTATATATCTATATTCTTAGGATGCATGTTCTGACACTTAATGAGTTGGGCCCCTAGGCCAAGATCTTCAAGTGGCTGTTGACTTTGGCTGTCTCAATCTGAGACCCTGTAGGTTTTTCAGTAGGAGGAGGCGTGAGACCTTCTGGAGAGCACACCTCTTTTAAAGTTGGGCACCTGGAAAGTCTAGTTATTTCTGACTCTCGTTGTCATAAATCACTGATCATCCCTACAAGAGTCTAGCTCAGGTCAAGTGATAACTGCAGCTGCTGTTCATCTTTCTTTTCCTGCTTGTGTGGTGTTGTCTATAGTACAACAGTACCTCCTTCTCTGACCTTAATGGCCTGCGAACAGGCTGCTAATCCCAAGGGGCTAGGAATGCCCGCGGCCTGTACTTGGTGCTGTACCAAGTTGGTTGGCTTCAGTGTAGGGATGTAATAGTGTAGTCGATTAACTGATAAGCAAAAACGTATAGGTTAATGCTATAGACTGCATGCATTTACACCACCCCCCACCCCTCCCACACACACTTGCCACTACATTTAGCAGCAGGCTGGCCAGCAGCCTGGCTCAGTCATGGCTCACTCTGGGTCCAGGACTACCCCCACTGCGGCTTTACATTTAAAGTGTATTAAGAGCCAGGCGGGCAGGCAGCCTAGCTCAGTTCCAGCTCGCACCAGGTCTGGGAGCTCAGACCCCCCTCAGACAGGGATTGCTGCCACCCTGTGCTGCTGCCTCTTTATCAGAGGCAGCAGCATAGGGCAACAGGCAGCCAGTCCACAAGGGGAGCTGTATTTTAAACTGGTTCCCTTCGCGGACTAGCTCCCTCCTGCCACCCCGCACTGCTGCCTCTGATACAGAAGCAGCAGCGCGGGGTGGCAGGGGGGCTCCTCAGAAGTGGAGCTGGAGCTCATTGGCTGCCGGCCCTGCCCCAGGGGACTATAGAATAGTCAGCTAACTGATAAGAATTCATGAGGTTACTCAGCTATTCAATTAACTGATATTTAACATCCCTATTTCAGTGTAAGGTTAGTGTGGCTTGTTAAGTTTGGGTTCCCCAGAGACCGCCCCCCCTCGCTGGATGCAGTGCGGGTCCCAGCAGACGCGTCACAGGGGCATACTTCCAACCCAATCCCCCTCCCCTCTCCTCTCCTCTCCTTCCCCAGAACCACACACCTCCCCTCCCTGCTGTAACCCAGTCCCCTTTCTCCCCCAACCTTATGTCCCGGTCCCATCAGACACCACCGCTTGAAATGCAACCCCCACCTTTTCAATGGGAAAAATTGACCCTGCATAACATGTTTTCACTTAACACGATCATTTTCTGAAACATATCTATAGTGTTAAATGAGGAATTACTGTATCTATCTCATTGAACTGGAAGGGACCTTGAGCGGTCATTGAGTCCAGTCCCGTACCCTCATGGCAGGGCTAAGTACCATCCCTGACAGATTTGCCCCACATCCCTAAATGGCCTCCTCAAGGATTGAACTCACAACCCTGGGTTTAGCAGGCCAATGCTCAAACCACTGAGCTATCTTCCCCCCCAATCAGGGCTTTTTGTGTTTGGGGGCACCCAGACATGTAGCTGCAGTTGACAGGATTTGAGTCACACACATAGTTGCTTTCTGTGCGTAATTTTGGACATATTCTGAAATTCGAAGTACTTCTGTTACCCCATGAGAATAAATGCGTATTAAAGACTGCTTCTAGAAGTACACTTTTGACTTGGCATTTGAATGTATGCTGATGTTTCATTGACTTGATCCTTGTAATCTTAAGCAGTTGCCGCTCACGTCATGAAAAACCAGTCATTGTTATTTTTTTAGGCAGTCTAGCGAACTGAACAAATTGCGTCAAGATTGTGCTAGACTTGTGAATGAACTGACAGAGAAGAACAATAAATTGCAACAGGAGGAGCTCCAAAAGAAGAATGCAGAGCAAACAATTGGTCAGCTAAAGGTGACTTCTGTTTTCTTTACTCCTCTGCAGTTACACTATGCCCTTAGCAGAGCCTATAATTCTTTGAGTGGGGGAAATCTGCCTCTTGATATTTTAGGATCTATGAGAAATTTGAGAGGAAATGTTAACGTAGCTATTGCCTGTAGGTATTAGTTCTGTATTTAATCTTTCTGTGTCTGATAAAAATGGAAAATTACAATTGGCAGAAAATAGCAGGCCAGCATTTGATGCTTCCTTTCTAGATGAACTTTGAACATTTTGGACTTTGGTGATTATGAACACTGTTATGTAACAGTACTTCTGCAGACAATTGCTGCCTTCTAAAATAAATTTGTGTTACTTAACTCTCTGAATGTATTTGAACAGTCAAATTGTGAATGGAATAGTATCCTGTAGTAACTTACATAGGAAGCATTGCCCCAATATGACTTGCAAATTATGTAAGTGTCCTTTTTGTTTTTGTGGCTGGAGTAATTTATTCAAATCTGTCTGTCATATCAAATATAGAAACAACATGCTATAGCTGCTAAATTAGTTAAGCTAGTTTTACTGACCTAGAATGTGTCTTTCTCCCATTCCTTTTCTTTGATAGACCAGTGGGCACTCTTCTTCCTATGTGGACATATATTTAAAAACTAATTCTGTAAAAAGAAAGCTAAAAATTTCAAAGCTAGTATGCTGGTAGAAAACTTGTTACTAAAAGAAAATCAATTTGCACGGAAAGAACCCATGAATCTCTGTTGCTGGAGAAGTGGTGTCACTTAATGAGTGACCTTTCCCTTTGTTGTAGAAACCTGTCTATTAATGAGCTGTGGCTTGGAATTCAGTTCAGAGTTTGGGTTACAAAGCTGTTGAAATAGACCAGATGGGTCTAGGGTGAGGTCTGAGTGCTGGATGTTTGCCTTTGCTGTATGTGCAAGGGAGGGACATATCCTACGTTATATTGGATTGAGACTATAGGAACATCACTATGGATGGTGCACACTAGAAACTTGCCTCACTGTTGATGTGTTTCTCAGGGATTTGAAAAATCTGCACCCCTGAGAGCGCGAGCTGTGTCAACCTAACTCCTGGTGTAGACAGCTCTAGGTTGATGGGAGAATTCTTCTGACAACCTAGCTACCCCTTCTTGAGGAGGTGGATTAGCTACAGTAATGAAGAACTCCTGTTGCTGTATTGAGTGTAGCTACTGATGTAGCCTTTTAAGTGTAGACATGGCCAAGAAAGTAGAGATGCACTCTGTTCAATAGCTCAGTATTTCCTCTCTTCCAACTCCCACTTTCAATTTGAAGGTCCAACAGCAGGAAGCGGAGAGGAGATTGGAGGAAATGCAGGTCTACCTCAGGAACAGGATAGCAGAACATGAAGCAGCGCAACAAGGTATGAAAGTGCGTTGTTTCTGAATACTACGCAGTATAGCCGTTCCTCCCCTTTCCTGCATGCAAAAAAGATATTGGGTAAATAACGTTATGAGCTATAGAAGGTTTAAAGGAAGTGGTTCATTCAATGTATTCTCTGGCTCCTCCAGCTGACACCTAGGAAAAGTGTGTTTTCATGCGGTGTCTATGACATGGATTATTTTAAGCCCATGTCTACACTACTACAGAAAGTTGACCTAAGGTGGTATTCATGTCACTGGAGTCAGCGTACCTTAGGTCAAGTTACTGTGGAGTCTACACCATGGGAGGTTGATTGGAGAAACTCTCCTGTCTACTTATCTATCTTTTCTTGTGGGGGCTAGAGTTCAGGGGTCAACTGGAGAGTGATCTGTGGTTGATTTGGTGGGTCTTCACTAGACCCGCTAAATCGACTGGCAGTGGGCCGATCTCAGGGTGTCTGTCTCTACTGTAGTGAAGAACTACTCTGCATTTGAAGGGTTAAGTTGGAAACTACTCCTGTGCTTACTTAGATAAAAGCTGTCTTCTATTGAGTTTTTTCCCAATGCTTTGTTTAATTAAAACCTCGGTGTTTTGCTGCAGATGTGCAGAATAAGCTTGGGGCCAAAGAGAGTGAAATCCAGAGCCTGCACAGCAAACTGACGGATACAATAGTGTCTAAACAACAACTGGAGCAAAGGATGTTGCAGTTAATGGAGGCTGAACAAAAGAGGGTGACTGCCGAGGATTCTGCGCAGTTGCAGGTGCAGGTACGGCTTTAATGTCTCCACACCACAAAGCTTGAATGAAGTTTTGTTTTAATAGAACTGAATGCAAGAATGAATACACTTGGTTCCAATGATCAGCTGGCATCCTGTAAGATGCTCTGTTGCAGCAGCATTGGAGTCAAGCAAGCAGGCTTATGCTGCAAGGGTGTATGGAGTGGGAGGGCATGGAATGTTCTTTTGTGGCACATACTGTGTTGTTTTCCTTGCTATTCTTGACTTGACTTCCAATAAGATAATTGTAATTAAAAAAAAAAAGTGTTATCCATACCATGTGATGCAAGTGTAAATCCCTAATATGCAGCTTTAATAAGAGCTAGAAAACCTCTTGCATATTTACAGTTGCTTTTCCTTTTGTGTTCTCGCACCATAAGGAGCTGATGGAGCAGGAGGCGGCTTTGAAAGCTCAGCTGCAGAAGTTTCATTCACAAATGGCAGCCCAGGTACAACGTGTCCGAAGACTCTCTACCTTTGGTCTTGCACTCTTAACTGGCTGATGCTTTTTCAAAAGCTGGTTGCAGTATTGACAGCTGGACATGCAACGTTGCATGTAGAAAGGTGCCATGTCTCCTTGGGCAGTAGAGCATGATGAAATATACTATACATTGCGTAATTCACATGAAAATCATGTCCACAATGTTAAGTTGGATGGAATAATTTCTTCAATCCAATGGCTTTTTCAATAGAGACAAAAGACGCACGATAACATTTAGTTTTTCATGTTTAAACGCACTTGCTCTGCTTTCACAGCTCATTTTTTTTTGTACAGTGTTGCTAAACACCGTGTCAGATTTTAGAGCTTCATTGGAGACTCCAGTCACATCCAGAAACTTCCTGGCTTCTGGGTTGCACTGGCTAACAATCTGACTCTACACAACCAGCTATTGAAATCAGCTTTCTTAGAAAAGCCCACTTGAACTTTGTGTGCTTTAATGCAGGCACAAATGGAACAAGTGCAGAGATTCATAGAATACTAGGACTGGAAGGAACCTCGAGAGGTCATCAAGTCCAGTCCCCTGCCCCCAAGATTCCGAGATCCCTGCCCGTGAATCCTTCATGGACACATTTGCTATCCCATCATAAAATCTAAAACCAGCAGAGACCAGAGGGAACATCTAGCCTCACTTCCTGGATAACACAGGCCATAGGGTTTCTCGGAAATAACTGCCTTTTGAACTAGAACCTCTTTTAGAAAAATATCCAATATTGACTTAAAAATCCTCCACAACCCTTGGTAGGTTGCTCCAATGGTTAATTGCCCTCCCTGTCAACGACAAATTGTAAACAACAAATTGTTCCTTCATGAATTCCTGAGTGGGGCCAGTGGTGGGGAGGTGACGGATTTGCCTGGTGATTTTGAGGGAGAGCAGGGTCTCCCTCAAAGTGTGGACTAAGTGGGGACTTGTGTAAACATGTGGAATGGCTTGTGCTGAGGTTGCTTGGGAGATTACCGGGGAGCTGTTGGCTCGCTTTGATTGTAGTCTCCCTCATAGTGTTCTCTGCCATTTAGTATGAGTGGGGGAAACCACTGCTGGTGTTGAGGGCAGATGGCAGTATTTCTCTGCGTGTGAGGATTTTGTATGGGGGGGAGCCCACTGAAAGAGAAGACTCTCTGCAGCTGTTTCCCAGTTTTATTTGGCCACGGAGCCCTTTTAAACTTGAAAGAATTTCGCGGAACCCCTAAGAATAGTCTCCTATATGGAGCAGGGTGTCGGAGCAAGCTGGGAATGCGGGGTCCTGGTGGGAGGAGGGGAGTGAGTGAGGGATTTGGGTGTGGGGTCTAGGCACAAGGGGGGATGCTTACCTGGCTTGGCACCCTGCTGCAGCAGGGAAAGCCTCCAAGCAGTAGGCTCTTGTTCCCCCAGCAGGGGGGCCGGAGACTGAGTTCAGTCCGGCCCCCCCATGCCGTGGGGATCTCAGTGCAGCTGTAGTACCAGGTCAGGCTTCCCGCTGGCGGGGGGGGGGTGTGTGTGGGTGTGTGTGTGAGTAAACCTTGACTTTCCCTGCCACACCAGACTCTGCTGCTTCCCCAGCAGGGTGGGTAGGGGCGTAGGGGGAGAGAGCGGCAGTGCACGGGGGAGAGGGGGGTGTCACAGCCCGAGTGCATCCCGAGGGGGAAGGGGAGACAGAGCCTGAGTGTGCCCTGAGGGCGGGGTGGGAGAGGAGCGGGCAGAGCCCCAGCCGAGTTCTGCGCTGCCCCTGCCGGGGTGCAGACGGCAGTTTAAAAATGCCGAGGTCAGGGAGCGGCTACTTGGCACCTCGGACCCAGCCACCTCTCCCGTCCCGGCAGCAGTGGCTGCTGTAACAAGCCGCCACTTGCATACGAAGCGGAGGGAGGCTGCGCGGCACCGGAGGCCCCATGGGACGGGCAGTCCTGTGGGGTGAGGAGGGGGCTGCACGGTGGTGGGGCAGCTGCAGTGGGTAGTGGAGGAGCCAGAGATGCACACCCCCAGAAGCCTGTCCCTGCTGCCACAGCTCCAATGGGAGCTGCCTACGGGCTCTGCAGGGGGTGTGGGAGTAGAATTTTCTCCTGGAACCCTGAGTTTCACTTCTCGGTACCCCAGGGTTCCCCAGAACCCCATTTGGGAAACACTGCTCTACAGCATTGAGGTACAACACTGTAAGAGAACTCTCGTGGTTACAGGTCCATATTGCCTGCCAATTGGCACTCAGACCAGTGTGGGCGGTGACTTTGAAACGGTATAAACTCATGTTGCTGTTCTTTGGCCAGGAAACATTGGATATTGGCCTGTGCCAGTTTCATACATCTGTAAACCCGTGCAGCCAATGTTATTTCTGTCTCCGTTTAGAAAAGGACTTTTTAGTCATTGCTTTACACTCTGCTATTTTTTGTTCTTTGCAGAGCTCTGCTTCCGTCCTGGCAGAAGAACTGCAGAAAGTGTAAGCATCCCTTCTTCTGTGTGTTTATGGAGGTGTTGCCAGCTCCATATGCAGAAACTCTTAATTCGCGCCTGGCACCTACGAGAGGGATTTGTGAAGGAAATGCTGTCACTCCAGCTTTTTACTTTCCCTTGTGTGAGATCCTCTTGGAAGCTGTGAAATTTCTTTCTGCAGTTTTACTCTCCCTGTCCCGGACTTGGAATACATAGCGTGTGGCTGTGTGCGCCGGGCAGGAGTGAGCGCCGCCCCTCCTGATGTGTATGGCCCAGTGTTTTGTGCAGGGCCATGTGAATGTTAGGACAGCCTTGGAAGCAGAGCTCCTGGAGGTGTGTCCCACTGCGGGGGGCAGAGTGCTATGATGCTCCAGGCTTTGTGCATGTCTTGTAAACTATTGGTAAGCAGTAAGACAAAGACACAAATCTCTTCATGTCCAAAACACTCTGCCAACAGGAATAATTCTAGCAGGCTTGATTTTGGGGGCCAGCATATTCTTTAAGTGTAGCTTAACACTGTCCATGCATTTGTCTGAAAGGTCTTGTTGCAAATGACTCGCCATCTCTTCTTTGTACAGAATTGCAGAAAAGGACAAACAGATAAAGCAGGTGGAGGACTCGTTAGTCAATGAACATGCCAGTCTAACCAGCAAGGAAGAGGAGCTCAAGGTATAGGAAATCCTCATGGTGAAGGAAACTGAATGACTAATGAGCAAGCTCATTACAGAAGCTTTGTGAATTTAAAGCCACAAAACCAGCATCTTGCACCCCCCTCCTCCCCGTTGCCTTCATTGATGTTCCTGTGGGCATAGGAGTCTGCTTGCATAGATATTTTCCTGGAACTGGGTTTTGGATGGGCTAGAATTTAGCTTATTGCCCTTCTCCTAGGCCTTGTCTACACCACAGTGGAAGGTCAAAGTAAGATGCGTGACTCCAGCTATGTTAATTGTGCAGCTGGAGTCGACGGATCTTGCATCGCGTTTCCGCGCTGTCCACGCAGCGGGAGGCTGACGGGAGCTAATGTTTCCGTTGGCTTCCCTTGTTCTTCATGAGGAGCAGCAGTACAGGGACACCCCTAGGGTTTGATATAGCATGAAGATCGACCGTGGCGGCATTGCTCTTCCGCGTACTGTAGATGCCCCTAGTGCCTAAAAGTAACTCCCATGGGGACCCGGAATTTAGTCATTGAGGATGCTCAGTAAAGACTAAGCAAGTTCAACCTCCGCACAATTAAGTCCAGAAAGAACAAAAAGGAGTGAACTTAATTCTTAAGTATTAACTTCATAAAATCTCGTGATAAAGAAACATAACTGTAATTTAATTTGTAGAACATAACTACTTTATAACCCACTTGCATTATCTTCACAGTTGCACATAAATGCAAATAAAAACAAATTAAATGTAAACAGATCCAGCCCCACAGAACACCGTGAAAAGAAACTCAGAGCTCCCAAAAGTTTAGGCTGAGTCTAATGTAGGGTCTTTGGCCTCCAAAGTCTATACAGCTTGCTGAATCAAAAGCTCTGCAACATCTTCTCTCCACTTGTTTGTAGAAACCTCCAAGTTTCAGACTCTCCTTCTGAAATCACTGTTAGCTAGTCAGCTAACAAAGTACCAACCAGCCACTCAGTTTAAGGAAATACTTTAAACTAAAAAAGTGCCCTGCTGCAAAATGCTTGAGGGGTCGGGGAAACAGCCTGCTTCCTGCTCCTATGGTCCAGCTTCTCCCACTTGGTACATGGCCTCTTGCAAAGCACTTACCCTGGCTACTTGTTCTCGTGGAGTCTGACCCCAGCAACAGGGAACCTGTGGGAGCGTCCCCAAAACTGCCACACCCAGGTCCAGAACCTCTGGATGTGGAGTGTTAATTATGCATCTGCCTAGCAACAGTGACCCAGCTCCAACCCAGTCCTAGCCTCTCCCAGGAGATCTCTTCAGCCCCTGTCTCCCTGCTAGGCATGTGGGTTATACCAGCCGATGAATTTCAAGGCAGTAGAGTTGCCGGGTGTCTGGTTTTTTCAATGAGGGAACTTGGGAGTGTCTGGCTATGGCGGCCTGGAGGAAGGGGCAGCCTGTAGCTTAGCCCTGAAGCAGCTCTCCCATGGCTGCAGGTGTATACCAGCTTGGGCTGCAGGGTGCGGGAGCTCACAGTGAGCAGGGTGAGGGGGCTCTCAGTGGGGATGGAACATTGTCTGGGAGGGAAGGAATGTGAGCTCCTCCCCCTCCCCTTCCCCTTCCCCTTCCCCCAGGCCAGCACTTTCCCCAGTCACGCTCTCAGGCCGCTCCAGGGCGGGGAGGGCTTGAGTGAGCTGCTGGGCAGGCTGCTCAGGGGGGAGTTGGGAGGCTGCGTCCTAGCTCACCAGCCATGCTGCCTGACTGCTGCCATGCGGCTGCAGCGCTTTTCTGACCTGCTCTCCCTGGTAATCCGCTGGCGCTGGGGTTTGCGGGTCCTTTGGAGCGTCTCAGGCTGGAGCTGAGTGGGAGAGAGCAGAATGTGTGGGGTGGAGCCTTGGGAGGAAATGAGGCGGGGCCTCAGGAGATCCCGTTTTCAGACATTAGAAAGTTGGCTGCCTTACAAGGAAGTTGGGGGTTATCTTTGTGTTAATATTAGGCTCTTAGCAAAAAGTTGAGTGTCATATTTACACTGGAGAATATGGAATGATTGAAATAATGTCTTAAAAAATGAAATGAATTTCTCTCTTTCTCTGTAGCTTATACAGAATATGAATTTATCCCTAAAAGCAGAGATGCAAAAGTTACAGGCTCTGACAAATGAACAGGTAAAAATAATCATTTTGTTAATTAATTGATGAAGTGCCAGATTCTGCCATGCACACACCTGAGTGGTACCTTACTTTGGGAGTAGCCCCACCGATACCAATGAAATGCCTCTGGAGGCAGGGTAAAAATGAGGGCTTCAGATTTGGGCTAATTAGAGAGAAATTTTGAAATTGAACTGCTAAGGGTTTTTTTAAAAAGTCTGCTTATTTAACATCCCACTTACTGGAGTAAATGGTTTTAATTTATTTTTCATATGGATTCATTTAAATTTTCAAACCTATTCCTCCAGGACTCCATGTTCACAATTGTGAATTCAGATACTATGATTGCATGTGCATTCTTGACAACTGTATAAAATAATCAGATATGCTCAATCTTTCCCGGGGTCAGTGCTAAAAATCTGGCCCTTTGGCATTTCAGTCCAGTGGCCAAGTGTTTAAAATAGTTGAAAGTGCTTTTACCTCATCAGAAGAGTGGTGGATATCTGAGAGCAGTGATGCAGAGTGCCAATTGTTGACCATATAACGTGAAGATGCGAGTGTGCAGCCTTTAAAAATGAGTGAAGAGAACGTTATTCCTTCAGTTATGCTGGAGACTAATAAAGTGAAAAAACCAGCAAAACCAACATGATTCCAGCTTGAAATATTGGGGAATGTGAGGCTGATTGAGTCTTATGATGTAATATGTTAAGACTGTGCTAATCCTCTTTCTATCTAGGCTGCTGCTGCACATGAACTGGAGAGGATGCAGAAAAGGTAGATTAAATAAAATAAATCCAACCAGCATTTGGTAAACAATTTTTGTAGGTCTTTGTTTATACCTTTGTTCATTGAATTGATGCTTTTTGTAAGAAAAGGGAAGCATTTTAACTGTTATTTACTGTCTCAGTGTTCATATGAAAGATGACAAAATAAGAGCACTTGAAGAGCAGCTACGAGGACAGCTTGCCCAGGTTTCAAACACAAGGGAAGATTTTAAGGTACTGTACTCTTATGTGGTTAGCTGATTTGTAACATTTCCTAAATGTCTGAAAGATTCTGTACCAGTGTAAACAACTACTCTGATTTGTGGAGCGGGACTATGTATTTTCAACAGTTAAGATTGTAAAGAGAAATATGTGGGAGAGGTCTAGGTTGGATATTAGGAAAAACTATTTCACTAGGAGGGTGGTGAAGCACTGGAATGGATTCCCTAGGGAGGTGGTGGAATCTCCATCCCTAGACGTTTTTAAGTCTCAGCTTGACAAAGCCCTGGCTCGGTTGATTTAGTTGGGATTGGCCGTGCTTTTGGCAGGGGGCTGGATTTGATGACCTACTGAGGTCTCTTCCAGCCCTAGAATTCTATGTGATATTGCTGGCATCCTTTCTGGAGGTCGCTGTAGTAACAGCAAGCTACACAACTGAGTATATCCATGTTAAAATCCATTTAAATGTACTAGTTGCAGCTGTGAAGATTAATGCCTCTAAAGAATTAAACTTCTGAAAAAGGGCAGCATGTTCAGTAATAATCATTACAGGCTTTTTTGAATTTGTATTTGAAACGTATATCCCCCGATGTTCGTGTGTACGTGGCTTGGATTGCTGTGGTGGTGTTGATGCGATTAGATTTTAAGAAAAAGTTGTAAATACAGGTAAAAAGATCTGATTTTTGGTTTTCATTTAAAACTTCTCATCTATTATATTGTGGCTAGGCCATTGATTAACAGGTATAGCTCTGCCAACATTTGAATTTCTTTGTGCAGAGCATTTCTGTATTGTGTGCGCACAGCGGCAAACTGTGTTTACAAAGCAATTAATGAAACCTGTCCAATGAATGTAGACCCAATATAAAGCAAGGCCTGCTTGCCATGCAGAGCTTGGATTTTTGTGTTCTAATGGTATTTCCTTCAGCACAAGTGGGATAGCAATTCTGTCTCTCTTTCCAAACAAGACTGGCTCTGCTGCGAGTTGAGAGACAACCTTAAGGTTGGCTTAAGATACACAACTCCAGCTACATAAAATACATAGCTGGAGTCAGCTTACCTTAAACTGAGCGTGGCGCCGTCTTCACAGAGGGAGTCAGGAGTGTTTGCTCCCATCAATCAGCGTCCCTTACTCCTTGCGGGGAGTAGGAGTGTACCGGTGCCAACTGAGGCAGCCCTCAGTGTTCAGTTTAGCGGGTCTTAACTAGACCTGCTAAATCAAACGCCAGAAGATCAATCTCTGGCTGAGCAAATGAAGACATGGCCCTAGTGTTACCCATAAAGCAAGAGTATTCAATGGGCAGACCACAGTCCAAATGAGGACTGCCAGATACCTTTCAACAGACCACAAAATGTTTTTATTTACTTATCATTACAGTTTTTTTTCTTCTGTAATTTAGACCTTGACTATTCCTTGATCAAGAAATTTGGCCCTTGATACAAAATAGACTACTCCTGCCATAAAAGCTGTAGCAATGCTGGGAGTGGTAGCCCTTTTGCGTCAGAAAGGAAAGACGAAAATGGGAAGAGTAACCTCTCAATCATAACTACTTGTGTGAATCTTTGATCTTTAGATTATAAATGATTTAAAACATTTTTAATTTTTTTGAAAGTCTTTTTGAATCCAGTTGAAGTGCGTTGACTTCTCCAGCTTTTTTTCACCACATACAATTTGGTGAAATAAACACAAATTTTGTGAAATGTCTCTGTTTTGGCGTGTCGTTCCCCCCCCCCCCCCCCCCAAAAAAAAAAAAAAAAACCCACCTAGCTCCAATCACAACCTTTGTTGTCTCTTTGTTATACTACTTTCCTGTCTAAATTGCCTTGTAAAGCTTTGGGGTAGAAACCATGTGTTTTGTATTAAGTGCTTAGCACGCTTTTAAGGATTCTGAAAATCATTGGTAAAAGCAATGGAAGCTAGGATCTAAAAATATGTGCTGATAGAGCTAAATGTAGATTAAAAAAGACTGCATGATGAGTGACTGTATTTCCTGCCTTCTCTGGCACATGTAGACAAATAGCTGTAAAATGGACTTAAGTGCATAGAAACTGATCAGTAAGGGCCCAGCTACAGTGTTGATGCTTTCAGTACAGAAGATAAGCATGCATTGATCTCATGGATCCTAAATTCATTGTTCTCTCCAGAGTGTGTAAAGAAACATCTTTGCTGTTCTGCTCTTCAGTATCAGATGAAGGTGTGCATCCCAAACAGTACTAAGGGTCTGTCTAGAACGCACCCTTCTGTTGGATTAAGCTATGCAAATTTACACAGTGCCAGATTTCAAAATGAGGCGCTATTCCAACAAATCCCCTAACCCTTGTGGAACAAGGTTACAGAGACGCTGGAATAGCATTCCTGCTATTTTGGGAAATAGCAGGCACTTTTAAAGACGCGGCATTGCTATTTCGGGTTACTTCCGGTATCCCAAAAGAGCCATGCAGTCTAGACGTACCCTATGTTGGCGCCTGTTTCTTGGAGAGGTGAAGACTCTTTGCAGTTATTTGTGTAACTGGTGGGGAGAAAAATGTGTTCATTAGAAGCCGGTGTTCCAAAAATAGCAATCTAGAGTGGCACTCTATTTTTTTAATTATCTTGATTTGCCAGTGAAGATGGGGTTCTGTTTCTCCTGCACTCTATAGAGAAACTGCTTTGTCACCGTGAGAGTGATTCTCAAAGGCAAAGGAAGGACCCACAGAAGGATTACTTGCCATCTTGTAGGCATCCAATCCAACATCTGGAGAGTGCAGTACCCCGCAAACATGTTTTTTGCTGTGTTCATACACATTCTCGGGTATCCTGGCAAGTGATATTTGAACCTATGCTGCACACAGTGAGCATTTTGTAAAATCCACTCCTCAAGCACTAGGTTGACATAGTTGTTAAGTGGTTTGCTGTAGGAGGATAGACTAGATTTCTCTGTCATATACTGGATACAGTCTGATCCCCTGCCTGGGGATGAGGACTCTTTTTCTCTTGACTTTCTGGGGACAAAAGTCTAAATGTTCTGAGGAAGCAAGACAAAGGGAAAAGCAACTCTCTTTGCAGCCTTGTGACTGCTGCTGAATTTCTGTGGAAAAAGCCGCTGTCTCTGTTTGCGATTTGTTACATGGTTGATGATAGAAAACAAAGTAACTTATAGCTTTGAATTGATGGCTTGCTGTCACCTTCCAGAATCTTAAGGAGCAAAATGAAGCTTTGCAGTTGGAAGTTCAAAAGCTGCAAGCTCGCTTGCCTGACCAGGTACAGTCGATATTTACTGATGTCTTATTAAATAGCCGGGGTTGTTGGGTTTGGTTTGAGAGACCTACTTCTGAACCAGGGTCCCTAGGCAAGCTAGTTGAAAACTCAACTGCTTTTCCCATTGCTTTTGGATCTCTGGCATCACTCTCACAAGATGGAAGGTCCCTTGTGACCCTAACCTGATGGATGCGCAGCAGCTTGGAGTTAAGTTGCTGGATGTAAAGACTCCAACAGAGATCCTCAGGAAGCCAATATTGAGTCAAAAGCCTGGGAACAGGTTGCCCAAGCGGTTGACAAGCCAATCTCATTGGTTAACTATAACTTGGTAAACCATGCTACACCTTTTCCCCCACTAGGATGTGTCAAGACAGAGGAGACCACTCTTTCTCCTTGTACGTGCCACCTGCCCAACCAGCCACTGGGGCCACTTAGAGATCACACATCTAGGTTCAGAATCCCTGGGAGTTGTTTTCCTGTGAACAGGCTTCTCCTTCCCCTGGGGCGCTGATGACCTCTCAGACAGTTGACTATAATTATAGTTCAGTTGGCTGGGGCTTGTTGCAGTAGATAGTAAAGAAAGTCCTGGGGTACCAGTGAAACAGCACTGGTAAATGAGATAGCATGGAAGGAGTCCCACTTCATCATGATGGATGAGGCTTATTCCCCTGATTGAGCTAATCCGTGAGATGACAGACCAGTGCCCCACGGTGGGAGCTGGTATGGGGCACTTTAAAGGGACAGCTCTTTGTCATGCCACAGGGTGAGCCCTGGCTGTGCTAACGGGGTAGGGGATTTCTTGGTCTCTGTCTGTCCTGGGTCACTTTAAGTGGCTGTGATGCAAGGCGGAGTGTGGAGATGGAGCCAATGGCGTGGCTTTCCCCATTTGCATCCCATGGCAGGATGTTACCATGAGCCTGAGCCATTTAGCCCAAGGTTTTAGTGTATTCCCTCACACAAGGGAATGGGAGGTGCAAGAAACCTTGCTGCTGACATTTAGCTCTGCGTGTATGTTGTAGGGGCTTCTGCGTTAGCTCCTCTTAATCTCATCTGATGAAGTGGGTGTTACCCACGAGAGCTCATGCTAGATATATTTTTGTTAGTCTCTAAGGTGCCACAGGACTACTCCACTGTTCTTGGTGCTCTTGATTTCGCTGCAGATGTAAATAGCGCCGGTAATTCTGTGCGTTCATGCAGGTTGTCTGCTAACGCTGGTCCCTCAGCCCGAGGATTGGTCTGGTCTCCACTCCACACTGACGCTTTTACCACAATGTGTCCCCCTCACCTTCCTGTTTCCAAACAGAATTGGCCCATAGCTTTCCCTTTAAAGGGCGTGTCTATGAGAGGCCTCTTGTTCTGTGGCAGTGGCCTGTCCTCTGCAGAAGGGGCTTGCGACAGAACAAGAGGCAACAGTGTCATATGTTTCTTAGCCAACAAAACGCTAGGCTCCTACCTCTGGAACGGCTCCATTGTTCTAAGGTGTGACAGTTAGAGGTGCCCAACTGGCACCTCGCAGCCCTGCCTCCTTTGTGGGTGTCATGAGAGAGGCTGCTGCCAGCATGCACTGCTGTTGGGCCTGGCCTAGGTGTAAAAGCCAGAGCCTGGTGCGTGATGCCCCATAGTTTTGGAAAATGTAGAAACTCTAACCTTGGTTGCATTAGTAGGTGTTTGTCTGTCTGTGGGGAGCTGAGAGCTGGGGGCTCTCAACTCCTGCCAACGTTGTCTGAGTGAGGGGGCAGTTGGCACATCACGAGGGCAAGCCGGATGTCCAAAACGCCTTGCTGTTTGTGAACTAGTATGAAGCGTATGAAAGTTGGCCTGACCCAGCGCCCCTGTTCTAAATGGATTCAAATTCCTCTTTCCAGCAGCACGTCGTGAGGGCTGCACGTTATGAAAACTCTACCCCCTGGACTGGTTTAATTCCAAAACTGACCAGTCCTTTCTTTTACTATAATCTTAAACCAGCATTTATCCAATTGGTGATCGACTTTTCCTACTTCAATTTGTAGGCTAACAAAGAACTGCTGGAGCAAATGGAAAGGAGGTAAGGGGTATTTAGTTCTCCTCAAGGAAGCTAAAATACCGACTTGATCCTATGGTAGTAAGGGTACTGATTTTTTTCCCCTGAAAATCTCTTGTAGGGACAGCTGTTTCTCCCTGGAGAATCTTGTAACATGTTTGTTTAATTTCTCAGTATTACTGAAAAGGATGATAAAATAAAGACGATTGAAGAACTGTTGGAAGCTGGGCTCATAGAAGTGGCTAATAAGGAGGAAGAATTGAAGGTAAAAATCTCTCCCACTATTATCATCAACGGGAAAGGAGAGACTGTGGTTTCTCATGTTATGTGCAAGTTTTTATCTTTGGGTTCCCATGTTAGGGTTCCAGAACATTTCCTTTGAGCAGGAAGGGGGACCTCCTTGAGGCCAATGTGTTCACGTCCTGCTGTTTGTTTTTTTGGTTTTTTTGGTGCACTAGCTAGAACAGTATATTCTTACCCTAGGGGGGTTTGGTTATGTCCTGGTTGGCAAGGAATAGAACAAGTGCGATCCTGGATGTACATGTCCAGAGTAGCTAGTGACCTCTAGAAAGTTATTTAAATTCTTGAGATTATTACTTTGCTTTCTCTAATTTTTCTATTCTAATGGCTGTTGGATGGTGTCAATTGTAAACCAATCAAACTTGCTTTTACTGTCTACCTAGAAGTGTTTGTAACTACACCAAAATAGAAGAACAAGTTTGAATGGTAGGAAGCCCAGACAGCCACAGTAGCAAAAAACACGACCTCCTTCCATCTGCAGCTGGCCAGAGGCCTGCCCCTTCGCGATAAAACGCCCATCTGGGCATAGAGATTTGTGCACTTGCAAGTGACATGCTCTGTGACTGAAATGTGGCTCTCTAGGAATGAAGCCATTTTCTGTGAAAAAGCTACCGTCTGCGCTAAAAGCAACAGCCTGGTGGTTAAGCAACCAATGTTGCCCTGGGCACATCACCCTGGTGCTTTTTAGTGCTCTAGCTTGCTGTGAAGGAGTGTCCAGTTCAAGGTGTGAAGACTGGCATTCACAGTCCTCCTATGGAGTGGCTTGGCTTACAGATGTAAGCCACTAGTTGATTAGCCGATAAACAAATGCTTATCAGAGAGAGGCAGCAAGGCAGGGAGCAGGAGCTGGTGCTGGGGGGAGCCGGCTTAAAAGCTGGTTTCCCCCCAAGCATCATCTCTGTGGGGGTTGGGGGACTGGGGAGGCAGAGGCAGCGGGGAAACAGCATGAGCGGGGATTGAAATGATCCCCATCTGACTGCTGCTCCTCTCCCTTTGAAATGTATAAGAGCTGCTGGAGGAACTTGTATGTTTCAAAGTGAGAGATGCATTGAGTCCTATACTGGCAGGCGGCTCTTGTACATTTCAGAGGGGAGAGGTGCAGCGGGATAGTGAGCGCCTCTCCCCCCTTATAGACTAATCGAGTAGTTGATGGAAATTCTGTCGACTACTCGATTAGCCGATTAATTGAAATTTAACATTCGTAGCTTGGCTCTAGCTGCCTGAGAGCTCCGTGACAGCTACACTGCACCTGAACAATTAAAATATGTCTCAGTAGGGAGAAATGTATGCTTGGAGAAGGGGAAGACTTTCACAGAGTCCATGGAACTTCATAGCAGATGAAATTGCAGTGACTACAGGTTGAACCTCTCTAGTCTGCGCTCTTTGGGTGCGGCAACATCCATGGACTGGCATGATTTTAGTTAGCCAGATGGGTGCTTATCATGGGTGGGGCCAATTTTCCTGCGTTCCCAAAAGTTTGTTTAGTCACCAGTCCTGGCTCTCTGTTCTATGCTGTTGTTTAGCTCTAATTTACCCCTAAGTGTCTTCTAAGAGTCCAGTAAGCAATGGAAGTGGTGTAAATGCTGCTAAACAATATTGACCTCCTGTGTTGGGCAAATTCTCTGGTTCGACACCAGTCAGGTCTGAAGGGTGCCAGGCTAGAGAGCTTCAACCTGTACTAAATTCACCGCAAAACTTTTTTTTTTAACCTATTTTGCAAGAAGTATTTCCACACCCCTCCCACCCATGTACCCCCTTTCCCCCGCCATAATGATATTCTGGCCCTGTAACTGTACTTGCTGGGAAGAAGAGGAGTGACTGTTGCTGATATCTGGATGATGCTCAGATACAATAGTGCCAACATAAACTGCAAATGTACATATTAGCTAGGAAGTTTTTAAGTGGTCAGAAAGGTTCCTGGGTATTTGAAGAGGGTGTAAATTCCAAAATAGGTGAGACTTATTTCATAGTGATAAAAATAAAAAAAGATTTTTTTTAGGATAAAATGAGAAGACCTACTAGCCTCATTTGGCATGTTAAACTAAACTAGATAAAACATTTTAGACTGGCAGGGTATAGGCAGATTAGATTTAGATGGGTCTTTTTCATCTTTTATTTCTATCCTGCTTCAGGGGGAGTCAATTTAGTTGAGTGAGACTTTAAACTTAAAGGAGAATGTTGCTTTTTTTTAGGCATCATCCAAAGAGTAATGAACAATTAAAAAAAAAAATTTTTTTGTGGAAACTTGTATTTTTCACTCTTGCTATGTGTTTTGTTTTTAAAAGGCACTGCGATCAGAAAACTCGTCCTTGAATAAAGAAGTTCAAAACCTGCAAATTCAGCAATCAAAGCAGGTAGTTCTTTAAATCCTAAATTGATATGCTGTACACACGAAGAGAACACTACTAAGATTTTAAAAGTCAAGCCCTCAAAAGTTAGGAAATGCCATCGTTAAGATGGCCAGTGCAACTTTAATTTGGCCCTGTGTGTATATTATGAAGAAGAGCTCTGAGTAGCTTAAAAGCTTTTCTTTAACCAACAGAAGTTAGCCCAATAAGAGATTACTTCACCCACCTTGTATCTCCATGGCTTGAGACAGATTTGAGTTAGTCTTACACCTTTTTTGATACCCACATGGGTTGTCAGCAGAGTTGGAACCATTAGATTCACTGGCCAGACCAGATGTGCAGTTATTGGTTGACAGCAGTGGAATGGCAAGACTCAAATTTGGGTTCCATTCCAGCTTCTGGAGAGGAGTATGCTCTGGTGGGTATAAATTATTCCACCTCTTCCCCCAACTGGGACCTCTTCTGTCCCAGCCCTTCTGACCCATTCCTGACTTGTCTGTTCCTGCTCCTCTCTCTTCCTTCTGACCCCGTTCTCCTTGGCTAACCAGTATCAGCCTTCATTCTGCAGGCTTCTCCTCCTGTTCTTTCTCCAGCAGGTCGTCGTCTCCCCTCTGAATGTCCCATCACAATCTCCTTGTCCCACCATTCCCAGTTCCATCCTGTGTATCGTCCCCATTCTCACTGACCTCCCGTCTCTCTCCTCCACGTTCTGGAATGGAACCCCCAGATTTCAGATCTCACTGTTCCTTTGCTAAAACAACGAGGAGTCCTATGGCACCTTAGACTAACAGATTTATTAGGGCAGAAGCTTTTGTGGGTAAAACCCACTTCATCAGATGAATTGGAGTGGAAGTTACAGAAGCAGGAGTATAAATAAAGAAGAAGCTGTTTGTGTTAATTAAGCTAATCAAGTCAGGGTGTATATGCTGTGAATGACCAATTTGCATACTGACTTAATTAACACAAGCAACTTCTTCCTTATATATACTCCAGCTTCTGTAACTTCCACTCCAATTCATCTGATGAAGTGGGTTTTACCCATGAAAGCTTCTGCCCTAATAAATCTGTTAGTCTAAGGTGCCACAGGATTTCTCGTTGTTTTTGCAGATACAGATTAACACAGCTACCCCTTTGAGACTATTCCTTTGCGGTCAGCATGCATCTGTGGAACCCTTTGGCAGAGTGTTTCTCTAATCCTCTCCCGCTCCGGTAGTGCTAGGCCACATACAGGGAAACAACCTACTGTTGCTATCAGTTAGATCAAGTCTGTGCCACCTGAGCTAAAGGTTACAAACCTGCTGACTCTCCTTATGATTCTTTGTAATGCAATTTCTGTTTTGGGGTTTTTTTAAACCATTAAACTAGGTCTCTCTCTCTCTGTCTGTCTCTGTCTCTCACAAGCTATGTTCAAAATACTAAAGTTGCAAAGTCAAAGACTCAAATGAAGAAATGGCAGAAGTAAGACTGCCCAGACAACCAAAATTTAGCCTTATGATGCATATGAATTGTGATTTCTAATTACATGATCTCCACTCTGATATTCTTTTTGTTTGGTGTGCGTGGGGGGTATGTGTACGTTATAAACGTCTCTCATTTTATTCTTTAGGCAGTTGCGTGATTCTGCTCAGCTATTTGGCACCAAGTTCATGAGTGCACCCAAACAGTTCATGAGTGCTTTTAATATTGAAAAGAGTCTCCCAGGGAGCCTATAGAAATATATACTTCCTTATTGATTTTGAATTTTGTAGATGTACAATATCTATTCCCAGTCTCTGCTTGCTTTAATGGCTGGTCAAATGCAATCTGTATGACAGGTTAGCAAATCCCAGCTCACTTAAACCAGCCAGTTGTCTTTTGCTTCCCCCAGTATCTGTCTCCAACTATCTCAGTCCTCCCCAAAGCTCAAGGAAATACAGACCATGATCACAAGCCTGTTAGGCACTATGTGTCAGTGATGACATTTTTTTACCTGTGTGTCCTGATAAACCTACTCACTTAATTGGCAACACATGACCTGTATTTATATGCCGAGTTACTGATTGCACTGTGTCTATTACCTGCAACGTGGATTGGTGAGCTTCAGGGTCTGAGGGAGGCAGCTAGAGGTTTTGAGTTCTGTCCTTTTGGTCAGTTTGTACAGTGCCTAGCACAATGAGGTGCTGGTCAGACATTGGCCATTCCAACGCCTTAATGTAATTAGCAATTCCAGTGCCTTGCCTTCTGTGAAAGAAGCAGTGAATGCACTTTATCTCACAAGGGGTTACCAGTTAATGTCAGCTTGAACCTTCCCTTTCTTGGGAAGGTTACTCTGGAGCAGTTTTTCTTAAAAAAAAAAAAAAAAAAAAAAAAAAAAAGTTTGGTGTTCCTCAGTCTTAAAAAGTTTGAGGAACTCCAAGGATTTTTTGTTGAGCAAAAAAAAAGAAAGGGTCGGGGGGGAAAGTTATTGAGCAAAAGAAAAAAGGTTGCCTGCCCCTTTAAGGGTGGCCATTTTGGACTCTGTTGTTCTCCGCAGCACACCACAGTTTAAGAAACAGTGCTCTGGAGCACGCTGCAATAACTTGGTTGGGTTTTATGATGATGTGTATATTAGTCCACTAAGAACCACCCGAGACCACCCCAGAAGCCATCAAACCACCATCCCAGGAGGAAAACTTTGGGCCCCTATAAACCCCAATCCAAATTCAAATCCACATCTTACAGCTTGCAAAGCTGCGTTCTCCGTTTCCTCTCATCGCCACCACCTATCGATTATTTTGAACTCTTCAGTCTCTCTAAACTAAGTGTTTGTTCTGCTCAGATTTCTTTCGAATCCATGGTGGAAGAACTTCAGAAAGTGTAAGTAGCATTATGCCTCTGACCTAACCCTCATCCCTATTTTCTGTGTTCAGGGCTGTGTTGCCTCTCCTGAACATACTATTTTAATCGGGTGGACAAAGTTTGCATGGCTGTCTGAGTTCCGTGCAACACATCAAGCTAAAAATGCTTCTGACTCTAGTAATCTACACTAAATCATGCAGGGGATAGGAGCTGACTGAAGTAAGGACCTACACTAGTGTTGCTAGCTTAGGGTTCTAGGCCTATGCTTGGTCACTAGATGCTGGACTATTAGATTATTGGCTTCTTATAGTTAATGTGCATGAAAGGAGTTTGTATTTCTTACTCTTAAAAGTTAAAAAGAATTATAGGAGTAAATATTTTACTGAAGCATGTTTGCTAGAGCTTGAAATCTGAAGGTAGGCAGGTGGCATACTTGGACTACTCTAATGAAAAACCAAACTAGGTTTTCTGGGTAAAAACCAAACCTGCTAACTGTGCCCACAGTTAGTTATTGCAAAAGCAGGCTTGTATCACATTGGCCTATCCCCATCCTCCTGCTCTCCTGAGTGTGTGTATTTATACTCCCTTGTGGGGTTCTAAACTTGGATTGTCAGCTCCTTGGGGCAGAGCTGGTTTGTTACTGATGTACAGTCCCTAGCACACTAGGGCTCTTAAGGGCTACTGTGATGTTAATAATAATGAAGCTAGCTTATGCTACTTCAACTCGCTTGTGACCTCTCCTCTCTGCTCTGCGCTAAGAATCCATGAGAAGGATGGAAAGATAAAACTGGCGGAAGAACTCCTGGAGGCTGAAGTCCTAAAGGTTGCCAACAAGGAGAAAACGGTTCAGGTACCTATCAGAGAAGTGCTGTTGCCTTTGTCTGTGCCATGAACTTCCATTTATTTGTTCTTGCATTGCATTTGATAGCAGTCAATGTGTAGAATCCATTTTGTGGTGCTGTCTTCATCGTCCAACCCTGTCTGTTTTGTCATTGAAAAGGCTTTGACACAGAAAATAGAGGCTCTGAAAGAAGAAGTAGGAAATTCCCAGCTTGAGATGGAAAAACAGGTAAAAATGCCTTAGAGCTGGAATTATGAGGCAGCCTTGCCATGGATACTTTTGCTTAGGAGCATATCTGTTCTAGTATGTCAGCTGTTTTGATGGGGACTGTGACTGGATGAGACCCGGTTTTGTATTATTAAGTTTATGGGCAAGGCCTTTCATTTCTGGTTATTGTGTTGAGTATTTCCTGGGAATTTCACTGTGTGTTGCTATAAAAATTTTTTAAAAGTGTGAAAATCCATGCAAAAATTAACTCCCCAGTTTTCTGGGTAAATATTGGGACTAATACCTGGGGACAGGAAAAACCCACCAAACAGAGAGAAGTAAGAGTACTTCTGACCCAACTCCGTGCTCTAGCAGGAGAGATGATGGCCTGGTAAGCTGGCTGGCCCAGGAGACATGGAAGTGGAAAGGGCACCATCTCCCCATTCTCCTTCTTTTACCCTTTTGCTTCCAGGCCTGGTCTAGCAGGAGGTGGTGGATCAATTACCTGAGCTGCCAGCTGTACCTCTGGAGCAAGGAAACAGGTCTCTGGGGTTCCCCTCAGGCCTATCCAGGTTACTGAGATGCCTCCTTGACTTCCAGACTAAGGAGTCGGGTCTGGGGAGTTCTGGCACTTGATTTAGGCTTCAAGCACTGATGTTCACCTATGGATGCCTGTGTATATCTACACAGCCTTACTTTAACGGAGAGCCTCGTGTTAACACTTTGACTACTTTTTTTTTTTTAAACAAATATATCTACCTGACTTAGTGTGTTGGATTTTCTTAACATAATCAGACTTTCAAATTCTTGAGTGGTCCAAACCTCAGGTGGAAATCAGTTGGCTTTTTGTAAAACTTGGGAATTGCTTGGTAAAAATCTCTACAAACCAAATTGAAGGCCTTGTTATTGGGTACAAAACTATAAAGATACAGTCTGACAGCTTCCACAGTGACCCCCTCGCAGATACTCAGTCCTGTGGCTGCTGGTGAGAGACTTGGTGAGAACCCCTGTAGCTCAAAGCTCTGCATAATTAATTCTGCAGTCACATGCCACTGTTAAGTGGAACCATGACACCCTCTGGTGCCTCCAGAGATCTCTTCCCTTTGACTGCGAACAGTGAAGTAGTAATAGAGATGTAGCTGTGTTAGTCTAGTCTACCTGAAACAAAAAACAGGTCTATGTAGCACTTTAAAGACTATCAAGATGGTTTATTAGGTGATGAGCTTTCGTGGGCCAGACCCACTTCTTCGTCAGATCACATTGTGGAAGAAAATAGGCATGACCATATATACCAAAGGGATACAATCAAAAAAAGTGAACACACATAAAAAGGACAAATCAAATTTCAGAACAGAGGGGGGATGGCGGGGGGGGAGGTAAATGTCTGTGAGCTAATGATATTAGAGGTCATAATTGGGGAAGCTATCTTTGTAATGGGTAAGGTAATTGGCGTCTTTAAGACCCCCGGTGTAAAGTGTCAAATTTAAGCATGAATGACGGTTCAGAGGCTTCTCTTACTGTCCTGCTTCAGCTGTGCTACCAGCTCAAAGACACTGTGTCAAAATGGTTCTTGCCCACACTTTCCTCTTGTCAAACCCTTCTCGTTCCCCTCTAAAGCCCAGAAGGTCTTTGTGCTCTCCAGGAGAACATGCTAGTCATTCCCTTCCCTTAGCCAGCCGTTGAAAACAAGTCTTTGCAGAGTGAGTTTTCATTCCATCTGTCAGGAGCAAAGAGTCAACAGTCAGATTTCATATTTTATTATCTAGTTTGTAATATCCCAAGCAATGGGTGGCCCTTAGGAGACCGTTCTATAGGCTGCCTGATTCATCTCGCTGTCAGGCAGTTGGTTGATATTTTGCCTGAACTTTCTTTTTCTTGACTTCCCCCCCATTGTTCCTAGTTGTATCTAAATCCACTCGTCTTTTATTGGCGCTCACCCCCTTTAATATTTAGATGGTGATTGCCAGGTTAGGCAAAGTTATACATCATTTTTCAGTCTGATCTTTTCTCCTGAAGCAATCCTTCCTGGTCTCCATGATCACTCTGCTTTTGCCTCTGAATTCTCCGGTAGCGTGCCCAGAACTGAACTCAGTATCCAGTCTTGTGATGTCCCCCTCTGCGGCTCTCCCCTCCTCGAAATGCAGCTCACTAAGTGATGGCTGTATTTGTGCAGCCCTCAGCATCTGCTTGCAGTGCATTGTGGGAGACTATGAAATCTCCAGTGCCTGGTGGAGTGGTAAACAGAGCACTAGTTGGACCCATTTGGCTAGTCAGTCCATGCTGGCACTGGAACAACTGAGGCCCCAATGTTCAGCTCTGATGCCTAGACTGCTCTAAACAGTAACTAGTTCCCCTTAAAGTGTTTCTGGGTGTGGACGTGAGGTGTTCTCATAGTGGAGCAAACATTACTTTGCACTGTGCATTTCTCTGCTGTAGACAAGGCCTGGAAAATAATCCAGGTTCTACTCCAGCCCTGGAGCTGGGTGCTACCTACAGGAGTTAATGGGCTTTGAGCTCTTGTGATTCCTGCCGGGTCTCTTGTGTGGACTAGTAGTCTTCTCTTTAATATAGAATTCAAAAAAAGAAAGATTCCAGGTAAGCCTTGTGTCTCCCCTTTATCCACCCACAAATATTAAATACTATAATGGGTATTGTCCTTTGAACAGAGACTACAGGGGCACCATTAGTCTGGAAATGTGATAATTTAGATCTGAACACAAGAGATTTTTATAAAGAGAACATCTGTTTTGAGCTTCACTCAGGGTGGGCAGTGAAACAAAGCAGATGTCTTTTGGGTCAGTTTACACCTCTGGTTCTCATAGATTGGCCCAGCGCTGGAATGTTTCTGATGCTGCAGGGGAATGGGCTAAGTCATTAATTAAAGTGTGTAAGTCAGTCAGTCTTGTAACTCTTCCTCACAGACCTGCCTTCTGGGCTTGAACTGCTAGGTACTGGCCCTTCTAACAGTCTTTAATGGCTTCATTTTCTCCCTTTTTCTTCCCCAAACTGTTTGATAGTTGTCTGTTTACTTATAGACCAGACTTTGCTGTGGCTAGTCCAGTTTTCTGGAAGTGATTTAACTACCAAATGTTGTCTTTAGGTATCGTTCACTTCACAAGTCAAGGACCTTCAGAAGCTGTAAGTACTGTTGCTACCAAAAGTGTCTAATTTTTCAGTGGCACCCTTCATTTCCCTGCACAAATGTTGTTTTAAGAACATTTCAGCTTTGCTGATGGCCATTCTGTGTGAAACGGGCTAGTAGTATTAGTGGACAGGCATCCTTGAGATGAATGCCATCGCCATATCTGGGTTATTTGCTGAGAGAGCCAAGCCAAGTTGTCAGGTATTGAGTGGGCATAGAGACCCAGAGATTAGAGCCCCACAAATCCGCTTTATATCCGCCACTCATGTTTGCAGCTATAGATGCAGATATAAACTTTGTATCTGCACAGGGCTCTACCAGTGACTTGTTGGGTGATACATCCAAGTCAGAGTTGAGAAATGCAGGGAATGCTTCCACTCCTATCTTGTGGAGAAATAAGGCTTAAATCTCCATGACTATTACTTCAGCCCCTTTCATGTAGAGAAAGGAAGTATCCTGAGGTAAGCGAATAAGTGTATGGCATCCCTGCAATGTACATTGGGGCAGAATTTTGTTCCGCTTTGATTTACCGAGCGATAGCATTGCTCAAGTGCACCTTCCTTGCTCCCTGCTAAAATGGAGTAAAAGGGAAGTGTTCCTGTGTCTTTAGCTGGCAAAAAGTACAGTGGACCCCTGGTCCTGCAGCCTGCTCCTGTTTGTTAGGCACTCGCTACAAGGGTTTACATTTTTTTCACATGGATTTGTGCCTAATGGTACAGGTTGAAGGGGAAGGAAGAACAGGTGAAAATGATGGAGGCCTTATTGGAAGAGAAGGAGAAAGATATTGCTAAGAAAGCAGAACAGTTTCAGGTAAAACCCTTTTTTTTTCCAGTATCCTGCGCACTGTCTGATGCAATGCCAATGAATACTGACTTTACAGAGACACTTCAATCTCTTTGTTTTTTGTATCCAAAGAGTCAACAAGATACAATTAGCCGCTTAACCAGTAATGTTCAAGAGCTAGAGCAACGGAACTTGGAACAGATACAGCAGGTATGCGTACTCCAGAGCGGAATGGTCTGGCCGTGCCTTTGGCTTTTTAGAAAGGCATGGGCCATCGGCATGCCCTTTGTGACATGGTCTGGCGTTGCAGGTGCACCTGGCCTGAATCTCCCTCCAATGGGGCAGTAACAAGTTCACTTTCACAGCCCAGATGGAGGAGGCGGCAGCAACCAGCATTAACAAAATAGCATGTCACCTTTTTACTAAGGTTTCAGTACTGGAACAAGTACAGTGAACAGTTCATAGGGGCCTCACCTCACCTGGCTCAGAGCTCCCAACTCGGTCTACAAAGCAAAGCTTCTGGTTAGGTTAATGCTCTAGGACCTGAGGAAAACCACCAGCAGCTGCCCAGCCTGCATGGCTTCTAATTCCAATGCACTTCACTCTCTCTTGTGCAGGTTCTTGTTCCTGTTTAAATAGTCCAGAGCTACGGTGGGGCAGGGCCTCCTTGCTTACACCCCCTGGCCTTTAACAGGGCAGTACACTCCTTCCCACTTTGGAACTGGACAAATGCCTTTTGCTGCTACCTGTGTCCCATTTGAAAGGACAGTCCCTGGTTTAACTGAATGGGTGATTTTTTTTTTTTTTTTTTTTTTTAAAAACCAATTTAGGACTCTTCTGCACTTGAAAGTTAACTTATATTAAGGTAGAGCATGAATTGAAAGTGCAGTATTCATTCTGGAATAATTCCACATGTAGCCAAGCCCTGAGTTAAACCAGTGCACAAAGCTGTGTGGAAACGCTTATTAGAGTTTTCAGTGACTTGTGGTTTAGCTAAGTTGATTAAGACAACACTAAAGTTGCAAAAGTAGCAAATACTGCAGTGGTGGTGGGGTGTTGGTGTGAAATAGTGTTCCCCCTAATTTTTTCCAGTCATGTGCAGAATAAATGTTATGTGCACCAAGGCATGTGGAGATGTGCACCACCAGTAGAAACACATGCTGCCAGCTGTGAGGGTTCTGCTAATCAGCTGGGTGGCATTTGACACTCTCTCCTGGGTAGCTGCCCAAGCACACAGGTTACAGGCAACACTGGCATGAAGCCTTTGAAATTTGTGAGCTATAATAGTTACCGGCTGTTTGGCACTGCAGTGGTGTGCACTTAGCGCTATGTGTGCATAACACATGGTAACTAAGGATGTTAGCGATTAATTTGCTAGTTGAGTAGTTGATGGAATTTCTATCGACTACATGACTAGTTGTTAAGGAAGGGCAGTTACAGCGCTCAGTTCCGGGTCTCAGCACAAGCCCTCCCAATTCCCCCGTTGCCGCTCTGCATTCTTAAAGGGACGGAGAGGAGCTGGCGCACAAAGACGCTGGCTCAATCTCTGGTCCCCCCACAGGGTCTCAGGACAACACCCTTTCCCCCCTTCTACCTTCCCCCCGCAACTCTGCATTCTGAAAGGGACAGTCTCGTACAGAACCCCCCGCCCATGACCCCTCTGCTGCTGCTGCTCTGAATTCTTAAAGGAACAGAGAAGCGACAGCCCGTCCTGCAGGGAGGTCTCACTTTAAGAGAGGGGAACGGGGTGGTTTGTGCTGAGAGAGACCCGTGGGACGGGCTGCCGCTTCTCTCTCCCTTTCGGAATGCAGAGTGGCGGGCGGGGGGCCGGACGGAGAAGAAGGGTGTTGTCCTGAGACCTGGCTGTGGACCAGAGACTGAGCAAGCATCTTTGTGCACCCGTTCCTCTCTGTCCCTTTAAGAGTGCAGAGCGGCAATGGGGGCAGGGGGAGAGATCAAGGAGTCGATCGTTCATATCCGTAATGGTAACTGCAGCTAGTGCCGCCTGCCTGCCTGTCAGTGCCTCAGACTGATGTGAGCGTGACAGCTATGCTCTGTCTCCCTAGCGCGCACTCAGCCCTGGCCTGGCATCCCAGTGCCTTTCCCCTCCGATTTGTCGTTGTGATTGTCCGGGATTTTGTTCTTTGTTCCCTGCAGGGGGCGCTAAAGGGTGGGCAGGCAGCACAACCTCAGGGTAGGTTCCTGCTGTATGAATTAACTCTGCAGGGCTGAAATTTGGTTTGTTTTTCTGGGGGCAAGAAGTGATGCCAAACACAGTCTGGGTCTGTCTTAAGTCGGTCCTGTAGCCAGGGAGTGATTGATTTTTTTTTTTTTTTTTTTAAATACCATTGGTGGATGGAGGGAGTAGAGGCCGGTCAAGTTAGATCTGTACCAGTTGCCATCAGTTTTGGGTGGATTTTTGTTGTTTGTGTTTTTTAATGAGTTGTTAGGTTTAAACTTGGTTGACATAAAAACTTTTTGGTCTTTCCTTGAAAAGTGACACTTTGTAGTTCCTAGTAGATCTCAAAGTGGTCACAGAGCGCTTTGTCATCTACTGATGAAAAGTGCCATGTAAGAGTGAGGTATAATCATGACTGATGTAAGTGAACAACTGTGAAACTGAAGGTGTTGAGTGGGCTGCCAGGAAGGCTCTGAACGTCTCTATTATTTGTCAGGTCTCTGCTGCGTCGCAAGTCCAGGATCTGGAGAGCTTGTGAGTATGCCCAGCCGCTTCTCAAGCATCCTCTTCTATGCTTTCTGGTCTCTGCCCTGTGACTATCTTAGATCAAAAAGCGTGGGACTTCACGGCGGGAGTTTTTATGCACTTTGCTGTAATGAGTTTGAGTGCTGCTGGGAAGGCTTTGGTCTGACCAAACACTAGTGCGCATGCACGGAGCAAAAGGAAGTGAGCGTAAAGGCTTCGTTAATTTCACTGGAATCTTAACAGGTGCCTTGTAGCTCTTGTGTTCAGCGCTCTAGGAATTCTGTTCTCTCCCACTGGGCTTGGCATCAAGTATGGGTGTGACAAAGTGGCTGGGACCTAGGTGGCATTACAGGGATACAGCCACACAGCCCGTGCAGTGAGCCTTCAGTGTGGGGTGACGGGCTTGGGTTTGCCCAGATGTGCTAAAAATAGCTGTGTAGGCAGCACTTTTAAGTTGGCTTCTGGGACCCAACCCCCCACTTCCTAGTCTTGGGAGACAGAGTTGCAGCATGGACACAACTATTTAAGCCCATGGCTGCTGAGTCAGTCTGTGAGGTTTGCTACTGCAGGCAGTGTGGAAGGACCCACTCCGGTAGCAAGCCACTACACAGCAAGAGACAGATGGCTCGTTTACCTCCATATGGCTCCTGAAACACCTGTCACTTTACCACGTTCACGTTTCCCATTGTCCTTTTAGTTTCATGCTAATGGCTTGTGTGACAGCTCTGTCTAACCGGGAAATAGATGATGGATGCGTGTGTTTGGCACTTCATAAGAGCTGCTTTAAGCGTCCTTAGATTCAGGCAGCTTTGAGTGTGCTTCCCAGAGACAATTCATGCCTTGTAAAGCGAGAGGGGACCACTGTGAGCAACTGGTCTGCCCAACTATAACACTGGCTCCTATTGACAGGAGTGGAGAATGTACCACAAGGCTTGGCAACATCCCACGTCTGTTCAGCCCAATAAGAGAAATGGAATCGCCTTCCTCAGTCCTGAAATACTATCTCTGGTCGTGATGCTGTAGCAACTTCCGGGCCAAGCCTGGGGTTTCAGATTTGAAATTGCAGCAGCCGGGTTGCATTTCTCCAGGGAGCTAGGTGGAGGTTGGTCGTGGGATTTGTAACCTTTCCCCGGTTTCTGGTTCGAATGTTATGAAGGCTGATGGGGACTCTGAACTTGCTGTTTCAGTGACATGTGAAACGATTCTAGTTTCATCAAGTTTTTAGTGGGCAGGTATTGGCAGGATCGCAGCTGGTGCTATTTTTGGCTTTCGTGGCACGGCGACAATGGATTGCTTGTATGCAAAGGCTGCTTGGTGCTGTGACCCTCCTGCCAGATTGACCTTGCTTGGTAGCAGCTTATGCCGCGTATGTGTCGAAAACGTACAGGCTTAAATTCTTGACACTGGTGCAGCCAGCCCCCTCTAGAGCGGGGTTTCCCAACCTATGGGTCGGGACCCAAATATGGGTCGCCATTACATTTCAAAAGGGTTGCCAAGTGTCTCCCCAGGTAGCTCTGCCCCCGTTTTTGAATTGCTTTGGGTCACTAAGTCTTCCTGAATTGTCAAAATGGGTCCCCCCCCGGAAAAGGTTGGGAACCGCTGCTCTAGAGCATCAGATGCTCGTACCCAGAGTGATATTTAATTTTTTTAATCCAAGCACCTTTTGATTTCCTGCATGAACTTCACAGATTGAAGGGGAAGGAAGAACAGATGAAGCAAATGGAGGCTGTGTTAGAAGAAAGGGGGAGAGAAATCACAAACAAAGGGAAGCAGTTACAGGTGAGATGTTAATGGGGCAATAAGTGTCCTGTAAGAGAAAGGGATAGAAAATAAGACACAGAATATCTTACTGCCCCTGTATAAAACTATGGTACGCCCACATCTTGAGTACTGTGTACAGATGTGGTCTCTTCACCTCAAAAAAGATATTTTGGCCTTGGAAAGGGTTCAGAAAAAGGCAACTAAAATGATTAGGGGTTTGGAACGGGTCCCCATATGAAGAGAGGCTAAAGCGACTGGGACTTCTCAGTTTAGAGAAGAGGAGACTAAGGGGGATATGGTAGAGGTCTATAAAATCATGAGTGGTGTGGAGAGGGTGAATAAAGAAAAGTTATTTATTAGTTCCCATAATAGAAGAACTAGAGGACACCAAATGAAATTAATGGGTAGCAGGTTTAAAACTAATAAAAGAAAGTTCTTCACACAGCGGGTAGTCAAGCTGTGGAACTCCTTGCCAGAGGAGGCTGTGAAGGCTAGGACTATAACAGAGTTTAAAGAGAAGCTAGATAATTTCATGGAGGTTAGGTCCATAAAAGGCTATTAGCCAGGGGATAAAATGGTGTCCCTGGCCTCTGTTTGTCAGAGGCTGGAGAGGGATGGCAGGAGACAAATCGCTTGATCATTGTCTTCGGTCCACCCCCTCTGGGGCACTTGGTGCTGGCCACTGTCGGCAGACAGGCTACTGGGCTAGATGGACCTTTGTTCTGACCCAGTACTGCCATTCTTATGTTCTGTGCGACAGGTCCTGGGTGGTCAACAGGAGGGTGTGGGTGTGGGTGTGAAGATGATGTCATAGCCTCTTTCTTTGTACAGGAGGCCGAAGAAGAAAACAAACGGTTCAAAGTGCAAATCCAAGAATTAAAGCAGGAGAACTGCAAACAGGTATGGCTCCACTTTTGACACTGAAGACCTCATTGCTAATCCCTGTTCTTTATCAGATGCACCAATCCTGGAACAATTTAAAGACATGTTGGGGAAAATCCATCTATGACTATCTGGTCCCTCTGTCCCTACTCTCCCTTATTTTGTTGGTCTACATCCCTGCCACAGTCTAGATTACCCCACCACATGGCTCTCCTGCCTCACATTCCTTACCCTTCCTGTCACTAACCTTCTGGCCAAAAAAGACTGGACTGGATTCCCTTGGAGGCTGTTAATGCTGCTGCTTGATTTGGCAGGGAATGCTGGTGAGCAAAGCACTGCCTTTCCAGCTACTGTTGTTAATTTGTTTTAATGCATTTCTGATCTGTTTGCAGGCCTCCCTGGCTATCCGAAGCGACGAGCTACTGCAAGTGTAAGTGTTGCTGGTAATGGTTTTAATTTGTGTGACTTCCATTATGGCACCGAAAAAGACTATTCTATTCTATTCGCTTCTCAAAAGCATCAGGCATGTGAGAAGTGACTGTAATAAACATATACACTTCCACCTATATTTAGGGCCAGTTTAAAAGATGCTAGATCCATGGTGCCCAACCAGTTCTGAAGCCAATTATTCTGAAAATGTAAATAATTTTTTGAGCCAACTAGCCACATTCAACCGGCAAAATAACCACATGTGGCTAGTGTGTTGGACACCCCGGCTCTAGATGATGCAGCTCCCCATGCCTAAAGCTCTGTTTTGTAGCCTGTGTTTTGGTGTGTGTATTCCGTACTTCTGAGCACTTTCTTCTCAAGGTGCAGTCAAAGTGCAGGTTGTTAGCCCAGTAAAAAGATGCTTGTCACACCACACCTGGGACCAGTCAGAATGCATTGGAGGGTGTATGGGTGGGAAACTGGCCTTTTTCTTTCTTCATTCAAACTCTTGAACCTCAGCCTTGTTTTTGCTTGTGTTGCTGAATAAGATGACATTACACCCTCTGAACTGGAACTTCACAGATGTTACTCAGAATTGCAGTCGCTAGCTCACGTGTTCTGCAAACCTTGAATTGCTCCTGTTCTGTGTGGAGGGCTCAGTGGAACCAAGCCATTTTTTAGTGCTTACATTTAAACACACTCATCTGGTGGCTGAGATCTAAAAATTCACTTTGCTTGGAACCTTCAATGAATTTTAAATCTCTCTGCTTCCCAGTGAATTCTGTTGGATGTCATGGAAGCCGTCTGTATGGCCCAAATATCATTTAGAGGAAATGGCAGGGTATTACAAGCTAGAAATGAAGCATGTTGAAAAAAACTGTGTAAAAGGTTATGCACTGCTTGCTTACAATGTGGGTAATGGCCTCTTGCTCCTGTTTTCAAGCATTAAAATGTACCTTTTTTTCCTTTGCTTGGTTTACAATCACTTAAATACTGCAGAATACCTTGTACTGGGTTGTACAGACTAGGGATATTGGATATTGTTTAATTTAATCCTTGAGTAACCGCACCAAAACTTAGCTCTCCACTTCCAGGAAGCCCGCTGCCACCTCGTGCTGCTGCCTCTGTAGCGCAGGGTGGCAGGCAGGAGCTAGTCGGCAAGCGGAGCTGGCTTAAAGAACTGGCTCCCATGTGCCGCCCCCCACTGCTGCTTTTGGTACAGAGGCAGCAATGTGAGACGGTAGCAGCCTCTCTCCACAGGGGGCCTGCACTCCCCATGGACAGAAGCTACACTGGCATCCCACGAAGCAGCCTCGGTCTGCAGCAACCCCAGGCCCCCCTGTGGACAGAGGCTGCTCTGTGGCAGCAGACTCTCTCTGCAGGGGGCCAAGCTCCCCGCAAACCAGGGTTGCTCCGGATTCCCCCCACTTAAAAGCCAGCTCCTCATAGGCAACAACTCCCACCTCACGCTCCCCCCCTTCCCCCCCTCCCCCACTTGCTGCCTCTAATAGATGCAGAAGGGGGGTGTGTGTGTAGTCGTTTGGATTAGCCAATAAGCCCAGGCTTATCGGTTAATTGCTTAAACGACTATTCGCTAACATCCCTACTACAGATCTAGGCAGACATGGTCTCCCTACTCCAGAGAGCCTGCCATCTAGAATAGACAGGATGTAAAATGTTTCGTTGCAGAAGGCTAGGAAGTACACCATGCAGGGTGAGCCGTTGAAAGGATTTCTGGAAGAAGTGGGTTTTGGGGAGAGAGGTGAAGAAAGGAATCTGGCAGGCAATGAGAGAGGGGTGCTGCCCCAAAGAAAATAGTATGATTAAATGCAAAGCTGGGAGAGGGAGGGGGCTGAAATGATCAGTATGGTGAAAGGGAGCAAGAACAAAGATGGAACAGGGGACAATTATGCAAGACCTTTCAGATGAGGACTGGGTGTTTGAATTGATGTGCTTGTTCAAAGAGTAGTGCACGATAGTGTCTGTGCGAACTGGGCGGATCTCTCCAAAATTTCCTGGATACGTTAATCTGCCTTCACTAAAAGCAAAGTGGGAGTAGAAGACCATATCAGTATCTCACAAAGTCTCTTGCATGTGAAGATTTCCAAATTTGCCTCTGACCATTCTGATAATTCAGTATTGCAGGGAAAGAGACGGAAATCCTCAGTCTGCGGAATGAGATGGACTCTCTGAAAAATGCTGTTGAGCAACAGAGGAAAAAGAACAATGTAAGTAAATTCTTCAGAAACCCAAGTGTTATTTCTATGGGCACCAAGCTTAAACGGGGCCCAACATTCTGCTGCCATGAAAATGTCCCCTCTTCTCCAGCTCTGAACCAGGTTGTACCCTCCCTACAGTTCTCCGTGGGGAGCAACTACCCTCGGTATCCTTTAGTTTGCTGGAGAGCAAAATCTAATGGCATTCTCATAAACTTCAATTCAGTGTGGTTAATTCAAACTTAGACACTCACTGGAGACAATTGGGGCTGGGGGAGACTGTTGCCTTTATCTAATTTGTATGTTGGATGGCACAGAAAGACAAAACCTTCATGACTCAAATCTGGCTTCTGCCACGTCTAAAAATGTCTAATCCCAGGTGTTTACAGTGAATGGTAAAGGGCACCAAGTGTTCCTTCTACGGCCGTGACAACGATCCAGTCATCAGCTGATGGGTGAAACCAAGCGATACTCTCATGCCTCTCTTCCTACGTATTAACCTACTGCATTGCTTCCACAATATGTATCATCTGTGCCTGGCTGGAAGACAGGAGTCTGAAGCCCATGTTGGCATGGGAGAAGGATGCTATGGGTATCTTAATAGGAGAAAATGAATATATAAACATTGACAAATCCAGCCATCAAACCTATTTATAAAGCAGAACAGTATGTAACAGTCTCTCATGCAAGTGAGTCAAGAAAATTCTAGCTGCCTGATGTAGAGGCACGTGTGTAATGCACAAAAGTGCCAAGAAGAGAGCTTGCTAGCTTGTCTGTGGTGCGCAACAACAGAGTTTAAGAGCAAAACCAAAAATGGTGGAGAACTGGCAGACAAACACATGTTCTCAAAGAACAGTCTGCATGGGAAAATGATTCGCTCTTGTCCCTGTATATTTGGCTCGTGCTCTGTGGAATGCCAAGTGTTTGTGCCCCCTTCGCTGCACACGCAACTCTGGTTATGGCTAATGGGCAGTGTTCCTTGTAAGCTGTGCCCTTGGGCGGCCGCCCAGAAGGGATTCAAATGCCACCCAGCTGATTAGCAGAGAGCCCAAAGCCAGTAGCATGGGTTTCTACTGGTGGTGCATGTCCGTATGTGCACATACCACATTTATTGCACACATGGATTGAAAAACTTAGAGGGAACATTGCTACCGGGAGAGGGTACCTTTAGGTTCAAAGGTTCACACTTCACTCCACGATTTATTGTGGACGTGCTTGCTCTTCTGTAACCGATACATGACCGTTGGGAGATTCAGGCAGCAGAATGGTGATGCAAATGTGTCGCACGTGTGTCTGGATTTCATGCTTTTTGTGTAGTAACTAAAAATGCAGCAGCCTAATCAGTCGTTTGCCAAGGACGTCTTCGCTGTTGGGTTTGAAGGCTGGAAAAGGCAAGTTCCCAAGTCCCAGCTGTCTTTTCCTTTCCAACCCAGCAATCAGATAACACAAATTGCGTTTGCCAGGTACCTCAGAGTCCTAACTGTGAGGTATGATCTGTCTTGTGGAGTACATGTTTGATGACCTTGCCAAGAAAGAAGCAGGCGCACAGCAAGTCATGGTCTTTCCCGGGCAGATTGAGAATGGGTTTATCAATCTGGCAAAACTCCTAAGGATTGAGGGGCAGGTTAGAAATGAAGCTGGGATTCTCTTGAATCCCACATAATGGGGAGGAGTTTTTTTTGTGTGTAATACTGCAAACCAAGGCCCTGGTCCCATACTTGGGTGCAAGGATCTACCGGAGGGGATCCTCTTGCAAGATTGGGTCTTAAACGTATATACACTTGCACCTACATTTGAGCTCCGTCTAGCGCAGTGGTTTTCAAACTATGGGTCGTGGCCCAGTACTGGGTCGCGGGATGTCACAGGCACTGGGTCTCATTGCTGCAGGGTGACCAGTGGGGGTGCTAAGGCAGCTCCCTGCCTGTCCTGGCACTGCAGACTGTGCTGCACCCCCAGAGGCGGCCAGCAGCAGGCCCGGCTCCCAGGTGAAGGCAGGGGACAGAAGAGGGCATAGGACTCCACGCACTGCCCCGCCCTGAGCACTAGCTCCGCACTCCCATTGGCTGGGAACCTGCTGCTGGCGGCTTCTGGGGCGCAGCCTGGTCTGTGGTGCCAGGAGAGGCAGGAAGCTGCCTTAGCGCCCCCTGCTGCACCACTGACCAGGAGCTGCTCGAGGTAAGCCCCTCCTGTCCTGGCCCTGACCCCCCAAAGCTCTAAGCTCTTATCTCCAGCCCCACCTCAAAGCCCACACTTGAGTCAAATTATGTTGGGTCACGGGCATCAACAGTTTTCTACAACTGGGTTATGAGGACAAAAGTTTGAAACCCGCTGTTGTAGATGATGCAGCTCCACATGCTGAAAGCTCTGTTTTGTAGCCTGTGGTTTGGTGTCTGTATTCCTCACTTCTGAGCACTTTCCTCTTTCTTCTCACAAGTGCAGTCAAAGTGCAGGTGGTTAGTCCAGTACTAAGATGCTTGTTGTACAATAACACCTGGGACCATTCTGAACACATGGGTGGGTATGTGTGTGGGAAAATTGGCATTTTTCTTTCTTCATTCAAACTCTTAAACATCACCCTTGTTTTTGCTAGTATATGTCATCTTACTCCACAAAATCATCTTGCAGTAACCAGCATTTAAATGCAAATTACTGAGTGTAATGCAAAATATGCCTCTGAAGTAAAAGCAGAAACAGTTTGAATATTGGATGAACTGAAATCGTTCTCTCTAAAAATGATTAGGACCTTCGGGAGAAAAACTGGAAAGCAATGGAAGCATTGGCATCAACTGAAAAATTGCTGCAGGACAAAGTGAACAAGACTGCCAAGGTTGTAATGTTAACTGGTAGAAAGAAATGCATTAAGCTAGAAACAAATCTGCAGCTGGTTTTTTAATTCAAATTTGAAGCATTTAACTTTTACTGCAATTTAAATAGGCTGTTCTGAATGCGCTGTCATATACTTTCACCTCTGCTTCTACCTGTCGTCTTCAGTTGCTTTTATTTTTCTTAATTTCTGGGCATGCGGATTTATTTTTGTTTGCATAATTGTTAGTCATTGTCCTTGTGGTGAACTGTCGAAAGCAAGACTCTAACCCTTACTCCTGAACTGCTTTCAGTGGTCAATGGCCTTTCTCTTTGGTGTCAGACTGAATACGCTTATTGCTTAGCGAAAAGGAATGACTGTATTATTTTAAAAAAAAAAACTTCAATAAAAATTGTGCATCCCACGTTAGTGGGAAATTCATATTCCTGAAAGCATGTGAAGCCCAAGCCCCCACTGAAAAAACCTATTCAAAGTGGAATGGAATTGCAAATGGGTTGTTCTGAAAAGAAACTTGGGCTGAAATCCTAAAGTGTCAAAAGAGTAAAGTATGGGGAGGAGGTGAGGGAGGGTCAGCTAATTGGAGGAGGAAGGGAAATATGACTGAATCTCAAAGACATTTCAAAAATAAGATACATGCTCTTAATTCAGCCCAGCATTCTGAGAAATATGCTTGTGTAGCTGCTTCTTGCTATATTTAATTACTCTGTCTTAATCTGTAGATCTTTCTTTGATGAAACTGGCATTTGCTTATTGGTGAAGCCTATATTGCTGAAAACTAACATTAAACTTAACTGCGCATCTTCATGGCCTTTGTGTGTCTCCCATCTGTTTCTAACACTGGATCCCAAACTACTAAGGCCACAGATGTCTGAAAGTGACAAGTAACTGCAGAGTAGGAGGCTCAGTAACATAGACATCAATTTAAAAAAAAAATGGTATTAGTGAGGAATGCTTCCCGAAAGCTGCCTTAAGCACAGTTGGTATGTTTTCCTTGTTTGGAAATAAATACATAATCATGAATAAAGAAGCGTGTGTTGACTGACTGGCAAAACGTCCATACAAATCAATTTGTTACAAATATGGTAACCAAACATTTCATAGGTCGTCCTGTTTCATACTCCCATGCCCTAAAATAATACGGTTTGTCATTGGGCGCACATGGCCACAAATTATAAAACGCACTCAAAAAAAGGCAAAGAAAATATAGAATCTCACCCAGCTCTAATAATAGTTTTCCATTCTACTCACAGCTGATAGAGGACCAGAGGGAGGGGATTGCCTGTTAACTATAGCAAAATAAAATGTAGGCGAGAACACATTGCTTTCTTGGCCTGGTTCAAATGTGCATTAACACAGTTTCCTTTTCATCTTTAGTTCTAAATTAGGGGGGTTTGTGGGGCTGATTTTTTTTTTTTTTTTTTTTTTTTTAAAGGATAAAGTTAATCAGCGTCTATGTGGATTCTTTCTACATTCCAGCTTCTGATTTTTTTTTTTTTTTTTTTTTAACTTTTTAAAGCATCACTTAATTTTTATTACTGATCTGAAGAGTCAACATAATCTGAGGCTGCATTTTCTCGACATGGTATAATCCATGTTCTTATCAGGTGACTGAGAAGTCATATAAAATTCCATAGGGATGCGTTGGCTCAGAGCTGAATGTTACACAAATAACCCCCCAAAATCATAAACAATGTGAAGGCCAAGTTCTGAAGCAATTCATCAGAAAAATATTGGCCACATTTGAAATTATGGAGCCTACGTTAGTCTAAAACAAAGTCCTAGCTTAGATGCGCTGTTTTAGGCCTACAAAAGTATATTGCCATGTCTATGAAATGTATTACTTGCTTCATGAGACCCGTTCTCTCTACATGCAGGAAAGGCAGCAGTATTTGGAGACTGTGGAGATGGAAACTAGAGAATTGCTTCAGAAATTGTTTCCCAAGGTGTCTCTTCCTTCCAACTTGGTAAGATAAGCTAGTATGTTTGCATCTAATCAGGCATGTTTTTTACATCCCCTGCCAGCTGTTACCAGCTGGGCAGGTGATGCACACAGCAAGCTATGCAAAACCGTGGCCTGTTACTGCCTGTCTAGAATCTATTTTACCTACCTGTTACAGCTTGACATTTACCAACATTGCAAATTTGCAAGGCAAACTCTTGTCTGTTGCCTAGCACGCTGGGCCTCAATATCTGACTGGAGCTTTTTTAGGCTCTAGTACAACATACGTAATTACTAGCCTGATTTCTCAGCTGGGCTGAGCACCTTCAACTCCCATTTGAGACTGTTTTTTAGTCTGTTTTATAACCAGAAAAGAAACTGGTTTGAGTCCAGAATGTCTTCAAAGATACGAAAAAGTAGCGTGTTTGATTCTAAGAGGCCATCTCAGTGTGTCGGAGGGAAGGAGAGGAATTGTGGCTAGAAAGCATGGGGCTCTATTTATTTTGTTTTAAAATCCAAGGACTATTTAAAATAAACACTTGACAGCTGCATAGTTCTGAGGTTACGTAGAATTTTACGTATCGCTCTAGTTCCTCACAAGAGAATTCCCACCACTCTTACATAGCCACCTTCCTGGCAAGGCCTTTGTGCCTGTGTGGTAGGAGCCAGTTCAATGTACCGCTGTCTAGGTCCTTAGAAATACCTGTTGCAACATGCTAGTGTTTCCAGATAACATAAATACACAAACTTTGAGTCTCTACCATTTTGGAAGCTACCGTTTTGCAACATGTCACTCCTGGGACTCTAGCTATCTTAAGTGCCCAGAACTGGCAAGGCAGCTTCCTCAAATAGGAACTATTCATTAGTCTCACTCACTGGGAGTTGAAAATCCACCTCATAATTTCAAGTAGGAAACGAGTGTTTCCAAAATAAGCTTCCTGTCCAGACTTGAAATTGTGGATGGTTTTAATTGCATGCGTGTTTCCTAACAGAGCCACAGCGAATGGATCCATGGGTTTGAAAAGACAGCAAGAGAATACTTAAGAGACGCCTCAGGGTCAGAGGAGGTTAAGGTTGGTACAAACCAGTGTAAGATGCTCTGAGTGGTGTAGATCTTCTGTTTGAACTTCTGAAGTGTTTGAGGTTCAAGTCCGATAACGGCCCATAAAAAGGGGCACCCATAATGATGTCAACAATCCATCTCTAATGAAGGGATCTGAGCAGTTTCTAGAAAGGCAAACAAACTTGCACCATTGTGAAAGCAACACAACACCACAACTCGGGATTCTTTTGGGAGCTTGTCTGTGTGGGATCCATTATTGGAGTGCACCCACCCCTGCTTGCGGGATCAAATTCTTTGGGTGACGGTTGGGGCTGCACCTGCACCCTAGGTCTCCTTGTAGCCTATCTATCCCAATGTGTGCCAAGTGGAGTGGGCCCGACTATCTTGGGCCCTTCTTACTAGGGATGTAAGCGAATTGTCAAGTCGAGTACTCTATTACTCATCCCTCCCCTCCCGCCCCCCTGGCTTGCTGCCTCTGTATCAGAGGCAACAAGCGGAGGTAATCAGGCGCTGGTGCTGGGGGCAGCTGCAGAGGCAGCTGCCTCTGTGCCCTGGGGCTGGCCGTGAACAGAGGCTGCTCCACAGCAGCCCCTGTCTGGGGGGGGGTCCCAGCTCCCTGCTGGGACCCCCAGTGAACAGTGGCTGTTGGACCCAGTACGAGCCAGGACTGAGCAATCCCAGCTCAGTCCTGGTTCGTGCCAGGTCCAGAAGTTACCCCTGCTGCAGCTCTGCACATTAGCTGTCTGCGTGCCCGCAGCGGGGATAGCTCCTGGACCCGGCATGAGTTGGGACCGAGGAAGCCTTCCCTTATCAACTAATTGTGTAGTTGAGATAAATTTTATCAACTACATGATTAGTGGATTACCCGCCTTTTAACATCCTTACTTCTTACTAGGGAGGTAAAATCCCATTTAAACCATAGAACCATAGAGCTGGAAGAGACCTCAGGAGGTCATCAAGTCCAGCCCCCTGCTCTAGGCAGGACCAATCCCAACTAAATCAACCCAGCCAGGGCTTTGTCAAGCCGGGACTTAAACACCTCTAGGGATGGAGACTCCACTACTTCCCTAGGTAACCCATTCCAGTGCTTCACCACTCTCCTAGCGAAATAGTTTTTCCTAATATCCAGCCTGGACCTCTCCCCCCAATGGTATCCAACTTGAGACCATTGCTCCTTGTTCTGCCATCCGTCACTACTGAGAACAGCCTTTCTCCATCCTCTTTGGAACCTCCCTTCAGGAAGTTGAAGGCTGCTATCAAATCCCCCCTCACTCTTCTCTTCTGCAGACTAGACAGACCCAACTCCCTCAGCCTCTCCTCGTAGGTCATATGCTCCAGCCCCCTAATCATTTTGGTTGTCCTCCACTGGACCCTCTCCAATGCGTCCACATCCTTTTTGTAGTGGGGGGCCCAGAACTGGACACAATACTCCAGATGTGGCCTCACCAGAGCCAAATAAAGGGGAATAATCACATCTCTGGATCTGCTGGCAATGCTCCTCTTAATGCACCCTAATATGCCATTAGCCTTCTTGGCTACAAGGGCACACTGTTGACTCATATCCAGCTTCTCATCCAGTGTAACCCCCAGGTCCTTTTCTGCAGAGCTACTACTTAGCTGGTTGGTCCCCAGCCTGTAACAATGCTTGGGATTCTTCCGTCCCAAGTGCAGGACTCTGCACTTGTCCTTGTTGAACCTCATCAGATTTCTTGTGCCCAATCCTCCAATTTGTCTAAGTCACTCTGGACCCTATCTCTGCCCTCAAGCATATCTACCTCTCCCCCCTAGCTTCGTGTCATCTGCAAACTTGCTGAGGGTGCAATCCATCCCCTCATCCAGGTCACTAATAAAGATATTGAACAAAACCAGTCCTAGAACTGAACCTTGAGGCACTCCACTAGAAACCGACCGACATCGAGCCATTGATCACTACCCGCTGGTCCCAGCCTTCTAGCCATCTTTCTAGCCATCTTACCATCCATTTCTCCAATCCACATTCCCTTAACTTGCTGGCAAGAATATTGTGGGAGACCGTATTAAAAGCCTTGCTAAAGTCAAGGTATATCACATGCACTGACTTTCCCATTTCCACAGAGCCAGTTACCATTTGATTGGTTCACCAGCTAAATGTAGTGTTTGACAGGATAACCGAATAAACAGGGGGCGGGCAGGCTGGAGTGTCCCCTCCCCTACCCCAGCCACAGGTGGAGAGCTGTTCCAGCCCCCACCAATTAACCTTTCATGCCCCTACTTCTTACCCATAGGGTAGGGAGACTGAACCCCAGCAGTGTCTGCCGCTTCTCTGGGCTGCTGCTTGTTAGTGCAGTCCTCTGGGCCAGTGGTGGGCAATCTGCGACCTGCGGGTCACGTTCTGCCCATCTGGGTTCTACGTATGGCCTGTGAGACATTTTTGTTTACCGTTGTCCAAGTGCAGGGCTGCCAGACTTCACTGGTTTCCCTTCGCATCAGGTTTTTTCCCTACCGGTGTTACTAACGTGACACACGGGAAGTGAGGTGCACGCTGATTGCACACAACGCTGAGTGTGAGCGCCATGCACTCGCTCTATATCCAGTCAAAGCACTGCTGCATTTCAGTCGACACCCCCCGCTAATTCTAGGTACCTAAACACGGTTAGCAGAACGACCCTGTCCCAGGAGACGCCTTGGTTACGACAACCTTGTGGGCCAGTGAGTGGAAGAAGGGCCGCTCACTAGCCTCAGTTGCCCCTCGCTGCTCTGGACACTGTATTGGTGAAGGAATTGAGTGACAGTTGGGTCCTTGATGCCCTGGAGTGGGGAGAGGGCTGGTGGGTGTGAGGAAATGCAGGGTGTAGGATGGCCCCAACGGACACTGCCAGCCAAAGAATGATTTCACACGCAGGGGGTGCGTGGAATCTGTGTGGACAGCGCACCTCGCAGGGTCGCAATTCGTGACAGGCAGCTTAACCAGTCTTTAGAGGCTTTCCGTTAAATTCCCCCGCTGCTGCAGAGTCATGATGCTCAACGTTGAGCTTCACTTTGTGAAGCGCTGAAACGCAGCACCAGCTGTTACGCGTCCTCTGTTTTTAGCACAAACTGCTCACATTGATAGCTCTTGATTAACTCCGATTCGACGCGTACAATGCTCTTCATTCTAACCCGGTGAACTGGAACGCTTTGTGCAGCTGTGCCATTGCGTGATGCCAAAGCCATCAATGCCGGCACAGCGCTCCCCACCGCCTTGGTATATTAAGCTCCCTTCCATTCGCGTGTGCGAGGCTTACTTCTTGTTTTCAGTGCCGCCACAATAATTTATAACGACAGAGATTAAAGTAATGTAGGAAGCGTCTTTGTTGAACATTGGGCCTGATGTCATTGGATTGCTTCCCTTTCCATGCAGTTGCAGGATCAAGCCCTGTAAATGTGTATAACAGTGACAGTTACGTTAAGATGCTGAATCATAAAACAGGGAACTCTCAATTGATGTAAAATCGATGGGATTTCACACACCCCTCTCCCTCCACCTTCTTTGCAGGCTCTAGAGCAGAAGCTGAAGGAGGCTGAGGAGATGCATATAATGTTACAGCTGGAGTGTGAGAAGTACAAGGCAGTCCTTGCAGAGACGGTAGGGAACCTTGTTCCTTTCCCTCATGATGCTGCAAACTGTCCGTCTTCCTGTCATGAAATTAATTAAAATCCTGTGTTAGGAGGGGATTTTACAAAGACTACAGAGGAGTGTGGAAGAGGAGGAGAGCAAGTGGAAAATAAAAATTGAAGAGTCACAGAAGGAACTTAGACAGGTATTTATAAAGATCTCTCATGAGCCATTTTTCCATTTCTTTTGGGTATTTTGTGTGTAGTGAAGACTGAGACTATTTTTTAAACCTCATTTGTTAGGTGACTTCCTAACCATCATGACTAGGTAAAATTAAATCAGTCTGTAATCAGAGTAATAAAATACCCAGTGTGTCTCACTATAACATCAGGGGCTTGCCTTGAAGCATTGTGATACTGTGTAAGATCACCCTTGCTTTGGAGAGAGACCTCTATACACATAAGGCATTACAAAGTGCTTTAGATTTAGGGGCCAGTTTGTTACAGTAGTGAGAACAAAGAAAGAAAATATTTATGCAGTTATTTTTAAATCCCAAAAGAACTCAGATTATTCTATGAATTATAGATACAACTGTAGTGAAATCCTTTTTCGTGGCTGCATCTTTTTCTGGGGTGGCAGCTGTTTAACAGTGCGGAGTAACACTGCATGGCAGATAGGATAGGAAGTTGAGAATACTGTATCCAACAGTGTGTCCAACTGACTTCTTCTGCCCCAGGAAATCACTGTCTATACTATTTCTAGTCTTCTGGGTTTTTTTTTCCACTGGCAGTTCGGATCATGCATCCCACGATCCGTCAGTGTATAGAAAGCTGGGTACATGTCAAGATTTAGCTACCGTAAATTCATAACCATTTATCTGAAACTGGTAAAACATGATGGAAAAATGATCCGCAAGCTTCCTTTTTTAGAAGACGATCCATTTATAGCATGAGCAGCAGAAACGAAGATTGTCACTTACATGCTTCCTTCCCCACTCCAGAATTAAAATAGATCAAACCAGTTTTTCAAAATGAAATTGTTTCTAGGCTGACCATTTAAATGCCAGGGTAGCAACCCAGAGCAAATGTGTATAGTTAATAATTAAACCCTTGTTCAAGAGATTTACAACAGGCTGACATGTCTTTAACTGTAGATGCTCTACCATCTGCTGCCATAATGTAAGATTTTTAGCATGACTAATTCTGCTGGGTTAGCTATTGATAAGTTCTATGAATGGACATCATTTTCCCAACAGAGCAAAGATGAAGGACATTTTGACTTGGTGCGAATAATAGAGGGCTGGTTTAGCACTTGTCTGACAAATCTCTTGTTTGTCTGGGACCTGAATATTTCAGGCAGAGGATTTCTTGTATGATGGGCGTAGGGGATTTTGAAAGAGAGAGGGGGAGGGGAGGCTCCTTAATGTGCCCAAGACTTGGACGGTTTTACAAAATGTGTGCTGCACTAAGATTCTGTTTTAGAGGAATTTCTGATTTCTGATAACTTAAACTGTGTTCATCTGTATTTAAAACTGCAGATGCGCTCTTCAGTCAGTTCATTGGAGCATGAAATAGAGAGATTAAAGGAAGAAATCAAAGAAGCTGAAACTGTACGTTTAAATATTTCATCCCTTTGAAGTTTTCTGTTAAATAATATCTAAAACTTAGTCACTTCTTAATTTGAAATCTTTGGGGGAACTATTTCACACACGTAGAACAGTTTTGTATTGTAGTTTAAGCTGTACTGAAGATTCAACTCTAAAACTTTTTGGCCAAGATTCTGAAAAAGTGGGTGCCTGAAATCTGGCTTCTAAGACTAGATATAGTCACCTCTATAAATGACCTGATTTCTGTAAGTGTTCAAGATAGTGGGTGCTACTAGGTGCTCACAGAAATCAAATCTCTTGAGGAGATGCCGACATCTAGTCTTGAGAGCCAAACTCTAGGCAAACACATTTTAAAAATCTTGATCTTTTTTTTTTTTTTTTTTTTTTTTTTTTTTTGGTTCAAAGTTCAAATAAATCTTTGGCAAAACTAAATTTAAATTGCTAATTTGTGCAGCTGCAAGTTTTGAGAATATAAACAATTTTATATTCAACTGTCACGTTTAAGAAAACCATTGGAAACTACATGTTAACTCTTGTTTCTCTGTTTGTAGCTTAAAAGAGAGAGAGAGCATTTGGAAAATGAACTAGAAAAGGCAGAAATAGAGCGATCCACTTATGTTTCAGAAGTCAGAGAGGTAAACAACTGGTGAAACTATGTTCCTTTTGCTTTTCTCTGGTAATAAGTCAGTTGGTATAATAGAACACTTAACTATCAGAGTTGAGGAGTTTGTGCTTCTGACTTTTGGTTAGATGAGCACATTAACATAATAATGGAGCAGAAGACAAAAAGGCATGAAACAGATGAATCCTAAAAACTCTAAACTTCATTTCAGCTCAAAGATCTGTTGACTGAATTGCAGAAAAAACTTGATGATTCATATTCTGAAGCAGTAAGACAGAATGAAGAGTTAAATTTGGTAAGAAACATGTTCTCCATTGGGCACAAATTATGCTTACGTGGAGAAACCATTCCGAATCCTGTCTGTCTGCTAACCTCTTCAGCGTGGTGTTTTTGTCCATTGCGATACTGTTTTACTTGTATGACTTCTACAATTTTGTCTTTCTCTGCTCCTAACTAGCATGACTGGTCTTTAAAAAAGTCTTAAACCTTAAGATTTTCATACTTGAGTGAGCTTTTTCAGGATCAGTGTTTCATGTAATGTAGACAAACAAATGTAGCTGCACATATGACAGTTCTGAGTTGTTAATAATGTGTGTGCACAATCAGCCTAACAGAGAGAATCCACCTGGGGTTTTCTTCTATAGATATGTAGAACACATACTCTGCATAAGCACAAAGCATAAGAGTGGGGAACATCCACCATCGTTCTAGCTGTTAAAAGCACAGAGGAAACAATGCTGTCTCATATGAATTGGTCCAAGCGTCTCTGATTTGTTCCCATTGCTCAGTCGCTTATCACTGGTCTGAAATAGCTGAGTGATCGTTCTGGGTACTGGCATACATGTATCCCAGGCTGCATTTTATTCTAGACTCTGACCGATAACTAATGCTGCCGTTGGTAACTTTTTCAAAGTGGAGACTGAGTGAACCAGGTCTGGCCTGCTGCTGCATATCCACTAGGCTAGCACTTCAAGGCTTCTAGCGAATTTCCCCCTTTAGGATTGTGCATTAATATCTGCAGCCGTAGTTCTTGAGGAGTTGACTTGCATACACCTCCAAGAGCAATGCACATAATAAACAGATATATTCAAAATGACCGTAATTCTTTAGATACTGTATTTTGGTGCAACCAGTACACACAAATCATTCTCCTTGACTGAAACAGCTTAATGCTCTACATAGAGACTAAACACAGTCAACACTTCAATATCTTCTAGTAATGATAAACCATTAGTCATGACGTTAGTATGCTGATGGAGTGAACATGCTTATAACAAGTAGATGTTCTGCTACAACAAAAAATACAATCTGCAGTATATTGCACAGCAAATTCTAGTAGAGAGGGGACAGTTTGACCTGAACTGGTAATATATTGTCACAATATCCTAAACCCTGGCTGTTTGCTATGAATTAAGTCAAACATCACCCTTTGTAGGTATACATTTTCATACTGGCAGTGTAAGCGTAAAGTTGAAACCATATGCGGTTGTCACCCTGACTCTATCCCCTACTCTGTTTCAGGAGCTTTTGTTCCTTGTGTTTAACTTTACAGATTGAATATCTTCCTTGGCTCGCCTTGTAAATCTTGTAATACATGTTGACTAATCCCTTATATGTAGTAATTGTTAGTCATTTTTTTCCCCTCCTGCAATGAACGATGCCCTGGGAGGATCCTCATTATGCAGAGAAGAGCCTTACTTTTTTTTCTTTTTGTCTTACAGCTGAAAACACAGTTAAACGATACACTAGCAAAACTTAAAGTTGATCAAAGCGAGAGGCAGAAAGTAGCTGGTGACTTGCCTAAGGTAAGAGGAGCTATTTCTCAGCTGTAGATTTGTCAGCTGCAGATGTATTATGAAAGCTTTATTTTTAACCAGACGCTGATGACGGCTGTAGTTCCACTGCACTAAAATACAGTCTGCCTTTACAATTTGGAGCTGAATATTTGCTGAGTGGGGTTGCACATTCTAGGCCCAAATTCTGATTTCCAGACAGAAGCATGTATATGGCCTTGGAGAGCGAATGCATTATCTGAGATACAGATCTGCTTGCTTGAGGAGAGGACAGTGTCAGTAGAAAACCACTGAAAAGCTGTGCAGCCAAATGATTGCTCTTCTTAAAACTGTGTTCCGTTCATTAGCGTTCACGTTCGTGCAAATGTGATAGACATGGAGGGCACTTCTAAACTACATTCCTCTGTCGACAAGGCATTAGCACTAATGAGTTCCACACGGGATGCGCATGCCTGCTTATCACTGGAATAGACCCTGTAATGTTACAAGATCTAGACATGAAAAATAACTGTGCAAGATTAGTGATACTTCACAAGCCATTGGTGCAACATGTGTTTTGCAGTGGGGATAACCTCAGATGGGTGAGAAATGCTGGTGCTGCTAATCAATATATAAATTGACCTCACATGGAGAGGAGATCAATACTTGGATTTGAGGAAGCTTCACTTGGTGCGCTTGACGCCACCTTTCCTTCGCCCTCAGTCCTGAGGCTGGCTGGCTGCTTGCTTCAGATTGTGTTGGCGTGTCACTTCTCCGCAGTCTCTGTTGCAAAGGCCTGGGATTACTAGAGAAGCGGTGCACTCCAACCCCACCACCAGCGCTCCTGCTCTGCTAGGAGGACGAGAGGAGATAGTGTGAGGCTGGCTGGCTATGCCGCTCTCCCATGCTGAGGGCAGCTGCAATGCCCTTCAGTGCTGTTGAAGCCGTGCAAAGGCAGAGCACATTAGCACAGGGCAGGTTCTAGCCCTTATTTCCCAGGTCAGTGTGGCGATCATACTCTTTCTCTTCGTGTTGTCCAGCTGTGACAGCTTTCCCAGGTGTCAGGCCAGCGTTTTAACCTTGGGAAGAGCTTCGTGTCACTTCATTGTGTTCCACTGGCCTCCTAATATACAGCAGTAACGTTGGAAGTTGTGTGTGTTCTCGCTACCATACTCTGAGGGTTTGGATTACTGTAGCCCCTCGGGGGCCTAGCCTTGGACCAGGAAGTCACTGTGCTAAATGCCATACATACAGAACAAAGAGCTGGTCCCTGTCTTAAAGCGCTTACAGTTTGAGACAAGAGACAATAGATGGATGCAGATAGGCAGGGGAGTTCAAGGATTCAATGTGACAGCGTAGAGGAGCAAGGACAGCAGCAGTCTCGTGGCACCAGAGCCGAACTGTTAATTTTTTTGTAGGCATTGTAGAAAAAGTGAGTTCTAAGGAGGGTTTGAAGGACCCTGATGAAGTATCTTCACAGATATTTGAGGAGCGTGAGGAGCAGCACAAACAAAAGCACAAAGGTGCTTGTTTGAAAGTGTAACAGGAAGCCTGGGGTTGACCTCTTGATAGCGAATGATAGGCCTTGAAACTGAAGGCGAGTAACTTAAATTTTCTATGATAGAGAGGGTAGAACTGATGAAGATGAGGAGAGGGGGCGCATGGTCAATACAATGGGCTCAGAAAATTGCATTTGTCAGGGCCAGAAACAAGTGTGTTGCAGTAATCAAGATGAGAGCTGGGACAAGCGTTTTAGCTGAGTGGATGGATGGGAAGTGTCCACTAAGCTGAGTGTCTTAGAGATAGTATGCAGAAAAAATTGGCAAGATTTAGACATTGCCTGGGCAGGAGAACTTAGACGTCTGAGTTGAAGATGACACCCAGCTTGTGGTTTCGAGTGATGGGCAGGATGGTGGTGGGGTTCCCAGGATTGAGAGGCGGTAGTGGCGGGAGTTTTGAAAGCTCTGTTTTAGTCATGTTGAGCTTCAGCTGGCTGCCAGAGATCCATGAGGAGAGGTCAAACCAGGATTTTAGTTTGGACGGAAGAAGACCTCTCTAGTTGAGGTAGGTCTGCAAGTCAGTGGTGTTGGCTGGGTGGACATTGCAATGGGAGAGAGGAGCAAAAGGCCAAGGCCGCTCTGCTTTCTGGGTGCTGGGATACATAAATAAGGCCACTCTCTTTTTAAAACTTCCTAAGTTACATCAACCTCAGCCTGGACCAGTCCACACAAGAGATCCACTTTCTTGACCCCCACAGTACAATTACACTATGGTCATACTTCCACCACCTTATACCAGAAACCTACTGACAGTTATACTTATCTACATGCCTCTAGCTTCCATCCAAGGCACATTTCCCAATCAATTGTTTACATTCAGGCCCTAAGATACAACCGAGTTTGCTCCAATCCCACAGACAAAGACATACACCTACAGGGACTATATCAAGCATTCTTAAAACTGAAATACCTACCTGGAGAAGTGAAAAAACAGACTGACAGAGCCAGATAAGTACCCAGGGATCAGCTTCTTCAAGATAAGCCCTACAAAGAAAACAGCACTCCACTTGTCATCACATATAGCCCCCAAATTAAACCCCTCTAACCCCGCATCAACCATCTACAACCTATCCTGGAAAATGTCCCCTCACTCTCACAGGCCTTGGGAGATAGGCCAATCCTCGCCTACAGACAGCCCCCTAACCTCAAACATTCTTTCCAGCAGCACATAACACACTTCCATCATCCTCATCCAGGAACCCACTCCTGAAATCAACCCCAGTGCCAACTCTGTCAGCACATCTATACAAGCGATATCACAGCACCTAACCACATCAGCCACCACATCAGAGGCTCATAACTGCATATCCACCAATGTGATCTACGCCATCAAGTGCAAGCAATGCCCCTTTGCCATGTACATTGGCCAAACTGGACAGTCTCTACGACAAAGGATTAATGGACACAAATCAGATATTCGAAAAGATAGCCCACAGAAACCTGTTGGGGAGCATTTTAATTTGCCTGGGCACTGACTAATGGATCTCAAAGTTTCCATGTTGTTACAAGCCAATTCAAAAAGCAGCTTGAAAGGGAAGCTGCAGAGCTTAATTTCATTTACAAGTTTGATACCTACAATAGAAGTTTAAACAAAGACCTTAACTGGCTTACCCGCTGCATTCCCCATCCTAATGACATAAAAAGCCAAGCACCAGGTACTTAGAACCCTCTATCAGCTCCATTTAGCGTGGACACTCTGACTATTGTTTTCCCATTTTTTCTCCTTTCCTTTCCCTCCCCATCCCCTCTCTTTCTGTATTTATTTGGAACCTGGACCCCTTAAACTCCAGTCATCTGAAGAAGTGGGTTGTGCCCAGGAAAGCTGATGAGACCATCTACATTTTTTTGTTAGTCTCTAAGGTGCTGCAGGACTATTTGTTGTTTGTTACAAGAATACCAAAGAAGTGATGGCACAGTAACCACAAAATATGGGATGACTGCGCTGATTAATTCCCACCCTATTAGCAATAAAGTCACCCCATCCTAGCAGATTTTTATTGCATCACATATCACTGGCAGATCTATGAACTGGGTGTTGGATGCTTATTCAAGTTAGTCTCACATTAAACTTATCTGCTGTTGAACTTTTTTTCCTAATCTTGACACACGGCTGTTAAAATTCCTCAGTCGCATACCTTTCACATGTAGCCAGCCTGACATGCAAATTACCAGATTGTAAGAAGACATGTCAATCTCAATGAACGGGTTGGTCCCCTGAGTGAACATGGCATAGAACAGATTTCCTTCAGAACACTTATTTCCTGTGCGCCTCACATTAGCGGTTAGACAGGTGGCTTGCTTTTCATCCTTTAATTGCTGTCTTTCTCTTTCTCTACAGGCCCAGGAGTCACTGGCATGTCTTGAGAGAGAAATAGGAAAAGCTGCCGGGGATGTTAACGTTATCGAGAACAGTGATGTTTGCTCAGAGCCGGTGAGTGTTTTCTTTGAGTCGGTCTTCAGGGCAATCCCGGTCTTATGCAAAGTGTTAACTCTGAGAAATGAGGGGTAGCTGCAGAATGTGTAATATTCCATTGGCCGTGGAATTGGGTCAGGAGTAATGTTCACTCGAATCTTTGTCCTCCGTGTGTGGAATAAATTGTCTACTCAGGCATGTGCAGATGTGCACCACCAGTAGAGATGAAAAATCTAACGGTGCTCTGCTATTCATCTGGGCAGCGTTGAATTTCTCCTGAGTGGCTGCATAAGCATACAGCTTTCAGGGAATACTGGTCAGGAGATTGTCTAAGGATAAAAAAGGTCAGACAAACTTCTTCCTTGAGCTGCATCCTGTCCATGCTCAAGACCACAGGCGTGTTTTACTCGGGCTTGGCTGGTATTTGCACCGTGACCTGCTTCTCTTTCAAGTTCACCTATGAGAGTGCGGGCAGAGGGTTGACTTGCGAGACAGGTTTTCAAAATGGAAACAAAATTGGCGTGACCCTTTGGGTGCAGGCTGGTGGGAAGAGTTTTTACAGCACTTCTCCTGTTAAGGGGGACACAACATAATCTTCCTGTAACTGAAGAATCTGCAAACATTACACATTTGATGGGCACTCCGAAACCTATAATTCCACACCTTGCCCTGCCTCAGTATTGCAACACACGTCCTTAACACCTTCAGTCAAAGCCCTGCGAACCAAAGGGAGGAGCGCATCAGCCCACTGAAATGCCTTAGTCCCACTTTAGCCGATGCCACGCCATTGGAAGCATCATGGCCCGGATCTGGCGTGGCAGCAGCATCACATTGGTTTGCATTTCAGTTAGCAGTAATCCAGACTTAGCTTTACTTGTCTGTGGTAGCTGCACATTGAAAGGCTACAGCTGAAATACGTAGGCAGCTGTGGAGTTGGACAACCAACACTGAGCTGCGAATGTCGGTGAAGGCCAGATTTCATTTAACCTCTACATGAGCCCCTGCCTGCAAGGGTTGTGCATGCAAATTAGGCAACAGAGCTGAACCGTGTCAGGGGAGATCTGCTTCAGCGTTGACTTCTCAGCAGCTAACTGACGTCAGTGGGAACTCATTGCCTACAGATCGGGTTCCTTTCCTTATCAGAAGGTTGGAAGAAAGGTGGGCGCTGCAGATGTAGATGGGAAAAGCAATTTCAATCAACTCAGTTGTGCAAAACTGACTTCAGACAGCTAATGGAGCAGAGTTCTCCCTGGAGCACTACAGAAGAATCCTTGCTGTGCAGTCACTAGACGAAACGAATGACCGTGTGGAAAGCAATCACTCAGTAACACTGCTTGACTGTTGCATCCCATGCTACAGTGCCTGGGGCCAAGGGCACATCTGGTCCCATGAAAGTATTTAAGTTTCAGGCTTTGGAAGTTCCCTTGTGATATAGAGAGTTTGCCAACATACAGACATGTCGGAGGGACAGGAGATTGTCATGTTCCACACGAAGGCCATAACTGCCAGTTGCATCGAGGCAGGATCTCTTTTGCTCTCTCAGTTCTGAATTATGGATCTTTAGCTCAGAGTAATTACATTTGAACCATTGCAGATTGAAACTTATTGCTGTAGTGTTAGAACACCTGACACGTGGCTCACCTGGGTGGCTTCAAAGATGGTCACTAAGCACTACAGACATGCCAGAGGGCTCTCTGAATTGTAAAAGTGTGCAGATCTCGGGACACTCTCTTACCTCGCGAATACACTCGCTTTGAAAGCAGTTGCAGCCTTTCCCTTCCTCATCTCTGAATCCTCACGTAAAACCCTGCTTCCACACTAAATACCTGAAATGCCTGAAATAAAGCGATTGGCTTGCTGTCTGCCCGCACTGGGAGATGAGCTGCAGGCCCACGTAGGAGTTTTCTACACCTCCATTTCAACCATCTTATTATCGGAGGGCTTTTACAAGAGTGTACAAAGGTGCTTTCTCTCTTTCCCCCTCCCCCCCCGCCTGCCCAGAGGAGCTGCGTGCAGAGGAGCTGGTGGTGGCAGGCGGTGAGAAGGCGAGTGGTCAGCACGGATTGTGGATGGTGGATGCCCCCTCGGGCTGTTCTTCCTCGCAGTGGAGAATTACGAGTGTAGGGAGGGCACATTGGCAAGCGTGTTGCAGCCCTGAAACTGCAGCTGTGGCAGTGGCAGATTTGAGCCCAGATCTAAGTGATACTATTCCCATTTTCCGCTCTTGTCACTGGAGCGGTGTGCCATGCCTGGCGCATGGCAGGTGGAGCTCTGTGCCCCAGGATAGTACCTCCGTTATATGCTGCTAACAGCAAGATCCATGTGGAAACCAAACTAGCTATAAAATGCATTGGTGCTGTTTACTCCTAGAATCCTAGCTTGTGGGGAAGGGCAGAGGACAGACATTTCCTCTGCCCCTTCCACCCACCGCTAGCAGCATGTCGATTGCAAAAGGATATAACCCCTCCAGGCCTCCAGCTGGGTCCTTCTCCACACAATTGGGTACCGACCAGCTTGCCTCGTTCAAGGTAGCTGCTAGAATCATTCTGTCAGACTGCTGTGTTCTGGTCCTCTCTGGCATACCGTGCTTTCTCAGCACCCTTGCCTGATGGCGGGCTTTCTGTACCCCAATCAGATATTCAGTCAGACCTGCAGGGGTATTTGGTGCTAAGTTCCAGCAGTCGCGATTGCAGTGTGCTAGCCACAGTGTCATTATGTAAGTTCCAAATTGGCTTTTGCCGGTGTTCTCGGTGGGGATACCCCAGTGGTTGCATGGTGTATAGAGATGCGTAAGAAGTCGTTGTTTTGCACTGAGACTCATCTTTGGGTCTTTCAGGAATTAGACTGTAAATGAGCTTTTAACAATTCTTTTTTTTTTTTCTTCTGTTTCAGGACATGACTGAAAAAAGGCTAAACCTGGCGGTGAGTCTAAGCCAGGATGTAGGGCATCTGAAGAAGTTGCTCATGTCAATAAGCCAAATGCTCTCCAAGGGAAAAGAACACTATCAGCTAGTAGGTAGGAAATGGACACTTTAGATGTAACTCAAGACATGTCTGGGCTGCAGTAAAACACCTGTGCCTGGCCCGTTTTGGCAGACTTGGGTGATGGGACTATAAAATGGCAGTCTAGATGTCTGGGTTGGGCGGGAGCACAAACTATGGGATTCTGTGAGGAAGGAGGGTCCCAGACTCCAGCCTGAGACTAGCCGTTTACACTACAATTTTATAGCCCCGTAGCCTGAGTCCCAAAAGCTTGATTCAGCTGACATGAGCCGACTGCAGGCGTCTGCAGTGCAGACATAGCCAGGTTATCTGTCTCAGACAAGCATTCGCCAACATCATGACAGTTGGGGCTTTGGTGTCTGTCAAGTCTGACTCTGTTTAAAGCTTCTACCGGGCTCCAGACCTGTTCTTACTCCTCCATTCAGCCTTTCTCAGCTCTCAGGTTTTCCTGCACCTCTTTCTAGGCCTGAAGACTCACTGCCTGGTTCTGACTTGACAGTGACCCCTCTTTTTCCCTTTGCTTCCGTTGGCAGACGTTTTGTCTCTTCAACATAGCAGTCTCCTGGGGCTTGTTTGCTTCCCTACTGCCTGCCATGAGTCCGTGTTTCCCTTTTCCAGTGGAAAGTGCAAAAGACCATGTATCTCTGTTGTTATACACATTCCGATGTGGTGAGATGTTACTGAGCGGGCAGTGAGAGTATGGAATAGTCAGTGATCTGAAATAGCATCAGTGTCAGTCTGGGGGCGCATAGTGCCACTTGTTTTTGTGGTGGTGGGTTTGCACACATGCATGCAAAGCTGCTTTTTGAAAACCCTTTCCATAGCTGATCCCCACGCACTAATGACCTGTCCAATGGCCTGAGCTGACAGAAGGTTGGACAGGCCTGAGTTGCCAGAACCTTCTCACAGAACCTGTCAAACGGGAGATAGCTAGAGCGTTGAATGGGAAGAGGGGCTAGAGCAGCATTTGAGGTGCTGCTCATAGAATCAGGCATCAGATTTTTGCTTCTTATATTTAGAATAGGTACTTTCTACTTCCTCCTCTTAGCATCCACAGATTTATCTCCGTGGCATCTGTCTTCTGAGGGGTTAGAAAGCTCAAATTTCTCTGGAGCTTCTGTGTACCTTGGGTAACGAGACATTTGAACAATAGAATGATGATCACTTTTTTCCTACTATCCTCCTAACTGTTAGCTTTGGTATTGGTACCTGATCTACACTTCAGCATGATTAGCTTGATCGCTAGCCCAGATTTGGGGATGATCCGCTCCACTACTGCGTGTGTTGTATTTGAATTTCTTTGAGCAGTAATTTTTTATAAACTCCTTGGCTTAAGTGGATTTTTTCTCTCTTGCAGAATGAAGTCACAGGGGAATCATTAATTTGAGGATAGCAGAAGGCATTGTATTATATTTTGCCAAATTAAAGCCTTATTTATGTTTTCACCCTTTCTACTTCGTCAAACACTGAACAGAGTTTTGTCTTTTCTAATTCTTGTTAGACTACTGATTTAAAGAAGAAAAACTCTGTAGACACCTCCAGAATTTAGTTTTATAATAAAAAATTGTTTGGATAATTAGACCTCTACATTCCTGGAGATATGGTAAACATATAATCTTTTATTTTGCTCAGTAAAACTTGTTCAGAAAAATCCAGTGTGGTAATGACAACAATGGAATAAATATAACATTTTAATACTGATGTTGTACACCGGTTTACTTAGATACATTTTGGGAGTAGCTGCCTCTGACTTCAGCCTCAAGTAAACACTCCTTTTTTGGTTGCTAATGTAATCAGTTTTTGTAATGGTGTCAGCAATTAAAGGGATGCTTATTATTCAGAAAGTGCTTCTGGTTTTATTTTTTACTGACTTATTGGCATTGCCAGGAAGAATCCGCTTTCCTCCCTGAAATGATAACACCAAGTTATATCGGAGTCATGGTGGTTGTCTGTCTAGTACAAGGCCCAGCCTATAACCTTTCAGATTGAAAACACACACAAACTGGGAGACATATGAAGATCTTGGATGAGAGGAAGGGAAGAGGCTGTTCTACAAAATAATCTCTGGGGTAAGTCATTCACTTAAAAGCAAAAGTTGCAGGAAAATAGCAAGGGATGATGAAGGGGTAGGGAACCTACCAGAGAACATGCCATGGTCCCTTTCACAGACCTTTGTAAAGGTTCTGTTCAGATGGATTGCATTCATTGGTGATGTTGGATTAAAACATATAACAAACAAGTTTCTTTATGGTAGAGTTCTTATTGTCTGCTCGGTCTTGTTTCCCCTTCCCCCTCAAACTCTTGCACTGGGAGCGGCTAAAGTGATTTCAACAAAATGGCCGCCTTGAGCGCTAAGTTCAAATGCCAATTGTAATTTAAAGTTGCTTCAGTTTGCTCACGGGGATGTGCTCAGAACTCGTAGGGTCCATCTACACTGCAGCTGGGACGCGTCTTTGCCAGCATGGGGAGGCAAAACTCATGCTAACTTAGTTGAGCTAGCGCACTAGAAGGAGCAGTGGACGCATTGGTGGTGGCCAGGGTCCAAACCTGCCCTGCCCCATGGGTCTGAGCTCAGGCTGCTAGCCTGGATTGCTGCCAGTGCCTCAGTGTCTACATTAGTCAGCTAGTGTGAGTTTATCTACCCCAGCGTTTCTTAAAGTGTGTTCCGAGAGGCAGTTGGAGGTGTGCCGCGGAGAACAGCGTTCAAAATGGCCGCCTTTAAAAGGGCAATTCCCTGCTCTCCTGATAAAAGGGCAAACTGTTTGGGTTTTTTTTCTTAACTTCTTTTTCCTGTCCTCGTTTGTTTGTTTTTTGCTCAACAACTTTTCCCTGGGGGCTTTTTTTTTGGGTCAACTTTTCCCTTGGGAATGGCTGCCCTTAAAGGGCAACCTCCTTTTTTGAGGGGAGGGAGGGGCCTCAACAAAAAATCCTTGGTGTGTTCCCCATTTAAAAAAAAAATTGTTTGGTGTTCCTCGGTCTTAAAAAGTTTAAGAAACATTGATCTACCCAGTCTGGGAATCCCCCTCCAGGTTGCTGGGCTGAGCACAGCATGCAAGTTACCCTACAAGCCCCGCCCTCTGGGAGCCCGACCATCGCCGGTGCACAGGGCTGCTCATAAAACTCTGAGGTGTGAGCTTCTGGTGGAAGGAAGAGTGTGCTGGTGTTTGGCTGGCAAGGGGCATCACTGCAAAGCTGATCTGGCAAGAGCCTACATGGAATTACAGAGTTCTTCTTTTGGTAGCAATTGGGACTGGAGAAATCCTTCCATAGCTATATGCTGAGAGTAGATGGGCCCTTTGTCCTCTTGTGGGCTGTGAATCCAGTAATGTGGATGGTCGTAGGCAGCCTCGTGAACAGTTGTAACTCACCTGGAGCATCTCATTTTGCTTAATTTCCAATAACGCTTCCCACTTACAGGTTGTACCTGCCTCGTCTGGCACCCTGGGGGCCTGACTGGTCCTGAACAAGGGGATTTGCTGACCAAGGGGAGGTCCCTCCCAACATGGCTCGTGCTGCCCTCAGGGGACTCCAACCAAGCCCCGCTGCTGTCTGCCCAGGCATGGCTCCCCAGGCTGGAGCTCTGTGGTTGTCGGGGCTTCTGGGGCTCCATGGCTGCTGCAGCTGCTACCAGCCCCCTGCTACCACCCAGCAGCCGGGGCCAGAAGTCCCTGCTACATCCCCGTCCCTAGACACAGGGCTTCTGGCTGAGTCACGTCCCTCCTCTCCATCTCCTGCCCTGTGACCTGACCTCCTTATACCCAGACTCTGTGGTCCAGGAACATCTGTGTTCCTGCCAGACCATGGATGTTGCCGGCTCACAGAGTCCTGGTTAAGAGAGGTACAACCTGCAGTATATTCTGCAAGAAGATACATGCAGCAATTGGGAACTGACATGACACAATTCTGGAAGCTAGAAGTGGGTCAGAGAAATTACCCTGGCAGAGCTTTGCACCCTTTTCTTTCATTCACCCCATGGGATTGTTTCTCAAGGTTGGTTTGCTAGTCCTTGATCCAGTCTAGTGTAATGGAATCGGGAGTTTCTCACACGGACTCATTGTTTTCTTGCTGCTTGTTTATAAGACACAAGTCTTGATCTGAGCTGCCCCAGCAAAACCATTCCCAGTCCATGCTCCTGAGCAAGGAACAGAGGGCTTAATCCTAATGTTGATAGGAAACTCGTGTGTCTCAGTGTAGGGGCGTGGTTTGACTACACTGGGCATGCATTTTGAAAATTCACCTGGTCCTTGAAAACACCTTCCTTGTTGCCTGTCAGACTGAACTGTGCAATGGGGGACACCTTATAAAATCGATCCTCCTTATGTTTAAGAAAATCCCCTTTTGAGCTTGGTAAAAATAGTCCCCGTTGCAGGATGTGGGGGCCGTTGGAGCTGAACATGAGCAACATGCGAAATCAGGAAAACTGAGGTCTCTTGCAGAGAATGAGTCTGCTGCTCTACAGGCTTAGCTGAGCGGCCGCTGGCTTTTCACCCAGAGGCTCGTGCACGAAGCTCCAGAGGTCCCAAGTTCAATTCCGCCTGTTGGCATTAGAATAGCTTGCAGCATCTCCCATGCTCTTCATAGAGTCTGCCCTCTTCTGTGGGCTGATTCACTTGTGCTCAGTGTCTCTTCCTCTTCCAGCTGCCGGATTCTCTCTCCAACCGCATACACAGGGTGGCAGCTCCATCCGCCTGCCTTCTCTATCGCTCCTATAGCTTACTGGAGGGCAGCAGTGAGCAAAATCCCCCTTCCCCTTTTCTCCTTTAGGGGGAACCCTTTTTGTAGGGCTCTGCCCCTGGAATGGACCCTGTCCCCCAAGCTCCTTTCCTGGTCTGTTCATTCCCCCGAGCCCCATCATGCTGGGAGCAGGCCGAGCAGAAAATTCCTCAGAAGAGCTGTTCTCCTTCCTGGTGGCAGCTGGGCTCAGCAGAGATTTAGCACCCCCACCGCTTGGACTGCTGTCTGCATGGCAGGGTGAGGCACTGCAGCCCCCTGCAGGAGCGTTCTTCCCACAGGCGGAAAACCACTGGTTTCACGTACGTCAGCTGTGGGCGAGTGGCTTTGCTCGACGCCGGCAGCACGAGGAAAGGGGAAGGAGGGGTAACGGAAGCAGCATGCGCATCGCATGAGTGGAACTGGTGCGTGGCTTTGCCCACCCGTTCAGAGCCTGTTCGGCCTCCCGGGGAGGATGCAGACCTTCCTGAGACAGCCTGGGCCCTGCCTGCTGGCGAGTTGGAGCTCGGTTAGCCGCTTCGCTGAGTTTAGCAATGTGGCCGTCGTGCAATGGGAAAAGGGAAGGCCACGCCCAATAGCCCAGAACGCTGTTGCTGTAGAGGGACTGAAGGCCCCTTGACTACAGAGGAAATACACTTGCAAACACTAATTCCACGGAAGGAGCCGTGGTGCTTTGAGGTGCTGCTCTCGGCAGGAGCTTTTGGAGAAGCACAAGGGGGTGGAAAAGTGCATTCTATGCACGGTGACAATTTCAAGCCATGTGGGCGATCCCCTCTGAGGGTGAGGGGGTGCGCGGCACACAGCAGTGCGGAGGAAGAAGGGCAGCACTGTTAAGCTGCCGTTCCAAGTGGAACTGTGGTCATGCTGCCTCTCGCTGTGGGCGGTATGACATTCCCCATAGAATCGCCTATACCCAGTCCTTGATTTGGGAAGCGCACACGGTTCCCCGCTCCTCCCAGCTGGTAAGAGCAGCGAGCATTTCCAAGAGACTTCTTTTTAGCTTCAGGACAGACAGGTGGTCTGTAAAGAGAATGCCAGCTCGCCAGTCCCTCCCAACCAACCAACCCCGTGTCTCTGTTGAAAGGGTCCTGAATCCTGTCATTGCCTTTTGTGGAGCCTTGTCACGTCTGCCAACCCAACGATCTCTAGACTGTCTGTTCTGTGACAGGAGGCTGGTCTTTCCACATAGCAGCTGGCTTTTCATCACAAGGAGAGGAGGCGCTACTTACTCCAGTCTTGTTCCTGCATGACTAAGGCTGGGGAGCTCACAAAATAGAGGCAAAACCCAGTTGCTTATTTTAGGACTCTGATTTTACACTGGATTTTTAAAACTGCATCTCATAGGTTGGGGGTCCTCTCATGCGACAGCTGCATAAATTACTTCCTGAAGGAAAGGAACAGTAAGCCTTCAGTGATGGCTATATCTTGACCCTTGGCTGCTTCACAGACTCATAGAACTGGAAGAAAACTCAAGAGATCATGTAGTCCAGTCCTCTGCTCTCATGACAGGACTAAGCACCATCCAGATCAGGACCAAGCACCATCTTTCTCTGGCTTGGCGCCCATCAGACACGCGGCGGGGGGAGCAGACTGGCACTTCGAATGAAAGGGGCTGCAACAAAATGTTCCTGGGGCTTTTTTTTTTTTTCCTCAACAAACCCTGTGGGTTGCGAATTAAAAAAAGGTTGAGCACCACCAATCTAGATCATCCCTGATAGATGTCTATCCAACCAGCTCTTAAATCTCTCCAGTGATGGGAATTCCACAACCTCCCTGGGCAATTTATTCCAGTGTTTAACCACCCTGACAGGTAGGAACATTTTTCCTAATGTCCAACCTAAACCTTCCTTGCTGCAATTTAAGCCCATTGCTTCTTGTCCTATTCTCAGAGATTAAGGAGAACAATTTTTCTCCCTCCTCCTTGTGACACCCTTTTTAGGTACTTGAAAGGTGTTGTCACCCTCTGTCTTTTCTTTTCCAGACTAAACAAACCCAATTCTTTCAGTCTTTCCTCATAGCTCATGTTTTGAATAGCTCATGACCTTGAATCTCATTCTTGTTGCTCCTTTCTGGACCTTCCCCAATTTCTCCACATCTTTCCTGAAATGAGGTGCTCAGAACTGGACACACTTTTTCAGTTGAGGCTTCATCCGTGCAGAGTAGAGTGTTTTATGTATTTGCTTTTTGTCAGGCTATCTGCCCACTCAAAATGGAGGCTGCGTGGGCCTGCCTCCTTCCTGGAGAGAAGCAGATTTGGTGGTTTGGGATTTTCTTGTCTCGGTCCCTCCGCTTTGGGAATCTTCAAGGAGAGGGCCGTAAGATGGGCCCTGAGTCCTTGTGTTGCGGAGAACCAGCCCCCCATCGCTAACTTTGCTTGTTCAGTTTTAAACCTCATCCTAGCTGGAGTTGGGTTGCTGTTTGGGGTCATCACCGGCTCTCGGTTGTAGGGGCCATTTGAGGTCATATGAAAGGCGTGATCCAGAACCCACCCAAAGACACTCCTGAGTCTCACCACATTTTTCCTTCCACTTTTCCCAACCTACCAGTGTTGCAGCAAGCTTCTCAGGACCGTGTTTCAGCCAGCTTGCTATCATCCATGCCCCGGCTGCTGCCCACCTCAGGGTATAATGTGTTCGGTAGCACTGAATGCATCAGACCCAAGATTAGCTGGGTGTTATCAGTGCACTGTAAGCACCAGAGGCTAAGTAGCTGGAGCACTTAGTCTGTTCCTTCGCTAGAGGGAGACAGTAGCTAATGGATACAAAGCTGCTTTTGTTGGGAAATAACCCAATGCGGACGCTCCTGCAGGAGACAGCTTTTAATTGAAACACCAGAATAACTCTCCTAGGATGCCCTGCGTTGGGAGCTACATACAATGCTGCAAATATATTTTTAACCTTGTGCTGGGTTTTGAATATTTTTGGGATACAATTATACTGCCAATGACTTTCCTTTGTATGTAATCCGCCACCTAAAAATAGAAATGAGAACTGTCGGAAATCATCTCTTCATTCATTGCCTCTTGCGCTGGCTTCCATGCGCTGGGTTGACTTTTCTTCTCAACTTTAATACAGTTTCTTCGCTTCCTGCCATATGCAGAAGTCTGTTCTCCAGAGTCTCTCAAAGGCCTTTTTGTTAACTTTCAAAAGCAGCCATGAGAACAAAAAAATTCATATTCCACCTACTTGTTACCTGAAGCGGAAGCAACCTTCCTTCGAGAACTTCGTACCTCTCAAGTGCTTAACTTGGTAACCTTAATGCTCTTCTAACTTTCCTCTTCTGGTGTGTAACTCATCTTTGTTTTTACTGGAAAACCACATCCAAGTAGGTGGAGCCATTTTGATTCCTCACGTGCCAGCAGCAGGGTTGGGACTGGTAGGGGCACAGCATAGATTCCTAGCCCTGACACTTATGGAGCTAGTAACAACAGCAGGCTATTGTCCTATATGTGGAGCAGCCTTGTGTGTGGGGGGGCGGGGGTGGGGCGGAGACGCGTTGCCAGTGTGGTGTTAAATTTACTTACTGCTAGTGGAAGGAGGTTGGGATGTTACTCAAGTTTTTGGATGGGGAGTGATCCCCTAGCAGTTGCAGACTGTCCCCTGCTCTGCTCTTAGCCTTTCTGTTCTCCTGCATTTCCCAGCATGCCTCTGTCCTTGACACCCATCACCCCACCCTGGCTGCTGACTTCCTGTATTCGAGTCTGGCTGTTTACTCTTCACTCTGTGGGCAGTAATGGGGAGTATTGCGAGCACAGCCCGGATAGGCTCCTCGCTCTCAGGGTATGTCTAGACGACACGCTTCTTTCAAAAAGCTTTTTTTGAAAGAATCTTTCAAAAAAGCTTTTCAAAAGACATCGTCTAGACAGCCACACCTTTTTTCGAAAGAGCGATCTGCTTTTTCGAAAAGAGAACAGCCAGGCACTCTGGATGCTCTCTTTCAGAAAGCCCTGTTTGCGGTCAAGAACGCCTTTTTTCGAAAGAGCTCTTTGGGGGGGAAAAAAGGCGTTCTTCCTTGTAAAATGAGGTTTACTGCTGTCGAACCCCGTTTTTTCAATTTAATTTCGAAAGAACGCGGCGGCAGTCTAGACACAGGTGCAGTTTTTTAGGAAAAAAAGCCAATTTTTTCGAAAAAGCGCTGTAGTCTCCGTACTGGTGCCCTGGGCCGGGGCTGCCCCTTGGCATTGGCAGGAGAAGTAGTACTTGGTCTCAGTGGGGATCATAATCAACTGTGGGGTCTTGTTGGCTGTGGTTGGCCCGCATATCTGTGGCGGTGGGTGGAGCATGCTCAGGGCAGAGACTGTTTGGATAATTTTGCTGTTGGCCTCTAGCAAGCCGTGACTGAGCACCTGAAAAGAGCTGTTTTTGCAGGCTTTGACCAAATTCGGATGGATTTTCCCTGGGATGGCAAGACATGCCCAAGACCTTAAGGAAATCTCCCTGCACCCTTGTGCAGGGGTGGGCAGCTTTGCATGTTGTCCCCTCCCCCAGCACAGTCTCTGAGCTCCCATTGGCCAAAATGTGAGGAATTGCTGGCCAGGAACTGCCTGGCTCTGGCACCCCACCTTCTCCTGTACCCCAAGTCCTACCCCAGGTCACCACCCAAACCCTCTCCCACTTCACAACTCCCTCCCAGATCCTGCATACCCTCCTACACCGCTATCCTAGGACAGAATCCTCTTCTGCACTCATGCCCCCCCTCCTGGATCCTGCACCCCAATTCTCTGCCCCAGCTCATAACCCCCTCTCCACCCAGAGTCCCTCTCAGACCCCACACGCTCTCCTGCACCCCGGTCCTCTACTCCAAGCTCCCCCCTCTGTACCTGAGCTCCATCCAACATCCCAGAGCCCTTCCATAGAAAAGTGTGGCCCTTGACCACTTTTCAAAAACTTGGAGTAGGCACCCCATCAGAAATTATTGCCCACCCCTTCCCTAGAGCTTCTGAGCAAAAACGGTAGATGAATTTTTTTAACACTGCTGACAATGTATGAGGCTCTAGCCTTGTTCTTGCTAACAGCTGCCCCATTTCTGCTGCTATCTACTCCACAATGTAGCCCATGGTGGACAGCTGCCCTAGAAAGCTTCAGCCAGAATGGTTACATTTTGGCAAATTTATAAGCAGCTGAAACCTGGCTCTTACAATGCAAATTCTTAGACACCCTTAACTCTAGGTGATGCCTATAATATTACAGTATCACAAACACACCCTACATGAGGTCCCAATCGGCTCGTCCCCACACAAGACAAACATTGAATGTGAGGCAAGACCTGCCCAAAGAGTTAATAGTCTGAACAGCGGAGCCAGTCAAACGAACACAGAGGAGAAGGGACCTGCCCAAGGTCGCACAGTACAGCGGTAGCAGACACGGAAACCAGGTTGCCTTGCTCATAGGCTACTTTCTACGTTTGTCCCATGCTGCCCTCTCTGTAAAAAGTGTCTCTCTATATTAGCCACCATTAAAGACTAATTTGCATTTCTTAGACTATTAGTGAACTCACTTTAATTCTGGCAAATCTACTACCATTACTGGAGTGGGAATTTCTGTAGTGCTTGGTAAATGTAAGCAGGCCCCACCCCAGCGCTTCGACAGTCCCCAACCCGAGTGTGTCTGCCTCAATCCCTCCTGTACATTGTTCCTCTGACTCTTAATCTAGAACATAGGTTCCAAACTGGGGGGAGGCAACCCAGCCTCTCTCCCCCCCTCCCCCCCCGTCAAGTCCCCTCAAAGAGCCTGGTCTGTCCGGTAAAAAAAATCAGAAAATACCAGATGTGAAATAAGCATCCTGAGCAGACTTCAAAATGGCCGCCTTAAAAGGGCAACCTGTTTTTCAGCCCCGGTCAGTTCCTTTTTTCCCCTCAAGTTTTGCTGCTGTTTTTTTTTTTTTTTTGTGCGGGGAGGGGGAGAGAGGCGTGAGGGTTTCTCAAAAATCAAAAAGGGGGCGTGATGCCAAAGTTTGGGAGCCACTGATCTAGAATGTGCCTGGGAGTCCGTTAGCAGTTATGGTGTGTTTGAAATTAACTCTCTCTCTCTTAGATTGGTGTCCCTTGGGATTGCATTGTTCTTCCCTCCTCTGCTGATCCATTCTTCATCTCAACATTCCCATATAAATTTCAAACATACGGGAGCTTTCATTATGTACTCCAGAAGGGGGGAAAAAAATCCTGTCTGGTATGTTTTGAATCAGGCTTCTATTTGTAGGGTAGGCATCCCTGTCTCAGCCTCTCAGAATAAGCTGATTATCAGAAGTATTTCTGAAGAGATCAGTGGTGCAATTTTTGCTCAAGGTCTGCCCCTCACCCCAGCAGAGAGTTAGACTCAGGAGAATCTCTTGCCCCTGCCTTGGTTTCTCACGTCATTGCCCTCTCCAGCAAATTCTGCCCTCTGTGAGAGTGTCACAAATGGGTCTGTACAAGCCTCCACACTAGTTGGTCATTTCTCAAAGTCCAGCTGAACCTGGCCTCTGGAACTACTGAAAGAACCGTTAGGCACAGTCGGTTCTATCATCTTGCTCTTGAGACCTCAATTTACATAACCATTTGTGGCAGACTTCGGGTGGATTATACCAAATGTTCATCCAGACCCATGGTTGCCAGATACATCTGTGGCACTGATTCTGGACGGGGGCGGCCCGTCCATATAGGCGAATTAAGCGGTTGCCTAGGGTACCAAGTTAAATGGAGCGCCAAATAGTGGCACAATATCATTGAGTGGTTTGGAGGTGGGGGCGCCGATTGCATGGTTCACCTAGGGCGCCAGTTGCTGGCAGCTAGTCTAGGGCTGCCCCTTATATTCCTGGATGGTGGCTGGACAAGCCAAGAAGCTGGTGGCTTCTGTGTGTCCTGGGCCAGCCAGACTCATTAGGAATTCTCCAGACACATTGATCACCATGGGTGGTGGTGGGTGGACAGCCTCCCCCCCCCACGCCTACCAGAGCAGCCTGGGCTGACCCCGGCTAGCTGGCTGACTCAAGCTCCAGCTGCACCAGTTGGCTGACTCCAGTCTCGTACCTGCCCTAGCACCAGCCAGGCCAGCAGACCTCCGCACCAGCTGACCCCAGCCCCAGGATGGAGAATGGTAAATACCCATATCTGACCCCCCTCAGCAGCAGAATGCTGGTCATTTTATATGCCCCAGGCAGGTTCTGGCGTGGTATCTGCTACTTAGGTTCCAGTTACCTCTCTCGAGTTCAGCAAGATGCCTGAGGAACCCCGGAAGCTAACTAGCAGATACGGTCACCTCAGCTGCCCTGGCATCTGCATAGTGCATAATAAGGAAACCCCCGATCTTGTGGCTTCCCTGGCCTGTTATACGTGCTGCCCTTGCTGCTCACAAAATAGGGAAAGAGACTAGTGTACCTCCAGGAATGCAGAGTGCTCCAATCCTCCAGTAGCTCTGCTCGTTCTCTCTACTCCAGATTCAACAGACGAAATCTGGTCCCCGCCAGATGGGGGATGTGGCAACAGAGGATTCAGTGAAGGGAAGTTTGGTGGGATCCTTGGACCAGCCAGCTTCTGAGGCTTGTATTGTGCATTGTGATGGCCCTGTCAACACGGGTGCCTTTCTGTTTGCGGGTAGATGCCCCAGCTTTCTCCAGCCGGGGAGAAATCAGTGACTCCGAAACGAGTTGTCGGAATCAGAAAAGTACCAAGAAACCACTTCAGCCCTTCTTGGGCCATGGCCAATTTCCCAGAAACTGTCATGGAATGTCCATCAGCCATGGCAGAACATCCGGGGAGACCTGACTCCACCTTGGTGGTATGGCACTCAAGACGTCAGGGTTGGAAAGCCTTAACAAAAGCATGACGTACAAGGTCAGTGTGGAGCCCCTGTCTTCAGTGTTGTCTACTTAGCTCTGGTCAGAAAGTCACACACAACCTATTTTCAATGGGGGAAAATGGCTTTTCACAAATTGTATTTCTTTTTTTTCAACAAAAAAATTAGTTCAAAGAAATTCCAGGTTTTAACTAATTGAGGTGTCAGAGTGTTTAATTTCCCTGATCTTTTTTTCTTCGCTTTTCAGTGATTATAATGAGGGGAAAGGAAAAGAAGCTGGGGCGGGGGGGACGGGACTGAAAACTGAAAATATACATTGGTAATACATTTTCAAGGGACCTCAGGAGGTCATCAAGTCCAGTCCCCTGCCCTCATGTCAGGGCCAAGCACCATCTACATCATCCTTGATAGATGCCTATCTAACTCGCTCTTAAATATCTCCAGTGATGGAGATTCCACAACCTCCCTAGGCAATTTATTCCAGTTTTCAATAACCCTGCTCGTTTTTGTTTAAACCCAGATGTGTCTGGTTGGATTATCCATAACTATCTTCAAAAATTGACAAATGAGAAGTGGTTGCTCTTTTGGGGCAGATCCGGTTCTTGAGCAAACCAGCATAGGGGACTCTGTAGACAAGTGTGTGTGCAGAGCAAGATAGCTCAGGATACCTGGGGTTAATCAGAACTCTGAAAGGAAATGTTAAATAGTTGAGACATATGGTGGCAGTATCCTATGGGTAAGTGCTCATATTAGAATGGACAAGTCTCTACAATGCAGGCCTAGAAGCGGTCAGTTTGCAGCTAGGCAGGTAGGGTCCAACTTGTTGCATTGTGCAACACTTACTTTGTGTGTGTCTGTTCTTGGCGGGTTGTGTTGTTCTGAACTCTAAAAAAAATAACTTACACTGTTATCTAATTTTTCCATGTGAACACCACAAATTATTGTCTGTTTACTTAAGCAGGCAAGTATAGACTGGTGTGGCTTTTGCTACAGAATTACTGGCCTTATCCCACAGAGGTCGAAAGCAGAGAATCCTGCCTTATTTCTAGACTAAAAATAAAACAGAAGCCTTTCCTTTAGACCCATCAAGAGTAAGGCTGGTGCTTGCTTGCGTAGCAAAATAGCTTTTTTCTCAGAAGGGCTAATTTTATCTAGAAGACTTGGATGATGTGAGGACAGCACATGAATGCAAAACGTTTGTAATAAGATTTATGTGACTGGCTGACTTGCTAGGAATGTTTTGTGATGTTTCCAAAAGTTACAGGGAGAAATTTGTTTTTTGCAAATAAAAGTCCAATGGTTTGGAGCTCCCCTGACATTTCTGACAAAGCTACTGTGGGTTTATATGACCTTCCAGGGACTTGATGAGGTTAGTAGTTGAGGTGTTTTTTGGTGTATCATTATAGCAACCTAGGTTGGAGGCTCACCACACCTTCTGGTCTTTGTTTCAAACCTCTCAAAGTATAACTTCTCTTTTTGGATGGGGAGTCTGCAAATACAGGGTTTTAGATAATCTCAGAGAAGCAGCGTCTGGTTCTGCATCATTTGAAGGAGATCATTAGAATTAGTTCGCAGTGGCTGAGGATGTGATTGTAATGTGTAGTTTTTGTTTTTAAGCCTGCCTGTCAGTCCCCCATCACAATTACAAGCTAACGAAGACTGGGTGTTGAGCTTCTTCTCTTTTGGAAGCCGAGGTTTCAAAATAGTGAACATTAAAGCATTAAAAGTTCTGACAGGGATCAATTTGATTTTTTGCAAGTAAAATCGGCTGACTAAGTGATCATCAGTACCAGCATTTTAGCCATCCACACACTCTATCAGTCCTAGAGCCAAGATCCTAGGTAGATATTCGCATAGGATTCAGGAACAGCTGGCTAAAGACATTCCTGCATCTCTTAATTTACTCTCTTGCTCTTCATTTGCTAGTGCAACGTAATAAATAGCAATACCCCACCCCCCCCATCGTCCAAAATCATAGAGGAACAATCCATTCTGGTGAGATTCAAGTCTATTTTGGTCACGTTGCATAGATGCCTTCCTTCCTGGTACGCTCAATTTCCAAAATGGAACAGATAAATAGAGCCCTACTTTGATCTTCCTTCACATCTTTCATCCCATATGTAGTGGGCTGGAATCCAGCAAATACCTTTCAGGCATCTAAGTAATAAACCACTACCTACCAAGTGCACACACATGCTGTTTTCCCTCCGTGAGCCAAGCAATGGTGTGTTTTGACCCCATTCCAACTTGGGAAGCTGGAAGAGGTTATATTGTGTGCATTTTCTTGTCTTAGGGCAGGTCTACACTAACTGGAAAATTGGTGCTACGGCAATCGATCCCCCTGGTAGTTGATTTAGTGGGTCTGCTAAAGACCTGCTAAATTAACCACTGATTGCTCTCTTCAGTATTCCACCCAAACTAGGGACATAAGGGAAGTTGACAGGAGAGTTTCTCCCATTGACCCCTTGCACTGGAGTCTCCACAGCAACTCAGCCTAAGGTATGTCAACTGCAGCTATGCTATTCATGTAGCTGGAGTTGCATACCTTAGGTCAACATTGCCCCATAGTGTAGATAAGCCCTTCGTTTTAAAAATGATCTGTGCATATGGGAAAGCAATACTAGGTAACTCCTCGTAGCTCTGGCAGTTCTAATGATTATGTGTATGACCACAGCCAGTCCCTGGGTTAGCCCATTGAGGGCTCTAAGCAGGGATATTTTGGGGAGCCCCACACACTCCACATAGTAACAATAAGGGGCTACCATGAGCTACTTGATACCCTAAGCAATTATTCAGCCTGTTTATGTCTAATGCTGGTTCTGACTGTAGCTAGACGTTAAGACTCCCAGTCTAAGACTAGGGCCCCACTGTGCGAGGTGGCTGTACGAACACAGAACTGGAAGATGGTCTCTGCCCCTAAGAGTTTGTATTCTAAGATAAGTGATGAGTGGAGGTGCGCAAGGAAATGAGACAATGAGGGTCCGCATTGAGGGGTGGTGGGCTCCAAATAGACCCTTCAGTGCTCAGATGGGGGCAGGTCTGGCACTCTGTACCTCAAAACAGCACCCTGGAACCTCCATTTGCACCCTGTTGTATAACTCTACAAATTATACATACAACACGTGTCATGTAAGATGTCGCATGAAAAGTCATGATCTGTTGAAACCTGCCAGTCTGTCCAAATAGGTACATTGTTAGTGTGTAGGAAGTTATGAGATGTTGCCGTATGGCTGTTACTGAAATACATTGCAAATTTCTAAAGTAAGTTCTCCAGTGACAATGACAAAGGAGGGGATCAGCACCCAGGTGGTGTTGAATGATCATCTCCAATCATTGATCAGTCGGGGAGGAGTAAACACGAGATTTACAATGTAATGGCATTTGCATGGGCACTGCCCAAGGGGGACTGCTCGACTCCGTTGCACAAGACCACACCAGGGGAATTGCACAATCCTGTGGTTCGGCAAGGCCCACCGGATATTCCTGGACCAGTGTCTTCCAAGCAAATGGACGGAGACTAGAAAATTAGGGACAGTGGCATCATGCTTTTGCTTTTCTCCTCCCCGACCTATGCTGGAAGCAACAAGAACTCTGAGAGGAAAGAGACTTGAACTGAGGAGACTGGTCCCAGGCTTAAAAGGGGAAGCCTGTATATTAAAAACCGTTGCATCCAGCAGGGTGAGAAAACTGCTTGACTTAAATACGACTGAGTGCAATAAGGTTTAAGATTTAGCCTGTGCACTAAACTCTCTGAACTTTTGGGCCTACCACTTACAATCAGACTTTCTGTAGCCAATAAACCCGTCATGTTTTACCTGAAACATTGTGTTTTGGTTGAAGTGCTTGGGAAATCTCAGCTTAGCATACGAACGCCATTTTGGGGTGGGGGCCAGACTGGGTAATGAATGTGGCTTCTGACCAGGGCAAGATGGTACTGTTGTGGGCCACAAGGCTTGGGGGGGGGGGGGGGGGGGGGGGGGGGGGGGAGATTTGGCTGGTGCCTGCATTTACGCTATGAGTTTTCTTCATAAAAAATATGCTAATGAGGGACTCATTTGCATGAGTCATCTCATTTGCATATTTTCTGCCAATCCATTTTTGCGCGGGGGTGTTTGCGCAAAAACAAGCAGTGTGGACATTTTCTTTTTGCATCAAAACCCCTTTTTCAGCAAGATCCTTATGCCCCAGGTATACCAATCTTGGGGGGGGGGAGGGTTTTTTGTGCAAACAGAAAACATCCACACTGCTTATTTTTGTGCAAAAACGGATTGGCAGAAAATATGCAAATGAGATCGTGACTCATGCAAATGAGTCCCTCATTAGCATATTTTTTTTGCTGAGAAAACTCAGTCTGTGTGATTGGAGAGTGGCTCTGGGAGCATGCATGCAATCTGGCTGGGTGGAGGGTCCCATGGTGCAGTTGTGCTGAGTGATCACAGCACCCGGAGAGGTTTACTGCTTGTCAGCAGCAAAATCATTCTGAGACACAGCCCGGGCGGGGGAGTTAAGGCTGCCCAGGGCTACCCCAGTTCTAGGTTGTACCCAGAGATCCTCTCACAGAGGGATACCTTAGACTTGGTTGAAAGGAGCCAAAAAATGAAGAAATTACGCCACTACGATTAATTTTGGAATAAGCATAATCTCTGTTTCCGGGGGGGAAGGGGAGGAGAACTGTAACTCATCCTAGGAGGGGGATGGTAGATAGCTACAATGCTGTTTGTGCTGGCCCTAGCATAAAGGGGCCTGGTCCTTCTGGGCACTATATGAGAATAACGTGAGTACTTTCGCTATCCGTATCTGCTAGGATCCCACGTGGTGGCTCTAAAACGTAGCACAAACAGTCATGCAATAAACATCTGTGCTGCCCAACAGGTCAACGTGGAGCAGATGTGGCCCACCGTGTGTTTAGTGGGCAGCAGGTTAACAACCCCAGTGCCCCTCATCACTCAGCGTCCCCGATACCCGTCACCATCCCCCTCCCAGCAGCAGGGCCAGGAGCAGCAGGAAGTCCTGGGCGTGGGGCCAGGCAGCCAGATCTGGACCCTGAGGTGTGGGGCCATTCAGTTGGGACTTGAGTGCTGCAGTTTGTGGACGAGCAGCTAGGACCCCCGTGCTGAGCTAGGAGAGGAATACCCGCTAGGGGCTGGGAGTCAGGATGTGAGAAGCAGGGGAGGGGGCAGAACAAGAATCCAACCTAAAACTGGGGCTGCTGCAGTTCCCCAGCAACGCCCAACACTTCACTGTCCAATGAGCCCCCTGCAAAAGACCCACAGACCCATTCTCCTGCCCCCTGCTGGCAGGAAGGCCAGTGCACGCTGCAAGATGCCGTCTTCCCCCTCAGCCCTGCCAGACCAGTGGGGTGAAGACTGAATGTTTTTAGCATGCAGCTGAGCTCCAGCTCTGTGATACCGGGCCTCTGTGCACATTTATACCAGCCCTGTCTTCCCAGGACAGACATGCTAGAACGAGGTGCAAGAAAGAAACCGGTAGCAGAATTCTGTCACCCAACACTGCAGCATGCAGAGGATCCCTGACAGATGGCAACAGTCGACTTTCTTCATGGTAAAATATAGCCAGAGGAGTTCTGGTTGGTAAATTGGAAGTGGGAGACCTCTGATTTAAGGGTCTCCGACTGACAAGTCACTCTGTTATATGCTGGCAGACTGTGAAAATTTCACTTGCCTCGCCACATAACAGGATGAGCATTGTTGACCACAACCGCTTTGACGCACCAGGAACGGAGGCTGGGGAAACTTTAGCCGAATGAATCCCATCCTATACCTCTTGACTGATTTCAGAGTGAACAGCCAGTTCAGATCTGCACGGAAACCCAGTAGGTTCCAGTAGGGCCCAGTTCAACAATTAGCAATCAACTGAACTTAAGCATTACTATTCAACACTGCCTCTGATCTACATAAGTTGGGCCAAAAGCCAGGTGCTTGTGTCCCTGGAGGTGGGGCCACATCTCTCATATAGCTGCCCGTATCCCGCATCTTGAGCTGGTGTCTGGATGTCTCACACTATAAACACACACAACGCAGTCTTATCTGTCTTATGCTCTCAGTGCAGCAGTTCAGTTCGGCTACCCTGTCTTCCTCCTAATCTCCATTAGCCAGCCTGCTGGCCTAATAATCTCTCCCCCTGATTAGGGAGATGCACTTCACGGGTGGTAACAAGATTGAGTTTGCCATGTGGTAATTGTCTTTCTTTCACCTGACGTGCTGGTGGTGGTTGGAAAAGAATACTCCCCCCCCACCCAAATCAGTATTATTAACCCATAAACTCCCTTGCTTCTGTGATTCATAGAATCATAGATTTTTAAGAGACCTCAGGAGGTCATCGAGACCAACCCCCTGCCCAAGGCAGGGCCAATCCCAACTAAATCAACCCAGCCAGGGCTTTGTCAAGCCAGGACTTAAAAACGTCTAGGGATGGAGATTCCACCACTTCCCTAGGGAACCCATTCCAGTGCTTCCCCACCCTCCTAGGGAAATAGTTCTTCCTAATATCGAACCTAGACCTCCCTCACTGCAACTTGAGCCCATTGCTCCTTGTTCTTCCATCCGTCACTACTGAGAACAGCCTCTCTCCATCCTCTTTGGAACCTCCCTTCAGGAAGTTGAAGGCTGCTATCAAATCCCCCCTCACTCTTCTCTTCTGAAAACTAAATAAGCCCAAATCCCTCAGCCTCTCCTTGTAGGTCATGTGCTCCAGCCCCCTCATTATTTTGGTTGCCCTCCGCTGGACCCTCTCCAATGCGTCCACACAGGGCCGGATTAAGGTGGGGGGCTAGCCGGGCAGCTGCCTGGGGCACCAACCTATTGGGGGCGCCTGATGGCAGCTGTAAGGGGCACTGCACGCGAGGGGGGCGGGGCCATGCATGTGCTGTACGCCCAGGGGCAGAGCCGCGCATGCGTCGCGCGCCTGCTGCCCGGGGCGCAGGAATGCCTCGAGCCGGCCCTGCGTCCACATCCTTTCTATAGTGGGGGCCCCAGAATTGGACACAGTACTCCTATAGGGCCATGGACATGTCATGTCACTTCTCTGTGCCTCAGTTTCCCTTCTCTAAAATGGGATCGAACCTAATTCACAAGGATCCTATGACTCTCAAAGCTTGCAGGGAATTCTGATGAGGCCAAATGCTTTTTCCTTTTATTTTGACCCTCTAGAGGGAAAGGAACCGTAGGAGAAGACTTGTTTCTCAGCTAGCTACGTGCTTCGAGGTCTTGAATGCTGTGCAGCATACTCCAAGAAGGGCGCAGGGCTGACGCACAAACAAGTGACTCAGTTTGGATCCTGCGCAGTCATGATAAGCAGCAGAAATAGTTTCCGCACCCTTCCAAAACGCATCCTTGGATTCAATCATTTCCCTGCAGCATGTGGATCTGAAGCCAATTGCTTTGTACCTGGGCGTAGTCGACAGCTCGGGGCTGCACCTGTCATTCCCCCCGAACAGCCAATAAGGATTTAAGATGTGGGTTACAAGACAGCAGGCCCGCCCGTCCCCGCTGCATTATTAATTCAGTGAACGCAGCTGTAAACGCAGCAGGTGAGATGCTGTGTTCTGCTGCCTCGGCACACTTGTTAGTGCGACGAGGGCTTTGCAAAGTGGCTGTTTGCACAGGAACCGTTCAGACAGACTGTGCCACCTGCACGACATGGGCACTTTGCTGGCTCCCAGCGTGAGGCGACTTTCGATGCTAGACGGAGGAATCAGACATGCAGGTTTGTATATACTTGCAGAGTAACATGCCTGGTGCCACTGCTGCATACCTGGGGGGTGGGGCTAGTGTTCTGAGCCGTAAGGAGATGACTGGCCACGTGCCTTTCCCCGCAGCAACCGGGAGAAGGGCTGTGGATTGGGTCCTGTGGATTTCCTTTCCTTCTCTTTAGCACCCCATAAACTCGAGTCTGTAACGTGTCAGGTACGGGCCTCTGCACCGGTGCCGACTTCCTCGTTTCCCCTGGAGTGCTTGAGCTCTGCAGATCCTGCACCCACCGCTGCAGGCCCCCGCACAAGGTGTGTGGGGTGGTGGCTCTGCACCCCTGGAAGGGGCGGAGCCTCAGGAGGAAGAGGCGGGGCCTTGGGAGGAAAGGGCGGGGCAATGGCAGGCAGCCCTCTGTGCTACCTGGAGCATGCCACGACGCCCCTCCTCCCCAGCCCTTAGCGCTGCCCGGAGCATGCCGTGTGGTGCTCCAGTGGCGATTTAAAGGGCCTGGGGTTCTGGCCACTGCTGCAGTACTCTCCCTTATCAGTGTGTCCTTGTCCTGCTGGACAGGACATGGGTCTGAGGTCAGCCAGCTGGAGGCTAGTCCTAGTTCTGCTACTGACCCTATGGCAAGTGGGTTCACTCTCTGTGCCGGTGTTTCCTCTCCCACTCAGAGTCTGACTTGTCTATTTAGGTGGCAAATGTTGTGGGGGGGAGGGATTGTCTCTCCCTACATGTAACGTACAGCACCTAGTGCAACGGGGCCCTGATCTCAGGCAGGACACTCGACACTTCTGTAATCCCAACCAGAACAACAGGGTTTTAAATGGCTCGATTTGACCATAAATTTGTGTTTAGGTTGAAGCTGCAGGCTGAGCGCCTCTGTGGTGCTTAGGCGCCTAATCCTCTTGGGAATTACACCTTTGATGCTCTGGGCTCTTAGGGCTACTCCATTTCCTGGCATCACAGCTGAAACTTCTGCTGCTTTTGTGCATGTTTCTTGAGGGCAACGTATAGCCATGACTTTGCCTTTCCGCTGTCTAGCTCAGGATGGAAAATATTGGTCTGCTTCTGATGTGTCCAGGAGCAAGCTGGAGCAATAAAAGGTTTAAAGCTGCAGATCAGAGGCACTTGCCTTTCAAAGGCGGATGACAAGATAGATGGCAGGCATTACTTCTCTAGAATGCCAGCCTACAGACCAGTGTTCCCTCTAATCTTTTCCACCCATGTATGTATTTTTTCCATCCATGTGCAGAATAATTTTTCACCCATGTGTGTATTTTTTCCATCCATGTGTGGAATAATTTTTATGTGCATGATGGCAGGTGTGACTGTGCACCACCAATAGAAACATAAAACCTGCCTGTGGATGCTCTGCTAAGCGGCTGGGTGGCATTTGAATTTCTCCTGGGAGGTCACACAAGTGCACAGCGTACTGGGAACTCTGCCGCAGACGCATACTAGCTGAGGCTGTTCTTCAGTGCATGTGGAGCCTCTCGAGTAGGTGTCAGTCTGCTGTAAGAGCCTTCCAGAAAGCTAGACAGAAGAGCGACTGACTCGCTGCTTGGCTGGGGACAGAGAGAGGAGGTCAGTCACGTGTACTGATTATCAGCCGTCTCTCTGCGTACCCTGGGAAGAGTCGCATCTAATTCTCACCCAGCCTTCATAGAAACCCCGGTCAGCCCCGTCCGGCAGCAGGACTGGTCAATGAGAGGATATGGAGAAATAGCTGTCCCAGTTTCCACATGCAAACCGATTCCTATTGGGTAAACCACTGGGCCGGCTTCTCAGCTAGTGTCAACTGGTGTGATCAACGGATCACCATGGATTTACGCCGTCGGGATCTGGTCCTTTGTTCCTGCTCCCCCAGAGGAGTTTTTCTTCCCTGAAGATTCTTTCCCTCCCTTGCCTCCCAATTGGTCCTTCTGGTTTTGGGCACTGTTGAAACGTTCAACGGCTGACGCATCTGACTCCGTGATGGGTGGTGTGATGAAAGGTGCACCGGTGAATTCTGGAATGGGGCCAGAGTCAAATAAACTCCAGCTGTACATGAGAGTGTGCATGCCTATTCTAGGGGCAGGGCTGCAGGGCTGAGACGCATGTGTCCAGGGTGCCATTCCTGCATCTATGATTGACCTGTGGGTAAGTCACTTTCATTGCCTGTTTTAAACTTATAGTTTTACTTTCCTGTAGCTGCCGGGGCCTCAGCTTCCCTGACCCCTGGGCCTTCCCATTTCCAAAGCTGTGCCATGAAGCCTTGAGGGGAAAGGGAGGTTTGGGTTCCGTTCCCAACTCTGCCATCCATTTCCTGTGCGACTTGAGGGAAACGGCTTAGCCTCGCCTACCTTCAGTTCCCCAGCTGTTTAATGAACCCAATGTGTTTATAAGGCCTCCCTGCCACAAAGGAGCAGTGTGAGGATGAGGAATGTGAGGCGCACCGATTTTACGCTGATGGGGGTGGAGGCAGTGCCGCGGTGCAAATCAGGACAGAAGAATGTAACAACATCTGAAATGTCTTTACTATTGGATACCCATTGTTGCCAGTGACTGCAGTGTTATTGCAGCTCTCACAGCGTTTGGTGCTATTCTTAAAGCCCCAAGTCCTGGGAATCTTTATTTTTTTTAAAAGTACATGTTATGCCTTGTGCCTGGGGAGACGCACTGGGAAACGTGAACCCTAAAGACTCAGGCTATGTCGAGACTATAGCTTTTTTTTTCGGAAAAAGCTACGCAAACTGTGCTCCGCAATTTGCGTAGCTTTTTCCGATTGCTTTTCCGGAAGAGGCTTTTCCAACATTTGGCACCATGTAGATGGGGCCAAATGGTGGAAAAGCCTCCTCTTTTGGAGGAGCCCTTATTCCTCATAGAACAAGGTATACAGGGCTCCCCAAAAGAGCGCGTCCGCTCTTCCGTGGAAAAAAAGCGGAAGAGCAAATGCGTTCCCTGGACGTGGTGGAGTTTTTCCGGGATACCAAAGGTATCCCGGAAAAACCTCGCAGTGTAGACACAGCCTCAGAAACCCAGCAGGCAAATCCAAATAATCCCATTTGCCTTACAAATAATAAATCTCATGATTTTTGAGGCCACAAAATTATGATGTGTGGACATTGGAGAAACTGGATTCCTCACAAGTACAAGGAAGGTTAAGACACTGTAAGAAGAGAGAGAGAGAGAGATTTATCTTGCCTCTTATTTCTGAAGATCTGTGAGGATGGCTTCCTTTTCAGCCACACTCACTTTGCTGCATAGGTTTTTATTTCAGGGCTACTAATAGCTGCCTTGAGAGCTAATCTGGTCTCACTGTGACAGCAGTACTGCTACTTTTCATTTGCAACCACCTATATGAATCAGGTGAGGGCTACTTTTGATTAAAGGACCTAGGAGTTATTGTTGAACTCTGTTGCCTGTTTACTTCTGGCAAAGCCAGAGTAAGAGGGCCAGGTATTTTGTTGTTAAACTGTGTGCAGGTGGCAACAAGGATGTATGTATGTATTGTTATTAAATATTGTTTTAAAGAGCCAGGCATGTGCGCTTTCTGCTAATCTGCTTGTTACAACATAGCGGGGCATCTCGCAGGGTTCAGAAATACTCTCCTTGTGAGGTCATTTTTCAAAATCATTGCTGATGTGTTACATCTTGTATTTCCTGAAGGGGTGCGGTGATTAGGGTAATAAAGATGAGCTATGCTAATTATCACCATCACGGACATTTAGCATAGGCAGAGAGCTGCATCAATTAAGAAAAATGATGAGAGGTAACCCCCTAATGGAAAGCTCTCTCACTGCGCAGGGCCTTTGGAAATGGAGCTGGCCCCCCCCCTCCGCCTATGTCACCAGTCAAATGCCTTCATTAGGAATGAGTAATAGACAGCAGAGGCGTCCCAGGAGGAGACTAAAAGTCATGCTGACAAAAGTTTGTGCCGTGTGCTCCTCTAGCAGTGAATCGTTTGCTATGGTGACAAGTTGCTCCTTGAGTTCTAGCAGGAGAGGCCTACGCAGTGCTCTTGAAGCCTCCAGTCTGTCTGAGGTTGCAGTGACTGTTTTGAAGAGGAAACATGGCAGGAGGTCGATGCTGTTGCTCACTAAACAGCCCTTCACAGCCCACCAGTATACAGCAGGAGTCTGGAAGTCACTGGCTGTACTCCTGTCCAGAATCCATGCTTGCCCCAACTTCCTCACAGACATAAAACTCCTCAGTCTATAGCTACAGTGCAACCTGCTTAGCAATCCTGGAGCCAGATTTATGCAATATTTCGGTGTCTAAACTTACAAAGTATTTAGGTACCAAATGGGAGATTCAAAACCCAACTGTGTCCCACTGAATCATAGAACACTAGAGCTTGAAGGGACCTTGAGAGGTCATCAAGTCCAGTCCCCTGCCCTCATGGCAGGACCAAGCACCATTAAGACCATCCCTGATAGATGTCTATCTAACCTGCTCTTAAACATCTCCAGAGATGGAGATTCCAAAACATCCTTAGGCAATTTATTCCTGTGTTTAACCACCCTGACAGGAATTTTTCCTAATGCCCAACCTAAATCTCATTTGCTGCAATTTAAGCCCATTGCTTCTTGTCCTATCCTCAGAGGCCAAGGAGAACAATTTTTCTCCGTCCTCTACTCTGCACTGTTTAGGCCTCAATCGGACTATTGTGTCCAGTTCTGGGCACCATATTTCAAGAAAGATGTGGAGACATTGGAGAGGGTCCAGAGAAGAGCAACACGAATGATGGAAGGTCTAGAGAACATCAGCTATGCGGGAAGACTGAAAGAACTGGGCTTGTTTAGTTTGGAAAGGAGGAGACTGAGGGGGGACATGATAGCGGTTTTCAAGTATCTAAAAGAGTATCACAAGGAGGAGGGAGTTGAACAGGTGCTTTTGAAAATCTCATTAGGAAAAAAGCCGTGGAGGCCTCCTGCCAGTGCTCGCTGGGCCTAGCCCAGGGGGTTGGGGAAGAGGAGGGGACCGTGGAGATCTCCTGGAGGTGCTGGGGGGGGGGGGCACTGGTGGGTTCTGAGGATTGTGGAGCTGTGCTCCATGGGGTCCCCCAATTCAGTGCTGGGGCTAAGGGGTTGGGCTAGGGGGACCAGCCCTATCCCCAACTGGCCACTCTCTTCCTGGTGCAGCTGCCCCCAGTGGTCATGCTGCAGTATAGCTGCCCCCAGTGGTGACTGTGCAGTATCGAGTCCTTCCAACCAGCCCCCTCCCTTTCCATGTTATGGAAAACAATCGAATTCCAGGCACATCCCATTTTCCTGCTACATCCAACCCCTGCGTACCCAATTTGGTGGTTCTAGTGGTCACCATTTTGGAGGTGTTCTTGAACCAACGGACTCGCAGACAGGTGCTATCACAGACAGACAGACACCGCTACAATATATAGAGATATAATGCTCCCAATGCCGCTTTTCCGCGTAAGCAACTGCTGTGTGTTGTGCAAGGAGGAAGGCAGTGCGGGATTCCATGTGGTGGCGAATGTGAGACTGGCTGTCTCTCAGACAATCTCCCTTAAGATCAAGCCCATGCTCTGAACAAGGTTGAGGGCTCCTGCTGTGTTCTGTGCTTTGCCGAGTCGGTCTATCATGCTGTCTCTTGGTTTCCCCCATGCACTTGCACATGGTAGTACCTCTCTACAACCATAATGGCAAACACGGGAGCATTCCCCAGCCTGATGAGTCTGTCCCAAGCCAAGCAGCCACCGACCATGCTTTTTTAACATCGTGTTTGGAATTCAACAAGGCCCCCTGGCTCTCAGCAGCGTGACTGAATTCACCTGGGAACCAGCGAGTTGCCTTGTGTCTTTGTTTTCACTGGGGGGCTAGAGGTGACTGCTCCTTCATCCACCTTGTCTTGCCAACATCTTGGGACCAACGTGCCTGCAACAACATCACAAACAGATTGGACCCCATGTCGCTGGGCTTCTTTAAACAGTCTGCATGGACAGGGATAGAAAATCAAAGCCAATTGTCACCCTGCTTTGTAAACTCGAAGAGAATCAATACCGCTTTTGCATGCCTTTTGCAAGACACAAGGTTTACCTCCTTTCTTGTGTTTACATTAGTCTCCCACTCTGTCACGTGGGCTGTTGTTTCTTTAAAATCTGATTAAAACATCCCATGACCGCTGTTTGCAAAATAAATATACCATCTGCATTACGGGATGGGTGCATTATGAAAATGAGATGACTGATCAGATGAAAGCAGACAGCCACACATAGTTCAACAACAACTAAGTCTTTGTACTGCCACGTCCTTATTTTAGTCAGTGTTTGCCACTGATTTATTTTCATACACTTTCATCATCTTTCTTCTACCAAAATTCCCTTTAATCTGAAAACCGGGAGTCTTTTGTTGTTGCTGCTGACTCGCAAAAGTGAGTTAGCTGGTAAGCAGAAAGACTTTCAAAAAGCTTCTGTTATCCAAGAGGAAAAACATGTTCCCGATTGTTTGCGGTTTTTGTTCTCTTTCTGTGATGGAATGCAATCGATGCCCTTCTTCGGGTCCAGAAAGATGTAGCAATGCGGTGACAGAACAATTGCTCGGCATTTTTTACAGTTAGGGTGCATGTGTGTGCTACAGCTATGGGGGAGGAGGGGATAGGGTTAATAAAAGAAGAGTCGCTTAATTTCTGTAATGAAATTAAAATATTCGCATGCCATACAGAACAATAATAGAATCGGTGATCCCTGTCTGTCTGTCCTGTCTAAGTGGGTTCATATGACTTGCTTCTTTTTATACCTGGCGCGAAGTTGCTTAGTTACCAAATGAGCGAGCTAACAGCAAAAGAAATGCCTATAAAACATCTTTAGCTGGCTTTGCTGGAGCATTCCCTTTTTGATACCCCTCCCCCACGTCGGGCCTTCTCAACACTAAATGTTTTCTTAACTGTCCTATTATTGCAGCTTCCCCAATAGCAGCAACAGTGGGAAGGGTTAGTGTAGAGCACCACCTGGTGTCATTTAGGTCTGTTCTGCCTGGGGTTAGAGAGCACAGTTTAAATGCCAGAGGCCAGAGCTGGATTAAATCACAAGTCCTGTAGACCCATGGCTAGACCCTGACTCACGAAGCCACAGGCTAGATCCAGATCTCTGCTTTCTTTTTAAAAAATGTTTGTCCTCACTGATGCAAAGGAAAGCTGTGAAAACAGGACCTGCCGGTAAACAATGCCTGCTTGAGTCTGCTGAGAGCCTGAACCAATAGCTCCAAGAGGTGTGAACTACCCTATGCATCTTAACTCTGACCCCGCTGCAGCCCAAAGGAGGGTCAGGGCCAGTGGGGGTCACCAGTGCAACCGCCACCAGCCAGATTTGAACCTGGGACCTCAGTATAGGAGCTTCTACCCTCTGAGCTAAAAGCCAGCTGGCTCTCAGCCCCTGCTGTAGAGGTCTCTTGGTCTTATCTGTTGCTGTGGTCTAGGTGCCACTGCATGGGACAGTGAACCACACTAAGTGTGTGGATTACACCAGGACCTCGCATTTGGCTTAATTCGGCCTCACCAGAACTGGTCTATACAAGAGTCCTCCTCTTCTGCCGCCACTAACAAAGGGGCCTCATGAGGGTGCAGCAGTGTGTCCTGTTGAGAAGAGGGTGGGTGCAGACACAGATAAGTCACTCCCCTTAGCTCTCACTGTTCTAGATTCTCCCCACCACACGAGTGGAGAAAGGGCTTTTCAGATGGCCTGCACCAGGCAAAGTAGGGGCTTGTCACCCAGACGCTGCTCCTCAGTCAGGGCCACTTTTGTCACTTGCAAATGTCAGTGGCAGCTCCTCTGAGGCCAGGCAGGCGGTAGCTGAGCCAGGGCGACCAGGACCATGGCAAGAGAGCAGGAGTGGGCGAAGGATTGTCTCATTTTTTATTTCTGGAGAGGACTCAGCATCCCTGGAGGTGGAGGGGTTGCAGGAGGCGGGGGAGAGGCGGGTGTGCTGAAAATGTGGCATCTGTCTGGCAGGTTAGTTCTTCCCCACACATCCCCCACTCCCACACAAAGAGGTGTGTCTGCGCCTCAATTATCAAGGAATCAATACAGTCTTCCAGCACATTAGCTTCCCGTTCTGTAGCCAGGGCACAGCAGCTGATCATGGTGGGGCTTTCAGAGGAGGCAGGTCTAGCCAGTGAAACGGAACGATGGGTTGTAAGCCCCTTGGGGCAGGGACCATGTCTTCACCTGCCTTTGGACAGCACCTAGCACAATGGGAACTCAGCGCTGAGTGGGCCTTCTGGTCTCCACGAAGAGTTAAATATTGTCAGATCTTCTCTTAGGACATTGAGGCCTTTGGCCTCAAAGATATGTGACGTTGGGAGTTAGTCAGCTAAATTCCTTTGGAGGATCTGTGCCTGGGACAATTTGAACAAGTAACCTATACTGGTCACCTGCTTGTAATTTATTTGCTAGCAGACCCAGTGGAGAACTTTCAAATCCTTTCTCAGCGGGGGCATATGTTGCTTTCTCTACAATAATATAATAATGACTTTGGTTGGGTGCTGGTAGCTTTATAAACAAGTTGGCTCTACTTTTCACAAGCTATTACAAAGCCCTCTCCCAGTCAATGTGTGGACAAGAGTTTGTAGACAACATGTGGTATTTCTTACAGTTAGACAAATTTTGGCTGTGGGAGAATTCCAATTTCAACCTGTCTTCTGTAAACGTTTTAGTGAAAAACTTTGGTTTTTTTTCCTTTACAGTTTTCTGTGGGGGTAGCTGCTAGAAAGGAGGGAGGCAAAGTCCAAAAGGGGAGGAGCAAGCGCTAAAAAGGGTGGAACTTAAGTGGGAGCATACAGGGCGGGGGTGGGGAGTAAGCCCGCTGACATCTGGAGTCAGGGGCGGATATAGGGCACGGCGAGCAGGGCGGCCGCCCCGGGCCCCGCGCTTCAAAAAGCCCTGCGCATGTGCCACTGCGCATGCGCCGTGGCAAAGGGGGGCCCCGCAAAATTGTGCTGCCCTGGGCCCCGCAAAATGGTCATCTGCCCCTGTCTGGAGTTATTGTATTGTGTCCAGTTCTGGGCCCCCCACTATAGAAAGAATGTGGATGCATTGGAGAGGGTCCAGTGGAGGGCAACCAAAATGATTAGGGGGCTGGAGCACATGACCTATGAGGAGAGACTGAGGGATTTGCGTTTGTTTAGCCGGCAGAAGAGAAGAGTGAGGGGGGATTTGATAGCAGCCTTCAACTTCCTGAAGGGAGGTGCCAAAGAGGATGGAGAAAGACTGTTCACAGTAGTGACAGATGGCAGAACAAGGAGCAATGGTCTCAAATTACAGTGGGAGAGGTCTAGGCTGGAAATTAGGAAAAACTATTTCACTAGGAGGGTGGTGAAGCACTGGAATGGGTTACCTAGGGAGGTGGTGGAATCTCCATCCCTAGAGGTTTTTAAGTCTCGGCTTGACAAAGCCCTGGCTGGGTTGATTTAGTTGGGATTGGTCCTGCCTTGGGCAGGGGGCTGGACTTGATGGCCTTCTGAGTTCTCTTCCAGCTCTAGGATTCTATGATTCTGACAGTCCTGCATCACTTGTGCTGAGGTCACATCTTCAAGGTTTTCTTTGTAAATGTGAGGGCTAGAAACTTACTGTGTTAAAAATGAAAGCTGAGATGCTGAGGTAATCACATGACTCCAGCAGCTGGGGCTCTAGGCATGGGCTATATTGCTTACGACTTACTCTGCTAGAATATAGACCAGTAGTCAATTACTTCCCTTGTTATTCATTACAGCAGGACCCCACTGTACCATAGACTGAATTATGACTGTAAATCAGCAGTGTCCTAGTTTGCACCATGGGCAGAGAAGCTACCCAGGGCAAATTGTAAAGACAAAGTCAAGTTCTTAAATAGTTCTCTGTTGCCAGCCTAAGCACTTGTGAGTACAAATGTGACTCAACATCTTGATAAGCAACAGCATCCCTTGGATTTTGTTATAAGCGATTGACTCCTCCAGCTAGAAGCTGCTTTTTAATGACTGCACCAGTGGGCGATGACCTTGTTTGTTGGGTTTTGAAATGAAAAAGGAACTCCCCACCCATGTCCAAGCTGCTGAGTCCAGCTAAGAAAACGAGCAAGCTTGCAGTGGGCAGGCCCTTAAATCTGCACGGCATTCCTCTGCAATCATCTGGTTATAGTCCAGAGCCTTTCTATGTGCTCTTGATATTTCCTTCGCTCCAGCAGTTTCTGTGCTCCTTGAAGTCGTGCGGGAGAAGGTCGGGTTGTCTGTTACTTTCCTGAGTTCACTATTTATAAAGTGTGTCTTGAACGAAAAAGCTTATTGTAGCAAATAGTAGGCTTTTGTGTGGGGCTGTTGAATAGGAGGGGTGTTATCCTGTCACCATGACAACTGGCATTTGAATTAAGAGCAGGCTACTTGGAACAATTTGCAGTCACATGGTTCACAGGAAACACTTTGAAGCCCTTGTAATCTTTTCAATAGGCTTGATTGTTAACATCTTCCAAACTTAATCATTAACTTTGTTCTGTAACAGATAATTACTGTAGTTTGCATTTTTCTGTCCCTCACATGAACTGTGAAATTCATGGAACGTAGGCCATGCAATGTTTAGTTCTTTCTCTGCTTGAGAAGGTAAAATAGGGAGATTTAGAATTCCCTCATTATCAATTCCTCCCCCACCCCATACAAATTTTCATTGTTTGGAAAGTTTGCATTACAGACTCACATTTATAGGGGGTTGTGTTCCTTGTTCCTCTCATGCTTTCTTTGGAAGCGCTGGCATAACACATGACTGGTTATGTTTGGGTTGACATGTCCCTTTCTCTGTGTCTCTGCATCTAAGGGATATTTTGTGCTTTGAAAGACTTTTTTTATAACTTCATTAATTGTATGATAGCATGGGGCCCTCCATCATGCGAGGGGCTGTACGTACACAAAATAGGAGCCAGACTCTGTCCCATGGAACTCAGAGTTGAGAGAGAGAGGACCAAGTGAGTATGGGTGGGAAAACTGAGGTGAAATGATTTCCCCATGGTCACACACTAAGTCACTGGCAGAACCAGGACAAGAAGGTGAGTGTCTCATTCTATATCTTAGGGGAGCATCCTATAACCCCCTTATTCCTAATTTGCATACAATTGGGATATTGCATATCAAGCATGCTATGTGAGGTATCATGGGAATGGCTATGATCTGCTGAAACCCATCGTTCCATCTAAACGGGGCTGTCACGTAAAATATGCTATGGGTGTGGGCAGCGCTAGATTCAAGCTCTCCAGAGACAATGAAACGGGAGGTAATGCTTGGGGGAGTGCGGAGAAGTAGACCACACCAGCCGTTCTCCAGCAGAGGAGTTACAATGCAGTGACTCACCTGCATAAGGCCACCCCAGGGGAATGGCTCAAAACGTGACCAGGCGATTGAGCAATGCCCAACAGACCTGCCTGCAGTTGTACTCCCCAAAGATATGAGACTGAGGGTACAAAACAGAATGCAGAGGCCACATTCTGGGTCTTTCTCCCATGCTGCAAGCAACAAGGAAAGACCCTCAGAAGACTGAAGATTCCAACAGAGGAGACTGGTCTGGGTTTCAGGGAACCTGCCCTACTTAGTGGAGTGAGAAAAAACTGCTTAATCTACTTGTTGCCCAGTCTAACAGGGTGGGTGGAGAGTTTAGATGAAGTGCTTATGTTTTATTTCTTTTGGTAACTAACTCTGACTTTTTGTCTCTCACCGATAATCCCTTCAAATCGATCTTTTGTAGTCAATACTCTTGTTTTACTGGTTATCAGCAAGTTTGCCTGAAGTCCAGTAATTTGCTCAGGTTACCAAGGCTGGTATATATCCACTTGCCACTGATGAAGAGTGAACCAATTAATAACTGCGTACTGCTCACCTTGAGCAATGCAAGACAGTATATTCCTGACATATAAGGCTGGGAGCTGGGGGGATTTGGCTGGTGTTTTTCTCCGAGTGGCTCATGTGTGGCTCTGGGAACATTCACGCAGCCCAGCTGGGTGCGGGGCTCCCTGTGTAGTTGTGCTGAGTGATCACAGTGTCCGGAGGGGTTTGCTCCTTGTAGCTAGCCAAGCATTGTGAGAGACGGCCCAGGCTGGAGAGTTAAGGGGGCACAGGGGTCCACAGTCCTAGGCTGCACCTCAAGTCGCTGCCACAGCTGGTCTTTGAATTCAGTGCTGTATCACCCAGATCATGCAGACTCACCATGGTGTGTATATTTCAGTCCAGTGTTTTAACCACAAGACGATCGTTCCTCTCTGTTCACGTAACAGAGATTCACTGTGGGATTTTCTCTTTGATCTCTTGCAGCTCCTCTCAGAGTGTCTTTTTACATCAGTCTCCAGACAACCTGCTCCCATCGTTTCTTTGATCACACCATGCTGTTCTCCATGCTCCTTCATGGCTACAAATTGGGGAGCTTAAATATTCCCCAGGGAGCAGGGAATTACATCACTTTAGGAGTCTAGTGAACAGGTCAGGTATTAGGTCTAGGACAAGGCACCCTGAGTAGCCCCTCCGTGGCAAATCCCGCAACAGACGAGAGAGTCTGCAAAAGTCCTGGCGCAGCAAATGACTCAGTGGCAATGATAATGATATTGTGTGTTTTGTCCTGAACTATCTCTCTAGCCCTGGGCCTAATCACCTGAGGTGCCCGGTTCCCACAGAAACCAATCGACCTGAGGTAATGCTCTGTTCCTCTGATCATAGGACCTGAAGTAACGGAGCCGCAGCTGTGACCCTTCCCGCAAAGGTTGAAGGAAGATGTAGGGGTGACTTTGTGGGTGTTTTTTATTATTTATGTTGCTCTGACACCTAGAGGCCTCCTCCAGGATGGGTCGCTGCTGCGCTTTGTGCTGTACAAACATTAGAGCAGTAGGTTTTCAGAAGCACCTAGGTGGCGAAGGCCATGTCTACACTAGTGAACTTACAGTGGTACTGATGCAGCTGCAGGCCCGGCCTTAGGGCAAGGTGAGCAAGGCGGATGCCTTCGGACACGCACCTTCAGGGCCCCGTGCTGCAATTCAGGCCCCCAGTGGCTGCACAGGCCAAGGCATTCCAGCCGTGCCGTGTGTGCTCCCTGAGCCTCTTCCCTGGTGCTCTACAACCTGGGCAGTCCCGAGCCCAGGGAGCCTGGAGGTGGGACCCCTGCGGGGCCAGAGGCCCGCTCCATGCCGTATCGCGGCCCTGCATGGAGCTCAGCTCCCGCCGGCGATTGCAGCGGAAGCAGAGCCCCCAGGTGGGGTGAGCCCTACTGTCAGCATGCCTCCTTGGGCTCCACAAACTCTTTAGCGAGGCCTGTGCAGCTGCCCTGCTGTAAGATCACTGGTGTTGCTGCTCTGTGCTAGTAGGGGATTGCTCTCCCATTGACGAAATAAAACCAGCTCGAAGAGCGGCCGTCGCTCCGTCAGCAGGAGACATAGCTCTCAACACGCAAGCCCTTATACCAGTGAAACTTATGTCACTCAGGTGGGTGACGTGAGTTTTGCTGAGATAAGTGTGAGTGTAGCGAAGGGTTAAGTCAACGGGACGCATGCTCCTAAGCTGCTTATGCACTTGTGAACATCCAGCCCCGAGTACAAGTTCATCCCAGCCCCACGGTTCTTACATTTTCTAGTATTAACGCCACATGCTGCAGCCCTAGCCTGTGGCCTGCCGAAGGCTGTGGAGACCGGAATACTTTTTCCTCCAGAAATGACAGTGTGTGGAATGTGGGGAGAATGTAGCAAGCCAGTTAGGATAGGGCCCATCCAAAGACGTCCTATTCCCTTGGACATTGGAGCATTCTGGGGACTTTCTTATCCCGACTCAGCCCGATTTCCCCTGGATAAATTTCAATGTGAATCAGCAGGAGGACCACAGCTGGCCATATCTAAGCTGTCCCATTGTTCTGCATTAATGTGCTTTTTATTGTGCAAGGGCTGGTGGTGATAAACTCATTTACAATTCCTGCCTGCCACATGTCCTTTTAGAAGTACTGAATGATAATCGCGCATTCATTACCCCCAATGGGATCTGTGACAGCCAATCAGATCACGGGGCTGGCTCACTGTTGTTCACTAGCAAAATAAAAACGAATTCTCCCCTCCAATCAGAATTCAGGTTATTCATAAAAGTGTGGCGCCCTGTAAACATGTGCTTTTATGGATAAGATGCTGGATTCTCTCATTGGCTCAGGCACACAATGCTTCTGCTCTCAAAAGCAGTTGGGTTACAGCAGGTCAGTAATGCAATTGACACTCCAGTGCACCTACATCCATCAAATGAAATGATTAAATCTACATCAGTCACTAGGCACCACAGAAATAATGTCACTGTAGCACAGCAGTGTTAGACGATTCATTTCTCCTGCCTTGAAAATAAACCCTCTTGTCTTTGCCCGAGTGTTTATGTAGTGGCAAGGAGAGTATTATCATGCGACAATGGGCTATTTTCTTGACATTATTGCTTAATTAATAGCCATTTGCATTTTAGATTGGGCCAGTTTCCCTGCCTTTCAAGCTGAGGGTATGTCTACTCTATACACCAGTGTTTCCCAACCAGGGTTCCGCAGACCATCGTCAGGGGTTCTGCAAGAAATCGTGGAATACATAAATAAATAAGTAAAAATTTTCTTACAATGTAAGCTGACGTGTATATATATAACAGCTCTTTACAAATAAATTTTCTTGACAATAATTTAGCAGTAATTGAATTGCGCTTCCCCGCTGTCAATTTTTTCTGGCCAAGCAAACGTTTTCATAGGTAGGGGTTCCTCGGGATATGAAAAATTATTTTAGGGGTTCCTCCAAGGGAAAAAGGTTGGGAACCACTGCTATACACGCTGGTAAGCGTTGACACTTATTACAGCAACAGAAGGTTTTCCATCAATATAAGTCATTCCGCCCCCTCAGGAGGGAGTAGCTAGGTCGACAGGAGAATTCTTCCATCAACCTACTAGTGTCAACACCAGGGCTTGCACTGGGTTAACTATCTCTCTTACGGCAACATGTCTCCATCATCCTCATCCAGGAACCCACCCCTGCAATCAGCCCCTCTGCCAACTCTGTCCACACCAGCAATTTCACCACTGGACCCAACCACATCAGCCACTACATCAGGTGCACATCCACTCATGTGATCTATGCCATCAAGTGCCAGCAATGCCCCACACTGCCATGGATATTGGCCAAACTGGACAGTCTCTACGGGAAAGAATTAATGGACACAAATCAGATATCCAAAAATGCAACACACAAAAACCTGTTTGAGAACACTTTTACCTGCCCGGGCACTCATTAATGGATCTCCAAGTCACCGTGTTGTCTCAGGCCAATTCCACAAGCCAAATACACAGGGAAGGGTTGGAACTTAACTTCATTTACAAGTTTGATTCCTATCAGGGAGGAATGAATAAAGATAGAGGCTGGCTCACACACTACCTTCCACATCCTAATGACTTAACCAAACAATGGGCACTTATAGAGGTGCAAATAGTTCTTATCAGCCTCTTGTAACTTGAACAATTCAATTCACTATTTTTTTCTTCTTTTTTTCTTCTTTTTTTCTCCCCCCGCCTTTCGTTATTTATTCTTGGATCTGGACTTTTAATACTCCAGTCATCTGAAGAAGTGGGTTGTACCCACCAAATCTCATGATACCATCTACATGTTTTGTTAGTCTCGAAGGTGCTGCTAGACTACTAGTTGTTTTTTAAGTTTATCTCTCTTAGCAATGTCACTAAGTCTCTGAGCAGCATGGTCAGGTCAACCCTTTGATGTAGACCAGGCCTTAGGAAACCTGGGTGCAAACGCCTCAATTTTAGCTGGAATGTAACATATGAGCTGAGCTTTGGAAGGCTAATTTGGCCTCAGTGCAAAATCACTCATAGGCTACGTCCACACTGTAGGCTTCTTGCACAAGAACTTTTTGCGGAAGATCTTTTCCGCAAAAAAGTTCTTGCGTAAAAGCACGTCCACATTGCCATGTGCTTTTGTGCAAGAGAACATCCACACTGCCATGGATGCTCTTGCGCAAGAAAGCTCTGATGGCCATTAACAGAATGGCCATCAGAGCACCTGTGCTTTTTCTGATAGGGGTTTCTTGCACAAGAAACCCCTGTTGTCCGTCCACACACACCTTTTTGCACAAGAGCTCTTGCGAAAAAAGGGTTATTCCTCATAGAAAGAGGAATAACTCTTGCGCAAAAATCCCTGTCTTCTGACAATCTACTGTACTTTTTCTTGCGCAAAAACGTGCTTGTAGTGTGGATGCTCTGCGAATTTTTGCGCAAAAACTCTGCAGTGCAGTTGTAGCCATAGAGTCATAGAATACTGGAACTGGAAGGGACCTCAAGAGGTCATCAAGACCAGTCCCCTGTCTTCATGGCAGGACCAAGCATCATCTGGATCATCCCTGATAGATGTCAGTCTAACCTGCTCTTAAATGTCTCCAATGATGGAGATTCCACAACCTCCCTAGGCAATTTATTCCCATGTTTAACCACCCTGACAGGTAGGAAGTTTTTCCTAATGTCCAACCTAAACCTCCCTTGCTGCAGTTTAAGCCCATTGCCTCTGCCCCCCGACCCTCATTAGTGTCATTTTGTACATGGAAGCAAATTCTAATCCTGTCAGGAAGTTACCTTGACATCTACTGTGAAGAGTATCAAGTCTTTTAAACACCCCATTGGGTTCAAAGAAAGTCCCAGCTTCGCATGTTGTAGCTTGTCGATGAGATTGGAGCCATTTTTTGTACCATACAATACATTAATGGTACCATTGTACTGATACACCAAGACCTGTCACTCATTAGACAACTGCCTTAATACAGTGCCCAGAACCATAAACTCAGATGGGAACAAAAGACTCTGGCCTTGCCCAGAATGCCATCAAGAAGGACTTCTTCATAAAACGCACAGTCAATCTGCAGAACTCCCTGCTAGAGGATGTTGTGAAGGCCAAGACTATAACAAGGTTCAAAAAAGAACTAGATAAATTCATGGAGGTTAGGTCCATCAATGGCTATTATCCAGGAATGGTGTCCCTAGCCTCTGTTTGTCAGAAGCTGGGAATGAGTGACAGAGGATGGATCGCCTGAAGTTTCCCTGTTCTGTACACTCCTTCTGGGGCACCTGGCTTTGGCCATTGTCAGAAGACAGGACACTGGACTAGATGGACATCTGGTCTGACCCAGTATGGCCGTTCTTATCAATGAGGTATTATGGAATTAATGATGAGGGCAGGAGGAAGGTTCCAGAACATCTAGGCTTTGTAGAAGAGGTCTGTGATCCATCCTCTGAGACTTGGGCTGGCGCTGGTTCTCAGCGCCTCCAGCCCCACTGAGTTCAAGTGTCGTAATGTTAAACGCAGCAGGATAGATGATACAGTCATGGGCGTTTCTCTCTGAAACACTGGCGGCACAGTACGAGGGCCGCGTCGCGTGCTGGACGTGAAAGGAGACCACTGTGGAAGGGGGCAAAGGCTCGGTCCAGCCTTCCCCTGGATGGAGCGTGTCTGAGGAAAGGAAGAGATGCGCTTCTGATTCTGCAGAGGAAGGAAAATATTCTCTTTCCAGAGGGCTGCTGCTTTCCTATTCAGGCCTCATGGAGGCCTGGAGCCTGTGAGCACGTATTTACGTGTATGACCTTACTCATGTGACTCGCACTGTGAGGCTGCTCACGTGGGCAGGGCAGCTCAGGCTCAGATGTGTTTGGAGGAGCAGGGCTTTGGGGTCTAAGCCAGGCTCCCCTGGAATCAGGGGAATGTCTCCCCTTGCCTCCAGTGGGAGTAGGCGCAGGCGCTGAATTGTTCAAAGGCCTCACCAGGTGCTGAGGGCTCTCCCTCCCAGGAATTCATTGGAAGTCGAGGGTGCTCAGCCTCTGCCAGGATCTGGCTGAGGAAGAGTCAGGGCTGGGAGGCAGATTGGCCTCAGACTCTCAGGTTTTGTGTACAGCCGTGCTGGGCAGCCTGTGGGCTATGGGGATGCTGCGTGTGGCCCGTGAGACATTTTGTTTACCATTGCCTGTGTGCAGAGTTGCCAGATTCCGCTGGTTTCCGTCCGCATCGGTTTTTCCCCTGCTGGTATTATTAAAGCGGCACGCACCCAGGGCAAAGGCACTCAGAGAGGTGCTGATTGCACACAACACTGACCATGAGAGCCATGTGCTCTCGCTGCATCTAATCAAAGTGCCGCTACGGTTCAGTCGGCACCCCCTGCAAATTCTAGGTACACAAGTGCAGTGAGCAAAACTCTCCTCTCCCGGGGGCTGTCTGGGTCTTGTGGCCCACTGAGATGGAGGGCCACTCCTGCAGCCCACTCACTAACCCAGATTGTCCCTTGCTGGTGCACAGGCTTTGGAAAGGTAGGAAACGTCTTGTTCTACAGGAGGAAAGCGAAGGGAAAAAGAAGAGGTTGGTAAGTGCTTTAAAAGCAATAAGCCATTCATGGGAAAGTGCCTGTGAGAAAGCAGAGATCTCATTCTCTCAACTGCAGCCGGCACAAAGTAATAGTCCTGTGTCTTTGAGTGAAGAATAATGGGGTTTTAAAGAAATGCTCCAAAAGGGAAATGGCCCGTTCGGAGCTTTTTAACAATGCAGACAGCAGTTTTTCAGACGCAATCTTCTCATTTTACAATTTGTTCGTTCTTTGCCGCTGAACAGAACTGTTGCTGGTTTTACTCTGGAACGCCGGAGTGTGAAGGGGGAAAAAAAGCGCCCCCCGCCTCCAAACCTTTCAGCGCGAGCGGGAGTACTAGCTAGAAACAGCCCCTCAGCATCTTCTGCCATGACCTTGTCCCCAATAGGAATGTTAGTTCTTTGGGGCAGCAGCTATTTGAGAAACATGCCTGGTGTCTGGGTTGTGGATTTAGAAGACTGTAGATTTCTGGGCTGTTTAATAGGGAACTTTTGCAGACTGGGCCTGAGTGGTTAGCTAATGTTTGGAGCCTTTCTGGGTCATTCTTGTGAGGAGAAACTGGTTATACAGTCAAGTACTTCCTTGGTGCAATTTTGGTTATTAATGAAGAATGTACATGAAGTCCTCTTTCCCTCACCACTGATTGAACAAATAACAGCAGGCAGTTTCCTCGCTTGTGATTTCCCAGGCTGCCTTTCCAGCCAGTCGTAGGCCCCAAGGAAGGTTGTCTCTGCTCCCTCCCAGGGCCATGTTCATGATTGCTCCTTGCACTGTCTGCTGCCGTTCTCTTGACTTTCTGCTGGTTTTCTTCAGCTTTCTGGACACTTTCTCTCTTGGACCGAGGCTTTGTCTACCCTTCAAAGTTTAACATGTAGCTGCAGAGGTGCTTTAAACTGAAAGTCTGGCCAGGGCATGCGTGCTGGGAGAGAGCTCTCCTAGCGCTCTATGGAAACCACCTCCGCGAAGGGAGTAGCTAACAGCACTGTAGCCTGGTTCACATTGGTGCTTTACATTGCTGTAACTTGCTGCTCTCGGGGCAGAAGGTGTTTTTTCACACCCATGAGCCAGTAAGTTACAGCACTGTAAACTGTCTGTGTAGACTTGTCTACACTGGCACCTTTTGTTGCCAAAAACTGCCTTTTGTTGACAAAACAGTGAGCATGTACACACTACAACGCAGCTTTTGTCGGGAAAAACACCCAGTTTTGGCAACAAAAAACTTCCACCCCTGTGAGAGACTTTTGTCTTTTTCCTTATCTTTATTGTCAACAAAGAACCAGTGTGGACTCTGTTGTTTGTTTTGTCGAGAGAATTGGCTTCTGCCAGTATCCTACAACAGTGGTCCCCAACCTTTTGGGGCTGCCGGGCGCACGGGGGCCGGGCCGCTCACGTGCTGGGCACCTGGGGGCCGGGCTGCACACACGCCCGGGGGCAGGGCCACCCATGCACCATGTGCCCAGGAACAGGGCTGTCCATACGCTGCGTGCCCAGGGCCGGCGCCGCTCCTGTGCCGCGCGCCCAGGGGCGGGGCCGCTCATGCACTGCGTGCCTGGCACCGCCCATGCGCCGCGCACCCGGGGGCGGGGCCACCCCAATCACTCGGCGGGCACATAGAAATGGCCCGGGACCACATTGGGGACCACTGTCCTACAATGTCTGCCCCGATGGCTGTGCTCAGTGTTCTGTGATCTCTGCTGCCCTGCAGGCATGCACCCACTCCCCTTTCAAAGCTCTGGGAAATATCTGACAGCTGAGTGAGCTGTTCCCTTTGGGGAACAAAGAACAAATCATTGGAATGCTTCTGTTCTGCCCTGCACTAGAAAGACAGCAGCACACAGACTGTTGCTGCAGGGGGAGGGCAGGAGAGACTGCTGTGCTGCTTTGACATTCCTTAGCACGGAGAGCTCACAGAGCTAGGAAGGAATCCCAAGAAGCACAGGGATCAGCTCAGCCTTCCCACAACACTGCACTGTGGGATGCTCACCCACATTGCTTTGCTCTGGCCATCAACAGGGTGCCAGCAATGCGGCCATGAAATGTCGACAGTGGGAGGCAGAAAAAAGCAGCTTGGCCAGTTTTCATTGTTGGCGACTTTTGCACATCAACAGCACTTTTGTCGCCAAACCTTCCCAGTGTTGACATAGCCTTAGCCTGACACCCAGAACTGTCACCAGTCAATGCCCCAGCCTCTACACTTGCAATCAGCCCCCCAGGTCTTAGCTTCTGCTCAGAAGTAGCCAGGCTGGCTGGTGCCTGGGGCAGTGGCTTCTATCGTTTCAGTACTCACTACACAAAGGGGTATTTAGTTGCTCCTTCACTTAACCCGAATGAAGGATGCTTAGTGCATCCATCAGCTCTAATTATGTCTGTGATCAATGGCAGCCATTGACACTTTTTAGCATCATGGACAAAGGGAAGGAATGAATAATAATCTGTCCTGGTCTGTATTGAACCTCTTATAAAGTGCCATGTAACCCCAAAGGGTCAGATTTGTATAGGTATTTAAGCACTTAATGTTGCAGATGCTAGTGGGATTTTTAAAACACAGACACTCCTAATTCCCATTGAAACTAGTGTGACAGACTGCTGGCTAAGCCAGAGCTCTGCCACTGCAGCCTGGCTGAAAAGGCCGATTACAGCCAGCTGAGCAAGTCCAGGCCTGAAGGGCTAATGGAAGCAGCTGTGGGCTTCATTAGCCAGAGGGCTCTAGAAGGCAGCAAGGAGAGAAGCCAGGAGGTGGCTGAGTGTGCTCCCCAGGCAGAAGGAGAGGTTGGCTGAGTTAGCTGCTAGTAATCCAAAGCTCTGTAAATAGTTGGTGGTGGGAAATTGACAATAAAAGGCACGGGTGACTGCACCAGAAGGGGTTTCCGGCTGATTTGTGGACCAGAAGGTGTCCTAGGGCTAGGGGCTGGAATGGGGACCTTGCCACACTAGTAAGGCCTCATGCATTTAAAAATCTGGCCCTGAGAATACAATCTGTGTGTCAGACTTTAGGCACATGTGGCGAGGGGCAGAGCTACTCTGCTGACTCACCCTGGAAGCCAGGCCAGGTGTGTTGTCTCTTCAGGCCTATAAAAAGGCTCAGTGGTGCTCTGGAGAAGAGAGAACTGGGGTTTATCCCCCATCCCCAGGTCTATCCAACCTGCTCTTAAATATCTCCAGTGATGGAGAGTCCACAACCTCCCTAGGCAATTTATTCCAGTGCTTTACCACCCTGACATTTAAGAAGTTTTTCCCAATGTTCAACCAAAACTGCCCTTGCTGCAGTTTAAGCCCATTGCTCCTTGTCCTGTCCTCAGAGGCCAAGGAGAACAATTTTTCTTCCTCTTCTTTGTAACACCCTTTTAGATACTTGAAACCTGCTATCATGTCCCTGCTCAGCCTTCTCTTTTCTAAACTAAACATGCCCAATTATTTCAGTCTTCCTTCATAGGTCATGTTTTGCAGACCTTTAGTCATTTTTGCTGCTCTTCTCTGGACCTTCTCCAATTTCTCCACATTTTTTTTTAAATGTGGTGCCCAGAACTGGACACAATACTCCAATTGAGGCCTAATCAGTGCAGAGCAGAGAGGAAGAATGACTTCTTGTGTCTTGCTCACAACACCCCTGTTTACGCATCCCAGAATCATATTTGCTTTTTTCGCAACAATGTCACACTGTTGACTCATATTTAGCTTGTGGTCCACTAACCCCTAGATCCCTTTCTGCAGTACTCCTTCCTAGACGTCGCTTCCCATTCTGTATGTGTGAAACTGATTGTTCCTTCCTAAGTGAAGTATTTTGCATTTGTCCTTATTAAACTTCATCCTATGTACCTCAGACCATGTCGCTAGTTTGTCCAGACCATTTTGAATTTTGACCTTATCCGCCAAAGCACTTGCAATCCCTCCCAGCTTGGTATAATCTGCAAACTTAATAATCATACTCTCTATGCCAATATCCAAATAGTTGATTAAGATATTGAACAGAACTGGTTCCAAAATAGACCTCTGCGGAACCCCACTTATTATGCCCTTCTAGCATGACTGTGAATTGCTAAAAACTACTTTCTGAGACTGGTTATCCAGCCAGTTAGGCACCCACTTTATGGTAGCCCCATTTAGAATGCATTTCCCTAGTTTATTGATAAGAAGGTCATACAAGACCATATCAAATGCCTTACTAAAGTCTAGGTATACTACATCCACCACTTCTCCCTTATCCACGAGGCTTGATATCCTATCAAAGAAAGCTATCAGATTGGTTTGACATGATTTGTTCTTTACAAATCCATGCTGGCTATCACCTTATTATCTTCCAGATGTTTGCAGATGGATTCCTTAATTACCTGCTCCATTATCTTTCCTGGCACAGAAGTTAAACTGACTGGTCTGTAGTTTCCTGGGTTGTTATTATTTCCCTTTTTATAGATGGGCACTATATTTGCCCTTTTCCAGTCTTCTGGAAACTCTCCCAACTGCCATGATTTTTCAAAGATGTTAGCTAATGGCTCAGATACCTCCTACCAGCTCCTTGAGTATTCTAGGATGCATTTCATCAGGCCCTGGTGACTTGCAGGCATCTAACTTTTCGAAGTGATTTTTAACTTGTTCTTTTTTTTATTTTAACTTCTAAACCTACCCCATTTCCACTAGCATTCACTATGTTAGGCATCCCGTCACCATCAAACTTCTTGGCAAAAACCGAAACAAAGAAGTCATTAAGCAACTCTGCCATTTCCAAGTTTCCTGTTATTGTTTCTCCCTCTTCACTGGGCACTGGGCCTACCCTGTCCTTGGTCTTCATCTTGCTTCTAATATAATTGTAGAATGTCGTCTTGTTACCCTTTATGTTTCTAGCTAGATTTTTCTCATTTTGTGCCTTTACCTGTCCAATCTTGCCCCTGCATACCTTTGTTGTTTGCTTATATTCATCCTTTGTAATTTGACCTAGTTTCCACTTTTTATACAACTCCTTTTTGATTTTTAGATAATGTATGATCTCGTTGTTGATCCAAAGTGGTCCCTTGCCATACTTTCTATCTTTCCTATGTAGTGGAATAGTTTGCTTTTGGGCCCTTAATAATGTCCCTTTACAAAACTGCCGACTTTCTTCAGTTGTTTTTCCTCTTAGTCTTGATTCCATGGGACCTTATCTACCAGCTCTCTGAGTTTGCTAAAATCTGCCTTCCTGAAATCCATTGTCTCTATTTTGCTGTTCTCCCTTCTACCATTCCTTAGAATCAGGAATTCTATGTTTTCATGATCACTTTCACCCAGGCTGCCTTCCACTTTCAAAGTCTCAACCAGTTCCTCCCCATTTGTTAAAATCAAGTCTAGAACAGCTTCCCCCCAGTAGCTTTCTTAACCTTCTGAAATAAAAAATTGTCTTCAATGCAGTCCAAGAACTTACTGGATAATCTGTACCCTGCTGTGTTAGTTTCCCAACATATGTCTGGATAGTTGAAATCCCCCATCACCACCAAATCCTGCGCTTTGGATGATTTTGTTTGTTTAAAAAAAGCCTCATCCACCTCTTCTGCCTGGGTAGGCGGCCTATAATAGACTCCTAGCATGACAACACCCTGTTTTTTTACCCCTTTTAACCTAACGCAGAGACTCTCAACGAGTCTGTCTCCTATGTCCATCTCCACCTCAGTCCAAAGTGTATTCATTTTTAATATAAGGCAATACCTCCTCCCTTTTTTCCCTGCCTATCCTTCCTGAGCAAGCTGTACCCTTCTATACCAATATTCCAATCATGTGTATTATCCCGCCAAATCTCTGTGATACCAACGATGTCATAATTGTATTTATTTATTAGCACTTCCAGTTCTTCCTGCTTATTCCCCATACTTCTTGCATTTGTATATAGGCATCTAAGATACTGATTTGATTTTGCCCCCCAGTTCTGCCTTGTCCCTCCTTTATCTCTGCTATTATGGCCCACACTTCCTCCTATTTCTGACCATCTCCCAGGTCTCCATGTTCTTCACTTACCTATAGGCTTTGGTCACCTGCCCCCATCGAACCTAGTTTGAAGCTGTCCTCACTAGGTTAGCCAGACTGTGTCCAAATACTCTCTTCCCCTTCCTCGAAAAGTGAACCCCATCCCTGTTTAGCCATCCTTCTTCTTGGAACAGCATCCCGTGGTCAAGGAACCCAAAGCTCTCCTAGTGGCACCAGGTTTGCAGCAAAGCATTCACCTCCAGGATATACCTGTCTCTACCTGGGCCCCGACCTTTTACAGGAAGGACTGAAGAAAATACCACCTGCACCCCAAACTCCCTCTCCCGTACTCCCAGAGTCCTGTAGTCACTCTTGATCCACTCAAGGTCACACCTTGCAGTATCATTTGGGTGCACATGGATGAGAAGCATGGGGTAGTAGTCAGAGAGTCGGATAATCCTCGACAATGCCTCTGTAACGTCTCGGCTATGGGCCTCTGGCAGGCAGCATACCTCCTGAGATGTCAGGGTGACAGAAGGGAGCTTCCATCCCCCTCAGAAGAGAGTCTCCGACCACCACTACCCTATGTTTCCTCCTTGCAGTGGTGCCTCCTTGCAGTGGTAGCTGCAGACTTCCCAGCCTTGGGGGTACAAGGCTTCTCCTCTTCTGCTTTAGGGGGTGATTTCTTATCTCCCCTATCTAGAACAGCGTAACAAGTCTCCAGAACTACGGTGGGAGGGGTGGAGCACTGCCTACTGCCAGAAGTGATGAGCCACCAGTGTCCCCCCTGAGTCAGCGACATCTCCTCCTCCACCAGTAGGAGGGATGCAAGGTCTGGGAGGGAGTTGTGACCTGGGAGAAGAGGGCTGCAGAGGGTTTGGATGGTAACCTGGGGCAGGAGTTGGGGGAAGGAAGGGCTGAGGTGCCAGAGGTAGGCTGTGTCCAGGAGATCCTTACCTAGGCGGCTCCAGGCCAGCAGCCCAGTGGGACCCTCAGGCAGGCTCCCTGCCAGCCACAGCCCCAGGCTGCTCAAAATGGCTGGCTGCTCCCTGTGGCTCTCTGCTCCAGGTGTCGGGGGCAGGGCAGGGAAGGAGAGGCTTTGCACGCTGCCCCTGCGCCCAGCAAAATCTCTCAGCTCCCATTGTCTGGCTTCTGCAAAGCCTCCCCTTTCCCCCGGTGCACAGAGCAGAGAGCCACAAGGAGCAGCCAGCCGCTTAAAGTAGTGTGATGCTACTCTGAAGCGCCTGGCTGCTCTGTGCCTGAGGGTCCTGATGGAGTGGAGTGTGGGCCACATCCAGCTCATGGGCTGTATCTTTCCCATCCCCACTCTATAGTATTATTTATACCCACGCTAGCCGGGAGTGCAGCATCTGTAGTCTACACCATAGATGTGCCCTCAGTCACCTTGCTGACCATGAATTCCCTTAAGAGACTTGCTCCAGCTCCCATGAGAAGTTGCCGTTAAAGCCAAAGTAGATCCCAGGGATCCTGTCTAGAACCATGGGGCTATCCTTCACCCAGTGATGATCAGCGCAATGTTTAGTAATATCTAGCATCTCCACTTTGAGTTGAAAAGGCATTTATAATAATCCTGGTGGATATGAACACTGGAAAGGCATTAGCTCCTGGATCTCCCAAGAGAGAGCGTAGGCAGCGCGTACAGCTAAGCTGTCGGGACTCTCAGGCACAGAGTAGCCAGCCACTTCAGAGCAGCCCTGTGCCTCTTTTAGCAGCTGTGCTTCCTGCGGCTCTCAGCTCCGGGCACCAGGGGAAGAGGGAGGCTTCGCATAAACCAGCCAATGGGAACTGGTGCTGCCTTTGGTTTCAGAAATTGTCCTGGAATTCAGAGGCGGATATGAACTGAGTTTCATCACATAACGTAAGATCTCAGCACAGGGGGAAGGGAGTTGAAATAATGCTCAAAAATAGACCTTAATTACTATTTCCTCTAACCAGAAAAACCAAAGTGCGGTTCCCCATGGCAACATTTAGACTCAGCAGCCAGCAACCTCAGTTGAAGGTGGGCATTACCACTGAACCAATCCAACACTTGAGCTGGTCAAAAACATTTTCATGAAATCTTTTCCTGTGGGGAAAAACACTGTTTTGTCAAGGCTCAAATATTTAGGGAGAAAGTCTCATTGTTGATGGCAACCTGTTAGGAAGATTTCTTAGGTCTGGACTATTTGGCGGGAGGTGGGGAGGGGAAAGAAGAAAGCCCACTGCATGACTAGTGATCTGGGATGCCTTAGTTTTGGGTACCCACCCTCAGACACAGTGAGGTGGTCTGGTTGTCAGAGGATGGGTGTTTAAATGCCCAGATCACTAGTCACCTTTCTGAAATCTTGACCCTTGTTCCTGCTTCCCCGCCACTTTATTAATGGAGTACCATCTGCCTTCTGGCTTCTTGATCATTAGCTCGGCACTACAAAGGCAATTTCCCTGCTTTTGATAGTCACATCTCCACACCAAATGCTGTGAATGAGACACATCCACGCTAACTAAATTAGCTTCATTAACACAGATCCTACAATTGACAGGTAACGTCTTTTGCTGTTATATATACCCTGGATTATGGCATTTCCTCTCCAGCTCATTTGATGAAGTGGGTTTTAGCCACAAAAGCTCATGACCTAATACATTTGTTAGTCTCTAAGGTGCCCCAGGACCGCTCGTTGTTTGTGCCCCTTTAAAATGCCTCAGGCTGGACATTCAGAATCGCTGGTCAGATTTGGCCAAGGTACAAAACAGGAGACGCGAAACCAGCATGAAACAAAGAGCAAAGCCCTAAAGGAAGGCAATGTTGCCAAGTGGATGGAGTTCTGGATGGGGCTTGAGAAGAACTGGGCTCTATTTTCACTTCAACAGCTGGCTTGTGGGTGAATTTAAGCAAGTCACTTCACCTCCCCCTCCTTGGTAAATGCTTTCAGATCTGCTGATGGAAACCTGCTAGGTGGAGATATTATTATTAATCTCCCTAGAGCATCCATATAAATCTTCTCCCAGCCTCTGCCTGGGAGTGACAGCTCTGTCTCTACCTTGGCTGTTTGCAGAGCTCATCAAGGCTGGCGACAGACTCCCACAGCAGGGACAAAAGAGCCAAGCGACTGTTGCTGCGAATAGCTCACAGTCATTTTCGCTGTGTGACTGTGCCGTGCCGGGCTGCTAGCATCAGAAAACGCTGCGGTGCAATTAAAATCATTTACCAGCACGAGGCTTAATTAGGGGTGGTTGTCAGGAGTTCAAGCCGCACGCGAACATTTTGTGGTTGGCTATTTCTCTGCGCTAGATTTGTCGGCGTTTGTTCCCAGCTGTGTGGAATGCCTCCTGGGACTCATTTAGGGCTGCTGGAGCGCTCCAAACTCGCCTGGCGTGTTCTGCAGGGCTGGTGTGGGACCCAGCCACACTCCACGCGGGCGCTCCTCTTGCTCTGCGGCTCGGAAGGGAGAGGCACAATGAGGGGTGGGAAGTCACAATATTAGGTGTCTGTCTGCACCAGCACCAGGCCCCTTACGAAAGGAGATCAACGGTGGGACCGTTGTTGACCGGGGAGCCTCACAGGCTGCGTTGCTAAATCTCACGGTGACTTTGTGAATCTCCTGAGATCTTGTGGCCTCCGGCTCACGTGATTTTGAGACGCGGATGATGCGACGGTGAGAATTTCAGCTCACCTGACTTTTTTAAAAAAGAGTTTCTAGACTTCACGGCTATGAAGAAAAGCCAGAAAAACACGTGACCCCACTTAAAACCAGAGGGCAAATGTGTTTTTAAAAATAATCTCATGGTTTTTAAGTCAGTCTCATGATATGCGGAGGTGTGAGGGGACAGATTTTTTTGGAATTCTTTGGGTTGGTGGCACTGTGCAATGAACTGAAATCTCACTGAATCACCTGGCCTGATCTTACAAACGCTTGCTTTTTATGCATGGGTGAGTTGTCTTGCTGACATCAGTGGGAGCAGCTAGTGTTCAGCAATATTCCCTCTAATTTTTTCCCATCTTTGTGTGGAATAAATTTTGTCACATGCACCAAGGCATGTGCAGCTGTGCACCACCAGGAGAAACTCAGGCTGTGGGAGCTCTGCTGCTCAGCTGGGTGGCATGTGAAATCTCTCCCGGGTGGGTGCCCAAGTGCTCAGCTTACAGGGAACACCAGTGTCCAGCACCTCTGAAAATCACTCCTCTTAAGTTTGGAGTGTAAGGCTGTGTCTACTCTATCAGTGAGGGAGCTCATGGCCTGGTGGTTCTATGGGTTTGTATGCAGGGAGGCTAACCAGTGCTGCTGCTGCCCCTGTAGCTGGCTACGCTGCTATTTCTATTGCACTAGCTCAGATGAGAGGTGAGCAGGCGTAAGTGAGCAGGGAATAACCCCCCAGCTCACAGTTTAGGCAGAGCCTAAGTGCAGATATGGGGGCCTCACTTCAGACAACCCGGGCGGGAAGGCTTCCCCCCGTCCAGTAATGGAGGGGGCGCTCCTCCAATTAGGGTTGCCAGGTGTCCCATTTTGAACCGGACAGTCCAGTATTTGAGCTTTCTGTTCGGGAAACAAATGGAGAAAATAGAAGTGTCCGGTATTTTCTAAATCAGATGGAATGTAGATTGTGATGTCATGTCAAGTATGTCCGGTATTTTTGTTGAAACCATCTGGCAACCCTACCTCCAATGCACCCTGGAGGGCGTCAGACACTGGCCTAGGCTGCTGTTTCCAGATGCTTATTCCAGAGCCAGCCCCCCTGAACTGGGAAAGGGGCCCCTCTGGCATGTGGCCCCAAGAAGCTGGAAGGCAGCGGTAGCTGGCCAGCAGAGAGTTCCCATTGCAGACTTGGGCCCCAAGCCAGCGTAACTGGCGTTTAGCACACCCAGTAGAGACTCACGCACTACGCTCCAGAGGTCCCAGGTTTGGTTCTGCCTGTTGGCGTTACACTAGTACCCCCTATGGCCCACTTGGGATAGGAATGGAGCTGAGAGAGGGCGGGCGGTGCTGTGCCAACTGTGCATAGCTGCTCTATGGAGCATTAGGGACCATACACCAGGGGTACGAGTTCATGCGAAGGGCAGGTAAAGCCAGGCCCATGTGATTGGGGCACTTTGGTGCCCCAGAACCATGGCTGAATGGAGGCTAGGCACAGGGTAGCATCTGACCCTCTGTCTCTGATGCTCACACACTTGGTCCTGGGCTTTGTGAGCTGTTCCAGGGAAGTGCAGCTGGCTGGCGCGGACGGAGCCGTGGTTCCTGCCTGTAACTGGGTCCTCTGACTTCTTGCCTTGACGATCAGAACCGAGCCGTTGAACGGTGAAAGAAGCTGGGGGCTGGAGGGCCTGGGACCTAGGTCTTCAGCGGGGAAGGATGGGCACATGCCTCATCTAGAGAGAAGGGGTCTTCCACCACTGACACCACACAGTCATCCGGGCGAAGGGGAGAGTTGAATAGGCCCCGTGGGCCTCATGCCAGCCTGAGAACGGAGGGACAGACCCTCTCCATGGGGGCAAAGGGGTAAGTCTGTGTCCCCGCTGGCTCGTAGGAACAATATGTCTTCTGACCAGCATCATATCGGCCTCACCCAGCTTGAGTCTGACAGGAAAATAAATCCACCCTGAGGCCCCAGATGGCAAAATCCGTGTGTGTGTGGGGGGGTGGGAACTGCCTGAAACAGAGTTCAGGGCTTAATCCTGAGACCCGAGGTGCCAACTTTGTAATTTTCAGGGGGGTGCTTGACCCCCTCCTCTGCCCCTCCCCTGAGAGCGCCTCTCCCTTGCTCAGTTCCCTCCTCACAGCGTCTCCTACAGGCTGCTAAATAGCTGATTGCAGTGGGCAGAAGTTGCTGGGAAGGAGGGGGGGGCTGATTGGCAGGACCTCCAGGGGGTGGGAGGTGCTGGGGGAGAGGCAGAGGAGTCGCTGTGAGGGTGTGGTTTTTTTTTTTTTTTTTGAGATGGCACCGTTGCCTGAGGCAGAGAGTGTGTCTACACACTGCAGGCACTAGAGTGGCACAGCCTCAGCTCTGCAGCTGTAATGTGGACACTACGGCCACACAAGGGGTTTTTCTATCACTGTCCTAAATCCACCCCTTCGAGAGGCTGCAGCTAGCGGGGTCCACCGTGGGGTTAGGTCGGGCTAACTGCATCGCACAGGGCGTGAATGTAGCTGGGGCAACCGAAGTTTTAGGCGTAGGCCGGGCCCTACTCAGAAAAAGCCAAAGAATCCCAGGTCTTATCAGCCACGTGGATCAGTGCTGTTTGTCTCAAGCTTTTTAAAATACATCCACCCCCAAAGGCACCACTGACTAAAAGCCGACCCCGCTTCACGCTGGGCGCCGAGGCGCTTTTAAGTGATAGGATCACAAAACCCGCTCCTGAAAATGGAAAGCTCCCATTTGCTACCACGGCGCCCCAATAATTTAGCACATGCAGTGAAAAAACAGTCCAGGTTTTCCTCTAGCCAGTCTGCAACAGCGGGGATATTTCTGTCTGCATTATACACCCTTGGGAAGAGCTGTGATCCGTGGAGTTTTTGAGCGCAGAGATTTGCTGCTAGTGGCTGCACTAAGGAGTTAATCGGAGTAGCACAAACAGTTCAAATCTTGTTGTTATCCCCCCGACTGATGAGGAAAAGGAAGTTGGTATTTTTGTTGCCAGCGTGATCTTGTGAAATCGGAAAATAACAAGCGGAAAAAGAAAACATTTCCAAATGCCTGCCTCTTTCCTGGAGTTGCAAAATAGTCTCTTCCATCGAATAGAGCCCCCAGATGAGAGCACGCATATCTTTGCAGCTTCTACAATCCCTACATAGCCCACTGAAGCAACAGCATGAGCTGTCGCAGTTTGCTCAACAAACCCAGCTGGGATTTGAAATGGGCGCACGCTAAAAGCCCGGATCAAAATAACCCTCAAATGCAGGAGGAGCCAAATGCTGCAGCTCTGGCTTATCTCTAATGGTTACAGGCCAATGGATGACGATGCGGGATCTGTATAAAAGCCCCTTCTGGGATGGAAAGGCTTGTGTGGGGACAGAGCTCCTGGCCTTGTGTGTGTGGAGCTCCATCCAGCACAGGGTCATCGACAGGGCTGGGACGTGGGACATTCGGCACCCAAGCACAGACCTCTCCACTTCAGCTAAAAGTAGGCTAGTATTAGCTGACAGCTGTAGTAGGCTGTTATCTGACAGCGGATCAGCCAGGAGCAGGGACTAGGTCTTACATTCTGGCAGTGTGTTACGTGTCGGCACAGGGGTCACATCTTTGTCTGCCGTGAGGCTGGAGGCTGCCCGTCTTCAAAGTTATTCTTTACATGCCTAGAAAGCGACTTGTACATTGTGGAGAATTTCATTTAATTGCCTAGACCTGTGGTTCTCAAAGTGTGGTCCACAGACCTCAGTGGTCTGTGACTGTCTTGCAGCTGGGCCTCGGGGTTGGGGTTTAGCCTCACCCCCAACCCCTGCAGTGGGAAGCCCACGCTGGTGCTCCAGCCCCATGTTGCCCCCTCCCCACTCCCACCGGTGAGGTTGAAGTGCCGGTGCCAGCTTCCTGCTGTGCGGGAGAGGAGCCACGCAGACCAGATCTGGCTCGAGGGAGGAGGAAGCGGCTCTGTACACTGCCACTACCCCTCCCCCCAGCTGGGGGAACAGCAGTGCAGGAAACCACTCCCCTGGAGGCTTTCCCCACTGCTCTCATTGGCTGGAATTGCAACCAATGGGAGCAGCACGGGGTGGTGCCTGGGAATGGCAGTGGGTACAGAGCCAGGTAAGAGCCCTCCTCCATTCCCGTCATGCCCAAACCCCTATCTCCATCCCCCTCATACACATCCCTCCCAGCTAAACTCCACACCTGCACCCTTACTCCTGGCCAGGTCCCCTGTCCCCTATTTCACACCCAGGCTTCACATCCCCACACCCTCCTTCAGACATTTTGTCATCATGGGTGGTTGGCTGGTGGCCCACAGAAATGTTTGCATTGAGCAGAGTGGGCAAGGGGCCAAAAAGTTTGAGAGCCACGGCTCTAGACGCTCCTGGTGCTTGCTTTGAACTTAACGCACCGATGCCTATTTCTGTTACCACCTCTAGAGTCTTCCATTACTGGGCCAAACCCTACTGTCGGTCAGACCAGCGTGAATCCAGACTAACAGTTGTGCAGTTCAGTGACATTATTCTAGATTTACACCAAAGCAACCAAGCAGAATATGACCTCCTGGGCCACATTCTGATCTAATTTATACCAGTTGAACACTGGGGTAACTTCACTGGGCCAGATTCTAATTCACTTACAAAGGTCAATGGAGTTACGCCGGCATGAGTGCTGAATCACTGCCCAGTGGCTTCCTGTGTGTTGTGCCACTCCTCCAGGGCCCGAACCACAGAGAATGTGAGTCACTTTGTGCCTTCAGCCATAAAGCTGGTTCTTTACCTCAAGATGAAGAGGTTTGTGCATTTAGGGGAGGTCCCTGGGTCAGCCAAAATGGTGCCAGTCGCACTTGATACAAGAACGAGGTGCAATTGACTGGACACATAGCATATTTGCTGAGAAAATGAAGTGTGGGTTGGTCTGAAACGATTTCTGGAATTGGCCTGAGAGGTTTGGCTGGGAAAAGTGTTTCAGGGGCAGCTTGGGAAAACGATCTTTCCCTCCACCCTTGTGTGTGTAACCTGCAGCCCAGTGGTTAGGGCACTTACTGGGGATAGAGCAGATCCACGTCTGAATCCCCACTCTGGAGCTGGGACTTGACTCAGACATCCTTCCTCCTGGGTGAGCAGTGAGCAGGCTACAGACTGGAGCAACAAGGTCCAAAGGACAAAGACTTTGGCCTGTGGGATTGTGGGATACTTTTGGCAGCATGAGGCAGGCTGCGTCTACACTGCAAAACAATAAGGCTTTAACCCAGAGGCCCAGCTTGACTCAGGCTCAGAACCTCCATGCGATGGAGTCCTGCTCCCTTGGTTCTGAGCCGTGGGTTTGTGTGTAGACAGAAGAGAGGGGGGTTAGGTTTGAGCCTGAGTTTGAACCCTGGGCTTGCATTGCAGTGTAGCCACACTCTAAGTCGCTTCCACCCTCTGGAAAACTTCATTGGTACTGGCTGGAACAGGCCATCAACACAAAAGGCTGGAATGGAATTGGCTGCATGATTCTATGACTTAGGAGATTCTGCAATGGGGACTCATTACATTTGCAACACAAGCCTCCCAGCCTGTTGCGAGTTGGCTAGTTGTACTTTGCGTATCCTTATCGGCCGTGGCTTGCCAGACGTTTTGTGTATAACCATCACAGAGGAATGGTAACGAAGGAGGAAAATCCATGCTCAGGCAGGCAGTTCTGCACAGGGAGGTGCTTAAAACTCCCCCAATAATTAGGCACTGCAGCTAGATGAGAGCCTGCCTGGGAGAAGAAGCAAGTATTGATTAAGGCGGAGGAACCAGATGATCAGTTACATACTGGATTCTCTTGGTTGAGTGTTTTTGGGCCACTCCTCTGGATACAATTCTTGGCATGGCATGTTTACGTCAGGGTAGAATGCAGGCTACCATCACAAAAGCCTCCATGAATAGAGCCCTGCAAATTCGCGACTATCCGCTTTATATCCATGGGTAGCCACATCTGTGGATGCGAATATCCGTGGCTCACTTTTGCCAATACAAAAATTTTGTATCCACGCAGGGCTCTGTCAATGGAATCAGAACACCATTGAGCCAATCTTGCCCCGATAACGGAAAACAACTAAATTGCTGTCGGCCAGCAGCGCCGTGGGATTTCTTATGTTAAGTGGAAACTTCATAAATCAAGCCCTGGAGAGTGCGGGAGGGACTATGTTTCGGTGTGCTGCACCCCTTTGCATGCAGACGTCTCCCTTCCTGTCTGCGCGGGGTGACATGGGAGATTCTGCGGGAGAGAGAAATGTGTTGTGCTCTCTTTCGGAGATAATGAGTCAGCGACATTGACTCAGCTAGAGCCGTGCAGATTTTCACCAGCTAAAGCTCTCCTAGCCCTTGATATTTGTTCTTTGTTTGCTTAATCCAAAATAAATCACCCAGGCTGAAAAGCATGTTTTGCCTTGATGTATGGAAAACATAAACCCAGCAGCTCGGGGAAGCTTGTTCTTCCTGGCATGTTGCCCTACACAATGCAAAAACGTGGTGATATCTGAGTGTCAGAGTAAACAGCTATCACAGTCAGTACCTGACCCGGCAACCCTACCCCCCAACACGTGGGCTGAAGGGTTGACACAATTCCAGCCTCTCTGCTGGGCGATCTGCCAACAACAAGCTGCGTCAGAAAGCAGGAAAGGTGGGAATACCGATATTTGCCAAGGGCTTCTCTCTATTTTTGTACCCTGTTCATCAACTCTAAGGAAACAAGGGCAGTGGGTTGTGCACGTGCTCACTTTTGTTGCATGCCCCAGCAAATCAAAACACAATGGACTGGTCTAATTTTTGGCCTATCGGCTTTGAAAATGTTCCTTTAGCCTATTATCTGAAGGAACCCAACTGGGGTCTTCTTTACTGAGCTGTAAGGTGCAATGGAGGAGGCTCTTACATGAGACTGGAAGGCAAGAGATCACGGTTCTGTTCCTGGCTCTTTTACAATTTCCTAGGTGAACCTAGGAAATCACTTAAAACTCCTCAGGTCTCAGTTTCCTGACCTCTGCATTATGGGGAATATTTTCCCTTCACTTGACATGAAGTAATTTAGTTTGTAAAACAGGGTGAATGGATGGTGTTAGGTCAGTGCCAAGTATTAGAATTATGTAGCTGCAAAATTTGAGCAAATGGGCTTACTGGACAATTAAGTAAGGGCCAGATCCTGAGGCTGTTAGGGTTTTCCTCAAACTCTCCAGGGTTCATGTACTGTGCGCTGGGTAACAATCTAAAATGACTCGGTGCTTGTAAGGCTAAACTGTTTCTTTGGCCAGAAAACTGCTTATTTTGATACTGAAGTTGGCATTCCAGCCATGTCCATACAGACTGATTTCCTGGTGTCTCTTCCAAACTCTTCCCTCCTGCAACCTGTGCTCCTCTCTCCAAGTTCCATGGAGATTGCTAAATACTGATTCTGCCTGAGCAAAGTCTTCAGGGTGCAGCCCTATCTTTCTAAAATGTACATGCAGTTTCTGCTGCATTGTATTTTGATCCATTGAGAAGTGGCTGCTTCCAATCTGTGTTTAGAAGTATTACAATGAACAGGGCAGTTCACACCTCAGAGCTATTGTTTCAGGCTGTCTGCAGACTCAGGCAGGCATTGCTGAATTAGTTACTTTCAGGTCACATTTTTAAAGTGTATTTGGTGTGTGTAATGGGAGCTCAGATTTTCATGTAATCACTTGACTTCAGGAACTGGAGGCCTCGGCACAGCCCTCTCAAGGCTGTATCTTACGCTGTTGCTGGAACCTGAAAGAGTTTTTGCAGGAAGTGTCATGAACATATTACTGCTCTCTTCCTTATTGGTCAGATGCATTCAGACAATAAGGGTCTATTTTCTTAATACAAGTCCAACCCAGTAATTAATCAAGATATTTGAAATCACCATAGTTAAATGACCTAATACAAGGCTTTGAGTTGTTTATTTTCAAGTTTTTGCACTGGATAATGTGCCTAAGCTGGTTAGAGCTAATTTGCATGAATAAGCAGGCAGTCCTGTTCAGTCTGAATGCAACTTGCGAAAGACCCAGTGATAGCTAGAGTTTGTTTATTGCCTGTTCTTTGAACGAAAGACTTTCAAGATTTTTTGCAACAATTGGCTTTCTGTTCTGGGTTTTAGGAGCTGCTCACCACATCACAGACTGGAACAGCCTCCGTGTTCATTTAATTTTCTGCTCTAGTTATTTTCCTCTTCGCATTGATCAATAACCAAGTGGATAGAGGGAATAATTACTATGTAAAGTTACTATTTGCAGAGAAAGGTTAATGCTGCTCATAGGTGAGATATTTAACTGCTCAGTGGCCTTATGAGAGCATGGAGAGAATAAATGATACCTCTGCTGTCTGGGCTAATGCAACCCTGTCAGATCACAACTCCAATGCATTAATTGTACAGGTTAGGCATCGATGGTCTTCTCAAGGACTTCGCTTGTGTTGTTGTTAGATGAAAGACGAGTCTGCAGGCAAATGAGGAATATCACTGACTTTATTCACAGTGAGACATCTGTGACCCCAGGTGCTTAGGACAGTTCACACTGAAAAACCCGTAGTCAGGGCAGGCTGCAAAAAGGAGAACAGATTCCTCCCAAAATAGTGGTTAACACTGCAGTTAGATTCATCAACCAATCACAAATTGTGCTTCTGATTTCCCCCTCCCCCCACTGGTTATCCAGAAGCTGGGGGAAGGAAGGGAAGAATCACAGTCCCTTTCTTTATTGCATTCCAGTCTCTGGCTCCCAATCAGCAAATAGGTCCAGTAAAGTGAGAAGTGACTTACAACTCTATTCACTACAAATAATGTTCTTTTGATCCTAGGGTTGCCAGGTGTCTGGTATTGACCCGGACAGTCTGGTATTTTCGCCTCCTGTCTGGTAAAAAAATTCAGAAAATACCGGACACCTAGGCTGTGTCTACATTGGCACCCTTTTCCGGAAAAGGGATGCTAATGAGACAGCCGAATTAATAAATGCTGGGATTTAAATTTTCCCGGCATAGATGAATATGTCGCTGCTCGGGCTTTGACGAAAGCGCCAGTTTAGACGCGGCTCTTGCGAAAATAAAGCCTTTCCGGAAGATCCCTTATTTCTGATTTTAAGAGGAATAAGGGATCTTCCGGAAAAGACTTTATTTTCCGCAAGAGCCGCGTTTAGACTGGCGCTTTTTCCGCACAAAGCCCCGAGCCGAAAAAGCGGCAGTTATAGCTATGCAAATGCCGCTGGGAAAATTTAAATCCCCGCGCATTTGCAATTCCGACTTGTCTCATTAGCATCCCTTTTCCGGAAAAGGGTGCCAATGTAGACACAGCCCTAAAATGTCCGGTATTTTCTGGTTCTTTTTCCCTGCCAGGAGGCAAAAAACCCCCCTCCCCAAAAAAACCCCAGACACCTGGCAACCCTACACACACTGAGCAACTGGGCCCAGCCCCCAGGCTCCCCCCACCAGGCTTCCCCCCTGGCTCCCTGGATCCCCTTGCTGAGTCCTCTGGACCCCCCCGCTTACCTGGTTCCTCAGGGAAGCTGCCCTCTGGCTGGATCAGGAAAACAAGATGGCCCCCGGCAAAAAGCTTCAAAGGCTTTTCTTAAAGGGGCCATGCTGTTTTATTTTTTTATGTATTTATTTTTTGGTCAACAACTTTGGTCTCTCCCCCCCCCCCCTTTTTTTTTCCTCAACAGAATTTTTTCCCCCCCGGTGGGTTTTTTTTTTGGGGGGGGGGGGAGGAGGAATGTTTGATATTTTTAGTTAAACCATCTGGCAACTTTATCTGATCCCCAGAGGGCCAGCCACACTACCTGACCAATGCTAGTTTGGATCTTACACAACGTATGATGCTGCCAGTCAGTCTTTTAGTATCTAAAACCAAAGGCTTATTATAAAAGGAAAGACCTAGAAGAGAGTTGTTAAATGTTCGAAACAATCAGATCTGTACAGATGACTTCAGATGCCATATAGCAGGTTCATAGCAGCACTGGTGAGGGGCTTGTAAAGTCCCTTGGGAAGACATCCAAAGCGTGGATGGGTCGACCAGTGCTTTTGTCTAAAGCTCCAGTTTGTAGAGAAGTTATCCCAGATGTAAGAAGCAGGATTGAACCCAAAATGGAGGTAATGCAGCTGCCTTTTCCCATTAACAGGTGTGTTGTGAGCAAGACACGAGAAGTCATTCTTCCGCTCTACTCTGCGCTGGTTAGGCCTCAGTTGGAGTATTGTGTCCAGTTCTGGGCACCGCATTTCAAGAAAGTTGTGGAGAAACTGGAGAGGGTCCAGAGAAGAGCAACAAGAATGATTAAAGGTCTAGAGAACATGACCTATGAAGGAAGGCTGAAAGAACTGGGTTTGTTTAGTTTAGAAAAGAGAAGATTGAGGGGGGACATGATAGCAGTTTTCAGGTATCTAAAAGGGTGTCAGGAGGAGGAGGGAGAAAACTTGTTCATCTTGGCCTCTGAGGATAGAACAAGAAGCAATGGGCTTAAACTACAGCAAGGGAGGTTTAGGTTGGACATTAGGAAAAAGTTCCTAACTGTCAGGGTAGTCAAACACTGGAATAAATTGCCCAGGGAGGTTGTGGAATCTCTGGAGATATTTAAGAGTAGGTTAGATAAATGTCTATCAGGGATGGTCTAGACAGTATTTGGTCCTGCCATGAGGGCAGGGGATTGGACTCAATGACCTCTCGAGGTCCTTTCCAGTTCTAGTATTCTATGATTCTATGATTCTCTACCACAGGGCGTGTACATCCTTTGTCCCAGACACAAGCTCATAGCACAAGGCATGGAAAAGCACTTGTAGTCCCTTGTCCACCGGCAAGTCTCTTTATAAGGAATAGCCTCTCAATGGGTACATTGTACAACTGATTGCCTCAACCAGCCTAGGTAGTGCTGATGCCAATCTGTTTGGGGGTGTCACCCAGATACACAGTCCAAGTTTGAGATCAATAGGCCACATCTCGCTAGAACTCATAATACATACATATAAACAAGCCTAGTGTATTTAGTAAATCATAACTTTTCCACTGATACCTTACATGGCATATCTTATAAGATTCCATGTAATTTTGTAATATCGGGCTCAATAATATTATAAATGGTCGCCTATATTTAAGCCTCTTTGTTTTCAGTTTACACTGATTTTTATAAAAAAAATTCTTGGCTTTTCCAAAAAGTATTGTTCCTTTTTTAAAATTTTCACTGTACTTTTGTGTCATTCAAATTTATAAAAATAACTTGTGTTATTAGAGAAATACAACACTTTGCATGAGTTATAAAGTATTATGGTAATATATTAGTCTGTGTATATGCAAAGTTGCCTGTTGGAGTAAGACCGTGTATTAGTCTAGAACAGTGTTTCTCAACTAGTGGTATGAGAACCCTTAGGGGTACTTGAGAGAAGTCTGAGGGGTACATCAACACAACTGAAATATGGAGAAAACTGAATTTTTGTTATAAGTTTTATAGCACTTTATTATTTTTGTACATTTTACACTCAAAACTTTCATCACCCGCCTGGCTACGAATAAGTTGTTTAAACAAATGTGTTGCAATGGTAGAAAAAAATGTTGTCTGAAAACTGTAGGTACTGGGGGTACTTATAATTTGTTTTTTAAAATGGGTACTTTATAAAAAAAAGTTTGAGAAACACTGGTCTAGAAGATACACAGAATACATGCATTGGCATGCACACAAGCTCTGATGTGCATGTACATCTGAATATACCGATGAACCACAAGCCCACCTTGTACACATTTCAAGCTGTTAGCAGATAACAGTTTAAGGATCTGCCATGCTAAAATGGAAAGAAAAGGAAAATCGGACTTATTTTGAAATCTGTACTCCTGCGTTTCTTGAGGAATAATGCTAATTTTGAAATGGTTATTTTAAAATAAGTGTTAGTGTGGGGACACTTGTGCCGCTATTTTGAAATAACTACTCCCCACAGTAATTTAAACTAATTACTCCCCAGTGCTTCCTGGGGCTCTAAGTTGAGATAGAGCATCCACATTAATGGAGCCCACCTTGAACTAATTTAGAGGCTTCCGGTAGTGAGGGTACGCTAGTTCGATTTTGTTATTTAGGGAATTATTAAATAGATTTTAGTTATTTTGAAATAGTTTCCTAGTGTAGACATGCCCAAAAAAACAACACAGAAGACGAGGATGAAGTTGAGTGTATGTGCTGAGAATGGTGTGACCTAATTATTAAATAGCAATAGGCTAACAGTTCTGAATACTTCCCCTCTCTTTCCATCACCAAAATAAACCCTGATATTTATCTAGAAAAATTAATATTATTTTGCCCTGATTTTCACCTGTTTTTGTTGTTGTGGTTGTAATAAAGTGAGTTTCTGGGGGCACCACTGAGAGGGTCAAATTGGGGTGAATTGCTTAAAGACAGGGCTACATACAGCCCAAGACTGGGGGTCTACCACAATAAGGCACACCTAACTAGTGACAAAGAACACTTCTATTAGCCACGCTGGCCAGCAAGAAGTTACCCAAGTAATCTCCTAAAACAGTCCAGCTTATCCTGTGCCACAACCAGTCCCACTCCTTACATGGAGGAGAGTTTATGAAACCAGTCTCACAAAAACTGAACAGGTTCTTCCAATCCCAAAGGACCAGCCACATTCCCAGGTCAATTTATACCTCAGATCTTACCCAAAAGAGCATGTTGGGCCAATCCTTTAGAATCTAAAAGTTTATTAATAAAAGAAAGAAAGCAAAAAGGTTGAGAGTAAAATTGTTAAAGGAATCAAATTACATACACTTGTTGCAAAGTTCTTGGTGCAGGCTTGTAGCAGAGGTGGAAAAGTCTGCTGTTTTACAAGTCTCTGGAACACATCCTCGGTTAGGATGGGCCATCAGTCCTTCTGGACTCAGCTCACAGCAAAAATGCTTCAGAAGTGATGAGCTGGAATGAAGACAAAGATGGAGGAACCCCCAGGGCCCTCTTAACACCCTTGCCCATGTGGAGGGAATCCCAGTTTTCCTTGTGTGAAAAAGGCCCCGATGGAGTGTGTCACATGAGCAAGTCACCTGTCCATGCATGACACCATAGCAGCCATGGCTTACATGCTGGTCTGAATGTTCACTGCAAAGTTCCTCAGAGCTGTAATGTCAGTGAAGTGCTGCTATTTACTTGACTAGCCACACTTTCACAATCGGTTGCCCAAACCTCCTGTTGACATCTCCCAGAAGCACACATTTGAAATACAAGTACAAAGCCACTACTTATAACTACAAATACAAAGATCACACATGCATAAGAGCAATATAAACAGAATCAGTGAATCATTAGCTTTCTATAGGCATCTCACTTGGCCCACTTTGTCCAAGATTTGGTGCAATCATATAACAGTGGTTGCAACAACATTTTGTATGTTCTTATCAGAATCCAGTGATGTCACAGTGATAAAAAAAACTGATAAATTCCCGGGAAAAAATAACCAACATAAAAACTGATGATGAAGGGCCCAACCTGGATTCCATATAGCATCACAGCAACAACTTTAGGGAAGGATGGTTTAGGGGGAAGGATTTACACACAATGTAAGTAAACTACAGATTATGAGGGGTTTCTAAATACAAAAAAATTACTAGTTTTTTGTTGCTTCCTCATCTATGTACTGGTATATATGTAAATACAAAACGTTATTTCTATTTTCATTGTCCTTTCTGTTAGAATAATACACATTTTTTTGGTAATGTTATGGGGCCTCTTAAACTTGACATAGCTTAGGGCCTCAGCATGTCTTAATCCAGCCCTGGGGGTAGAGTACTGAGACTTGAATTCAATTTCCATCTCAGCCACAGATTTCCTTCGGCTACGTCTACACTGGCGCGTTCTCACGCAAAAACTCTTTTGCAGAAGAGTTCTTCTGCAAAAACTCTTCCAGAAGAGAGCGTCTACACTGGCATGTGCTTTTCCGCAAGAGATGTGCTTTTGCGCAAGAGCATCCATGCCAGTGTAGGCGCTCTCTTGGCGCAAGAAAGCTCTGATGGCCATTTTAACCATAGGGCTTTCTTGCACAAGAAATTTGTGTTGCCTGTCTACATTGGCCTCTTGCGCAAGAACAGTTGCACAAAAGGGCTTATTCCTGAGTGGGAGCATCAGAGTTCTGGCGCAAGAAGCCCTGATTTCATACATTAGAACGGCCACTTTTGTGCAAGATCGCGCCAGTGTAGACACAGCCTTGTAGCCTTGGGTGAATGACTTAATCTACCCTGTGCCTTGGTTTCTCATCTTCAACATAGGGATGAATGCTTCCCGACCTCATAAGAGAAGCCCTATGGGGCCAGACCAACGGTTTGTCTAGCCCAGTATCCTGTCTCTGATAGTGACATGTGCTTCTGAAGGAATGAACAGAACAGGGATGTTATTCAGCGTTCCAGCCCTTGTCATCCAGTTCCAGCTTCTGGCATTTGGGGATTTAGTGACACCCAGAGCATGGGGTTTTATTCGTGGACGCCTTGGCTAATAGCCGCCTTGGACATATCTACTTGTGTTTTGAACACACTTACACTTTTGACCTTTACAACATTTCCTGGCAAAAGCTCCACAGGCTGACCGTGCGTTGTATGAAATAGCACTTTTGTTTGTTTCAAACCTGCTGCCTATTGATTTCATAGAGTGACCTCTAGTTCTTGTGTTATGCGAAGAGGTTAGATAATTTTTCCTTATTTACTTTCTTCACACCAGTCACAATTTTATAGACCTCTATCATAGCCCCTCTTCATCATCTCTTTTCTAAGCTAAACAGTCCCAGTCTTTTTAATTCCTCCTCACATGGAATCTGTTCCTTACCCTTAATCATTTTTGTGGCCTTTCTCTATACCTTTTCCCAGTCTAATATAGCTTTTTGAGTTAGGGCAAACAGAACTGCATGCAGTAATTCAAGGTGTGGGTGTACCATTTAAGTAGACAATGGCACTACATTGTTTTCTGTTTTATTATCCAGCCCTTTCCCAAAGACTCCTAACATTCGTTTAGCTTTTTTAACTGCTCCTGCACACTGAGCAGATGTTTTCAGACAACTATTCACACAGACTTCGTGATCGCTTTCTTGCGTGGTAACAGCTAATTAGTCCTCTCATTTTGTATGTATAGTTGGATTATTTTTTCCAGTCTGCAATACTTTGCACTGTCAAGACCTGTCATTTTGTTGCCCAGTCATCCGGTTTAGTGAGATCCCTTAGTTAAAGCCACAGCTGCCTGGGAGGAGTTACAATCTGTAGACTTATCAGAGAGGGGTTATTTAATTAGTGGCTGTGTGGCTCTGAGGGCTATGCAAGTGCCTAAATAGGCTAGAATAGAATAGCATCGCATTTCAGTGAAGCTGGCTGATTCTCTCTGATTTCACAGAAATCTGCCAAGCTCCCCTAAAAGGATTTCCCAGCATAAGCATTTGCCACTGAGGTGGGATTCCTTAGATTTTAGGAGGCCAGGAATATGTCCAATTGGCCAGATTTCCCCCTCCTCCCCCCACCCAAAATGCTACAACCCCACCTCAATGGCCACGCTGAACTTGTAAAAATCATGACCAAGATATCTTGCTTGTCAGGCGCCCAGATGCTGAGATGCCCCACGTTTTAGCAGGCAACGGCTGAAAATGTGGCTGCCTGTCTTCAAAACCAAAGGCATGATATTGCAGGGGGGTGGTGGTGGTGGAGGGGGAGGAGGTGGGGGTGTGATAGCCACTGTCTTAACTGTCAGTAGTGCCCTCTAGAGCAGGGGTGGCCAACCCATTATGGGCAAAGAGTCAAGATATCAGTGGATCCAGCGTGAAGAGCCAGGGCAAAGTTGTCGAACCACCAAAAAAAAAAAAAAGGACCGCCCCTTTAAAAGGAGACCCCAGTCGCATTTGGTTGAGCAAAAAAAAAAAGACTGCCCCTTTAAGAAAACACGTTTAGAGGCTTTTAGGTCACATCAGGCTCCTGCCGACCGATGCCATCTTTTATTTAATACTCCATCTTTAATGGCCATGCCAGATGGCTCCCCGGCCCTGGTGAGCACAGGGAGCTGGGAGGAAAGGGCTGTTTTCAGGGGTGTGGGGGAGGCTTTACGAGACACGAACGGGGGGGAAGGGCTTCGCGAGTCACACCCGGGGGTTGGGGAAGAGTCGCATGTGGCTCGCGAGCCATGGGTTGGCCACGGCTGCTCTAGAGCTAAAAGTTCAACTCCTTATAGCTTGCTCTAAAAAGCCAGGCTCTGTAGTGCAGGCTAGAGCAGACTCTCACCCTCTCTAAGCTGACCCCAGAGCCACATGCACGTTAATCAGCGGGTTACACAGGTTGAAGCAGGCACCTTCTATAAATTAGCCCTTTATTCCGTGTCTGCCCTACAGCACCCCCAGCTGGCTTGGTGTGGTGCTGCAGGCACTCCCTGCCTCAGATGCCCTTCTCTCAGGGCCCGTAAGAACTTCCCCCCAGTCCAAAAGGGTGAAAGACAAATTCCTTTGGGGGGGGGGACGGTTCCAGGTAAACTTGGACTCCATCACCCTTTGCTTCAGGATCTGTGGTTCTCTGGGAGCTCCTTTCTCTGAGGAGAGTATCTGTCTTAGGCTCAGGTGCTCACAATTCAAACAACTGCTTAGCTAGGCTCATTCCCCTTAAATTAACTCATCAAGGGTGGCTGGAGCCCAGACTCCCCTTCCAGGGGCCAGCAACCCTAAGACAATGGAGCTTAAAAATGGGGCCAGGCTGTGTGAGACCCATGATAGCTATTCCCTAGCACAGTGCACAAGTCCCTTAAATTTGGCATGGCTTTAAACCTTGTCACGACCCAGGCTTTGTCCCCGCTGCTCGTTCCACAGGGCAGGCTGGACTGCGGTGGAATTTGTGATGTACCCGCTGCAGGGTGGGAGGAATATGAGCCATGCTGCATAAACAAAGTAATAAAATCTTGCCTGCTGGGGGAATGTGACCAAGTGTTTGTCTTTGAACACAGCAATACATTACATGGGATGCGCCATTTGGACTTACTGGTAATGAGAATCTGGCTTTCAGCCTCACACTGAAACAAATCTCACACTGAAACATCATTCATTCAGGGCCCAAGGGGCTGTCCTGAGCCTGGGGTACACTGCAGAAAGGGGCCCCAATGAGAATGAAGGACTGGCTGGCTGAGACAGTGACCATGGGGGAGAGACTGGGGGCTGGACTCACACTGGAGAGTGATGGACACAAGTTCTCTTGCTGGGTGGCTTTGATGGGGCCTTTGAAAACATGACTAGTACCCTGGACACATATGGAATGACCACCACATTGGCTGACATACCAGGGACTTCCCCAGCGAAAATCGTGAGCTTGAGCAAAACAGCCACATGGCTTGTTCTTTGGGCAGGCCTGCCGATGCGAGGGGCAGGGAGCAACTGTCCCCAGGCCTGGTGATTCAAAAGGGCCCAGGGCTCCTGTCTGCTGCCACTACTGTGGCAGTGGTAGCGGCCGAAGTCCCAGGCACTTCAAATTGCTGCCAGAACTCTGGACAGTGTGCTCCAGGCAGTGCTGAAAGCCGGGTGGGGGGAACCAAGCCCTAGCCCCGCCCCTTCCACCAGTGGCCCCACCCCTTCCAGGAGTGCAGAACCAGCCCCCCGTCACCTTCCCGAAGGTCCCGGCATGTTTGTTGGCTTCCTGTCTCTATGGCTGTAACAGACTCTCACCTTGTGTGGATCATGCTCCCAAGGAGCATGTGTCTGAGATATGGGCAGTCACTTGCTTTGTTGAAGCTTGTAGGCACAGTAGCTGTCCTTCAGTCAGTATTGCCTAATAGACGATGGCTAGGCTGTGGCTAGCTCTGCTGGGTGGCCTGGAGTAAGTCACTTCCCATCTCTGTGCCTTCATTTCCCCGTCTCTCAGAGGTGGATACTGCTACTGCCTTTTGCAAAGCACGTTGAGGCCTATGGAGTAAGAAAGGTAGGTATTATTGTTACTATTATTTTATTATTATTAATTCAATGAGGGTTTGTCTACACTTGCCCCCTAGTTCGAACTAGGGAGGCAAATGAAGCATACCGAAGTTGCTAATGAAGCGTGGGATTTAAATATCCCATGCTTGATTAGCATATTCATGGCTGGTCGCTATTTTAAAATGCCGGTAGCTGGAATTAACTCTCCACGTGTAGATGCGGTAGTCCGATCCAAAACCCTTCCTCGAATTAACTGTTACCCTCATTGCACGAGGAATAACAGTTAATTTGAGGAAGGGTTTTGGATCGGACTGCCGCGTCTACACGTGGCGAGTTAATTCGGGCTACCAGCATTTTAAAATGGCAACCGGCTGTGAATATGCTAATCAAGCACGGGATATTTAAATCCCACGCTTCATTAGCAACTTCGGTATGCTTCATTTGCCTCCCTAGTTTGAACTAGGGGGCAAGTGTAGACATACCCTGAGGGAGCAGTTCAATGGCTCTTTGTTCTGTAATAGTTGAAACAACAGAAGCCACCACCCAACCTGACCGAGGCATGTGGGTGGAAAGGTTTTTCTGGGGACTAAATGCAAACCTGGGGGGCTAGTTATTGATTGGAGCTATCCCTGTGAATCAGAAGTAGCCAGAGGCAGGGAGGGGAGGGAGGGGGGAAGCACACAGAGAGCCAGGAGACAAGAAGAAGGACTTGGAATGTGGTTCAGAGAAGGCTTTTTGAGCAGAGTGTTGGCTGGAAAGAGGCCTGGAGCAGTGGCCAAGGAACTGTGTGCCTCCTGTTTGATTCCTACTGTGTTCATAGGAACAGTGCCTGGTTTACAGTCTTTGTAAGCCAAGGGGATCACATTCAAGCAATACCTGACTCCATCAATTTATTCTCCTAATGGAAACATGCAAGACCTTCCCCCCCATGTTTGCCAACAATTCAGCTCAAAATTACTTTCCCTCTATGTTAAAAACAAAACAGAACTGGTTTTAAATGAAATGTTGGAGAGAAAGAGGGAAGGCAAACAAACAACATGTGAATTGCGCTGTTGTTCAGGCAAGCAATGAGCTAGGACTTGCGCTAAACTGTTCTATTGTCACCCTACCCCCTATGTCGGTGTAGCAGGGTGCTGGTACAAGAGCATCTAATTAGCCCCTGCCCTGGCAGCTCCAATCAAGGGGAACAGATTGGTGGTGATAAACAGGCCTGATGCTGGCCTGAGTATTGGCAACACCTGCCAGCCTGACGAATCAAGGGCTATATAGGCTGAGAAGGAGCCAGAAGTGGGGACAGGCAGCGAGGGAGCGGTCAGTCAGTCAGTCAGTGAGCGAGCGAGCGGTGTCCTAGCTGAAGACTGACTGCCTGTAAGAGGAGAAAAGCCTGTAATTAGTTGGCACTGGTGGGAGGACAAGCTAAGGTGAATAAAGAAGTGGGTCTTTATTGCACAACCCTGAGGTCTCTCCGAATCTGATTTGGAGGAAAATGGGCTTCGAGGAAGGGGGGCTGGTGGTGCAATCTGTTGCAGGTTACTTTGCCCTCCTGCTGCCTACGTTCTGACCTGCAGACGGTGAGTTCTGTGGGGCAGGGGCTATTTTCCCCAGAGATCTGGAGAATGTGCCTTACCCTTTGCCTGGCAAGCCCCAGCTGCTAGAATAAATGTGGGAAACATCCCAAAGCAGGCAACAGCATGGTTTAGGAACAGGGTATACAATGAAGGCATGACTCAACAGCATGGCTTATTTCAGCCTAAGTCTCATAGTCCATCCATCCATTCTCTTTCCTGAGACTCACTGGGGTTCCTTGCTATCACCATTACTCATGCGCCGGGGCCAGCTGTGTTCTGTGTTCCACAGCTGGGGGAAGCAAATAATTGTCCAAAGGTCTTATATCTATAGCTATATAAATCTAATTATCTACCTTCAAAGTGCCACTTCTATCTGGCTGCTGAGGTGCGACCGCCCCTGCTCCTCCAGGCTATGTCTACACTGGCAGGTTCTTGCGCAAGAACCCGCAGAGCATCCACACTGCCCGCCTGCTCTTGCGCAAGAAGATTTACAGTAGGGCGTGGCAAGAGAGGGCTTCTTGCGCAAGAGCTACACTCTTTTCTAACAAGTGTAAGCTCTCTTGTGCAAGAGCTCTTGTGCAAGAAGGCAGTGTGGATGCGTGGCAGGGGTTTCTTGTGCAAGAAAGCCCTATGGCTAAAATGGCATTCAGAGCTTTCTTGAGCGAGAGTGTGTCTACACAGCCATGGATGCTCTTGCGCGAAAGCACATGGCCGTGTGGACGTGTTCTTATGCAAGAGTTCTTGCACAAGAACCCTTGCGCAAGATGTTCTTGCGCAAGAACTCGCCAGTGTAGACCTAGCCCCACAGTCCTCCAGCCAGTACTTGTGTTGCTCTCTGCCACCTGTGCCTGTTGCCAGCTCCCTTGAGGCTGGGGCCATCCTTCCCCATACACAGACTATGCAGCTGTATAGGATAGCCAAAAATTTGGGGCACCACTGGGTCTTAGTGTCCACCCATCCGCCTCTTCCTATTCCTGGTCTGTGGCTCTGCTTCCTCCTGTGAGGATCTAGTTATCTTAAAAGTGACAAAGCCGGTCAGAGCTATTAGCGGACACTGAGCTTATAAAAGAGCCATTCAAGTGGGAATGAAGCCATTTAATAGGTACTTGCCAACCCCAGGTACATACGGCCAGTTTCTGAATGTACTGTGTCAGGCCACAGGACCATAGTTTAAAAAAATGTGCTTCAACATATGTCATTAGTGTGATGCTAAAGTTTATAAAAATCACATCTCTAAGAAATCATAATTTCTGCACCCCCCGGGCTGCCATGGGACATAATTTAATAGTACTGTGTAGGGCCCAATACATCCTAAGGAACGCGCTGCATGAGGCTGTAGGTGAGCGTCTGTTTCTGTGTGTGCGGATGTTCATAAGTCAGATGTTCATAACTCATTGAGTTCCTGTCTGTCTGCCTGCCTGCCTGCCTGCCTGTCTAAACATCCGCACATCCAAACAAAAGTTGTATCTAATTTGCTAGATATCAAGTTACTCTACGGTCGGTGCTTAATTTGTCATGAAAGAAATGCTGGGGCTCAAGCCATCATTTTACTTTCATAGCTGATGCAGGAAGCCCAGAGGTGCTGGGGCTGAGAACCGGCCAGGCCAGAGGTGCGGCGGCTCTGCTCAGGCAAGCCCTAGCACCCATGACCCCCAGGCCACAGTTTAAAACTGCCCCGTCTCATCTGTATGCAGAAAGGCTCAGATTCTGCTAGCCGGCTTATAAATCTGCAGCAGTGCCATTGAAGTCGGTGGCTCAGGGCTGTTGTTGCTGACAGCACTGAAATGACTGGCCTTCTTTCAGCCTTACGTGGGGTGAGGGAGACCGGAAGCTGGCCCCACACCCCTAACGCACCGCACTGCGAACCCTTCACAAAGAGCATCCATCAGAATCCAAGGCAAAAAGGCAGGGCTTAAGGCAGGGATGGGGAACCTAAGGCCCCGGGGCCAGATGTGGTCCCTGGCTTGCCTGGCTCTGGCTCCTAAGACTCAGGGTTCTCCCCCCGCCCCCAGCATTGGGGACTGGTGTTCCAGTCCTCCTGCTGCCCCCTGCGGGGGCTGGAGCACACAAAACCTACTGGCCTGGGCCCCCCAAGGCTCTGGTATGCGAGAGGAATGTGGGGAGCGTCTTTCTGATAGAAATCATAGAACACTAGAACTGGAAGGGACCTCGGGAGATCATCAGGTCCAGTCCCCTGCCCTCACGGCAGGACCAAGCACAGCCCCCTCTCAGTTGGGGGCCACAGCAGTGAGGGTGGCTGGGTTGTGTGAGGCCCATGCCTGATTTTTCTGTGGGTCAGCGGCCCCCGACCCAAAAAAGGGTGAGTCAGGAGCTCAGTCCTGTCACTACCTCTAGGATTTACCTTCAAGAGTCAATCGTAGAATGGTCTGCCAGCATCGCCCCATGGGTGGCTATGAGCAGGGGCCTGTTACACTGTGAACAAATAATTATTTAATGAGCCTTTTATCCCTTGGGCACCGAGTGTCGGGATTTCTCAATGTGACCACTGCAAAATACATCAGTTCCTGGTGGCAGCAGCTCTTGAGCCTCAGGGCTGAGGAAATTAAAAGGCAGCAATTAGAAGCGAGGTCAGCAGGCTGGCAACGGATTCGCAACAAACACAGGGACAGGCTCCAGCCCCCAAAATGATTGTTTCCTCTTTAAAACAACTTCACTCATGGCATCAGTAGCTCAAAGGCAGCCAGAGGATTTTGTACATGAATGGCACCATGATTTCAGTCTACAGAGAACTGTAAGTGCAGAGGTAGCACACTTTAGCCAAGAAAGAAAGAAGAGCGCCACATCAGTGAATCCACTTCCTGGAAGAGACAGTGTGGTTTAATTTCTCAGCTACCGACTTGCTGTGTGGCCTTGGGTAAGTCACTTAAGTGATTCCAGTTTCCCTCTTCTGCAAAATGGCAGACAATGCTTATCGACCTCACAGTCCTCTGAAGGTGATAGGTAGGAATCTGGTCTCATTTGTGCTGATGTGAATTCAGAGCTGCTCCATTGACTTTAGTCAGATTACTTAGACACAGTCTCTGATGTGAGATCCAGCCCGTGCAGTGCTAGGGAAGAATTGTGATTGGGGGCGGGAAGAGACCAGAGTTCAGGTGTGAACAGGCCAATTTCGAATCCTGAGCAGCTGTGAACATCTCTGGCTCAATGTGCCAGCCACCTCTCCCAGGTGGATCTCCCCAGCAGCTCACTGACAGGCTTTTGATTTCTTCTCAGATCTCTGGAATCTCCTTGGATAAGTTTTGTTACTTTTCTGGGGGGAACTGACTGCCTGGAACCTCAGCAGGGCTTTGCAGCTGTACGCTGGGTTATAGTTGTGAATGCTTCAGCCTCTGTCGCTTCTGCTTTATTCCGCAGAGTGGGATCCTGCTGCCTGTGCCTTTCAATGAGGATTTCTGTCAAACCTTGCACAGAGAACGAGCAATCCCCAAAGGCAGGATTTAAACTGCTCCCTGCACGAAGCAGCAAATTTGCTTTCTATTACAGTCTCTTATGCAGCTCCCCCCTTCCTGGCTCATCCTCTCTGCATTGCTCTCATTTAGTGCAATGAGGTAAGCTATTTATCTCCCAAATTATCCATACTTTATAGCTGCGAAAGCGCTTTGGATTGCCTACATTGTCGGACGTTCCCAGAAGTGCCTAGGAAGGCACTGGAGAGTTACCTTGTCTACACTCTCCTGGGTTATTGACACAAGCATGCTTGGCCTTTATTGCAGGAGGTTCGAGGATGGGGCTCTATGGCCTAGATTCATAAAGGCACTTAGGCATTGCTAACTTTTAGGTTCTTTAAGAAAAATCACAGGAAAAACACTGTGATTCCCAAAGCCTGAGTTAGGCACCCAGGCTCTTGGTATGATGAAAGGGAAGAGAGAGGCACCACAGACTGTCATTCACAAAAGCCAGTGGGAGGCCCCTAAGATGGCCAATGGGTCCCACCCCCTCACTAAGATAGACACCGAAGTCTGGGCTGCAGGGAGGCACGGAGTTCTCTTAGCAGCTCTCGGTTGTGAACTGCTTTGGAGAAGGGATTTGAACAGGGATCTATCACCTCTTAGGGGTGCGCCCTGCTGAGGTTGTTGCACTCTGGAGAAATAATGAAAAGGTTATTAGAGCAGTGGGACTAGACCCTGTGTCTGCCACCTCACAAGCCACCAGGCTATACGGTCATTCTTGTGCTTGCTCTCTCCCCGGACTCCAGTGATTCTTTCATCATTAAAGCCCTGGGGCAGGTCTGCATTGCAAGGGCAGGTGGAGCTAAGCTACACAATTTGAATTACGTTAGTGGTGTAACTCAAATCGATGTAGCTTGGATCTACTTACTGTGGGCTCCACACACTATGGGGTTGACAGAAAAAAACCTCTCCTGTCGACTTCCCTTATTCATCTCATTTTACTGGAGTATCGGAGTCAACAGGAGAGTGATCAGTGGTCCATTTAGTGGGTCTTTACTAGACTTGCTAAATCAATCGCCGCAGCATCAAGCCACCCCATAGTGGGGACAATCCCTTTAACAAGAGAGATGGAGGGTACTCCTGCCACCTATGAGAATGTCACATAGCTTGTGACTAGAGCAGTCACTTGAGAAGTGGCAAATCCCTGTTTAAACCCCCTCTCCTCATCAGGAGGGTGGAGGCAGATGGGGAACAGGAGAGAGGGTTTCCCACATCCCATGTGAATACTCTAACCCTCTGCACTCAAAGTTATGAGCAGGCTTGGCAGAGCTCAAGTTTTTTTGTTTGATAATTTCAACAGAGAATATTGAAATTTACTTTGAAGTGTTTTTTTATGGGTTTTTTTAGCTTTTATTGATTTCCATGTTCATGGTTATGGGAAATTATGGTATCAGACAGTAAATACTTCATAATAGCAGATGTGGAGATTCAAAAAAGTTAGAGCTTTATAAGAATACAAATGAAATACAGGAGGCGTCTGAGTTCCAATCCCCCACACTTACAACCATTTTTGTAAGTGTGGAAGGGGCCGGAAACCCCCGACTTACGTCCACGGCCTGCATTTACGACTGTGCACAGCACCTATTGTAAATGAGGGCTCGAGTTACGACACCCCCGACTTGCGACACTTCCCCAGGAATGGATCGCGTCACAAGTCAGGGGTCTCCTGTATCCTTAAAACAAACTGAGCTGTCAAGCAGCATTCTCCTTACCTTGTCTAACTGTACATTTTGATTATTACTGATGGAATTATTTTTATCGGTTTGTATGCCTACAGGGAGATCAACATTTACCAACACTGACCAAGAAAAATCTAATCCTAATATTTGCACTGTAAAAATGATAAACAAAATAGTATTTTTCAGTTCACCTCATACAAGTATTGCAATGCAATCTCTTTATTGTGCAAGGGCAACTTACAAATGTACATTTTTGTTGTTGTTACATAACTGCACTCAAAAACAGAACACTGTAAAATTTTAGTGTTTAGAAGTCCACTCAGTCCTACTTCTTGGCCGGGCAATTGCTTAGAGAAAAATGTTTGTTTAGATTTGCCTGCTTCACATTTACAATGGCACCTGCAAGTGAAAACAGGTGTTTCCACAGCACTTTTGTAGCCAGCATTGCAAGGTATCTATGTGCCAGACATGCTCACTATTTGGGTGTGCCTTCATGGTCACCATTCCAGAGGACATACTTCAGTTCTGATCACAGATGATGTGTCCATGCACCCACCAAGCCACAGTGTGTGCTACAGTGTGTGCTCGCTTCACTCACCGGCAGCAGGAAAGGCACAGGCCGGGTGGCTCCAGCCTGTGCAGCACTGCTTTGTGTCCCTCTGGGGAGTGCTAGGAAAAGGGGGGTGGGGAGAAGTGAACTAAGGGTGGGGAAAAGGCGGGAAGAGGCAGGGCCGGTGCTCCCCCTCTTTCCCCTATCACACGTCGCCACTGGTGCTGATGACACTTGTTAAAAAAATGTTTTAATTAAATTTGTTACTGAACTCCGTGGGGGAGAATTGTATGTATTACCCACATTACTGCTCTGTATTACCCACATTCTGATGTAGATTTCATGTTGTAGCAGTCTCAGATGATGGCCTAGCACATGTTTGGTTTAAGAATACTTTCACGGCAGATTTGACAAAACACAAAGATTGCTAAAGAGACCTATGGCACTTGATCCAAGATTTAAGAATCAGATGTGCCTTCTCAGATCTGAGAGAGAGGAGGTGTGGAGCATGCTTGCAGAAGTCTTAAAAAGAGCCACACTCTGATGTAGAAACCACAGAATCTGAACCACCAAAAAAGAAAACAAACCTTCTGCTGGTGGCATCTGACTTGGATGGTGAAAATCAACATGTGTTTGTCTGCACTGCATTATCGAGCAGAACACATCATAATCTTGGATGCATATCCTCTGGAATGGTAGTTGACATATGAAAGGAAATATGACTCCTTAGCGCATCTGGCATGTAAATATCGTGTGATGCTGGTTACAACAGTGCCATGTGAATGCCTGTTTTCACTTTCCGGTGACATTATAAACAAGGAGCAGACAGCAATATTGCTTGCAAATTTAAACACACTTGTTTGTCCGAGTGATTGGCTGAACAAGTAGTAGGACTGAGTGGACTTGTAGGCTCTAAAGTTTTACATTTTCTTTTTTAATGCAATTTTATATACATAAGTCTACATTTTTAAGTTCAGTTTTCATGCTAAAGAGACTGCACTATGATACTTGTAATGGGGGAATTGAAAATGCTAATAACAGTGCAAATATTTGTAATAAAAATAAATGTGATACACTTGATACTTTGTTTTGTAATTGAAATGAATACATTTGGAAATGTAGAAAACATCCAAAATATTTAAATAAATGCTATTCTATTATTGTTTAACAGAGTGATTAATCACACAGTTAATTTTTTAATCATGCAATTAATCATAATTAATATTTTTAATCACATAGCTAATCATGTTTTTTATTGAGTAATTTTTTAAAATTGCTTGACAGCCCAAGCAGTAAGCAAAGCTAGTTGTGTTGTGGCTGCCTCCTTGGGATAGAAATGATGCGGTAGTACACCTGATACTTCTGTCTTGATTTTGCATCTTACTGTGGGGATTTGATCTTATCTCACTCTTCTAGTGCTGCTATAAGAAGGTCAGGTGGCACAGACCTGCTATTGGTGTCTGGCTCCCATTTGGATGCCTTATCAAGTCTGACACAGGCTTGCGCATCACATTGGAATGTAAATCACTTTAATTGAATTCACTTTGGCTGTGCTTTGGGAGCAGACAACTAAAGAGTCAAAAATCTCATTTACATCCCGATAAGAGACAGTTTGAAAACTGATGCCTTCTAATAAATGAAATGTATGTAACTGGGACAGCTTGATATTCGCATTAAAGTGTTAATCACTTTGGCACACGAGCTATAGCACTGAGTAAATTTGTCTTCAAAGGGCAGTGAAATAGAAATCTATGGTTCTGGACTGCCAGAGCAACATATAGATGTATTTGTTTTTTGGTTTTTTTTGGTTTTTTTGCACGCTCAGGAAGCAGGTGCTGGACTAATTAAAGCCTAATTTGCAATGTGTCTTGTATTCAGTGTTTTCGTGGGCATTGGGAGGGCTGATAAGGCAGAGATGAACAACCAACAACACACCTTAAAGAAGAGCAAAGGGGAATTCATCTTGTCGTGGGACTCCCTAGTTAAGAGAAAGCTTGCAAAGGAGAATGCCTGGGACATTTTCTACCTGGCTGCCCCTCTTAGAGAAAGCTGCCGCAGTCCGGTTCAGCACCTCAAAAAGTTTTAGGTTAAAAGGTTCATAAAGCGAACCAATGTTGCCCTTTACATGAGGGCAGATTTATCCTTAGTGTGTGACTCAGACTTCATGGGAATGGCTCTTCTCTTTGTTAGATGAATGCACACTGAGATGCTGTTGTTGACTGCTCTGGGGCTGCACCCTGGACCATCACTCTAAACCCATAAGCCGCTAGTGCAAGGGTAGGCAATAACTCGGCAGCAGTTTGTCAGGGTTAGTTCCTTGTGGGCCGCCGTTGCTATGGCCGCAGACAGGGCCAGACTAAGGGGGTGGGCGAGCCGGGCAGCTGCCCGGGGCGCCAACCGAGGGCGGGCGCCTGATGGCAGCTGTAAGGGACGTGCGGCGCCCCTTATAGCTGCCATCAGGTGCCATGCGCCCGGCTCCTGGCGGGCTGCAGTGGCTGCCTGGGGTGGGGGCCGCATTAACCCCCGCAGTGCCCTTCTCCCCGCGTCTGCGGGGCCCTGCACGGCCAGGTGCGGCCCGCCCGTGGCGGTGGCCGGGCAGCGCATGCACCGTGCGCCCGCCCGCCCACCCTGGGGGCAGGTTCGCGCATGCGCTGTGTGCCCGGAGGCGGGTCCGCGCGCCCCTGGGGCAGGCTCGTGCATGCACCGTGCGCCTGAGGCGGCGCCACCCGCCCCCCGGGGCCCAGGGCTCCAAAATGGCTCGGGCCGGCCCTGGCCGCAGATACCAGGGAGCGCAGCTCCTCTTGGCAGCAACCTGCTGTTCTTGGCCAATGGGAGCAGCGGGAAATGGAGCGGACTGGGACAATGCTTCCCACAGCTCCCATTGGCCGGGAACGGTGATCGGGAGTGGCGATCGAAGGGCCCTGCGGCAGACAGAGTGATTTGGGGTGTTCATTTGGCTGGCAACAATCGTAGACTCACAAACTTCATCAGAACGGCCATCTTGCCCAGCATCCTGTCTGCCGACAGTGGCCAATGCCAGGTGCCCTAGAAGGAATGAACAAAACAGGGAACCATCAAGTGATCCACCTCCCTGTCACTCATTTCTGGAGGCTGGGGACACCACATATGGATCAGACCCTCCCTGCCCCCCACCTAGATTAGAAGTTGCTGCCTCTAGAGGCCGGTGCCTGAGGCGTCAGAGGGAATGAACAGAACAAGGCGGTTTATGGAGTGATCCACCCCCTGTTCCCAAGTCCCACCTTCTGAGTCACCTTCCTAGCCTGCAATGTAGATGTAGCCGCTACCAGGAAGCACAAGGAAACAACGAGGGAGGCCTGGCTGGGTTCAGGGGCAGTGGCCTCAGCACTCCAGTTGCCTGGCCACTCTCACATGTGCAGGAAACATGGTAAAACAGACACTTTGAAGAGAGAGAAGCATCAGCGCCGACTCCCCCATGGGGTGCTCGACCCTGCCCTCCATCCTGGGCTCCACCCCTACTCTAGCGCTTCCCCCAAGCCGCTGCCTTTTTCTGCCCCTCCCTTGCCTCTTCCTTGCCTCCTCCCCCAAGCATGTCTGATGCCCGCTTCCCCCCTTCCCTTCGCTCCCTCCCTCCCTCTCTCTCTCCCAGGGTATGTCTACACTACAGAGTTTTGTCGGAAACACGGCTGTTTTTCCGACAAAACTTGAGGAACATCCACACTGCAATTGCGTTCTTCTGCAAGAAAATCAAAAGAACAGAGGATTTTTTTTTCCAGAATTGGTAATCGTCATTCTACGAGGAAGAAGCCTTTTTGCGAAAGAGCTCTTTCACAAAAAGGTGTATGTGTACGGACGTGGAAGAGGGAGTTATTTCGGAAGAAGAGGAAAGAGGAAAAAGCACAGGTGCCCTGATGGCCATTCTGCCCATAGCAATCAGAGCTTAAATGCAAGAGAGCGTCCATTCAGTCTGGATGCTCTCTTTCGAAAAAGCAGATCGCTTTTTCAATGCACTTTTGCAGTGTGGACGCTCTCTTTCAGAAGAAGTTTTTCAGAAGATCTCTTCCGGAAAAAGCTTCTTCCAAAGGAAGCCTGCAGTCTGGACGTAGCCCCAAAGCTTTCTGAATCCTGCAAATCAGCAGTTTATGGGGCAAGTGCCGGGAGATCATGACAGTATTTTCGCTTGGTCTGGCTCGGCTCTGAGCTCAGTCCTGGCTTGGCCCCACAGACATCCTGGAGCTCCTTCTTCGCTCATCTGGTCTTCAGCAGCCTTCCCAAGGCTCAATCCTGCCTGCACTAAGCTAGACTGGGTCCTGCTGCTCTTCCAGCCAGCCAAGAACCCACTGTCCTCTCTTCCAGCTCCAGGCACCAACTGACTGCTCTGCCTGTGCTGGCTCCCTTTTATATGGCCCTTCTGGCTCCTGATTAGTCACTCCAGCAGCCCCTCTGATTGGCACCTTCCTCTGCAGCCACTCTATATTGCCTGGAGGACCTCTCCACTGCTCTTTTCTGGGGTGGGGTGACGTGACGCAGGGCCGCAAGGGGGCCTCCAGTCCACCCCTTCGCATTGTGTCTTATTAATTCCTGTTTGACATGTCAACTAACTTGTATCAATGCCTGTTTAAATGTTTCGACAGACAGAACAGCAAAAGACAAGAACAAAACGGGACAGATGATGTTTACAGAAGTAAGATATTATCACAGTGGAACTTTTGCAGTCATGACCCCACTTCCAAACAGGCAAGAAAGACGTGGAGTCCTGGGGTGGATTATTTTCCATTTAAGAGCAAAAATGAATGGACAAAGATGGAGGATATTTTCCTGTTGCACGCAATAAAATCTTGGGTGGGATTTTTTCCAGTTCCGTTTGGTTATTCCAGTTCTGTCTGAGTGACAGGCTCTTTAGCCTGACGTTGGGGTGTGATGTACTGATAGCCTTTGGCATTGGCTTCAGGTTGTGTGATGTGGCTTGAAAAGTGCATGTCTGTTTCTGCCAGAACAGAGCCTTCCATGCTGTAAGTCCGACAGTCGCTCTGTTGAAGCGAGTGGAGCGATGCCAATTTACATCAACTAAAGATTGAGCCCAGGGACGGCGGGTATAAGAGGCAAGGGAAATCGTTGCCTTCTCAAGCTGCCCGGTGTGGCCCCGCCCACGCTCCGCCCCCTGCTTCAGTGCAGTTCCTGGGCTGCCCTGAAGTGTCAGCCCCATTGAGGCTGGGGATGCTGGGGTACTGCACTCAGACCGTGCACCACCCACCCTCCCTGTGCTCCTGGGCGGGGGAGACTCACACAGGGGGCTGGAGATCTGCCCCTGCAATGGAGGAGCTTGGCTCCTTCAGGGGGCAGGGCCTCACATGGGAGAAGTGGGGCTGGCAGGTTGCCTTCCCCCAGCCTTAGGTTCACCCCCCGCCCATGACTGAGCCGTTCCAGGGACATGGGAAGGGTGACCCATGCCCTTCTGGCTTACCCAATCCATTTAAGATACAGCATGTAGATATGTGGGTGGACTCATTTCACCAGGCTTCCCTTGCTAGCCTGAGTTGCTTCAAGGAAGCTGATCCCCAAACAGAATGGCGAGTGGGGAAGCTACGACCTACGCTGTGTAAGCAATGACACCACCCCGCCCGCTCCATCACCAGCTGTTTAATTCTCCGGCGTGGACCCGGCGAGAGGGGCAAACCTCTTCATCATATCGAGGTTTCTAAGGGCTGCCTGGAGAGAAGTCAGCTCATTCTCCGGATGGCGTTGCTACATCTTCACTGTGGCGCCGGAGCCGGGCGCTGCGATGCATGGTTTAATTAATCTATAAGGCAATAATGAGCAGCAATGTGCTTATTAGCAGATAATCACACTCCTGGGACATTAACAGTTGCCAGTTCCCCCCCCCACCCCTGGGGCCCAAACTCTCTGAGGAAGAAGATTAGCGGATGGTAATCACACTGGTTGTCTTTTTTGTCAGCAGAGAACTAATCTCGCGTGTGGGGGAGAGAGAAGAAAGAGGAGGAGGGGAGGATTTAAACCCTTCAACAGCACTCCCAGTTGCCTGCGCGCAGTGCACTTGAAATAACATTGTGAGCACGTAGCAAATACTCCATTAAGCTGGAGCGTTTTATTATGAAAGCAGGAGCACTCCACAGATAGCACTTTGCTGAATATAGACAGGGAGTTAATACGGGCGGGTGTAACTATGAAGGGCTGGAGCCACAGCTAATGTGAGGCAGCTCCCTGCCCCAGCTGAGGTTGGGCCTGGAAATGCAGGCGGGAGAACACCTGCTCTAGCTGCATGGAGTCTGCTTGGCGAGCTTTTGAGGTGCTGAACAGTATTTCCCCAGGGAATTCCTCCTGGCTGGCTTGAATAAGCTCCAGGGTTTCATGGGGCCAGTCGCTCCCCAGACTACACACTTCCATGCATAGGCGCCAGGGGCACCCCCCCAGCCAGGCCCCCCCATCCCATTGCCTCTCACTGCTGACTCAAGTGATCAATTCCTGCCCTCCTAAGAACATAAGCATGGCCATATGGATCAGACCAAAGGTCCATCTAGCCCAGTGTCCTGTCTGCCAACTGTGGCCAGTGCCAGGTGCCTCAGAGACAAGGGTTAGACGGTGAGATAGGCTACACAGAGAGGCAGCAGTGCGGGCAGTGAGGGGGGGCAGGATACATGCGGGGAGCCGGTTTTCAAGCAGGCTCCCCTCGCGTGCAGCTCCGCGGACCCGCCTGCCTCCCCCATGCTGCCTCCTACAGAGGGAGCAGGGGTGGGTGGGCAGGCAGGAGCACTGTGGTGCTGGGGGGAGCTGACTTAAAAGCCAAGCTCCCTTGTGGCCTTCCCTCCCCCCCTCAGCCCCTATCAGCAGCCCATGTCAGTGGGGAGTCCAAGCTCCCTGCAGATAGACTGCTCCATGGCAGCTGCTGTATTAGAGGCAGCAGCGCGGGGTGGCAGGCAGACAGTCCGCATGGGGAGCTGGTTTATAAACTGGCTCCCCCCGTGGATCAGCTCCGCCTGCCGCCCTGCACTGCTGCCTCTCTATCTGATAGAGAGGCAGCAGTACAGGATGGCAGGGGGTTCCCCAGCAGTGGGGTCAGAGTGCACTGGCTGCCAACCCCCAACCCCCGGGACTATCAAATAGTCAAGTAACTGCCAAGATTTCATGTGATTACACGACTATTCCATTACACGACATCTAACATCCCTAATTTTTGAAACTATTTCCCCAAGTGCCCAGCATTTCCCTCTATAAACACAGGGAAAGGCATTGAAAGAAAGCAAGAGCAAGTGAAATTATTCCAACAAAGAGAATTGGCTGCTGCAGCCTCTGCCGGGTGGGTTACCTACTGCTCTAACCTAAGCATCTTTCACCACGTGAGAAATATTCTCAGTATAGGCTGAACCTCTCTAATCTGGCACTCTCTGGTCCGGCAGCATCCGTGGTCTGGCAGGATTTTAGTTTGCTGGATGTCCACTTGTCAGGGGTGTGGCCAAGTTTCCTGTGGTCCCATAAAGTTTGTACAGCTGTGAGTCCTGGCTCTCAGTGTTCTGTGCTGTTATTTAGCTCTAATTAATCTCTAAATGTCTTCTAAGGGCCCAGTAAGCAGTGGAAGTGTGGGTCATGCTGCTAGACAATCTTGACCTGCTGCGATTTGGCAAATTCTCTGGTTTGGCACTCGCCGTGTCCCAAGGGTGCTGGACTAGAGAGGTTCAACCTGTATTAGAATAAATCCAGGAATGTTTGGAAAAACAAAAACTGGTCCAACTTTGGACTCAGTGTTTCAAGTCGGCCTTAGAAACAAACTCCCTTTCATTTAGCAAAAGCTGTAACTTTGCCTTTTAAGTGATGTACCATGGTGATGGGACCTGCATTCACAGTGGACGATGCCCCTGTGGGATCTATCCACACAGCCCCTTGCATTCACCAGGTGCTCTGCTGGCTCTCAGTGCTGATTTCAGGATCGGGGCCATAATTGCATAGCGCAGGGTCAGCGCGAATGATGACGATGCAGCTGTGACCCTAAGAGCCCTTCAATGCTAACTGGCTGAAGGCCCATTGGTCTGTTAAGTCTTCCCAGGGCTGACACATTCGCTACACCGAATGCACTCTTGTCCTAGTATTTCCCTGTAACGAGTGAGGTGTGGAGTACCAAATGAACGCTGGTGATGCACCAGTCATTAATATAGGTTGCACCTCTCTAGTCCAGAACTCTGGTCTGGAAACATCCATCATCCAGAATGATTTGAGTTAGCTGGATGTCCTCTTTTCCTGGCTGTAGCCAAGTTTCCCACGGTCCCATAAAGTTTGTTTACAGCCACCAGGCCTAGCTATGAGAGTTCTGTGCTGTTATTTAGTTCTAATTTACCCCTGAATGCCTTCTAACAGCCCAGTGAGCAGTGGAAGTGTTGGTAATGCTGCTAGACAATATTGAGCTCCCGTGGTCTGGAAAATTCTCTGGTTCGGAACCATTCAGGTCCTGAGTGTGCCGGACTAGAGAGGTTCAACCTGTATTGTTGTGCGCGATGAATGGATGGATGGCGCGTGAAGCATTGCTTATGTGTGCTGTTAATGTGTTTCTCAAATGTATTTTGAGGGCAGAGTTGATGAGTTTGCTAGGCTCAAAGGATTGTTGATGTGCCTGCCTTCCTAGGTCTCAAATGTAAATTTAGCCTGATAAGGCAAATACAACAGGATTTATATTTGCACTGGTTTTCAGGGGGCTGATGGAAATAGCATGGTGCCAACACCCTGGAGATTACACCTCCGTCTGAATCCCAGACAAAGACAATGAATTCTGGGCAATATCAGGAGAAGCAAAAGGGCTTGTGATTCATCAGCCCTTCCATACATCTTGTGATTCATCAGCCCTTCCATTGCTTACTGGGCTGTTAGAAGGCATTTAGGGGTAAATTAGAACTAAACAACAGCGGGAAACTTGGCCATACCCAGGAAAAGTGGACATCTGGCTAACTCAAATCATTCTGGACAACAGATGTTTCCAGACCAGAGAGTTCTGGACTAGAGAGGTTCAACCTGTATTAATGACCGGTGCATCACCTTCATTTGATACTCCACACCTCACTTGTTACAGGGAAATACTAGGACAGCCCTGTGTCTCTCTGAACATTAAATTCCCTCCCATGTGGGCGGATGACACAGGAAGGTTGCTGTAAGTAAGAAAGGCACTTTTGTTGCAGGTCAAGTTGTAGTCATGTAGAAGTGTGTTATTCTTTGGGTTGGTTTGTAACTAGTTCTGTCTCCATTGATATTGCTTAGAACCACTTAACTCTCTGGGCTTGGATAATGAGCTTCTCTCTGTTGTAGCCTTGCTACATCTCAGTGCTGTGATATTAAGCAGGCTGTGAATTCTGGGTTCAATGTAGCAAGCTGCTGTGTACACTCACGCCTTAGAGACAGCGGACTTGGTCATTTCTGTCAGCGGTTCAGTGACAGGCGCGTGGTGTTGCGAGGAGCTGCACCTGGGGAGCTCAGAACCTAACTGCCCTGAGGGCTAATCCGCTAGGCAAAGTTCGGACTGGCGGAATCCTGGGAAATCCATGGGGCTGGCCAACAAACTGGAATGTCAGGGGGTTGTCAACAGGCTCAGCAGGGTCGACGGAATTGCTGGGCCCCTGCGCCGGGGGGGGAGAGAAGGGGGTGATGTCGACTCTGTGCTCCCAGAAGAGGCAGAACCTCAGGCAGAAGGAGTGGGGCTAGAGCAGCCAGTTCTCAGCACCACCATGCTGTGCTCCTCCCCCACAGCCAGTCCTTAGTGCTGCCTGGAGTGCGCCACTGGGGCTCCAGCGGTGATCCTCCCCCGCCCCGTTGGTGGGCCTGCTCAGGTTGGCGCAGCAGCTCCCGTTCATGCTGAGCTAGAGGGATAACAGGGTGACTTATAGTTCTGGATACCCCAAGAGAGCGTCATAGCAATGCCGTCGGGTCTGACATTTCTGAGGCCTCCCCTATTATACAGTCCGTGCTGAGGGGCAGAGCACTGACAACTGATTTATCTGTGAGTCATAATATCACATGATCTTCCAGCCAGCTTGGCTATAAGTGCAATTCGGAAATATACATTATGCATAAAAAAACATAAAGCCTGAGATTTTATAGAGCAATTACTTCCCCAAGCGTTCTGGCGCGCAATGTGTTCTGCACAGCGTCTGCCATGCCGGCTATCTGTGTGTCTAGAATATATTAGGGGCTCATGCCATCAATGCACAATTAGATCTAAATCATAATCCTCAAACATACTGGCATAGCCTGTTTTCCCAGTTTTTTGTTTCAAAAGCCTGGGCAGACAATAGCCCCGTCTCTGAAGAATACAGTGTTTAACTTACCTAATCAAAGGCTTGTGAGGAAAACACCTCCAAGAGCCAGGCTCAGAAAGGAAGAGACTCTAAGGAGATCCGCTCTTTGTTACTGTGCGACAGTATGCAGAGTGTAATTTACAAGTACATAAAAGTCTGAATGTTATGCCCATAATGCCCAAGACCCTTCTATGTACGTGTGTATTTATTTGTTGAGCTCTCTTGTGTATCTCTGTTTAGCAAAGGTCTCTTCGTTCACAATGAAGCTCTCCATGAAGGAGTTGGTCTGGATATGTAACAAAAATAACACTATCACTTGGGAGCAAATATTTGCAAAATAGAACACAAATGGCGTTGGGACACATTGGATTTCAAGGTGAGGCATGTGCTGAATAATTGACTCTACGATGCTCGGGGCTCATGTCAAGTCATGGTGCAGGCTTCCATCCGAAGAGACAGCATTTGTGTGAGTGCACGTGTGTGTGTGTGTGCGCGTGCAAACAATTGACACCGCAGATAACTTTTACTGAATACTGAATCTCACTCATAAAGTGTAGCATCTCCATGCTGTCTACAGGGCCAGCACTGGGGCAGATCAGCCACTGCTCCTTTTGCTTCAATGGACCTATGACAATCTACACCATTTGCCGATCTGTAACTTCCCTCAGGGTATGTCTACACTACAGAGGTTTTGTCGGCCATTCTTATGTTCTGTTCTTATGATGGAGTTGCACCAGGGATAAATATAGGCCAACATTTGCAGCATCCTAGCTATAGACGTTTTTAAACTGCAGCACTGACACACAGGCCCGTTTTCCCCCCCAGTGGCAGATCATTTCTATTATTTACTGCCTTTGACTGCTGTGTGGATAACACATCATCCAGGGCTTGAAGGGATCACCTCCAGGGTTCAGGTGCACCTCTTCAATCTGCAGGCTCATTCAGCCTCTCACTTTTCTGATGGGACTGCCAACAGTGTTAGCCATAGCTATAAGAAGATGCTCATAACTTTGGCTTAAAAGACCAATCTTTTTTTTAAGGGCACATTAAAACTTTGCCATGCACTGAACTCCTCCAGGAGGCGGCTTAATGGGTAAACGCAGCACATACATCTCTGCTTCTCTCTTGTTGACCTAAATGTTTCAGGTCAGCCGCGAGGCGATGGAAGAGGAGCCCTCGCATAAAACGTATTGCCCCACAGGGGTAAGGAAGTGGAAAGCATGTAGCTCCAAGTGGGAGGGCGTGGGAACTAGTTAGGTTGTTAGAGTGGGGTGGTTTTTATCTTGTCCAGTGATGGATCATGTAAAGCAGGGGCCTCTAACTCCCGGCCCATGGGCTGTCTCCAGCCAGAGCGATTGCTGTCTGGCTGAGGACTCCCGAGGGCTGGTGGGGCCTGTCCATTACCAGCTCCCAACCCTTGCCCCTCCCCCGCATCACGCTTCCCCACGGCACCCTGCCCCCCAAGGACGAGGCTTCAGGGATTAGCAGCAGCGGTTGTGCACCCCTCCACCCCGCACCCCTGTGGTGGCAGGAGCCATGGGGAAGTAGAATGCACTGGTTGAGAGGACTCATTCCACTTCCCCACAGCTCATTCCACCCCCCTATGATCCCCAAAGCCGCATCCTCAGGGACAGGGTGCCAGGACGGGAGTGGGTGGGGCGATGGTGGGAAGGGATGGAGCTTGGGGTCTGGTAATGAACAGGCTCCCCAAGTCCCAGGGATCGTTTCCTCTGATCTTTTTCATCCATGTGCAGATTTTTTCCATCTGTGTGCGGAATAAACTTTGTAACATGCACCCAGGCATGTGTGCATGTGCACCACCAGTAGAAACACAAACCTCGCTGTGGGCGCTCTGCTACTCAGCTGGGCGGCATGGGAATCTCTGCTGAGTGGCCACACCAGTGCTCAGCTTACAGGGAACACTGGTCCCAGGCCAGATTGTGCAATTGCTCCAGCTGGGGATGGGCCAGGAGTTTGAGATGCTCGACTTAAGGCTCCAAGAACTGGATTCATTCACTTACATAAGAATCTCAGCCTTCACTTAAAAAAAGAAGAAGCAAGTTTCTAGCCACTATTGTTATGGAGAAAAGCTTAAAAAAGCAAATCTGAAGGGCGCTAACATTAGAAAACAAGTAAAAAAACCCACCAACTTTCAAAGCTAGTCTTTTTTAGGGGCTGGGGAGGGCTGACTCGTGATTTCTGAATACGCGGCGCTGGCAATAATGGTTATTGTGCATGGGATGTGGAGGAAGATCTGTGGTGTGAGAGAGAAGATTTAGCCTGTGAATCACAGCACAATACCCTTCTGCCAGTTGGCCTTAGTAATGGTAGTTTAGCTGCATTTGTGGAGTAGTACGGCAGGTGTCTATCCAGCAGTTGTTTTAATTACCACGTCAATTTGATTTGCTCCAAACTCCCCTCGGCTTTGGAAGGATCAGACCCCAGATCCTCATTTTGGATCTCAGGCCTGTAACTAATCATGAGTAATACAACAAATAGAGGACACACCTCATTTGCATATGTATCTATTCCAGCATGTGGAAACCAGAATTGTTCAAAGAAATGCCTCGCTGTCAGTTACAGCCCTCTGATCACATCCTAGCTGTGCAGTCTCGTGGCTTCCCCCTGACAGCGGGGTTTTCATTCTATCAGTGAAATGTACATAACACCCCAATATTTATTACACCTTGACCAGCTTTTTAAAAATAAGCCCGCCTTTGCTTCCCTTTGCCGAGGGAGGTTGTAGAATCTCCATCACTGGAGATATTTCAGAGCAGGTTAGACAGACACCTGTCCGGGATGATCTAGATGGTGCTTGGTCCTGCCATGAGGGCAGGGGACTGGACTTGATGACCTCTCGAGGTCCCTTCCAGTTCTAGTGTTCTCTGATTCCATGATTCACTCTATTTAATCCTTCAGTTTAGCTCTGCTTTGTTCCTTTGGGATGCCTCTTCTGGTCCTCTCCCTGCTGGGACCCAATCCAAGTCCATTCAATGAATGGGAGCTTTTTCATTAGAGTGCCCATTAACTTTAAGAGGAGTTGGGCCAGACCTCCTGTGAGCAGGGTCGTGATCCTTAGAAGCTCGTCATTCCAGGTCAGCAACAGAGACAAAGGAATTGGGAAGCGGCAAGCCACACCAGGCTGGGGATTATGCTGAGATTGGTAGGTCAAGAGGCGCAGAAGCAGCGGCAGATATAGGGCAGGGCAAGCGGGGCGGCTGCCCTGGGCCTTGCACCGAGCCGCTGCGCGGGGCCCAAATGGCCACTTGTGCCGCTTGCTCTCGCACGGCGGCCCAGCTGAGTGGCGCAGAACTCAGCAGAGCGCCATGGCGGGAGGCGAAGGCTGTGACAGAGGCTCCAGGTCCCACCCCCTGGTGGTGTACGTCACCGCCCCGGCCCCCCCTTCGCCTCCCGCCATGGCACTCGGCTGAGTTCTGCGCCGCTCAGCCGGGCTGCTGTGCGGGAGCAAGCAGCACAAATGGCTGTTTGGGCTCCGTGAGTGAGAGGCAGGAAGGGGAGGAGAAGAGAAAGAGAGAGTGAGAGACAGGAGGGGGAGGAGAAGAGAAAGAGAGAGTGAGAGACAGGAGGGGAGGAGAAGAGAAAGACAGAGTGAGGCAGGAGGGGAGGAGAAGAGAAAGAGAGAGAGAGACAGGAGGGGAGAAGAGAAAGACAGAGTGAGGCAGGAGGGGAGGAGAAGAGAAAGAGAGAGTGAGAGACAGGAGGGGAGGAGAAGAGAAAGAGAGAGTGAGGCAGGAGGGGAGGAGAAGAGAAAGAGAGAGTGAGAGACAGGAGGGGGAGGAGAAGAGAAAGACAGAGTGAGGCAGGAGGGGGAGGAGAAGAGAAAGACAGAGTGAGGCAGGAGGGGGAGGAGACTTAAATACAAATGAAAATTTTTAATTATTAATGCAAAATTTTGTTTAAGAATGACTTACAATATAATTAAAATAAAAATTATGCAACTAAATTAAGTTTCTATCAAATTTACCCAATTCACATTTAATATGAAAATAGCCTTCAGTTTGTGCATTTGACACTTTTCTATTTTTTCTTCAAAGGGGGGGCCCCGCGAAATTGTGCTGCCCTGGCCCCCGCAAACCTCTCATCCACCCCTGCGCAGAAGCATGGCACAATGGAAGATTCCCGACTCAGCCGTTTCAGAGAGACGATGGGCCATTGTGACTGCTGACACAGAAGGCAAGAGCTGGAGTGATACGATCAGCGCAGAGCAAACACAGAGTAATGAGGCCAAACAGAGCCATGAATTCAGCTTTGATTTCACATGGTGGCAGAAATAAGAAGGGAGTGGGAAAGCCCCTCTGTCATTGCCAACCGTTTGTTGTCCCTCCACAGATGTAAATAAAATCACCGGTAAAGGAAAACATCAGCGTCAGGAAACCTGGCTCCCAGAGGTTCTTTACACTTATAACTGATTGCATGGTAATTGCAGTGATTGAAAATAACACTTAGCACTTTTCACCCAGAGAGCACAAAGCATGTTTACCAAGGTGGGCAAATATTGTTTAAGAAGGAAGACCCACAGGTCTGAATGCTGCAAAGTGGGCTGTAATATCTGGTCTCGAGTTGCAGAGGGGGAGGTCCAGGTTAGATATTAGGAAAAACCTTTTCCCTAGGAGGGTGGTGAAGCACTGGAATGGGTTCCCTAGGGAGGTGGTGGAATTTCTATCCATAGATATTTTTAAGTCCTGGCTTGACAAAGCCCTGGCTGGGATGATTCAGTTGGGTTGGTCCTGCTTTGGGCAGGGGATTGAACTCAATGACCTCCTGAGGTCTCTTCCAACCCTATGATTCTATAATTTTATAACCCTAATAAATGCTCTATATGGCTGGGCAGAATTCAATTTTAATATTAATTTTGACAGATAATATTGGTGTTTAATTTTAAGCCTGTTTTATCAACTGTAGCTTTCGCAGTTGTGCAGAATGGTTGGCTTTAAGCATTTTTAGTCCATTTTGATGAATTTAAATGTTCACAGTTGTGGGAAAGGAGGGGGGAGGTTAGATAATGGATGGAATAAGGCAAACATTTAATGAAGATAGACTTATGATTCAAAAAGTTCAAGCGTTACAGCCATCAAAAGACAAATTGGCAGTGTCCCATGTCAGACTTTACAAGGTAAATATCCTTAACTCACACCCTAATTTCTCAAAGACTGTTTCTTTCTTTGACATCATCTGTACAGGTTGATGCTTGTCAATAGAATTTTTTGTTGTTGTGTGTGTATGGTGAAATTGAAATGTACTGATAAAAATCAAATCCTTTTAAGCCTAACTATTTATCAAGGACCTAATCATTTTACCACTGACTAGATGGATTAAATTATTTCTTTGTTTTTAATCCAGGCAACTCGTTGATATTTATACAGTGTCTATGTATCCTTCAACTGCAGATTTTTCTTGAGAAATGGAACATTTAATTGATTTAGAGATGGACAGAAATAGGAGAAGTTTTGTACTGAGAGGTCAAGAGTTTAGAAAAGCCAAGCCAACGAAATGTGGATCTGCATACTAGTTTACCGAGCAATGGGCCCACAGTGCAAATTTAGTAGCTGATTTTTCCCTGAAGTATAGGGATGTTTGGAGCTGGGATTTGGATCAATTTTTAATTTTATATGAATCACCAAGTTCTGGATAAATGTTTCCGGTTATGGCCCTCCCCTGATTCTCATAACCTTTTGTTATTTCTTATCCCCAGAAGAATTTAGGGTGCAATTCAATTCCCACTGAAATCTCAGGAAAAACTCCCATTGACATAAAGGAATGCTGAATTGTTCCATTGATGAGTTATCTGCCAGAGTATAATATTGGGCTTGATCTTCTATATTCTATTGTGAATCAAAAAGTGATTCCATATGGAGTATCACTGGTGTAAAACCAGCATGAATGAGATCACCAATTTAGGTACAGTTTTCTACAGGGCAGTGGCCTAATTTGGAAGCTTATAAAAAGACAGCAAGTTCTCAATAGGGAATGAGAACTTTATAGCCACACTCAGTAGGCTCAAACGCAGTTGAAATTACCTTAGATAGCTTTTTAAGCACTTAAATTGTCCTCTTAGTATCTTATTTAACATTGACAAACAAAATTCCTTCCTTCAGATTCATAAGGAGTGCTTAAACTGAAGAGCTAATTGACTCCAGTGGAGAAAGACATTTTACAGCACATTTTTGCTACTATAAAACTGGTCTAAAATTATGAGACTCATGAAAAGATATGACCTAAACTATAAAAATGTACTTATTAAAGCTGGGTGATAAATCATGGAAGGACATTCTTGACTCTCACTACGTGTAGGGAACTGCACACTGCGAGACTGCCATAAATTGGGTATGGGACACATTCCTGGCTGGTATGTAGCTGGCAGGGGTAGGAATCAAGGCAATTCACTTGCTCTCAGGCCTCTGCCATGGAATTTCCTTTCCTCTAATCCAAATTGTCAGATTCTATTTGGCAGGAAGAGGAGTTGGGTTCTGTAGACTTGCCTATCATTGGGTGACTTGTGTCTCCATCTCTCTTGTGTAGTTATAGTGCCCCCCTAGGTCTGGGTGTGACAGGATCCCCAGGATACAACCTGGAACTGTGGGAACCCCTGTGCTCCCTTAACTCTGTAGCCCGGGGTTGTCTTTCACAAGCTTGGTAGTGACAAGCAGGAAACTGCTCCAGGCTATGGCCTTAGCCACTGGGCCACATTTGGCTTTCAGTAGATTGGGAAAGGAGCTATTATCTGGGCCATTGAAATCCTTCTGACTAGCTGATAATTGCAGCTGGCTGTAAAATGGGAACTTTTTTGCACAAAACATTGTCTCAGTCCTTTGAAGTAACTCAGAATGTGGAATTTTGTGCCTGGTCCTAGCGATTCTTCAGTAAAGGGTCAGTTTTGGGGCAAATGTTCACTGACTAATTGTAGTCGGGGGCACAGGAAAACTCCCCCAAAGAAATGGCAGCATCTTGTAGAGCCCTTTATGATGGCCAAAAGAGGTCTCTGTGTGGTTGATGCAGAAGGGCTATTTTGTTTGGACACAGTAGCCCTCTGGGTGTATAGGCGCTGGAATGAGGGGTGTTGCAGCACCCCCAGGCTCCTAGCTTAGGGTCCGGGGTCCCTGCTGACGCCCTGAGCACCCAGTTTTGGGCTGCTGGTCCCGTATGCTGGGTTCTCGGCTGCTGACCCATGCGCCAGGGGCTCTGCTGCCAAGCCCTATGTGCTGGGGTCCCCATTAAAGCTGCACGAGCTGGGGGGTAGCTGAGTCTCTGGCACGTCTGCTGGCTCTGCGTGCTTGGCCTTTGCTCTCGGCCTCAGCTAGGGTGGCGGTGGACTGGGGCAGAGTGCTCAGGACCCCCCACTTTTACAAATGTCCTTGGGCCACCGTGTGGGTCTCTCTGGCATTCTATTTCCCAGACTAACTCACCACAGCTTGTGCACCCCAGTGTCTAAGCTCCTTCGCCATTAAACTCCTTGTGGGGCTACGACCTCTCACTTCTTATCTGCCACGTAATTGTCCTGGGAGTAGCGCGCGGCGGGAGGGGACACAAGCAGAAAGGCTGATGCGCAAAGCAGACTGGCTGCTTCCCCTCTTCCGTGGCCGCTGGCAGGAGGCTCCACGCACACTGAGTGTACCCGCTGGGAACTCCAGGGATTTACAAAGGAAGCTGATGGAAGTGTGACTGTGGAGGAACTGAGGGTTAATTATTCTCATCTAGCAATTGGCAAACAACTGCTCTGAGCCTGGCAATGCTTCCCTTTGCCCTTGAAAATGGGTAGAGTAGAGACAAGTGTTTTCAGAGCCTGACACCACCCTGCAGGAAGGTTTGGGGTGACTTCCATAGCTGATAGTCCTACCTCTGCTCGTCTACTACTAAATCACCCCCCTGCCAAAGCTGATAGCCTTGGAGCTCACAAAAATACTTCTGAGGAGCAGAGGGTTGTGGTTTTTGTTTTTTTGTTTGTTTTTTAAACCTTTGAAATCCACTGGACTGCCCCACGGGCCAAGTGGAGGGAAATATTTTCTGTGGGGAGAATGCCTCCAGCTTGCATAGAAGAATATCATTCCCAGCCCTCCTTCGGATTATGGAATGGGAGCGTGGTGCTCCTCTTTACAAGCTGGATATATTTCGAGGTACAGGCACCAATGTGATTCGCATGGTCCGTTTGTTTGCCAAGAAGCGTTGCTTCTCTTTCGCTAAGACGCCGAGAAAGTATTGTTGTTTAAATGCAGGGCGGTGCACAGATGAGGAACATGGCCTTGGGGTTAAGGTTGGGAACTGAAGAGCTGGGTTCTGTCCTTGGCCCTGTCACAGACTTCCCCTGTAGCCTTGGGCAAATCATTTAATCTCTCTGAGCCCATGTTTTCCATCTGTAAAATAGGATAATAATCCTCCTCTCTTGTTTGTTTAGCTTGTAAACTCTTTGGGGCAGGAACTGCACCTTTGTGTGCATATGTACAACCCCTGGTGCAATGGGGCCCCGATTTCAGTTGGGTTTCTAGGTGCTACTGCAACACAAATAAATGCTAAGACCAGTAAATGCACCTTTCCTTTGTGAAAGTGCATCGCCTAACAAGGTTTAAATCCAGGAGAGGACTAGGGCTGAGGAGCAAGCAGCTGAGACAATTAGCAGCCAATTAGGGCCTAGCTGGGGATGTATAAATAGGGACTCCTGAGGAGGAAGCAGAGACACTTTTGTTCCAGATGTGGAGTAGGAGGGACCTGGTTGCTAGGGAAGCTACAGTGACTTCCTGAGGCAGAGCAGGCTTGAGGAAGGGCTGGCAGAGCTGGGGAGCTCTGGCCAGGCAAACTCCCAGGCTGAGACCTTGCTCTCTAGGCCTGAGGGCACTAGGGCAACAAAAGGCAGCAGGTCCACACCCCTTTGCTGATGATGAGTGGCCGTGTCAGACTGCAGTTTGCCCCGGACGCAGGGGCTCAATGACTGGCAGTGGGTCACTGAGGCAAGGTAGGTATAGGGGGTTGAGGCTCTCTGGGATGGGAGGACCCCAGAATGCAGGGGCACTGTCACAGGGCAGAACTGTAAGGAAAGGGCACCATGGGCCAGAAGGGACACGGGGCCTGAACCAGTGCAGGAAACCGGTCGCTCAGGGCGAGACACCGGCCAGCAGAAGGTGCACTGAAGCTGAAGAGCTAATTCCTGAGGGGACCAGCAGGAGGCGCCGTGTTGGTGAGTCCAGACCTGTTACACTGCTTGTCATGGGTTTTTCCCCGGCTATGGGTTTTGAAGGGTGCTCCTGGCTAAAATAGTGACCACATGTCCCTTTTCTGTCTAACGCTGGAAAACTCAAGAGACGGTTTCTATGCTTGGTTCCCTCCGGTTTGCATTTAACACAGGAGCCTCACAGCTGCTGTGAACAAGGCATCCCCCCAGTAGTTATTTGAGGAAATAGGTGGATCTGTACTAGGTGGCAAAAGGCCCGTGGGAGCCACTCAATGTTGTCTGTGTGTCTTATTCCTCTAACAAGCTTCCCAGTGTCGCAGCTTTTTCCTGCAGAAAGCAAAGGACCAGCCTGCAGCATGCTCCACCTGCCACAGTGCTGGAGATTCCTACGCTGGGCAGAATCACGACTGGCCATGGGGTGAGAAGTGGGGGAGTAGATCAGCGAGCTAGGTCACAGCCCAAACGTTAAAGGGAGATGCTTGTAAGGAGCAGAGCACTCATCGTCCAAATAAAATTATGTCTCAGTTGCTCTGTGCTGGTTGGCAGGACTGCTGTACTTGGCATGGAGCTAAGAGAGTGAGTCTCTATGCTGACAGCTACGTCTTTCACACTGTGTCTCCGCTCCTGCTCTGACCTCAACGCCCACAGGCATAGCCCTAGGGGAGAGTCAAGGGATGGCTGCAAGCAGGGAAAAGAAAGTCGTGGTGTCACATTGCTCAGGTTTAAGCAGCTTTCCTGCTGCCGAGACTAGCTCTGGAGGAGATGGCAGGAGCGCTTCTCCCTTTACAGACCCAGTTGGGAAGCGTGGTCAGGATGGGGTGTCAGTCACAGAAAGAACAAGGTTTCCCAAGTGGGCATCAGAACTGGTGGTTGGGTGTTTATGGGCAGGCTCCCGTTCAGTAATGGGTCACGAGTCGGCTACTGTGCACGTATTGGCTAGCAAATATTTGTAGCTTTCATAAGTGCCTTTGACGCCTCTCTCAGGACCCTAGTCTAGGACCTGGGAAACCTGGGTTTGAATCCTCTCCTCTGCCACCGATTTCTGAAATGCCATTGGGCAAGTCACCTAATCTCCCTGTGTTTTGGTTTCCCATTGATAAATATGACTAGCACGTCCCTACTGCCCAGGAGTGCCACAAGGATAAAGCCATTCAAGACAGTGAGGTGGTCAAATTACGGGGATGGTGTGACTGGCCCCTTCCAGGGGAAATGAGGCTAGCCCCACCAGTGCTGTAATTAACTCCATCCCAGGGTGAGTGGGTGGGAGAATAGGATCAAGTGTTAGCTTGTCTGCTTCTGCAGGAAACAGGAGCCACAGGGAGCACGTTAGGCTGTAATGAGACCCTGAGGTAGGGTCAGTAGAAAGCAGAGAGGTCCCTAGGAGATGCTGCTAAAGCTTCCTGAAGCAGTAAGATGAGCCCAGAAGAATCCCTGCAATGTTGCATCCTGGCCTGAGGTGGCGCTGTGGTGACAAGTTCCCTCCATAAGAGGCCTGTACAGGTACTGAAGATGGAGATAACTATTAAAACGATGCTTTATAACTCCTCCCATCGAGTTGTGTTTCTCCTTATGCCTCCCACAGTGGTAGGGAAATGGTGTCCCTCCTCCTCTGTTGGCATCAGAACCACACAGTCCCAAGTTAGTGCCTGTTCTTGGGGGCAAAGACAATGTGTTTGTATACCACCTAGCACAATTGGGTGCTGGTCCATAATTGGGGCTTCTAGGTACTATGGTGGTACACATAAAAATGTGCTGTGTCAGGGGACGTGTCTTTGCGGCCTATGTGTATCAGTATGGACACTTACATTGTCATGGGATAAGAGGGAAGGTCCTTTCATGGATTGAGAACTGGTTAAAAGACAGGAAAAAAGGGTAGGAATAAATGGTAAATTTTCAGAATGGAGAGGGGTAACTAGTGGTGTCCCCCAAGGGTCAGTCCTAGGACCAATCCTATTCAACTTATTCATAAATGATCTAGAGAAAGGGGCAAGCAGTGAAGTAGTAAAGTTTGCGGATGATACTAAACTGTTCAAGATAGTCATTGTTCCACCCACACACAGCATAAGCCCTTGTTCCAGTGACACTTCTAAGAAAGTCTGCTGACTATCTAGTTAGAGCCTTTTGCTTTGTTCTGGCACCTTTTACTTCTGCAGTTACCCTGGATTACATTATGCAGAACTCCTCACAATATTGAAAAACATCATGTTAGGCAAGATTGTAAAGCCGTAAGGGACACAGTGGGCTTATCTTCACCTGAGGTTTTTCCTCATCCTTTTAAAGATTAAATTAGTTTTGAGAAATGTATGATTTACCCCTAGGGTGCACTTCAGAAATCACCCCCCCCCCCCATAATTCTCATTACTGCTTCTTGGAACCAACCACTTAGATACAGGCAGCCATTTCGGGGGTTTATTGGATAACACTGATCCCATTTGTGTCCAGGGTATTGATTGGCCTGCTAAACCCAGGGTTGTGAGTTCAGTCCTTGAGGGGACCATTTAGGGATCTGGGGCAAATCGGTAAGGGGATGGTACTTGGTCCTGCCGTGAGGGCAGGGGACTGGACTCGATGATCTCTCAAGGTCCCTTCCAGTTCTATGAGGTAGGTATATCTCCATATATTAATTTATTATTATAATGAAGGATGGCCGATTGCAGCAATTGCCTACTTAACAACTAGGTGTGCAAGGTGAGGACTGCCTGCCCAGTCAGACTTTCTGCAGGTAATCCTATGAGAACTGCTCCATAGTCACTGGAAAGGAGAAGGCAAAGATCACTTTAATCAAAGCACTGGCTTAAACCAAAACCTGGGAGGCTGTTCTGCTCTGTGGGGACTGGGAGAACTTTGTACTGCATTGAAAGAGTTTGCTGAGCACAGCGTTTACTTGTACGCCTCTCAAACACACCCCAGTCCTGAGCCCTTAGAGGTGCCTGAGTTCACAGCCACAGCATTCACCCTGGCCATAGAGACATATTAATATGAACTTGTCCACTCGCTTAACAGAGAGGCTCTTTCTTTCCACAGGAGTCATATGCTGCCACGTGATTATAATATACGTGAGCCAAACAACTCGGATGTGAAAACAGGTCTCAGTTTACTACAGAGCTGGCAAAGGGTTTAGGTCCTGATCACACAATAGATGCCAAGTCGTAAACTCTTGCCCTTTCCCCTTCCTCCGATGGTGTTTATGCTATTAGCGCTAATTGCTGCATGTGCTGAGTGGTAACTCGCAGCACTCCTAGAGCCTGATGAGGTTAGTAAACAAGAATGCACTCCGTGCTGTTTTTCCAGACAGGCCATCGCGGCCTAAAAGGCATCCTAGCAGCCCTTTCTCTTTAGAGCCAATCTTCATACGGAGTATATTTTAGCAGTCTGTAGCTAATTTACCATGCAGCGGTAACGGGGAACATCACAAATATAATTTTTTTTATTAAAGCTAATGTTAAAATGATCTAATACACAGGCTAAGGAACAAGTGTCTGTACATCTCGGTATAATGTTTAAATTATCCAAAATTACAAAGTTTTGCCTTAAATCCTTATATATATATATATATATATATATATATATATATATATTACATAATCTGCCATATCCCAAATACATTTTAGGTATTAGCATCCAAATATTTGAGTACATCACTCATAAAAAAAAAAAAACAAGTAGTCCTGTAGCACGTTGGAGACTAACAAAAATATTGTGACAGACCCAGACTGGCTGTCTGTCACTCATGGGTGGATGGAAGACATGATTGAGCGTGGGTGAACAGCTTTCTCTTCTCTGAGTTAAAAAAAAAAACAACCAAAAACACTAAACCTAAATCCCGCATAATCTGGCAGGCAGCAGGGGTCAATTAGAACTTGCTGGAAGCTACAGGCTGATTAGCCACCTGCAGCTAATTAAGGCCGGTGGTGCCGCTTTAAAAGGTCTCCCCAAGCAAGGAAGGGGGAAGGAAAAAAGTGAAGGACTGGAAGGAGGAAGTGCTGTGTGGGTGTGAGCGTGAGCGGAGGACAGACGAGCAGTTACCAAAGTTAGGGTTGCCAGATACTTTAAAAAAAAAAACCAAAAACTGAACATGGCAGGGGAAAAAAATTGGAAAACAAAACCAAAAAAAACCCGGGGGACCAAAGTTGTTGAGCCAAAAAAAAAAAAAGATGCACAACCCCCCGCCCCCCCGCCCACTGTGCCTTCAAATCCCCATGCTCACTGCTCCACCCACCCCTGCCAGACGTGGCGGGGGGGAATGTCCCAAGTGGCCTTTTACGTGCCGGTATTTTCTGTTTTTCTTACCAGACAGAGGCCAGGCCAATACTGGATGCCTGGCAACCCTAACCAAAGGAAAGGTGCTGGGAGGGATTGTTTGGGGAACTGGCCCAAGGAAAAGTTGGCAGATTGAGAGTAGCAGGAACTCTGTCTGTTGTTGCTGCCTTAGAGTCCCTGGGCCGGAACCTGGAGTAGTGGGCAGGCCCGGGTTCCTCCCCACGACATCTAAGCCTCTGCTTTGAGAAGGGAGATCAGGACTCCAACAGGGAGTTCCCCCAAACTTATGAACTAGCCTGTGATGAGTATGGCTCAGTAGGCTGTGGCTCCTGCCTCGAGGAAAGAGAAAGAGGCCGTGTGGAGAGCCACAACAGGCCTCTGAGGCTAACGCTATCGGCCAGTAGCACGAGACCCATGGAGGATAGTGGGAGCTGGGCCACTGAGATGGAGGGGGGCCACTCATGCAGCCCAATCCCTAGCCTGGTCGCCTCTCGCTGATTTAGAACGTGTCGCTGGACATTGGCGATACCAGGAGAGATGAGCTGGAATGCCGGTAAGAAACGAAGTTGGAAGAGTAACTGAAATACTTCCCTGATGGCTTGTATTTACTAAGGGACAACCTGTCCTAAATTTTCAGTTACTCAGACCCTCTACACACTCGTGCCATATTTTCTTTTTAGCATAACTTTTTATGAGTGGAAAGTCTCAGAGGGGTAGCCGTGTTAGTCTGTAACTCCACTCTGCTCCTCTGAGGAAGTAGGTTTTGCCCACAAAAACTCGTGAGATTGTGGCAACAAGATGGTCATAACCGAGACGGTCTCTCAGGATGGGTAGTTTTGCGGCCTGTGCTTGCGTACCTAGAATTTGTGGGGTGGGCTGATTGAACTGTAGCAGTGCCGTGTTTGGGTGCAGTGGGAGCACATGGCTCTCTCAGTCAATATTGTGTGCAACCAGCACGCATCTCATTTCACCTGCCTTTGCTTTCAGTGTGTGACACTTTTGTAATACCAGCATGAAAACCTAGGTGGATAAAAAAGAGCAGACTCTGGCAACCCTGTGCACGGGCAGTGATCAAGAAAATGTCTTATGGGCCGCACATAGAACCTCGATGGGCTGTTGCTTGTCCTCTGCTGTTCTAAATCTACCCCCCATTCTGGTAGATCTCCTGCCAAAATGCAGTCGGATTAAGCATGAATGTTCAGATACGGGCAGCCGCAAAGTAGCAGGACGCAGTCTGCAGATTTTTCAGTAACTTCCTCGGGCTAGGAGAGGTTGTGGCAGCACCAATAGCAGCAGAACTGCTCTCTGATTTTCATTCCCCTCTAGTGTTCCGGGGAGGGGAAGGAGGCATGCAGAGCAATGTGTTACATGCCCAGGGATGTCCTTTGACTCCTTCTGAGACACCTTGCTGGGACTTCCTTGGAAGTTCTCTGGAATCCACTGGGTTCACAAGGAGGGCAGCCTCAATTCATACCCCATGGTAGGGGGACGCTTTCCCACACCTCTTAGTGATTGCTTCAGCAGGCACCTCATGCTAGCAGCATATGGTCTTAGGCAGCTTCAGGCCTCCAGCAGCGGCTGTGTGCTCTCGACTTACGTCACCCCCTCAGGAGTAGGATCAGCTGAAATCCCCACCGGGGAAGAAATGGTGCTGGTATTCAGATCCATTGCCCTAGACCACTGGAATCCTGCAACGGAGCCATTCCCTCCTCGTTCCCCCAACCTCCCACCTCAGGGCCATACGTCCCATGGCTGGTGCTGTGACCGGCATGCGGCTGTGTCCATCCCAAGCAGCAGTGAGAATCTAGCGCTTAAAAGGGAAGCAAGGGGAGTGAGCTCCGCTTCCTGTGCTTCATTTTCCTAGTGAATACACGGACAGGGGTAGCTCTGTGTTTTATCAGCAGCTGCTGCCACGTTGGGCTTCAAGGTCTACCGCTCCGGACCCATGAAAGGCCTGAGCCAGAGAGGAGAAAGAGGAGGACTTGGGCTGACATGCAGTACGATCCTGTAAGTCACTGCTGCGCCAGACCGTGAGCACAGGGTGAACACTGTAGACGCTCTCCTTGGAAAGGAAAAAGCGGAGGGAAGAGAGGCCCATCACCAGCCCCAGCAAAAAACAAGAAGGGGATTCACTAGGACATAATGGGGCTTCTCAGGCAGCCAACACAAGATGCTATGGACTCTGGTGGCCTTGCAGGTTCCACAGTTCTGGGCTTGCCTCTCTCTCCATGAGGCAAAGGGGGTGCCGCACCGCTCCACCCTCAGGACATGAAAGACAATCACTGCTTCGCATAGACAGACCTGTGACAGCCTCGGTTGGTGCATATGTACCTGAAATGAACATGACTGTTCTTTCCCCTTCATACATTCTGATCTCATAATTGGTTAATTTTTTTTTTACGTTTTGAATGCATTTGGTTTTAAATTGCATGGGGTCCTGGGTTTTCTGCACTAATTTTGCTACAGACTAAAATTCTATGATTTAGAACATAATTCATCTTTATTAGTTCACACAGCATATGCTTCTGCGTGCTCAGGTCTGAAAGCAACCAATTACCTCTTACCACACGCTGTCGCACAGCTCCTGGGATCAGTCACAAACCGAATTAATAGGTGCGTTGACGATGTTATATTCCTACATGTACAGCAGTCACTGCGGGATTCCTGCCAGGCCCCAAAAGAGCAGGGCCAGGTATAGCCCACGACAGCAACAGACCCAGCACTGGCTCACTGTTAAAATGCTCGGTCACAGCCTCCTTGAGCTGCAGCGCTCCGCACTGAACTCCTCTAGTTGTCCCTGGCTGTTCAAACTCAGCAGATGGCCACTCCACCCCTGCAGAAACTTTCCCCCCTTTGCGTCACCCATATTATGCAGCAGCCAGCAGGCCTCTGTAGCCAGTGGGGTAATGTTAGCACTGGGGTCTAACCCAACATTAGCAGTGTCCCTTTAATCTATCAACAGCACATTCAACTCTCATTCTGTACCTGCTGAACTGGTAGTTAATTCATTCCTTGATGCTGTCAAGAGGGCCAATGTATGGCTTCATGAGCAAGGGGTCGGCCAGGTCCTCTAGAACTGCTTTTGACTTTTCCTTATGCCCAATGGTAATGGACTGGTCGGCAAAGGAAGTTCCTGCTTGTAGCTTTCTGAACTCTGCCGTGCTCTTAGAGGCGAGTGCCCTGAGCTGTCCCCGACAGATCCCCATTGATCCACCGGCGCTTGGAAAAATAGCACTTTCTGTTGCTGTCCTCCATGGCAGAATAAGGCTGTAAGTGCCTTCAAGCACCTCAGCGCAGTTCAGGAACCCCACTGCTTCAAAGCTAGCCACTATGCCCTCCACGTTGCCAAGAGTCCTGGTCCAGTCTGGCCAGATTTCCAGATTGATTTCTGGCTAACCAGAAATCAGTCTGGCAGCGCAAGTGCCCACAGTACGATTGCCTCTCAGTTCTCCACTGTCGGTGCAGCTCCTATTCCAGTGTCCCTGTAATGGAGGGCTGAGGCGAGCTCAGCCCGCAGCTCCAGGAATGTGGTCGTATGCATCCAAAAGTTGTGCAGCTGCTAGGGTTGCCATATAGTTTCACAAAAAAATACTGAACATGGCGGGGAAAAAAACCCAAAAACGGGGACCAAAGTTGTTGAGCAAAAAACCAACCAAAGAAAACCAACCAACCACACTTAAAAAAAAAAAAAAAAAAAAAAAAGTCGCGGACCTTTTAAATTCCCACGCAGGGGAAGAATGTCCCAAGAGGCCTTCTGTCCAAGAAAAACAGAAAATACCAGACATTTTACATGTCTGGTATTTTTTCTTTTTTTTTTTTTTTAACTGGACAGAAGCCACAAATACCGGACTGTCCAGGCCAATACCGGACACTTGGCAACCCTAGCTGCCCGCTCATCACCCCAAACCTGCCTTCTGATGTGATCCCACCAGCAATGGCTTGTTTCTCAGGCCCAGTAATGATGCTCCAACAACCTTGGATGGGTTCTCACTGTGTCCCACAGCAAGCTGTCCTCCAAAGAATCATCAAATTCCCTCTGGATTCGATGGTTCTTGTAGCTTGGCAAGTTCTCCAGGGTCACATGCCCTGTGTCTTGACTGATCTTTCCCTAAACCTATAATCAAACAAGTGCACTCCACTGACCTTTCCCAGAGAGACATAAGTGCAATGGGAAGTGTCCCCACATGCAAATTTCTAATCTTTCTTGACCTAGCTCTCATGCTATTGTTTTATGTTCTATTTAAGGTGCATCTTCAAGTGTTTAGTTATCTCTCTCCATGCTTGCCAGAAGCTGCTTGAATCACACTCTTACCTTTTTTTTTTTTTTTTTTTTAAATCTGAACTTCCCATATTGGGATAAAATTTATTTTTGTTGTTTTCCTTAGACAAAGAACAAGGAAATATTGCTCTAATTGGATGAGTCCTGCCGGGACTTGACAAAACATTTCAGAAGAGGCTGTCTAATTAACACACCGACAACTGGAATTTCTGGAAAAACATCAAAGGGTCTCATAAATAAATTATCCCAGTCCCCTGAGTTGCAGGCTCACAAACTTCTGCCTTTTCTTTCAGCCGTATTATTTTGGGGCATATTTCAAGGGAATACTTATGGGAGAAATATGTTTCAAGCAATGGTAGGATTACTTACAAATTACCGTTTAATCAACAGATTTAACATGAATTAATAATTCATAAGCTGCTCTTAGGATAAAATTGCATAATGATGTCTGTAATGCAGCCCACTATGTCCATTGTGGATGGCATAAAATGTTAATTAGCAGTAAAATGCAGCAAGGAAAGAACGCTTTTAATTATGTAATGGGCCTCATTACAATGGGTAATCAACAATGCTTCCAAATTACCCCACTGACAGCATTTATCTATTTATAGCAAATAAACTGTTGTTTTCAGAAAATGTGTTTGAATAGACAGCATTTTAATTGCTTTGAGGCTGGTAAACCCTTGCAATCCCAAGGAATATTTTGAAATGACCCGTGCTTTTCATTTCAGATGGACAATATGTAAAGCTGAAAGTAATAAGAAAAAAATGGTCCACAAATATTTATTCAAATGCGAAAGCAAATTTCAATCTGACCTCTTTCGTGGCCTTTTTCTGCAGCAGCGCTTGCAGAAATCAAATTTTAAGCTTGGATGTGCGAATATTTGCTGAATTTCAAATCTGACTGGAAAATTCAGTTTGTGCTGTGATCTCAATCAGTTCCTCCTGTGCATTTGGTTTGCAATTTTTGCTGCTTTGGATAAACATGTGAGCTTTTTGGCGCCATTTCCCTTCCCTGATTGGATGACCTGTGTAACTAAGCACAGCAGTAACTGAATTTTCCAGTCAGATTTGAAATTCAGCAAATATTTGGGGCATATTTCAAAGGAATACTGGTACTGTCGACAAAGCCTCTGTCGAAAAAGAGTGTCTAGACTACGATCAATATTGTCGAAAAAGCAAGCCGCTTTTTCGAAAGAGTCTAGACGCTCTTTCGAAAAAGCACAGTTTGCATGCAATAGCGCCTTTTGTCGACAGATCTATCAACAAAGGTGTTCTTCCTTGTAAAACGAGGTTTACCGCCGTCGACAAAACTGCCACGTTCTGTCGACTTACTGTCGACAGAATGTGGTGGTAGTGTAGACGCAGGTATAGTTTTGTCCACAAAAGGCCACTTTTGTCGACAAAACCCTGTAGTCTAGACACACCCTTATAGTCTTTCGAGCTTAATGAAGAGATTTTCACTGGCCTCAGTCTCTCCTCATTTCATCTCTGGAATATAATGAAAGGTTCTAAACTCCTCAGCATTTAATTAGCATAGTACAAGAAAATTGAATCTACGTGGGCATGCTGCATAGCACAGCTAACATCTCAGACGGGGAAAACAACCTTCTTATTTTGACTACTAAGGAATGCCTGAATTTCTTAAAGGCAGAGACTATAAAAGCGTTTAAATAGGCTGCTGTTTCCTTTCTATTAGCTGAAGAATGGGTATGAGCTGGATGGGCCACACTTGGGCTTGATGGAGATTTGAAATGCACAAAATTACTGTAAATTAGCGCATATAACACACACACGAGTATTACCCGCACCTGAGTATAACCCACGGTTTTCCCTGATTGAGTAAAGAAAATCTTGTATACCCCGTGCACATGTATAGCCTGCAGGAGAGTGAATGAGAATGTGAAGACGGCTTTTTAAAATTGTTTTTATTCTTTTACTAGTTGCACAGAAAACTAATGAATTTTAATATAACCGCCTCTATTATTAAATTACAATATGCTGCTTTTCTCAAGTAAGAGTCAGTGTTGTCTTCCTTTCAGTAAAAAAAACAACAACCCTCTATTACATGCGGATGAGTATAACCCGCGAGGGGGGGACTATGTAAAACTTTGCATAACCCGCTGGTTATATTCGCTAAAGTACGGTATTTGTCCCTCTATCTCTAGTGTCAAATTACTCCAGGGTCCCAACAGACATTTGCGTCTCCACAGAAGGTTGTCTGCTCTGCATAGGCCATGTGCACGATCGAGACTGGCTTCAGAGCAAGGAGGAAAGATTGCTCTGGGCCCTTATTCAGCAGAAACATTTAGGGCCTTCATCTCCTTGGAATTTCAGCACATGATTGAAGTGAAGAGTGTGCTTTGCGGAATCAGCACCCTGATGTGTGGGGCTGAAGGTAGGTGGCTTCCTGGAGCACTAAAAGGCAGGTTAGACATTAAAAGCCCAGAGCATCACTGTGAGAATATGTTCCTTGTGCACATAGGATGCTGTGGAAGGTCTGTCAAGTTAAGCCATGGAAACCGCAGTTCACTTGGGTCTCTTCTTTGGTTTTTCCCCAAGAGAGCACCAAAGTGGGCAGAGACTTTATTCCAGCTCCCCTGCATCTCTGCTAGTAATAGGTCAAACTGCAAACTATGTGGCTGGGAGGAAAACTTAAAAAAGCAACAAATAGTCTTGCAGCACCTTAGAGACTAACAAAATACGTAGATGGTGTCATGAGCTTTTGTGGGCACAACCCACTTCTTCAGGTGAATGGAGTTATTAAAGGTCCAGTTTCTAAATAAACAGGGGATGAGGGAAGGGGAAGAGAAGGGAAAAAAAGAAAGGGGGAAAAAAAAAGTCCATTAATGTCCATGCTAAATGAAGCTGATAGAGAAGGTACTACTTGTTCTTAAGTCCCCATTGTTTTGGTTTTTTTATGTCATTAGGATGTGGAATGTAGCGGGCCATTCAGCCAATGTCTTTATTCATACCTCTGTTATAGGAATCAAACTTGTAAATGAAGTTAAGTTCTAAGGCTTCCCCGTGGAGCTGGCTTGTGGAATTGGCCTGAAACAATACAGTGACTTTGAGATCCATTAATGAGTGCCCGGGCAAGTTAAAATGTTCCCCAATAGGTTTCTGTGTGTTGGGGGCCATTAAAAGTTTGGATGCTTATCAAAAGGATCAAAACCTCCGGAGAACATACTGTGGCCTTGCATCCTTCCAGTCAAGATATTATTTCAGAAGAGGAAAATTCTAGTGATCTACTACCCAACTCCAGTGCCTTCACAATAAGTTAGAGGCAGTCCTTGCCCTGAAGAACTTAGTATCCAAATAGATCAGAGATGACAAAGGATGGGAGAAAGAAAATACCCATGTGATGGCTGGGAAACTGAGGCACACAGAGAGCTTGTAGCTGTGCAGAGATTTGAACTGAGGTTTTCTGAGTTCCATTTTAGGGCATTAACCACCAGAGCCACCTCCATTCTCAGTTCTGAGTCTGCTTCCCATGACCCAGGCTGTGGGTAGCTGGAATGTCTCAGCAAACAGCATTTCTTGTGATATTTTTGGCACATCCAGATCTGGTCTTGGCTAAAAATCAGGGATGGGGAGGGGGAGAAAAAAATCAGATGAGCCAAAATGCTGAATGTGAGTCCCATCTCTGACTGGGGGAAGGCTCGAGCGTGCTTGTATTTTACCCAAACCACGTCACATAGCCTTGCTCTCTCTAGTTGTTCTGGCTGAATTATACTAGATAAAATTTCCACTGTCATGGCCAGAGAAGCTATTTTAAAAGGAAACATTGTACATCCAGCTCAGAACTGGCTTAGCCAAGAACAGCCCCCTTCACCACAAACTACAGCTGTATTTTTGTCCTCCAGTCCATTTGAGGAATAGCTTGGGCTGCTCTGACCATTTTCTTTTTTCATGGAAGTCAGGGAACATGGAAAAAATAGAGAAAAGTTCCAAGTTCTTGCCTTTTAAACTTTAGAATGAACATTAGTATAAGGCTTAGGTAGTACACATATAGATTAGATTTCTATGTCTCTTCAGAACTGTCTAGTAGACCATACTAGGTGAGTGGGTATAACAGATTGTGGTGGATTTCTGTTGGCTGGCTGCTTTTTGTCTCTTCATGTTTATCTACCTAGAGCCAGATGTCTTTGAGTGTTGTTTAACTGTATTCCCTTTTTCAACATATACAGCAGCCTTGCAAAATTGTGAAATGCATTTATTTTAGCAGCAGGCAAACACATAGTCAACCTGTGTTTCTCCCTTTCTCATAAGGGAGATTTTCCCTCTTTCTCTCATGTGAGGGCACAATACCTCCTTCTGACTTGCATTCACACACACATACTCTCCTCCTCTTCCCCTCTGTTGGGAAATAACTTAATACCAAGCTTAACTAACAATCACAAACTAGCACAGTCAATTCATGAAACATCCGAAGAGTGATGTCTTGGTTGGTGGGCAGGGGAAGATGACCCCTTGTCAGATGAAACAATTGTTTTGCTTCTTAGTGGATCCTCTATTGCTGGTTACAAGCATTCACACATCATGAATCCAGCCTCAAAAACTCACGAGATTGGCTTAAAGATTCCGAGAAGAACACCAGCTATCCTGAGACTTGGGATTCTAATCCAATCTCATCTCTCATATGATGACTAAAGTTGCGAAAGAAAGGAACTTCACTCCGTCAGGAGGCTTGGTATGGAGATCTGAAGTCACTACCGCCTCTGAACCCCCCATTCTGAGTGTATGGTCACTTCTTAATCTCCAAACTGCTTCTTCTGCAATGACCTGGTGGGCTGGGAAGGTGACTCCACTTGGTGCCTGTGCATGATGTTCCTGGTTTTCTCCTATCTCAGGGTATGTCCAAGAAATCTTCAACTAGGGGTGTAATAGTGTAGTCGATTAACCGATAAGCAAAAGCGTATAGGTTAATACTATAGACTATAAGCATTTTCCTCCACCCTCCCTTGTCAGTACATTTTTTAGCAGGCTGGCCATCTGCCCAGCTCAGTCCTGGCTCAGGCCGGGTCTGGGACCTACCCCCACCATGGTTCTGCATTTCAAGTGTATTGGGAGCTGGGCAGGCAGGCAGCCCAGCTCAAATCCCCTCCTTCCTCCCCAGAGAGGGGCTGCTGCCATCCCGCTCTGCTGCCTCTTTATCAGAGGCAGCAGCACAGGGTGACAGACCAGCTGGTCCACAAGGAGAGCTGGATTTTAAACTGGCTTCCCTCGCAGACTATCTCCCGCCTGGCACCCCGCACTGCTGCCTCTGTATCAGAGAGATCTGAGAGTCACTACCACCTCTGAACCCCCATGGTCTTCTGCGTGTATGGTCACTGTATCAGAGGCAGCAGTGCGGAACAGCAGGGGGGCTCCCCAGGAGTAAGACCGGAGTGCACTGCCTGCCGACCCCACCCCCAAGGACTATTGAATAGTCAATTAACCGATAAGAATTCATGAGGTTACTCGACTTTTCAATTAACCGATATTTAACATCCCTACTTTCAACAGGATCTCAAGTTGTGAATGGTAAGCGAGTGACAAGCTTTGTGCTCACGAGAGACACCTAAGCCACGTGAAAGGATGCTGGCTCTGTGGAGGACGTCTGGGAGTCACACCCATTTGGCCCCTATGGGTATGGCTTTGTCACATCCTTGGCATGTGGCACAGGATTCTAGACCCACTTGTGCAGCCCATGCAGCGGCAATGTCATTGCTCCAGTGCCCAACTGAGCCATATGAACGCTCGCTTGGGCGTGTCCGCTCAAGCTGCAATAGGACCTCGCGATTGTTTTCTTGACATACCCACAGGGGCCGAACTGGCTGTGAGCCAGCAGCTCCCAGATGTCCACCAGGGTTCCGGTGTCCTGCATCCTGTGGCTTAGATGTCACCTGCTAACAAGAACCCGCCTCTGCTGCTTGTGGCTCACTTGCCATTCCTAGCTTCCGAGGTCGAGCACGTTGAAGGTTCCTTGCTGTTTGGCTTGTATCTCCGGCAAGTTTCACCAGCTTGCGTGTGCTGTCTCAGGCCGAGTTATTCATTTAAATTAGACGCCGCAGAGCTCCAATTATCTATTCCTCTGGGGCTTACCTTCATGTGTTTCCCCGGGTTTGACAGAATGGCTGTTGCAAAAGCTCCGCGCTCTCCGTTTTAACTCTTCCCTTGCCTGTGGCCAATTTGACACCTATTAACAAACCCAAATCTGTGGGGGGATTTAACAGGATTAAGAACAATGTGTCAGTGATGAGACTAGCAGGTCTGTACCCTTCCCACAAGGCAGAGGTGTCTGGCCTTCCCTGACCCGTAATGAGGCTACATTCTACACGATGCTGCTCAGAAGTGCTTTGCATCAGATGTTCTAGTTCTGCTTTTATTTGTAGCCTCATTTGGGCGGCTTGCCTTGTGGGTCCGGTTCTTCCCTCCATAATGAATGGACCCTTGCTTGAAGGTAATGGGAGATTTGCTGGAATAAGGACTGTAGGATTCAGGCCTGTACCCCTGCTTTTGCAAAGCTTTACACCTGAGCAGTCCCATTGATTTGAGTGGCTCTACCCATGTCTCTACCCATCAAAACCGCGTCTAGATTGGCCACGGATGCTTTTGTGCAAAAGCGCTTTTGCGCAAAAGCATCCGTGCCAATCTAGACGCTCTTTTCCGCAAATGCTTTTAACGGAAAACCTTTTCCGTTAAAAGCATTTGCGGAAAATCATGCCAGTCTAGACGCAGCCAAAATGTATTGGGCCAATTTATTGCTGCTTCAGTGTGGCTGGGCAGGAGGCCAAGATCTCCTTCCCCCTCCCAAAAGTTCTGAGGGGGGTGGGCTACCACAGTGCAGTGGGCTCCGTTCTCTGCATTGTGTTAGAACTGCTGGAAGCCTGCCATGCTCCAGCAGGATGGCTCTGAGAGGCGTGGGGCTACAGCATTGCATAGGGCTGCGTGTAGGGGGAACAACTGCTGTTGCTTGGTGTGCTGCACATAACCCCCTGGGATGCATCAAGCTTGGTGCAGACCATCATAATTCCTCTCCACACCACACCGTACCTCCTCCCCTCTCCATTGCAGCTCAGTCTAGAGACGCAGTCCGAGCCATCGTTGTTATAATCTGCCTGCTGTTGCTTACAGCATATTTCCTCCCAGAACTTGCAGTTCAGCATGTCCTCTTGGCAGACCTGCTCATGCGTCTTCATACAACTCAGAGAATCATAGAACCGTAGGGCTGGTAGAGACCTCTGGAGGCCATTGAGTCGAACCCTCAGCCCAAAGCAGGACCAACCCCAACTCAATCACCCTAGTCAGGACTTGTCAAGCCGGGACTCTAAAAAACCCCTAGGGATGGAGATTCCGCCACCTCCCTAGGGAACCCATTCCACTGCAAGTCCTTAAAAGTCTCTCAGGATTTTGATCAGGTAGCTGACCATGTCCTATTTCAAGGGTTATTTCGCAACAATAGTTGCTGTGAGTACTAAAACCTCACAGCGCCCGCACCCCCCGCCCCCCAAAAAAACCCCACACCCATCTTTGCAGGCCCTTAACCCAGCAGCAAATGCACCAGCCTCCGTTAGAGGGCGGGGCAGCTTCTTTTTAAAAGAGCTATAGGAGAAATGGGCCTCAAACTTAGAATTTTTTACACGACCTTCCCGCTCTTGAGCCCAGTTGGTTCTGAGACAAGGGAGCTTGACTTATAGCATCCCTGGCCGCCGCTTTCGTTTTAGTTGCGTGACACCAGAATGCTGCCACCTTGCCCGTCTGCATCTAAGATGCGGCTGGGTGCGATGAAGTCAGGTGTGGCACAGCACCACTTTGTGGAGGCCTCAGGTATCTAACAGGAAGTGCAGAGGCCAGAGGAAGTCGGCTAGAGCAGTCGTTCGCAACCACAGGTTCCGCGGCCACCTGGGGGGCTTCTGAGCAGGTTTAAGGGGGGGCGCCACACAGGGCCAGCAATACATTTGTTGGGGCCCAGGGGCGGATGGCTGTAGTCCCACCACAGAGGGCTGAAGCCCTAGGCCCCGAGTCCTGCCACCCAGGTCGGAAGTGGAAGCCTGAACAGTTTAGCTTTGAGGGGGGTTCCCCTGTGCCCGGGACCCCCCTGTGGCCTGAGCCCAGGCAGTTCCCCTGCCTGCTACCCCCTAATGCTGGCCTTGGTGTTTAAATGCAGAAAATCAGTTCCCATAAGTGGGGTGGAGAGTTTTTATAGCATGTTAGGGGGGGCCTCTGAGAGAAAAAGGCTGAGAACACCTGGGCTAGAGGAGACCAGGGAGGCAGCATTGGACGATGTCTGATTAAGATACCCAGGCATGATCTGCCTTACAGACCTAAGGGGTACAACCATGTTGTTCAGGGGTGCAGATCATCCACACCCCGAGCAATATAGTTATAGCAACACTCCCCTTCCCCGTAGTTAGCACTAAGTCGACAGGAGCGCTTCTCCCCTTGCCACAGCTACCGCCTCTTGCGCAGGCTGAGACTGAGGAGAGAAGCTCTCATGCCAGCGCAGGAGTGTCTCCACGGTGGCGCGGCAGCAGCCCAGCCAGCGCGGCAGCGTTTTAAGTGTAGACCTGTCCCAATCTGATTCTATCCGCATCGTGGATTACAAGCGTATCACTGAAAGCCGAGGCGCCCCGTTTCCTTGAGAATGCTACACAAGGCATCCGGCATCTTGCACCCCCCTTGGCCCCCCTCCTTGCCAATCTGCCCCGCTCGCTCAAAACCAGCTTTGTATGTTTTAAACAAGAACCGCTATTGTGTGACATCAAAAGGGATTTAAAATCATTGAGTTACTCCACTTTCGTGCTCTGAGGCTCACTGCGTCAGAGCCATCTGGGGGGTGAGCACGACATTCCGAGAAGGGGTGGGAAGCAGCTGCACAAAGATCTGGAAGTTGCGGACTGGGGTGCACATTTGGTATTGTTTAGTGAATAACAATGCAAACCACACAGGAAAAAAAATATGAGAATGAAGGAAGGGGGATACTAGATTCTTTGCCTGGGCAGTAACTTAGTGGAAGAGCTAATAGAAAGCGTGTGTGAGAATTTCTCTCTCTCTTCCCTTGGAATCATGGATCTCTTCCCATAGTTCTGCTCTTCCTGGGCTATTCGGCGGTACAGGGGTACAATATCTGTGAACTGAAGAGAACAGGCCTTCACCCATTAAACTTGCTATGTCTATACTGCAGGAAGTTGTCAGCAGAGGCAATGAAAATGAAGCGCTCATTAGCATGTCTCATGCTCTCATTTGCATAGTCTCTTCCGCAATATGGATCCAAACAGATTTTTGTGCAAAAATACCGCAGTGTAGACAAGGCAAAAAACCCTTTTGTGCAAGATCCTGTGTACCTGTTTTTTTGAGGAATAAGGGTTCTTGCGCAAAAGGGTTTTTTTGCACAAAATGGCCCCGTCTACACTGCGTTTTTTTGTGCAAAAACCTCTTCCACAAAATGGATTGGAAGAGACTATGCAAATGAGAGCGCAAGAAATGCTAATGAGTGCTTCATTTGCATTGCGTCTGCTGACAAATTCCTGCAGTGTAGATGTAGCCCAGGCTTGGATGAACAATTAAGGGCTACAATAAAATGCCAGTTTGAAATAGGTGTGTTATATGCTAGAGCAGTCATCTAAAGAGGCTCGCTACAGCCCAGCCATCAACTTTTGCACTATTTCTTTCCCCTCCTGCTGCCTCCGTCTCCTTCAGATCAGACGGACACCCTGGTTCACAGGCTGTGTCCATGGCAGCTGGCAGAGCTGTTTGATTCCCAACAGAGCTGCTGGACATCACGCTGGACGTTGAGGGGTAGGGCGCTTTTTGTTTTTCACTCACATGCATAGACGTGATTCGATTTTTTTGAGTGTGCACGTCCTTACTTTCTCACTGGTTAGCAACCGCCATGCCTGGATGGGCCCCTGTTTCAGGAAATCCAGTTTCATTACACTCGTCTGCACTGATTTTCCTCCTTCTCTCGCTGTGCTAGTGCTGAGATGCTCTGCTCTCGCTAACCAGCAGCACTGCCGTTGGACAGCCAGATGCCCTCAAAGACCTCGTCTCCTGTCCGAGTGAGAGCTTAACTCCTGCAAACCAGGTCTATGCTCAAATTCTACCCTGCTACATCCATATCTGAAGCAATGTCGTTAACTCACCTTAAACCCCGCTTTAGACCATGTCAGGTAAGGGTTAAGTATCGGGTAATTTGCTAATTGAATAGTCAAAGCAAAATGCACCGACTATTCGATTAGTCAATAGGATGCCTCCACCTTTGAAGTGTAGCAACAGCCCTAGAGCTATTGCTACACTTCAAAGGTGTAAGCGCCACATGGAGCCCGGGGTCAGTCCCCAGCTGATCCTGGGCTCCACGCTGTGCTGCCGCTTTGAAATGCCACGTGCAGCCTGGGGACACCCCAGCTGGCCCAAGGCTGCACGTGGCTTTTCAAAGCTGCAGTGCCACGTGGAGCCCCGGGCCAGCTGGAGCAAGTGTGTGTGTGTGTGTGTGTGTGTGTGTGTGTGTGTGTGTGAGCGACTAGTCGACTATTCTGTTGACTATCCGATAAGCAAATGCTTATTGATAGTTGATTAGTCCTTCACATCCCTAGTGTCAGGTTGATGGAAGAATTGACTTAGCTACCATTTCTTGGAGAGATGGATTAACTACTGTGAGGGGGCTTTTCCTGGGATAGCTTATGTTGGTTTCCTAAAGAAAATAAACTGTACTGAGAGAGGCCATATTACCGCGTATTAATATGTAGCAAGTTTAAAACAAAGAAAAGGAAGAATCTCTTCACCCAACACACAGTCAACCTGTGGAACTCCTTGCCAGAGGATGTTGGGAAGACCAGAACTTTAACAGTGTTTAAAAAAGAGCTAGATACATTCATAGAGGATAGATCAATCAATGGCTATTAGCCACGATGGATAGGGATGGTGTCCCTACCCTCTGTCAGAAGCTAGGAATAGGCGACGGGGGGGATCACTTGATGATTTCCTATTCTGTTCATTCCCTCTGGGGCACCTGGCATTGGCCACTGTCAGCAGAGAGGACACTGGGCTAGATGGACCTTTGGTCTGACCCAATATGGCTGTTCTTATGTTCTTATGCAACTACACCTGGGCTTTTAAATCACCCCCGTGCCTCCAACCCATAGCATTGGACTGGTGAAAGTTGCTGGTGTAGAGCTGGCCTGGGGCCCTGATCCAATGCCTGCTGCGTTGCTCGATGGTGGTGGTGGAGGGACTTGGGGGAAGGCGTGGAGCCACCTCCCGCGCTCACTGTCGGCATGAAGAAAAGTGACATGGCTTGGAGCTGGGGGCAGGTCTCTTCTCCAGGCTGAGTGGCATGGGGAGGAGTCTCATGGGAGAGTGGTGGTCATATGACCGATGCCCAGCGGTGACTGGTGCCTGCAGGGGATGGGTTGCAGAGAGGGAGCATTGGGGGGATCACCCCATTTAGCAATTAAGGTTTTGGTGGGGGCACAGGGAGTTGGTGCATCTCCTGGGTTACCTCTGCCCCCCTTGAGCCCCTCCCCAGCAGTTGCTGCTAAGAAGAACAGTTGGGACAGCATCTCTGTATCCCACTTCAAGGGCTGCTTGGTCCCCTGCCCAAAGTATGCAGGTTGCTAAAGCACCCTCCCTCCAGCTTCATTCCAGCCCAGATCTGTGACCCAGCCTGTATCTGCTTCCCATCCATTAATGCCTCTTGGCATCATACGTTAGGTTCAGGTCTTGGCAACACCCTTAAAAGCCTGGTCCGTCATTTGAAAACCTTTAGCTACTTGCAGAAATGATGCTTGAAATCCTTCCATTCAATCCCTCATCACTTCCCGGCTCTGGGACCATTTCCCCAGTGTTCTAAATATCTAGGAAATCTAGCCTGTAACTGCACCATTGTAGCACAAAGGACTAAGAAAGGGAGGGAAGGTGAGCGGCAGGGCCGTGGGGAAAAAAGAGGCCCACTGGTAACTAGGGTTGCCAGATGGTTTCAACAAAAATACGGGACACACTTGACATTACATCACAATCTACATTCCATCTGATTTAGAAATACCGGCCATTTCTATTTTCCCAGTTCTATTATCTCCATTTGTTTCCCGAACAGAAAGCTCAAATACTGAACTGTCCGGTTCAAAACCGGACACCTGGCAATCCTACTGGTAACTGAGGCTGCAATTTTGGTGCCTGACTCTGCCTATATTGGTTCTTTCCAGGCTGATTTTCCCTCCTTCCTGCTCTTCCACCTCTCCCCACCCTGGTCTGCCATTCAGGGCAGTCCTGCCAGCTGGGCTTCCCCCAGAATTCTTCTAGCTGCCTTGTAGCGAGAGAGAGAGAGAGAGAGAGAGAGAGAGGCAGAGGCAGAGGCAGAGGCATCCGGATCAATGATCCTCTGGCCTGTCCATCAAAAGCTCATTCTCAGGCTTGAGGCAGAGCCCCTGCCCTGCCGATCCACTGCCACCAGAGCCCCAGCTTGTTGTTAATGTGCAGTTGGGTGAACTCTGAGTCATTTTTCCCTCAGAGGGTTTTCTTGTCATCAGGGCTCCAATGTGAAGGCCTGCTGTGTGTGGCTATTACCAGCTGGCTCTCTCTATCTCCTCTAGGATATTCAAGAAGTGTCTGTCTCTCCGTGCCTCACTCGGGGTGGCTTCCTGCTCCACAAGGTATTCTGCACCTTAAACTGTGGCCGTGGGAAAGGAATTGGAAGGAAAATTAATCCAATTAAAACACCAGGCTATTGCCCTGAATGACACGGGGTCTCGGGCAGCGCTCAGAAACTCCCCTTGCTTGACCCAACCTGTGCCAGCAATTCCCATCTAACTTTGGGGGAAAGATCTACCCTTGAGTCCTTGAAGCCAAATTGGGCCTCTGTTACTAATGGGCTATCTCATTTCTCTTTTGGAGCCTGGGGTCTGCCCTTGCCTGGAATCTTTTGATTCCTGCATTCTGCCTGGGAGCCCTGAACGTTGGGCCGTTACTCTGCACATAAAGGGTTAAACAGCTGCGGAGTCACTGCCTGCTTCCTTTACTCAGTTCATACTGTCTTTTTCCCTCCACCATCAAACTGCAAAGAGAATTTTCTGTGCTCCAGCAGTGCTTAAGTTATACAATACTGGGAAAGAGATAAAAACCTAAAATCCAACCATTTTAGGTGAATATGACCCTTAGGGTTGCCAGGTGTCCGGTTTTTGTCCGGACTGTCCATTATTCGGGTCCCCTGTCCGGTTAAAAAAACAACAACAGAAAATACCGGACATGTGAAATTTCCTGTTTTCCCTCTGACAGAAGCCCAGCGGGAACAATTTTTCCCTGCTGCGTCTGGCGGGGGTGGGGTAGTGAGGAGTGCGGGGCCATTTAAAGGCGCAGCCCCCTTTCCCCCCCCCCCTTTTTTTTCTCAACAGAATTTTTTCCTGGTGTGTGGTTTTTTTTGGGGGGGGGGGTTCGGTATTTTTTTTTTTTTAAACCCTATGGCAACCCTAATGACCCTGGATTATGGTTGTATAGTGAATATTAGAAGCTTAACCCGTTACAAGGGGGTCACCTTTTGCTGGTGAAGATTGCATGACAGTGGAGGTGCTTGTCACAGCCATCGTCCCAGATCTTTCACAGCAGCCCTGTTATCCTGCATGACTTTGCCCCCGTTCAACTTTGTGCCCTCCAGGTTGCTTGCTGCCTTGCTCAATATCAACCTTGGAGAGTTTCTTCCTGTTTCGGTTGCTCGCGCTTATCCACTTCCTCAGAAACGCTTGCTGGCAGACCCACCTCCTTCCATCCCAGTGTCGTTTTTCAAATAGCAACCTCAATGTGGTATTTACACAGCCGGAAAAGTGACTGTGTAAAAGCAGCCCCTTGGCTCTGACTCATGGCCCTTTGCTTCATTTACAAAACTAAGGCCTAGTCGACATGTAAACGTTTGGTCAACGTTGCTGTGGTGACTACCACAGCTGTGCCAAACTAACTTGCAGTGTAGATGCGGGTAGGTTGCTGGAAGAATTCTTCCATTGACATAGCTACTGCTCTCCAAGGAGGTGGATTACCTCCAGCAACAGATAAACCCCTTTCATCACTGTAGGAAGTATCTACACCAGTGGTCTCCAACCTTTTTACACCCAAGATCACTTTTTAAATCTCAGAACAGGCGCAGATCTACCGCCCCGCCCCTTCCTTGAAGCCCCGCCCTCTCTATTCTCCTCCTGTCCATCACTTGCTATCCCCAGCCCTTACTTACACTCTGATAAACAGTTTATTTTTAAATTATGCGATACATAAAATTAAAATCAGGTGTTTATAGTTATGAAATAAATGGTCTGTTGTTTATTCATGCTATTTAAATCTAAAATGAAGCATTTATAATTATACATTTTGTGGGGACAGAGTTCTGCGGCTGGGGGCAGAGGAGAGGGAACAGGGTGCTGAGAGGACAGGGTTCTGCAGCAGGGGACAAAGTGCCAGTGGGGACAGAGTTCTGCAGCTGGGGACAGGGTGCCAGTGGGGACAGAGTTCGGGGAGTGGGGACGGGAATGGGGACAGAGTTCTGTGGCTGGGGCCAGGGGAGTGGGGACAGCGTTCTGTGGCTGGGAGTGGGGGCTGGGGAGTGGGGTGCCAGTGGAGGCGGAGAGTCCCCTGCATCTCCCTCCTCCCAGGATTCTCCCCCCCAGGGCAACCAGCCTGTGCCTGCCCCGGGGCCGACCCCACGCGGTGCAGGGAAGCCCCGAACGCGCCTGCCCCGGGCCGACGCCCCCCGTGCAGGGAAGCCCACGCACGCCTGCCTAGGGGGTCTTACCCCCCCCTGCGCAGGGAAGCCCCGCGCGCGCTTGTCCCGGCGCCAACCCCTCCGTGCAGGGAAGCCCCGCGCGCACGCCTGCCTCGGGGCCAACCCCCGCGCGTGCGCGCCCTCCTTGTGGTAAGTAGTGGGGCTTCTCGGGGGTAGGAGGGAAATGGGGGCCGGGCAGACAGGACGCCGCCTCGCGAGCGACTGGTCGAGGCCTCGCGATCGACCAGTAGCTCGCGATCGACCTGTTGGTGACCACGGATCTACACTATAGCGGTGAGTATCTGTGCTGCAGTAGCACCTGAATTGTAGATGTGGCCTAAGTGTTTACTCTCTGCAGCTGCTAGCCCGGAAGTCCCTCTGCTACCACCATGGTGGGGGATCTTGTAAAAACCTAGATAGGGGATTTCCAAGGACTTTGCTTCACCATACTTCCATAAAATAGCTGAGGGACACAATATCTAAAACTCAGGTAACTCACCACTGAAATGCAGCTAGCTCTGGATGGGAGGCAGTAGTTGACTCACAGTATACAGCAATGCGACCCAATTTAGGACACCTGACATTGTAGGAAGGCAGACAAAATGTCACCTAGCTGGAATTTGGCCAGGACACCAATGTTAGAACCTCAGCTCTTTCAGGGTGAAGGAGTCCTTGTTGACCACAGATAGGTGAGGACTTCCATTTATTTCAGATCCAAGGGACAGTATCCTGCCTCCTTGCCCTAGGAAAAGGGCTGGACTCCAGGTAGAGAGCCTTATACTCAGTTGTGAATGTCACTTCTTGCTGCTGCTAAGCATGTTAAAGGTCACCCATCCCGCTTGGGATCAGAGAAGGTGACCAGACCTGATGGTGATGTTAGTGAAAACAGAATGCACGCAGCTTTTATGGGCACCGAGTCATGTTTACAAGGCTGGCAGTTGGGGATCTAAGCTTACCAGCTGAGAAAACTGAGGCACATCTAGTGTGAAATCACTGGAGGCGACTAACTATGGAACCAGCCAATGTCATTAACAGCTTTTCTTGTTTCACCATGGCCCTTTTTGGATGCCCCATCAATGTGCTTCCTGTTTCTGATAGTCGACAAGGTAAGTCATGTAAAATTGTGGTAAAAGTTTGGGGTAGTATTCAGAGTTATTTGCATGGGGTTTTAAAAGCATGACGCTAGCACGGAGCGGGCCTGGGTTTTATCTACAGCGCTGGCTTAGACTCTGAATGTGACCTTGTGCACGTCTCTTTCGTGCCTGCGTGCCTCAGTTTTCCCCTCTGTAACAGGAGGAGAATATCTTCAATGGCTTTTGTAGGCATGTCCATCTCTTTGGTTGAAAAATGCAGTGTGTTGCAAGTACCAAACATGACTAATCTATGTGTTTCTTTAATCCTTGCATCCTTTAACGAGACACACGATTAGTTCTTGTAACCTCCTCCTTTTTAGGAGCATGACATTGGTCGGAGGCCAATAGCAGAGCTAGGCAACCAAAACAAACATTACCTAGGACTCATGTGGGAACATTACATTGCAGGGCTGTGTAAACGGGTAGGCGAATGAATCAGAACCACAGAGGTGGTTGTTTCTGTTCGGATCTCCAAGGAGTTGGTACCGGGGAGGCTCTAATTACAGCACAGTGATCCGGGAACACGCCTCCAAAAAATTGCAGAGCAGGTACACATCGATTGAGCTGCTGTCGGTGCTGAGCAGGTCTGGCTTAGAGGCAAACTTTTTTTCTCTTCTTATGCAGTATTACGCCAATCTTACTCTGCCTGTGCGGGTGGGGTGCGCACTTACTCGCCCCCCCAATACACACACACACACACTTAGCGCAGTGTTGCAATAGGGGCTGTGAGCAGGCATGTTGTGCTGGAGGAAGGAAGAGCAAAGATGGATGTAGACACCATGACAGCCATATGACTTGTGCTCCAAAATGGCCATATTTCCAGAGAATATCTTTCATCCACACCCTCGCCAAGAGCACGTGTCAGGCAAGAATGTTTCTATCCCCTCCAAAAGCCCTAGGCTGTCCCCTGCAGAGAAAAGACCAGTGCAGGCAGGGTCTCTTCTGATCATAGTCTTCCATACCATCTCAATGTGCTTTTGCCTCAGGTTCCTTGTGCAAGGTCTCTGTGTCTAGTAGAACCTGTGTTCCTTTTGGGTATGTCTAGACTGCATCCCTCTGTCGGCAGAGGGATGCAGATTAGGCAGGTCGACATTGCAAATGAGGCAGGGATTTAAATATCCCATGCCTAATTTGCATAAAAATGGCCGCCACGTTTTGCCAACTCAGCACTTTGTCGGCAAAAGCGGCAGTCTAGAGGGGGATCTGTCAAGAAAGCCTTTTTCGACAGATCCCTTATGCCTCCTGCAAGGAGGTTTACAAGATCTGTCGAAAAAGGCTTTCTTTCTCGACAGATCCCCCTCTAGACTACTGCTTTTTGCCAACAAAGTGCTGAGTCAGCAAAATGCGGCGGCCATTTTTATGCAAATTAGGCACGGGATATTTAAATCCCTGCCTCATTTGTAATGTCGATTCTGCCTAATCTGCATCCCTCTGCCGACAGAGGGATGCAGTCTAGACATACCCTTAGTGTCTACATCATTTATAATATATACCCAGGAACCTACCCCTACAACAGACCCCGTTGTCAATTCTATCACATATCTATACAAGTGACACCATCACAGGACCGACCCACATAAGCCACAACATCAGGGGCTCATAAAACTGCACCCCCTGTAATGTGATCTATGCCATCAAGTGCCAGCAATGCCCCTCTGCCGTGTATATTGGCCAAACCATACAGTCTCTATGACAAAGGATGAATGGACACAAATCAGACATGAGGAATGGTAACACACGTACACCTGTAGAGGAACATTTTAACCTCTCTGGACATTCAATAATGGATTTAAAAGTAGCCATCCTTCAAAGGAATTTTATCACCCAATTACAGAGGAAGACAACTGAACTGGAACTCATTTATAAATTTGACACTATCAACTTGGACTTGAATAAAGATATTAACTGGTTAATGTACTACAAAGGCAATTTCCTCTACCTTTGATATTCACATTTCTACATCAAATGCTATGAATGGGACACATCCAGCCTGCTTCATTAGCACAGGTCCTGCAATTGACAGGTAACTGCTTTTGTTCTTATATTTACCCTGGATTCTGTTATTTCCACTACAACTCATCTGATGAAGTGGGTTTTACTCACGAAAGCTAACATATTTGTGAGTCTCTAAGGTGCCACAGGACTGTTTGTTATCCTTTTAAAAAGCATCTTTGTGAGAAGCTGGCACCGTTTCTCCTAGATTGGATGTGTAATAAAGAGAAGCTGCACCCTCATTTGCTTGGTAAAGCTGGTGCTCTAGAACATGAAGTACTAATTCTACTCTCCTCTGTCGTGGTGAGTGGAGAAATGGCACAATGGACTCCACTCACTCTTTGCTCAGTTAATGGACCAGACATAATGGCCTGCTCTTCTGGGTGTTCTAAAATACCTTTGACCCTAAAGCTTCCTTCAGAATTGCATGCTGAGCTTGGTGGCCCTGTTAGCCTTGAGATCCATCTTGTGGGCATTCTAGGGGCATCTGGGAATTTCAAGTCTGATCAGTCTCCAGTTTTTGCGTTATGTCCATGCAAAAGTTTCAATGATATCCAGCCAACTCTAACTACGGCAGCGATGGGCAACCTAGACTAGCGAGTGAGCTGCATGAGTGGTCCGCCTTCATCCCAGTGGGCTGCACGATTGTCACACTCAAGATGATCTCCTGGGATAGGCTAGTTTTGCTGACTGTGCTTGTGAACCTAGAATTTGCAGGGGGTGCCGATTGAACCGGAGCAGCGCTTTGATTGGATGCAGAGGGAGCACATTCCTCTCAGTCAGGGTACGTTTTTTTCCAAAAAAAATTTCGGAAAGCAGATGCGTTTTTTCGGCATCCCTGTAAACCTCGTTTTACGAGGAAGAAGGGATGTTCTGAAAGGCTTTTTTTTCCTGACAGTTGGCCCAGTGTAGACGGGCCAATTGTCGGAAAAGCCTCTTTCAGAAGAAAAGTAGAAAAAGATACGCAAACTGAGGTTTGCAATTTGCGTATGTTTTTCTGATAGATCTTTGTAGTCTAGACACAGCCTCAGTGTTATGTGCAATCAGCACTCATCTCACTTCACACGTGTTACGTGTGTGTCACTTTAGTAAAACTGGTAGGTAAAAAAACGACATGGACAGAAACCAGCAGAATCTGGCAACCTTGCACATGGGCAACAGTAAACAAAACATCTTGCGATCTACACACAGAACCCTGTGGCCGCATGTAGCCCCTGGTGCCGCAGGTTGCTCACCACTGAACTACAGTCTAATTCAAGGATTTACTGTACTTGGTAACACTTACGCACAGTTATTCTGGGCTGCCAGAACCTGCTAATCAAGCAAGATGATGCTAAAAAACAAGGAGCAAACAGTGGGTTGTTTTTAGCTTTGAAATAAAGCTGATCTTATTCGATCCCCTCCATGTTTGCAGAGGAAGAACTAAGGTGTGGTCCCGCCAGCCCCCTTGCTGCAAAGTTTGGCCTTCATCAAATAACATGTTCATACATGAATGTTTTTTGTGGTAGGAAAAAATAGCAGGCTCCAGCCAGCCGCTGTTCCCAAGGAGGGGCTGTTCGAGGGCACACGGTATGCTAATTAAAGTGATGCATTTGTAGCTATGAGCACAGTGGGAGCTTAAAAGCAATGCACGAGGTGTTTGATTTTTCAAACATGTTGTAGAACTGGATACACCAAGCAGTCATCCTGTTTTGCTTTGGAAGGGTTGATAACGCAGAAAAAGTGAGCCCTGTGGTCTCTGAGTTACTCATTAGTCTTCCAGAGTGTGACATTTCAGACAGCTCTGAAGGGCTTTGTCCCAGTTGGATCTATTTAAAGCTGGGGAGGCGATATGTTTATCCAGACATAGAGAGCAAAACATACACTTTCGGTCTGGGGCAACTTTTTTTAGGTGAAGGAAAAGGACAAAGAAAGAAAGAACAAATATAACTCCCTAAGAGAGAGCCTAATATGTCTGAGTCTGAAAAATCCTCCGTCTTGAAAATGTATCAGGAGTCAGCCCTGCAGGAGACAAGATGAGAAACCTTCTGGCAAGGGAGCAGTAGACAGAGTTATACTGTGACTGTCTACACTGTCTTGGGAGGTAGCATGGTGCAGGGGATGGGGCACTGGTCTGGAAGTCAGGAGAACTGGCATGGTTTCTTTCTCTGCCACTGAACTGCTGTGTGATCTTGAACATGTCACTTAACCTCCACGTGCCTCTGTTCTCACTGCCCCAGGTTGTTTATCTTGGGCTGTATTATTATGGGTTTGTATAGGATCTCGTGCAACAGGGCCTTGACCTTGGTCCATAAAACCTCATAAGGGTTTTCAGGAACTAAAGTGTTACTACAGTTACTAGAACATCTGTGGCCCTGGAGGAACTTAGCAAAATCATCAATGGCTGTGTCTAGACTGCATCCCTCTGTCGATGGAGGGATATAGATTAGGCACGTCGAACTTGCTAATGAAGCAGGGATTTAAATATCCTGCGCTTCATTAGCATAAACATGGCCGCTGCTTTTTTTTGAAACAGAGCTTTTTCGAAAAAAACAGCAGTCTAGATGCGGATCTGTCAAAAATAAACCCTTTTTCGACAGATCCTGCAAACCTCATTTTTTGAGGAATACAGGATCTGTCGAAAAAGGGTTTATTTTCGACAGATCCGCATCTAGACTGCTGTTTTTTTTCGAAAAAGCTCTGTTTTGAAAAAAAGCAGCGGCCGTGTTTATGCTAATGAAGTGTGGGATATTTAAATCCCTGCTTCATTAGCAAGTTTGACGTGCTTGATTTGCATCCCTCTGTCGACAGAGGGATGCAGTCTAGACGTAGCCAATATAATGGCACTACAGAGATCCCCAGACCGTGGCTACTACAATCAAATACATTTGGTGATATTTTGCAGCAGTGCATCATGACTTTGTATTGCAGCCTGGCAATCCAGTGCTATGGCATAGTTAACTCAGGTTAGGTCTACACTACACCTGGAAGGTCGGGTTAAGGAACACAGCTCCAGCTACGTAAAATAAGTAGCTTGAGTCAGCTTACCTTAAGCCAGGCTTGGTTCCATTTTCAGAGGGAGGCTGATGGGAGATGAGCCTTCCTCAGCATTTGATTTAGCGGGTCTTAACTAGACCTGCTAAATCGAATGCCAGAAGATTGATCTCTGGAGCAGCAAGTGAAGATGTGGCCTCAGAGGAAAATGTTTTAAAAGTGGCATCTTTAAGAGACTATTAGTTTGGGGATATCAGTCTCCTTTCTTGCAGACTCTGAAAGATCCAGCCCCTCTCTGCCAGAGATGCCATTTTTCCTCTAGTTGGGAAAGTTCCTAGGTTTTTACCTCTGCGCTCTGTGTGCTAGAGAGGGGAGGTCTCCTGCTTTCCCTGGGAAAGTCAATACTTGGACTCCTGGTTGCAGTGCCCAATGAGCTGTAGCAGCACCCTGCTCCCAGGAATAACTTTTATGTAGCTTTGTCAAAAGATCAGTACTTAGGATTGGACAGATGACATGACTTTGCAAAAGACGTCTTTAAAAAGCAAGAAGATGGATATTGGGCAATCCAATGGAAGCTGAGATGGGGCTGAGCCATATTCCCCTCAAAGTATACGGGAGTTAGGATCCACATCCAAACACAAATTTACCTGAGGATGGGTCCAAGCTAGAATTCTGGATCTAAATCCCCTCCAGGCTGGATACGATGAGATTTGCACCAGGGCGTTGTGTCCCAAGGCCATGATGCACTGAATCTGAATGAGAACACTGGCTCCAAATACCCTCCCACTTGAAGTCAGTTTGGATCCAAACTTTGCCCATGGAGAGGGAATGAGGGGGAAAGGAAGGATGTTGCAATGGTTATGGCATTTGCCTAGGGTTTAAGCATTAGTCCCATTAGACTCAAGGGAGAGGGGGATAAAAGTCCCTGACCAGATGGACTCAGGGTCTTTTTATTCTGTCTGGACTCAGAAGAGCAAAGATTCCTAAGCATAATCAAGAGATCCCCATGGTGCTTAGCACAGGACAGCCCTAAAGGTCATGCAGTGCTGCTTATTACAGAAGCATGTATTACCTTGTTAAATGGAAGACTACGACTCATGGGTGTGTAAGTTTCCTGTTTTAATCTTGTAAAGAACACTCTCATTTCTTTTCTTAGTTAATAACATTTTAGTTAGTTTATTGCAGGATTGGCTCCAAGTCTTGTCTTTGGTTTGAGATCTGAGTACAGCTGACCTGGGATAACTGCCTGGTCAGTTGGGACTGGGAGTAACCTGAATATTAGGGTGATGTTTTGTTTTGTTTTGGTGTAAGGGCCCATCTATTACATAGTCCAGCTTGCCTGGGTGGCGAGAGACTGGAATGCCCCAGGGGACTGGAATGCTGGTCAGACTGTTTAGTGCTTGAGGATTTCACGCTTGTCACTGGGTTGGCATAATCTAATTATAGAACATACCACCAGGTTGGGGTGTCTGCCCTGCTTTTTGACAATTTGCCTTAGGTTCGGCACTCATGATCCTGAGCCACGCCAGACAGCATGAGAGCTATTACTAGTATTGATTATTAGCTTTGTTTATTTTGCCAAAAGAGTTGTAATGAGGCACTAGTTAAGAAGAAGGCTGTCAAATGATGTGTTTTTCCCTGCGATTAACACAGGGAAAGATTAATGTGTTAATTTTTTTAACACGTCAATCGCAGGCGTTAAGGCTGCGCTGCCCCTTTGAAGTGCCACTCCGGTACTTCAAAGGGGCAGCGCATTAGGAGCCTGGGATCTGCTGGAGTCCCCAGCTGACCTTGGGCTCCGTGCAGCGCTGCCCCTTTGAAGTGCCAGTCCAGCGCTTCAAAGGGGCAGTGCAACATGGAGCCGGGGATCAGCTGGGCACTCCAGCTGATCCCTGGCTCTGCCTTGAGCTACCCCTTTGAAGTGCCGCTGGACCGGCGCTTCAAAGGGGCAGCGCTGCACGGAGCTCAGGGTCAGCTTGGGACTCTGGGGACTCCAGCTGACCCCGAGCTCCCGCGGTGCTGCCTGTTGGAAATGCCGGGGCGGCATTTCCAAGGTGCAGTGATGTACAGAGCCAGGGTCAGCTGGGGACTCTGGCACATTGAGCCAAAAGACACCCACATGCATGCCATGGAGTCTCACCTTGAGTGCTACACCAAGGATGGGTGTAAGGTGTTGCACTGAAACATAAAACAGTCCAGCTGAAGTTCATAAATTGCCTGGTAAAGAGACGACTCCTACCTGCTGATAATGGGGGGCACAATTGAAAGGTTTGACCACCCCTGGAACAGCTCGAGTCATGTCCGCCCCTCCCCCCCCATCAGTCCTTCCCTACCCTCAGTTTCCCCTGCCTGCAGCTCCCAGTGTTTGCTCTTAGAATCATACAATACTAGGACTGGAAGGGATCTCAAGAGGTCACTGAGTCCAGTCCCCTGCCCTCATGGGGGCAAAGGGGGGGGGCAAAGGGAGCAGTTGCCCCAGGGCCTGGCAATTAAAAAGGGCCCAGGGCTCCCGGCCACTGCTACTGCAGGAGTGGTGAGGGCCGGACCCCAGGCCCTTTAAATCTCCACTGGAGCTTCACACTGCATGCTCCAGGTTTCTCTGTGGGCTGAAGGGGGTGCGGCATGCTCTGGGTGGTGCTGAGGCCTGGCTGCCCCCACACTGCCTCTTCTGCCTGAGGCCCCACCCCTTCTGGGAGCATAGAGCCTGCCCCCCCTACACTTTGCCCCCGGGGGGCCAGCAAGTCTGTTGCCCCACCGCTCAACTCCAACCTTCATAATGCCCTGGTGAGACAGGGTAGGTATTATTATCAACTCTGTTTTAACCACAGATTAACTGAGGACCACAAAACTTGCCCTAGGCCATGCAGTAAATTAGTATCAGAGCAGGAAGTGGGACCCCAGAGTCCAGATACAACCATTAGGCCACATCCCTTCCATTCCAGACTGTCACTAGCTCCTCCCAAGGGTGGGTCTCAAAGCATTTTACAAAGGAGGGCAGCAGCCCTGCCATTTTACAGATGGGGAAACTGAGGCACAGAGCCGGGCTGTGACTTGCGGCGGTCACCCAGCAACCCAGGTCTCCTGGGTCCCAGCCCTGTGCTCTCCCCACTGTTCCTGAACATATATCCAGTTCTCCTCTAGCTGCAGTCAGTGGGAATCTTTCCACTGAGTACAATGGACATTGGAGCAAGTCTTAGATTTCCAAATAATCCGGTGGCTGGAGTGCTGCAGGGAGGTGTTGAGGGTGAAGGACATTATTATCTGTTGGCAACTTATAACTGATGTAAAGCTGACTTGTCATCGGCTTAGGTTCTGTAAATTCCCCTTATGGTTTCCCCTTGCTGAATGAATACATGGTGTGTGTGGGAAACGAACATGCAGTGGGTGATGAACTTTTGCTCACCTGAACTTAAGTGCACATGGCCCCCTGCACAGAGTGCACATGGCCCAGAGAGGACAGTGAGGAAGGCCTATGGTCCCAGAAGCTGCACGTGGCCTGTAGCGTCATCAATCCAACAAAGAGAGAGAGAACCCAAAAGGGAATCACCAAGCGGGACCTCCTGAGGGTGCCCTCTGCTCGGATCGCCTGGCCAGCGAACCGGTTTCGGGGTCATCGCGGGAAGATACCAACAGCATGAACCTCAGCATGAACTCCTGGTTCCTGGCGCTCAGCCTGTATTTTGTCGGATTGTAAGTGTTATTGCGGATAGTGAGAGTGAGTCTCCCCTTTCTGCTCCTTCCAGCATAGGTTAAAGCAATTAAAGCCATTTGCACTCATTACCTCATGGTCCCAATCCTTGTTAGGCCAAGATTAGTTGCACGCTTGCATTAGGAGGCATGCTGAGCACTATTCTCTCAGCTGGCAGGAGAAGCACTTAATCCCAGGAGTCTGCGTTCTACACGGGCTTGGGGATTTGTAAGTTATTCAGCTTCAGGTTTCTCACCAGCGAGCTTTGGGAACTCTTGATTCAGAATATGACTAACCACTTGCTAATTTGCTGCAAATTAGCGCCTGCACCTCATTTATGCTGGACTCACTCCGCAAACAGACGGTTTTTGTTTCCCTAATGGTCCCTGGACGGAATAACCCTAATTGGTAGATCTCTCTGTGTTGTCCAAAGTGGCTATGCGTCTGGGTAGCAGAATAACAAGCAACAAGACTGTTAACCATTCAGGACACCTAAAAAGGGACAGTATTTTCTTTCTCCAGGCTTGAAATTTCCATAAGGAAAACAGTCAACTCCAAAAAGGGCTGCCCATAGGAAGGCACAAAATAAACTTTCTCTGGGGGTGCATTTCATAAAGAGGCTATTTTTATGTGATGCCGCATGGGATCCTGGGTAACACACTGCACTGGGGAGTCAGGAGAGCTCTTCTGTTCCTGTCTCTGCCACTGATTTGCTGTGTGTCCTGGGCAAAGTCCCTTTCCCTGTCTGTGTCTCAAGAACATCTAATGATGTGTTTGTACAGCCTGTTGCACACCGTGGCCTATGACAAGTGCTCCTGGGCAATGGTAATAACAACGGGGGAGGTGACACAAAGGTCATGAGGAATAAGTCATGGGGATCTACAGCTAGCAGAAATCTGTAGGAAATAGAAATCTACAACCCTAAATTCTTGGGAGGAGAGTGCCAAAAAACCACTCCGCTGCGCGGCACCTCCCATCTAAGGATCTCAGTGGGCTTTCCCAATACTAATCTATTAAGCCTTGCAATGCCCCTGGGGAGTAGATGCTGACAGGCCGTCCTTCTCCATTCTGAGTAACAGATGCAAGCAGCATAAGGAGAGGCATCTATAAATGGACACTCTGGTATGTTAAGGGCCGTGTGAGGCAGACTGCTGCAAATAATAATAATAATGAGCCGAGCTTTCTGTTGCTCCTCTTGCATCCTCTATATGTTCTTACATAGGAGATAAAAAGCCCACCATACAGCAACTCATTAGGTTTTGTGCCGCCTCAGTGGTTCAGAGTATAATGAGTTACAGTGGCAAAGGGAGATTTTGCAGAGCCAGGAGAAAGGAAGTTGATCTCTTGGCATTCAGGGGCCAACAAAGGTATAAAACTGCTGGTGAGAAATAACGGCAGGAACTGCCCTCTGTGAAGTGCCCGACCACTGCAACACCGATCAGAGGGGGGGTCGTGGTTGGTGCTGGAAATATGCGAAAGCACAAATTTTAATTTCAGAAGATGCCTTGTGGTCTAAAGACAGTAAAACAGCTGTTGCAACAGAAAATGCCGCCTCTTTGTGGGCAGTGCAGCAGATTGGGATATCCTGCAAAATTTTGCATCTAAGCTTTCAGTGCCTGACTGCTCCATGGCAGAGGAGGAGACTTTTTAGTGAGGAGGGGCAAGGTGAGCTATTTCTGACCAATAAAAATATGGCTATTGTTTACTGGCTGAATGGCCAACACCTAGCTCAATTTGGATCTGATTTGGCTGAGACTTCTGGCTGCTACCGCAGTATCCATGTTAAAGAATATCATTTGCATTTGTTTTCTTCAAAGTACGTGACAGACATTAATCCTGGCAACATGCCAGTGAACATTATCCCCATTTGACAGATGGCAAAACTGAGATACTAAGATTAGGGGATGGATCTGAAGCCCATCAAGCTCAATGGAATCCTCTAGCTTTGGATCAGGTTCTAGATGACTTGGCAAAGGGAGAAAGGGGATCAGTAAGGGGCCGTGATTAGGACTGGAGACATCTTGGCTCGTGTGCTCAGCCTGTAAGAGTCTACCTAGAACAAGTCCAAAGCATCCTCTGAGAGCGGGACATGACTCAACGGGCATCCTGGTTTGGGACAGCAGTTAAAGCGGAAGGCACCAAAGTCCCACAAGAAATGCTCTCTCTCTTTGCAGTAGACCTTGCTGGATTTGTGAGGAGCCAGGAATCTCCTGAGAGAATGTGAGTGTCTCACATTTCCAGCCTAAGGGTGCATCTGGACAGTATCTTTATGTCAGAATAAGCTCTGAGTAGTTTATTCCGAGTCTAAGTCGAAAGAGCCTATTTTGAAATTTGGTGCTGTGTACAGGGTGCCAAATTTCAAAATAAGGCACTGTTCCAACAAATCCCTTAGCTCTCGTGGAACGACGGTTACGGGGACGTCAGAATAGCATGCCTGCTATTTCGGGAAACGGCGCTTTTAAAGATGTGGCGTTGTTATTTCGGGATACTTCTGGTATCCCAAAAGAGCAACGCAGTCTAGACGTACCCTAATTTTCAGACCAAAGAGGTTCAAGGAAAGTTCAGCCGCTTTGGGGAAACATCTGGACTTCGGGAAACACTCACACTTCAGTGCTTCACTGGGGAATACGTGTATCCAATACTTGTATCACGGCGACATGGCCCAATTGGTGTCAGCCTCACAAGGTAAAGTAACAGTGCTGTGCACTACTGTGTGCAGGCACACCGATGGGGGTGGGCGAGGGGGGCAGTTGCCCTGGGGCCTGGTGATTCAAAAGGGCCCAGGTTGCACAGCTGTTACCACAAGAGTGGTGGCATCCGGAGCTCCGGGCCCTTTAAATCACTGCTGGAGCCCCAGGCAGAGTGGTCTGGGTGGCTCTCAGGGCTGGCTGTGGGGTGCGGGGAGAGGACAGCGTGGCACACTCCATGTGGCACTGAAGGCTGGCTTCCCCAGCCCTAAGCCTTCTCCCCAAGCCACACTCCTTCTGGGAGCATGGAAAGTCTGTCGCGCCCCACAATGTGTGCTGTGACCTTGCATTAATGTGGTAAGTCCTAGTCTGTGAACCACTCTCCTGCATGTTAAGATGGTCTGTACTGTTGCCGTGAAGCATATACACCCAGCTTACCACCATCCCTGGTAGCCGAGCAACTCCTATTCCTTCCCACTTGTGTTAGACCCCAGTACACACCCCTTTATATGAGTGTCTGAAAACCACTGAGATGAGTGGCAGGTGTGTTTTGAAGGGGCCAGTTATATCATTATCATAGCATTATAAGAAAAACAGAAAGTATGCTGCTCTTCCAGACACCAGGGCTGATATTAGAAAAAGCAGGCTCGTATGGTGCAAGCAGTAGGCTCTGTAGGTCTAGGTTAAATTCTTAGCTCAGAACTGGGCTCGCTATGGGATCTTGGCCAAGTCACTTTGTGCCTCAATTCCCCATCTTCTGCTTCTGTGTTTTCCTTCCCCTCACTCTTTATAAGATTGCTGTACCCGGATAGTGAGCTCTTCAGGATAGGCCCTGTTTCTTATTGTGTGCATGTACAGCACCTAGCAGAATGCCAACTGAGGCGTCTAAGTGCTACCATCATACAGATTATTATTATTATTATTATTATTAATCATTAATAATCTTACAACAGGGTAATGTCCTGCAGCGTAACAGAGAGCATTTACAACATTCCATACGAGATCCTCATCTCAGAAAGTGTGAAAATGTGGTAGCGGAGCGATCTCGTTGCCTGCATTCCTCTTTCTGCCTGAGATTGTATCTCATTTAGGATCTCTGATGTGATTGGCCATAGCTGCTGATCACACGGGCTGTCTAGAGCAACACTTGAACATTAGCAAGGAGCAGCACTATCTTGCTATGGATCAACTCTAGGGCATGTCTACACTAGGGGATAAGGTCGAATTAAGATACGCAATTTCAGCTACGTTAATTGCGTCACCAAAGTCGAAGTGCCTTAACTCGAATTTTGGCGCTGTAAACACTGCAGGAAGTCGAAGGGAGCACACACTTCTTTTGACTTCCCTTACTCCTTGTAGAAGCAGGACTACCGGCGTGGACCAGAGCGCCCCTCAATTTGAATTAGGAGCTTCAGGGGGTAGCCGAGTTAGTCTGTTACAGAAAAAAACCAGCAAGCAAATGGTCTGGTAGCACTTTATAGACTAACAAAACATGTTGATGGTATCATGAGCTTTCGTGGGCACAGCCCACTTCTTCAGATGACCGGAGTTAGGACTAGAGGATAAGAAAACTCACTGACTTTGATCTTTATCTAGTCAGGTTTAGCACCCTTTCTCCTGACACTTCATGTATAGAGGTAGGGGGGTGGGTGACAGAACATCTTTCTCTTCCCGCTCCCCCCCCCTTTCCCTTCTCCTATTTATTTCGAGTTTTCTTATACTCTAGTCATAACTCCGGTCATCTGAAGAAGTGGGCTGTGCCCACAAAAGCTCACGATACCATCGACATGTTTTGTTAGTCTATAAAGTGCTACCAGACCATTTGCTTGCTGGTTTTTTTTTTCAATTTGAATTAGTGTGTCTTCACTAGACCTGCTAATTCGAACCCTGGAAGATCGACAGCGGCTGGTGAGATGCCATTGCTTAGCTCTTGATTGGGTCATTTACATGAGTTCTCTCCCCCAGCACAGAGGCGCCACACCCTGAGGGGAGGCACAGCCCCCTGCTGGCCCAGAAGGGAGCTGCTGTGGCGGCTCTGTGCTGGGGCCGGCACTCTGCATGTCTGCCCTGAGCCCCTGTCCTTGAGCCTGCCCTGAGCCCTCTTCCAACACTCGCTCAGTTCTGTCAGTTTGGAGGACTGTACTTGATTTGGTGATTCTCTCTCTTTCCTGTTTGGTTTCCTGAGAAGCAATCCCCTTCCAGGCATGTCCCATTTGCCTGGCACAGCCAAACCCTCACCTTGCTGTAAGTTATGATGAGAAGCTGTAAACCGAATTTGGTGGTCCTAGCTCTTACCGTTTAGGAGGAGTGGACTTGCCTAGTATTGGTGCTGTTCCCCTTCTGGGCAGCAGGGAGGAACACCCCCATATTCTACAGCAGTTAGCATTCTTGTTTTGTGCTTTCTGGGGCCGCGGTTAAGACCAGCTCCCGCAACTACTGAGGAGACCATGACGAGAGAGAGAGAGAGAGAGAGAGAACCGTTTGATGGTGAGTCGCCGCCTCTGCCCTTTCTGCTGCCAGGAAGCTTGAGGGTGAGTTCCCAAGACAGCCCTAGATTGCAGAGCTCAGAAAGTGCAGGGCTGCAAGCACTGAGTGGCGTTGCTGCTATCTGAAGCCAGGCTGTGCAGCAGATATGGGGTTGTCAGCCATTAAAACACAAATTGGAGTGAAAGCAGGCTGGGTCCACCCTTGTGATATGAATACGAAGTGTTGGTATGTGCTACAGTAACACACGCAAGTCCAACGAGGAACATAAGAACGGCCCTACTGGGTCAGACTGAAGGGCCATAGAATCCCAGGGCTGGAAGAGACCTCAGGAGGTCATCAAGTCCATTCTTTGCCCAAAGCAGGACTAACCCCAGCTAACTCATCCCAGCCAGGGCCTTGTCAAGCCGGGATTTAAAAACCTCTAGGGATGGAGATTCCACCCCCTTCCTAGGTAACCCACCACCTTCCTAGGGAAATAATCCATCTAGCCCAATATTCTGTCTTCTGACAGTGGACAAAGCCAGGTGCCTCAGAGGGAATGAACAGAACAGGCAATCATCATGTGATTCATCCCCTGTTGCCCATTCCCAGCTTCTGACAAACAGATGTTAGCACCATCCCTGTCCATCCTGGCTACTAGTCTAACCCAATCCTCCATGAATTTATCTAGTTCTTTTTTGAACCCTCTTATAGACTTGGCCTTCACAAGACTATAATAGGAAATAGGTAACTCACTAGAAGAGAATAGAGAGAAGCACTTAATGCTAGAAATAGATAAATAGCCACTTTGAGTAGCATTTCCTCCATTTCCACCTAAAATGGTGTGTTGTGTGTCAGTAGCATTTCCTGGCCCCAACCAGCCTCTGGTAGCTATAGAAACTTGAAACAAAGCTACCATACCAAAAATATTCTTGTCATGCATTTCCTTCTCCAGTGGTGTGTGGGCTTGCCTCCTGCACGCACCAGTGCCAGCCCAAGCAAGATAAGGATAAGAGCTGCAGAACCCCCCCCCCCCCCCACCTCCAACTAGGCCTTCTCCGTGGTTCTAATTTTTATATAATTTGCAGTAAGTAGCTTTATGTCTGAGCCATAAACCGGGAAAACCAGTAACAGAACCGATTAAATCAGCAAAGTGAGATCAGTGCTGCCCATGGCCCAGAGGTGTAGGAGACAGTTTTGTTCTGTGCGTGGCTATCCACATAAATTACTAATTGGAACAAATATCTGTGCTAAGATACTGTGAGGTGCACGTTTCACTAGCACCCAAGATAAACAGATGAATACTGAGCAGTAGGGAAGCTATTGCTGAGCCCAGAGAGATATAACTGGAGGAGGGTAGGGAATGACAATAATACGTTTGTAAGTGAAATCCTGTGGCTGTAGCCCTCAGTAGGGTTGCTAGGTGTCCGGTTTTGACCCGGACAGTCCAGTATTTGAGCTTTCTGTTTGGGAAACAAATTGAGAGAAGATAAATGTCCAGTATTTTTTAAATCCGATGTAATGTTGATTGTGATGTAATGTCAAGCGTGTCCAGTATTTTTGTTGAAACCATCTGGCAGCCCTCGTTCCTCAGTGCAAGAGGATGGACAAACTTATTATCAGATGGGTGCACGTCTGGTTAGCAAATGACACTCAGAGCAATGATCATTGGTTCATAATCAAGCTGGACGAGAATCTTGAGGGGGGTTCTGCAGGAATCTGTCCTGGGTCTGGTTCCCTTCAATATTTTCATAAACGGTTTGGATAATGTCCTGGAGAGGGGCTGGAGGAAGAACGGAGTCACGTGGGGGGGTCACATGGGGAAGTTATGTGGTCTTCCTTAGCTGGTGTCTTCCCCCCCCCACCCCATTCATACTGGGAAAAAATAATTTTACTTTCAATCCTGGGACTAAATATTTTTAGACCATCCCTGAAGGGTATAACACTGAGGGCTCACTGCCTGAGGCCCCGCCCCTTCCATCTGAGGCCCCGCCTCTTCCATCTGAGGCCCTGCCCCTTCCGGGGTGCCCCCCCCCACCTTGCCTCCCACTGCCTGCCTCAGTGCAGAGGAATGGACTAGATGTCTATCCAGGTCCCTTCCCTACGTTCCTCTGATTCTGTGTGGTCCAGGACACAAGGGATCCAATCTGTGACTCAGCATGGCTCCCCTCTGTCTCCTTCACCATGCAGGTTTGAGAATGGTCAGTGAGCATCAACATGCTGCCCCTGAAACCTCTCCCCTGACGTGGAAGGCTCATCTCTGGCAACGAGTGAGTGGTTGTTGCTCCAAGCACACTGTCTCCTTAGTTTCTTTGTGGAGACTATCAAGAAGGCTACTGATGGTGGCGGTGGTTTTGGTGATGTGGAATCCATACACTCGCTTCTTGTAGCCACTGAACTTGGCATATTTGGTTAGCAAAGTATCTGTCAACCCTCTAGGGCCCAGAGGCAGGACAAAGATGCAAACAGAAGGTACACGAGAGAATGGTCAGCCAGTGCCGAGTATATGATAGTGGAATTAACATTCTTGTGGGTGCTCAAAGATCTATTTGGTTTTAAGTAAGGGGCAGCAGATGAATTTGGTCACTCCGGAATCGGAGCTGGCTGAGAGAGCAATGAAAGGCAAAACGTCAATAACCCATCCCATGAGTTAGCCACGTTTCCTCTTTCAAACACTCATCCTGGATCTGAGCATCCTGTTTTGCTCCGAATGCGCTGTGAGAATTAACTCGTAAGTGAGTTAATCTGTCTCTTATTGCTCAGTGAGGAGACATGACAAAAGAGTGCTGGTGTAAGCTCCTAATGAATCTGACTCTCAGGTTGAATTGGTGGATTTAGATACTGCTTTCTTTGAGTAAGATACAGCCGTATCAGTGTGAACCATGAAAGGTTGCAACTCTCTTCAGGATCTAGTTAGACTCTTGGAGAGGATTAGAAGAATGCAAGGATGACAGGCAGCTAAAAGATGCCAATTAATTGTAAGCAAACAACATGTTTTGTTTTTTATTTCAAGGGGGAAGGCAATAGGCTTGTAATTTGTAAGAAGACAAAACACCAAGCGTACAGATTACTTTTCTCTTGATCTCCTCTGTAGATACATGATAAATTGTAGTGTCACTTTCACAGCACTCTGGTTAAGAGTCCCTTTTGGCTGCATTGTTTCACTCTGTCATTTTGAAGCAGCTACAGGCAGAAATTTGGCATGCCCCTGGATTTAACACAACAATATATTTTTCTCCTTGAAATTTGTTAAAGGTAACTGAGGTTGCAGCTATTTTGTTCGAACAACTGGAAGGAAAAATGGGTACTTGATGGCTTTGTAAAGAATAACACGCCATGACTATGATTAAGTTTATGAAGTCCATGAAGGACCTTGCTTTGGCAATCATTTCACATGGAAAGTGCTCAGATATACACTGATAGATGCCAGAACAAAACCCTAAGAGACTAGGTACTGGACCAGACCCTCGGTGGGTATACACAGGCATAGATCTCTAGAGGTCGATGGAGTTGTCCCCGTTTACACCATCTGAGGATCCAGACCACTAAACCTAAGTCCTTTTGACCACTATATGTGCTATATCAGGCCTAACGCCATTAAGTGCCAGTGATCCCTCTCTGCCATGTACATTGTCCAAACTGGACAGTCTCTATGACAAAGGATAAATGGACACAAGTCAGCATCAGAATTGGTAACCCACCTAAACTTGTAGAGGAACATTTTAATCTGCCTGGGCACTCAGTCATGGAATTACAAGTAGCCATTCTTCTACAAAGGAATTTCACCAGCCAATTACAGAGCAAAAGTGACATTAATCTGCAAATTTAACACTGTTTCCCTGGGCTTGAACAAAAATATTAACTGGATGACACATTATAAAGCCAGCCTCCCCTGCATTTAACACCTCTTTTTTATATGAAAAACTAAGTATGGGACACTTCTAGCCTACTTAATTAGCCTCATTAACACCGGTCCTACAATTGACAGGTACTTTTTTTTCTTCCTTCTTTTTCTGTTATAAATTCTGGGTCTCTGTTATTCCTCTCCAGCTCATCTGATGAAGTGGGTTTTACCCAGGAAAGCTCATGATACTATCTGTATTTGTTCGTCTCTAAGGTGCCACAGGACTACTCGTTTTTAAGGCCTAAATTATGCAGCCGGGCTCTCCAACGTGAGAGGCAGAGAATTATGTGGCAAGTTGTGTCCATTTCACCAAATTGTTTCGGTCAGAAAAAAAAATATTTTAAAAATACCACCCTGAAGAAATTGAAGCATTTCATTTTGACATTTTTGAAACACCATGTTTCAATCTTATGGTTCAAAAACCTCTGTGCTTCCCATTTTTTTTTTTCAGTTTCATAGGGGAAAAAAGCAAAAATGTGAAAAAAATGCTGAAAAGCTGAATGAAATGTTTCAATTGACCCCCAAAATGTGTCTATTTCTTGGAGAAGAGTTGTACTTTTTGTTTCACTAAAATTTTTGAAAAAAATATTTTTTGGTTAAACCTGGAACCACTGTTTCCCTCTTTCCTCCCCCCCAAGAATTGCCAGAGAACTGAGGAATCCGTTAGTCACGCAGCACTCTGGGATTAGCTTTGTCCTCCGACAAGCCTCTGTTCTCCCCAGTTCAGTGGTTCTGCTCTTCCAGCCCTCTGAGGGTGTGTGTAAAGTGCAGTCGGGTGGGAGTTGACATCCCGTGCTAGCTTTACCGGTGCTAGTAAAAATAGCAGGGAAGATATGGTGACCCGGGCTTCAGCATGGGCCAGCGATGTGAATAGGCACCCAGGCTCCTCAACACGCTCACACAACTCATGCTGTAGCTCATGCTTCTGCGAGGTTGGCTCTCGTTCTTGCTGCTGCTCTGAGTGGTGCAGGAGCTCCTTCTTGCTGCTTGTCTTTCAAAGAGCAGCAAGGTTATATAGGCCTGCTGAAGGGCGCAACGAGAGGCTTCAAAGTGGTGCACAGAGAGATGGCAAGCGAAGGGACCAGATGGTGTAGTGATGTAGGAAGGGTACGTTTACACGACAATACAAGGGTCGCGGCATGGCCGCAGCAGGCCTAGGTCAGGTGACTCAGACTGGGGCTGCGGGGGGCTATAAAATTGCAATGTGGACATTTGAATTTGGGCCGAAACCAGGGCTCTGAGACCCCATGATGGGGAAGGTCTCAGAGCCTGGCTCAAGCCCAGATGTCTACACTACAGTGTCTAGCCCTGTTTAATTGACTCGGGCTTGGGGGGGAGTGGGGGAGGGAGCGGACAGATTCGCCAGGCCCCTGGGCAAGGTGTGGGGAGGAGGGGGGTGCTCTGCACTCCTGGAAGGGGTGGGGCCGGGGCAACCAGCCCTCAGCACTGCCCAGAGCGTGCCATGCTGGCTCTTCCCCCTGCCCTCACAGCTGCCCGGAGCACTCCATGTGGTGCTCCAGCAGGAATTTAAAGGGTGTGGGACTCTGGTCACTGCTGCTCCTGTGGTAGTGGGGTTGGGAGTCGGGAGCCGGGGCCCTTTTGATATGCCAGGCCCCAAGGCGACTGCCCCCTTTTCCCCTCCTTACTGCCCACTGTTTGTGAGCCTCACTGCTGTGGGTGTTTTTATCACAGGGCAGATCTACCCAAAGGTGGCTGGGTCGTGCATTCTGGGGGGGGACTGGAGGGGAGAGGAAGAGTGTATAGTGACCAAGGCCTGGGCAAGAGAGAAAGGGTGACAGGGTATAGCAGGCGATTGGGTCTGGGGGTCTGCCAGCAAACAGCCGAAACAGCAGCAAAGCTGGTGAGCCGGTGAGGGGACCGCGAGCGGAGCGGTGGACATGACACGTGCGTGGCTCGCTTCCGAGGCTTGTTGTATGTCACTTGGCTCGAGGCAGTTGTAGTGCTGCAGGCAGCTGCTGCATAAATACATAGAATCTCTTGGGGGCCTTGTATGGCTCATCACATAGAGGTTGCTCTGAACCCTGTTCTCGGTCTCCATTTTCACAGGCGCCTCGTGTGCTTTTTCGTTAAGCATTTGGTGGTGGTGGTGGGGGTTGCCCTGGAAAAAAAGGAACACCCTGGAGCATACCCGCTCAGAAAATCTCTCTGAGTTCAGGTGTCTCAGTCTAAACAGGTGGAGAAGTGAATCCCCAAGGCAGCAATACCGTGTTTAAGAGGAGAGAAGAATTTAAAATGGAGGGCTAGAATGTGAGAGGCGGGGGGAGGGGGGGTGGCGGTGGTGAGGGAATATCTTTTAGTGGACCAGCTTTGGTGGGTGAGGGGGACAAGCATTCCTGCCACCTAGAACTCTTCTTCAGGTTGTATCCTGGGACCAGCATGTGTCATTTAACCCCGGCGTGGGGCGCAGTGCAGAACTGCACCTCCCAGATCCCGCTGGGAGTACTGTGTAGTTATCTTTTGTATTACAGTGGGCCCCTTCCCCACAACTGAGCTCAGGGTCATGTGGCATGGGAGCTTGCAGTGCAAAAAGACAAGCTAGCCAAACGATGGGTGGTTCGGTGGCTAGGGTGCAAGCTTATGACTTATTAGACCCAGCTGCCATTCCCTGCTCTGACACATGCTTCCTATGTAACCCTGGGCAAGTCACTTAGGGCAGTGTTTCTCAATGACCGGACTCGTGCCAGACCCTGAGCTCTCCCTGACACAGCATGGGAAGGCAGCACACCAGGATCAAAAAGGTTGAGGGAAGCTGGCTGAGGGTACGTGTCTACATTGCAGCTGCGAGGTATGACGCCCAGCGCTGGTAGATGTACACACACTAGCTCTTTCCAAAGTGGCACCGAATAACAACTGTGTGGGGGAGCAAGGCCATGGGGGGGCAGGGAGGGCTTGGGCTAGCAGCCAGCAGACAATCCCGACCCATCCCCAGCTATGCACTTGGCCACCCCCAGGCTGTTTCTAAGTGCTAGTGTTTGTGTGTCTACCTGAGCTGGGAGCGACACCTCCCAGCTGCTGTGTAGACGCACCCTTACTTGCTTGGTGCCTTGGCCACCTATCTGCACAGCAGGGATAACAGCACTTCTCTGACTGGCAGGTGTGTGGTGAGGACACGTGTTCATAACCCTCGGATACTGCAGTTCTGGGGCCACATCAGCCCAGATTGTAGCAAAGTGTGTGGCCGGCGGAGAACTGAGCCCAGAGCGATGATGTGACTCCAAGTCACACAGCTTCTGGGCCCCAGCTGGGAACCGCACCCACCTCTCCGGAGTCCCAGTCCAACGCCTGCACCACCTTCCTCTCGCTGGGGAGAGGTTTCCACTCCCTCCGGCGGTGCTCCATGAAGGACAGTGCAGGGTAAGGCGGGGCTTTAGGGTCCTCAGGGGGCGTGTGTGCGCTGCAGCACCCCAAAAAGCCTGCTCATCCTGCCCAGCTCCGTGGGTCAGTGTGGAGGGGGCACCGTGCAGGGCTGACTGCGCCTCCTCCCTTCCTCTTCCCTGCTCTTTGTCATGATCTGTGCTTGGGGTAGGGGGCCACACAGAGAGAGCAGTTCCTGCACTCCCGCATGCCCAGGTCAGGGGAGGCTCCTTGCTCCTTACCACCCCCCTCTTCTCCGCAGCGCAGAGGTGAAAGGAAGCGGGTGCACCCTGGTGCACAGCTCCAGCCAGAGCTGGCTGAGCCGCGGCAAAAGCCAGCAGGGAGCTATTGAAAGAGCTGGCAGGGACCCAGGTTGCAATAGGACTGTACCTGGAAGAAATGTTAAGTTACTTTCATCACTGCTGCAGTGTGCAGGAGCCAGTCACAATCTGCAATGTGAACACAGGAAAAACCGCAGGTGTCCTGTTCCCTGGAGGCCTGGGCTGTGTGCTGGGGCGTCTGGGGTCCTATGAAAGAGGGCACTTTGGGACAGCCGGGATTTGAACTGGCCTCAATCACTCAGTGTTTTGTTTGTTTGACACATTTAGCTGCACCTGCTCTTAGTGCCTTCGGGGCTGGAAATAAAAGCTGGGGTGATCACCCTGCAGCCAAGGGCGGGCAGCTTCACATGCATGTGTATGAGCAGCTTGAGGCTTAATCTGGCTTGTCTGGTGGGTCTCTGTGCCCCGGCCCGGACACATGAGGAGTGTCTCTTGGGCGGCCCTGACTTTGAACATCCCACAGCTTTTCAGGGAAATGTCAGAGGTTAATTGTGTTAAGCATTGGGAACTTGGCAACAAATGGTAGTGACAGAGCAAACAGAAGGGGCTAGCGTATGTTGTAAAACACTCAGTGATGAGGCTGGCCTAGGACGACTTACATAGAAAGCCGAGCATATGGCATGCTTTATCACTGGAATCAGCTGTCAGGACATGTGCTGCCACCGAATTATACAGCCCCGTTTGCCTTTTTTTTTCGTTTTACGCCTGGTCGTGGTTCCCACGGAGGCTCCGTCGCAGCCAGGAAATTGCCACGTTTCCCAGGCGATGGGAACAGGGAGCACCAAGGTACTTGGGTGCGGTGTGGACGAGTTAGAACCTAGATGGGCGGCAGACCGGACTTCTCGGCAGGCGCGTGGAGGGGATTCTGCATGCTTGCTGGTTGAAGCTCCCACAAGTGGACCTATGCAGGGTGTCAATCCGGTGAGCCCTAGCACAGAGCCAACATAGCTGGGGCAGTGCCGGGGAAGGAAATGCCACATGTGGGGAAGGCTGTAGTAGCCCCCATCACCCTCATGCATTGTCCTGCCTGAGGTGGGGGAGAGGGATCCATGCAGCAGTGTGGGTTCTCTGTCCCTTAACCCTCCACGCAGTGACCCACCCCGGGGCTGAGCTGAAAGCACAGCGAGTACATCTCCATGGCAGCTCTCCTAAAATCTGCCCCGACTCTCTGTGTGCCAGCCAGCAGGCGGGATCTGCCAAGCAGCATGTGACTAAGGAGGTGCCTATCCGCATGGTCTGAAGTGGGGCCCTGCGTAGGGGCGAGCTTCAGCCTGAGGGTCACTTTTTCAACCTTCCCTTGGGAAAATTGGGTCAGCTGCCACTGTCCTGCCCTCCCTTTCTCAGCGCCGAGCTGCTGCAGTAATTGTGCATCCCTAGAGCCTTGAAAATCTGCAGATATTAACTTGATATCTGCAGGTGTCCGCATCTGCAGATATCCGCGGCTCATTTTTGCAGATACAGAGGCGGATACAAATTTTGTATCTGCAGGGCTCTATGCATCCCCTCCCTCTCCTGTGATAAACATGTCAACTCCTAAGGAGTCAAGGAGAGCTCTGCCCAGGGCTGTCTCTAGGGGAGTGCAGGGCCTGGGCCAAACCCCCCATCCCAGGTGCAGGGCCTGGGCCTGGGGCAACCCCCCCCCATCCCAGGCCCCATCCCCACCCTGCCTCTTCCCGCCCCACTATGCCACTCCCCTTTCTCTTCCTGCCCCTGCTCCACCCCTCCCACCCCCCTTGTATCCCTTCCCCGAAGGCCCCTCCCTGGAGCTGTGTGACATGGTGTTGTTACCCGGGGGGAAAAATGGGGGGAGGAAGCAGGGGCTAGGCCCTCTCGCACTCAGTGTGGAGGCAGGAGCCCGGGAAGAGGACTGAAGAATGCAGCAGCCAGCTTCGTTCTGCCAGCCATCTCCCAGCCGGGTTGCTCCGCTTCACCATGTTGGTGGGAACTGGGAAGTGGAGCGCCCTGGCCCCAACCCACTTCCCCGAGCAATGCAGCCCTTGGGGGAGCAGAGCTTAGTGGGCTCGGCGATGGCCGGCGGAGCAGCGCAGGCTGCTGCACGCGTCTCCCCACTTCTCACTGCTCTATGGACGGGACCGCTCTGGCTCTGCCTGCCACCTCTGCTGAGGGAACAAGCTGTCCCTCAGCACATGCAGCGCTTCTCGTTGGCTGCCCTTCATCAGCAAGCCGGAAAAAAGGAAGGGCAGCCCATCGATTTCCGATGACTCGGGCAGGGGTGGGGAACATTTTTCTATCCGGGGCCATTGACCCACAGAAAAAAATAAATCGGGGGGCCACACACAGCCCCATGCGGGATGCAAAGGCTTGGGGCTTCCACTAGGTGGTAGCTTGGGGCCAGAAATGAGGGGCTGAGGGTGTGGGAGAGGACTGTGGGGCAGGAAGGGGTGAGGGCTCTGGCTGGGGCTGTGGGCTCTGGGATGGGGTTTAAAGTGTAGGAGGGGGCTCTGGGCTGGGGCAAGGCGGTTGGGGTGCAGGAGGGGGGCTCAGAATTAGGGCATGAGAGGGAGTGTGGGCTCTGGAAGGGAGCTAGGGTGCAGGAGAGGGTTCTGAGGTGGGGTGGAGCGTGAGCTCCTGCTGAGCAGTTGTTACCCCAGGTGGCTCGCGATCCACAGCCCAGGGAGGGCTAAGGCAAGTTCCCTGCCTGCCATGGCACACCACTGCTCCCGGATGCCGTCAGCATGTCCCTCTCCTATGCAGAGGGGCCGAGTGGCTCCACATGCTGCCCACGCAGCTCTCATTGGACATGGTTCAGCACGCGGCGCTTCCCTGAGCATAGCCCTCAGCCCAGGGACCACAGGGACATGCCAGCGAGCTGGCCCTTGCTGCTCTAGCCCTGGGAGGGAGGGTCCCAAGGCTCAGAGTTTCGGCCTGTAGCACAGAGACTTGCCGTGGGCTGGGTGAAATGAAGCGGCGGTCCAGATTCACGTTCCCCACCCCTGGACTAGGGGCTTTCCCTGTAGACCCATACAAGCATCTGGAGACCCATTGGGTTGGTTGGCCAAAGGTACCATTGACCTGGAATGATTTTGGTGACCTGCTGAAGGTGACACAGGGAGTCAGCGGCCAAGCAGGGGATCCATCCAGTGCTACATGAGGAGCCTGGTCAATCCCTGAGTCCATTCACCTCGTATGTTCCATATGTGGCATGTTCCCACAGGGAGCTGGGGACTAGAACCCAGGACTGTGGAGCCCGGGACAGCTGCCTTCCCACATTTGCAGCAGGGGGCACCCCCAAGCAGCACTGAGGAGCTCAGCTGACACAGGAAGACCTGCCCAAAGGGTCCAGCACCCTGCAGCCTTCTGATCGGCCCTATGCTCACTAATGAACTCTGGCTGGTGGCCCAGGCAGTTGTCTAGGCAACTAGGCAGACTTCTGGCTTGCTGTGACTCCAGCTCTCACCTTGCTTTCCAACCTCTGGTTCCGCCCCCAGCCTGTCCCTTGTCTCTTGATCCCAACCTATAACTGTCTCTGGTCTCCAGCCCTGGCCTGACTCTTGCTTATTGATTCCAGCTCTGGCAATTATGCTAATCCCTGTCTTGGGCTTGTAGGAGGCAGGTGCAGCTGTGACTGCTAGGCCAGACTGTCTACGGCCTGGTCCTTTGAGTTAGCACCAGTCTAGTCTTATCTACATAAGACGTTTTGTCCACCTTTCTTGTTCTTTGATGGCCACTGTCAAATGGATGGCAGAGAAAAGAAATAAACAAGATCCAAATAAGGCGTTCATTGCAAAGATTTCTGGGGATGGTGGGAGATTGTCTTCCAGGAAACTGGCGCCATGTGAGGGCAACGAAGATAAGGCAGCCGCTAAACGTTGGGTGGAGTCCAGTCACAGTCCTTTTTTTATGGATGTAAAGGAAAAAGGTTTATTTCTCTGGGCACCTGTCCTAGAAGGTTGTTATGGAACTCTGTTTACTAATGTAAACATGTAAGAACCTGACTTGCAGTGGAACTCAGACTAACTGCGTGAGTCCCTTTTGGGAGTAACAACTAGGCTCAAAATCACCTGCGCCCTTTAGAATTTTTTTCCTGTTCTGCATATAGAGCAGTGGCCTTGAAATAGGGAGACCAGTGTTCTATTCCTGGCTTGGCCCCTGGGTGCCCTGGGGCAAGTCACTTCCCCACTCTGCCTCAGTTTCCCTCTGTAAAAATGAGGATCACGACATTGACCTCCTTTGTAAAGAGATTTGAGGTCTCCCCGTGAGAAATGCTATGTAAAAGCTGAGTGGTATTGTTATTATGTATTAATAATAATAACAATTTAACCAGAACAGACTGTAATGAATCGCAAATATCTTTCAAAAGTGGCATGTTTTCGTGGAGGATGTTCTGCAACAAACAGAACACACGAAACTAAAAAGTCACAAGCAATGCACTCAAGTGCTGATTTGCCTTGTATTTTTGGGAAAAAAAATTCATTGTTGCTATGAGACTCAGAAGTTTTGCCTAGATCCAATCAGTTTGTTCTCAGGGCATGGATACAGATCTGAAAGAACAATACACTGCTAATGGTATCCACTTTAAACCCCACTTCAAGAAAACTTTTGCCTCCCACAGTTTCTAGCAAATAGAGTTGTTTTCCTTTTGTTCCTTTTAATTTCTTAAGTTGGCTGCTCCAATGGTTAACCACCATCCTCAGTAAAAATGTGTGCCTTATTTCCATAATGAAAGAACTCATTATGAGGCAGCCGCTCCTTGAAAATCAGAGCTTAATAGTATTATACATCTGGACTCTTTGGGAAAATCAAATTTACCAAACTAATATAAGATCAAAGCAAAGGTCCCCCCACAACACTGAGATTATAAATATATCTGAGTTAGTGCCCTTCCTTGTATTTGGCTCTAGTTCCACGATTTAATTAGCCCCCTCTTCTTAATTGGTCACTTATGTTTAAAGAGTAAGCCATAGTATCTTATGTACTGCATAATAGCTAAACAAGCTCTCCAATAAACAGTGCACACCAGCTGATATGCTTAGAAAGATGGATCTGTGCTCCCAGTCTTAACTGCAAGCCTAGGAAAGCTATTAACGTAATGGCTGAGTTTTTAATTCGAGACACTGTGTTTAATGTGAAATGTATGTGTGTTTCAGAGGGTTTGTTTGCTTAGTTGCAGGGAATGGCTGTAATCCCAGTGGGGTTTTCGGGGCTGGACTGTGGCTGCTGTTGTTTCGTGGTGGGTGTCTGAGAGAGTAGGCAGGAGAATGCTGAGAATTCAGCCAAATTAAGCCCTGTAAAACAGCTCTTTGATTAGATTACAACAAGCTTCATTTATCTCTACGTGTGTTAGATTTGGGCTGTTGCTAACAAAGGGCTGCGAGCATACATACAGTTGCCCTCCTGTCCTGGCCCATCTCCAGGTGAGGTGTTGGTTGCCTGCTCCTCTGAGGTAAACCACAACATGACCCTCTTGTAGCTCTCTGGCTTGGCTCCCCGACTGTTGAGTTCCAATATAATTCGTTCAGACAATGTGGGTGGATCGCCCAGAGATCACATAACTCACATTCCACAGCCACGTGGGTTTGCGGTTCATTAGAATTCCTTCTGGTGATTTTCCTTAATACTCTGCGGATTCCCGCAGGTCTATGCAAAGGGAACAGCCGCATGGAGGTGTACAGATGGTCACCTATGGGGTTCCCACTCTTGTGGTCAGAGCTGGGCTTCTTCCCAGCCTCCGATGCAAAATGCTTGTTACAAGCTGACGTCCGCTGAGCCGTGTATCCTTTTTGTCATTCACCTGTGCTGGGCCCCCTAAGGGCTACAGCATGTCTGGTGGCAAGGAGAGATCTAGAAGCAGGGGAAAGCGGGGGAACAGCTTGCAATGAAAGACAATGGTAAAGGTCATCATTTGGGGTGGCTCCTGTATCCAAACACCCTGTGCTTTGTGGGCCTATGCAGACAGAACCTGAATCCAGATTTTGTTAAATGGACCCTGAATGGGTGGAAGCAAATGCCACGCTTGAAATCCTAACACCCTTGAAATGTGGGGTGCAAAGTCCAGCCCCTTGCCTCTAGCATCTGTTGTGGCCCAGTATGCTGATTCTGCCAGAATGCAAAGGGGGATTCCCTGAGCAGCTCAGGGACTGTAGAATAGCCCTATACTTGCAGTCCCTTATGTAGCGTCGTGCTGAAGGTGAGGGTGGGAGGAGCATGTCAGGGGAAGGAGTCGTGTCTAGAACACACTGTGCTCTGGCTATTCTGGGCCTCTGGAATGGTCCATAGGAAGCCATTGCAGCAAAGGGTAGGTTAGAGCAATCCCTGAGGCTGCTCCAAGTTACACTGGAGACAGCTGTGGTCCCCGGCTGGCTCCGGAATTCAGGGGCTACGCAGCCCTGTCTGCAGCCTTTCTACAAGTCCTGCCCCGAGCTCAGAGCCCAGAGCTAGAAACAATTGTGTATAACTCGAGCCTATCTCTGGTTACAATGTGCATCCCGTAATGCTCCACACCGGAACATATCATGCTGGAGGCAGTAAGGCCCAGTGGATAGGGCAGGTCCAGGACTTGCGAGCCCGGGATTATACTCCTGAATTTGAAGCTGACTTGTTTGACCTTGGGCAAATCTATCCCCCCCCGTGCCTCTGTTTTCAAGCGTGGTAACCAAGAGGGCTAGAAACTCTTCTAAAAATGAAAACTGAGATTTTTCACCTGGTACCAGGAGCTGGAAAGGGAGGGGCCCGATTGGAGGGACAGGTATGCTCCGTAATGACCTCTGGGGGCAGCCAATGCAGGGGACAGTTATACTGCAGAGTGATCACAGGGGGCAGCCACACAAGGAAGAGAGTGGCCAGCTGGAGCTGGAGCTCACCATATTGCTGGCCACTAGTCCAAGTCAGTGGTCCCCTTGTCTCAAACCCTTCCCCCCAGCCCTGGGCCGCAGTGCTGGACCGGGGAGGGGATGGAAAGCCCCAAGCACCACTCAGGCCAGGCAGCACAGCCCTGCCCCTCCCCCCACGGAGCCACAGCTTGCCCCCCAGCACCGGCCAGGGCTGCCCAGGACAGTCCCCCCCCCAGGGCCAGCCTGCACAGACCCACCCTCCCTTCCCTGGGGCAGGGCTGGGCCCAGGGAGTGCTGGTGGGGCCAGCCTGCATGGCTTCCGCCTTCTTTCCCCTGGACCAGGACCAGGATGCACCAGTGGGGTCAGCATACATGGCCCCCCCTCCTCCACCCCAAGACCAGGAGTGGGAAGTACTGGGGGGTGCTGTGTAGCCTCTCCCTGCCCCAAATATCAGGTCTGGGGAATGCCAGTGAGGCATGGCCCTCCCTTGACCGCCCCCCCTCCCCCGACTGGGACTGGGGAGCGCTGGTGGGGTTAGCCTGTGCAGCCTCCCTGCCCCACCCCTTGCTGGCCCTGGAGAGAAGCCCGCTGGTGAGGTGTGTGCCCCCAGCCCAGCACTGGGGAGAAGCCGGCAGCCACTCCCACCTCCTGCCCTGAGCCCCTCTTCACCCCCTGCTCTGACTCCTGCACCCCCAACCCCTGCTCTGAGTCCCTCCTCACTCACCAACCCTGTCTCCTGCATTCCCCCATCCCCACACCCCTGCCCTGAGCCCCTCCTCTCGACCCCCAATCCTGACTCCTGCACCCGCACACAGCCAGACCCCTGCCCTGAAGGACCCGAGCAATGCTGGGTAAATCATCTAGTTCTATAAATATTTTTTGAGAAAACACCTCATATATGTGTTTCCTAAGTTCTTCCAGAGCTTTTTGCTTAATTTAAACACGTTCTTAAGTGCTTCCCCGAATCTCAGCCTTAAAGACGAATATTTCAGACGTTAGATTCTATTCTGGTTTTCGTCCTATTCAGTACAACAGGCTAAGGCTTTATGGTCTCTTTCTCATCGTCTGTGTTTAATACAAATATGTAGATATTGTTTTGATATAACATTTTGTACAGGAGGCCAATTTAGTGTAAGTATTTTGTCTTTGCCTCAATAGAAAAGTAATGCGTCTATAAAATCCAGTCATAGTAGGTGCTTTGTAAAAGAGTTTTGTGCACTAGCGCTGAAGATTTTCTTGCAATCCAGTCTGTCTTCTATTATTGGGTAGAGGTTTTTTTTTTTTTTTTTTTTTAAGTAAGAATAATGCTTAATTGTTTCATCTGACATGAATGAGAAATGAGAAACAGCAAGCAAAGCTAAAAGAAAGTATCTTTTTGGAAGCTGAAAAGAGGATAGAAGTTAAAATATGCAAGTATGTTGGAGAGCAAGAAAAATGTGCGCTCTATCAAAATGAACTAGTGGGAGCTGGCTGTTTCCCTCTCCCCCATACAGCAGAGGTGATAAACTCCTAGAGCTCCCTCCAAAAGGATATTTTATTTTGGCTCAGACTTGCACAGACTCGAACAATTGCTCCAATTCTCACAGAGTAGGTTGCTGCTGCCTGAGGGGCACAGAGGACTAGCCAGGGGCACAAACAGACCTCTCAATTGGTCTGTAGTCTCAGCTTCCATTTACAAAAAATTAAAGTAAAGTAACTAGTTGTTTTGTTTGCAAAGAAAACATTCGCATCCTGAGGCCCGGTCCATATTGGGAAGGCTTTGCTGGGATTGCGACACTGGTCTGAAGTGTGAACTTTCTCACCCCCTTTCAACGGGTACTAACTCAGATTCCAGTAATATTGCATTGCCGGTCAGCACTGGTCACCGTTTCACGGCTCACCAAAGCGAGTCAGACAGGAGAGGAGGGCTCACCGCATGGAGACCTCCCACCCTGGGGGCGAGGCAAAGAAAATGTCTGACTACAGAGGCATTGGGCCTTCCCCAGCATGTCACCATGAAGTGACTCTACTTTCCAGCCCTTGGGAAACGTTGTTCTAACTGAAATCAACGTCTGCTTCATGGGAGCTCAGTGTCTGTTAGTAAATGGGGGGGTTTGCCCCTTTAGAACTAGGCTGTGTCATAGAGGCACTGCCCAGAGATGCCCCCCATCTCAGGGTGAGGGGAGCCTTGGAGGCAGGTGATGCAGTCCCTCCAAAACTCCCCGGCGTGCTAAGGGAGTGTGTGGGCTACCGCCTGAACCCCATCGACTTCAGAGGCTGTTGGATTGGGCCCGAAGGGTGCAGGCAGTAATGCCACTGCCTAAGGGCCTCACTACGGATCTTAATGTAGCTAAAAGTTACTCAGGATGGTACTTAGGGCCTGATCCTCTCTGAAGCAAGACGAGGGCCCTTAGTGTGTTTTAGCAAAGCAGGACTGCTCAGCCCCGCTAGCGAGGATTGGGCCCAAAGGGATGAGAAAGAAATGCAGCTGCCGGGGAGAAAAGCTAGCTTTGATTTTGCTGAGCCAAGCAGCCTGGCTGTTAATACAACGGATGGGTTAAATGAACATGATTATCACTTTACTTAAAGGGGAAATATGACTGCACTGCCTGATAAAGAAAGCAATTTCTGTATCTATGGGCCAGGATACTGTTTAATTAAAGCCTAATTTACCTGTGAATGAAACTATTTGAAATTGCTGTGCGGTGCCTTACATAAGAACATAAGAATGGCCGTACTGGGTCAGACCAAAGGTCCATCTAGCCCAATAGCCTGTCTGCCGACAGTGGCCAGCACCATGTGCCTCAGAGGGGGTGGACCGAAGACAATGATCAAGCAATTTGTCTCGTGCCATCCATTTCCAGCCTCTGACAAACAGAGGCCAGGGACACCATTTCTATCCCCTGGCTAATAGCCTTTTATGGACCTAACCTCCATGAAATTATCTAGCTTCTCTTTAAACTCTGTTATAGTCCTAGCCTTCACAGCCTCCTCTGGCAAGGAGTTCCTTCTTGCATTTAGTTCCTGAGAATCACGGTCCATTTCCTCAGCTGGCCAAGAGGCTGGGTGGCCGAAGAACCACTGTTTGGCAGTTTCATGGCCAGTGTCCAGTGAGCCAAACCAAAGACTCACCTGAGGCATGACCCTTACACTGCTCTGACTACCTTGCAAAATTTCTGGGTTCGGGGGTGGATGTGAGGGCTGGAGGGAGAGTCTTTCTACCTACTTGGATGGTGAGCCAGAGGGTTTCCTTGAAACGGGGGCCAGATTTTTAAACAAGCTTGTCCCTCAAATTTAGTAGCAGTTTCTCTCTCTCTCTCTCTCTCTCTCAAGCTCCTAAAAGAAGTAACTAATCCAGAAAACTGGGTGCCGAGCTAATTATCACAGTGAGAGCTACTGGGTGCTGTGTGCTCTTGAAAATCTGGCTTTAATTTAATTGCCCAAATGGGGCTTGGGGTGAGTTCTTTGGAAAATCTGATCCCAAGTGTGAATGCCGAGCCTTTGAAAATCTGCCCCCTATTAATATAAGATCATCAGGCCACAAAAGAGTATAACTGAGTGGAGTTAGGAGGATAAAAGGATCCCATTTCCATGAACAAAACCAAACTGTGCAGAGTTCAGAAACCAAGTGAAACATAAAGGAGCAGGGGATGAAATCCTGCCCCCCCCCTCCGGAAGTCCAGGGCAACATTACCATGGACGTCAGTGGGCCAGGCTATCACCAAGTGTGTCTGATGCAGTAATTCAAGGGTTAAACTGAACCGGTGGTTGCAGCAAAAGAGAAAATGCAGCAGAGAACTACCCTGCTAATCAAGCTACAGTTTGCACAGTAAATTTATGTTCAAAAGATTTCCCTGGATTTTGAGCAACAGAAGCTAAACAGATCTAATAACTGTGGTTAGATAAGCCATCTTGAAATACATTTGGGCAGAAAGAACTGTCCTTGCTAGCCAAGGGTAGATAATTTATAGTTTGTGGTGTGTGTGTGTGAGAGAGAGAGTGAGAGAGCAAGAACAACCAATGGACTCAGAAAAAGGCTTTAAATAACTAAAATAAAACAGTGGCTTTGGTCAGATATTCTCTAGGCGTATGTTGGGATTCTTTACGTCTGATTTATTTATGTCACATTAGAAAACAATTGCAGTGTGGAATGTGAGAAGGTAGGACATGGTGGGTCTGTCTGTCCTGCATTGTAAGTGCAGGGTTTGTAGAACTCAAGTCAGCTGGCCCTGAGTTTGTTACCCAGGGCATGAACATCTACACTCACTTGGGTCCCAGTCTGAAACTCTGGCATCAGCACGGCATTCTGTGGGCCTGAATGCAGCCACCCACATCCCAGACTTCCTAGCATCCTCCCAAAATGTAGCCTCTCTCTCTACACCTTTCTTCATGGTGCAGTGTAGGAAAACCTGACTGTCCACCAAACTTGACTGTCCAGATGACAAGGAAATTGGCCCATGGGGTTGAGGGACAGTTTTAGCAGACTCTCCGAGCACAAGTCCACTGGGAAAGCAATAGAGATTCAACCTTGGGCCCTGTCTTGACTCAGGCTCAGACCCTGCATACAGTGGGCTCTGGGGATCCTGGTTTAGCATGATTTGTGTGTAAATGGTGGGTAGGAGTTAGGCTTGAGCCTGAGTTTGAACCTTGGCCTCACCTTGCAGTGTAGACATACCCTGTGTCGACTGACATGATGCAAAATCCTCAGGAATTTTAAGCGAGCCCTTATTTTAAAAAAGATAATTTTGTAAATTTCTTTAAGAACATTTCTAGCCTGATCTTCTGTCAGAATCGGGGGAGGGAGGGGGCTGGAAGATTCTAAATCAGGAGAGCTGACCGCCTCTGTAGGCTCCTGGGCAAAGCGAGGGGGCAGCTCCGTGCTCCCAAAAGGAGCAGGACCTCAGGCAGATGGGGTGGGGTCGAAGCAGCCAGCCCTCAGTGCTGCCTGGAGTCCACCGTGCCCCCCTCCAAAGCCCTCAGAGCCATCTGGAGTGTGGCGCGTCCCCCCCAGCCCTCAGCTGCCTGGAGCGCGCCACATTCTAGTGGCAATTTAAAGGGCCAGAAAAAGCTGCTGCCAACGTCGCAGTAGCAGCGGCGGTGGGTTGGGAGCACCTGGGCACCTTTGAATCACCAGGGCTCAGGACAACTGCCCCCATTGTCCCCCCTTCCCCTTGTCAGCAGGCCTGATCTAAGCAGTTGGATGCCATTATCAGGTTATGTTACCTTTAAGAAGCAGCTAGTTATTCGTCGCCTGCCATCTGGAGCTGTGCCCGATGCTGGAGTTCTGAGCTTGGCACGCTTCACTGCAGTAGGGTAGGAATCCGTTCAAAGGGTTTCTCTATCAGTATTTGGCTACAGGCAGAGTTGATGATGTGTCCTAACGCTGCAAAGCTGGTGAACACTGTCTGGTTTAGAGAGTTGAACTTGTAGGCAGGAGAACAAAGGATTTCAGGGCTTTAGACACAGGAGAGAGTCTGTGTAAGTGAATGTTCAAGGAGCTGGTCTGTTGACAGAATGGCGTTTTTGTGCATCACACCGAAAGGTACACAGCTGCCCAGTAAAGCCCCTTTAAACATATGAAACTTATTAACATAAACTCCCCAGGTTGCAGAATGCAGTAGGCCATTAACCGAGCTGTTCTGAGCGAGCATGCTGGGCCATACCCTCTGCTGGTATGAATAGGCTGAGCTCTGCTAGAGCTATTTCACCTGAGGATCTGGCCGTCCACTTCAAACCGAGTATCTTTCAGCAAACAGTAGAGGCCTATTAACAAGATACAGTTTCAGAGAAGCGAAGTTTTCCCTTGGAACTGGGAAAGGAATGGGGGAGGGGAACCCAAGAAAGACGCATTCTCCCTGCTTTGGCAAAAGATATTCTCCTCTGTCTTTTTTACATATGTTTTCCTGCAATACAGATAAGCTGTTGCTGCTTGTTTTCCAGCATAAGGGGGAGAAAACAGTTGGCCTTTTTAGTAAGCTGACAGTCTTCGCTTCAGGCAACATAATTGCGTAGGCCCCATATCAGGAAGGCACTAGAGCTTGTGCTTAAAATTCCAATGAACTGTGCTATGCTGAATAGAGATTGACTTAAGTGTCGGCTTAAGGTTAGGCATACTTTTAAAGGCTTTGCGGAATTGGGACTCTTGTATGTCCATTTCCCCACGGCCCCACTATTGATTTCAGACATTTCATTCATTGCCAAGACAGGCAATATTTTACTACAAACGGAGAATCATAAAATCATGGAACTGGAAGGACTTAAAAAAATAACAAATAGTCTTGCAGCACCTTACAGACTAACAAAATTTGTAGATGGTATCATGAGCCAGGTTCCAAATAAATAGCAGAGAAAGAGAGGGGAGGGGTGGGAGGGGGAGAGAAGGAAAAAGAAGGGGGGAAAAAATGGTCAGTTAGAATGTCACCATCACAGGACCTAACCATGAAAGCCACCACATCAGAAGCTCATATAACTGCACATCCATCAATGTGATCTACGCCATCAAGTGCCAGCAATGCCCCCTCTGCCATAGATATTGGCCAAACTGGACAGTCTCTACGAGAAAGGATTAATGGACACAAATCAGATATTCAAAAAGGTAACACACAGAAACCGATTGGGGAGCATTTTAATTTGCCTGGGCACTCACTACTGGGTCTCAAAGTTACTGTATTATTGCAAGCCAATTTCAAAAAACAGCTTGAAAGGGAGGCTGCAGAATTTAATTTAATTTACAAGTTTGATACCTTCAACAGAGGTCTAAACAAAGACCTTGTGTGGATGGTCTGCTACATTCCATATTCTAATGACATACAAAAACCAAGCAAAGTGTACTTAAGAGCACTTAGCAGCCACTCTATCAGCTTAATTTAGCATGGACACTCTTAACTGACAATTTTTTCCTTTTTCCCCCTTCTTTTTCCTTCTCTTTCTCTGCTATTTATTTGGAACCTGGACTCCTTAACTCCATTCATCTGAAGAAGTGGGTTGAGCCCATGAAAGCTCATGAAACCATCAATAAATTTTGTTAGTCTCTAAGGTGCAGCAAGACTATTCCTTATTTTTTAAGTTTTTTCAGTTACAGACGAACCCTGCTACCCCTCTGAAACTTTTGGAACTGGAAAGGACCTCCAGAGGTCTTCTAGCCCTGTCCCAAGCACGAAGTATTTCTAGATCAGTGATACTCAGTCTGCGGCTCGCGAGCTGCCGTGTGGCTTTCAGGTGTAGCCTGCGTTTCTTCAAGGCTCCCTCCTGGAGATCTATGAACAGCTGGTTCTCAGCACTCCTGGAGGGAGGGAATCCCTGCTCCTGCTGCAAACAGCTGATTCTTGGCACTCTGGGAGGGTTACCCCTGAAAGAGCCCAGCTTGGTATCATCCACAAACTTGTAAAGCGTATTCTGTATGCCAATGTCTAAATCATTGACATAGTTTCCAAAAGCTCCTGCTCTCATAGGGGTCAATGGGAGGGAATTCCATAGACAGAAGTAGTAATAGTAGTAATAATAATTAATAATAATAAAGCACATTTCTTCCCCAGTACTCAAAGTATTGGCCAAAGGTGAGCTAGGACTATTATCCCCATTTTAGTGAGGGACAAACTGAGGCACAGAAATTGAAGTGGCTAGTCCTAGGCCACTCAAGGCATATCTACACAGCAGGGCTAAATCCAAAATAAGCTATGCGACCTGAGCTATGTCAATTGTGTAGCTTAAGTCGAAATAGCTGTCTACACAGCAGGTAGTCCGAGTTACAGCACTCTTCCTCTGACTTTCCTTACTCCTTGTAAAATGAGGTTTATAGGAGTCGGAGTAAGAAGTCCTCCAGCTCGACATTATTTCAACATTATGTTGAAATAACTGCTTGCTGTGTAGACGCGGACTATGTTATTTCGGAATAACGTGAGTTATTCCAAAATAACGCTGCTGCGTAGACATAGCCTCAGCTAGTTAGAGCTGGCAACAGAACCCAGCTGGATGCCCTCTCCACTGCACCATGCTGTCTTCCCATGACAGCATAGCAGCTCCGAAAGATGAGAGGGAAGGGGAGACTAGTTAGGTGGTAGGTGGCTTTAGAGCTTCTCTACAATTGAAAGTTAATTCGGATTAAGGTAGGGTGTGAATTCCTGAGTAACTCCATGTGTAGGTACACTCATTCTGAAATAAGAAGCCTTGTTCCTCTTTAGTTTAATCCACTTAGTGGATTAAGCTGAACAGGAACAAAGGCACGTTGTAGCTATTCAGTAATAACTCCAGGTACAGAGAGCCATTATAAATCTTTATGCATATCTGAGAACTGGACAGCAGACTTTAATGTCAGAAACTTTGTGGTTCTGATCAAGGAATAAGTAAACCCCTTTGAGTTTTCATGAAAAGTTAATTCTACTTTCTTTCTAGAATTGTTCCCTTTCATGCAGTATTACACTTTATCATCCATCATGGCAGAACGAAAGAAAGGAGTAACAGAGACACATGCATGCAAAATCTTGTCAACTGTTCAGTGTAATGCAGCATGAGGATATCAGTCTGATCTCAGATCTATATTGTAGATCCATCTTATCTAATAGAGATGTCTACTGCTTTATTTATTTCACTGTATTATTAACCTATTGTAGTAAGGTGTTTCTGACAGGTGCCAAAAGATCATATCTAAAAAACAAGCTGCTGTCTCTTCCCCACATGCTCTGGTAGTAAAGCTGGTGAAAAAAATAGTTTAATTTCCATGGGAAAAATGTCAAATAAAATGATCTAATTCAAAAAAATTGGTTGACAATGTGGATGGAAAAAATTCTAAAGTAACTGAAAATTTTTCATTTCCTTCTGAAGTATTTGCTTTGGTTTCCAATGCTAAATAAAAATTTCAAATACAAATGAGATGAAATAAATAATGAAAATTTCATCAACATTTTATTGCCATTATGGAACACTTAAGTGTTGATGAAATCGCATTTTTGGCGAAAAAAATTGTAGAAAAATGGCAACCAGCTTTTGCTCTTTGAGATTGCACACTTGGTTTCTTGGATTCGCACAAACAGACATGTTTTAGTCAAACACAAGTGAATGGACTCAACACAGGTGTCAAAGAGGTGAAATTTTATGGCTTGTGTTTTACAGGTCAGATTAGATGATTAATGGTCCTTTTTGGCCTTAATCACAGAGGGAAAATATCCTTTAAAACAGATGTGATGCTTCAGTATAATTATTTTCTGTTGTTTTTTAGTGCAACACACAAGAAAACAGTGCATTTCACATTTTGGCTGTTTGTCACTCACTTCGATGGCTTATGTCGCACACTGACAGATTTGAAGGTTTACAGGTAAGAGTGTAATATTACTATGTTTCTGAGTTTTTCTTCTGTCCACAAATTCCCCCTCTCACTTTCTCTTTCTAACTTGTCTGCAAATCTGACGAAAATACATGTGCATCAGTAATTTGAAATATTATGGATATTGTCTAGTCAGTTTTATTTCCTTGTGGAATTTTCTAGTAACACTGACTGCTCCTGGATTCTTTAATTTATCTGTGCCTTGTATTCCCTGTATGATCAAGATTTGTTCTAGTGATCAGTTCTGCTCTAACCACCTTTATCTGAAGAAGTGGGCTGTGCCCATGAAAGCTCATGATACCATCTACATGTTTTGTTAGTCTGTAAAGTCCTACCAGTCCATTTGTTGTTTTTTAAGTTCACCCTTCTTTGATATTTCTTCCTCGCAAGATTCCATTTATGTAGCCATAAGAATGTCATATATTTTATCCAGTGCGTCTGTATTCCAAACAGAGAAAGGATACAGTAATTGCTTTATTCCAAATAGAAAAGCACACAATAATTTACTAATAATACTACGTATTGTTATAATCAACAAAGACTGGTCTATTTTATGAAAGCAGGTCCCTGAACACTAACACTCCTAATTCAGAAAAGACTTCCCAGGACTGTACAATTTTGTTTATTGGGGAAAAAAAATGTAACATCCATGTTGGCTCACTTACAATGTGTTAGTATTGTATGGCTGTTAATGGAATGCAGCCTACTATCCAGTGCATTGTGGATTATAGTACAATAAACTCCATGTAAGCAAAGCAAAAAAGCCTCACAAAGCCAAAACAGGCTTTAGAACCCATTGAGTGCTAGTTACTAATGAACAGAAACATTTTATTATAGCTAGTTGTCATGCACATGATCTTTCAGAGCTCCTGAGTCTGCATGGCTAAACACCCACAGAGGCAGAATTACTCACTGTCTCCTGAGGAGAGAAACATCATTATTTAAAAGTTGCTGCCATTAACTCAGGGTGGGGGGGGCGGGAGGCTGCAAACTCTTCCTCACATAAGTTGTCCCAGGTGGGCTGCAAGGCAACTATTTGGGCATGACATTTTTTGAAAATTCAGATCTTGAGGTTTTCTAGCTTTTCGTTTCAACTTCCGGGTTGAGTTTTGCCCACAGCTATTATATTGTCATGGAAACATTCAAGCGAGAATTGTAAATAATGAAGTCTTAGGTATCTGTGAGCCTTCCCTTTTCGGGGCTCAGTTCTGCAGCCCGGCTCAGGGCCTGCTCTTGTTCTCATTGGCATGTTCCCAGTGAGTCTAGTGGGAAGAGAAGTTCACCCCGTCTCCCTCGTTCTGAGAGGATTCTCTAGTGTCCAGGGTTTGGGCAAGAGCTGTAGTAGGCTTTCTCGCTGAGAGAGCTGGAAAAGGAACCTAGGAGGAGGCTGTACAAAAGGTGTCTGAGAAGACCTGATAGACAAGCAAATGAGCCAGGATAGAGAACAGCCAAGAGAAGAGGGTGAAGCAGCACTTGAGGCCGCAGATATAGCAAGAGGGCTGTGCCTGGGAGAAGGCAAAGGGTGATTCATGGCTGCCCTGCATCAAGAGGTGAAGGCTGGTTTTTCACTCATCCCAGAAAAGGACGGTTTAGCCAGTAGGCCAAGCTACCTAAGAATGAGGGGATACTGAGGCATGGACAACAAGAGGGAGCTTGCAGAGCAGTGGGAAACAGAGGCAGTGACCACACTTGTGATGTCAGAGAGGTAAGGTCCTTTTAACCTGCCTGTAGAGATGTTTCTTCCACAGCCCAGACTCTTTATGCGTTGGCAAAGATACCATTTACCCTGGGTCTAACAAATCACGTCCATGGCCCCTCCAGGGCTCCTGGGAATATGATGCGGCAATCTTCTTCCCCATTAGCAGGCTGGCTTTCGCTTGCTAAAACTATGTGAGAATGAGACCAACTAACGGGGCTCTGCACAGAAAGACATGCATTTATGCAAGCAAGGAGAGCTCTCTGAATGACAGGAGATGCTGACCCCCTCAGGTTTCTTCTACTTAAAGGAAGGAAAAGTTTAAAATATGATTTTGGACCAGTGCACAGTGTTGAATCTCTTTATTCCTAACAAGCAGGTGTCTAGCACCAAGGGCACTCCGTGTCTTTTGCTGCTCTGTGAGGCCTGCCAGTTGCCATGACAATAGGGGCCTTGATCACGCCATCTAATCCAGAAGCGTATCTACTGTCTCATCTCCTTCCCTTCCTACTGCCTGGCCTGGGGACAGAGAAGTACTACACAATCAGCTCCTCAAAGATAGCCATAAGATGTCCAGGGGACCTGACTTTGCCCCAGGTGGGCCCAATCCAGCTCCCATGACAGTCAATGGACTGATTCCCATTGAGTTCAGGCTCCACAGACCACGCGTTTGTAGGCGTGGGTGCAACGCTCAACATAGTGATGTCTGATGGATTCAGAGAACTGCTTCAATGGTTTGCCTGTGTTGACCGGACTGCCTGTATAAAGCCTTGCTCTCTCCCTTACCTTCAGCCTGAGTACGCCACATCCTAGTTGGGGAGGTTTCAAAAAACCCTATGCCAAAACATTCACCACAGTTCATGACACTCCTTCACCTGCTGTGCTGTGTGGATGGAGCAAAGTCCAGGAATTGGACTGGGAAACTGAAAGACCTTGGAGAAATCCTGTTCATTTTGTAAGGAATCAGCCCCAGGCCCCGAAGAGATGAGCAAAGGAGGCAACTGCCCTGGGGCCCTTTAAATCACCGCTGGAACATCTGCAGCATGCTCCAGGCAGCATTGAGGGCTGGTGGGCGGGCATGGCACACTCATGGCAGTGCTGAGGGCTGGCTGCCCCAGCCCCACTCATTCTGCCATAGGCCCCGCCCCTTCTGGAAGCACATTGCTGCCCTCCCACTTTGTCGATGGGCCCGGCGTGGCTGTCAGCTCCCCTGATCAGCTCATCCAAGCCACTAAATTCCCGAATGTTCCATGCAGCCCTTGGCATGTTTGAGGGGGTCCTTTGTAAATTTGCCCCTAGGTGATGTCAACAGGTGTTTTGACTGAATAAAGATTACAGGTCCTTGTGGTCACTCCAGTTAATTCACCTTCCCTATGATAAGTTTCAGAGGCATAGCCATGTTAGTCTGTTGAAGCAAAAATAACGAGGAGTCCCACAGCACCTTCAGTTTCTAAATAGAGTCTTGAAGGTGCCGCAGGATTCCTCGTTGTTCTTCCCTTTGATCACTGTTCTAAATAACAGAGTTTGAGAAATGCAACACCCTCTCCCCCCATTTACTGATAAGAAGCAAGATATTCTGGCTGGTTTTGTTGTTGTTGGTTTTGGAGTTTTTTTGGTAGTGGCACCAGATTATTTCATAGAGTGCAAATGGTTGGGGTTTTTTTCGTAACATTTGGCATCAACGAGGGGGTCTTGACCAAGTTGCATTGTTCTTTATAACCTCTTCTATTCCTTGGTGCAATGTAACTGTTGGTTGAAACAAATTATTTCTGATATATGACTGTGTGGGTGTAAGGCCTGCCATAGGTTATATTGTATGCAAGGCTGTTTTTTTTTCCAGTCCGGTAACTCCTGTCCCTTATTTTCAGGGCATAATAGCCCCATTCTCTCCCTCTTTAGAATATCATTTTAATTGGACTGAAACAGAGGCCTTTATTATGAAAAGAAATAGCTCGCAACCAGGGCAGCACTAATTCTTTCACTACAGAATCTAGAATAATTTAATCACTGTGTTCAGATTGTAAAGCCAGTATTATTAATAGAAAAGGACACCGATGGCCTGTTTAGCCTCTAAAACTTTGGTACCTTATGAGATGGTCCAAATAGGAATCAAGCTGTTTTTCAAATTGAATATTATTAAGGCATGTTGCCTCGGAAGTTGCTTGCTTTTAAAGTACATTTGAGGCTAAAAGGGGAAATAGAGGTAGATAAAAGAAAATACTGTTTCATGCAATATGTAATTGCATTATAATTAGACGGTGGAACTCATGGTCACTAGAAATCATTGAGGCCACAACCTCAATAATATTCAAAAAGGCATTGGCCATTAATATGGATTGCAATATCCAGAGTTCTAATAGTGATAACAAAAATTCTGGAAGGGATATTACACTTCATGCTTCAAGGCATAAGTCTAGCTATTCTCTATGTGTTAGTGACCTTTGTGGGAGCAGATTATACCACATCTGCTACTGCGGGGTTCCTTCACCTTCCTCCGAAGGAGCTGGTGCTAGCCACTGCCAGAAACAAGAGACTAGATCTGATCCAATCTGGCAACTCCTATGATGCTGTTTCCACCCTCTCCTCCCACTTCCATCTTAAATGCTCTTTATCATGATGTCATGATGTGCCTGTATCTGTATCTCTGACCCCTTCTCTTGTCACTGCTTAGTGCATTCCCCTTCTCGGTTTAGGCCCTGAACCTTTACTTGTCTCGGGTGGAATTTTGTGATTCTCCTGGTGCTAGAATACTGCCTCGTGAATACCAACCAGGATTGTCTTCTAACCTTCAGGAACTGTTACCAATGTGGCTGTGTCTACACTACAAAGAAAAGTCGGCAAAAGGTACGCAAATTGTGAATCGCAATTTGCGTCTCTTTTTCCGCTTTTCTTCCGAAAGAGGCTTTTCCGACATTTGGCTCATCTATACAGGGACAAATGTTGGAAAAAACCCCGCTTTTGGAACTTCCCTTCTTCCTCATAAAATGAGGTTGACAGGGATGCTGACAAAATGCATCTGCTTTTCCAAAAAAATTTTCAGAAAAGCAGATGCGTTCCTTGGATGTGGCAGAGCTTTTCCAGGATACCTGTGGTAGTAGAAAAGCTCTGTAGTCTAGACGTACCCTGAGTGAATACACCTCGTGGAAACAATCTTTCCAAAACAAAGCATTGTTTGATCTCAGCAGTAGGTGCAAAGCATCGCCCAAGAAACGGAATTTTAACCCAATAGGAAGTCTACAAATATATCTCTTACCTAAAATGTAGGTGTGTCTAGCTTATCTCATTGACCTCCATGGGGATTCTGTCTACGTCCCCACAGTCCCTGTCCCTGTCTTTCCTTCTTGTGCTTCCGGGCTCAGCTTTCACTCGCTCCTAAATTCTTCATTTCAGTGTGCCACTTAAACCTGGTCAAAGTGATTTATTCAGACCATGCAGGGGTGAGGAGGACAGAGGTAACATTTTACAGTTAATAATCCTGGGTGTTTGCTGATGAACTCTTACACGGGCTACTATGCAGTGTTGTTGTAGCCATGTTGGTTCCAGGATATTAGGGGATTTATAAGGTGGGAGAGATAATATCTTTTATTGGACCCGATTCTGTTGGTGAGAGAGACCAGCTTTCAGGCTGCACAGAGCTTTTCTTCAGGTCTCTTAAGGGTGCATCTACACAGCAGGGCTTAACTCGAAATAAGCTATGCAAATTGAGCTACATCAATTGCGTAGCTTATTTTGAAATAGCGTATTTCAAAATTGGGAGCGTCTACACAGCACTTTTTTCGAAATAGAGCATTCTTCCTCCGACTCCCCTTATGTCTCGTACAATGAGGCAGCTTTTCATACTCTTCCTGGGCAGTTTCTTCACTATTGAATTAACTCCTTGAAATTCTGTAGTAAGTAATACAGTAACAAACCACGAACAAAGAAGATTCTCATTCACAGAAATATTCCAGGCATCTTCTACATCATTAACACTCTCCAGTTTTCAGTTCCTTTTCTCCTGATTTGTTTCTTACATTTACTCCATCTCTCTCTCTCTCGTTTCTCATTTCCTCTTTTTTAAAAAAAAAAAAAAAAAAATCCCTTCCCTTCCCAGATGCAATTTCTTTTCCAACGGCCCTTCCTTTGTCCCTTCACTATTTCCCCCATCCCTCTACCTCCGGGGTGTGCAATACACTAGCCACATGTGGCTATCTGGCTGGTTGAGTGTGGCTAGTTGGCTTGAACAATGTGGCTATTTGGCCAGGTGAGTGTAGCTAGTTCACTACAGCAGTAGCCTCTAGAGTGGCTACTGCTTCAGAACTGGCTGGACCCCATGGCTCTACCCGTTCTCTTTTGTCTGCTCCTCTCTTCCTTCCTAAGTCTTTTTTCTCCCCTTTTACAGCCCTGTTTGACTGTCACTCCTGCTTCTCCCTCCCTTGGTCCCTCATTTCTTCCCCTTTAGCTCTGCCCTTTACTCCTGTCCCATCATCCTGCTTTCCTCCCCTGCTCCTCTGGAGTTGATGGTGTTCCAAGGGGCATGAAACTGTGTCTTTGAAAGAATTATTTAAAAAAGGAACACTGGAAATAATTCTAAATGTGGAGGTGGGCGGCCTATGTTACGTTGAAACTGGGGTGGGGAACCTTTTTTGAGTCGGGGGCCGCTGACCCACAGAAAAATCAGTCGGGGGCTGCACACAAGTGAGAAGCTGAAAAAAAACCCCTCATTGTGGCCCCCAAGTGAAAAGGAGAAAGACACTCCCCACATTTCCCTCGCACACCAGAGCCTGGGGGGGCCCAGCCTAATAGATTTTGTGTGCTCCAGCCCTGGGGGGGGGGAGGAAGGGCTGGCATACCAGTGCAGGCTCTCCAGGGCTGTGGGCGGCTTCTTAGCCTCAGGTTCCGGATCAAGTCAAGTTGAGGGCCACATCCAGCCCTTGTGCCTGAGGTTCCCCACCCTTGCGTTGAAAGATGATGTCTGTTCTCACAGAAAAGAGCCGTTTAACTACCACAAAGTGTAGAACTTTATTCTTGCCATTGCCTGACATTTGAGACAAGGACAGACAGAAAACAGCAAGCAGTGTCCTTTAACTAATGACATAAGGGTGTATGTGTCCCTGGCCATCTGCCTAGTCACATCTAGGAACATAACAGTTAGCAGACAGGGTCAGATCTGTTTCAGAGAAAGGTGCAAGAACCCACAGCATAGACAGATGTGGGATAATTTGCCCCCATGACATTCTCATCCGTATCCTTCCTGTTTAGCGGTTGACTCGAGCTGTGAAGCATGAGGTTTAATATCCCATTCAGGGTTTTTGTTCCAACTCTGGATATTACTGTTACCCATGTAAATGTCCAAGCCCTTTTGTAATATGCCAAGCACAGCAGCACGGCACGTCTGAGATGGGAATTCAACAATACAATGGACAATAGACAAACTGTACAGTCCTTGTCACTTCAGCCCGTGAAACTTCCAGTAGAACACCAAAGGGGGGAGCACATTTCACTGGGAGCATACGGTAGTGGAGGAACTGCCCTAAAAATATTACAGGCAGCAGCTCTGATGTCAGCTTTTATATTGGGGGGGGCTGAAATGTTCCCAGTTCACAGGCTACAGGCATTTAATAATCAGTCGGAAAGTAACTTGTAAGGACTCTTTTTACCGCACGTTGTCATTTTCTTTACCGTAGTTTTGCGTTTCCTTTCACTCTTGACTGGATGTAGGCAATTATTATACCTTTTTGGTTATCTGCATTAATAGTGTTTGTTTATTCCACTGTCGGTCCCTATGACCCAAGGACTAACAAGGCATTTCTTCCTTCAGAAGAAACAGTTTCTATTCTGAGTCTTTCCTGCATATTTTTCTACAGCTAGAAGGACAAAGCAGGGATTGCTTCCATTCATTTTCCTCCGGAACCCAGGTCCCTTACGCAGCCCACACATCTCCTTTACTTGTTAATAGCCACCCTATTGTCTATATGTGGCTGGAGTTTATTTTTTGTTGCTTATTTGTCACTGTCATAATTGTCAGGAAACTAAGTTGGGCATTTGCAGAGGGCCTCGGCGATAATAAACTGACCTAATTGTCTTCCCGCCCCCATACAAGTGGAGGACGTGCTTTGTTGCCTTTATCAGGGTTTTGTGCTTTTCTCACACTGGGCTGGGCTTTGTTCCTTTGCTGATTGCCTTGCATTCTGTGCCTGGAAAAGAGTTGTTTCTGCTGCTTTTTCCCCCTGGAAGCCATTTATTTTGTGATGTATGTAAGATTCCAGTAAAGAGTTAGGGGGGAAATAAAAGTGATTCTTTTGATTGCGGATTGGCTTCCTGTTGTGGCCTGTTAGAGCAAGGGTGGGCAATAATTTTAGCAGGGGGGCCACTTAATGAATTTTGTTATGCGGTCACGGACCAGCTCCACCCCTGGAAGGGGCGGGGCCTGGACAGGAAGGGGCGGGGCTGAGGACTAGCCTTCCCCCAGAATTGTCCGGAGCCAGAAGCTTTGAATTAAAAACACAACAAAGGGCTCGCAGCACCCAGCCCTGCCGCTGCTGTGTTGCTTGGTAGCCGCCCGGGTTGCTGTGGCTATTTAAAAGGCTCGTGATTCCAGCCGCTACCAGCGTAGTGCCATGACCATAGCCTTGAGCCATTTAAATAGGATCCTGCTGCCTGAGCCACCACCTGGAAATTGGGTGGCAAGGACAGCAGGATGTAAATAGAGCAGCCAGGTGCAGCTGGATCAAAGTGTTAGGTGGGCCGCATCTTGTCCAGATGTTAGAGGGTTGTCTGTCCCCTTTAAGGACCTGGGGCTGCTGGGGCTGGCCAGCCTTGGTCCCTGGCATGGCCCCTTTAAGAACAGGTAGTTCTGGGAAGGATACTAGAATTAGCTGGGCATGGGGTTCAGGTGCTTGAATCATTGACTGACTGCTGAGGGTTCAAAGGGTGCTCTTAGCCAAGTCAAGGGATTGGCACGTGGATGTGAGAAATGACAGGCCTCCAACCCAGGCTTGTGGGACCCCAGGCTGTGTTCAGACCGTGACATCCACTTAGCCAATCACTGGAGAAGGGGACTAGTGAAGCCAAACTCACAAAGTGGCTCACCCGTGAACCTTGTGAGAGGGGGAGATATCCAACCCTGCCCTGATTGGCTGGGGTGCGCTGGGAAGAGGCTTAAGGAAAGTTGTCTGATCAACTAAGGATGTTCCAGGCTGGTTTTACTCTGGACCCTACCTACTTACTGGATTCCTACCTACGTCTGTCATCCCAGACCCTTATCTGCTCCCGGTTCCTGCTCTTCTGCCTCGATCCAGGTCCCTACTCCTATGAACTACCCCTCATGCCGACTCCAGATTTGATGCTGACCTTTGGCTTGGCTCCTGGCTCTGTCTTCAGCTCTGACTCCAGTTCCAGGATCCTGACTATAACCACTAGACCTGAACACCCATGCCCCCATCCCTACAGCACTCTGATGCTATCAACATTTCCGTCAATGACTGACATAAATATAAAATCCTTGCTCACAGAACCTGCAAATGACACACAGATTGTCGCTGTGGTAAATAACAATGAGAACAGGACACTCACGGAGGGTGATCTGGATAGCTTCGTAAGCTGGGCCCATTCAAGCAAAACTTGTTTTTAATATGGCTAAGTGGGAAGTTAGACTTCCAGGAAAAAGGACAGGTCCATAGGTACAGAATGGGGATCCTAGCAAGCAGCGTCAGAAAAGGATGAATGAGGTATGGTGGACAAGCTGCTTAGCATGAGCTCCCAGTCCAGTTGCTTAACATGGCAAAAAGGGCTAATACAAACCTTGGTGAGTAAATGGAGAGTAATGAATGGGGGTGATTTTATCTCTCTGTATTTGAGATGGTTACGGGGATGCTCTGTATAGTTCTGATGCCGGCATTTTTAAAAATAATGTTTGAAAATTGGAGAGGGTGCAGCAAAGAGCCACAAAAGCCATGGACGGGCTGGAGAAAGTGACTTGACAGTGGGAGGTTTCCCGAGTGCTTGTGTTCAGTTTATGAAAGAGAAGATGGAGAGGTGACTAGATGATAGGGTTTCGCTACATTCATGGGGAGAAAATACTGAGGACTAAAGGGCTCTTCAACTGATTGGAGAAAGGCATTAAAAACCTCCAGTGGCTAGAAGCTGAAGCCAGACAAATTCAAACCAGAAATGAGGCACCAAAGTGTAGCCATTGGAACATGCTTCCAAAGGAAGTGGTAGATTCTTCTGTGGCTTGCTGTCTTCAAATCAAGACCAGATGCCTTCTTCGAAATATGCGTTAGTCAAAGACAAGTGATGGGGCTCAATAGAGCTGTATCCATGTACAGTTTAAGGGCATGTGATATACAGGAGGTCAGACAAGGCAGCTTTACCGTTTATGAATCTAGAGCTAGGAAAGGCCTGCAGGGAGGGTCTCCTTGGCAACACAGCATGCTAGCGGCCTGGGGAAGCCGGGATTCAAGCACAGCTGCAAGAAGAGTTGTGGAGACACCTCAAGGAAAGAAGGAGTTTGAGCCCAGAGACTGGGAAATGGGAAATCTCTCTCCTAAGTAGAGCTCCCATGCTGGGAAAAAAGTGGGGAGTAAAGATAGAGGCAGCGTCGGAAGCAAGGGTGAATTGGAGATGCCTGCAGAAGGAAAAAGGGCCAAGAGAGCTGCATGTTCACTTTGTCAGGACTTAATGCATTAGCCCCTAGGAGGGGGAATATTAGGTCAAAACTCCCGGATGTCTGGGTTACTTGGCGAACCAAGAGAGGAACTGAGGAGAGGTGGCATGCTCTGTGCCCACTCCCTGCACGGTGTTTTGGACCAAGCAGGGTGCACTACGGATAACTAGACGCATGAGGAGAGGGAGACAAATCAGGGGTGTCCCATGCCAGCTGCTGGAAAGAAACATGGTTCAATGCACACTGGGACAGGGTAACAGCATGATCTCGCAAGCTTATCACATAGACAGACATGGGGGGACATGAGAAAAGCTGGGATCACGAGTTGCCAGGAATCTAAGGAGGGAGCCTGTACTCTCGAGATTCCCAGGCCTGTCCTGCTTCCAATGGGCACTCAGACACTTGGGGGCTTATCTTACGCCTCTCACTTGAGGATCTACAACCAGGCAGAGTTTCGTGTTCTGTACTAGCCGTGGAGCCAGCCTCCCACCTCTACATGTGGATCTCAAGTTCCGTAGAGCTTGAGAGTAGAGCTGGTTGGAACATTTTGTACACACAGAAATGTTATAAGAAACCTGCTGTCGTCCGAACTGAACAGTTTCATGGAGATGTTCGGTTTGGATGAAGAGACCCGGGTGCAAGTCCCCCCTTTGCCAAAATCAGAACAAGTGGGGATGCAAATCTCATCTGTGAATCAGGCAGAGCAGAGACTTGTGGCCACATCGCCCACATCCTTGGCTGGCGCCCCAACCACTCAGACAGGTGAGATTTTGACCCAGTTCCTTTTTTGTAAAGAATGGCTTGTCTCCATTCCAACACGGAACGGAAACGAATTTCCACACCTCAAAAGATGCTGCAAAACAGAACGATCGTCCTCCTGTCAGCGCTACACAGCAGTGTTTGATTGCGAGGGCTCTGTTTGGACCAAGCAGGTCCAAAAACTCAAGCCCATCTTTAGATAGTAGGGATATGTCTACACTGCAGTTAAACACCAGCGACTGATCTGTACCAGTTGACTCAGACTCGGTGTGAGCTATGGGGCTGTTTAATTGCAGTGTAGACAGTCAGGTTCAGGCTGGAGTGTGGGCTGTGGGACCCTGCCCCAAATCAGCTGGCACAGGCTTGAAACGGGTATTTAATTGCAACGTAGACATACTCGGTTGCACACTTGTGAAGAATGCTGTAGCTGAGCGCTAAGATGTTTTTATCTGGCAGCAGAACAGTCCTGTGACTGAGAAGAAATTTCCTAGTAAAGAAGAGCCAAATCCTTTAATTGCTTCTGGGATCAAGACATCGGATCTTAGAATTTATGAGCCCATAGTTATTAACCTTTGCTTCCCACTGGATATCTACAAAGCTCTGCCTTCCTCTGTGCAGGCAACTGAGCTAACTTTAAAACTTTAAAAGAAGTTTTGTCAAAACTGACCCTTTCCTGAAAAACTTTTGGTTTCAGTGAATTGGTTAAGAACATAAGAACGGCCATACTGGGTCAGACCAAAGGTCCATCTAGCCCAGTAGCCTGTCTTCCGTCAGTAGCCAATGACACATGCCCCAGAGGGAATGAATAGAACAGGGAATCATCAAATGGTCCCTCTCCTGTCACCCATTCCTAGCCTCTGACAAACAGAGACTAGGGACACCATTCCTGCCCATCCTGGCTAATAAGCTAATAAGGTGTTTGCTGACCAAAAAGATTTTGTCAAAAAAATCATTCCCCACCAGCTCTCCTTTTCCTTCTCCAACTTATGCAGACCAGCATAAGAATCCTGAAGGTGTCAAGACAGATTCCTTTGTCTCACCTCTCCTTGGGCCACTCCTCCTGGAGTCAGAGCTCTGGATTTTAAGCCAATTTGTTTTAGCTCTGTTCTAGCCAGGAAGATACAGTGTTCCAGTGTGTTGTCTGCAGAGAGAAGCTGCTGAAAGGATCTAATTAATTCTGTTCACGTCTTCTGGCGTGGCAGAACTCAGTAGTGGTCAGCAAGGTTAGCTGGTGTCATATGGGACCTATGACCTTCCTTAAGCAGCTCATGTACTCCAGCCACATCTGGCAGTTAAGACTTAGAATACCTTTGCCTACCCTTTTTGGAAGCATCTTCTGGGCAGCGAGACTGTGAGTCTGTGCAAATCAAATTAGAACATCCTCGAGACACATCAAAGGCTGCTAAGCAGAACTTTTTTTAGCCCTAAGACCTTGGTAACCACCGGCTGAGGCTCAGTCCAAAGCATAAGCAAGCCGAAAATACCTCCAGGAAAATGTCTTCGAGCCGTTGGAAGAAATCAATGCTAACATCACTTCACTCGAAACAACAGCAGGGGTTGGAGGAGAAAACGATAGCACAGACCAGGTGGAAAGATTAGAGCACACCACATTCTGAAATCTGTGAGCGGTCGGGAGCAAAGGGGATGAGATAAAGGGAGGAAAAGAACTGAGATGTTAACACTGCTCGAGAGCACGTGGATTAGCCTTTCCCTGACCCAAAAGAACATAAGGGAATAAGGCAGGTTCTGATCTTATTGTCTTTCTTGATTCTTGGAAGCCTTGTCCTCTAGGACTAGAAAACAGAGCCGGACTTTGCACAGCATGTGCTGGAGGAAGCCTACCAAGAATATGGATGGAGGAGAGAGAAGCATCTTTAAACTAGTCAGTCTGAGGGGCAGACTAATAGGTGTAAGTCTGCTCCTATTCCCCATGACGGAAGAGGAAAACCACGTAGGCTCCATCTATGGGAAGTGGTGCAAAACAGGCTAAAAAAAAAAAAGATTATGAACAATGAAATTGGACTTTTGATTTTCCAGGGTGGGTCCTCTCACATAAACAGAGAGTCATGAGTTTATTCCACTGAAGAAACCTTTGTGGGGTAAAATACAAATTGTGGGTGCAAGATTAGTAATCCTGGGACTGGAGATCTGCTGCACAAAACAAAGATGCAGGGAAAGAGGATGATCTAGGTCTCAAAGTGCTTCTCAAATGTGGGGAAGCCTCATTCTCGCAACGTTACAAATAAGGAAAGAGAAATGAAATGAAGGTCACCTGCAAATCCTGGATTAGGGGCGTAAAGGGGTAACTGTTTAACTGGTTACCCGATAAGCTTTCCTTACTGGCATGCTTACTGGGCTAACTGGTTAACCAGTGCCTGGCCCGGCTGAAACCCAGTTAAACATATAGCTTAGCCGGTTGAACAGGATTTTACATCCCTAGCCAGGAGCAGAATCCAGAACTTCTAACTCCCCTGCTAGCAGCCTAAGCCCCTGGCCAGCACTGTCTGATAGTCATAAGTTTAGCCACGGTTATTGGAGCCTTCAAGATCTGTCCGTCGCTTCATGAGTAGCATCAGGGTTTTGTTATTACTACGCTTCCCTTCCACCACCATTCTTCAATGGAGGCTTGTCTGTTCATGACATCTTCAGTGTGTGCTCGATGGGCATAGACTGCCTCTTCCCTGGCTTCAGTACAGTGCCCAGCACACTGTGGTGTTACAAAATAATTTGAACTGCAGGATGCTCACTTCTTTGTGTGTGTTTGTGTCAGACCAAGAACAAGGATCTAGACTGGGGCTTTTGCTGCCCCTGGAGTATAAATATGCGCACTGGAAATAAGATCCAAGTTCTGATCAGGTAATTAACACCCGGAACTGATCACCAGGGCATGGGGTAGGCTCTTCATCACTTGGGGTGCATCTACACTGCACCATTATTTTGAGATAACTAGCGTCATTCCAAAATAACAAGGCGAGCATCTACACAGCCATTCTGTTATTTCAAAATAATTTTGAAATAACGGATGGCTTATTCCGAAATGTGTGAACCTCATTCTACGAGGAATAACGCCTCTTCCGAAATAGCTATTTCGAAATAAGGCGTGTGTAGACGCTCCACTGCTGCTATTTCGAAATAGCCCTTCACCTGGGCCATTCTAAGTTATTCCTCCCCAGTGCCTCCTGGGGCTTTAAACCGAGATAGCACGTCTACATTAGGGAAGTCTGCCTCGAACTCATTTCGAGGCTTCCCGGCAGTGTAGACATGCTATTTCGAAATACGCTATTTTGGACTAACCATTCTGGAATTGCTTATTTTGAAATAAGCATGCAGTGTAGACGTACTGGGAGACTTCCAGTCAGGACAGGGTGTCTTGCTAAAAAACCTGCTCTAGCACCTCAGCACGATGCTGTTGAGCAGGAGGCAGGGATCACTGGCTGACATTCTCTGGCTGTCAGGACTCAGGGCTGGCAGCAGACACGGACTCCCAGCAACCTAACATGCACAGCTGGCCTGTAGTAGGCTGCCTGATTGGCAGGCCCACCGATAGGAGGGGGGTAAAGGAGCCCTTTCCCAGAGCTTCTAAGAGGTCCAGGATTCCCAGCTGTCACTGGGAAGCCGTCACTGTATGGTGGTGCCCAGAGCCCTTTAAATTGCAACTGGAGCGCCGCGCTGTGGGTTCCAGGTGTCTCTAAGGGCTGGCGGGGGGGCATGGCATGCTCCTAGTGGCATTGTGGGCAGCTGCTCCCACCCCACGCCTCCCACCCAAGCCCCGCCCCTTCCAAGAGCCCAGAGCCAGCCCCGCCCCCACCTTGCCCTGGGGCCTGGCGTGTCCGTCAGCTCTCCTGGTGATTGGCTATGTCACCTGCTCTGGTCGGATGAGTCAGCAGACCCGCTCGTAAGCCCAAAAGCAGCAGCAGCTCAGTGGCTGCTCAGCTCATCCTGCCTGGACTGCAATAGGCCCTGCAGTGATGCATGCCCAGCCCTGTTCCCGTCCTGCTGCTGCCCTCCTCCTGCCTTGTCTCACTCCAGGTGAGCAGGCCGTGGCCCTCCGTTCTGACGTCTGCCCTCGGACTTCAGCTCTGGACTCTGACTCCGACGCCTGACTTCTGCACAGCTCTGATTCCGGACTGCTGACTAACCACTAGGCCCAGCCACTGACATCCTGGCCATTGGCACTGGCCTGTGTTAGGCAGGAGGGCAGACTAGATGGTCATGATGGTCCTTTCTGGCCTTAAAAAAATCTATGAAACCTATAAACCCTGCCATATTTTCTGATTGCATTACAGCACTTCGATTGTGTCAGTGTCCTCATTATTGATATTTGGTGTTGGCTAAAACCCGGAGTAACAATGCCTGAAATCCAGTGACACCTGTAGAGTCACTCTGCTGCCAGTAAAAGGAGTCTCATGCTAGCTACTTAATATGATACGTTTGCCCAGACACTGATGTACTCATGTTGTAATTAGACTTCTAGGTCTTGCAAACTTGCCAGGCGCTTAGATCCCGTTGGGATGGGCATCCTGCTGTCAATGCCTCGGGAGAGAGCACATTAAATGGTACAATTTGTACCAATGTCCATGTACAAATCCACTAAATAGACCTGGAGGAAGTGGATCATTGTCTCTGGTTCTGTAATCAGGCCATTTGCCCTCCCACGCGGGCTTGGTGCCACTCTTGTTACCGGGCATGTGTGAGGTTGCACACACCAACCTGCCAGGCCAGGGAAAAGTCTTGCTTCAGACACTCACACTTATGTCATTGGCCAGCTTCCTGCAGCCTCGCAGCTGCTGCTTTTGGAGAGCTATGTCTTTTGACCACTGTGGTGTGAGCGCCCGTTTCACAAATGGGTCGGTATTTGTCAATGCTTTTCCACAGTGAGGGCGGTGCAGTTTTTGTGTGCGGGGTGAGCAGTCTGTGCTGTCTAGATGAGAGACTATAATGCTAGAAAAGCTCAGAGAGGTAGCCATGTTAGTCTGTAACTTTAAAAGCAACGAGTACTCAATTGACTATTGACAGGTACTGTTTTCCCCTCTCCCTTCTTTCTCTGTTATAAATTGTGAGGATTGCCCCTTTTCCCCCACTCTACCCATCTGAGGAAGTGGGTTTTTCCCATAAAACCTTGCGATGCTAGATACATATTTTTGCTAGTCTCTCAGGTGCCACAGGACTTCTCGTTGTTTATAATGCTAGAGTAGGGTTCCTGCTCGGCTAGAGATCCCTAGAAAATACACAGTATTCTGCAGAGATAATAACCAGGGGTGGAGTGAGTGTGTTTCTTCCTGCTGAGTTCATGTCCAATGCTTCGGGTAGCTGTGTGCAGCTAAACGCTCAGTCTTTGAAGTTGTAATTCTTGCGTGCACTCTGCAAGGGCTGACGGTGGCATCCTCATTGCCTTCCTATTCGCAGGCTCAAAGGATCATTGAGTTTTTCCATGGCTGTTTGATGCCATTTGCAAAAATCAAATAGGATCCGCTCCTGAACGAAAACCCTCGCGGTGCATGAGAACGCCCCACCTTTTCCCTTCATCCACCCACGTCCCTGCCCTTCCAGGGCACTCCTGTGAGTTTTGTCAGACTGAGGTGGACTAAGTTCCTTGGCTGAAAACTCCCTGTGGCAGAGCCCCAGCCTGCCTGCGCCATTCACATCCCATTTCAAGCTTTGGGAGGTGTGAGAAGGGGGACGACAGAGCTGCTGCTGGCAAGATTATCGACCTGGGACTCTGCGAAATGGAGCAGGGATCGTGGGTGCTTGGATTTGTACAGCGCCTCTCGTAATGGGCCACTCATCCAGGCTGGGCGGGCTCTGGGTACGACAGGGATGATAAATAATTAGTACTAAGGGTGGTGCTGTCACTGCATGCAGCTGATTGGGTCTCAGGAGCACAGCAGCCTGGGATGGCAAATGGGGTATTCCACACCAGGTGTCAGCTGGGACACCAGGGTAGGTGGGGCCACCGTAGGCCCTGACTTGCTCCTGGGCAACCCTGCAGCTTAGGGTGAGGTCTGTGCATGGCTGTGAGAGCGAAATATTGAATCTTGCATCGGATGAGTAAAAGTGGAGCTTTATCGTCACCAGCATCCAGCTACGGAGACAAAGGGGGAGGCTGGCCAGACACCCACACGACCCCACTGGCAGAAGAGATGTGCATACTAGAGACTACAAAATAGCCCTTGTAGCATGGATGTTGGTGGTGTTGCTGGTATGCCCAAAGAAGTGGGACCTCTCGGAACATACGATGCTTTGCAGCACGGAGTTGGGCCAGGTAGTTTTTAAATTGTTTCCAGGAGGTGCATCTCAGGTGACAGTTGGCGCTGTTGGCCTTTCCCGCAAATGGGGAGTGAACAGTAAGCCGTGGGCATTCAGTGCACTCAGCAGAGCCATTGACGGGTGTGATTGATCCAGATTTGAAGCCATGGCTCACCAGTGTGCATGTATCCCCGTTGGGGTGCATTTGGCACACAGGCCAAGCTGGAAATGAATTCTAGAACGTCCCCTCAGGGTTCTCAAAACCCCGCAGCGTCAGTCTTCGGCCTACCTGAGCGTCTGCATTAAGTCACACACATATGAAACCGCGCTACATTACTGTGTTAATGAAGGCCTTCTCGACTCGATGCTATCGCTGCCTAGGCACAACACGAAGTCTCCCTTGGTTGCGTACATGTTGGAACATGATGTGCTTCAGCTCGCAAAGGAGATGCTGTCTGGAGAACAGCTGAATGCAGTGGTGCAACGTGCGGCAAGCCGGAGCCTGTCTGCTGTTATCCTCCCCCGGCCTCCGCCATGGTAGAAATGCTCTGCAACATTTGTCACATTTAGAAGCTGGTTGGAGCGTCTAACACCCAGAGCACAGAACGTGTGAATATGAATTGGGCCGGAGCCAGTCTCATTCCAATTCCGAAATGAGAACTAAAAGCGTCTTGTCTTCCCAGCCCCCTGGCTCATGATGTTCAGACCCTCCGATTTGTTGGCATTCAACTTCAAAGCCTGGGAGACAACCCGCGTGCATGAATAATCCATTGCCACTGCGTGGCATGAGGCTGGGGAATGCATTGGACGGGAAAGTTTGTCAGAACATGGTCCTGCGGGTTCAGTAGGGGGTGCTCAGTGCCCAGGATCAGTCCTGGACAAACAGCACAGCATGCTGGGAAGGGACAGGGCCCTGCTGGGGCTGCCACTGTTGTCCTGGCCAGTTGTGGGTATTTAAGATCCCGTGGCATGTCTTGTAAGACCCAACTTTTCCTCCCGTGACCTTTCTGGAGGGGAGAGTGAAAAACCTGCCTTGGCTGGTCTCTTTGTGCCTTTGTTCCCCATCTCACTCCACCCTTTGGGTCTCTTCTCGATTCAGCATATGAGCTTGTCGGGGCAGAGACGGTCTCTTACTGCAGTGGTTTCCAAGCTAGGGGTCGCGGCCCAGTATTGGGTGGTGGGATGTCACTGGCACTGGGTCTTGTTGTTGCAGGGCGATCAGTGGAGGTGCTAAGGCAGCTTCCTGCCTGTCCTGGCACTGTAGAGTGCGCTGCGCCCCAGAAGTGGCCGGGAACAGGCCCAGCTCCTAGGTGCGGGGAACAGCGCACAGGGCTCTGCGCACTGCCCCTGCCCCAAGCACTAGCTCTGCACTCCCATTGGCTGGGAACCTGCTGCTGGCTGCTTCTGGGGAGCAGCATGGCCTGTGGTGCCAGGAGAGGCAGGAAGCTTAGTGCCCCCCTACACCGCTGACTGGGCTCCGCGTGAAGTAAGCCCCTCCTGCCCCAGCCCTGACCAGTGTTCCCTCTAAGCTGCGTGGCAGCAGAGCTTCCGAGGTGATTAATCAGCCCAGCCCAGTCAGAGGCTCAGGGCTCCATGCATGGAGCTGGCTGACTGGCCCTGACCCCCCCCTGCAGAGTCCCCTGCTACACCCCAAAGCTCTCATCCTCAGTTCCACCCTGGAGCCCACACGCCAGTCAAATTATGTTGGGTCACGGGCACCAACAATTTTCTTCAACTGGGTCATGGGGAAAAAAAAAGTTTGCAAACCGCAGTCTTACTGTATGTTTGTACAGGGCCTAACAAAGCAAGGCCCCAGCCCAAGCCAGATTCTCTAGCAAGAGCTTCTGCCACAGGACAAAATGGCGCTCCGGTCTTGGCACGACACGTGGAAGTGTTGACCACACTACAGTTGTCCTACGCACACTGGAGGGTGAACAAGGGCAGTTCGAACATCACCAGACAAGCCACCCACACAATTTAAACTTTGTTTTTAAACCCTGAGGGTTGGGGAGGCTGCCCCAGGAGTTTGAACTGCTGGAGGTGGCTGGGAACCAGAACTGAATTCAGCTCTCTGGCAGGGAAAGTCCAGAAGCCACTGTGCCTCCTGGGTTCATCCGAGCGTGTAATGAAGTGTGAGCTGACCAGGTGAAGAGCAGCATGCACTACGGATGTAAGCTCGTTAAAAGGGCTTATTCACCAGATGGAGGAGCCGTTCATGGCAGTTCTAATTTTTCATTAAAACGCCATTAGCCTCATTTGAGTCCCACTCCACATCTACTGCCCCAGATCCTGTCCCCCTTCCACTCCGGCTGACTATCATGTTCCTAACTCCTCTTTGCTATTGCAGTTCACAGCCAGCACCCTTAACCTCGTCAAATAGAAACAAATCCCAGAAGTAGGGGGCCAAGGCAGAGCCCCTGCCCTAGCGAAACAATTTCTTAGCTGTGGCTTATAAATCGCAAAGCTCACATGCAAGGCTGAATCTGCAAAGCTGAGAAGATGTGTGGACACTTGCACCTGATGTAGGAGAAACAATACTTTCATCTAAGGACCTCAAAGTGCTTCCCACGCATTACTGAGCATCCCAGGAGGCCTCAGAGACCTGTTGTGCTAGGGGCTGTACAAATTGACAATCAGACAATTCCTGTGCTGAAGAGCTTTGACAATCAGTCAAAGAATGGGAGAAAGGAAGTATTAGCCCCGTCATGAATCGGAAGCAAACATGATTGCCTGATCTTACACCCCTGAGCTCATCATAACTTTTGCCCTTGACTTCTACCGAAGCAGGAGCTGGCCTAAGTGACTTGCCCAGTAACACATGGGAAGTCTGTGGCGGGGCTGGGAATTTGAACCTAGGTCTCCCGAGTTCCTGTCCTTAACCACAGGATCATCCTTCCTTTCATGTGTTAGGAGATTTGATAACAGTCACTTGACATTTTACCTCTCCATTTTGGGATTACCAGCCTAAAGCAGGAATTACCATGAGTAGAACCCTGCAAATCCATGGCTATCCGCTTTATATCCGTGGATATCCGCGGCTCATTTTTTAAGATATGGATGTGGATGCAGATACAACATTTGTATTCACACCGGGTTCTAACCATGAGTCCCTACTGAAAAAGGTATTTCCCTACCATGGTGCAACAATACATTCTGTCACAAAAGAACAGCCATACTGGGTCACACCAAAGGTCCATCTAGCCCAGTATCCTGTCTGCCAACAGTGGCCAATGCCAGTTGCCCCAGAGGGAGTGAACAGAACAGGTAATCTTCACGTGATCCCCCTCCTGTAATCCATTTCCAGCCTCTGACAAACAGAGGCTAGGGACACCATTCCTACACATCCTGGCTAATAGCCATTGATGGACCTAACTTCCATGAATTTATCTAGCTCTTTTCTGAACGCTGTTAAATTCCTGGTCTTCACAACATCCTCTGGCAAGGAGTTCCACAGGTTGACTGTGCACTGTGTGAAGAAAATCTTCCTCTTGTTTGTTTTAAACTTGCTACCTATTAATTTAATTTGGTGACCCCTAGTTCTTATATTATGGGAACAAGTAAATAATTTTTCCTTATTCACATTTTCCACATCAGTCGTGATTTTATAGTCCTCTATCATATCCCCCTTTAGTCTCCTCTTTTTTAAGATGAAAAGTCCCAGTCTCTTTAATCCTTCTTCATATGGGACCCATTCCAAACCCCTAATAATTTTTGTTGCCCTTTTCTGAACCTTTTCCGATGCCAATATGTCCTTTTTGAGATGACGTGACCATATCTGTACGCAGTATTCAAGATGTGGGCGTACCGTGGTTTTATATAGAGGCAATAAGATATTCTTTGTCTTATTCTCTATCCCTTTTTTAACGATTCCTAACATTCTGTTTGCTTTTTTGACTGAGTGGATGTTTTCAGAGAACCATCCACAACTAGAACTGTTACTCCAGTTCTAGGTACGTGTTACAACCACTGTACTGTAAGAGCAACAAATACAACAAACCAAAGTGCAAGGAGGCCAAGTGACTTTCCCATAGTAACATTGTGATTCACAGGGGAAAATACAGGCATCCTGGCTCTCAGTCCCATGCTTAACCCACTCTGGATACTACTCCTTTAAAGGGGGGAGGGACAGCTCAGTGGTTTGAGCATTGGTCTGCTTAAGCCCAGGGTTGTGAGTTCAATCCTTGAGGAGGCAATTTGGGGTAAAAATCTGCCAGGGATGATAGTTGGTCTTGCTGTGAAGGCAGGGGACTGGACTGGACTCAGTGACCTTTCAAGGTCCCTTCCAGTTTTAGGAGATAGGCAATCTCCATTCATTTCATTTCACTGTATTCTTCAGAGCTGTCAATAGCAAGAATAATCCTCCATGGCTGGTCCACTGGGCTGCATAGTGAAATCAGTGATGGTCAGAACATCTGATTGTTGACAATTTTGTTCAGATGCTAATGGAAGATTTCAGGTTTGGATAAGCTATCCAAAGCAATCTCATCTAGACTCTGTCTCCTCAGGGAAGTGGAGAAAGCCTCATTGTTTCAGAACTTAATATTGGCATGGACAGAGTACCAGTAAATATAGGATAGGAAAAAATCATTGGCATCTGACCAAGTGGGTTCTTATCTATGAAAGCTTCTGCCCAAATAAATGTGTTTGTCTTTAAGGTGCCACAGGACTACTCCTTAGTTTTGCTCAAACAGACTGACAAGGCTTCCCCTCTGAAATAGGATGGGAAAGAATTCAACATTGACTGGAAGATACGGATTTGGTGATATGATAGTGTATTTTCCATCTCATCTGCTCATCTGTACAGAACTGCAGCACCTCTCATGGAATTAGAGTGCTTCATTGCTTTCCCCTTGCAGGTGAAATTGGGAAGCGAGGAGAGAGGTGTATGAAAATTACCGTTTAAAAAAAAATCAACCCCATTTCTTGGAACCTCAGGAAGGTTTAGCAAAGGCTTAAATAGTTCATCTGATTGTGTTCTCCCATTGTTATGCAAAAACTGGACACTCCGAGACATGTAATGGGCATTTTTGTCAGGAAAATATGTTGGCATTTTCACTGCCAGGACAGGTAGGTTATACAAAATAGCACAGGCCTGCACTGTTGTGAGGGAACTACTTGAGCTCATCTGTAGCATCTATCAAACGAAAGCCATTTCTCCACCCTCTCCCCCGTGTCATTATGTCTTAAATGTTTCCTGTCAGTACATTTTGTTCCTCATTTCTCTTGGTACACACTGAAGTGGGAGATTTTATAATGATTCACAGTGTTCTACTCAGTAGCTTGAAGCAGCAACCTGGGAATCTGCTAAGTAGTCATGCAGCCCGGAATATTTTGTACGCTATTCGAATTGCAGCACCGTAATTAAAAGGCACGCTTCAAGTAAGGGACAGAGGTGTGGGGTTTTTCCTTTCCAGCGGAGAGAGAGCATGGTGGGGAAGGAGGCAAGTTGGAGTTAAATATCAAAAGGCACAACAGGCAAATACTATCAAACAATGAGATCCGATGCAATTACTTTAAAATGCTAGATGTTCTGGTATCACCAAGGGAACTTGCTGTCTGATTAAAAATAATTGTTGTTGGCATTAAATCTGTTTGGAATTACTCCACACAATTCATCTCTTATTTCATACTGCTCCCACATGCCTAGCTTGATGAGAGGAAAAAGTCTCTTTCAGTCTGATAAACTGTGCTTTGTAAATATTTAGAGATGAATGTTCTGGATCACTAATGAGTGACTTTTCTTTTCTTTTTTCCTTTTTCCCCACCTACCTCCTGATGGAGCCTTAGGCTATGTCTACACTGCAGAGTTTTTCCGGGAATTATTGGGAACGCTTCTGCTCTTCTGAATTTTTTTTCACAAGGAAGAAGGGCTCTTCCGAAAGAGGAGGTTTTTCCAAAATTTGGCCCAGTGTAGATGGGCCAAATTTTGGAAAAGCTTTTTCCGAAAAAAGAATAAAAAAAGGCACACAAATTGTGGAGCGCAATTTGTGTACCGTTTTCTTAAAAAGAAGTGTAATGTGGACATAGCCTTAGTGTGAGGCATAGACCATCAGGGAACAGATTAATCGCTGGGTTGGACTAACTCAGTTGGGTCACGCAATTGGGTGACTTTGACCCAAGATGACATACAGGGATATAACTTTTACTGCAGAGTAAGTGGGGGTGGAAACCTAAGGCTACGTCTACACAGCAGAGACATTTCGGGATACTGAGGTATCCCAAAATAGCTACCCCGTGTCTTAGAAAGGTGCCCGTTATTTCAAAATATTTTTCTAAATAACGAGTGCGCTATTTTGCCATCCTTGTAAACCTTGTTGCATGAGGGTTAAGGGATGGCTACAGATAGCGTGTTATTTTGAAATTTGGCGCTGTGTCCTAAGAATCTTGCTCAGCTGGAGAGAGCACTATGTAAAATGCTTTCTGAATCCCAAATAATGCCACACATTGTGTCAGGTATTTTAATGTTGGACTAATGTAAAATCTTTCTGCCACATTGGTGCTCTAGTCATATGGACATTCAGATGGCATCAATCTTGAAAATAGCAGTAGGGATGAGAGATGTTGTGAAGCTTGCATAAAGGACCACTTCTGTCATTTGACAGGAATTCCTATAAACACAATCCCCATGCTGTGCCGTACCTATTCAGGAGTCCCCGTTTTGTGCTACTAAGGGCATTTGCATGCCAAACCACCAGACTCCTTGTTGTTTCTCAAGAATTCACCCATTCTCTCAGCTTTCTTCCTCACCTGACACCAGAAACCCGTGTGCTTAGGACACCTTTAACATCTCCATTGTGATTGTTCAAAGTCCTCTTAGCTGAGGTGCAATGGGGTTCTCTAAATGGGGTATTTGCACCCAACTTGCCAACAGCTGATGGCTCAAAACTTTTCATCTTTACTGTTTTATTTCTGTTGCAGTAGTCCTGTAGGCCCTGAAATGTGGCATTGGCTGCTGTACAGATGTATAAAGGGGAAAAATTCCTGCCTCAGTACATTTATAATCTGAGTTTAAGGCATCATGGCAAGAAGGTGCAACAAGCAAAAGGGAGCGATTAATGTGTTTCTGGATAGATGACCCATCTGCCCCCAATTTTCTTTCTTCCCAAACCCTCTCTTCACCTGCTGTCTGGACCTCCAGTGTCCCTGCCTCATCCCTCACCTCCTTCCTTCAATTTATCCCATAGTATGAACAAGGAAAAAATAGTGGCACTCTTTTAAGCTCCACCCACAAATCAAGCTCCGCCCGCTGTCATCCTAAACTGTGACACCATTCACAGTGGATTGTGTCACTGTTCATATTATAATCACATGGACTTTGCTGGGCTCCTCAGTGGGGTTCGGATATAGCCTTGAGTAGAGCTGACCCTTTGAAATGAATGGAATTCTTAGTCTCTGATGGAACATCCTTTTGCTAGACTTCCTTCCCACGCAGGATAAGCGTTAGAAAGCACAAGGTGACAATAATAAAGGATAAACTTAAACAACAAAAGGTCTGCTAGCACTTTATAGACTAACAAAACATGTAGATGGTATCATGAGCTTTCATGGGCACAGCCCACTTCTTCAGATGACCGGGACATTGGTCAGAGTCCTCGTCAGGGAGGTACTGTAGTCCAGCTGGCTTATTTTTCTCTTTCTCCATGTTCAAAGGAAATTAAAAAGCAGGAGCTTTTGCCTGTCTCCCACTAGTGCATATTTTCTGAGAGAATGCCAATTCTATGTATTTGTTTTGCATTTAATTAAAACACAAAAGCAAACAGTGGGTATTAATGGATCCATTAGTTTATTGTGAGGATACATCTTTTTAGAATTCCCCAACTGATTTTCAGAAAGTGAGCCAATAAAGTGAGCACACCTTGCATTATTTACAACTCTTGAGCTTAAATGGAATGTCTGAATCAACAGAGCTTGTTTGAGTTCTAAAATTCAAACAAGGACAACACTAAGCTAACTTCTGGGAGACTGGGATTCTGGGACACGCGGAGGATTTCCATGCAGCGCTCCCAAAAGAATGTAAGGGCTTGAGGCATAATCCTTCTTTGGAAAACCTTTCTCTCTCCTTAACTGTGCATTTTAATTCATACACACAAGGTAGAAGAAACTGGGCAAGAGTTTAAAAAACAGATAACAGACCAAACAGGCATAGAGACTTTTTTTTAAACAATCAGCTGAGTCATCAGCTCCTCGTAGTTAATTATACATGCTTGCAGTTCCCTAATTAAAGTAATTATTTACCTTGGAAAGTGGGGAGTCATGGCTTTTCAGTCACTCTTCAATTAGCAGTGCTTTTGTGGCCGTTGTTTTCCACTATTTTCTGGAGTTCAAAGAGAAGGAGGATAAACTGATCTACTCATTAAAGGTGAAATCCCTGGGGGCTGCGGAAAACCCATCACTACAGTTTTGCTGCAGAGGGAGGGAGAAGGTAATACTGCCTTAGCTCATTCAACAGGCCTTTACTCTGGGCTTTTATGCCCCTTCACTTGGTGCAGCACTCGTGCCTTGTGTGACTGGCAGTTTCTAAAAAGCCAGGGAAGAAGGAAATGTGGTGGATTTCTTCTGCAAGCCATGGGGCAAGCTGACAGAGAAGCAGAGAGAAGGGAGGAGGATACGGCCAGGCAGGACTGTGACTAGGGGTTTGCAAATTTCATTGATCTTCTGGTCCACAAAGACCTTGTTCTTGCCCAGAAGAAAGGATGCAAAGTGGAGACACAAGGGCTACGCCTAGACTGGCATGATTTTCCGAAAATGCTTTTAACGGAAAAGTTTTTCCGTTAAAAGCATTTATGCGAAAGAGCGTCTAGATTAGCACGGATGCTTTTGCGCAAAGCACTTTTTGCGGAAAAGCATCCGTGCTAATCTAGACGATTTTCAAGAAAGCCCGATCGCCATTTTCGCCATCGGGGCTTTTTTGTGCAAAACAGTTTTTAGCTGTCTACACTGGCCCTCTTACGCAAATACATTTGTGCAAGAGGGCTTTTTCCTGAACGGGAGCATCATAGTATTTGCGCAAGAACACTGACAATCTTACATTAGATCGTCAGTGTTCTTGCGCAAATTCAAGCGGCCAGCGTAGACAGCTGGCAAGTTTTTCCGCAAAAGCGGCTGCTTTTGCGGAAAAACTTGCCAGTCTAGACGCAGCCAAGGTGGCTGTGGGCCGGCCAGTGCAGATCTGAACTGAAAGCTCTGCTCCTCACCGGGCTCAGGGCACAGCCAGGCTGTGTGCTTTTCTCCCACATTAAATTCTAACCTAGCTTTCGTTAGGGGAAAAAGGAGGAAAACCCTCAAACCCACTATCACATAAAGAGTCAAATGTGTCAGTCTCGATCCACTCCCTTGAGTTCAGCTGAGTTACTTTGGGTTCAGACTGGAGTAATGAGGTTAGTACTGGGAATATATTTTGTTTTTCCTTTTTGCTCTCAGTGCAAAGCGCAAAGATTCCAGCCTTCCCCCTGCAGCAGCAGTCTGCCTGCTGCTGTGTTTCTAGAATGGGAACATGCCAATGATTTGCTCTTTTTGTTTGTTCCCCAAAGGGAGCAGCTCACTCAGCTGTCAGATACTCCCCAGAGCTTTGAAAGGGGAGGGGTGCATGCCTGCAGGGCAGCAGAGATCACAAACCACTGAGCAGAACTATCAGGGCAGGCATTGTGGGATACTGACAGGAGCCAGTTCTCTCGACAAAACAAACAGCAGAGTCCACACTGGCTCTTCGTTGAGAATAAAGGGAAGGGAAAAGATGAAAGTCTCTCGCAGCGATGGACGTTTTTTGTCTCCAAAACTGGGTTTTTTTCCTAACAAAAGTCGCATTGCAGTGTAAACACTCTCACTGTTTTGTCGCCAAAAGGCCGGTTTTGAGGATAAAACATGCCAGTGTAGACAAGGCCTGAGACAGACTCTGAAATCCTTGCCTTGTGTTTACTTTAGACCTCACAATAGCGCAATGGCAATTGAAACACAAACCCATTTTTTCCCCTTACTTGTGCTTGAGCCAATGGATGAAGGTGGGGCTAGTGCTTTGGCTGGTGAATTGTGCTGATGGATATCACTAGAGACTCTGGATACGTCTACACTGAAAACAAACCCACTCCAAAGCAGCCAGTCTCAGAGCCTGGATCAACTAATTCAGGCTCGCAGGGTTTGTGCTGCGGGGCTGAAGATAGCAGGGTAGTCAGGCTTCGGCCAGAACCTGGACTCCAAGACCTGCCCCCCTTCACTGGGTCTCAAAGCTAGAGCGAACATTTACATTCCTCTTTTAATGCAAGCCTGAATAAGTTGATCCAGGCTCTGAGACTCACAGCAGCAAGTCTCTTTTCCCTGTGTAGACGTACCCTTATGCACTCTGGATAGCTTCAGAAAAGGTGCTTCATGGGTTGTAGCTGTGCAGATTTCTCCCTCTCTCCGCCCCCCCACTCTTCCCTGAAGTGCCTTCATCCCGACCTTGACAGCTCTCTGCTGAGGCAGGTGTAGTCCAATCTCCATGCATAGCAGTGTGCGTGCGCATAGTCGACCCTGTCTTTGTCTCGTCTGCCAACTGGGTTGGTTAGTGGCAGATGCCGTGCTTGTTTTGGGGAGCTGCAAACCTCTCCACTAGCAACAGCACTAAGACTCTCCACTCATTGCACTTAGGCCACCAAATGGCAGCAACTTCCTGCAGCTACTGAGCCCAGTTGGTTCTACCACTAGCAAACCAGGCCTGCAAATGTAACTCTGCTAAGTCAAGTGACACCATCACAGGACCTAACCACATACGTCACACCATCAGGGGCTCATCCACCTGTACATCCTCTAATGCCAGCCATGCCCTCTGCCATGTACACTGGCCAAAGCGGACAGTCTCTACACCAAAGGATAAATGGACACAAGTCAGAGATCAGGAATGGTAACACACATAAACTTGTAGAGGAACATTTTAACCTCCCTAGACATGCAGGAATGGATTTGAAAGTAACCATCCTTCTGCAAAAGAATTTCGAAAGCTGGTTACAGAGACAGACAGCTGAACTGGAATTCATTTGCAAATTCAACTCTATCAATTTAGGACTGAATAAGGATCTTAACTGGTTAATACATTACAAAGGCAATTTCCCCTCTCTGGATATTCACATTTCCCCATCAAATACTGTGAATGAGTCACTTTCACCCTGACTTGATTAGCCTCATTAACAGAAGCAACTTCTTCCTTATATATATGCTTGCCTCTATTACTTCCACTCCAATTCATCTGATGAAGTGGGCTTTACCCACGAAAGTTTATGCCCTAATAAATCTGTTAATCTCTAAGCCCTGGTCTACAATAAGGAGTTATTTCAAAATAACTCCCCTTATTTCAAAATAACAAGAGGAGCATACCCACTACCAAGCCTGTTATTTTGAAATAAGGAGCTGGTTATTTTGAAATAATCACTCCTGCTTTCCATGAGGAACAATATTTCAAAATATTGGTAGTGTGGACGCTCCACTGCTGCTATTTCAAAATAATGACTCCTCAGAGTCTTTCAAAGTGCTTTCTGGGACTCTAAGTCGAGGTAACGCATCCACAGTAAGGGAGCCTGCCTCGTACTAATTTCAAGGCTTCCCTGTAGTGTGGAAATGCTAGTTCTAAATAGTTGTTTTGGGAGTTATTTTGAAATAATTTCCTAGTGTAGACATGCCCTAAGATGCTACAGGGCTCCTTGTTTTTGTCTTCTAAGTCAGTATAAGTCATGTTTCAAGGGAGGCTGCTTGTGTTAAGTGTGCTGTTCCCTAGCTTAAATACAGGGTTGGGGTTCTTTGAAAACTATCAGTGAATGACCTTCTGTACTTGTCTGTAAACACTACTCTAAGCTGTCAGAGTAGACAAAGATTTGTTTCCCCCACCAAGAAAAGGCTCCGTTTTTTGTGTGCGCATGGCAGTGATGGTGTTTTTAACAGGAACAAGCTACTTTCTTGGGAATTATTTTCCCCTCAAGGCTTTTTTAAAAAATTGATTGAAAAGAGACTTCAGTTTCTTAGTATGTCGTAAGGACTATCGACGGCAGCTTGTATCACAGCCAATCAGATCACAAGAAGCAGACAAGACATCACTCCTCAGCCCTCCCACCCGATTTAAAGACAACACCACTTTCAAAGGTTTGACCAAAGAGACTAATACAAAAGTAAGTCAAATCCCTGATTTAAACCATCTCGTTTAAATATTTTTGCATTCCTTGTGGTCAGTCTCCAGACTCTTACTCTGTGATTATGTTAGCAAGAAAAAAGGCATACTTTTAGATGCAAGAAGAAAGGCTGGATTCATTGATGAGCGCAAGTCCTCCTGCAAACAGGACGCTAGTGTTCCTGCAAAATATTTGCAGGTTTGAAAATGTCCTGTAGTAAAAACAAACAAGTAAGAGTCATCACTACGCAGGGGAAATTGTGCAGTGAGGTACCAAACACGCTCTTTGCAGGATGCACTTTGTATAAACGTTATTTTTGTGAAGTTCTAAGAGTGGTACAGCTGTAAACAGATGGTTGGCTTTCTAGGTAGCAATACAAAGAGGTACTGTTCCATATCCTAAGGGGAAAAATAAATGGCTTTTGTTACTTTAAATAAATATGGTGATGTGGCAGCAATAGGATCCTTGTTTTACTTCACCTTCTGTCTGCACAGCCAGTCATTTAATCTGTGCAGTTACATCTGTATGAAAATAATGCTGATCTAATTGTGGCCTTGATCTAATAAACAAACTTTGCTTTCAGTACCTTCCTGAATTGTGTTTCATTCTTCTGTCTTTTCAGAAGGTTCCTAAGACATTTTGATTCTTCCTCTCTGTTGCTTCTTCCCTTCCATCTGTGGGGTAGAAACCAACCTCTAACTAGGGGGCTTTGGAGGAAACTTCCTGGGTGGATGAGTTATTTTTAGTCACTTGCTGCCAGGTCTCTTCCTCTAAAGATGTTAATACTGGCCATCAATGTTCCCTGTAAGCGGAGCGCTTGGGTGGTTGCCCAGGAAAGATACAGGTGCTGCCCAGCTGATTAGCAGAGTGCCTACAGCCGGCAGCACGTGTTTCTACTGGTGGTGCACATCCGTACATGCCTTGGCGCACATAACAAAATTGATTCTACACATGGAAGGGAAAAATTAGAGGAAACATTGCTGGCCATTGTTAAGACTACTCAATGTTCTTCTAGTCTGAGCCAGTATGGCAGTTCCTGTTTGTCTTGTGGTGATAGCCAGCCCCTAACCTCAGATCCAAAGATCTCTGAGCTTTAGAGAAGTTCACGTCTGGTTTCGGAGCTGAGTTTCATGACTAGATCCGTCTTTATAAAGGGATTATTTATTATTTGTTTGTGTTGCTGTAGTACCCAGAGTCCTCAGTCAGGCCCCATTTTGTGCTAGACACTAAACAAACACAGGCCAAAATGAGAGTCCCTGTTCAGGAACCAAAGCTCCACATTTAAACTTGCGAGTTCAGCTGCTGCTACAAATATTGTGCTTTGGGTCTATTTATAGTCTCCTGCAATTAACATAATTTGCTCTAGCATGGGGACTGCTCTACGTACAGATGTAGATGAGGCCTTACAGCTAAATACCATTTAAGTGTCAAATCTCTCGCAGACAGGAAAAGCATTTTTGTTCAGCCTGATATCCTCTGGGTTCATGAAATGTTATGTGTGTCCTGCCTCATCGGTTACCTTGCTCCTGACTGAAAGCCCAGTTAAGTTGGCTGGAGTCTTTCCTCTGGCTTCTGTGGACTTTGGACCAGGTCTTTAATCCATATACAGGAGGTAATGTTAGTGAAGAACTCTGCCATGACAGCCACCACTGATGTCAACGTATCCTCTTTGACGATAAAGATGTCCCTGATAGCTCAGTTACTGCTGGCTGTGGATATTTTTAACAAAAACACTGGCAAAGGTGAAGACTCTCTTCTCTTTAATCTAATATTTTTGGAAGGGCAGCTAGTCCCTAACAAGCACATTGTGTGCATCTTGCATATATCTGTGAAAGGCATATTATTACTACAACACATGCTCATTGTGACTCTGGTTGTGATATCAATGAGGCTCTTTAGGGCCAGATCCAGTGACCATGGTCCAACTCACATGAAGCATGCTACCCTTCAAGTAGTCTCAGAGACCAAGAGGAGATAAAACATTTCCCTAGGAGATTTTGAGGGGTCAGATAGGAGATGGAATGAGACCCCAAAAATCCATTCAGCAGCAACTGAATTCACCAAAGGTGGCCCATGTTATGCAAAACCCTGGAAGTTACTCATTCCTCGCCGCTCTCAGAATACCTGTTTGTATTTTAATGAGTTTGGAAGGAATGCTGAATAGCTGCATGGAATTTTTACCGAGTAGCTGCCTGCCTCTCACCTGAATCTGACTGCAAGGGGCGTGCCTTCTTCTACACACTAGCTCAGCTCTGTTCTATGCAAACCTGCTGCTGTTTCAGGCTATGTCTGGACTGCAGGCTTCTTTCGGAAGAAGCTTTTCCAGAAGAGATCTTCCGGAAAAACTTCTTTTGAAAGAGAGCATCTACCCAGCAAAAGCGCAACGAAAAAGCGATCTGCTTTTTCGAAAGATAGCGTCCACACTGATTGGACGCTATCTCGCATTTCAGTTGCGATTACTGTGGACGGAGTGGCCACCAGGGCACCTGTGCATTTTCCTGGAGGCCTCTTCTTTCAAAAAAACACTCTCTTCCGCATTCACACACGCCTTTTTCCAAAAAAGCTTTTTCAGAAAAAGGCTTTTTCCTCGTAGAATGAGGTTTACCACAGTTGGAAAACCCCCTCTGTTCTTTTGACTTTCTGTGGAAAGAATGCAATAGCAGTGTGGACGTGAGTATTGTGTTTTTCCGGAAAAACTCTGCAGTGTAGACATCTGGCTCGGAAAGATGGAAATCCCACACCCTGCCAGGAATCACCCCTGCACTGTTTTTGCTCTATCCCTCATGCAGGGTGGAGCTGTAGGTGACTGGGCAGGGGAGTAAAGGGGTGTAAGCACCCACTGTGAAGACTCTCTGGATGGTGAGTCTGGGCATGGAGGGGACAGCTGGCTCTGCCAGGTTGCCACTGTGAGGCAAATCCTCAGCCAAAGCAGGGCTGCACGCTCGGTTGCCCCCCCATCAAATCCGGACCTTGCCATCAGGCCTCCCTATCTACCCCCCTCTGTAGCACCTGAGCCGGCTGCATGACCTGCAGCCAGCCCACCTCTGACCTGCGCCTAGGAAACAGCTGTACCTGCTTGTGTGCCGTAACCTTAATTTCCTTACTCTCGTGTCCTGTCCTGACATTAAGTGGTGGGTGAGGAACCCCCGGCTGGCCAGCCTGTATTTCACCCTGGTACCTTGGCCCACTGGGGACACTATTTGGTGCTGGTGGCTCCTTCATGGAGCCATGAGCCCAAGAGTGTATCTGGTGGGGGTTCACCACCTCCCACGACACCTGCCCCTTCTGTGGCAAAAAGGAGACCCTGGCAATATGCCAGGTTGCAACTCCTATCCTGGCTCTTCCAGAACATTCTCCTCAGGCTCTGGCTGCTCTTCTCCTCCCACCTTCGGATCTCCGCAGACCCCACCCATGGCCCTGCGAAGTCAAGGGACCTCCTCATCCATCTCCTGGCACTGGCCAAGGTAGCCGGCCTTTCTGCAAGGAAGAGGATGCTGGTTGGAGGGTGCTCAGCAACTGTGAGGCCTATGAAAGTCGCATCTCTGGGCGGAGTTCCTCTGGGCCGTGTCTGCTGGCTCCCTGGATGCTTTTGAGGAGCAGCGGGAGCTCTCCGGGGTTCTCTGCTCCGTGTCCCTTCTAGCAGCCTGCTTTGACCGCGGCACCCTCACTCCCATCCCTGGGTTGTTGTTGTTTTTTCCTTTGCTGTCCCCTAAAACCTATGTAGCTTCTCATCCTTAGGCTGGGAGAGTCAGACCTCAGGCATGCAGCAACAACCCAGCTGCAATGGCTTACCCTTCCAACAGGCCTGCAGTGACTCAGTCCTTCGGCACGCAGCCGCAGCCTCTGCCTGAGCTGAGCTTGGGTCAGATGACCTAACCCCACCCAAGCTGCAGCTTCAGGGCCTTCCTCACCTCTATGCAGAATATGCGCTTGCATAGGGCACCCGAAAATGTGCTGCACCACTGGGTCTTAATGTCCGCCTACCTGCCTCTCCCTGTCCCTGCTCTGTGGCTCTTATCAGCCTGCCAGACCTATTAGCAGAACATGGAACCTGTGAAAGAGCCACTCAGGTGGTGGAGAAGCCTTTTAACAGGAGATTGACAGTACATACCTGGGCCTGGCAGTTTCTGAATGTCCTGTGCTGGTCTACAGGGCCTGAGTTTCAAATATGATCATCAGACTCTTGAGACTCCAGCCTGCTCCTGTGTCTGCCCCAGCTTTCTCCAGTCTTGTCCTTGCCCTACTTGCTCCAGCCCTGTTGCTGCCTCGGTCTAGCCGTGCCTCTGCTCCCTGAACCTCCCTGGACACTTGGACTCTGGTCACCCAGCTTTGATTCTTGGCTTGTATCTAGATGGCACTGCTACGGCTTGTCTCTGGACTCTGACCAGCTGGCTTTGATCCCTGGCTTGCACCTGGACTCTGGCTACGGTACTGATTCTGGCTTGTCTGTGGATCTGGTCTCCATGCTGACCCTGGCCTGTCCAGATCTCTTGGTCCAGTCCCAACACGATGTCTGGCTTGGACCTCTGCTCCAGCCACTAGGCCTGACTGCAGAGAGGCAGCCCTCAACAGCCACTCCCTTCTCCCATCATGCAGCTGAGCAGAGGGTTCCAACCCTTTTACTTTCCATCCAGCAGAGATGGGGGAGAAGATGTGAGTGGCATGTTGTAGAGGGCTACAGTAAATTGTTTCCTTTGGAACGAGAGGGCAGAATCATGGCGGAGATTCTGATTCACCCTTAGAAAACATTTTCTTTTGGATCAGTCTCTGAGACAGGTCGCCAACCGATCGATCGCAATCGACCAGTGGTTCACGGTGCCCCTAGGAGTTGATTGCCGTGGTCAGCTGGCCGGGCGGCTGTCTCTCTTTGATCCAGCCCAGCTAGAGTGTGGCACAACCTCGGCGGGCTGAACACCGCGGCCAACTGGGCTGGAGCAAAGAGAAGCAGCTGCCCCTCTTTGTTAACTTGCTGGCCGGAGAGTGCGGGGGGGAAGTCATGTCTCCTGGTCCAGGGGAGGAGGGGAGGCGGGCTGGACCCGCTCCAGGAGGGGGCAGGGCTTGGCGGCTGGCACTCGTGGTGCGCTGGGGACTGGGTTACACCGGGCTGTTCCCTGCGGGCTGTGTGCGGGGTTGGGGAGTCCCTTCCCCAGCGCTCTGCTGTGCCTGGCCGGGCTGGAGCCAGCCCCGGGCAACCCCAGGCTCTGCCTGCCCCAGACCCAGTCCCAGCCCCAGCTCCAGAACCACTGCCTGCAGGCAAGGGGCTCAGCTGGGCAGGAAAGAGACTCTGCCCCCTCACCTGCCTCTCCTCGCCCCAGCGCTACTCCCAGGAGGCTGCAAGTCCCAGTGCTGCTGCCCTGCCAGGGGGTGTGCTGGGGGCACAGGGATTTGAGGGCGTGAGGGGGGTGAAGGAGGATGCAAGGACAGGATAGGAGGGGCTAGGGGCTGCACTAAGGGGCATGGGGCAATGCAGGGGGTCAGGCTGTGGGAGCAGGATAGGAGGGGCTAGGGGCTGCACTAAGGGGCATGGGGCGATGCAGGGGATCAGGCTGGGGGGGATCATGGGGCTCAGGGGAGTGAGGCTGGAGCAGAGGGAAGATGTGAGGGGGAATACAATTTGCATTTTCCTTTACTCCCCACTTCTTTGCCTCCCTCCCAGCTAAGTAGTCGCCTGCATTCTCACCCTCTCACCTTTTCTGCATTACTGCCCCAACCTCCTTCCGCCCCCAAACTCCCTCTTGTACCCCCACCCCACACCTTCTCCTGCCACCAAACTCCCTTCCAGGCCCTGCCCTCCTCACCCTGTCCTGCACCCCACCTCCCACCCAGATCCTGCCACCCCCTCCCACTTGCTGGCAGCCCTGTCCTACACACTGAACCCCTCATTTTTGTTCCCACCCCAGAGCCTAAAGGGGGTCCACAAAATCCACTAACTCCAGAACCCCAGAACAGTAAATCTGGCCTATGGGAAGCCCTGAACCTCAGTTCTCCCTGTCCCTTCTCCTCACCCCGTGGGGCTGGAGCACAGAGGAGTGAGGTGTCTCATTTGGGAGCCACATCAGTGAGGGTTGGGGGTTTGGGGAGAAATTTTTTTGCTTCTCACTTGTGTGGTCCCCAGCTGATTTTTCTGTGGGTAAGTGACCCCCGACCCAAAAAAGGTTCCCCACTCCTGCCATAAATAAAGAAAACATTGAAACCTTTTGTGTTGGACATCATATTTTACTTTATTTAAAATGAAGTTTGGTTGACTAACATGAGAAAGTTAAAACACTTAATCTGTTTAATAATTTAAATTAAACCTTTCTCCCCAGCTGCAGCCCTAGCAAAATGGCCCCAGGTGTAATTATGGAATGAACGGCATTTCCACGGAAAGATTTGGAGAGGCAGGGCCTCATGAAAGGGGAGGGATCTCAGGGAAGGGATGGGGTAGATCCTGGCTTTGCCTGACATTTAAAAAGTGATCTTGGGTGTAAAAAGGGAGGAAACCACTGAGAGAAATTCTGGGTCTGACCCGATTTGCTCCTCCTATAGAAAAAGCCTCCCACTAGCAGATCTCAGACGTTGACCTTTATTCCAGTCAGTTCTCACGAGTCTCTCTCTTCACAGCCCAGCTGCACACACCCACCACACACCACATTGCCACAAATGAGCCCACAGAGAAGCCTGGCTTCCCTCCCACACACGTTCCCGCTCATAATTGCACCTTCACAGATGAATGTTCCGCTCTTAACCTGCACTTGGGCATAAACACAGGCCTGCACTTTGCAAACACCTACTAAAATCCTAGCACATGTGCAGCCCCTTTATATAGTGACACATCTGCAGACGCACACGTGTTAGCTGTTTTCATGCATTTGCGTAGTGGTGTAACCTATATACCTCCTGGCTGTGGTGTGCTGTCCCATCTATTAGCACTGAGACCATTACAGAGAGAACAATCAATCTGCTCTACAGCCTTAGCTAATAACCCACTGGCTTTTAGCTCATGCAGTAGAGGCTCATAATTAAGCTCAAGAGGTCCCAGGTTCAATTCCACCCACTGATGAGCTGGGTCTGTTCGCATTACATTGACCCATAGGAATGGCCATGCTGGTGGTCCATGTTGTTCACTGTCCAGTTTTAGGCTGTCTCCAGGTGTCTCAACCATATTCCCTTGAAATGAAACTTGCAGCAGCAATTTTTCCCCACGATGCAAATTGGACATATGCGTATTGCCTAGGAGACTTCATTCACATCATTTGCACCAAAATGCTCATACAAGAAACGTGTCTAGATCTATTTAGATCATAAACTCTGGGGTACAAATACCATCTGTTTTGCTCTGTGTTTGTACGGCACCTAGCACGCTGGAGTTCTGGACTATCCCTAGTTCTTTGGTGCTATGGTAAGACAAAGCAAGACCATGCTAGATCGGGCTGGATATTAGAATTCTCCAAGGAAACACACAAATGCCATCCTCCAGAATAGGCAGAGTAAACTTAGACCAGGCATTGCTCTTACACTTGGAAACTCTCCTTTGTAATTGATGTTCCATAATTGCATGCAGGCTAAGGAAGGCAAATGAATCATGAAGAAAAATCATTTATGGAAATAATATTCCCTCCTCCCTGCAAATTACAATGTGCTAAATTGTTGTTGTAGAATTATGATTGTCTAATAAGGAGAAACCTTAGGTGCAGGTTGCTCTTTAAATTATTGTGTTGGCTTTGAATGTTGTGCAATTCACTGTTGCTCTTGCTTATGCAAAGACAAAAGCACCAAGCTAAGCCGCGTAGCTGGATTAGAGGGAAGGCTGGGGGTTTGGTCAAACTGCCGCGCATTCTTCTCCTTCCGCATGAAGGGAATTGTGTGCTCAGGTCTGCATCACAGTCTTTGGAGAGAGGTTTGTAGTGCTATCCTAGGCTCAGCGGTTAGCGTCACTTAGCACCACAAAGTGTCCACTTTAATCATGTGCATTCACCCTGGGGCTGGAATGAAAGTGATTTGACTCTCGAGGGCTATGTCTACACAGCAGCGTTATTTCAGAATAACTGACGTTGTTCCGAAATAACACAGTCCGCATCTACACAACAAGCGGTGATTTCAAATTAATGTCGAAATAGTGTTGAGCTGGGGGACTTCTTACTTTTACTCCTGTAACCTTCATTTTATGAAGCTACAGGAATAAAGGGAAACAAGAAGACTTTTTATAAATTAGAAGCAAGAGGAAGACCAAGGACAGGGTAGGCCCACTGGTCAGTGAGGAGGGGAGAAACAGTAACAGGAAACTTGGAAATGGCAGAGATGCTTAATGACTTCTTTGTTTCGGTCTTCACCGAGAAGTCTGAAGGAATGACTAACATAGTGAATGCTAGTGGGAAGGGGGTAGATCGCCGGACAGCGCGGCTGGCGAGCGGGACTCGCCGCAGTTCGGCGAGCCCTGTCTATGAGTAAGGGAAGTTGGGGGAAGAGGGCTCTACCTTGGACTCCCCTGCTGTGTAGACAGCACCAAAAGCCGAAATAAGCTATTTTGACTTACGCTACGCAATTGATGTAGCTCAAGTTACATAGCTTATTTCGGCTTTAGCCCTGCTGTGTAGACGTGCCCCTAGGTTAATGCTCTTCTTTTCATTGACAATTATTTAGACACAGCAAAGTGCTGCTTTATAGCCTTATTTTTCATTCGTCTATGTTCGCAACAGTTCCAGTGCCCCTCTGAACAGTGCAAACCATCCACTGTGGCCGGCTGTCTGTCCCAGTTAGGTATGGGGCACCTAGGGTTGGAGCGGGGGAAGGGCTGGGAGTGTCTGACTCTGGGGGAAGGGTGTGTGGCTCTTTGCATTACTATCCACAGCTATTTTGGCTCTTAGTGTCTAACACTGGTTGGCCACCCCTGCCCTAGCCTCTGTCAGAAGCCATGAGTGGATGATGCGAATGCCTTGATGATATTCAGCCAAACACTTGTGGGACAGGACCTATGTCAAGCAGCTGTCTGTATTTTGGGCCAAAAATCTGCTGGACTCCATCACGTTGAATAGTGCCTCTCCATTTACCCTGCTGGTTTGAATGGGACCGCTTGCACTGGTGGCAGAATATGGCCCTCGAAACAAGTCATGAGTCATTTGAGCTTGCACAGATCAAGAAGCCTTCTCACTGCCCCTCCTGGCAATCCTCAAGCAGCTGCTGTCTGCCCCTTTAAGAAGTAACGGGCTCCCTGGAGCCTACTGGAAAAACGCAAAAAAGAACGAATAGTCTTGCAGCACCTTAGAGACTAACAAAAAATGTAGATGCTTTCATGGGCACAACCCTCTTCTTAGATGAATGGAAGTTATTAAAGGTCCTGTTTCTAAATAAATAGGGGATGGGGGGGAGAGAAGGAAAAAGAAGGGAGAAAAAAAAGGGAAAGAAATAGTCATTTAGAGTGTCCATGCTACATGAAGCTGATAGAGAAGGTACTAATTGTTCTTAAGTACCCATTGTTTGGTTTTTATGTCATTAGGATGTGGAATGTAGCGGGCCATCCAGCCAATGTCCTACAGGACAGATCCTACTGGACAGAGCTCACTGTGGTATGAAACCCCCTATATGCCGGGCAAAGCAGGACTGCCAGAGGGATTTGGAGAGTGGGAGGGGAAACTTAGTCACTTGTACCCCAACAAAAATATTAGATTTAGTTCCAGGTAGCTCAGAGGTTTGGGGCCAGATCTTATTTCTTCTGCCTTTGCCAAACCCTAAATCCTCGAATCAGAGATTTCAAGGCCAGAAGGCACCATTGGATCATCTCCTGTGGTCTCCTGTGTAACACTGGCCAATGACTATCCCCGTGTGTTGCCTGCATGCAGACCATACTCTCTGGTTAAGCTAGACCATTAGGAATCTTGGTGCGACAATGTCAAGCAATGGTGAATTCCCCACATCCCCAGAAAAGTTGTTCCAATGGCTCGCTGGCCCTCACTGTACAAAAAACCATGAGCCTTATTTGTAGTCTGAATCTGTCTAAGGCTATGTCTACACTACAGAGTTTTTTCGGAAAAACAGCCGTTTTTCCGAAAAAACTTCACTTACGTCCACACTGCAATCGCGTTCTTTTGAAAAAAAAAATTGAAAGAACAGGGGGTTTTCCAACATTGGTAAACCTCTTTCCACGAGGAAGGAGCCTTTTTTCGAAAGAGCTGTTTCGGGAAAAGGCGTGTATGGATGGGGAAGAGAGAGTTATTTCGAAAGAAGAGGAAAGAGGAAAAAGCACAGGTGCTCTGGTGGCCACTCCATCCATAGCAATCACAGCTTACATGTGAGATAGTGTCCATTCAGTGTGGACGCTATCTTTCGAAAAAGCAGATCACTTTTTCAATGTGCTTTGGCAGCATGGATGCTCTCTTTCGGAATAAATTTTTTTGGAAGATCTCTTCCGGAAAAGCTTCTTTCCAAAGAAGCCTGCAGTCTAGACATAGCCTAACACTACTCCTGCTTGTGCCTTTGTTTTGCATACTGCAACTAGGGCTTTTTCAGGGCAGCCCAATGGTATTTGGCCAGCCAAACACTGCCTGAATGCGTAGCAGGCCTCATCAGCTTCTAGCAGCAGCGCTGAGCTAAGAACACAGGAGTTCTGCTCTAAGCAACTCTCTGGTTGCTAGGAAGGATGGTTAGGAATGCAGGGTGAGGGGTCAAAACATTGAGTCGCCAGAACCAGAAGAAGTCTTAAGGTGATTGGGAAGGGCTTGGGTTAGCCTAACCCTTTTCAGGAGAGGACTCAAGAGTCCGGGGGAAGCAGCTGGTACTTGAATTGGGAGAGAGCCAGGGTGCTGCTAGCCCTCCTGATATCAAGTGATTCTGGGAGTCTGTTTTCTTTTCTATTTTTTTAAATAAGTTTTTACTCATGGCTGCTGGGCAGTGCAAACCCATGACCCCGACAGGCTCAGACACCAGACGGTAAATAAAAGGACTTTCTTACTGTTTAAACGTCAATGTTGTGATTTCGGGGCAGAGCCTGACTCAGGCTTTTGGAACACTTTGGTCTGGCGGTAAATGGATGCAGAGGACTTCTCTGAACATTAAGACCCTGAAATCCAAATATCGTCATTGGAAAGGGGGAAAAAAAATCTGCCTGTTGCTCCTCCAGGTTGACTATAAGTTATATTGTTGTCACTTCTTTCTGCCTCAGTTTACACAGCAATTGAAATGGAGAGCACAGAATGTAAACTCAGGAGCATGTTGTGTGGCTTGTGGGCTAGAGAAAAGAATTAGATAAGTTTACAGTCGATAGGTCTATCAATGGCTATTAGCCAGGATGTCCAGGGATGCAAATCCATACGGTGTGTGTTCTTAACCTCTGACAGCCAGAGTCAGGAGCTGAATGGCGGAGGATGAATCCCTGGATAAATGGCCATGATATGTTCATTCCCTCTGAAAACATGTGGCCCTGGCCCCTGTCAGAAGACAGGATACTGGGTTAGATGGACCATTTTGCTGACTCATGGAGCATTCTTATGTTCTAAGTCAGGGCTACTCAACACGCGGCCCGCGGCCTGTTTGCTTGAGGCCCGCGGTGTGGTTTGGGTTTACAGTGCAGTTTGGGTTGATATGTGTTTGAGTAGTTAAATACCTGGACTGTTGTGAAGCCAAAACAAAAAAGGAGTCAATATGATGGTCTTCTGTTGAGGTGCATTTTAGTAGTTAAATTCCTGGACTGTCAATTGCTCATTAAAAGTGCTGTCATGTGGGTGGAAATCAGGTAACTATTGCATTTTATTAATATCAGCAGAATTGACTTAAGTGGGGCCTGCATGTTGTGTAGTCTTGCCCTAATTTTTTGTATTCATGCCCGTCAGTGTGAAAAAGCTATTTGCATATATAGTTGCATGTATATGCAACCACACTTAAGTTGAGGCCCTCGGCATGTGCTGTGAGTATCATTGTGGCCCCTGGGGCTTACACCATTGAGTAGCCCTATCCTAAGTAATGAATTAACATATTTAAAGCTTTTGAAATTCATGGGAGACATTCACAAACGCAAAGTGTTATTCTCTTATTGCTAACCTAAGACTTCCACAGCTCATGCTCCCCCACCAGTTTGTTCTGTATCTATATGGGTAATGCCACCCAGAGCGTAGCAAGTGGGGATGGAGGTGGGGGGCAGTTGTCCCCAGGCGCCACGCTGGGGGGCCCCCAATTTAGTCCCCCTCTACTTCCCATCATCCCTCGGCTCGCCTGCTCTTCCTCCGCCCACTGCTGCCGGCTGGAGCCTCCTCCCCACCTCTCCACCCCCAGCCCGACCCTCCTCCATCTCCGCCAGTGGGTTAGTGCATGTGGGGGCCTGGCCGCAAACTGGAGGGGGTTGGGGAAGACATGGTACAAGCTCCCCCCCCCTCCTCCCAGGGTTGGACTCAGCCATGTGCCAGGTTCAGGGCCCTGCTGCATGGTGACAGGGGGTGGAAGGGGAGAATTTTGCCTTTGCTCCCAAGCGCATAATACCCTCACTACGCCTCTGACATCGCTGAACCTGGGACCCCTGGATCTTAGTGCATGACCCTCTACAGCTTGAGCTAAAAGCCAGCTGGCTCTCAGCTAAGGCTGTAGCGCAAACTCATTCTCTCTCTGTCTCTGTCTCTGTCTCCCCCCCCCAAGAGGTGTAAGTGCCACTAGATGGGACAGTGCATCACACCCAGTAGATGTGGGTTGGGGTACGTCTACACTTCAACACTATTCCAAAATAACTTAGTCCCCGTCTACACAGCAGGCAGTTATTTTGAAATAGTGTAGAAATACTGTCAAGCTGGAGGACTTCTTACTCCGACTCCTGTAACCCTCATTTTACCAGGAGTCAGGGAAGTCGGAGGAAGAGTGCTCTATTTCGAAATAAGTGCTGTGTAGACGCTCCCTATTTCGAAATAAGCTACGCAATTGACGTAGCTCAATTTGCATAGCTTATTTCTAGTTAAACCCTGCAGTGAAGACGCAACCCTTGGTTACAGATGCCCCATCTATTTCCAGCACAATGGTTATTTGTCTAGCCCTGCCTTGAGACTGTGATACAAGGCTTGTAGTTCCATGTATGTTACAGGGTGGCTGCTTTCTCCTGGAGTTTTCTGCCATAAACTCTTCCTCTCATCCTCCTTCCACCTTGTTCTTTCTCTTCCCCTGTAGCTCGCATCTCCTTCATGCACAAACTGTTCTGCACCCCTTGCGGTATCAATTGATGCACAAATGGCACCAGTGCAGTGTTAGCCAAGTGCATGCATCTGCGCTTCTTTACATATCAGCTTGGGAGACATGCTAAGTGGTTTTGCAAGCAAGACAAACATCACATCTCCTGGGCTATGTCTACACTACATGTTTTTTCGGAAGAGGCAATGCAAATGAAGCGCTGATTAGCATTTTGTTGTGCTTCATTTGCATAATCTATTCCGCTCCGTTTTTGCGCAAGAGAATTTTGTGCAAAAACATGCAGTGTGGACGTGTCCGTTTTGCGCAAAACCCCCTTTTTGCGCTAGATCCTTATGCCTCTCCGGAGACACGTCCACGCTGCATGTTTTTGCGCAAAATCCTCTTGCACAAAAACGGATCGGAAAAAAGCGCTTCATTTGCATTGCCTCTTCCAAAAAAACACGTAGTGTAGACATAGTCCTGGACTCCAACCCAGAGCTCTATTTGAGGCATTTTTTTTCCTCCCAGGGGAAAAACTGTTGAAGATGTCATTTACTTCTGTGATGATGTGTGATCCCTGTGAAAAGTGGTGCTCAGTTGAGTCAGGGAAAAGAGAGAAATATGCCTCGTTGCATGTTTTGTTGCCATCCGTCTGGGATTTATGTCCCTGAGAAAATCATTTCATCAGTACTTTGCGGTGGCACCTAGCCAGCGAGATAGGAGGTTCTGTTACGCTTCTCCTGGTGTGCACATGTGAAATAGGGCTTTCAGGGAAAGATCCTTCTTGTGTCTCACTGGAGTATTTTGTTTACATGGTAGGAGGAATCTCATTATCACTAACTAGAGAGGAACCCAGCACAGCCAGCACAAAGACAAATGTAGCCGAGTGGTTGTCATTTGTCAAATAAAGCCAGAGTGACCTTTGCTATCCATTAGGCCTCAATGAAAAGCGTTGGGTTTTAACTTCGTTACAATGTGCATGACTTGTCTTTTTAGATCTCAAGTCTGTGCATTGCCTGGATTAAGCGAAGTGTGCATTTGGTAGCATTGAGACAATATCGTTATATAATTCAATCTCGGGGTGTTTTTCAAAACAGCAGGCAGAAGTCTGACATTGAAGACAGCTGCAAGATCAACTGCTCTGTGCTAGATGGCTGAGGCGATGGAAGGGCTTCAGATCTGAGCACCTACCTAATTTTTTTTAGATTGTGTTTAATTAGATCGACATTATCCTAGCCACAATTTTAAAACATTCAGGGCCAAGTCCTTAGCACAGCTCTGTGGAGGTGAGCGGACCTACATTGGTCTGCACCAGCTACGGATCCCAGCTTAGTAGCTGGGTCCTCAGCATCATCAGACATCAGTCCTCTCTTCCCCACTTTTGATTGTTTGTTCAAAAGAATACAGGAACGTAACAGCCAGAGGTCCATCCAGCCCAGTGTCCTGTCCTCTTCCAGTGGCCAATGCCAGGTGCCTCAGAGGGAATGAACCGAACAGGCGTCATCAAGTGTTCGGCTGATCATCATCAAGGCATCAGCATCATCCACTCACGTCTTCTGACAGAGGCTAGGGCAGGGGTGGCCAACCAGTTAGATACTAAGAGCCAAAATAGCTGTGGATAGTAGTGCAAAGAGCCACACACGCCTGCCCCAGAGCCAGGCATCCTCAGCCCCCTCCCCCGCTCCAACCCAATGCACCCACCCCTCCCTTAGAGCCAGGCACCCCCAGCACCCCTTCCCCACTCCAACCCAATTCAACCACCCCTCCCCCAGAGCCAGGCACCCCCAGCTCCCCCACTCTAACCCAATGCCCTCCCCTTCCCACAGAGCCAGGCACCCCCAGCTCCTCTGCTCTAACCCAATGAACTCCCCCTCCCACAGAGCAGTGGTGTAGCAAGGGTGTTATGCGCCTGGGGCAAAGGCAAAATTTGCGCCCCCCCCCAATCATTTGCACCAGGGCCCCAGTGCAGCAGTCCCAGGAGCAGCAGCACTTGCACGGTGCCCATGCCCATGGCGACCTGGAGCTACCTGCGGGGAAGGAGCGGAGCAGTTGGGCACACGGAGGGGCTCTGCCCCTGCTCTGCTGGCTGCAGACTGGTGGGGGCTCTGGGTCCTGGAGGAACTAGTCCCAGGGGGCGGGCAGTGCTTCGCGGGCTGTTCCCCCTGAGCCGGCTGGAGCTGGAGTCCCTGGCCCGGGCCTGCTGTGCCACGAGCAGCACAGGGGCTGGCGGAGCCGCTCAGCCCCGCTCCAATGAGCGGCAAGGGCCGCACCTGGGCGTAGTGGGCTGGGTCCGGCGGCTAGTGCCCGGGCTCTGCGGTGGGGCTCAGGGGCACTCGGCTTTTCTTGGCACATGGATTCTCCTTCCCCTTCCAAACCCCACACCTGACAGAGGGGCACAGGGAGCCCACCGGGGGTGCCCCTGGCTCCGTGTGGGGCAGCAGCTGGCCAGCCCCTGCCATATCGTCCACCCCTTGGGACCCAGGCGGGGGGCAGAATCCGGTCTCTGCTCCACCAACTCCTGCCCCCAGTCCAGTCCGGGTGCCAAACTATGCAGCAGGGGCCGCAGCGGCTCCCAAGCATGACTTTGGGCAGGGGGCTGGACTCGATGACCTCCTGAGGTCTCTTCCAGCCCTAGGAGTCTATGATTCTATGACTTTGAAGTGCCCGCTCCTGCTGTCCGGCCCTGCCTTGGCAGCTTGTCTGATGGGAGCAAGCGGCCCGGCAGCGCTGGGCTTGCCACGTGGGCCTGTGTGCTTCCACCCCAGCCCGGTGCCCCTCTAGTGTGGCATCCGGGGGCAACTTCCCCCCCTGGTTCCCCTCGCTATGCCACTGCCACAGAGCCAGGCACCCCCAGCCCCTCCCCCCCCGCTCTAACCCAATGCCCTCCACCTCCCACAGAGCCTGGGTCTCACCGGAGCCGCCGCCGCCGCCATGCACTTCTCCCTCCATGTGCATGCGCAGAGCGGCCGTGAGCACTCCAGGCGCACAGCTCCGAATGACAATTGAGCTGTAACCCTAAGAGCTGCATTTCTCTAAGCAAAGAGCCACATGCGGCTCGAGAGCTGTGCGTCGGCTACCCCTGGGCCAGGGCCTCCGGGCCCCCTCCCCGCCGACTAACAGCCATTGATTGACCTATCCTCTGCCATTTACAGACAAGGTAATCCAATGAAGGCACGTCTCATGTTGAGGGAGATGTTCCTTGTCCTCCCCTCTGTGGAAGGAGTGCTCCTGGGTAGTGCCTCCAGTAATGGTAACCAAGCTGTAGGTATGGGGGAAAGCTGGCTGGCCATGGAGTAGCTGTTGGCATGTTGTACATGGTCTGCTGGGATCTCTGCTAGGGGAGTGTGACTCTGCACCCCTTCTCCCTTGCCCTAAACCAGACCTTAGCCAGAATGCAGAAGGTTGCGTACTCACAACCAGGTGCTTGGCCTATTGAGTTTTGAGCACATTTGAAAATCTGGCCCTTTTTGTAGGTGAGAGCTGAGGTTTGCTGAAAATCTGGGTCCGGTTGCAGGGGCCGAACAGAAGAGACTCGCGCGCCAATGAAACTCTAACTCCATAGGCACAGTGGAACTCTTGCCGAGGGGAAATGACTAGATATAGTTGCAGGTCGAGAAAACAAAACTAACTCACAGGTGTCTGACCTCTGCAGGAAACTGTCGGCTCCCTTCAACACAGTCGGCTGTGCTGTTCTTGAAATCTTGTCCTCCTGTAGTTCTGTGACTTTCCCTTTCCTGTTTCTCCTCCCATCTCTCTAATTGCTCCTCCAGCGTGTCCTTCAGAAGATCTTCCTCCTCCACCCTCCAACTTTCTGTGGGAGTTCACAAAGAGCTCTGTCCTTGATTCTCCCTCCCTCCCTCCCACACACACACGTTATATCTGGGTAGTAGCATCAGCAAACACAAGTTAAACTACCATCGCCACGAGGATAACTCGCAGATCTCTCTCTGTCTCCTGACCTGTCTCCTTCCATCCAAACTGAAATCTCAGCCTGTCTGACATCGCCTATCTAGCTGTCACTTCAAGCTAAACATGGCTAAAAATAGAGCTCCGAGTCTCTCCCTCCAAGTTCTCCCATCACCTGAGCATCATCTTTGATTCAGACCACTTTAGATCCTCGCATCCAGGGGATCTCTAAATCATACCAATCTCTACTGCATAGCACCTCTAAGACTTGGCCTTTCCCATCCATCCAGCTGCTAAAACTCTCATCCAAGTCCCCATCTTGATTACTGCCATATCACTTGGTCTAGCCTAGAAAAAGGCACTCTTGCCTCGCCCGTCCCTGTACAGAATGCTGCTGCTGTGATTATTTCCCTAGGCTGGCACTTGGACCATGTCACCCCCACACGCAAACTGAAACTGAAATAACCATATATCACATGTCATTCACACAGGCAGTTATTTCAGTGCAAGTCTGTGTGAACCTTTTAGTGTAGATTAAGAGTGTCTGATTTGGATTTAAAGTGGTAACAGTCAAATTTAAATCAAATCCAAATCAAACACTCCATTGTAAATAGTTTCAACATACCAACCTCTTTATATACTGATGAAGCTCAGTCTTGAAGGCAGTTAGGTTTCTTTGTCCCCGCTGCTCCAGAACTTCACTCCTTTGGTTAGAAACCTTCATCTAATTCCAAATCTAAACTTAGTAACCTTTACATCCATTTGTTCTTGTGTCCACATTGGTGTTTCACTTAAATAACTCCTCCCATTTCCCCGGAATTTATCCCTCTGACGTATTTATAGAGAGCAATCATATCTCCCGTCATTCTTCTTTTGGTTGGGTTAAACAAGGTATGTTCTGAGTCTCCTTTCATAAGGTAGACTTTTCATTCCTTGGGTCATCCTAGCAACCCCTCTCTGCCCCTGATCTGTCCTGAATTCATCTTTCATACACATGGGAGACCAGAATTTCACACAAGAGTCCAGATGAGGTCTCACCAGTGCCTTGTATAATGGTACTAACACTTCCCTGTCTCTACTGAAAATACTTTGCCTAAATGCATCCCAGGACTGGTTTAGCTTTTTTTCACAACACGTCGTATTGGCAGTTAGTAGTCATCCTGTGATAAACCAATACACCCAGGTGTTTCTCCTGCTCTGTCTCTGTCTCTCCTAACAGATACATTCCCCAGCCATTGCAGAAATTCTTTTTAGTCCCTAAATGCAGGACCTTGCACTATTAAATGTCATTGAATTTCTGTGTCTCCCGTTTGAGGTCATTCAGATATTCTTGTATAATATTCCTGTTCTCCTCCATATTGGCAGCACCTCCCAACTGTGTGTCCTCCACAAATTTTAGTAACGCCTTCCCACTTTTTGTGTCCAGGTGAGTCAAAAATGTTAAAAAAGAAGATTAGTCCCAAAATCAATCGCTGAAGAACTCCACTAGTAACTTCTCACCAGCCTGCAGTTACCTTTCAGTATGGCATGTTATAGTCTCCTCTTTAACCAGCCCCTCATTCACCTCTGAGTTCTCAAATTAATCTCCATCTTCTCCAATTTAACAAATTTCCCATGTGAAACTATATCAAATGCCTTACTGAAATCCAGCCAGATTAGATTTACTGCATTTTCTCTGTCTAAAAAAATAGTTATCTTCTCAAAGAAAGACAGTAGGTTAGTCTGACACACTCTATCTTTTATACAATCATGTTTTATTACCATTCACTCCTATGTCCTTAACTACTTTCTCTTTCAAAATTTGTTCCAAGACCTTGCATACTGCTGAAGTCAAACTAACAAGCCGGTAGTTTCCTGCATCATTTTCCCCCTTTCTTACCAGTCATATGGTACAACCCCTGCGTTAACAGGTTCATTAAATTCTTTGCTATTGGGTTTGCAATTTCATGTGTCAGTTCCTTTAATATTCTGGGATGGAGATTATCTGCCCCCCAACACACGTAGTTTCATGAGACTGCTTTTCATTTGACTTCTACTTTGGATGTGGTAAATTCCGCCTCCATAGCCTCATTCCTATTAGCCACCTGCCACTACCTCTGGGTATGTCTACACTTCCACCCTAGTTCGAACTAGGGTGGCTAATGTAGGCATTCGAACTTGCAAATGAAGCCCGGCATTTAAATATCCCGGGCTTCATTTGCATGTTCCCGGGCGCCGCCATTTTAAAATGCCCCGTAGTTCGAACTACCTGCCCACGGCTACACGCGGCACGGACTAGGTAGTTCGAATTAAAGCTCCTAATTCGAACTACCGTTATTCCTCATTAAGTTTTTTTACAGCCACCAGTCTTGGCGCTCAGTGTTCTTTGCTGTTATTTAGCTCTAATTTATCCCTAAATGTCTTCTAAGAGCCCAGTAGGCAGTGGATGTGTTGGAAATGCTGCTAAACACTATTAACCTCCCGTGGTCTGGCAAATTCTCTGGTTCAGCATCAGAGGGTGCCAGACTAGAGAGGTTCAACCTGTATTGGTTTAAATTCCCTTTGCAAGGTCCAATTTGGCTTGGCTTTTGGCAGTTCTCACTTTCCCCCTACACTTTCTGACCTCCAAGAAGCACCTTTCCTTGCTGATCCATCCCCTCTTCCATTTCTTGTAGGCTTTCTGCTTTCTCTTAATCACCTGTTTGAGATGCATGCTCATCCATTAGTCTGCAATCCTTCCCTATGAGTTTTTTTCCCTTGCTTGGAGTGTAGGCTTCAGATAATTTCTGCAACTTTGATTTAAAATAATTCTAAACCTCCTCCACATCCGACAGCTGGTTAAAGACTTACTGATACCTCAGTGGAAATCAATGTATTAACAAACATCTGTTCCTGTTCTGTACTAGATATCACACTCTGTTTGTGCAATTGCCACATGTATCTACATAATAAAAATTGGGATTGCTAGTTTATAAGAAATCTTATTTGTATGGGTCTGTTCCTGAGGCATAGTCTACACTAGGAATTCCTGTTGTTACAACTACCTCACTCCAGGGTATGGAAAATCCACACCCAGCCTAATTCCCAGTGTAGATGGGTCTGTGTAAATGGAAGGGCTGCTTCTGTCAATGTAGCTACCACCTCTTGGAGAGGTGGAATAGCTACACTGAGGGGAGAAGCTCTCCCATCGACGTAGGTGCTGCAGCACTGTAAGTGTATACGAGCCCTGAGAGTTCATGTACTCTTGTGGGTTGCTATTAGACAAGGGCTGAGTTTCCAAAATTCAGTCCACACCCTTAACTCTCCTGCATGTTGGAATGTAGTGGGCTGCCTGCTTTCGACATGGCATTTTGGTGCAGCTCCTTATAAAGAGAGGAGCCTTTTGCACAATTTAGCTCTTGGTTTTGGAATTTGAAAGCCTTCTTGAAATCCAGGAAAAGCCAAATGCGCCTTTTAAATGTGCCTCCTTATCTCTGGGGCACCCCTCGTGCCCTGACACAGCGTTGCAGGGGACTTTGCCTCTCACACTCCCTCTGGCGGCTGCTTCGCCGGCCTTAAAGATAAACCCCAGCCAATCCATTCCAGGGGCTGCCTATGGGTCTTCTGTGGCTCACCCCGGGGGCCGGGTCACACATGGTCCGTTCTCCCGGGTTTGAGATCTCTACCTAACGGTCCTTTGTCCCTCCTGGGCTGACTTCAACCAATAAGCCCTTTACCCTTCCTCAACTTGACCCCAGCTCTTTTCCCTTTATCAAGGGGCATGTCAGTCAGGATTTTCCCTGCTGCAAGTCTAAGAACTCTCTTCCCAACTTACCACCCCTCATCAACTCCTACCTCATTAAACATGAGAAGCCAGAATTTTACATTGGATTCCAGAGGAAGTCTTACTGGTGCCTTGCACAATGGTACGTACATGTCCCTGTCTCTGCAGGAAAAACCTCGCCTTATGTGTCCTAGGACCGTGTCACTACCCCTAACTCAACGCTCCAGTCCCCTCATTTTAGGATCACCACAGGAGTTACTACTCTGGGGGCTCTACCCCTAGCCACACCTAGTGCTTCACCATCAAACCTTCCACCAGGCCCTTTCCCAGGAGGAAAGAACTCTCCCTGTTTCCTTCTCAACTGAGCTTGTGCGTGCTCTCTTAGAAACAAATACCCTCCAGCCCCGCCTTCTTTGTCCAGGAAGCAATCAATTAATCCGCTGTGAGGCGCGGAGTGTCCCTAATTGGATTTTCTCTCTTGTCTTGCTCCATTCTTGGGGTTAAGCCCCATTGCATACCCGGGTCTGGAGTTTTGCTCGGGTCTGTATCTAATCGCTTGAGAAATCGTTCTGTTGTCACAAACAGGGTTAGAAGCTGGAATGGAGGAACAAAATGTTAACGAATGTTGACTTGAGAAACCCGGTGTCTGTTTGTTGCAGATGGGAAGAGCAGGGAGGGAAGAGGGGAACAGAAATACATAAAGCAGCACACATGCACTACATGCAAAAATATCTCACTGCAGAATCTTTTTTTTCTAAACTTTCCCCAGTGAATCATCAACAGCTTTTTACATAGTTGTGCAAGGCAGGAATACAGTCTCCAAGAACAGGCAATTCTCTTTTGAACATCAACCACAGGATTTCAATGCAACGTGGAAGCAAATTTCACAATGCAGGGATGGGAAGAAGCACAGTGAGTTATTCTCCATCCAGCCCACGTCAAATGAAGTGTAAGGAGAGATTTTCAAAGGCACAAAGAACTTTCAGTGACAGTTGAGTTCCCCCCTGCCCCAGGTCCTTAAAGATCTTTTCCATACTACACACTTGCAACAAACAATGGTCACACAGCTAACAGCCGAATGTAGCACTTCAGTCCTTAGCAGCGTTGAGCCTAGGCCAAGTCTACACTCATAGGGAATGTCGAATCAAGATATGCAATTCTAGCTATGTTAATTACATAGCTGAAGTCAATCTACCTTGTTTCACATTTCCCCACCATCCCCACAACAGGAGACTGACAGGAGCAAACCGTCCCATCGGCTTCCCTAACTCTCACAGAAGCAGGAGTACCAGCAGCCAGCGGGGGCGCCCTCTGAGTTCGATTTAGTGAGTCTTAACTAGACTTGCTAAATTGAACTCCGGAAGATTGATCGCAGCAGCATCAATCTTCTGTCCAGTGAAGACATGGCCTCAGATGCAAACTTCAGATCTAGTTCGAGCTTGGGGTTTGCAGAGAGGGGAGAGGTTATCTAGATCCTAGAAGTTGACTCGGCCCATTGCAAAATTCGTGCCTAATTTGTCTCCAGCATCTGAGTTCACAGAAAATCATTAAGATCAACTGAGTCACTAAATTTTTCACCATCTGGGGCTGAAATTTCTCAGAAACACCTCTTAAGAGCATGCTGCTGCAAGTTTGAAGCCAAATAAAGGCAAGCCACTATCCCAAACCAGGGCTGATCCTTGCCTCCACATGCTACGGCTAGCATGCCCTATTTTCTCATTTGCTTCCAAACAGGGCCTGAGACACGTTGATAAATAGATTGGTTTAGTGTCACTCTAGCTTACAGCATAGGCTTTGGTGCCCTGCTCAGAGAGGCTGTTTGAAACCTTTTACAGGCCTAGTAATCAGTGAATTCCATTAGATAATCTCTTCTACGGTGTCGGAGAATTTAGCGGAATAGATTTTCCTCCTTCGGTAGCGGAAGCCACTCCTCTGCCACACAACGGGATGTGGCATCCGTTATGCAACACGAGCTAAACATGCTCTTCCAGACCTCTCTGCATTAATACGGTGTGGCTTATATGGAGAGGCAGTCCAGTCCAGCAGATGGGCCGCTGGGTTGGAACTTCGAAGACCTGGGTTATTCCATCCTTGGTTCTGGGCCTGACTGAGCACAGGACCTGAGGGAAGAGAATCAAAGGTGGCCGTATGATTTATCTACATCTGGCAATACTGGAACATGCCAGGGGCTGCGTTCCTCCTCCAGCACAATCCAGAACAGTCTGAAGGTGCATTCCAGTGGCTGCAGCAAGACTTCAGACATTCTCCCATGCCAAGAGCCCCTTCCACCTGGATATTCACCCATTCCAGAGTGTAGGAACATCACAGAACAAGCAGAATGGGTGCCCTGCTTGGTTATGCCCTAGGATCTATTGTTGTTTGTGTCCCTCTGGAATTTCTCTGCATAAGTAGAGCACATTTCCATAAGAGAGACAATGCCTACCTGTGATTATAAACTGAAGTCTTACTCTTGCTGGGAAGTGGTGTTTTAGGGGAGAACACTAGCATTATGTCCTGTGATATAGGAATGTGTCTGCAGAGGCTCTGTTTATTAGGAGACTCTCTTCGGGAGGGCGGGGAGGTGTGCATTTTTAAATGGAAAGTTTTTACAAGCTTGAATTTGGAAGCTTTCCCAGTTTTGGGAAATAAAAATTCTAAATCTGTCCATTGAGCATTCCCAGAGGAATCTCAAGAACGTGGATGTGTTCTCCCTAGAGTCAGCATCAGAGTCTTTCTTACTGGCACATTTAAAAAACTCCCCAAATGATAGCAGTTCCACACCGACTTACATGTTTGAAACAAAGGAAAAGCCTGATCCTGAAATCAACAAGAGATTTTTTTTTTTCGGCAGAGCATGGAATTCAGGATTTGGCCCCATAAGTGGAAGAACAAATGGCAGGAAATATCAAACCTATAGTCTTCATAGCTGGTGGAGCACAAAATGAATGGCAGCGGTGCTCCATGTGCCATTCATTTTGTGCTCCATGTGCCATGTGGTTCCATGTGCCGTAGTGTGTGCTAAAGCCCGTGCAGTGACATGTCTTCCTTTTATAGCAGCTTTGTAGTGCAGCCCAGTTGTCGGAACATGGAACCTGTTTGCTAGCTCCAATGTGACTGAAGCAAGCAAAGGGATTTCCAATAAAATCAGAGAAAAGGACACGTCTGGCCCAATCTCCTCTATATTAAAACATATGCAGTAAGTTAGCCCAAGAGGGGGTCATGCTATCCACTTTACCCTTTAATGTCTCGGGGACATGATTAACTGACATTTTACTTAGCAGAAGGCTATGAAAAATATTTTCTCCTTTGTCCATTAATTTCATAAAATCCAATAGTGTGGCGGGGTGGTGGTGATGGTTCTAAGACCTGAAAAAGTAAGTGGCATTTTAATTTCTCCTCCATAGAACAATACAGTATGAAACACTCTTTTGTGCAATATATTTCATACCAAACTGCAGCCTTGTAAACATAAAGGCTATGTCTACACAGCAGCATTATTTCAGAATAACGGATGTTATTCTGAAATAGCATAGTCCGGGTCTACACAGCAAGCAGCTATTTCAACATGTCAAAATAATGTCCAGCTGGAGGACTTCTTACTCTGACTCCTGTAACCCTTATTTTACGAGGAGTAAGAGAAGTCGAAGGAAGAGTGCTCTCTCTCTAGGACTTTCTGCTGTGCAGACAGCACCAAAAGCCAAAATAAGCTATTTCAACTTAAGCTATGCGATTGATGTAGCTCAAGTTGCGTAGCTTATTTCAGGTTTAGCCCTGCTGTGTCGACATGCCCACAGGCGTTAAAGAGAGTTAAAAGTCTTTGAGGAATAGCTGTGTTAGTCTGCAACTTGAGCTTTTGTGGGCAAAAGCTTTTGCCCACGGAAGCTGATGATACTATAGATCTATTTTTTGTTAGCCTATAAGGTGCCACACGACCACTCATTGTTTTTAAAGAGAGTTGAGTAGCAGTAGCAGAGAGCGGATGTGTGTGCAGGAAGAAAGACTGGTGCGGAGCTAGTCTACAGAAACGAAGCCGCTCCACACTGGACAGGGAAAGATGGAAGGAAATAGTAAGGGAGGCATCGAACCCATGGTTGTTGATGATGATGATAATGAAATCTGGGAGAAGATGGGAAGCCAATGAGGTAAAGGGAGGGAGAAAGGCTTTGCTGGAAGTCGGTGCTGCAGAGGACAGAGCCTGTGGGCACAGGAAGGGGCAGAGGAAACGGGGACAAGACGAGCATGGTGCGGGTGGGGCGTACAATAGGAGAGGATTCCTACAGGGTTCAGAACGCTCAGGTCAGCCTTGGTTTGGGACAAGAGAGGGCACTGTGCAAATGGCCCTTTGCCCATAAAGTGACTTCTCTGGGCTTCCTCTTGCTCTTGCGGCGTGTGCTGGTGGTCACTGCGGGAGGGAGGGAGGGAGGGAGGGAGGGAGGCGCCGAGCCATTTTCTCATGTGATTTACCTGGCCTCAGGTCACACGGGGCTAGAACAGCTTTTGGAAGCAGTTTCCGAACACCGCTCCAGAGTGTATGCGGATGGGGTGTGTCCGCCCCACCCCACCCTGCCAGAGACACCATGTGTGCAGGGTGAGCACTGCTCCTCCAGCCCTCCCCTTGTGTATGGTGGAGGGGAGGCCTTTGAAAGGGCGAAAAGGGGGAGGCGATAGTCCTGAGCTGGAAACCGCTGGACAGACTCCTGAAGCCACATCGGGATCTGCCCTCCAGGAGATCTCCACCCTGACCCTACGGGGAGGGCCAGGCACCCTTAGGGCAAGCTGGCCCGAATGAGGCTGATTCAGCTGCTCTGCCAGGAGATTTCCTTCAAACCTGCGGTGCAGATGGCCCTAGAGTAAGAAGTTATTGCTGGCCTTTCTTGCTCTCGGCTGGCACCAGTAAGAAACGATTTTGGGGGAGGAGCTGGGGTAACTTTCCTTTAGATCCCCCATCAGAAGAGACTTAAGAAAGCCTGGCAACAGGGGAGCCAACAGCCACGCCAGGCCCTCGGGCAAGGTGGGGAGAGGGGCGGGCTCCACAGTCTGGCAAGGGGTGGGGCCTCAGCAGAACAGGCGTGGCCATAGGCAGCCAGCCCTCAGCACCACCCAGACCACAGTGCCTGAAGCGCGCCATTGCATCCCCGCCTCTCCAGGCAGCCCTAAGAGCCGCCCAGAGCGCACTGGTGGTGAATTAAGGGGCTCCAGGCCCCTTTGAATCACCAGGTCCCTGGGGCAATTGGCCCAGGGGCCCGCCTGGAAGGGGTAGAGCCCCCCTTGAAAGAAATAAGAAACGGGAGCCTGTGTCTGTACCACCAAAAGGAAGTAACTGGTTGTGGGGAGCGCCTCCCACCATCTGGGAGAAAAACCAAAGGGGAGCCTTTCACACAGGGCTCCCAAAAGGCTAAAAAGGTTCAAAATTAATACTGTACTAAAAAGCCAAGGCCCATTGGCCTTTTTGCCACTGCTGCGCACAGTACTAATCCAAAGCCTGTGGAAGTCACCGGTAAAACTCCTACTGGTTTCCACAGGAGCCAGTTCGGGCCCCAGTGCCTGTGTCTGATTGTATAGCACACAAGAGAGAGACGCACTGATTTACGGCACTGGGGCTGCCTCTGCAAACAGAATCTCTTGAGACTTCCTTTGGAACAACAACTTGAATTCCACAGGAAAAAAAGGAAGGACAACTCCCAGCCAGCCCAATATGAAGATTCATACTGCTCTGGATGGGACCCCCCATCTCCAGAGGATTAAGAAAGATGGTGACCAATGTTTCCTCTAATCTTTTTCCATCCATGTGCAGAATAAATGTTGTTATATGTGCTAAGGCATGTGCAAATGTGCACCACCAGGAGAAGCAAACAAACAAACAAACAGAGCTGTAGGCACTTTGTTAATCAACTGGGCGGCACTGGAATCTCTCCTGAGCAGCTGCAGAAGCACGCAGCTCACAGGGCACAATGCCGGTGACCTCTGTGGGAAAACTGGATACTTGTTGCAATCTTAGCAATGGCTGTTTTCCAGGGCTCAGTGCTGAAATATCACCTCAGAACAATTGAGGGACGAAGACTCAGTCTATCCTCTAATAGCAAATTAAACACAACTTTGTGGGTTTGGTGGTTTGCTGCCAAGCGCCAGTACTGTGCTCTGTATTAATAGTTCATGACAGGATTACTCTCAAGTTTTTGGCAGGCAGGAGTTCTCTGGCCTTAATGCTGCTTGTGGCAAATTAAAAACACAGCCACTGAATGGCCCATATTTACTGGCTGAATTTGCATAAGTGATTGCTCCTGCATATCGCTAAAATCCTAGATTTTCTGAGATGAATAGACTAGGCTGATGCTGCATAAAATATGGTAATGTAGAACTACTGGGCAGGAAGTAGTAAACCCTTTAAACAGTTTAACCATGGAAGATGAGTAGCCAACCTGACAGGTTTTCACATGAGATTATGCTCTCCCATGAATATGAATTCCCTGGTGAAGCTGATGGTCACTGGTTTTCATAATGGAACCTCTGCTTTGAGGAGATTTGTTTAAGCTGTCAGGTAGTTAATGGATGGTTCCTTAACATTTGTTTTTACCTGTACTGAGCCCAGCATTTAAATGCATGAGTGAAAAGGCTGAAAATAGCAAAGCAAGAGAGAAAGGATTTGAAGTTCTAAATTTACGAAAGAAATCCCCCATGCTTACTAGCAGGGATTGTGGGTCAGACAGATAACCCAAAAAGAATTTGTAGAAGAGACGTAACAAGAAAATTCACCCTCATGTTTCTTGCAGAAAAATCTTTTTCTTTCTTTCTTTCTTTCTTTCTTTCTTTCTTTCTTTCTTTCTTTCTTTCTTTCTTTCTTTCTTCGAAGTTAGTTGTTGCTCACAAGAGCTTATACTCTAATACTCTAATGAATTGGTTAATCTTTAAAGTGCCACCGGACCCCTTGTTGTTTTAACTCAGCTAATGTTAGTCAAGTTATGGCTTTTCCCACCGCTAATAGCACTGGGGAATAGGTCAGGAAGGGGTCTGACAGCAGGGAAAGGTTGAATCTAGTCATCTTCCTCTTTACTGCTCTCATGGTTGACTGCCGCTGATGCTAAAGATGACTGACTAGCCCAAATGTGTCTCAGGGAAGGAGAGAGGGGAGAGAGAAAATAAGTTCTCATTTCACTACCCTAGTCCTAACCATGCTTGTGCCTGGAAGTTGGTTTATCTGATTTTAAACTGTCCATTTTATTTCCGTTCCTATGCTGAAATAGACCATTCACAGTGAATCTCATATTTAATTCCTCCACTTTAAAGACTTCTGTATTTACATCAGTTATAGGAAATGCCTCAATTAGCATAAAGCCCAAGATTTTCAGAAGTGTCTAGTGAGTTTTGCATACCTTAATTTGCTTTTTCTGTTGATTTTTGCCCTCCTGGAGGTACTTTAGGGGCCTTGTTCTCACAAAGTGCTGAGAATCCACCTTCCAAAAACCAAACCTCTGCAGCCAGGCAACCAGAATCATTAAACGCTTTTGAAAATTTTGACCAATGCTAACAATAAGTAGCAGAATCCAACTGCACACCTCAGTGGATCTAATGAAGGTCTCCAAATTACAAAGCTACAATAATATTTTTGAATAGCCACAATGTCACTGTTTGACATCTTCACATAAATGAAAAAACAGCGTTTAAAAGTCTGAAATGACTTGATTTTCAGACATACTGAATACCGGCAGCTCAAACTGAGTTCCTGGACATTCACCGTTTCTGAAAATTGAGAGTCTTTGAAGTGGAATTTTCATAAGCTCTCAGTGATGGTCTAGTTCTGCTCTTACTAAGTCAAAACTTCCACCGACTTCAATGGGAGGAGAGAGAGGCCACCGCTGAATGCTTTTGAAGATCCCACCCTTGATTTTTAAAATAAACAAGTGGAAGGGAAAAGTCAGGAGTAGGTAGGAAAAGGAGGACACCGTGAAAGGCATTTGTGAAAACATATCACTGGCCCATCTTGACTATGAGCTTGTGTGGGGCTTGCTGTGTTCACTTCAGAATTCTCTCAGGATAGAGATGATCTGATTAGCTACATTTACAGCAGCCAGTGCTTTGGGGGTAACAAAGATATAATTGTCACACCCCAAATCATCTAAAAAAGTGTGAATGGCGCTGACTTGTCATTTGGAATCCAGTACAACCGTCACATTGTGCTTCCCACCAACTTGCTGACAATGTTCCTTCTAACAGTAGCACATTTGAAACCAGGAGGGGAAAAGAAAAAGCTTTGTCTGAGTGGCCTTGACAGTGCCAGTCATGTCCTGTGGGCAAAAAGGAGGGGACAGGGAGAAAAATGTGGCTGAGATGGAAACCCTTAAGCACCAAGTTCCTATTGATCCATTCATCAGCCTGAGCAGCAGGAGACACAGGGGCAGTGGGCTGACAGCTGCTACAAAGAGTGGACATTAATTTTGCCGGGGGAAGGGTTTATCTGAAGTCTTCTGCTGCAAACTGTGTGGAGAAACCTGGAGTTAAAATATGAATAACTAACTAAAAACAAAAACCCATTTCAGCCTGCTTTAAATGTATTATGCAGAGTGAAACAAAGACATAAGAACCTGTTTCCAGTTTCCTTATCTTACCAGAAGCAGTGTGGATACTCCAGGACGAATGTTATGGGTATACATTTCTGGTGCAGAGAAGCGAGGCAAACACAAATATTTAAATACAGGTCTTCTTAGTCGATGACTTTTGCATAATTGGAGACTGTTTCTGTACGGTGAAAATACTCCTGGCTGATGACTTGATTTTGTTTGTTACAGTCTCCATATGCTGATCCCTCCTCCCAATTATTGATTGGATGCATATTTCAAATCTGAAGATTTATAAGCAGCAATTGCTTGGCACAAGTCCCAAGTGGTGGTGCAGGTCATCAAGGTTGTGGCTGGCTGCAGATGGAATAAGAAAGCAGTTGAACTGCAGCGCATTGCTAATTAGCAGCAAGTTTGGCTGGTTTGAACGAGGAAGCTTGCAGAGGGTTCGTCCTCATCTGTTCCCAAAAATAATGGTAACCAGACGTAAAGTAACTCATTTCTCACACAGAAGCTTCACATCCTGTACTTCCAAGTGAAGGTTTCAGCACATCCTTATCACTATATTATGTGCCTGGGAATAAGAGTGTTTAAAAGAATACATGGAAAAAAACCCCAGTGATTCTTTTGTATTTTTCTCCTGGTAACAATTGTAAGCAGGGGATCTTAGAGACTCTGACTCGGGAACATTTTTTGTATGTAACACAATTAACTGAAAATAACTTTAGCCTGTAGTAAAATTTGCAGGTGAATGTATGTTTGGCTAGATGCACAGGCTTCCTTTCATCTGTTCTACTTTTGAGCCGTCTTCGCTTTTAATCATTACTTAGGACCCTCGCCTGCACCAATGAAGTTTCTGGGAGTTTTGTGTCTGACTCTAATTGGTACTGGCTTAGATCCTTATGGTCCAAATGTGGATATGTAAGGTTGTTTAGCTTTCATGGAAAATTACCAGAAGCTCTGGTTTGACATCAGGATCTGAGCTGGGGCTGTTCTTAATGCTAAAAAGCAGCTGGCTATTTTCATTAACAAGTGATTTTTTTCTCTTCCTTTCCATAACCCAGAGAGGGGCTTTCTATTTTTCAGTTGGATGTGTGCTGTATATGAGCATTAAACCTTCTCTTTGCAATGAACCCATAATTTTTTTTACTCACAGAAGGCTTACCTTCCATCTCTTCTCTCCTCATGGTAGTAATACAGATGTGCACATTCTCCTGTATAAAAGTTTGCCTCATAATCTTCTCACAGCTTCTACTATTTTTATATAGAACGATGTTCCCTCTAACCTTTTCCATCCATATGTGGATTTTTTTCCATCCATGTGTGGAATAAATTTTTGTATGTGCATCCAGGCACGTGTGAATGTGCACCAGCAATAGAAACACAAAACCTGGCTTTGGGTGCTTTGCTAATCAGCTGGGCAGCATTGGAATCTCTCCTGAGTGGCAAGCGCAGGGCTTAGAAGGAACATTGTATAGAACCCTCATTAAGTTAATGTAATTAGTAATTCTCAGCAATGAATTTTATGCAACTTTTTTTCTATCCAAAAGATAAGGGTTTCCCTATCCTAGCAGTAGAACTCCGATGCTTTGCTAATTAAGGCTCTGATCCAATGAGGTACTGAGAATCTGCGCCTCTTAATTATTTCTATGGAAGCAGAGAGTATGCTACATGTCAGAGTCAACCAGGATTGGGGTCTTAAGTCTTTTTCTTATTGCTAAGAAATAGAGTTTTGGCCATATATCTGCCAGACAGAGAAATAACGAAACCTCAGCAGGAGTCAAAACTGATATGGGTGTTCCTTTCTGTTTACACGACTAATGATTTACTAATTGACAAAACAGCCTATGCATAGTGAAATTGACCATATATAATTCTAAAAGTTACCGGCTCGGAAGGAAACTGAGGTGAGTAGTGACAAGACAACATGGTCACTGTTATGGGAATTGCAGACAGCCATTCACCTGGTGGAGGATGGTAGTGTTTTGTTTCTTGGTACCAATTTGTCTGTAGCCATCTGACATCTTATCTTGCACTTGGTCACTGCCCCGAAGAGCTGACAGTCGTTTTCTATTCTGTGTTTGCACAGTGCCCAGCACAAGCAGAACTGAGGCTCCTAGGTGTGATAGTAATACAAATAACTAATACTCATGTAAATTGGCACAAGACCTGACTGTAAAGTATCCGTAGCAGGTCAAATACTTGAATATTTCACCATCAGTAAGACCCAGCTGCTGCTTTCTCCTTTCTCCCCTAATGCGTAGGTGAGGACAAAGTGATCAGCCGCTAGCTTTTATAGCTCACGAATGCAAACTACTAAGTATATTTCTATTCATCCTTCAAGGAAGTTACTGGTTGAAGCAAATAACATGGTGGCTGCTCTTATATATGTGTGCTGTGACTACTGTACCACACAATACAGTCACACATAAACTGTGGGGCTGACAGACCTGCCAGGCCACGATGGGGGTGGGGAGAACTCCTTGCTCCAGGAAGGGGCGGGGCCTTGGCAGAAGGGGTGCGATTGGGGACAACCAGCCCTCAGTGCCGCCCAGAGCGTGCTGTGCCATGGCCCCAGCCAGCTTTGAGAGCCACCTGGACCATGCCACTCAGTGTCCCGGAGGGGCTTAAAGGGCCTGCAGCTCTAGGGCAGCTGCTCCTGTGGCTGGGAGCCCTAGGCCCTTTGGAATCGCTGGGCTGTGGGGCAAATGCTCCCTTTGCCCCCCGATCTGTGGGCCTGCACATAAAGATATATAATGAATCAGTTGACCATAAATGGACTGTAGGATGGATAGAAAGCTGGCTAGACTGCCGGGCCCAGCGGGTAGTGATCAATGGCTCGAGGTCAGGTTGGTGGTTGGTTTCTAGCGGAGTGCCCCAAGGATCGGTTCTAGGGCTGGTTTTGTTCAACGTCTTTATTAATGACGTGGATGAAGGGGTGGATTGCACCCTCAGCAAGTTTGTGGATGACACTAAGCTAGGAGGAGAGGTAGATATGTTAGAGGGCGGAGTTAGGGTCCAGCGTGACTTAGACAGATTAGAGGATTGGGCCAAAAGAAATCTGATGAGGTTCAACAAGGACAAGTCCAAAGTTCTGCACTTGGGACGGAAGAATCCTATTTCCCTAGGAGGTTGGTGAAGCACTGGGATGGGTTCCCTAGGGAGGCGGTGGAATCTCCATCCCTAGAGGTTTTTAAGTCTCGGCTTGACAAAGCCTTAGCTGGGTTGATTTAGTTGGGATTGGTCCTGTTTTGGGTGGGGGGCTGGACTTGATGACTTGCTGAGGTCTCTTCTAGCCGTATGATTCTATGATCTATTATTTCTCTTTCTTCTGAGGTTGTTAGACCATGGATGGCATTAGCCCTGCTCAGCAGTCTTTCCATTTTAAATCCTTTTGAGGGTCTGATTCATGCAACCATCTAAGTAAGTGATTAAAGTTAAGCACATGCTTAAGTCCTTTCCTGAATCACACCCCTATTGAGCCTCCTCAATTTAAAATCACTTCTTGTCGTTCATTTTCGGCCGTGGGGTTGTTTATTTGGGAACATTGCATTCTAACACTTTTCTGAACATGTTTGGTATCTCCAACCTTTCCTTCTGATCTGCACCACTGGTATAAAACAGCTGCTCGTTGTAAATCGGCATGCAAACTCTCCATCATACCAGCAATAGTGACAGCAAAGGAACACTGCCAAAAATCTTTGTAATTTTCAGTAACAAGGAACACTCTTCAACAGATTCCCTACTTTGAAAAGTCACTCACAGGCCTGCGACCATGAGATATTTAAGGTTCTTAACAATAATTGAATGCAGCTGTGAGACCATTACTAAATTATTTCAGCAGTGGAGTTATATAGAAACACCAGAGACATGTTGCTTGCTCCAGTTACAAGGAGGAATTTCTATAGCTATAGAAAATAATTGTACTGTGATTTGATTCTGGAACCCACGCAGGCCATTTAGACAGGGAGGGAGTACAAAACGACGCAGCTTCACCGCAAAAAAATAAGATTAAAAGCGTTGGAAGCAGAATTTCCTTAGAAATTTCCATTGGGATATCGGCGCTTTTCGAGAAAAGGCCCATCAGCCCCTGAAACTACTTGGGGTTATGGGGACTGAGCCGTCAGATTTACCTCCCTTCTCTCTTCGTCCCTTCTTCCTAGTCTGGGAGACAGAAAATGGAATTTCAAGATTAAGAGACTATTATTCCTGCTCACCTTCTTCACAGCTCTAGCTCAGCAGCAGAGACAGCATCACATAAGTCACTGTCAAAACAACAGACAAACACGTTTAAACAGAAAAAAAATGCATCAATCCAATTCTGAGTGGATATGCCCCTCAGGTTAGCAGAGTTTTGTACCACGCATAAGAAAGTAGATGATGCCTTTAACTCAGGTGTGGGGGATCTCAGGCCCGGGGACCGGATGTGGCCCCCAGCTTGCCTGGATCCGGCCCCCAAGACTCAGCCCCCTCCCCAGCATTAGGGAGCCTGCACTGGCACTCCTGCCCCACCATGGGGCTGGAGCACCCAAAATCTACTAGGGCAGGGCCCCCGAGGCTCTGGTATGGGAGAGGAATATGGGGAGTGTCTTTCTGCTTCTCAATTAGCGGCCACATCAGTGAGGGGTTTTTTGTGGGGTTTTTTTTTTGGCTTCTCACTTGTGAAAATCCCCTTCCCGACTGATTTTTCTGTGGGTCAGTGGCCCCCGAACCGAAAAAGGTTCCCCACCCCAACTTTACCTCCTCTTCTCAGCTACTTTAGCTCAGCCCCTCCAAATATCTCCCTCTTCTCCAGCTAAGCTTCACTCGCAAAGATTGCCCCCTGCTTCCTTTTGGACTCTTTCCAAGGCTGTAATTGAACATGGCTGTGTAGGCCGCTATATATTATCTAGAAGCCCCCCGCCAAATCTCTGGGTGCTAGGCACTATACAAACAACCGTTTCCAAACCTAGCAGATAAGACAGACAAAGGGAGAGAGGGTGAACAGAGGCACAAGTAATAGAATGCTTTTTCGAAGATCACACAGTAGTTCAGCAGGCAAGTTGTTCTCCTGACGTTCAGGACAGGACGGGACCCCATTATGCATAGGGTTGCCAGGTGTCTGGTATTGACCCGGACAGTCCGGTATTTTCGCCTCCTGTCCGGTAAAAAAATTCAGAAAATACCGGACACCTAAACTGTGCGGTATTTTCTGATTTTTTTTCCCTGCCAGGAGGCGAAAATACCAGACTGTCCGGGTCAATACCGGACACCTAGCAACCCTACACCGGGCCCAGCCTCCCCCTCCTCCCCCCACTTACCTGGTTCTGCAGGGCAGCTGTCTGGCCCAGAGCAGGAAGACAAGATGGCCGCCAGCTGCTGGCAGCCTTTTAGGAGAGGCAGAGCCGAGCCTGTTCTTAAAGGGGCCATGCTGTTTTAAAATTAAAAAAAAATTTTTTTTTGCTTAATAACTCTCGGCGTCCTTTTTGTTTTTCTCAACAACTTTGGTCTCCCCCCTTTTTTTTCTCAACAGAATTTTTTCCCCGGTGTTTTTTTTGGGGGGGGGAGGGGAGGGTTCGGTATTTTTGATTAAACCATCTGACAACCCTAATTATGCACTAGAACACATGCCTTTCCTGCATGTCATCAAAGTAAAAAAACCTAACAGTGCTCTTGACTATGGATGAGAGAACTTGGGTGGAGAAGGCTTGGAAAGTTGGTCAGTGCTATCTACTTACACCACAGACTGCCCCACAGGTAGGCACTTGGAAGGGTCTGTCTTTCCAAATGGTTTTCCTGGCATCTTCAAACCAAGCTTCCAAACCATAAGGAAGAAAAGCTACAGGTTGTGGGCTGACAGTATGTGAAAAAGGGTGGAGAGGGCCAGCAGATCTGGCAGGGCATGGACAGAGAATGCTGTATCCTCTTCAACCACAGTGCAGTGGCGCTGGAACAATTTGTATGGGGCGGGTGCCACTGAACCAAACTGTAAATCGTGCATATGATGGAAACTACTTCAAGCTAGGGAGTGCTGCTGCATTGTCGCCCCCTTCTCCCCCCAGGACCATAGGTTCAGCACCTATGATGCAGTGAGCACACCAGTGTGTGCTGCCTGGAGGCTCCTGGTTAGGGATCCTACCAAATTCATGGTCCACTTCGGCCAATTTCACACTCAGGATTTAAAAACAATAGATGGCATGACTTCAGCTATTGACATGTGAACTTTCACGGTGTTGTGATTGTAGCGGTCCTGACCCCAAAAAGGAGATGTAGGGGATTACAAGGTTGTAGGGACGGTTGTGGCATGGCTACCCTTACTTTTGTGCTGCTGCAGGTGATGACGCTGCATTCCGAGCTGAGCACTTGGAGAGCAGCGGCTACTTGCAGAGGGCCGTCTCCAGCAGCAGCGCAGAAGCAAGGATGGCTTGGTACAGCATTGCCTCCCTTATTTCTGCACTGCTGCCGGCAGAGCTGGGCCCTCAGTTGGCAGCCGCCACTCTCTACCCACCCAGGTCTAAAGGCAGGGCAGAAGTAAGGGTGGCGATACTGTGACCCCCTTAAAATAACCTTGTGACCCCCTTCCTGCAGCTTTCTTTAGGTTCAGCCACCCCCCAACCCCGTTTGAGAAATTGTGGTTTCCTCCATGAGATCAGTACAGTATAGGGTAAAAGTACACAAAAGGTCAGGTTTCACAGGAGGACACCAGATTTCACAGTCTGTGATGCATTTTTCATAGCCATGAATTTGGTAGGGATTCTCATGGGGGATTCTTGCTCAAATCAGCCAGAATTCCTCTTTGAGTCTCTGGATGCTGCCCAACCCCCCTGCACTCTTACAGTAGGCTGGAACAATTTTGACCAGTTCTGCTGTTTTGTGGGAGCCAAAGCATGTTCTGGAGATGTACCGGAGGGTGCCACAAAGTTGTCATCAGGAAGAATTTTTTGGATCCTGGAGCTCTCTGGTCACTTCTGACGAGCTGGAGACATGAATTGAAAGCCTTGGGTTCTCTCTTTGAACTTGGCCGTTTCAACACAATTACGTTTTGCAATAACATTTGAATGTTTGTTGCAATGCAGAATGAAAACAAAATTGCCACACCTTGAAAGTTGCCATGAAAAGCAACTGTTGTTCTCTGGACCCCTAACTCCGAATGTGCCTGCATGCTCATCATAAAATGAAGCTAAGAGAGGCCACGCCCATATCTGCACGCCCATAGTGAAGCACTGGAATGGGTTACCTAGGGAAGTAGTGGAGTCTCCATCCCTAGAGGTGTTTAAGTCTTGGCTTGACCAAGCCCTGGCTGGGTTGATTTAGTTGGGATTAGTCCTGCCTAGAGCAGGGGTCTGGACTTGATGACCTTCTGAGGTCTTTTCCAGCTCTATGATTCTATGATTCATATTTGACCCAAGCAAATATCAAGCAAATATCAAGAGGCTTCCTTCTTTCTATTAGCCATCTCTCTAGGGGCCACAACTGAAGAGATCTCCCAGATATCTAAATCTTCTGAACCTTTACCAGAAATATCTTAAGGGAAGTGTATTTCTCCTTGTTCTTCTACCCATCCTCTCATTCCTAGACAGCACTCCTGTATGATTACATGTTCTAATAGAGGCTGTAGAAGAAAAAATAAAATGCTCCCACGCATTTGGTTGACAAAAGAACTTTTAGTTCGAAAGACTATCCTGCTCCCACTGAAATGCAGGGGAGTTTTGCTTTGTCTTAGCGGCAGTGGGAGTGGGTTGAATTCTTTTGGAGCAGTTCTTGAGAGTTAAACTAATTTTGTTTAGATTATATACAAGCAGAGGAGTTAATACAAACTCCTGTTCACACTGAAGGTAAAGAGGGGAAATGTAGGAATGCCGGATGAGGAAGCAATTAGTGTTGGAATTTTTCACATTTGTTTTTGATTTGTATTTGTTTTTTCTGACAGTGACTTACTGCCCAGCTTTCCTTGCTGTTTGTGTAAAGCAATAAAGAAGATAAATATATCTGTAATAATTCAGCTCCCTGTCTTTAATTTTGTTGTTTCCTCAAAGCCTCTAAGAAAACTCCAATTCTGTCGCATTTCAAAATTGGCTGGGTTTCCATTTTACCTTATCGCCAGAAGCGACAGAAGAATATAATTGCCAGGGAAATGAATAGCCAAGTACAACTTCAGTGCAGGAAAACCAGATCTTTCAATAGGAGAACCAGAACTTAACTAACAGTTATTTCAATGGAATTTAAGCCATTCTGAGATTCGAGGCTGGAGGGAGCTATTTACGGGCCCATATGAAGATCATTGTGGAATCAAGACCACACCAATCAGAAATATGGATGGTGACAGCGAGTTTTCTTCATATTCTTCGGATGTTCACAGTAGGGATGTAAGATGTTGGTTAACCAGGTAACCGAGTAACTGCTGAAAATCTCAGCGGTTACACACACGGCAGGCTCTGAAGTATAAAGCTTAAATAAGCTTTATACTTCAGGGCCTGCAGCAAAGCCTGCCCAGGAACAGAGCTGACAGCCCCAGGGAGGATTCTTCCCTGTTCCTCCTCTGTGAGTCCTGCTCCCAGGGAGCCAGCGTGTAACCTGTAGTGGGCTGGGGCTACCACAGACAGGTGGAGCTGGAGCAGTCCCTGCCTGCAGTGGGCCCTGTTTAGGGTGATGATTACTGGTTAACCAGTTAACCTTTCACATCCTTAGTTCACAGTGGTGTAGCAGCCAAATATTGTGTACACGAGACTTTTCCAACTCAATAGCATTGATTTCTATTTAGCCTAGGTTGATTTTGTGCTTTTGTTAGGTAACAAATGAAAAGAAAAGAGAAATAAGCTGAAATCTAATTGGATTTGTCAGGCAAACTCCACGCTGTAATAGACACTGTCTGGTACACACTGTCCAGCATACATATGCAGCTGGAAATACAAGTCTTTAGAAGTAACTGTAAAAATTATTGACTCATTTTTCTGTCTTGGTTTCCTTTTCTGTGAGTGCAGCTAATTGCCTATGAAATTAGCTGTGAGCTCGTTTTGTGTGCACACAGCCTGTGTTTGTTCATGTACATCAGATAGCTAGCTGTTCACCCACAACTTTAGTTGCATGGTCCTTGTGGGTGCAAAAGGAGTGAGTTAAAATCAAATGGAGCTCATCTGGAGGCTGTCTGAAAAATCTGACTCATTGGACTTGAGAAAGGGACCACCTTTTTTGTTTCCCTAATCCTGCAGCTTACTGGGGCTACGTGTAGACTGCAGGCTTCTTTCGGAAGAAGCGTTTCTGGAAGAGATCTTCCGAAAAACTTCTTCCAAAAGAGTGCGTCCACACTGCCAAAACGCATCGAAAAAGTGATCTGCTTTTTCGAAAGACAGCATCCACACTGAATGGACGCTCTCTCGCATGTAAGCGGTGATTGCTATAGATGGAGTGGCCACCAGGTCACCTGTGCTTTTTCCTCTTTCCTCTTCTTCTGAAAGAACTCCCTCTTCCCCGTCCACACACGCCTTTTTCCAAAAGAGCTCTTTCTCAAAAAGGCTTCTTCCTCGTAGAAAGAGGTTTACCAATGTTGGAAAACCCCTCTGTTCTTTCTATTCCCCGAAAGAATGTGATTGCAGTGTGGGTGTAAGTGAAGTTTTTTCGGAAAAAAGGCCATTTTTCAAAAAAAACTCTGTCGTGTAGACGTAACCTGGGCCACTGAGCTCTAGTCAGAGAAGCTTCGGAGTTGGTCTAACTTCCACTGGTTGGTGGTGGCTCCTTAAGGGTTGATTACAGCAGCCTTAAGGGCATTGCAGGAGTGCTGCAGTGCTTTAGCTAAGCCCTCTTCTGCCTTCATTTCCTCCGATGTGGGAACCTCTGTGGACTGGTTAGAACTGTGTGGTGTTCCTTTTGTACCTCTGGAAATATGCAAAAGAATCATAGCAGGAGCCATGGTCCGGTTTCATTTATTTATAGATTTGGCTACCCTTTAACAATGATTTCCAAAGTTCCCCACCATCCAACCCTATTTAAATCTCCTCCCCAAGATTTCATGATTGTCTTTGGAAAGGCCTCCCACAGACTACAGAATAGTTGCAATGCTCCTTTCCTGGAAAGGCAGAAGAAATGGACAGCATCCATCCCTATTGCTTGCAGTGGAACTCGTTAATAATCTGATCACCAGCTTTTATGCACAATATTATTTTTTTTAAAGAAAGTTCTTAAAGGTATTTAAAAAACCCCAAACCCAACTCCCTAAAGAGAAAAAAACTCAGACGCTCAGGATCATTGTAAAGCCTGCACACATAAAATGGAGCGTAAATGTCTGCCAAGTGGAAACATGGCCTTTTAAGCAGTATTTCTTTAAAGTCCCCTTTATTTTTTTTTTAAAGCCTAAAACAAGAGCTGCTTGAAGAACAAAAGCACAGGATGCTTTTTAAGCCTTTAGAAGATGAAACCAAGCCTAAGTGGCTGGAAATGTGGGCTTTAAAGTTGCTGATAAATAAAATCTTGAATGGTGTTTCCTTTACCCCCCCACCAAACACAATTAAAAGACTCTTTGGGAAAATCTCATAGGTGCCAGTGCTAAAATTTAAAAAATGAAAGGCAATCCACGTTAGTTTATTAATTTATCCACCAGTAAGTGTCTAGCCAATTGTGTGCTATCGAGTAAAGTGCAGTGAATATTGTCAAGTATGACCATGTCTCCCTGCCATACATAATATCATTATTGCTGTCCTTTATTTGCACACTTCTTGGGATGGAGGGAGAAGGGGCTGGTAAAGAGGGAAGTTTTAAAAGGAAGTTATTACTAGTCATAAAACCAGATGGTAATGTTGATTGTGATTCTGTTCATGGATGTCCCCCTCATGGAATGGGTTTGTCCTCGACAAGTAGTCGTTGGACGATTCCATTGCTGTTCTTGAATGCTGCCATAAACATTTGCTTTTGGGATCTCCTCTAGGCAGTGTGTTTCCTGCTTGGCACTTTAATATGATGTGTCTCAAAGGTGGCTCATTTTAGGATTATCTGTCCCCCACTTCTATCTTTGCTTACAATCAACATCTTGCTAGGGCACATAGAACATATTTGATTTATTTGCACAGGAGCAGAAAAAATATATTAGAGATGGGTTTGCATGTAATCAAGAGCTCCCACCTTTCAACAGTCCCAGGCCTTGCTTGCAGGGGTGGGAAGGACTGAAATTCAGAATCTGAATGGCTTAGATGGCTCAGGCACCTCTCTGTTAGAAAACAGGAATAAATAAAAATGGACAGAACTAGTTACACCCCTTAGTACTAATGCTGGCTGTCTAGCTTCATAAAACGAGCATTCTCCTAGTCTCCAACACTTGGATATAGCTTGCAGCTAGTGAGCGAGCTGGATGGCAGTGATGGTCATGTGAATTTCCTGCTCGGGGCTGTGATGATGATAAACTGGAATCCCTTCTTTGAAAGAATAATCTAAAACTGCTTTCTGGTTTGGTTGGCTATGCCAGCTGTCTTCCCACTCCAGATCACTCTTGAGCCTGAAAAAGAATTCCCTATTCTATGTAGTTGTGCTTGCAATATAGATCTCTTGCACTGGATATGCGCACCATCTATCTACAACATGTAACGTGGATGGAATCACATGGAATTCTGCCCAGACTGGTAAGTGTCAGTGATCTCTATATAATCCATTGCTAGTTGTGATGTGGTTACTGAGAACCTAGAACCCAAGTTCCAGTGTGAGATGAAGGAGACACTGATCTTGAATTCCTGCTGTGATGTGTGTGTATATGTGTAAGAGAATGCTGGAGTGGGTGGAGGGGGCACTGGTCTAAAACACCTGCTGTGGTGCGCAGTGAACAGAATGCTGAGCTCGACAGGTGGGAGGGATGCCAGTCAAAAACCTTTGTTTTGGCATGGGTAGAGATTATAATGGTTCGGAGTGAAGGACCTGCCATGGTGTGTTGGTCTAGAACACAGCCCCAGTGTAAGGCAGACAGACTGCTGACTTAGAACCTACTGCCTAGACATAGCAGTGCCCTGATGTGTAGGTCTAGAATACGGATGTAAGCAACTAGTTGACTACCTGATAAGCATATGCTTATCGGGTAGTCAAGTAGTGACTCGACTAGTTGTTCCCCTGCACCTTGCTGCCTCTATCAGAGAGAGGCAGTAAAGGTGGGGAGCAGAAGCAGGTGGTGGTGGGGAGCCAGCTTAAAAGCTGGTTCCCTCCAGCACTGTCTTGTGGGGCCAAAAGAGGCAAAGGCATAGTGGGGGACCAGCGTGAGCTGGGAATCAGTTGATTCGCGGCTCACACCTGGTCCCAGGCACTGTGTCTCTGCTTTTCAAATGTATTAAGAACTGCCAGGAATCAGCTGTCCCGGCTTGCTCCTGGTCCCCTGCACTGCACATCTGCTTTTTAAATGTATTAAGAGCCTGACAGCTCTTAATACATTTAAAAGTCACAGCCTCACACAGCAGAGTTAGCTCCGGCCCAGGAGCTAACTCTGCTGTGGCTCTGCAGATACCTCCTGGGCAACTAATTGAGTAGTTGATGGAAATTCCATCAACTACTCGATTAGCTGATTACCCGCAATTTAACAACTCTAGTTTAGACTCTAGTTTAGAACACAACGCCAGTGTAATCAGGTAGACAGCTGACCTAGAACTCACTGCCTAGACACAGCAGTGCCCTGGTGTGTTGTTCTAGAACACAGCCCCAGTGCAAGGCAGACAGACTCCTGACCTAGAACCTGCTGCCTAGACTCAGCAGTGTCCTGGCTTGTTGGTCTAGAACGCAGCCCCAGTGTAAGGCAGACTGCTGACCTAGAACCTGCTGCCTGGACACAGCTGTGCCTTGGCATTTTGGTCTAGAACGCAGCCCCAGTGTAAGGCAGACTGACTGCTGACCTAGAACCTGCTGCCTGGACACAGCTGTGCCTTGGCATTTTGGTCTAGAACGCAGCCCCAGTGTAAGGCAGACTGACTGCTGACCTAGAACCCAGCCACTAGGCACAGCTCTAGATCCCCACGAACCTGCCCCACGATCTAAACCCCGGCTGCCTCTATCTGATAGGTTCTAGGTTCCCGACCTAGAGCCCCGTGAACCTAGAACCTCTGGGAGCGGTGCCGTCGGAGGGCGCAGAAGCTGAGCAGAGCCGCAGCCCCCCGCAGTGGGGGAGCGTTGGACAAAGCCAGCGGCCCCTTTAAGAGCCGCCCCGTCTCCTTACTCTATGTTTACATAACACAGCGGGCTGTACCACTGCGGTCCCCGGAGGGGGTGAAGAAGCAGGGAGGGGCGGCTCAATGGCGACTCCCTTCCCCCGCCCGCGGGCACCGCGGGAGGGCAGGGCGACGGGGAGCTTGGCCAGCCCGCGGTTGTGGGAGGGGCTCGCCCTGACTCTGCGCCTCCCCCCACCTCCCGCTGCCAATTGGTCTCGTCCCTCTCCCCCCTCCCGTTCGGCATTAGTGGCTGTTGTCGGGCGCTCGCGGGCTCAGTGCGGGGCGCAGCGCGGAGCCCGCTCCGGACCCCATGGGATTGTAGCGGCGGCGGGCGAGCCGCGGCGGCCCCATGTTCTCCCCCAGCCAGGAGGAGCACTGCGCCCCCAACAAGGAGCCCGTCAAGTACGGGGAGCTGGTGGTGCTGGGGTGAGTGTGTGTGCGGGGGGGGGCCGGCTCCCGGGGCGGGGGGAGGCCGAGGCGGGGTGGATCCTGAGGGGGCAGCTCGGTGAGTGCCTGAGAGCGCGGGGGGGAGTTAGTGCCTGAGGGGGTCAGTGCCCGAGGAGTGTGCGGGGGTCAGTGCCTGAGGGGGTCAGTGCCCGAGTGGAGGGGTCAGTGCCTGAGGGGAGTGCGGGGAGGGGGTCAGTGCCTGAGGGGAGGGGTCAGTGCCTGAGGGGAGTGCGTGGGGGAGGGGGCCAGTGCCTGAGGGGAGGGGTCAGTGCCTGAGGGGAGTGTGCGGGGAGGGGGCCAGTGCCAGTGCCTGAGGGGAGTGCGGGGGGGTCGGTGCCTGAGGAGTGTGCGGGAGGGGGCCAGTGCCGGTGCCTGAGGGGAGTGTGCGGGGAGGGGGCCAGTGCCAGTGCCTGAGGGGAGGTGCGGAGGAGGGGGGGCCAGTGCCTGAGGGGAGGGTCAGTGCCTGAGGGGAGTGCGGGGGGTCAGTGCCTGAGGGGAGGGATCTCTGAGTGGGGGCAATGAGGTGCCTGTGCAGACGCTGGGGGGTTGCAATCGTGAGGGGGAATAACTGAGGGTCCCTGAGTGCGGGTGCCTGAGTGAGGACAAGTGGGGGAGGGGGAATTCCCCCCCCGGGGATGGCGCAAGGATCTTTTGTCTTCTGTTTGCCTGTGAAGGTGAAATTCTAGGGGGGGGGGCAGGAGCCCTAGAGCAGGGAACTCCCAGCGCCCCTTAGCTCTGAGCTGCTCATGGAGGGTCTGGGGTGGGGAGCATCCCTCTCCCTCTCCCCCCCCCCCCCAGCAGTGGTGGAGTTGGATGGGTGAGGGAGGGGAACACCGGCCCTGCTGCCCCACTCTCCTGGGGGATGTTCTTGGTGGGGGGCAGGGCTGGTTCTTGTGTTGCTCTGGGGTTGCCGCTGGGCTGGTGCATTGTCCTCTTCCTATGCCTGGTCTAACGCACATCTTCCATGGGAGAGTGTGCCTGTGGGTGATCCATGCCCCCTTTGTAACTAAAGCCCATGCATTTCCCCAGGAGCTGGCAGTCTCTCTGTCTCCCATTAGCCTAATGCAGATCTATGGGACGGATTTAAACTCCTAGTGTGGTTTAGGCAAGGGCTTGCTATGCATGATTAGGGATAATATCTGGGCTGGTTCCATGGACCCTATTTCTCAGTGGAGCTGGCCACAGTGTGCTGAGCTTTGGGGCCTGCACTGCTGGGCAGGTTGCAGCATGCTTGTGTCCCTGTGGCACTGAAGCTGCTGTAGATGGGACCTAGCAAGGCTAGCTTTTCCCTTAGCAAACATTCAAAGTTCTTAAGCGTGCAGCATGACGAATGCAATATATATATATATATATACACATACACAAACACACAGCGAAGTTTCTAAACACTGATTATGGAGTGTATGAAGAGATCCTGCTTACGTTTCTCTGTGCATTATATAGTTTGTAGGTGGCAATTGCCTGTAATCATTACACTTCAGCAATTAAAATCTTCCCTTCATCTGCTTACATTTTCTAGTGGCATCTTTGTTCGTAGTATAGATGTTGTCCCTTTCTTCTAGATTGCAGGGGACATGATGAAATTAGGGGAGGAGGGAGGAGAAAGAGGCGCTTACATTCAGATTTGTAGTGGAAATGTTTATTTTTTTTGAGCTTGATATGGATCTTAAAGTAATCCTCTTGGTATTAATGTTCCTAGCCCTGCTGTTAGAGCTTGAAGCTTTTCTGCTGAACATCATAGTAGCTGCTGATGAACATAAGGCATGTAAGCCGTATTCACTGAACGCCCTAGAGAATGCTGTAAGATGCATAAGTTTACAGTTATCAGAATTAAATGCATGTTCAGCAAATGGGGAACGTTTTTAGCAAATAAATACAAAAAGCTTTAAAATGGACCATGAAGCAGAGTTCCTGAACAATTAAAGAATTACTATGTTAATAACTTCCTTCCCCCACTACAAATCTGTTAAATGCTTCCTAGAATGAAGTAGAAAGCCATAATCATTTTTAGACTAGCAATCTCTTATGAAAGGATGTTCTCTTTTGCAAAGCAATTAATTGGATTTTAAAATCCAACAGAAAGGAAAAGCCCTTTTAATCTTGCTCTGGTAAGCAGTCTATGTTCTATGGGGTGTGTTTAAGTAACACTAAATATGTGTCTGGAGACAGGAATAATGTGTCGACATAGTTACTATGTAGTGGAGTTCAGCTATGGCTGTAAATGCAATGACTAATCTTTGAAAAGTGAATAAAAGCTGTATTTCAGTAATTTCAGTTGGAAAAATCCATGTCAAGCTGTTAAGAGTAAGAGAACGTGTCTTGGTAATTGTGATTTGGTGAGAATGGAGGCTAACTTCAGCTGTGAAACAGTTTCTCTCTTAGAGCCATAGTGCAATGTTAAATCTTTAATTTAATTAGATTGTATAAATTGATGTTGTGCTGCAGATGCTTTGTGTGCAGCTGGAAACACATTTTCCTTTCTGTTTTGCTATATTTAGCAGTATTTGAAAGTGCATAAGTCTAAAACATTTGGCTCTGATCTTAATTTGGTGGATTCTGCTCTGCTTTTTTTTTAAACAATGTGATGACCTTAATGATATAAGCAAATATCTTTTTAGTGCCATGCATTTCTATTTAATATGAAATTTACAATAATGAGATTTTCAGTAAATGTAACATTGGTTTGAATAGGTTAGGATACACCCTATTTTCTGCTTTTTCCAAGTATACTGAGGTGTTTTTGTACAAACTGAACATTCTTTTGCCCTTTTTACAAAATGTTAAGATTCTAACCTAGGAAGGGCCTCTCCACAGAAAAGAGTTTACTCATGCAGGTAGCTTTTCTAATCTGGTAGTGCCTCAGCTCTGTATTGGCACATCTAGCTTTGCCTTTGTTGACTATAGCAAACCATGTTAACAGATTAATAGTACATAGTAGACTTATAGTGTGGGGATAGGACAAAGCCAGAAAACAAAATTGTGTACATATTCCATTTTGGCAGAATTAAGGTTTAAGGCCCTAAATTATGAATATATAATCACTGCATACCCTTCCTCTTACCACACTTACCCGGTAAGCATCACCCGTTAACGAGTAACCGGTTCAAACCCTTAACATTCCTGTTGGGAACTCTCAGAACAGTATGAGCGCATCTGTTCAGCATTCTTAAAAAAGTAGGCAGAATAACCTTTGAATTTTCCTATTACCTTTGTACAAAATTGAAGAATTCCAGATAAGTTTTTGAATGACATGATCTCATTTTTGGAGGATTAGATTTACATTAACATATCCAAATTGACAAAAAAAGTAAAGTGCAGGTTCTGGACTAGAGAGGTTCAACTCTTTGATCTGGAAACATCTGTTGTCCAGCATTATTTTACTTAGCCGGATGTCCACTTTTCATGGATGTGGCCAAGTTTCCTACAGTCCCATAAAGTTTGTTTACAGCCACCAGTCCTAGCTCTCAGTGTTCTGTGCTGCTGTTTAGCTTTAATTTACCCCTAAATGTCCTCTAAAAGCCCAGTAAGTGGTGGAAGTGTTGGTAATGCTTCTAGACCTCTTGTGGTTTGGAAAATTTCCTTGTTCAGAACGGGTCAGGTCTTAAGGGTGCTGGACTAGAGAGGTTCAACCTGTATCAGAAGAGTAACTCTCCTTGTGGCATTTTTTTAATTAAGAGTATAGTAATAAAATGACCTCTTTAACAGATAGAATCTTAAAAATTCATTGTGTAATTGTTACAATGTTATTTAAAAATTTTAAATAGGAAACATTGATGTTGTGTGTTGGACAAGAACAGAAGAATGGTCATACTGGGGTCAGACCCAATGGCACACCTATCCCAATATGTTTCTGAGACTGGTCAATGGCAGATGCTTCAGAGGGAATGAAAAACAAAAAAGGGCAATTTCATGTGATCTAACAGTTGTCGTCCTGTTGCAGCTTCTGTTTAGGGACATCCAGAGAATGGGGTGTGCATCCCTGACCGTTTTGGCTCGTGAACTTATCTAATGCTTTTTTGAATTCAGTTATATTTTTGGCCTTCATGACATCACATGGCAATGAGTTCCACAGGCTAGTTAACTTTCTTCATTTAGGAGTGTTCTAAGACTGGTTTAAATTAGATGTCTGTAAACTGTTGATGTGTAGTGAAGCTGACTTGCTTTGCAAACTACTTCAAATAGTGCTTATGTTAAGAAAAATGAATTTTCCCCTTCCCCCATCTCTGCTGTCTTTACATTTAATAGTATTATGAACAATGTTTTGCTCTGCGTATGAGTTAAACCTTACAATCAAAGAAAAATACTTCACTGGGAAAACTATGCTTAATGCAGAAAGGTGAACATGTTATCTGAAAGACTGTACTTAGCAATAGCTGTGATTCCTTGTGGGCCTGTTAACATGTTCATTAAAGCACTGATCAAGATACTTTGATCAAGTCACCCCTTAACCTTCTCTTTGGTAAACTAAATAGATTGAACTCCTGGAGTCAGACAGCCCCTGTGCTGTTAAGGAGAATGAAAGGCTCAGGGAAGGAGAACAGTAAACTGGAGCAGAGGGAAACCATCCCATAGTTGGGACCCCCCCCTTCCAGAAGATGTTGTGTTATCCTCTCGCATTAGGATACCTCTCTGGGGGCGGGAACTCCAGTCATTAAGAAAAGGCAGATGGTAGTAATCGGGGAATTCGGTCATTAGAAATATAGATAGCTGGGTTTGTGATGACCAGGCAAACTGTATGGTGCAAAGGTTGCAAATTTCTTGGGACATCTAGATAGACTTATGTGTAGTGCTGGGGAGGTGCCAGTGGTCGTGGTACATGTAGGTACCAATGACATAAATTAGGGTAGGGGAGAGGTTCTGGAGGCCAAATTTAGGCTGCTAGGAAGGGGTTAGAAATCCAGGACTACTTTGGTAGATCTGAAAAGCTTCAAGTACTTCCCGCAGGGCCAGGTAGGCAGGCAGAGCTTCAGAGTCTCCAGTGCGTAGGGAAACGATGGCGTAGGGAGGAGGAGTTTAGATTTATTCGTACTGGGGAAACTTTTGGGAAATGGGGAGCCTATACAGGAAGGATGGGCTTCACCTAAACGAAAATGGAACCAGACTGCTGGCACTTAATATTAAAAAGGTCATAAAGCAGTTTTTAAACTAAACATAAATTAACTTTATACATATATTTAACTTGTTAGAGCTGTTGTTTCAGGAATTGGCTTAAATGTGTTTTGATAGTGCTTTTCATTAGTGGTTGTCAAAGCACTTTATAAAGAAGTGAAGTATCATTATCCCCATTTTACAGATGTGGAAACTGAGACAAAGAGAAGACATGACTTGCTCAAGGTTATCCTGTGGGAGACTGGCAGAACCATGAATAGTCAGCAGGTTTAAAACAAAAGGAAGTAGTTCACACAATGCATAATCGATGTGTGGAACTTATTGCCAGGGGATTTTGTGAAGGCTAAAACTATAGCAGGGTTCAAAAAAAGACTCTAGTAAATTCATGATGGGAGGGAAAAATCCATAAATGCCTATCAGCCAGGATGGTGAAGTATCCTGCATGCTGGGTCAGTGGTTCTCAACCATGTACCCCTGAGGGTATGCAGGAGGTCTGCAGCCTCATCTTGTGTTATGTGATGCTTTTTTGCTTTATAGCTTGACTCTGTATACACTTTTCACCTCTGTACAACCAAATATGTGGCATAGATGCCTTGACTCAAAATGAGTATTCGAGCAGCTCAGATTCTGCTATCCAGTCTTATTTAATATATCTCCCTAAGTTGCACATAAGAACCATTTCCTGAGAAATGTCATGGTGGCCAAGGGCTTCAGCATGTTTTAAGGTACTGCTTCCTGTATTGGTGAAGAGAAGAGTGTACATGGTTTTTTAAAAAAGTCACAGCTGGAAGGGATCAGTTCTGCAGAAGCTGATTTTCTTTTATTTGTTACTACCAGTAGCATCACTGAGCTCTTTGTTGGTGGGCACTTCCTGGAAATATTTTATTATGTGGTGTCATGTTCCATTAACTATACAGGTTAAGAATGCCTGGTCCTTGTCCTCTCAAGAACTTTCAGTCAAATTACACTCAAATATTGCTGTGGTGGACATGGTTTTAGAATCTGAGTAGAAATCTAGACATGAGGCAACAAAGTATGCAGTGAAACAGTAGGGAGTGGTTAAAGGAAGGATGACAGTTGCAGTAATAAGATTACATGGTTACTCAGCAAAAGTAGCATACAGCGTAGTAGAGCAAAAGTTTATTTTTGATTTGATATAAACAAAATATAATTTTAAATTGGCCCTTGTAGGTGTCATATGAATAGGACAGAATTTTGCTATATCCTTTTTTTTTTTTTTTTTTTTTTGGGGGGGAGGGGGGGCCCTCTTAGAACCTATGTCTATGCCTCATAGCTGACCTTATTCATTGCATTGCCACATCAATGTAAAATCACAGCTAGTGATGCAGTCTCCGCAGACTGATTTACTTGTTACAATAATATATGTGAAAATAAAGTTGGGTGCACTGCAAAAGTAAACTGTAATTCTCTCTCATTCCCTCCCCTCCTCCTCTGCCCCAGCAAGTACAGCCGGCAAGCCTGTCACACTCAGAAGAAAACAAGTCTGACAAACTTCTTTCCTGAGTTCCTTACCTTCCTATTTACTGCACTTTAGGTACGCTGACCATATGTCCCAATTTTTCCGGGACAGTCCCGAATTTAAATACTCTGTTCCGGTGCCCCATCAAGTAGTGAAATGTCTCGGAAAGCCCCAGCAGACATTTCACTACTTGATAGGGACACCGGCTTGTGGGAAGAAGCAAGAAATGGTACTGTGCCGTTGCTCCTCACATGGCACAACAGCCCCCTTCCCCCCCAGCAGGGTGCATAGGGCAGCCATTCTGGCTTCTGGTGGTGTGTGGTCCCTCCTTCTTTCCCTCCCCCTACAGGACCACCTGTGCTGTATGGGGTCCTGGTCCGGCAGCACCACCTCTTCTTCCGGGATGCCTTGGAGCCCCGGCAGGAACTGCATGGAGCCCAGCTGGGGCGCTGTGGGGTGGGGTGTGCTTGGGCTCGGCAGGTGCCGGGACTGGAGTGGAGGCTGCCTGCGGTGCTATTTTTAGTAACGCGGTCCAGGTCCCCGTGAGCGGCCTTGGCTCCAGCTGGAATAAAGCGGCCGCCGCACGAGGTACATTCCAGTTGCTGCAGCCTCACAGGAATGGGACTCGTGCAGCTGCTGCTTGACTCCAGCTGGAGCTGGGCCACCTGCGGGGACTGGAACCATGGTACTAAAAATAGCACTGCGGGTGCCCTCTGCTCCAGTCCCGGCACACGGTCCCGCCCCGGCAACAGCTGGGGCCGGACTGTGGTGCTGAAAATAGCGCCGCAGCCTGGCTCCAGCCCCGCAAACTGCTTTCCACGTTGAAGGTGGAAGGTGAGGGAAGGGGTAGGGTGAGGAGAGAAAGGGGCTTGTCCTGAGGGCAGAGGGGGGCTGGGCAGGAGAAGAATGTGGAAGGCACCAGAGGCAGGGTGGAGGAGAGACACATGCCAGGGGGCCAAGAGGAGACCATGAGGAAAAGGGCAGGAGCGGGGACGGGAGGAAAGGTGTCAGTGGGAGACGGGAGGGGACAGGGTGATGCTGGGAGAGGATGGGGAGGGACAATGGGGGCAAGAGGAAGGAAAAGGAGAGGAGAGGAGTGGGTGCCAGGAGAAGAGGGGTTGAAAGGTGGTGTGGGCATGAGGAAGGCAGGGGATGGAGCAAGTCATGTGTGAGGGCATAGAGGGGCATGAGGAGAACTGGGGTAACAGGGTGGTGAGGAGGTGGGCACTAGGGAGAAAGAGGGCAAGGAGAGCAGGGCCAGGGAGGGAAGAAGGAGGCACCAGGAAGGTGCAGGTGCCAGGAGATTATGGGGGTGAAGCAGAGGGGCAGACATGTCGAGGGGGGAGGGACAGGCACCAGAGGAGAGAGGCAGGGCAGGTGGGTAGAGGGAGGTGTTAGGAGAGGGGATGGGGATGGGGTAGATGATCAAAGTGGGGCTAGAGGAGGAGTGGACATGGGGAAGAGAAGGGCTGGTGCAGGGGAGTGGGGCAGGTCCCAGGAGGGCTGAGAGGAGTGAGAAGGGCAAGAGCCAGGACAGTAGAGGAGGGTGAGGGGTAGAGGGCAGCAGGCACCAGGGGAGCAGATGGGGCGAGGGGAGGGGAGGAGACATGGCAGCAGAGGGAAAAGGGGAGAGGTTTATAAGATATTTATTAATAACTTGGGTGCCACAGTGGAACACACCCGAACAAGCCACATGAACTCAATACTGGTGCACAAGACAAAATTCACTCTGCTCATGGGAGGAAGATCTTAGAGGGAACATTTCCCCCAGCCTCTCCTCCTCCCCCGCTCCCTCCCGAGTTAATGCAATGTAGATTGGGTTAATCCAATAACAGGATAGTTGCACGGAGGGATCATATGGGGGCCAAACCCATCCCTATTGGTAGGAGGACAGTGGGCAGAGTTCTTAGAGGGGACATACAACACCCTTTACTTCTGGTCATGTGTCCATCTTGACCCTGGGGGTACTACCTCCAGGGATGGGACTTATTGTGGCAGGGGGTGTGGCTAACATGTCCCTAATTTTTGTTCAGAAAATATTGTTACCCTAACTTTAGGTAAAATGCCAAAATGTGTATTTTTTTTCATTAAAATCAGTGGTGCACAGCCTTCTGTGTTCAACTGGACTTCATAAATGTGTGGATATGGAAATAATCCACTGGGCTCCGCTGGAAAATGAGCACAGGAGGCATACTGTCAGAATCCCAGTGTCCATTAAGTCTTGAACAAAGCACAAAACTTGACATTCCAGTGGGCGTAGGGAGTGTGTGGAAGTGATACTCAGCTAAGATGCTGGGGATAGTGCATTTTGATACCCCCATGGGCAGGCTTGTGCAGAGTTCATTATTCTGGAAAGGCCTGATTTCCCATTTCGTATCTGGAGTTTGCCATGTGGTAGGCCTAGTGGAGAGAGCCAGATGCTTCTCTTGGTGGTCTTGTCTTGTAGGACACCTTACTGGTTGGGAGAAGGGAGCCAAATGTGTTCTCTGCTGTGGTAGAAAAAGCTCAGGTTTGTTGATCTGGCCATCCCTAGAGTGGCCTGTTACCAGAGGGCTGCAGCAGGGATTCAAAAAACATTTATGTGGGAATCAGAGTGGTCTTCCGGTATGTAGTCAAGCACTAGCCATGCTTTCTTCCTTGCTCTCTTCATCAACCCGTAAACAAAACTAGATCAAAAGCATTGCTAATTCTTAATTAATAGCAGACCTCCCCAAATAGAAGACTGGTACGTGACTGATATTTGCCTTACAGGTGAGGCAAGCAAATCCACTTTTCATCTGTGCTGACCTCTTCAGAATAAACACCCCTCCCTCAAGAGCCCTATTGATAATTGAGGGCCAGTTTTTGGCTGTTGTGTCTAAGGTATTATAGAAAGACTTGTTTAAATGTCTTGACACAGTGACATGTTCTCTCTAGCTATGTGTCAGCTAGGATTTTAGCATGTTTTAAGCTAACTTTTTTTCCTAGTGTGGACAAGGCAAGTTATGAATTTAAAATATTAGCTAAAAAACTTTACTTTTATCAGCTAATGTGTTAAACCTGTAGTTTACCTTGTGTACACAAAGATTTTAACATTTTGTTAGTTAACACATTAGCTAAGAGAAGAGCGGGCTCTGAAGCTCTCTTCACCCTCCTTCTGGTTTCAGAGTCCAGCCTCTCAGAGCCTTAGCTGTAATTTCAAAGGACTGTCTACTCAGCTCTATTAGAGCATTAGTGTAAGCCCAGCTAACCCAAGTGTGTTGAGTCAGGTTTTTAGGTTGTTTCTTGATTATCTGGGTGTGAGTGAATCTGAGGTTCTGCTATTTCTGTCATGGAAGCCCACTTGTAGCGTTTACTAAATAATCCACAATTGCTAGCCTATGATGGAAATAAGTATCGTTCCTCTAAAAAATTTTTTTTAAATTGCCCACTGCAGACTCAATAACAACTTTGGAAATCCATTTCACAATCAAAATGGTTGTAAATGTACCCAAACAACACTGAGGCATTTGTGATGTTAAAAAAAGGCTGTTTGAGGTAAGCTGGCTCTTGATTAGGCATGAACTAATCATGTCACACTTTTGTAAACATGACTGTTTCTTGGTAGCAATGGCTACTTTTTTTTCCAGGGGAAAGCAATGAGGAAATCCTCCTTTTTATCTCTACTTACAGAAGTGTTTTTTTCAGGTGCTGACTTCCCTTTTCACAGTTGTGACTGTTGAGACACTAGGGCACATCACATGTCTTGACTGACTCTAGATTACATTAATATATCAGAATCCTTCCCATGCTAAATGAGAGAAGAAAGCCAAGAAATTGTGCGGTCTGGTACCTGTGATGTAATTTTTTTTTCAATGTTTAATCACTGTTGTATTAAATCACTTTTCTAAAATTCCAGTTGCTAAATTCAGGAAACTTTTTGCCATCTATCTGTCCTCCCTTCTACTCCTTCTCCCCACCTGCAAACAAAGATTCAAGTAGATTATGCCCCTTAGTTGGTAAACTTCATGACAATTTTGCAAGACTGTCTCACATATTAAAACTGCAGTTGTGTGTTTAGGAAGTTTGCAATTTAATTTCCCGTCCGTTAGATTTATATTCCAGTTTATTTCAAAATCTAGTAAGTTGGTGCATTCTATCAAGTAGGGGTACTTTCAGTTCTGGCTAATGAGCAGGTAGATTTTTAACAGATGAATTGCATCCCTTTAGGGTATATAAACGTCACCACAGATGACAAAGTGGTACCGACTGTGAAGGCCATTAGTTCCTGTAAGAAAATAAACAAACCAAAGCACATTAATAAAGGTTGAAATCTCTTGTTGCATGTTATAAATAAACTAGAGACCAAATGTGCAGATTCTTCTCCATGCGTTTTGTTTAGTTTGGGCATAGAAGTTAATGGTCTGAAACTTTCATTTAAGCACAGCTGTACTTTTTCACATAGAGCTGTGTGACTTTATTTTGACTCACTAAATGAAGCATTGACTCATACTGAAGTCATAAATATGCACTAATCTTCTTTCTCAATAGGAATTCTCCTTTCATAGATGAGATTGTATTATTGAAAAGGATGTTAGCAATAGAATAACTCTTTGCATGGCTTCTACCATGAATCCATCACTTTGGTATAGATGGATATTTTTGTTTTAACCTGATGCGCAGATTGACCAATGAAGTGCTGCTTTGCCTCAAACCATGTTGTCTTCCTTTCCAGTTTGTTCTGCTTCCAATAGGAAATAGCTGCAATATTCAGTGTTTCAGGGTACTATAAAAAGGGACTCCCCTACTCTTCTTCTCAAGAAAGAATGTGAAGGAATCTTTCATACAGGCTTTGGGAACTCGTGGCAATTTTGTTGTCTTTTCCCTGATAGTTCCCATTTCTAAAACTTTCTGAATAGGAAGGTGGAATGGTTTCTCTGGGCACCAGAAAGTGAGAGCTGTAATTCTAGCTTCTCTCCTACTTTCTTTTAATTTGTGTATTTGAAATATAAGCAGTTAGTTTTTAGTTTCTGGGAATATTCCCAGGTTCGTCTCTGATTTTGTTTTTTTCCCCCCTTCTGCTTTTAAGAAGAACATACAGCTTTTATCCTTAATCCTGCCTGGGTTAATGAGAACAGCAAATCTGAACCTTGAAAGGGACCATTAAACATCACTAGCAAGCCAGATTTTGGAACTGTGACCTAGCATTTAGAAAATATTAAAAATTTAAGAAAAAGAATTACAGGTTTTTGATCTTCAGCTTCCACAGATACTGGCTGTGCATGCAGTGTTCTCTTCTGGCAGGCAAATCTAGAGTGTATTTTTTACCTAGTCTTGTTGGACAACTTAAACATTTTATACCCTTGGCCTGATTGGCTTTAATAGGGTAACTGAGACCTAGAACTCCCATTGATGTCAGCCAGCTCCAACTGTTGCTGAAATTCTGAAATCTTCCCTCACCTGGACTACAGAGTAATTAATGCTCTATGATTTAAGGAGGACTAAACATGTCTCTCAGAAGCACTTGAAAGATGTGATGCACTCCTGTTCCTTATTCTCAGGAGCTGAACATGCTATCTTTGCAGCATTTTATCCCTTATTGCTTGTGGGAAGAAAAGAGACTTAAGTTCTGATTCTGCTTCCTCTTTAATAAGCTAGCACAAAACGCTGCAGTTAGACTGCTGATCCAGCCTTGCCTTATCTCCCTCTACAGTTGCATAATCAATCCTCCAGCTGCTTAGGCACTCAAGCATGTGTCTGCTCTCCTACCAGTTTTGTGAACTGGCAGCACATAGAACCAAGTGTAATGTTTTAACTCTCTTTCCATGCAAGACTCTCAAGGCATATACCAGAAAATTTCATACATCACTCCTCCCTAAGAAAACACACGTGCTGTAAACCATTTTAGAGGTGTAATGCAATCTGGTTTTTTATTATAAAAAATATGAGGGCAAAGCTTCAGTGGCTTCTGTGCACAAGGAATCTCCTCCACAGAATTAAAATTGTGTAATGGGTCTCTGCCAGAGAATATTGTTGTTTAGAATACAAAACTTATTTTGGGGAAGTAGGTGGATTACACAAGACTTTACTGTACTAGCAATTATTTAAAACCATCATGGGCATAAGTGACTGTAAAATAGCACCCTGTTAAAAGCAAACCAATCTGGTCCCTGATTATATTCAGGGAGTCATATCTCTTTATGGCAAAAACAATTTCACTAGTCCTGCTGGCATTGTGGAGAGAAGGTAGCTAGATTCCCCAGGCATAATCTTTATTCAGCCCCAGTCCAGAAGGAAGCTGGGCTGCATTCTTAGTCTTAGGCAGAGTTTGCAGGGTTGGCAGTTGTGCATGGAAGTGCACACAAACAAAACCTCCCATAAACTGAACGTGCCTGTTAATGAAAGTAGTTGAGACAACAAACATGGTACCCAATGATGGAATAATAAATCGATATATGCAGAACTGTATTTTATGAAACTCAATTTTTCATGCATGGATCAAGTTCATAGAAAAAAAGCATGTTGTTACTAACTAATAATCAGTTGACAGATATTTACATACGATCTCATGTTTACTCTTAGCTCATTTGTTGGTGGAAATAACTATTCATCCACTGGGAAACCTGATCTCCTTCATAGGGTTAGGAGGAGCTGCAGGAGTCATTTAATTTGCCCCTTTGCCAATATGCTGGCTTTGTTGTGTCTAAACTATCCAAGACAGATGGCTATTCAGCCTCCTTTTGAAAACCTCCAGTGAAGAAGGTTCCACAATCTCCTGAGGCAGTCTGTTATGTTGTCCTACTCTTCTTATAGTTAGGAAGTCTTTTTCTGAGATTTAATCTAAATCTGCTATGCTTTATATTGACCCCATTGCCTCTTGACCTGTCCTCTTTGGCAAAAGAGAACATTTTTTTTCTTCTTTATGGCAGCCCATCAAGGATCTGAAGACTGTTGTCATATCCCCCCTGAATCTCTTTTCCAAATGAAATGTACCCAAGTCATTCTTCCTTTGCTCACATGTCTTGCAATCCATCCCTTTGATTATCCTTGTTGCTTTTCTCTGCATCCTTTCTATACATTAGTGATTAAAATTGGACACAGTACTTCAGCTGAGGCCTAACCAGCACCGAGTACATGGTACTATCACTCCCATGAATTGCATGCTATGCTTCTGTTAATGCAACCTAAAATTGCATTTTCTTTTTTTCAGCAGCAGCAGCATCACTTTGCTGACTCATGTTGAGATTCTGCTCCATTGCAACTGTCAGATCCTTCTCAGTAGTGCTGCTCCCAACCCAGTATTTTCCCCCATTCTATATTTGAGCATTTGGGCTTTCTTTCCTAAGTGTAGCACCTTACATATGTCTTTGTTGATTTTTTTGTTGTTGTCTGTAATCCAGTGCTCCAGTTCATCAAGATTCCTCCGAATTTTAGCTCTAGCCTCAAAAGTATTGGCAGCCTCTCCCCTCCCCAGCTTTGTGGTGTTTGCGTACTTGATCAGTATGCTCTCTATATCTACCTCTCGGTTATTAATAAAGATGTTAAAACAACACCTGACCTGAACAGATTCCTGTGGAACCCTGCTTGAAACCTCTCTCCAATTTGACATCATTCCATTAATAGTTACTTTGTTTGCAGTTGATTAACCAATTATATAACCAGCTTACTTATCAGAATGTCATGTGGGACTGTGTCAAAAGCCTTGCTGAGGGCCAAGTATATTACATCCACTGCATTCCCCCTATCCACCAAATTAATTTCCTTCTTTGACAGGATAATTAATCTGTTTGGCATCATTTGTGCTTGGTAAATCCATTCTCTCTGCTAGTGATTACCCCTTCATCTTCCAGGTATTCACAAACTGAATGTTTCATACATTGCTTTAGTACAGTGATCTCCAACCTTTTTAACCACAAGATCACTTTTTCAATTTAAGTGCAATGAAGGATCTACCTCAAACCCAAACACCCTTGTCCCATTTCCTTCCTGCCCCTTCTTTAAGGCCTTGCCACTGCTCTACCCCTTCTCCAAGGCCTCACCCTGCCCACTCCATCCCCTTTTCTCCTCCATCCTCACTTACTTTCACCGGGTTGGGGTTGGGGTTGGGGTGCAGGCTCTGGTATTGGGCCAAAGGGTTCAGAGTGTGGGAGGGGCTCCAGGCTTAGCCCAGGGTGAGGTCTAGGAGGGGTTTCAGGGTGCAAGAGCTGGGAAGGAGTTTGGGTGCAGGGGACTCACGTCTGAGGCAGGAGGTTGGGTATAGGAGGAGGTTTCAGGGCTGAGACTGGTTGAGGAAGCAGGCTCTGGCTAGGCACCGTTTAACTGAGATGGCTTCCGCATGGTGGAGCAGTGGAGTTAAGGCAGGCTTACTCCTGCCATGATCCTGTACCACTCCTGAAAGCAGCTGGCATGTACAGCGATGGCTGCATGGCACTATGTGCTGCCCCTCCGTGATGTAGTGTTGGTACCTTGCTGTCTGCTGTCTGTAGCACTGCCCAGCAGGACAGGGGATGAGTCATTATGCAAGGGGCTCCCAACCTGTCAGACCGGTTGCCTCCCAGGGGGAGAGACAAAGGAAGGAGGGCGAGGTCAGCCCCTGGCTGGGGGGCGGGGCTGGAAGAGAGTTAGTAGTTTCTGTCTGGTATGATGGAGGAAGCAGCCTAAGCAACGGGCTGGGATTTAGGGGCCCAGTCTCCCCCATCTCAGGGGAGGCTGAGGCATCTTAGGCCTGCCCTGTAACCAGATTACATCTATGCTGTGCATGTATCCTGGAGAAGCAGTAAACTCCCTCTATTATACTGGCTAGTGGAGTCTGTTCGTGCCACTACGGGGGTGCAGGAGACGGGGAAACCCCAACGCGCTGTCACACCCTCATCTACAGCCACTGAGGCCACAGCTTCTACTGACCACTGTTCCCCCTATTGATCAATGGGAACTGCAGGCAAGGACAGCATGTGGAGCCCCCCTGCTCTGCCTTTCTCAGGGGCTGCAGGAACATGCCAGCCACTTCCATGAGCAGCAATTACCATAGGGATAATTACTCCAGCCGCGACAGGTTAGGCATTTTAAAACTCACTACTCAAATAATTAAATTTAAGCGTAAGAGAGAAATGAAAATTATGAAATGCACAGACTAGTCAAAAACCAAAAATAACCCACTTTGCAAGCAAAAAAGTAGTAACAACAATCCCCTCCCCATGTTGTGTTGTCAGGAGATGAGAGGGAACGACAGTGTGTGTTTGTGAGAATGTCAGACACACACAGTGTGTGAGTGGCAGATTTGCATTGCCAAGCTCCCTCCATCCCTCTCTCTGTGTGGAGCTAGGGTACAGAAGTGGTGGTAGGAGGGATGCCCAGACATCAGTGCCCCTCCCCCCTGTTTCCTCCCACAGCCTGAACAGCAAGCAGGAGGCTCCCAGGGGAGCAGCTCCAAGGTAGAGGGCAGGAGCAGTATGACAACTGGTAGAGGGGCAACTGAAGTGCTAGTGCTTAATAGCTTCCCGGCCAAACCAGTCAGGATCACCTGTCAGAGGCTCCAAGATCTACCGGTAGATCCTGATCTACTGGTTGGTGACCACAGCTTTAGTAGCTTCTCAGGATTCGAAGCCAGGCTGACTCGTCTGAAGCTTCACAGCTTCCTCCCTCTCCCCCAAGCTTTTTAACTATGCCATTATGTTAGCCCTTCGCCTGTCTGCTGGGACTCTCTTGTTGTTATGAATTTGTAAATATTCTTTCCAGTGGCATTAAGACTTTTTTTCCAGCTAATTGTTTCAGTACCCATGGGTGAATACAGCATATGTCCATGCTGATTTGAATTTACTGAAAATGGTCAGAAAATCTCTAAACTGTTCATTACTTATCCCGATCTGTATACGTTCCCCTTTGTTGCTTATGGTAACTTCGCTAGTTGTTGAGTCACATGTTTTGTGTGAGAAGACTGTAGTAAAGTGGGCACTGAGCAGCTCTGACTTCCTATGATCTTCCATTTCTAGCTCACCTCCAGTGATCAGCGGACCCACACTGTCCTGGATCTTTCTTGTTTGATGTACAGTATTTAAAGACCCTCTTCCTGTTGTCTCTAACATTTCCTGTCAGCTGTAACTCATTCTTTGCCTTGGCTTTCTTGATTGATTTTTGTTGTTGTTGTTGTCCCTACACATTTCTGCTGTTCCCACATGTATTCCTTGTTGACATTCCCCTCCTTCCATTTCCTTTATGGTTCCTTTGGTTTTGAGATAGCTAAAAAGCTCATTGTACAGCTACACTGGCTTGCTGTGGCTCTTATCTTTCTTCTGCATCACGATCAGGGTGGATAAAAATTGATGATTTAAAAAAACAGATTTTTTATTTAGATTGGATTTTTATTTTTATTAAATTCTCAAAAGACTAAATTTCTCATTTAAAAATAATTAAATTTCATTACAAACATGCTACACATACAGTCTCAAATTAGGGATGTTAAATTTCAACTAATCGTCTAATCGAGTAGTCGATGGATTTTTCCATCGACTACTCGATTAATCGATAAGGGGGGGATGCTCACTATCCTGGAGGTGCCTCTGCCTTTTAAATGTAGGAAGAGTCCTGTGGGACTCTTCCTACATTTAAAAGGCTGAGGTGCAGCAGTCAGACCCAGCTCAAGCAGACCCGCTCGTGCCATTTCGCCCACTGCGCCTCTCCCTTCGCTGCCCTCCTGCGGAGATGGTGCTCGGGGGAATCAGCTTTTAAGATGGCTACCCCCAGCAATAGCTCCTGCTCCACCCCTTCTGCCTCTGATACATTGGCAGCAAGGGGGCCGGGAAGTGACTTGTTGCGTAGTGTGGAGCACCCTTTTTGGTATTGGAGGATATTGCTTAATTTTTTTTAAGTCAGTCATTAGCTCCTTAACTAAAGAGAAGGTGAGTGTGGTGGCTTCTCTTTAATTGGACCAATTTCTGTTGGTGAGAGAGACCAAAGAACTGTGTGTGTGTCAAAAGCTGGTCTCTCTCACCAATAGAAGTTGATTCAATATCCTAGGTCCAACTGGGCTACAACTACTTTGCATACAGTCACTAATTAAAACTATACAGGTTCAAAATCAGTTGCCCTGGGCAGACCCCTTTTCTTCTCTTGTCTTTCCATTTTTAGAGGGATTTTGCTTTATCTTCAGTGTTTTGAATGATCAGTGATGGCAAAAGCTACATATTCTCATTTCCTCAGCCCCCTCCCCATGAGTCCTTAGTTGTCTAAAATGCTGGTTCATTCCTTTTTAGTTGAAAAAGACCCGCCAGATTCTGTTTTTTCTCTGTATCCGAGAAAAACAGAAAATACCAGGGGGGGGGTTATTTTATTTTTATTTTTTTTAACTATACAGAAGTTGCAATTGCTGGACTGTCCAGGTGAAAACCACACACCTAGCAACCCTAACCCCATGCAGGGAAGGGGTGGGGGATTCCTCCCTCCCGCCCCCCACCAGCCTTTCCCTCAGGCCTGCATGTCTCCTTAACTGTTAAGGAGGCATTGCGGTCAGTGTAGAGCTAGCTAGGGCTACAAGACACTGCTCCTTGCTGCAGCCAGCCTATTGCAGGGAAGGAGTTCTGGGGCTTGCCCAGATGTGGCCACGCCTTCCTCCCTAAATGCACCCCATGTAGGGAAGGGGCTGGGGGTGATTTCTCTTCCTTCCCACTCCTGCAAGGTATTCTCTCCCCCCCCTCCCCAATCCTGCATGCCTCCTTAACTGTTAAGGCTCCAGACTGCTAGAGGCCAGCAAGCCTATCCAGGGAAGGTGGGGGAAGGGGAGAAGCTGGCCCTGATGTGGCTTCCCCTTCCTTCCAAAACGTGCCCCATGCAGGGAAGGGGCTCAGGGGCTTCCCTTCCCTCCCACTCTGGGAACGGATCCCCTCCCTTTCCTTTCCTCTCATCCCACACATCTGTTCATGGCAAAAGGAGTTTTGCTGGAAGCCTCTGCAGCAGCCTGAGCCTGGGAAGGAGCTGTAGCCTCTTTCACTGCCACCTGGCTAAAATACCACAGGGCTCCAGCACCTGGAGCTTCTTCCTCCTGCCAGATCTCCTGTGCGTGCCTCTCCCATGTGTAGGAGAGGAACCGGAAGTATCTGGCTGTGCTGCAGGGGAGGCTGGGGGAAGTTTTTAAAGTGGCCCTAGGGACATCCACCCCCCCTCGCCTCCGCCAGACGCAGCAGAGCAAAAATGTCCCCGCCGGTCTTCCGTCCGAGAAAAATAGAAAATACTGGACTTTTTGTATGTCCGGTGTTTTCTGGGGTTTTTTAACCGGGCAGCAGACATAATTACCGGACTGTCTGGGAGAAAACTGGACACCTGGCAACCCTATGTCTAATTCTCTGATGAACAGCTGTTCTCCTGTAGGAAGAAGGGAGTGTGAGAGAGAGAGATGGACAGAAAAAGGGGAGGGATAAATTCTCCAGACACACCACTCCAGCACAGAGAATGACTAGCTAGCTGTCGCAGGTAGAACAAGCTGGCTACTGAAACAGGGTGCACGTTGTGGTGAATGTTTTAGTTTGGTGGTTGACAAGTTGGACTAAAGACACTGAATAAAACTAGTTTCATATCACCCTTACAATTTTTCTTTTTGGTAGGGAAGAGAAGGTGATTGTCACAATGAAGCATTCTGTTCAAGCAATGTGTATAGTCTCTAATCCCACATTGTGAAATTGAAAAGAGATGAAGTACAAGAAATTACAAAGGTTTGATGGCTCTGGATGGTCTCAAAGAATGCATAGGGTAGAGCTAGCTGTCATGTTCTTGTCTCCTCTAGCTACAGTGATATGCGGGCTTGATAACCTTGCATTGAATGCTTTCATATATGTGGTTTGGCACAGCCAGGACACATGACTGAGTCCACTGAAGAAGCTCCTGCTGTAGTGCTCTGCGTAAAGCAGCATCCTTTTTGCATTCTCTTGACTCTTGTTCTACAGTATTAAGAAAATTGCTTTCTCAAAGAATTGCAGTCTTTTTTTGTATAAAATATGTCCACAAGAATCCTATGCAAGAGTATCTCTTCATTGCCGCCTCTTGAAGTAAATATTTTAATAGTCCCCTTTGTATGGCATTTGTGCATCTTCATTGCTCTTGTAATATTATAGTGATGTAGAAGCACATGAAATGGTTCCAGAATTGGTATTTTATCTTCTGCAAAAGATTCAGCAAAGTTTGCTTCTCTCCTTGGATTCACAAGAGCAAAAGTGACAAATCAGCATCCACAAAATTGAAGTCTTGATCAGTAAGTCATGACAGTGCAATTGTTAAACTAAACAAAGAATGAAAGATGTATAGTGTGCCTTCAAAATATGGGGCTGAACTTCAGAATTTCTTTCCAGTCAACAGTGTTCTTCTAATCTTTTTCATCAATATTCAGAATAATTTTTGAGTGCCAATGCATGCGTGAATGTGCACCACCAGTACAAACAACCTAGCTGTGTGTGCTCTGCTGGGTGGCATTTGAATTTCTCCTGAGTGAACACACAAATGCACAGCTTACAGGGAACACTGCCTGTCAGTACTTTTCATTTTGTAATGTTAAAAGTAATGTCTAATATTATAACTAAGAATTTTTCAGTTTGCTTTTGTGCAGTTGATAAAACTTTGAATATTCAGTGTTACTGTTTTGATTGTGGTTTCCCTGCCTATATAGATTTTTTTCACCTGTGTGTGTGTTGGGGGGAGAAACACCCACAAAACTAATGATGAGGTGAAGAGAAGCAATGAACAGTGGTAGAGTGACTTGGAGGTAGGGATGTAAACGACTAGTTGACTGTCTGATAAGCAAAAGGCTTAAAAGGCTGGTGCATAGCAGGGGGGACCCAGCATGAGCCGGGACAGCTGGCTCACACAGGCTTCCCCCCCACTGTGCACCAACCTTTTAAATGGATTAACCTCCTTGTTCCTCCCCACTTACTGACTAATTTGAGGGAAAATCCATTGACTAGTCGATTAGTTGATTAAACTAAATTTGACATCCCTACTTGGAATGATTTTAAACTGATTATTTAATCTTTTAGTTTACAAGTTGACTGCCTCCTTTGGTTTTCGAACTTGGGCTTCATAAATGTGGATTTAAGAGAACACATAATTATTGATGTGAATGGCAACCGGTTAACTGGTAAGCATCGCCCTTAATGGGTGATGCTTACTGGGTAACAACTTTAATGGGTGATGCTTACCAGGTAATGGTTAACCATTACTTGGGAGCAGCCCACCGCCTACTGCGGGTAGAGGGCTGCCAACTTCCAGCTGGAGGGTTAGGGTAGAGGGCTGGCTACTAACTCCTAGCCTGCAAGCTGGTAGTTCTCTGCCCTGTGAAAGACTGCTCAGCATGTGGTTGGAAGCAGCCCCTGACTGCGGCAAGGGGTGGTGGTGCTGGGGTGGTCCTGCACTTGCTCCTGTTTAATCAGTTAACTACTTAACCTTAATATTTAACTGGTTAACTGATTAAATCGGCTTTTACATCCCTACTCATAATTAATTTGTTTTTATGGAAGAATGTAGTCTTGCAGTAGGAATTGTTAGCTGTATTATCCCTAATGTTTTGGCACAGTTCTATTAAGAAAATACACGTTCAGTGTTTTGTGTGATAAACAGCGTAAATAACTACATATAGTTGGGAGAATACTCGGTCATTCTTCCTGTGCTGGTTTTTTGTTTTCTCTGGTGTTTTCCCCCTCTTGTCTGGCTTTCAGCTCAGTTCTGCTGATAATAAAGTTGATGAACATGTGGAGAGACAGTGGGAAAGAAAAGAGATTACATATGGTTGAAGCTGGTCTGGTATGCAGTGAGCTGTACAGACTTCCAGAGTAAGGGAATCATAGTTGCAGACATGGCTGGATGGATATGTATTTATTAGATAAACAGCAGAATTCTTAATTGTCTAACTCTATTTGTCCTGTCTCAGGGGTAGCCATGCTAGTCTGTAGCTACAAAAAGGAGTTCTGTGGCACCTTAAAGACTAATAGATTTATTTTACCCATGGAAGCTTATGACCAAACCCACTTCATCAGATTCATCTATTTGTTCTGCATCTCAGAAACTTTAAACAATAAGATATGTTGCATACCTGATCTTTCATTGTTCTGAGAGGGGAGATGCTATTGAAGAGTCCATACAGATTTTATTAGTAATATTTTAATAAATGTAGCCTAGAAACTGAGAATTAGTGAAGTGATCAACATTTTATCATAAAATCTCTCCCAGTTTTTAAATGCAATTCTTAAAGTTAGGACCTTGGATCTGCTGAAATAGCAGTGGAGCAAAGAATAGTGATTACTAGTTCTATAGAGAACATGGGGACTCCCATAATGACACACAGATATACTTTAAGAAACTGATCGTAAAATGTGCTAGAATGAATCCTTTCTCAGAGTGTTCGTCTCCTTGCACCATTATTCTTTGCGGTGGGTGGGAGGGTGGGTGGGGGTCTCATCTACCTTCCTCTTCTCTTGCCAGCATGAGTCATCTAACAGGATAGGTTCACCTTCGCTGATGAGCCTTGGTTTTTGGTTTCCAATAGTTTCTCTTCTCTTCTCTCTTGAAATCAAGGAGTGAGATGAGAGACCCAGCCCACCTCTCTCTTATTCCAGAGACATGAAGAGGTCTAATGGAAAGGATGAGTGCTTCTCACCCACAATTCAAGAGCAAGCTGGGGTGTTAACAGAGAAGGAATGTCTCATTTATAGACATAGGATCTCAAATTCTGGATCTCTGAAGAGGACAGAATGAAATGAGCTCACAAGGACAGAGAAGTCTGAGTTGTTTTCTTTTTCTAGGCATCACTAATTTGTTATTTCATTAAGAATTTAGGTCCAGATTACTACTTGAGTTTCTCTGGACTTGTACTACTATAACAGTTTGAATTGGGTACAGTCACAGTTGGATTAATTCTACATTCAATCATCAGTATTATGATTAAAAGTAGATTTATATGGGAATGAACAGATATGTTACTCTTAATATCAAAGAAACTCCTCTTCCAATTATATTGTACTCTAGTAACTCATTTGGAATTTCTGTATAAATTCTACTTTTGAAAGATAAAGCCAAAATAAATCAATATACTAATTCTGAGTTATGTTAAGCTATTTGCACATCAATAGCCTTTTGGATGGTGCTATGGATAGCCACCTTTAAATCTCCAAGGTGATTTAACTACAGGAGGAGGAAGGAAAAGATTAGGGGAAGACAGATTCATAAAGTGTTTGAAATCACTTCTCTAGAAAGAGTTGTAAGTTTTCAAGCAAGGTGACTTCTTTGTGCTAACACTACATAATCTCCAATTACTAAGGCTGGCTGCACAGTAAGGTTCAGCCTCAACAGCTTGCGCAGTAGTAGATGAACAGCAGACTTTTCAGAATTTAAAGTACCGGGGTTTTAACATTTTGTAAAGGCTCTTTGCTTAAAGGATCAATAATTAACTTTTAGTTTAGGCAAAACAATGTATAATATAGAAAGGTGTAATTTTTATTCCATGCTTATCTTATTCCTAGGTTTGCTTTTGTGCTTAAGATGGGGAAAAATGGAGGGGGAGGGGGAAGGAACAATATCAAGACTGACTCTTATTTTACAGTGTAAAAATTACCATGTCTTCTGTAACTGGGTGTTTCTTTTATGCCAAAGCAATGAAATGGGCAATGTCTTAGTCCTGTGTGACCGTGGACAATTGACTTGATCTCTGTCTCTTGTTATTCCCATATATAAAATAGGAATACTCACCTACCTAAGTCTTGTCTCAACAATCCTGGAAATGTAAACTAGTTCTTTAAAAACATGAATTCTTCTTTGAGTCGCAGCTTCACCTCACAGTGTTAGCCACGTGCTCTAGGGCACCCCGTCTTCACCATTTGTGGACTTAAGGTGTAACCTGATTAATTTAGGCACTTTTACCCTGTACCTAGGGCTCAAGGCATGGTTTTCTTCAGGTTTGTGGGGCTTTTCACCAGAGAAGAGAGCCTTACACAATAATATCCTATTTATTAGTAGTCATCAAAACAATATACATGCTAAGCATACAGTATTCACCAGTCCCAGTAAGGCAGACACATTTTTCCTGGTGGCCAATCAGTATCAGGTTGTCCAGGGTTCCAGGTTCCTGCATAGTCTGGTTGGCAGCTCTGGTTGATGTCTGGCAGCTCTGATCTTGGGTGTGTTCTGGAGTTAGGTTCCAAAGAACTGCCTTTTGGACCCCAATTTATACAGTCAAAATTAAGTCCTACTTAGCTATGCCTTAACCAGAAGTTTTAAATATCTTAAGATCTGTTTTCATCTGGTGACCATGGGTACCACTGGAACAGGAACACTCTTTTAATAGCCTGATTTGCTCTGTTTTGCTGCAGTTTAGATGGAATGTGAGGATGTGATTTTTCTGTTTCTTAGCTCATGGCTGCTGCTGTCCTAATGTGGTTGCTACTGCTGCTTGTTAAAGAAAAAATCCTTAGACCTTACAGTGGATTGCCAATACCAATGTCTTTCCCACTACCGGACATTTTGTCAGACTGATGCCTTCTCTGAGGTGGAGCTGTCCTTTCCCCATTTTCCAGGAGAAGGCCAGACTCCCACACACAGCCAGGGTATGACCCAGGGTATCTGCCAGGGTATGACCCAGCACTGCGGGCTTGGTACTGTGTGGCCCACCATATCCCTAGGCCCTGGCCCCCTGTTCACACAGGCCTCTCTGGGACTTTACCACCAACCCTACTTGCTTTTTCAGGCCTCATACCCTTCTGCCCAGAAAGCACCATTATGATGATCTAATCTGACCTCCTATATAACACAGTCCAGGGAACTTCCCCAGAATTCCTTTTTATCTAAAATTATGGTTTTTTGTTCAAAGAACATTCAATCTTTTTTTAAAAATTGCTGGTGATGGAGAATGTTAAAGCCCTGCACGGATACAAAATTTTGTATCTACATCCACATTTATATTCACAAAAATGAGCCACAGATCTCTGTATCCACATCTGCAGTCTGTTTTATATCTGTTGATTTGCAGGGCTCTATGTTAAAGATGTATACTTTATTTCCAATCTGAATTTGTCTAGCCACTGAATCATGTTATACCTTTCTCTGCTAGATTGAAGAGGTCATTATCAATTATTTATTCCCCAGCTAGATACTCATAGACTTCAATCATGTCACCTCTTAATCATCTTCTTTTTGTTAAACTAAATAGATTGAGCTCCTTGTCTATCCCTTAAGCTACATTTTTCTAATAATTTTTTCATTCTCATGGCTCTTCTCTGAACCCTGTCCAATTTATAACATTTCTTATTCATGTACTGCTGACTATCCACCATGAAATGAACTGCAGGTCTGCCTGGGCACGTCTACACAGCAGGGCTTAAGCCAAAATAAGCTATGCAACTTGAGCTATGTCAATTGCGTACCTTAAGTCAAAATAGTTTATTTTGGCTTTTGATGATGCTATCTAAACAGCAGGAAGTCTGAGAGAGCACTCTTCCTCCAACTTCCCTTACTCCTCATAAAATGAGGGTTACAGGAGTCAGAGTAAGAAATCCTTGAGCTCAACATTATTTTGACATTATATTGAAATAACTGCTTGTAGTCTAGACATGGACTATGTTATTTTGAAATAATATCAGTTATTTCAAAATAACACTGCTGTATAGATGTGCACCCTGTGTCTAATCTTCATTTTATACTGCTGCTCATCACCATACTATCTATTCTAGACCACCTTGTGGATTCATGGGGTTTCTGGTCTTTTTTAAATTTAGGCTTTTTAGATTTTTGTTTTTTTGGTTGTTAGTGGTTTATTAGGTAGACGGGAGATGCCAATGAATTAATTTCCTTTGTGTTAACTAAATTGTTACTTTGAATTAATTTACCACCTTGGAATCCTAGTCATGGTCCAGGACCCTGTTGTACAAGTGCAATACAAACAAACAAAGGCTGACTCTGCCCCCAAAGAATTCAATCAAGGTAACACAGGTCTGTCTCTTCTCTAAGAAGAAGGATGTTACAGTGTGTATATGTAGTAGACTCCTGCTTCCCACATATTACAGTTGGTTGCCCTTGAATGGTTCAGAGTACATCTTAAACTTCTGAATGATTGGAAAATGCCTGCTTTGCTTCCCTGTAGCATCATCATAACTACTTGGAAAAGTGGAACAAAGATTTCATTCTCTATTCTCAAGTATCCTACAAGTTGCTGTGAAAGATTCTGTCTCTCAGAAATCCTAATGGGATTTTATTTTAAGTTCAGGGGCTACTCTGCACATCTTGGGAACTTGGCAATTTTAGGTGTCAAATTTTCTTTTAAAAATAGATTTAAACTGTAATTTTGCTTTTAACTATAGTATTTCTGCTGTAATATCTCTTAAATGGATTCTTTCATTAGTGACTAATGTTGTACATTGCAAAGAGCATGTGCAACATCATGGGATAAACTTTCTCTTTAGGGTGAAAGGGAGCCGTGTGCTCGGTTTAGACTTGTAGGGCACATGTTTGAAGTGCTAGGAGAATTAACCTTTTAAAAACAAACCAACCCCTTCTCCCCAGTAAAAACAATATGCTGGTGCCTTTTGTTGCAGCCCTCTGTAGTTTACCATAAAGTTTTGAATGGTATTCCACCAAGTCAAACTCTTAAAAGTTGGAGGAACATTCAAATAGCTGGTGAGCAGTATGTCATGATATTTGTCACCATATAATGTGGATGTTATGAGGTTTTTGTCACCGGAAGGCAGTTTTTGCCTACACAATACTCCAGTGTAGACAAGGCCTTAGTTCCAAAGGCTAGGTTTGCTGTATATCACTTCTGCTGCAGGCTTTTGGTGGAGTTGAGAAGATTTAGACTTTGTAGGTTGGCTTTTCATGGAGGTTAATGATATGTTTATTTGCATCTTGCGCATGTAAGTGTTAATGTGCCTAAAGAAATTTTATATAATATACACACCCCCACACTGTATATATAAACTGAGGAAGGTTCTCTGACATTAAGCACTGATATAAATTTTAGGGATGTTAAAAAGCAGGTAATTGGGTAACCGTGTAATCGCTGAAAAATCTTAGCTGTTACATGCATCTGCAGCATAAGTCCCAGGCTTATCAGTTAACTGTTTAAATGGTTTACTTTTATATTCCTAATAAAATTCACGTACATTTAGTAACTGTTTGATATTCTAGATTGCCAGTGCTGGAGGCAAATAAAAGCGGCTACACTAAAATTTAGAGCATAATATTAATGTCGTATCTATTCCTGGTGAAACTCTCCACCCTTAGGTGTTAAATGGCAACTTTTCTTTCCAGCCCATGGGCTTCACTATAATGCCAAAGATTAAATAATAGATTTTGTGAATCTTTGTGAATTTGTAAGACTCTACTGCACGTACCTTGTAAGCTGCCATTCGGAAGGCAATAGTTATAAAGTGTTGTCTTATGACTGTGAATTTGCTTTCCTTACATCTCTATATCTTGCCACTAATTTAATTTTTGTATATTAAAAAAGAAGACATGATTTGGATCTTCATGAAAGCATGCTAGCTATAGCTGGGAGAATCCAAATGAGAGAGACCAAAAGAAGTCCCTGCAGCTTCATGAATGGAAAATGCTAGCTAAAAATCTCTATTAAAACCTCTCAGTCATTCAGAGGTAGAAGTTATTTAACTAATGCAGAAAAATCAGGCAAAATAGGAAGCTCAGACAAAATAATCTTTTCCAGCATAACCCTGTAGTATACTTAAAATACCGAGACAGTTTTTACATGGAAACTGCAATGTTCCAGAGCTTTCTCAGTTATCAAGTAGCTCTAGTAGGATCTGGAATTAAATATTCAGTCGTTTACATAGTAAAACTTTAATTAAAAATGCAAGAGAACATAAAATGAAGCTAATTATTCTTTGTGTGATCTCTTAAGGAATTGTTACATATACAAATATAGCTATTTCCTGTTTGAAAGCTTGAATAGAGTGTTGTCTGGAAGCAAGCTAAAACCTACCTATTTTTTCACAAGTATTGTTGTCTTGTGTAGATGACCTCTTATGCATCTAAATAAATGTGAAAGGACTACTCAGATGCAGAAGTAAGCACTCAAGTTAGGAATTAAGTTTGCCAATGCAGTCTTTCATTTGGCTACCTTGTACAGATGTATTATGACACATAATTATGTGATCTTACTGTATTTTTCTGTAGGCCCCCTTTATGAGTTAATGCACAGGATAGACAGGAACTGATTTATGGAGAGGCATCTCTGTTAATTGCACTAAGGAGAAAGCTAGGGGACATGTATAAAGCTGATCCTATTCTGATCAGGGAGCTCACAAATACATTGCGCTGTGCACAAGGGTTGCAATAAGAATATTCCTCACCAAAAGATGTGGGAAGGTTAGGAATCTCAAGGCTTGTGCACTCCTAAGAATCTGTTCCTTGGAGGATGCTATATTCTCACTGAGGTTGGATAACCTTCCTCTGAGTAACAAGTACTTTGGGGCTGGTCTCTTTGGAGAGAGAGGAAGGATATAGAGAATATCAATACATACCATATTCCTAAGGAAGCCTCATTAATGACTTTGTTCAAGGGTCTCATTTCACTGAAGAGGATGTGAGATTTTAAATTACCAAAAGAAATCAAACCTCATTAGACCTTTGGGTTTTTAAGAAGTTCCTACGTGATTTAAGAACCTAAATTCTATCCTTTCAATAGGATGTACCTGTAAGGACTTAAGAACTTCTGGAAACCTTTTTCCCTTCCCTGAGTGATTTTTGGAGAAGAGAAAAACAAATTTCTAAAACTTTTAATACTTTACAATGTGTAGAAAAGTTAGAATTTCACTCAAAGTACAGAAATACGGGTACAGTCATAAGGCCAGACTAGTGTTTCCAATATAGAGGTGCAAAAATGTTTCCATAGCTTGTAAAACTAGCCTTCTCAAAGTTGCTGCATTCAACTCACATCCTAAGAGAGGCTGAAACAGAATCTGTTAAATGAAAATGTTAAGTTCTAAAGTGTTTGAACAGTTTGTTAAATCAGAACTTGAAAGCTGTACTTATTGAGCTAGTAAGTAAACTTTCTTGCTCTCCAGGGTGTGCTGCCTCCTGCTTTGTAATCTTTATGGCACATGATCTGATAGCTTCATTTACAACTCTGCTTCTCTTCCCTGCTTCATGACAGAGAGTCTGGAATAAACATATCTTCTTGTTTGTTTTTAGGTACAATGGTTCCCTCCCTAATGGAGACAGAGGACGTAGGAAAAGCAGGTTTGCTCTTTATAAGAGACCAAAGGCTAATGGAGTCAAACCCAGCACTGTTCATGTGATATCAACACCCCAAGCATCTAAGGTATGTGGCAGTTGGAGAATTCTGCTTCCTGATAATCTTGGCTGAAGATAAAACTTTCTTTTTGAGGTGGCGTGCTTGCTTTCCCCTCCTCTCCTTTGCTGCCATCTTTTCAGTTATGTTGTTGTTTAGACTTGAAACTAGCCTAACATCTCTTTCTAGTGGTACTCTTAAATTATAATTGAAACCTGAACCCTAATTTTGAGTTAAGTAGTTGTTTACACAACAGATCAATTCTTATCTGATTCTGTTGCTTCTATACAAATGGTGTACTTTATCATCCGTGATAAATCTTCATTTTTGCTATATGCAGCATGGAGAGAGAGTGAGACTGTAACTATCTATGATGTATACAACAAATATTTTCCTTGTCTTTGTAACCTGTAATATAATTAACATTAAAGTGTAAAAAAAAAAAAAAAGTTTGACATCTTCAGAAAGAGATTTGCCATTTTATTATGTGAAAACTGTAATTCTCTCTAGGTCTCTAATATCTCATGGTGTATTAATTGCTCTGCATATGTATGCATGTGCATCCATTGAGGTGGGACTTTTTCCTTAAGTCTGTCCTATATTATGGGAGGGAGGCATGGGTAGCATGAACCTCCTGGTAAAACAGAATGAACTCTACTTGGTGGAAAGATTTTATATTAGTTAGGGGGGAATATAACTTTTATAATGTCAGTAACATTTATTTTTTAATAAGCCTCTTTTTTTTTTTTTTTTTTTTTTTTTTTGCACTATTTCAAATGTGGTTAAGAAATCCTAAAACACTGGCAAGGTACATCTACACTGAACTGTGACTAGTTTTCATTTATTGTAGTAAAATAGTAATTATATACATTTTATTTAAAGTGGCAAATTTTGATGTTTAGACTAGAATCAAAGACAAAGCTGTGCTCCATTAATTTAGAACTTGGATTTAATTCAAATCATGTAAATATTATAGACATTAAGCTGCTTCTTCTTCTTTGTTCAGAGGTCAGCTAAGACAATCATGTGATGGGTTTTGAACGTGTAATTTTGGTTTAAGCATGTCGGAAGAAAATATGGAAGTTCCTCCATCTTTCTTAAACAAATTGAGGCTACAGGATAAAGTTAAAAAAATGAAAAAATAAGATCAAAGGTGAATCAGTATATAAGAGCATACACAAAATACAAAAAGACTAAAGCCTGAAATAAACGGGGTAGATGTATTGGTGTCCAGAAACAGGCTTCTTGTTCACACTTGGAATTCTATCTTTAAAGCACAACAGAATTAAACGGAGAGCTGAAGACTGATCAGAGTCCTTGCTAATCAGTGGGATGTTGTGTGGCTATACAAAATAAACTTTGTGCCAAAAGGGGAAAATGACAAGTTCAAATATAGTTTGGTTTTTTTTGCTAGATGTAAGGAGATCAGACCGGAAAATGCAGTTACTCTGTTTAAAGGATTCAATAAAATTCTTGACATCAAAATAATGAGGCATCAGAGGAGACTTCCAAGTTATATAGCCTGACTTAAACAATGGAGAGGCAGAACAGGAAGCAGTGTGTGATGAGGAACTGTGAAAAGAACATTAGTAGACCTAATTCCAGAGAACAGGACATCAGCCATTGTGCACAAACACACCTGAAGAGATGATTAATAGACATATGTGGAGGGAGAGCTTAATTGGGGACAAGTAAACAGCCTTACAGGGCTGAAGTGGACTTGCTTTAAGAAAAACAATCAACGTGGGAAAGATTTCTAGCATGTGGTTGAACATGTTGAAGATGAGCTATCCAATTATTTAAAATATATTCATCATATTTAAAATATATTCAGCATGTTAGCAGGCCTAACTAGATTTGGTTCTTGTCAGTGATTTTTTTTGGAGAGTTGCTATTAGTAGGAGAATCCAGTGACACCAAATAGTTTCTTGAAAACCTAATATTCTTTATCTATTGGAACATTGAAATTGGTGTCAAAGGTTAAAATAACAAAGCATGCTTTAAGTTTGAGGGGTGGTAGTTTCGCAGCTTATCGCATGCACTCTTCCACTTCTGGGGACCTGGGTTCCATCTGCTTTTCTGCAGATCTTTTTTGGCTGTTTCTGTAACATTTATCTAAATTCTCTGTTTAAGGTGTCGTGCCTGAAGGCTATGTCCTAACCTTCGAGGTGTTGGACAAATGAACCAACAGAACCTATGCTGTCAACTAAAGAAAGTGCTTAAATATCTACAAGCCATTAAGACTGAGTTAACTCTTTGCAGCCCTGTTGCAGACAACATGATAGTAATCAAATAGAGATGTACATTAATTTTATGAGCTTCAGAGGGGTAGCTGAGTTAGTCTGTACAGGATAAACTTAAAAAACAACAAGAAGTCTGGTAGAACTTTAAAGACTAACAAAACATGTAGATGGTATCATGAGCTTTTGTGGACACAGCTCACTTCTTCAGATGACCGGAGAGTACTTTCTGTAGTTGATGGATTTCCACTCTAATTTTATGTTTTAGAGTGGTTGCCATGTTAGTCTGTTTTTGCTAAAACAAGGAGTCCTGTGGCATTTTAAAGATTAACAAATGTAGTTGGACATAAAATTTGTCTTTAAGGTGCTACAGGAGTCCTCATTTAATTTTTTGAATATTTATGCAGATCTCGCCCATATTCTTCCATCACATATTCATGGACACTAGGAGCTGGGGATTTAAGAAAAATACCAAATCTTGGAAGATTTGCCATAAAAGTTGCAAAAACTAGCAACACTGCTCTTGAGATTGGGCTGAATTTAAGAAATAGCTGCAGTCATCTAGTCTGGTGGCTCTCAACCTTCAGGGTGGCCTTCTGTTCAGCCAGGAAGCAAAATCTCCCTTATGATGGATGCAGCAGTTCCAGCTGCATGTGATCACTGCTGTCACCCAGCCAGCAACACAAGTGGTGGAAAAAACAAAGGGTGTCCTTGTTCGCAGACCCATTCTTCTTCCTGCCCCATTTGCTGATTGGTCTTCATGAGACTAGAGAGAAGAGGGTGTGTAGAAATTTACAGTGCATCAGAGGATCCAATAGGGACAACTCTTACTGTCTCGTGAAGCTGAAATGAGCTCTTTTTTTTTTTTTTTTTTTTTTTTTTAATTTAAGATCCAGGTTGTTTTCTCAATATGCTTTAAAATTCACAAGCAAACTTGTGTGGATTCTCATGGCTTGTAGTAATGCTAATGGTGCAAATTTAGGGACAGTGTTCTTATGAGAATTTAGAGTTAAAAGTCCAGTCAGTAAACTTTCCCATTCTTGCAACGTTTTTGCATGCACCTGTGGCTCTCACTGTTGCACTAGTACTACTATCACCTCTAAAAAGTGATAATCAAAATGGGTTTGATCTTGGCTTTTGTCTGGCACTCTCTGAGGGTATGTCTACACAGCAGGGCTTAACTCAAAATAAGCTACACAGATTGAGCTATGTCAATTGCATAGCTTATTTAGAAATTGGGAGCATCTACACAGCACTTATTTCGAAATAGAGCACTCTTCCTTCATCTTCCTTTATTCCTCGTGAAATGAGGGTTACAGGAGTCGGAGAAGTCCTCCAGCTTGACAGTATTTCAACATTATTTCAAAATAATGTTGCTGTGTAGACATACCCTGACACACTGGGAAAATCCTGTTTAAAATTATTAGGGGTTCTCTCTGGTTCTGTAAGCTTCTGAAACTGTAGTGCCACACCAGAGTGAATGTGACTTGGGCACGTGCGACATGATTGGTTCTGTATTGTAAGCAAAGAGTGTATAGGGTCATGCTTGACATTAGCGACTGGGCAGATCAGTGCAACATATCATTGTTGAACCTGATCATCACCCAAGGAGTGAGTTTCATTTTTGTCCTAAGTGCACAGTGCTTTGAATAGCTGGCCCTTTGGAAAGTTTTGTAAATTTGTAGTCCTTTGGTCAGAGGATTTCCAAGATACAATCCCCACAAAGTGTGCTCCTTTGTTTTCAGATTCTTATAACTGCTGGCATGAAGGTAGAATGATGTTAAAGCTGCGGTCTTAATAAAACTTTTATAATGGAACTATCCCTGGGCTACAGATGTAAAATCCCATTTAAAAATGTAACTGGTTAAATGTTAAGTTTAACCTATTAACCGGGATGCTGTGGGTGAGGGGCCTGGCCAGGCTGTAGCAGCCCCCCACCTGTGGCGTGGCATGAAGGACCCAGCTGGGCCAGCGTGGCCCCCCCTCTACAATGCAGTGGGGTGGGGGGACTGCTTGGGCTGGGCCCACCATGCTGCAGGGCTGCTCCAGCCTGGCCAGCCACCAGTTAACTGATTACTGGGTAAATGATTAATCAGTTAACCTTTTACATTCCTGCCCTGAGCTCAACAGTTCAGCTTTACCAAAGATCACTTCAGAAATATTTCAGATTATTGTACTATAAAATCTTTAGTACCTTTTTGTTTAGACTGTTCATGTCAGTGCAACCTGTTTCCTCAGGAAGTCCCTTGACACATACTGAAGAACGTATTTGTGTTGGCTTTATGGGAACAAGTCCTATCCTAATGCCATCTGCAATAGTTAAGATTTCACCTCCAGGCTAGGCTGCAAGTAGCTTGCAGTCCGGTTACATCCTCAGTGTAACAGGCTGATGTGAAAACATAGTATCTGTATGGAAATGTCTATATTGAGTGCATTAATAATGAAATTTTTGGAACCTGATGTCTTCCTGCTATTGATGTCGGGTAGCAGGGTTTTCTAAGTTTGAGAGCTCCTAATTTTAGAATTTGTATATCTGCAAGATATATTTATATTTATTTGTATTTATTTTGTTTAGCTTTTGTATTAACAGATTCATGTTTGTGTTAATATGTATTTATAGCAATTTACTTGCTTCCCTAATAGTTAAATGTTTCAGAAATTAGTAAGTGGCTTGTACAGTATGTTTCACATACTAACTATCAAGCATACACCATCACATATCATCCTGCTGTATTTGGATTAATTAATTTTTCTTTTTTAGTGGCTATATAGACAGAATTTAAGAGGCATATTGCACAGGGGGCCGTGCCCCCTTCTTGCTATGCTTGCCAACCCCTCCCCCCGCCCCTGGGAGTAGGCAGCCTCGGCTCTCTCTTCTCCCTGGCCACCGGGGAGGCCCGGGCCCAGGGGAGTGGGGGCTTGGCTCCTGTGGATGCAGATGATGTGATGACATCATTCTGTCATCCCGCAGGAAAATGTTTTGTTTTATTTATTTGTGTGTGTGTGTGTGTGTGTGTGTGTGTGTGTGTGTATATATATATATATATATATATATATAATATGAGAGATTGATTTTAAGTTAACATCAGTATTTTATTGTGTGTAAACATTTAAACTGTTTTCTTCTTTAGCAAAATTGTTTTGAGTTCAGACTGGCTAGTGAAGTAACTCATCAAAAGTCTAGGACCATTGTGTCTCTTTGTATACACACTGGTAAATTCTGGTCCACACTACTTAAATGGTCAGCAAAAACATGTCTGTGTGTGTCTCTAGTAGGGATGTTCAGTATCGGTTAATTGAATAGTCGATTAACCTCCTGAATTCCTATCGGTTAGTCGACTATTCTGTAGTTCCTGGGGGGGTGAGGCTGGCAGATATTGCACTCTGCTCTCACTCCCAAGGAATCCCCTGCCCTATATCAGAGGCAGCAGTGCAGGGTGCCAGGTGGGAGTGGGTCCGCGAGGGGAGTTGGTTTAAAAACCAGCTCCCCTTGTGGACCGGCTGCCTGTCACCCTGTGCTGCTGCCTCTGATATAGGGGGTGGTCTGAGCTCCTGGACCTGGTGTGAACTGGAACTGAGCTGGGTTGCCTGCCTGCTCGGCTCCTAATACACTTTAAATGCAGAGCCGCAGTGTGGGTAGGTCCCGGACCCCTCGCAAGCCAGGACTGAGCCAGTGTGCTGGCCAGCCTGCTAAAAAATTTACTGGTAGGGTGGGGGTAGGGAAATGCTTGTTGTCTATAGCATTAACCTATAAGCTTTTGCTTATCAGTTAATTGGTTAATCGACTGCACTATTACATCCCTAGTCTCTAGCATCACACAAAGTTTTCATCATAATCTTAAAGCCCAGACTTCAAATACAGTAACATCTGGGTATCACAGTAGTTAACCACCTGCCAAGCTCCCTATTCTGTATGCCTGAGGCATCTAGTCAGCTAATAGAATAGCTCTCATTCATATTACGTTTTACATGCACTACAATAGGCATACAATATACCAGTTACTGTTTTTTACAAAGATAATAAAAGGTAAGTATGAGGTGAGAGGTTAAAACCTTTTACTGTTCTGAGTGCATAGATTGAATTAGATACATTGAGTTGGACTATTCCTTTGCACTTTCTTTAAACCCTTATAAAAGAGCTTTTGTGTATTTATATCACTTTGTAAGGCAAAGCCTATGGGTGTGTGCCAGAGACCAGTGATGCAATGGATTGCAGCTGGTGATCCTTCTGATATGAAAAGGACCCAAAGTTGTTTTTTTTAATCCTTTTGATGATGGGCTTTTTTGGCATCTAAGAACCTGAGACTAAATCAGGTATGCTAGCAATAGCTTCTGTGTGTCCCATTGTGAGTAGTTCCAAAAATTTAAGAGTAAATAAAAAGCAGAGAAATCTTTTTTGTTCCTGATAACTTATAAGTTGACACTAAAATTTTTGTTCTGCTCTAGACTTTCACATAGCTCTTTGCATTTTTCATTTGTGAGCTGCTAATGGAAATTTTCACTGCACAGAATGCTAATGAGCCAGCCTTCTTCCTCCTCTTCATTTCCTGGATATGAATTTGTATTCCTGCTTTGTTTGCCCACCAATATGTATAATTGAACTGCTGTTCTCCTTCCATTTGAGGGAAATACACAATTTACTCTTCCTCTTTTCTGCTGGTAACTTAAACCTCCTTTTGCTGAAAAAATCATTTTTGACCTCTATGTTCATTTCACTAATGCCAGAGCTAAAGGTAACAGATCTAATGGTTCCAAGTGCATTGGCGCTCTTAACATCAGATGATCTCTATATAGACCGACTCATGGTCTCGTAAACCCTAGTTTGGCTGTGCTAGCTGGATTTCTCTACCCCTCTACAGAATCTTCTAAGGAAGGCTCAGAAGTTTGTCAAGTTATGAGGGATGAAAATGTGGCTAGCAGATATTTTATTTGCACTCCCAAACAGTCAAAAAGCCATGAGTCAAGCCCCAAAACTTGGTATCTTATGAAATTAATGTCTGATTAATTTTTATTTGCTTTCTGTTTAACACTTTAGGGATCACATTTTCAAGTTTTTGTCTGCAGCCATGTGGGCTAGAAACTTAAATGCAAGCTGAGATGGACATATTTTCCTTACTCAGGGACCTGGTATTTAAAGAAAAACACTAACTATCATAAGACTTAAGATAAAATGAAAGGAATTAGCAATATTAGTAGTATTCTTGAAACAAACACATGAGTTATTTATTAGACCAGGGTGGTCATTGCACAGCAACATCACTTGCAAAATAGGCTAACTTAAGCCAAAAATATACTATGAATTAATGGGAAGGAGCTATTCCTAACAGCTAGTATGGCTGCTCCATTCTTTACAAATTAGGTTTTATGTTTTGACACTGTACTAGCAAAGAGCTGAGTGTTCTGTCAAAATTTGGACATTAATGTTTTTGCCTTGTAGAAGGCAGCAAATTACCCTGTTAACATTTAAAAAAAAAAAAATTGGGAGAAGAAAGAGAAACGGTTAATGCCTCCTTACTGGGGATGTCATTGTGTAGATGACTACACGATTAACCAAAAAGCCTAAGCTTATCAGTTAATCTTTTTGACTACATGCATTTCCCCCCTTCCCCCACTGCCTCTGTATTAGAGGCAGCAAGTGGGTGGGGGAGAGGCAGGAGCTGGTGCCTGTGAGGAGCTGGCTTAAAAGCCAACTCCCCAGGGGCACCAGATCTGCCTGCTCCCCTCACTCCCGTGCTGCTGCCTCTGATAGAGAGGCAGCACTGCAGAGGGTAAGGGGGGCAGGCTGGAGACAATGTGTGGGGAGCTGGCTTTCAAACCAGCCCCGCACATGTATTGGCTCTCACAGACCCGCCTGCGCTCTCCTTGCTGCCTCCTACAAAGGCAGCAGGGGCGGGGGCAGGCAGGAGCTGGTGCTGGGGAGTGCTACTTCATCTGACAGAGCAGCCTCTTCTGCAGCGAGCCTGGGCCAGCCACAGACAGAGGCTGCTTCACTGCAGCAGCCCCTGTCTGAGGGGGGTTCAAACTCCCCACAAAGCAGCCTCTGTTTGTGGGGAGCTCAGCCCCCCGGCAGACAGGGGCTGCTGCCTCCCCATGCTGTTGCCTCTGTATCAGAGCCAGCAGAATGGGGAGGCAGGTGGCTAGTCTGCACGGAGAGCTGGTTTTTAAACTGGTTCTCCTTGTGCACTGGTTCCTGCCTGCCACCCTGCGCTGCTGCCTCTAATACAGAGAGCGTGGAGTGGCAGGGGGCTCCTCTGGAGTGGAGCTGGGAGTGAACTGGCTGTCAGCCCCACCCTCAGGGACTATCGAATAGTCATGCAACCGCTAAGTTTTCATGTTGTTACATGACTCTTCAAGTATACTATCATCCCTACTCCTTGCAGGTACGTAATCTGTTTTTCTGGGCATCTGTTTCATTTTTATTTATTTGTGGTGGGTGGGCAAGACAACATTCTACTTCTCCTACAGACTGCAAAGGATCTTTCTGTTTCCTTGTTCAATTACCTGCAGAGTCAGCCACACTGCCTCTTGCTATCGCAACAGCAGCATGTACCGTTACTGACTAGGTTGCTGCAGTCCTAATCAAGTTTTGTGCTGTTACCAGAAAAGCACAAAGTGCAAATGCATAAATATAATTGTTTTTGTGAGACTTTTTCAGTTCAGTGACTAGCAAAACTGCAGAAATATAGGATTCCCCATGTTGACTTACTCAGTGCAAACCTTTGTATCTGTGTAGATCAAGAAGAGGTATTGTTAGCAGCCACTTTCCTCTACGTATGTGGTGTGAGAACAAAATGGAAAATATTGTTTATAGTGGTAGAAAAGCAAAGCTGATGTGCTTTTAAAGATTGCTATTCCAAATATTTATTTAGATCCAGGCTGTTTGGCTAGAGTTGTCTTATGAAGTTACCCATGCAGGCTTTAATTAGGCAGGAGTTCATGGTTGGCATCCCCCACAGTCACATGCATACTCATTGGGAATTGGATGTAAAGCTTTTGCAACAATTGATCTTTCAAATAGGGAGCCAGGTTGTGATCTCTTACATTTATCATTATACCTATTATTAGTGCTGGTCATCTGTTAGTCCCTTTATGTAGCTGAATCTGTAAAAGATGGATTGTTGTAAATGAATGTTTATCTACTATAGCTGAATTTTGAGGCTCTTCCTGTAGAATCATAGAGCTGGAAAAGACCTCAGAAGGTCATCAAGTCCAACCCCCCGCTCTAGGCAGGACCAATCCCAACTAAATCAACCCAGCCAGGGCTTGGTCAAGCCGAGACTTAAACACCTCTAGGGATGGAGACTCCGCTACTTCCCTAGGTAACCCATTCCAATGCTTCACCACTCTCTTAGTGAAATAGTTTTTCCTAATATCCAACGTGGACCTCTCCCACCGCAACTTGAGACCATTGCTCCTTGTTCTGCCATCTGTCACTACTGAGAACAGTCTTTCTCCATCCTCTTTGGAAGCTCCCTTCAGGAAGTTGAAAGCTGCTATCAAATCCCCCCTCACTCTTTGCTTCTGCAGACTAAACAGACCCAACTCCCTCAGCCTCTCCTCATAGGTCATATGCTCCAGCCCCCTAATCATTTTGGTTGCCCTCCGCTGGACCCTCTCCAATGCGTCCACATCCTTTTTGTAGTGGGGAGCCCAGAACTGGACACAATACTCCAGATGTGGCCTCACCAGAGCCGAATAAAGGGGAATAATGACATCTCAGGATCTGCTGGCAATGCTCCTCTTCATGCAACCTAATATGCCATTAGCCTTCTTGGCTACAATGGCACACTGTTGACTCATATCCAGCTTCTCATCCACTGTAACCCCCAGGTCCTTTTCTGCAGAACTACTACTTAGCTTGTTGGTCTCCAGCCTGTAACAATGCTTGGGATTCTTCCGTCCCAAGTGCAGGACTCTGCACTTGTCCTTGTTGAACCTCATAAGATTTCTTGTGGCCCAGTCCTCCAATTTGTCTAAGTCACTCTGGACCCTATCTCTGCCCTCCGGCGTATCTACCTCTTCCCCCTAGCTTCGTGTCATCTGCAAACTTGCTGAGGGTGCAATCCATCCCCATATCCAGGTCATTAATAAAGATATTGAACAAAACTGGTCCTAGAACCGAACCTTGGGGCACTCTGCTAGAAACCGACCGCCATCCTGACATCGAGCCGTTGATCACTACCCGCTGGGCCCGGCCTTCTAGCCATCTTTCTATCCATCTTATCGTCCATTTATCCAATCCATATTCCCTTAACTTGCTGGCAAGAATATTGTGGGCGACCGTATCAAAAGCCTTGCTAAAGTCAAGGTATATCACATCCACTGACTTTCCCATGTCCACAGAGTCAGTTACCTCATCATAGAAGCTAATCAGATTGGTCAGGCACAACTTGCCCTTTGTGAATCCATGCTGACTATTCCTAATCACTTTCCTCTCTTCCAAGTGCCTCAAAATGGATTCCTTAAGGATCCTTTCCATGATTTTTTCCAGGAACCGAGGTAAGACTGACTGGCCTATAGTTCCCTGGATCGTCCTTCTTCCCTTTTTTGAAGATGGGCGCTACATTTGCCTTTTTCCAATCATCCGGGATCTCTCCCGATCCCCACGACTTTTCAAAGATAATGGCCAAAGATAATGTATCTCTTTGGCTACCATTCTTTATAATATTAGGTAGAAGTATTCTGGCTCATTTTCTGAGACATTTAAAGGTAGAGCAATGTTTCTCAAACATTTTGGCCTGCGGCCCACCCCACTCAATGCAAACCCTTTCACAGACTACCAGGCAACCACCCATAATAGCAGAATGGGTGCAGGAAGGAGTGAGGGTGTGGGGTCTGGTCAGGAGGTTAGTGTGCAGGAGTGTACTGGGGATGGGGATCTGGGCATGAGGGGAATAGGGGGTGCTTACCTGGCTCCATGCCTCCCGCTGCTCACATGTACTGCTGCCCTCCCCCGCTGCTCCCACTGGCTGTGATTCTGGCCAATGGGAGCAGTGGGAAGAGCCTCCAGGTGAGCGGCTTCCTGTGCTGCCATTCCTCCGGCCAGGGGGAAGAAGGGGCCGCAGCGCGTGGAGCAGCTTCCCTTCCCCACAAGCTGGATGCAGCCCATGAGGCTCATGTCCCCTCCCACCATTAATTTCATGGTGAATGTGTCCCTGGTAGTATAAAGTCTCTGCTACAGTCTGCTTGTTTGAGTCCAAGGTATGTACTCAGTGCTGTGGAAATTCTGCACCTCCCTGCTCTGTTTGGTTTGGTTTAAAAAGACATTTTGAAGCTCTTTCTCCTTTGTGTGCCTAGAGATCTTCTAGCCCTGGAGGTCAGAGTAATAAGGAAGTATCTTGGTGGTCCAGATGGGAAGTGAGAAGGCCCAAAGCAGACCCAACCTCACGCATGGGCAATTTCCCCTGTATTGTTCTAAATGAAGAATTTTGGCCTCAGAAGGCTAGATCTGTGAACATTCAGCATTTTACAAACACTTGCAAGTATTCTGTATTTTGCTCTCGGGAGCTTTATCATAATAACCAACTGTAAAGTTCCTTTGGTAGTTATACATGAGACAGCAAGTTTAAAAAAAAATCTAACAATTCTGTGCTCTGGTGTTATCAGCAGGAGAAATTTGATTTAAGATAAGCAATTCCAGCTACCAGAATAGCGTAGCTGGAGCCAATGTACCTTAAACTGAGTTTCTGTGGCAGCCCCACTGCGGGAGGTCCACAGGAGAAACTCTCCTGTCAACTTCCCTTACTCCTCGCAACTCCATGGAGTACTGGGGTAGAGGGGGCGCCATCCATGTTTATCTGAGTCGTTCCTTATTAAACTGCCCCCTCCATTGCATTTTCCCACTGTAAATTCTACCCCCACCAACCACAGTATTTTGAACCAATAAAGAGCCTTTTCTCGTCAATCAAGTTTTATTATGCACACAAACACACAGATAATAAAGAAAATAAGATAATGTGCAGCAAAATGGGTGATAATACTTTGGAGATGGGGAGAAACAAGGAAAGCTTGCTTAGCGATGTACTGCCATAATGGTCAAAGGTCCATCTGATCCTTATACCCTTCCCTGGTGCAAGAGATTTTGAACTTCTCTACTCCCTGCTACCACATAGGACATTTGGAACAGGAGGATGTAGAACTTGAGGTTCTGCATAGGCTGCAGTGGTAGCAGGTTCAGCATAGGTTTCAGTGGAACTCTAGCATAGAAGTATAGAAGTCAGCTTGACCAACCACTATAGGCTGGTGGAGCCCCACACATTATTAGGTTGACTTAACACGGCTTACGTTGACCTAAGCTTGTAGATCAGGCCCCAGGTAGGCTGTGGCAGAGCTGACAGTGGAATCCAGATGTCCCAAGCTATATTTGAGTGCATTAACTATAAGGAGGGCCCTACCAAATTCAGGATCCATTTTGGTCAATTTCATGGTCACAGGATTTTAAAAAAACGGTAAATTTAACGATTTTAGAAATGTAAATCTGGTATTTCACGGTGTTGTAATTGTAGGGGTCCTGACCCTAAGAGGAGTTTGTGCGAGGGTCACAAGGTTATGGGGGGGCGGGGCGGGGGGGTTGTAGCACTGCTAACCCTACTTGTATGCTGCTGTTGGTGGAGGTACTGCCTTCAGAGCTGGGTAGCTGGAGGGCAATGGCTTCTGAGTGGGAGTCCAGTTCTGAAAGCAGAGCTGATCACCAGCAGCAGCTCAAAAGTAAGGATTGTATGGTATAATATTACCACCGTTATTTCTGCACTGCTGCCTGCAGAGCTGGGACCTTAGTGAGCAGTTGCCACTAGGGATGTAAAATCTCATTTAATTAGTTAACTGGTTAAAAGTTAAGTTTAATGGATTAACTGATTAAATGAATGGTGGGACAGGGTCTGCTGCAGCCCAGCAACTTCTGACCCTGCGTGGGCTGGGAGCTGGCAGGTCTATGCAGCAGTCTGGTGGTGCTGGAGCAACCCTTCGCCCATGGTGGGACCTGGGCAGTGGGCTGCTCCTCGGGTACTGGTTAACTGGTTACCCGGTAAGCATCACTGTTAACATTCCTTGTTGCCACTCTCTGGGTGCCCAACACTGAAAGCAGCGGTATAGAAGAAAGAACGACTTTGGGGTGGGATGGCTACCTTTACTTCTGCAGTGCTGCTGGCGAAGTGCTTACTTCAGAGCAGGGCACCCAGCTAACGTTACAATCACCATTCACCAGTTGTCCAGCTCTGAAAGCAGCACAGTAGTAAGGGTGGCAATACCTAAAATAACCTTGCGCGACCCCTCCCCCCTTACACTCCGCATCTCCCTTTTGGTTTCATGCTGGTCTCCCCCCATGAAATCTGTATAGTATAGGGGTAGAAGCACACAAAAGGCCGGATTTTACAGTCCATGATGCATTTTGCATTGCTGTGAATTTAGTAGGGCCCTAATCATAATATCATCCTTCCAGATGCATACTGTGTCTCAGCAAGTGCTTGCTTGATTTGCATGCGAAGTGATAGAAATGAATGTCTTCAGATTACTTAACATTTTTGTTAACATATCTCTTTGAAGTTACTTTGTAATTCTCTTAGGTTTGGGGCAAACTGAAATCTAAAAACACTTGTTGGTTTGTACTTAGAGAGGATTTGTAACTAAATACATGGATCTAAAGTTGCCATTGTATAGCTTGTCTACAGAGTTCTCTGTAGTTTAAATTAATGCAGTAGTAGCAGCTAGCTAGTCTGACCCGAGCCAAAATATACTAAAGAAAATGTTGCTGATGGAAACAAAAATGTTCCTGTTGCCACCTGGTAGTCCCAACTATAGTAGTTCAGTACAAGTATAAATGCTAGGGATGTAAAGGGATAACCACCTACCCATAAGCATCCCCAATAAGGTTAACTGGGGATCATAATTCCTTCCTGCCTGCTGTAGCCAGAGAACAGGAGACAGCAGGGTTGTGTCAGTGGGAAGCAACAGCCTGGAGAATTTAGCTGCCTTTCCACACTGCAGATAGGAAGGAACACGCTGCTTCCAGCCATAGGTGAGTGGGGAGCAGGGGGAGGAGATGAGCTCTGCAAAGACAAGGCCCAGGTCACCCCTTGTAAGGATGTTAAATATCGGTTAATTGAATATTGATTAACCTCATGAATTCTTATTGTTTAGTCGACTATTCTATCAGAGGCAGCTGTGCAGGGTGCCAGGTGAGAATTGGTCCATGAGGGGAGCCAGTTTAAAAACCAGCTCCCCTCACGGACTGGCTACCTGCCACCCCATTCTGCTGCTTCTGTATTGGAGGCAGCAGTGCAGGGTGGCAGCCGCCCCAGTCTAGGGGGAGGGGTCTGAGCTCCCAGACCCAGCACAAGCTGGAACTGAGCTGGGCTGCCTGCCTTCCTGGCTCCTAATACACTTTAAATGCAGAGCCTCAGTGGGGGTAGGTCCTGAACCTGGCACAAGCCAGGACTGAGCCCGGGCTGCTGGCCAGCCTGCTCAAAAATTTACTGGCAAAGGGAGGAGGTGGGGAGGGTGAGGGAAATGCATGTAGTCTATAGTATTAACAACCTACATGCTTTTGCTTATTGGTTAATCAACTATATTAGTACATCGCTAATTCCTTCCACTTACCTCTAGCAGCTGGAAACAGCTCCCATCCTTTCTCCCTCACAGTGCCCAAAGTCTGCTGCTGGCCGTTCTAGTGTGAATCCTGGCAGAAGCTGGGGGAGAGGGGATATGTTACCCTGTGTGGCCCCCTCACATGTTGCCTTAAAGACATAGTGCCACGCATCAGGAGAGGTGAGTCCATCCCGGGGAACCAAGCCATGGAGAGCGGTGGACTAGGAGGTTTGAGTCAGTCAGTGTCGAGAGAGAGAGAGAGAGAGAAAGAGATATGGGGTGTGTGTGTGTGTGAGAGAGAGATGGGGGGTGTCCTCTTCCTATGTGAACCCTAGGGTCTTAAAGATGAATAAAAAGAGTCAAACTATGCAGTATTTCTTTTTAATGGGCTCAGTCAACTTGGTTTTAGTTTGAATGTTTGTACTCCATTTTTCTGATTGCCATTGAACTTGCTTGGATACGATTAATTTTACCAGGTGTCCTGTAGCAGAATGAGGTTATGGGAGGATCAGCTTTTAAAGTTGTCCTGCTCTAAGAGCATGTCTGAGTTTTACTTGGTCTAGACCGTTAATCTCCAGGTCTTATTTCTGACACCCCCTCACTATAGGCTGTGACACTTTCTTGATACCCCTTTTCTCCAGTGAGAGAGAATTTCCTGCTGCTAAATTGTGTTAGCTAGCCCAGGAAATTTCTCAGAACTCTGTCATTCCCAAACCTCCCTTTCAGGGTAACCCTTGGTGTACTTCAGTTCCCAAGCACTCTCCGTACCATCTCCTTGTAGCATGCAGCCTGTGTCACTGGATGCCCACAGAAATACCAAGTCTGCTGTCTCTAATGAGTTGGAATACACACCAACCTGTTGGCTCAGTGGAGAATGCACACATCACTTTAATGTAGCAGCACTGAGATAATTTATAATAAAACAAGAAGAATTTTATTAGTAAAGAACTGAGAATAAAGCAATACCAGGCAGAGATAATAGAAACAGAAAATGTGGTTACATATATAACTATATTCACACTTTCTAGTGATTAAAATGGAAAATGTTGTATTCCTTGTGTATAGTAGTTTTCTTGCCTGCTGCCACTTCTTACTGTCACCAGCCCTATATGGCTGGGGAGCTACTGTTAATGGAATGCAAAAAGCACAGACCTCTTTGGTCCCTTAGTATGGGTAACAAGATGCTCTTTTGTGTCTCCTTATATTTCCCAAGGTTTATTGTCTTTGCCTCAAGTCAGGTTGACCTCCTCGTATGTCCTCTAGTGTCCTGACAATATGCTGTCTCATCATCCTCTTCATAACTAGTGTTTACCTCACATGCAAATGAGCTGCCCTGATATTGCCACACTCAAGTTGGTGAATAGATATGACTTTATCATCACATATGTATGTGTTCTGGAAATAAGTCTTTATATTCATGGTGTCCAACACACTAGCCACATGTGGCTCTTTGGCTGGTTGAGCGTGGCTAGTTTGTAGCCACTATACATGATAATGACTAGTATCACAGGCTTTCGTTTGATACTTCACATCACACACTTTACAGATAGATACAGTGACAGCAATGTGGAAGTGGTTGTGAATGTCAGGCCTGCTAAGAGGTACTGTATTGTGGACTTCCACCAGTTGGCATTGAAGGGCTCTTAGGTCACATTAGCATGTGGCAGTTCTCCAAAAAAGAGCCATATTTTTTGAGTTTTGTGTGCCCACCCTACATAATATATATAATTTGAAAGCTTGTTTTATGTATGCATAGGTATAATATGGTACTGTAAGCCTGTAGGTGAGGTGAAACAATGGTACCTAAAAAGACTGTTACATTTTTGCACAATAAGAACAATATAAGACATGAGCCATACTGGATCATACCAAAGGTCCTCTAGCTCATATCCAGTCTTCCAACAATGGCCAACACTAGGTGCTTCAGAAGGAATGAACAGGACAGGTAATTGTCACGTTCCATCCCCTGTCTGGCACTTGAGCTTCTGGCAAACAGAAGCCAGGGGAGAGGTAAATATGTTGGAGGGCAGGGATAGGGTCCAGAGTGACCGGGACAGATTAGAGGATTGGGCCAAAAGAAATCTGATGGGGTTCAACAAGGACAAGTGCAGAGTCCTGCACTTGGGACGGAAGAATCCCAAGCGTTGTTGTTACAGGCTGGGGACCGATTGGCTAAGTAGCAGTTTGGCAGAAGAGGACCTGGGGATTACAGTGGATGAGAAGCTGGATATGAGTCAACAGCGTGTCCTAATACCCAAGAAGGCTAATGGCATATTGAGGTGCGTTAGGAGGAGCATTTCCAGCAGATCTAGAGAAGTTGTTGTTCCCCTTTATTTGACATTGGTGAGACCACATCTGGAGTATTGTGTCCAGTTCTGGGCCCCCCACAATAGAAATGATGTGGACACATTGGAGAGGGTCCAGCGGAGGTTAACCAAAATGATTTAGGGGGCTGGAACACATGACCTACGAGCGAGGCTGAGGGATTTGGGCTTATTTAGTCTGCAGAAGAGAAGAGTGAGGGGATTAGATAGCAGCCTTCAACTTCCTGAAGGGCGGTTCCAGAGAGGATGGAGAGAGGCTGTTCTCAGTAGTGGCGGATGGCAGAACAAGGAATGGTGGTCTCAAGTTACAGTGGGGGAGGTCTAGGTTGGATATTAGGAAAAACTATTTCACTAGGAGGGTGGTGAAGTACTGGAATGGGTTACCTAGGGAGGTGGTGGAATCTCTATCCCTAGAGTTTTTAAATCTTGGCTTGACAAAGCCCTGGCTGGGATGGTCTAGTTGGGATTAGTCCTGCTTTGGGCAGGGGGCTGGACTTGATGTCCTCCTGAGGTCTCTTCCAGCCCTATGTTTCTATGACCTATCTTCCATTAATTTATCTAATCCTTTTTTGCATACTGTTATAGTCTTGGCTTCCACAACATCCTCTGGCAAAGAGTTCTACAGGTTGACTGTATATTGTTTGGAAAAAATACTTCCTTTTGTTTGTTTTTAAATATACTATTTCATTTAGTGACCCCTAGTTCTTATGTTATGAAGATTAACTCTTCTTTGTTTACTTTTTCCACACTAATCGTGATTTTATAGACCTTTTATAGTTCTAGAACATTTTTATGCTTTTTTTTTCTTAAGGCTTTTAAATCCTCAAACAGCAAATTTATTTGCTTGAAATTTGGTCAAATTGAATGGTGTATTGCTAACTGCTACACTATTAACTTATTATGTTTCTGAATGTTTGGCTTTATTAATAGGGTAAGCTAAACATGAATCTAATGCCAGCATCACAAATGGATTTTCTTGGTCTTCTGCCCTTGGCTTCAAAATGTTAGTATAATTTACACTTGGATTCAATTACTCATAGATTGTTTTTCTGCAGTAGTCTTTCTTTGTAATATAGATGATGAGACCAGATGAGAAAAACAGATTGTTGTTGGACATTCTTGCAATATTGAGAGGGATCTGACTTGTTTCATGTTGCATGTCTTTAGGAAAAGGCTGCTTGGAAGAAATGTAGCTGTGTGTGTAAAATATAAAGACTTAACTGTAACATACTTCTAAAAACAGAAATTGGAACTTTACATGAGTGCAGCAGTTGTGCAATAAACCAAATTCAGCAATTGATACTTTAAAAAGGAGTCTTAAAGCAGTGCCTACAGACATCAACCAGGGTTGGACTTCAATCAGGCACTGAACAAATATATAGTAAAAGAGAGTTTTGCCACCAAAGAATTGACAATTTAAATAGACAAAGGTGAGAGGGGAAAGAACCATCGTGGAGTGAACTGAATCTCTGTGTCACAGAGTAGGTCAGTGGCAGGGTTGGAATAGAATGCAGAACTTCTGAATCAGTCCGGTCCCCTATTTTTACCTTACTCATTACAAAGATAGCTTCCCCAATTATCAACCCTAATATCATTATCTCATAGACACTAACCTCCCCTCCTCATCCCCCCTCTGTTCTAAAATCTGATTTGTCAATTTTATATGTGTTCACTTTTTTTGATTGTATCCCTTTGGTATATATGGTCATGCCAATTTTCTTCCACAATTTGATCTGAGGAAGTGGGTCTGGCCCACGAAAGCTCATCACCTAATAAACCATCCTGTTAGTCTTTAAAGTGCTGCATAGTCCTGTCTTTTGTTTTTGTAAAATTATAGGTGAACTAGTAGTGCCACCTATATTTAAGCTACCTGATGTTTGTTCTTTTTTCAGTGTTTGTACTTAGGCCTGGGATATACTATAAAATTGATGTAAGCTGCCTTGTCAGCTTAGTTGAGTTTGTGCTTATACCTAAATTTGTCTGCCACTAATATATATGTGTCCTTTTAACACCATCTTCTTAAGTGGCATTGAACTGTGGTTGATATACTGAGGTTGACGCAGTGTGAGTATATACATTGTATTATCTTTGACCCTTACAAATCCTTACGCATCTTCCCACAAAGCCTGATATGGATAGTTGTGGTCCCAGTTGTGAACTCCACTGCCCAGGGGCTTATAGAGCCCAGAATTCCTCCATACATTTTAAAACCCCACACCATTTTTTTAATGCCTTTTCCTGATCATCTAGCTTAATGAACATATCTAGGAGCTTGCAATTGTATGCAACTGCCCAGCTGACTATGCTGATTACTCTTTCAAGACCCTCTAGTCTGGAGTTGACAGGAGATACTGGATCTCCTGGGCCTGTGGAGGGAAGAGGTTTTGTGGGCATAACTATGAACTGGCTGTAGAAATGTGGATATGTATGAGCGAAATGTAACTTTGTATATTTTATCTGTAACTGCTGCCATTGCAGGCTTGAGGGCTCCCCCTTCATATACTTGAGTTAGATAAGCACGATCCTTGTGTTCAGCAAGATTCTCAAGCCTGTGCTGTGTCACATCATGAGCAGAGGACCTGGAAGGTGAATATTACAAACTGTATGGAGAAGTTCGAACTGTATGAAAGCACAGACAGGCTCAGGAGAAGGAACCAGAGGTTCAACAGTCACAAGCTCACCTTCCTTTGCAATCCACGTAAAATGCCATTATAGCAGTGGTTCCCAACCTTTTTAATACCGCCGACTGGCAAACCCATTTACAAACTTTTGGCAGATGGTAACATTTTATTTGTACATTTGCATATTCATTATGCAAATAATAAACATGCAGATGAAATGGTCCCAGCTGCGGCAGCTGCCCGCCACACGGCGGCTGCCAGAACTGAAGCCAGCTGCTGTGCAGTGGTTTAGGGGTTCAGAGCTGCCACAAACAGCCGGCTTCAGCTGCAGCAGTCGCCCGCCTAGGCTTATGGGCTAGTCAGCTACTCACTTACATCCCTAATCTGAACGGAAAGGAAAGTTATCTGCGTTTTGTTTACATATGCAGTGTTGTCATAGCTGTGTTGGTCCCAGGATATTAGATAGTTAACCCATCAATCCTCATCCTCAAAGGAAACCTCCATAACACTTTCAAAAGACAAGCTTGGGATCTTAAGTTCATAACTTTGCTAAACTCTAAAAATCAGACTGAACATACATTGGATTTATGGCTTATTGCAAGAATTTATAAACACTAACATCTGGCCCCAACTTCTTTCCCTCCCCCTTTCTTTTATCCCTATGATTGGGGGGGAGAGTGTTAATGAGCCACATCACCTTGACTGGCCTCTTGAAACAAACGTTAACTATTTATGCTAAACTATCTGTTACAGCTTCTATTTTGCTGTGACGCTATTAAGTTTCCCAGACCTGAAGAAGAGCTCTGTGTAAACTCAAAAGCTCATCTCTTACAAAGTTAGCCCACCTTGCATTTCTGTTTGCACATGCAACTAACTAGTTTACATCAGCAGATTGCATTGATACATGCAAAACATTTGCTCATTCAGTGGAGATGACTGAAATTTTTGTACCAATGTAGAGCTTAGTTCTTTACTATGACCAAATTCCTGATTCTTAAAGGGTTTTTTTTTTTTGTGTTCAAGCAAAAAGTATTAGATACAAAATATGAAACTGAAATCAGTAGCTACTGTAGCAAGACCCAACGGCAAGGCAACATGTCATTGAACGAAAACAGACAAGTTTGGCACAATCTTGACATTTGCACTCAAGCTGGTGATAACCATATGTCAGTCTATTTCCCCCACTAAGATGTTCAACAAAGCACATTGACAGGCTGGTATGAGGCTATACCTTTTATGGGTCCCAACCAGCAAGAGGTTAAGAGACAAGGCTGGTCATCCATCCAGTTTGGCCAATATACATTGCAGAAGGGCATTGCCAATGTGCCAAAGGATTAATGGACAGAAATCAGGCATCAAGAAAGGTAGTGTACATAAACCAGCAGGAGAACGCTAACTTCCCTGGACACTCAGTAATGGATTTAAAAGTATCCTTCTACCAAAAAAAAAAAAAACAACCCAACAACCAAACAAACGGCCCCTAAAAAACCCCACCACTTCAAAACCAGATTACAAAGAGAAACATCAGAACAACAATTCATTTCCAAATTTAATACAAACAAATTAGAACTCAAGAAGGATTTAGATTGGTTATCTCACTACAAAGGTAATTTCCCTTCTTTGTATTCACACCTCCCCATCAGCTGCTGTGAGCAAACTACATATACCCTAATTGAATTGGCCTCCTTAACTCTAGTCCTACACTTCATAAGTAACTGCCTTCTTTTGTTATACAGGTTGAACCTCTCTGGTGCGGCAACATCCATTGCCCATCATGATTTTAGTTATCCATATGTCTGCTTGTCATAGGTTTGGCCACGTTTCCTGCGGTCCCATATAGTTGGTTTACAGCCATGAGTCCTGGCTCTGTGTGTTCTATTTACCCCTAAATGTCTTCCACTGCTTACTGGGCTCTTAGAAGTGTTGGTAATGCTTCTAGACAATATTGACCTCCCATGGTTCGACACCAGTCAGATCCCAAAGGTGCCAGACTAAAGAGATTCAACTTGTATGTGTGTGTATACATGCACACAGGTTGAAATTCTCTATAAGCTTATGCCCTAATAAATCAGTTAGTTTCTAAGGTGCCACAGGACTCCTCATAGTTAAAAAAGATGAGCCCTAAATCACTATTTAAGTTAACATTCAGGAGAAAAGCTGTTACTGTGCTCTGTTTGCTTTCTTAAGTCATTTATAGTTAGCCTACAGAATGGAAACACTCAAGAGAAAACAAAACTTAAATGGTAAAGAGTCATCGATCATTTCACAAATAAAGATTCAGAAATAACACTCTCCTTCCAATTATACACACCTGGATGAAAAATCCCCACACTGAGGTGGTCCTAAAAATAATGATTAGATAAACAAGATCAAGAACTTTAGCTTGGATGGGATTTGAGGATTTTACTAGAATTCTGGGAACTCAGGGCATATGTGGGTGAGAGTGGTATCAGAAGTCAGGGAGTGTCTGGATATCAAGGGAGGCTCTTAAAAAAGATTATTTATGCAAACAAAATCATGCCTGGGTCATTTAACACTGTGCTGGCTGATCGAACATTGCTTGCCAATGAAACCCTGTAAAGCCAGTAACTATCTTCTCAGTCACTGTTTGCCTAAGGAAACTATTATATTTTCCACTGCACCTGGCCATCAGAAAAATCCAAGCACTGATGGAATGAATCTGGATAGCATTCCAGCACTGGAAACATCATTGTACATCATTTACTACAAAATTCTTATTGCCGCCGCCTTTTGAACTTGAAACAACCTTAGGCAAGTCTAATTATGTGCATCTTAAACATTCAGAAAGCATGAAATGTAAGAAAAATACAACTCACTCAACTGTAGAGTCATTTTGGCACCGTCATGAAACGGACAAATTGGAAAGCTAATGCAAATATCATTACAGCTACAAACACTGACATGTCCTTATTTGGAGTTATCAAAATTAATAGACAATAAACCAATATTTAAAAATCAATGCATCCTAAGAAAAGATAGCAGTAGATCATATTCTGCCAATAATTTCATTATTCTGGCATCATGAGGCGATATCACCTGCCTATTGTTCTTAAATCTGTTCCAGTTTCTTAGGTAATGTTCCTCCCTGCCAGCAGAGGGAGGAATCTGGCTCACCTCGCTCATCTGAATCTCAAGAAGTAGATGACAATAAATCATATGCATTAATCAAGCATATCTTGAAAAAACGGTAGCTGTGAGCAGTGGGAAGGGAGTGTCAGCTGACATGGAGAATCTTTGATAAAGTAAACAGGCTGGGAAAAGTTAGCCATTCTCTAATCTTGTAGTAATCCAGATGCTGGATCTCAAAGCAGTATTTTATTTCATTATGAGAGTTTATTTGAATTGTGGCTGCACCTTAAAGCCAGGACCCTTCTGTTCATATATTGCCCAACACAGAGAGGATCCCTGCATCAAAGAGCTTAAAGGTACATCAGGTATGTTCAGAGAGCAAGGGGAGCAAAAAGGAAACAAGTGTATTTACCTAGCTATAAATGGTCAGAATATTCAATTGCCTTTTGTATGGCATATGGGAAAAATGATTACTAGCCTTTCTGAGATGTGTTGCTAACGTCCATGTCATGTTAGATGTGTGCATATTTTTTGTACAGTCACCAGAGATTTTTCCCTCGGTGGTATCCATCAAGCCAGCTCCAGCACCCTTTGGTGCCCCATACTCATGCGTCATTACAAGACCCCCAAACAACTCTGCAACTCTGTTTCTTTTTGCTGATTGCCTCTGACAGAAGGTGGATTATACAATGGGCATAAGCAACACTTAAAACTGCCAGAGAACGGTTACTAATCTTTTTTCTTCAAGTGCCGCCTCATGTCCATTCCACTTTAGATGACTCCCATGTGGTATCTTAGGAGTTGGGATTGGAGTCCATGGAAATGCTGATTTCAGCATTGCTCTACCAAACCCGACAACATCTCAGCCTGTTTGGTGATGCAGTAGTGGGATGAAAAAGTATGCACCAATGATCAGATCACCAAATCTGATCTGCAAATATCCTGGATTGGGACCTGGGCCAGGGCCTTGAACTGCCGTTTGATCAGCCAGTCGTCGAGGTAAGGGTAGTCTTTAACCCTTTGGCTTTAGAAAAAGGCTGCCACCACCAACAGGCATTTTGTGAATAACCAACAGGCTACAAAAAGGCTGAAGGAGAGGATGATGAACTGCTAGTGGGTCTGTTTCACAATGAACCTGAGAAACTTTCTGTGGACCCAAAATATGGAGATGTGAAAATAGTAATCGTTTTAAGTCGAAGATAGCATTCCAGTCCTCTGGATCCAGGGAGACCAGGTGAAACTTCAGTTTCTTGAAATGACTGTTGAGGAAACTCAAGTCTACAGTGAGTCTGAGACCTCCTTTGGCTGCTTGTGAGAAGGGTCCCTGAAGAGTATGAAAGTGGGATGGGAGGGAAAGATAGATGGAAATAAACTGGAGAGGGTAACCTTCTTCCACTGTAGTCAATACCTAGTGGTTCTAGCTGATGGTTCATGCTGGGCTGAAGCGAGGGAGATGGTCTGAAAACAAAAGGGTGGCATGATCCAGTAAAGGAACTGATATAATGCCCTGGGGACCACTAGACACAAGGACTAGAGCTAAGAGCATCTGCGCCATGACCACTGCAGTCCAAGATTGGAAGCCACCCTTTTCAACAGCTCCTGATGATCTGTGAAGTCATTGTGAGTGAAGGATGTGTGTGCCCCAGACACTGCCTCACGAGCAGGAAGTCCTCTTTTTCTCCACCAACCTCATCCTGCAGATCTAAGTCCTGAGGCTCAGTATCAGGGATAAAGGATGTTCCAGGGTCAGACTCAACAGAGCCTGCATATAAAGCATAACTGAAGGTGCTGCACTCAAAGTGGAGGCACAGGAGTGGCTAGAATCAGGTCACAATCCTGGGGTAGGAATAAATGGTAAATTTTCAGAATGGAGAGGAGTAACTAGTGCTGTCCCCCAAGGGTCAGTCCTAGGACCAATCCTATTCAACTTATTCATAAATGATCTAGAGAAAGGGGCAAGCAGTGAGGTAGTACAGTTTGCAGATGATATTAAACTGTTTAAGATAGTCAAGACAGAAGCAGACTGAAGAACTTCAAAAAGATCTCACAAAACTGAGTCATTGGGCAACAAAATGGCAAATAAAGTTTAATGTGGATAAGTGTAAAGTAATGCACGTTGGAAAAAATAACCCCAACTATACATATAATATGATGGGGGCTAATTTGGCTACGACAAATCAGGAATGAGATCTTGGAGTTATCGTGGGTAGTTCTCTGAAAATGTCCACACAGTGTGCTGTGGTGGTCAAAAAGGCAAATAGAATGTTAGGAATTATTAAGAAAGGGATAGAAAATAAGACACAGAATATCTTACTGCCCTGTATAAAACTATGGTACGCCCACATCTTGAGTACTGTGTACAGATGTGGTCTCTCACCTCAAAAAGATATTTTGGCCTTGGAAAGGGTTCAGAAAAGGGCAACTAAAATGATCAGGGGTTTGGAACAGGTCCCATATGAGGAGAGGCTAAAGCGACTGGGACTTTTCAGTTTGGAAAAGAGGAGACTGAGGGGGGGGATATGATAGGTATATAAAATCATGAGTGGTGTGGAGAGGGTGAATAAAGAAAAGTTATTCATTAGTTCCCATAATATAAGGACTAGAGGACACCAAATGAAATTAATGGGTAGCAGGTTTAAAACTAATAAGCGAGCGAAAGTTCTTCTTCACACAGCGTGTAGTCAACCTGTGGAACTCCTTGCCAGAGGAGGCTGTGAAGGCTAGAACTATAACAGAGTTTAAAGAGAAGCTAGATAAATTCATGGAGGTTAGGTCCATAAAGGGCTATTAGCCAGCGAGTAGGAATGGTGTCCCTGGCCTCTGTTTGTCAGAGGCTAGAGACGGATGGCACGAGACAAATTGCTTGATCATTGTCTTCGGTCCACCCCCTCCAGGGCACCTGGTGCTGGCCACTGTCGGCAGACAGGCTACTGGGCTAGATGCACCTTTGGTCTGACCCAGTACGGCCGTTCTTATGTTCTTACAATCCACTGCGCTTCCCGTGCTTAGCTGTCTACAAAGTCAGAGAATGTCCCCTCTCAGCCAGCCACTTCTAATGTTTTTTCTTCAGTGCCAGGAAAAGAGAATGGTGCTGAGACTCTCACAGCAGGAGGAGGACTCCGCTGAGTCCTATCCTATATAATGCTGAGGTACTGGGTGCCAAGAGGGACTGGCTTGGTTCCAATGAGGGATCGTGTACCGCCTCCAACAAGAGGGACTTCCACTTGACCACGTGGTCTTTCATATGGGGCTTCAAGTCCCAGCTGATCTGGTAGTGGCCCATTATAAGAGTCTCTTATAGGTACTTCAGACAACTGGTGTGCAGGTCACTCACAGACATGAACATGCTGCAGGAGGCAGAGGGCTTGAAACCTGAGGATGGAGAATGCTCCCAAATTGAGAGCGCACAAAATTCTGGAAATAGAACAAGAAGTGCCATCTAACTATATACAATTAATGTACAACAGTCCAAGCTAAGAAAAATAACATACTGGGTATAGCGAAACAAGAGAAAAGAACGAAGACCACTGCATATGAATTTGCTGAAGCAAGATGAGTTGTTCCAGCTAATAGTCACAGGCAGTAGAGGGAACTGAGAGGATGTGCAGCTGGCCACGGTCCTTATAGCAACACTTGAGTGCACATGAGCAGACTGAAGGGATGCTATCACTGTTTAGTCACAAAATTGAATTTCAGTGAAAAAAAAATCCCAGTGGTTATAGCCACCTGATGTATCCTATATAATATCCGTCAAGCAAATGGTGAAGAGTTGACACCAGAGTGAAGGTAGAAGAAGAGTATTTGCTAAATTTGAACAGCCAGACACAAGGGCTATTAGAAGAGCTCAGCATGGAGCTGTATGGCTGAGAGCCTTTGAAACAGCAATTTAATACTGAGTCACAGTAAATGCATTGAGTAGTGTACTTTACCTGACCCTGCTCTCTTGGGACCTATTCGGAATTGTGTGGTGCTTGTTGTACATCTATGAATGTTGCACCATCCTTAAGTTTTGTGGTGCTTGTTCTCCCCACTGATCCTGTTAGTTGTGTGTCAATGCATAACAAGAAGTGAGTGGGTACTTTCAGTAATGCTAGGCATTCTGCAACAAATGTTTGGAATTAATAAATATGGATTATTTTCCAAAACAATAGAAATAAATTGAGTAACAAAAACAATTGCAGAGAAGAATCCATGCAAGTTAAAAGCAAATACATTAAAAGCTTAATACATTTATTGAAGAGAGTTTATGAAGGGAAAAAACCATGTATGGCAACTGTGGCTCTCATATCAGTCACTACTCACATTTCCCCCCCTCCCCCCCGCTTGCAGCCTCTGTACATCTGACAGATCTTAAACTTTATAATTACAAAAATTAAACATATGAAATCAAACTGCATTTGCTGTCATGAAAAATGTGGCTATGGGCAATAAAAGTACTGCTGGTGCATGCTGCGCAAACACTATAAATGTAATAGTCTGAGCTTATCAAATTTCTCATTTGTTTGAACATGGAATTATTTTGTAACTGACATGTTGCTGACAAGATTCAGAGAATTTTCTTGAGACTGGGGATAAATTGTTCGTTTTTATTCTCTGAGGACAGGACAAAAAAGGATGGGTTTAAGTTTGAGCAAGGGAAATTTAGGTTAGATATTAGAAAAATGTGCTGATTGCAAGGGTAGACAAGCATTGGAACAAATTACCTAGGGAATCTGTGGAATCTCCATTTTTGGAGGTGTTTTAGAATGTTAGACAAACACTTGTTAGGGATGGTCTTGATCGGTGTGAAGAACCTTTTTCTGGTTGGGGGGATTCCACACACCAGTGAGAAGCAAAGGGGGGAAAAAAACCCACCTGCACACGTCACTGATCTGGCTCCCAACAAAGGCGAAACCCCACAAAACAAAACAAAAAACCTCAAAGAAACAATAACGAAACCACACACCTCACTGACCTGGATCGGGGCTGCCGGTGCTCTCACTCCAGCACCTAGGGTGGAGGGTGCTGAGGCTTGCTGTGAGCTTGATCCATGTAATCGGGGGGCTGTAAGGTTCCCTATCCCTGCTCTAGAGAATACTTAGTCCTACCTCAGTGCAGAACACTGGACTAGTGTGCAATCTTCCATTTCTATTATTCTATTCTTGTATAGTTTGTGAGAATTTTAACACATGATCATTGTAATTCACAAATTTGAAAGGTCTTCCAGTGCCTATCTGTGAACAACTAAAATGAAGAAAATTGGCAATCTACACACACTTTGGAGATACATGTGCATTACTAACAAACTATAGATTACATATAGGTGATTTCTGACCCTTAAATTTCTGAACTGTTCTCCAGGTTGTGGGCCTTTGCCTTTTCTTCTATTGAGAAGTGTAAGATGCATGCTGTGCCTTTATAGTTACTGTTTCTCAAAGCTATTATTGTGTGTGTTATAGTTCTCCTAATACTAGCTTGCAGCCAGATAGTCAGTCATCTGTGTGTCAAATGGCAGAGTATCCCACTGCTGAGCCACACTGTCACCAATAAAATTAATCTGTTTATAGAGCTGGACAGAATTTAAACTATTATTCATGTTGGCTGCATGTTTCATTTGTACTGGAACGATGAAATGTCATTACTCCAGCCTAGCTAATCCTTTAGTGCAGTGCTGGGCAAGATGCGGCCTGGGAGCCGGATCTGGCCCGCCTAACACTTTGATCCAGCCTGCGGACTGCATCTGGCCACTTTCTATTTATATCCTGCTGCCCATGCCACTGAATTTCCAGGCAGTGGCTCAGGCAGCAGAATCCTATTTAAATGACTCATGGCTCCCATCACGGTGCTACCCTGGCAGTGGCTGGAGCAGCGAGCCTTTTAAATAGCCGCAGCAACCCCAGGCAGCTGCCAGGCAACATGGTAGCGGCAGAGCTGGGTGCCCTTTGCTGTGGTTTTTAATTCAAAGCCCCAGGCCCCAGACAACTCTGGGAGGAGGCTAGTCCCCAGCCCCACCTCTTCCACCCCAGGCCCCACCCCTTCCAGGGGAGAGGAGCTGGCTCATGACTACATAGCAAAATTCATTAAGTGGCCCATCTTGCTTTAGGATATGCCTATGCGAAGGTTAAACACCAATGGTTGGCCTGTGTCAGCTGACTTGGGCTCAGGCTTGGGCAGTTTAATTGCAGTGTAGATGTGTGGGCTTGGACTGGAGGCTGGCCTCTCGAACCTTCCCTCAATTCCAGAACCTGAGCTTCAGTTTGAACATTTACACTGAAGTTACACAGCTCTGGAGCCTAAGTCCTATTATCCCAATCAGCTGACAAGGGCCAACCATCTGTGTTTAATTGCAGTGTAGACATATCCTTAGAGCAGTGGTCTCCAACCTTTTTAAGCACAAGATCACTTTTAAGTCAGTCAGGGTTCTACCTCAAACCCAAATACCCTTGCCTGCCTCCTTCCCTGCCCCTTTTCCATGGTCCTGGTGCACCCTTTCTCTGAGGCCCTATCTCTGCTCACTCTGTGGAGATGGGGTACAGGGTTGAGAGGAGGGGAACACCCTGACATCAGTGCCCCTTCTTCTGTACCCTCCACCCTGCGCAGCAAGCAGGAGGCTCTTGGGATCAGTTCCAAGGCAGACGGCAGGAGCAGTAAGGCAGTGGGGGGAGAGGCGACTGATGTGCTGGCACTTGATAACCTCCTGGTCAAGCCAGTCAGGATCACTGTCCTCCAGGATCTACAAGTTGATCCCTACCTTAAGAGGGTAGTCTTTTTTTCCCCTGTGTTTAAAGAATAAAAGTAAGAAGTCACTCTATGAACATTCATAATGCAGCGTATACAAACGGAAATTCTTTTGCATTGAAATTGCAAAGCTGTACTTTTCTTCAACACAAGTTACATCTGGCCCCGGTCCTGTGGTGCATTGCATGTGAACCCACCACTGTGCCCACATAGCCCCACTGAAGTCAGTGTTGCTCCTCCCAAATATCTGTTTCCCTGCACAATAAAGTATGAACTCCTATAGTCTTTGATTAATGTGTCATCATAAGATACTATATAGGACAAATAGAAAATAGTACAAATAACATGCTTTAGTAATGTCTATACTGTTCTGCATAGCTTCATGCTATCTTAGTACAACCATTAATAGTCAGTGTGGTAACATTTCCCCACAGGTGCTGCCCTACTAGTGGTAGTATCAATAGAAATCTGTGTCAGGGTGGCTGGCCCCTTTTAAATGAGGCTGGTTCATCCTCCTAGTGTTCAGAGTCTGGCCCATTAGGAGGACAGCACCTCTGGCTATAAAAGATCAGGGAGAAGCAAACGGAAGGAGGGTGAAGAAATTTTGTTGGGGAGGTTGAATGCAAGAGACCAACAGAGGACTTAACTTGCTCCTGTGCTGGAGATTTGGAGGCTGGGAGTAGGGAATAGTGGCAGAGCCTGCCTGCTGCCTTGTACGAGATGGGAGATTAACATAGTTAGGGAACTGATGGATGATCCCCTGGTGAAGGTAAGTCCCTGTCTGAGAAGTCAGGGTGGTGGGCTGCTGGGAAGAGCAAGATTACACTCTGGCTAGAAGGACTGGGGGGTGGCTGTCTTGGTAACAGATCAGGAGAGGACTGAAGAGCTTTAAGAACAGCCAGATTGGGTTTAGGGATGTGAAGGACTAGTCGACAAATGCTTTTCCGATAGTCGACAAGCAAATGCTTATCGGATAATTGACAAGCTTGTCGACTAGTCACTCACCCCACTTTGCCTCTTTGATAGAGGCAGCAATAAGGGAGGAGAAGGGGGGTACTTCAAAGCGGCAACGCCGTGTGGAGCCTGGGTCCAGACGTTGGGCTCCGGATGATGCTGACACCTTGAAAAGCTGCCGTGGGAGCCCGGCATCAGGCTCCATGTGGCATTTCAAAGTGACAGCGCCGTGTGGAGCCCGGGATCACTCCTCAGCTGATCCCAGGCTCCATGTGATGCTGCCACTTTGAAATGCCGCAAAGGAGCCTGACTCTGAGCTCCCACGGTGGTGTTTCAAAGCGGCAGCGCCGCTGGGAGCCTGGGGTCAGCGGGGAGTCCCCAGCTAATCCCGGGCTCCACGCAGCACTTTTGCCTTTAAAGTGTAGCAACAGCCCTAAGGCTGATTCTACAGTTCAAAGGCGGAGGCGCCCTATCGACTAGTTGAATAGTTGATGCAAAATGGCACACACCCAGCCAGCCCCTTTTATCTGGCTGCCAGCTGCTTAGCACCGCAGCCTGCAGGATGCCACAGCAGCTGCGTTGAGAGTGTGTGTCATGCCTCACACTGCAGCTGAGTGCCCCAGCCTGCTAGCTTCTTGCTGGGGCACCACACCGGGACGCAGTGGCTCATTTGTATCTCTGGAGTACACTGAATAGGATTGGTCCCAGTACAGAGCCCTGTGTGTCCTGGTGTACGTTTTTCCATTCTGAAAACTGACCATTTATTCCTGCCCTTTGTTTCCTATATTTTAATCTTTGGTGTGGTGCAGGAGTGTGATATTTACAATGTCAGTGGACTAAATGTGGAATTTTAAGCTCTATATACTCTGGATGTGATAAATGGAGTATGTTTTAGAACTTTTGTTACAGATTATTTGCACTATGTTTTTGTAATAAACTGGCTTCAAGGAGGAGGGGAAGAGGTATTGAGGTAAGAGACCCTGTCCTACAATTGTGAGGAGCCTGAGGCATGGTCCATGCAGGGAGTTTAGGTCAAACTTAGCCACATTCGGTCAGATTTCTAAAAAGAGAGTCCTCACCACCAAGCCCGTTCTGTCCATTTTAATGGACCTTCAAGTCTGTTTCTGTACAGGGATAGTGGGGTGGTAAACTTGGCATTAAAGCTTCCAGCCTCAAGGGGGTGCTTAGGGAGTGGGTGGGCGGGGCCGGGGAAGGGGGGAATAGTGAAAAGGAGCATTAATGTGAACTGTCTGCTGGCATGGTAACTGCAGTGTAATCTAACACTGCTCTTAACAAGTTTGGATGGCAAGGTAATTAAAATGCCAGTTGCACTAGTGCTTCACTATTCCAACCATTGATATCAGCTAGAGATTTTTTAAAAAGATCAGGCTTGCAATTGGGAGACAATGCTCAACTGAGTAGAGATTTGTCAAGGAATTGCAGTACTGCCATTACTCTAGTGGGTAGGAGAGTGAAGATCAGATGCTCCCAACTCACCATCTTGGGGCTTTTAAAACATGTGATTTAGTATAGTGCACTCTTTTTATAAGAGTCACATCCGTTCCAGATGATTTGATTCTTATAAGTGGTTGAATCTTACGAATGGAATTGCAAAGAATGGATGAAATCGACCATTATGTTTTAAACAGCTGGCTTTTTTATTCAATTGACAAACGTCTCATTTACTGTAACTAAATGTTGTGGTCTTTAAAGATATTCAACATGGAACAAAACCAAGCTAGCATTCTAACTGAGCCACACTATTACTGTTACCTAATCATTTAGCTGGTGCTTTTATTGAAGGCAATTAGTAATACTGCACTGCAGTGGTAACTATTAGGATCTACTGGTAGATCTTGGAGCCTCTGACAGGTGATCCTGACTGGTTTGGCTGGGAAGCTATCAAACCCTGGTACTTCAGTTGCCCCTTCCCTCACTGTCATGCTGCTTCTGCCCTCTGCCTTGGAGCTGCCCCCTGGGAGCTTCCTGCTTGTTGTGCAGGGTGTGGGAGGGAGAAGAGGAAGGGTGCTGATGTCAGGGTGTCCCTTCTCCCCCCACTCCTGTACCTTGTCTCCACGCAGAGAGAAGGGGATGGAGGGAGCTTGGCAATACAAATCTCTATCACACTCACACACTGTGTATGTGTCTCTGTCATTCCCACAAACACACGCTGTCCTGCACTCTCATCTCCTGACCCAATACATATGTAGTGGTTGTTTTTTACTTCTTCTACTGCTTGCAAAGTGGGTTATTTTTGGGTTTTGACTGGTGAGTTCTAAAACGCCTAACCTGTCGTGGTCGGAGTAATTATCCCTGTGGTAATTGCTGCTCCTGGAAGTGGCTGGCATGTCGCTGCAGCCCCCTGAGGAAGGCAGAGCAGAGGGGCTCCACATGCTGTCCTTACCTGCAGACACCACTCCTGCAGCTTCCATTGATCAGTAATAGGGAACCGTGGCTAGTATAAGCTGAGGGCTAAGTGTCTGTAGATGAGGGGCAGCACATGGCGCCATTGCTGTCCATACCAGCTGCTTTCAGGAATGGTACAGAGTCAGGGCAGGAGTGAGCCTGCCTTCACTCCACTGCTCCACCACCCGGAGGCCATCTCAGTTAAACGGTGCCCAGCCAGGGCTGGCTTCCTGACCTCCTGTCCAGTCCTGAACCTCCTTCTGCAACCAACCTCCTGCCCCAGATGTGAGTACCCCTGCACCCAAACTCTTTCCCAGAGCTTGCACCCTCAACCCCCTCCTGGACCCCAGTCCCTCACCCTGGGCTAAGCCTGGAGCCCCTCCCATACTCCAAACCCCTTGGCCCAAGACCAGAGGCTGCACCCCAACTTCTACTCCAGCCTGGTGCAAGTGAGTGAGGATGGGGGAGTAAGGGGGATGGAGTGAGGATGGGGGAGGCCTCAGAGAAGGGGTGGGGTAGGGGCAGGGCCTCAAAGAAGTGGCAGGAAGGAAGTGGGGCAAGGGCATTTGGCTTTGAGGTAGATCTTACATTGCACTTAAACTGAAAAAGTGATCTTGTGGCTAAAAAGGTTGGAGACCACTGCTGTACAGCATGTTGCAACCTTACACAAAGTGTATGTTACCAGAGCTATGTACCTCTTAAGGTAAAGATCTCTCAAATAAACTGCAAAAAATAACATATGAAAGTGCATTATACTGACTTTTATAGCATAATTAATAGGCAGCAGGTTTAAAACAAACAAAAGGAAGTTTTTCTTCACTCAGTACACAGTCAACCTGTGGAACTCCTTGCCAGAGGATGTGGTGAAGGCTAGAACTTCAACAGGGTTCAAAAAAGAGCTAGATAGATTCATGGAGGTTAGGTCCATCAATGGCTATTAGCCCGGATGGGTAGGAATGGTGTCCCTAGCCTCTCTTTCTCTTGAGGTGGGCTAAAAGGGAAGGATCATGTGAGGATTACATAAGAACAGCCATACTGGGTCTGACTAAAGGTCCATCCAGCCCAGTATCCTGTCTGCTGACAGTGGCCAATGCCAGGTGCTCCAGAGGGAGTGAACCGAACAGGTAATGATCAAGCAATCTTTGTTATCTGTTGTGATCCCTCCCTCTGGGGCATCTGGTATTGGTCACTGTCGGTAGACAGGATACTGGGCTAGATGGACCTTTGATCTGACCCAGTATGGCCATTCTTCTGTTTTAATTCTCTCTCTATATAGAAAAGGTTTTCCTGCCCAGCGACAGAATGACGTCATCATGCTCTCTGGCTGTGAAAGCCACCGGGGGGGTTGGTGAGCATTATTTTTGGGTCTCTTAGTTACTTCAGTCACAAAATCCTCATCAAAGACAGGTTGCTTGACAAAAGTATTGTCATCAATGTCAATTCATGTGCATTGTGTTCTCATGGTGGCTCAACAGTTGCTTCCTGCAGGCTATGACCAGAGTTTTTTTCAGCAGTTCTAGATTACTGAAGCGTCAATGTCAGACCAGGCACTTGCAAGCATTAGAATGGCATCTAAAAGACTGATCTTCCTGGCAGTTTCCATAGCTTTGTTGTTTTCATAATCATTGTGGTGCAACACTGTACAATCCATTTTCTTGTGAAAGTTCTGTAATTCCCTGATCACCTGTCGAAAGGGTGAAGTTGTGTTCTTTGGGAGGAATTCAATCCAGATGTTCCTCAGTGTAACATCTGTCCTTACGTGGGCTGCCCATAGGTAGCAAAATCTTTCTCCTTTCCTGACCCAACTTTCCATCCCAGTCCTCAAACCATTCATTGAATAGATACTCTGTCATCCAGGTGAATGCAGGCAGTGGCAGCGTAGCAGATTGGAAAATGTCTCATTTTAAAAACACTTCGGATTTTGACTTTTCCTGCTGATGGAAAGCTCCTTTTTCTTACCAGTCATGGATCAAATGAACAGAGCAGTAATTCTGTCTGTAGACAATTTTCCTCCTTTTTTTATTGTCTGATTTAAAGGTCAGAGTGCCATCAGGCAAGGCTTGAAAGTAAATTACACTGCAGTCCAAATGTCTTTTTCAGCAAAGTCATATCTCATTTCAGTCCACTTGTTTTCTAACCATTCTTCATGTGACCTAATATGTGTGTCTTTAGCTTTTCCATGCATTTTCGTAAAAACAATCCCCTCTTGTTTTTTAAAGCACTCAAACAAGCCAGTGCCGGCCTTTAAGTGAGTAATAGGGATGTAAATACGCAGGAAAAAAGTTAACTAGTTAAACGATTTAATTGCAAGTGCCATGGCTGGGGTCTGGCCAACACGCTGGGAGGGAGCTGCCCCAGTTGACCTGTCATGCGTCGCCATGGGCAGGGGACTGCGCTGGCCAGATGGGGGCCTGTTGTGCTCCACCACAGGCTGGGGCCTGGACAGGTCGTTCGGGGACTAGCTGTGCCACAGCAGAGGTGGTGCTGCTCCACTTGCTCTGCTGCTTAACTGGTGGGTAACACTCAGGGCCACTGCTTCCTGCATCACCAGTTGTCCACTTAGGGGGGCATTTTCTCTGTCACTTCTGATCCTCTTTAAGTATCTTGCCTAATCACCTTCTTTTTCTCTTTTGTTTTGTATGATGCTGTCCCTGTCTTTGAGAATGTTAGACAATGTAGGTTGTGGAATTTCCAACCAAATGCAAAGTTGTTATACATGTAGTAACTTAAAGGGCAGGCTATGCCTACAGAATGGGGTAGTGTATCCTGGAAAGCACTGGCTGAAAAGGGGTGAAGAGGAAGTGGATAGAGGATGGGGCAGGAGAAAGAGATGGGGATAAGGTAGGATTGCCTCTCTTCTGTTTATATACAGTTCATATAAAAGGCTTGTTTATATAAAGTTAGGGTGTGGCAAGACAGGGTGTGAATCTCAGCATTGAAGTGGGAATACTTAAGAGTTTACTACCTTATGGCCAGCTAGTGCACAGCAGTGCTAGTGCTCTTTAGCAGTGTTTCCCAATTTTATTTGGCCACGGAACCCCTAGAGTTGCCTAAAAAAAAAAAAAAGGCTCCTGCCACGTTTCGTTGAGCAAAAAAAAAAAAGCCCTCACCATGGTTCTGTCTCTTTAACAGGGGGTGGGGGAGTGCCGGCTCTTCGCGGAACCCTTGCTTTCGCTTTGCGGATCCCCAGGGTTCCCCGGAGCACCAATTGGGAAACACTGCTCTATAGATTTGCCCCATGACTTGCTGCATGCTAACTCTTTCTGTAGACAAGCTCTAAGTAACTTGCCCGTTGTGTGTTAGTGAATCAAAAGCAGAGATACCAACAGTGCACCCATTGGATATTTTAGTGCAAGTGGAGCAAGTGCTGATTACACTTTAGGCTGAGTGTAGGGTGACCAAACAGCAAATGGGAAAAATCAGGATGTAGTGGCCACCTCTATAAGACAAAGCTCCAAATACTGGCACTGTCCTATACAATCTGGAGATTTGGTCACCTTAGCTGCATGACGTGCTGAAAACATGTGCTCAGTATACGTTAGTCCTTATACTTCTGTTCATGCCTCTAATGGAAATCTGGTACAAATATTTGCACTTTGATCAGAAGAAGTGGAATTATCCATTTTGAATCTGTAAAACTGAATTAAGCAGATGGGGATATCAGGATGGCTAATCCTTTTTATTTCTATTCCTCCCATTCTCATTCTATAGTCGTCAGTTACTAAAGTAAATGTTTAGTTCTGTTATTTGTATTGTATTGAAATGAAGGGGCCCCAGTCATGGACCAGCACTAACTATGCTAGCCCTGGTGTGAATGCAGGACAAAAGACAGTTTCTGCTCCCAAATTTCATAATCTGTGTTTTTAATTTTTAGTAAAACTTGTTTTCACAGACTTTTTTCTACTGGGAAGTTCGTTGCTTAAAATATTTTCCAGTGCTGAAAGAGAAATCCTGGGTTTCATTACATCCTTATTTGTGAGACCAGCACAAACTCCAGTGCAGAACTGATAAGCAAATAGCTCATGCTCTAGTTGCATACAACATCACCATCTAATACATGCTTAACTTGTACAAGTCAAGAATGGTGAAATGCTTTGATCAGACAATACTCCACTGTTTGATATCGATGGGTCTTTGGTGCTCTTGAATTCTCCCCGTAAGTGCCTAAATATGGATTGAAGACCCTTTCTGTAGGCAGCTATTTTTGAAATTTTTAGCCTATGCATGAAAAAGTTCACAATAATTCTGAAGTTTACACTTTCAGTACATTAACTAGTGTTAACAGAGAAGCAATTTTTGTTCTGCAAAGATTTTGTTAAAATAAATTAATCAAAAACTTTGTTGCCAGTGTGCCAGACTTAGGCACACACTTAACATTAAGCACACAAGTATTTGACTTTAGTGGGGCTATTTGTGTGACTAAGTACCTGTTAGAGTATTTGCAGGATCAGGGCCTTGATATTCAGTACTTTGTATGGGGAGGAGGGAAAGCTAAAGCAATTTTGTAAAAATCTAAAGATCTGCAGGAGGCATTTTTAGAAAAGTGGTTTGAAATTAATAGCAAGGTGTAAAGTTGCAATAGCACAGATTTTTAAATTAGTTTTTACAAAGCCTCAACCTTATTTAGATTCTTTAGATTTAGTGTTTAAAAATATTGGGAGACTTAAATCATGATTTAATTTAGTGATTTAAATAATTTCAACCTGGGGAACATGGCCAAACTCTGAAAATTGTACTGGCCAAAGTCTGCCTAAAGGATTTGTACACAGAAGCAGCACTTCTGAATAAACGTATTCTGTTGTTTGAACTACATTTTGCCGGATCCCTTGTATCGTTCTTCCTCCTACAAAGATCAAGATTGCCTTTACTTCATAATTGTAGATAATAGATACCCTGTGCTTGTGAACAATCTTATTTAGAATAGTTTCTTTGTGTTCTGCAGAAGCACACTCTGTGCTTGGCGTGTTAGAATTCTTCTTTAACTGCTGATGTTTGGTACATTAAAGGCAAAATCTAATGGATTTAAGAGAAACTAGAAGCTATCCAAAAATAGTCCCTAAAACATTTTGCATTCTGATTATTTTTGTTGTATGCTGTAAGGTTTTTTGTAACTGGGTATCCAAGTTAAGGAGTTTATTTTATTGATCTAGAATACTGAAGAACTTTAGCAAAGAGCTGCTAAAAGGAGATTTTGAAGAAAATATCAAAATATTTTCCCACAGCAGGTGTCCCTTTGCTTTCTGCTGACCCAAGAAAGGGCTAATCTGACTAGTTTAGTTTACTATTTGTATTTAGTTTCATATATTCATGTCAAATGTATAATTATGATAGTATCTTGTTAATCTCAGTTTGTTACTTAAAGTGGAAGGCCTTGAAAAACTGGATTTTGAAGCAAATAAGATTTTTTTGTTCTAGATGCTAACATACCACTTTCAAATAAGACTGTTCACTTGAATTTCGGTATTTTATGCATGTTAAATTCATAGCCCTAATGTTGTTGAGTTTTGTAGTCACATACTGCACTTGAGCTTTTGTAATCCGGTAACCCTAGGAAATAGGGTATGCCGGATTAAAGATTTTGCTAGGCCAGGGAGGGCGCTTTGGGGTCTAGGTGTGAGGGATGAGGTCCATGGACCACACTTTGAGAATCACTGTCCTGAAGTATCACTAATGGCCCTCATTAGACCTTTTGAATTAAAAACAGATTCACACTTCATATTCCCAACTTTACATACAAGAATGATACATGCACAAAAATAGGCAATACAGATTCAGCGGAGTACAACATTCAAACTGACATGTTACCCTGTTTTGCATAAAGCATCTTCAAGCGATGCATATTCAAATTCAGAAGCCAATTTTCATAAAGCGTGGGGTGTGTGACATCTACATTTACAGACTTTTACGAATAAGAATTAATTCTTGCATGTCTAAGTGTGAATTAAGAAATATTACCAAATTTGGCAGTTGTTTAATGACAGTACTGGTTTCAATAGGGTGTAAGTTTTATTGAATGAATGTGGTGAAGCTGGCTTTTTTTCTTCAGTAGCAGGAGCAGCATACAATACCTTTAATCCTAAAATAAGAGTCTTAAAAGTCTAGTTGAGTTGCTGGTAGTCCTTGAGGAAAAGTTCCTGCCTCCTTGTTATAGAACAGTTCTGTTTTATTACATTTTCTATAACAATGTTTTTGACAAAGGTGGGTTAATATCTATTTTTATTTCTCATGAGAGATTTTTGAGCAACAGCTTAACAGGTCTCACTGTTAAGGTAACTATCTAGAGACTCTTTGGCTGTCTTCATATACAATCACTCTGTCAGATTCAATTTATAGTGTCTGAAAACTGCAGTATGATCTGAAACTTCTCATCTCATTAGTATACTAAGACTGCCTGCCAGTAGTGGTGGGTTGATCAGTGCTCATAGATGCTGCTGATTCACTGGAACACATTGCTCATGCAGTTTGTACTAAACCTCCAATGTACTTTGTCAGTAGAAGTTGTCTGAGGAACTTCTATTGTCACTTCATTTTTCTTCCCTTTTTTGAGGATAAATTGTGATTTCATATGAGTGCATGCCGGGTACACACTGAGGGGAGGCCATCCATGTTAAGGACAGTCATGCCCTCGTGAAGCATTCACTGCTTTGTTCTTGATTAAGGCTGTTTTAGTCACAGGTATTTTTAGTAAAAGTCATGGACTGGTCACGGGCAGTAAACCTGTCCATGACTTGTATTATATATCTCTGGCTAAATTGGGAAGAGGGAGGAGAAGTGCGGCCCGGGACCCTCACTGGTTCCGTGGGGGGAAGGAGGGAGTGAGTGGTGAAACCGGCAGGCTCCCTGCCTCCCCAGAAGCAGTGACATCCCCATCCTTTAGCTCCTAGACAGACGCGCGGCCAGACAGCTCAATGCCCTGCCTCCACTCGGAGTGCAGGTTCCGCAGCTCCCTCTGACCTGGAACCATGGCCACTAGGAACTGCTGTGCCTTTGGGCAGAAGCAGCATGCACATCTGCATGGCCCATGCCTCCACCTAGGAACTGAGGGAGGGAGATATCACTGCTTCTGGGGAGGCTCCCAAGGTAAGTGCTGCCCAGACCTCTCATTCCCTCCTGCGCCCCAGTCCTGAACCCCCTCCCATGCACAAACTCCTGCTGCTGCTGGGGGAGGAGAGCGAGGTGGCCTGAAACTGCCTTACCTATAGCAGGCCCAGGAACTGCCTGACAGTGTTAGGGAATCACTCTGTAAAAGACGACTCCAAAATAACTTAAAAAATAAATTTCTTTACTGAAAACTGCTTTGTGGCCTCTTAAATCTTGTGGCTATCAGTGTCCTCCTTGCTCGCTTGGAGAAAAGAAATGTTCATTAAGGAGATTCTCTTTAGGATAGTGAGTTACTCTGTTATGAGGCACCTCTATAGGTCCTAGTAGGCCAAAGGCTCTGGCCCGCAGGGCATGGATATACCTAAGTGCAATAAATATTTGTATCACATCTCAAAGAGCCATAATTACAGCAAGTAACCATTTCTCACTGTACCTGGCTCATTACAACAAACTGCTCCTTTTTTGCATGCATAAGAGAGTTTGCTCTTTGTACAAGCTTGGTGAATAATCCATGCTACAGCTGACTGCTGTGCCAAGCCCAGATATGGTAACACTGCGAACAAAGTGATGCAAAGTAGCCACAGTCAAATTGCCTGTTTCTTTGTGCTAAAGCCCCACAGTTCCATTACCGTGGCTACTTGAGCTTGCTTGCAACTTTGGAGACATGCCTAGAGTAGCAGGAACTGCCCTGCTGCTAGAAGATTCCTGTAGGTTGTTGTGTGTTGTTGTTTGAGTCCCCAATCAGCAAGCAGCTCCTCCGCTATTCCCTGGTGCAGAGCTTCACTGAGAACTTCAAATTTATGGACTAACAATTCAGTTGAATAATATGACTAAGTCCTGCCTGTGTCCCAGGCTGCCTTTAATGTTGGGGAAGCTTATGTTCTCAGCTCTACTTCCCCTTCTAAAGCGTTCATGCCCCTGCAGTTTTCAGGGAGAGGCTGAGAAGATGTCAAAGGCCAAAGGAAGGTAAAGAAGATAAACAAATCATTAAATGAATAAATAAACTTATTTAAATTAGATTTTTAAAATTTTAATCTAAAGGGTTTACTTTTAAAAATAAACATACTTCACAGAAAAAAATACTTAGTACATCTTTGCTGCAAAGTTTTAAAGAACTTATACAATTAAATGAGTGGAAGTCACTGGTTCAGTGCTAGGAGTAAGTTTGTTGAAATGCCAAGCCAGCTTTTGATAGAAGTAGTCTCTTCTGCAGGTGCAGAAAGAATACAGCCGGTCCCAGAGTTACGAACGAGTTACGGACTAAACACTTGGCTGTAACTCGAAGTGTTCGTAAGTTGGACCCCATTGATTTACACACGACCGCGCTGTTCGTAAGCAGCACCAGGGACGTGCACAGGCCTCTCCCGTGCCCCTCCTGCCCCTAAGCAGGAAGCTGGTTTAGCGCTCCAGCCTGCAGCTGCACCGCTGAGGCTGGAGCCGCAGCATGAGCTCCCATCTACGTACAGGGTAGGGGGTAAGGGCGGGGCTGAGCTTCCGCCCTGGTTGCCATGGGACATAGGCTCATGTGCCACTTATGGCACACATGCCGGCAGTTGGCAACACTGCTCTTGGGTACTCTGATCTATCTTGCCACTTAGGAAAGCTTGCCTTTGTAAAAGATGGTCCCTGGCACCAGATATCGCAGCAGTGCTTTGGTTACTCCCAATCCCAAAGAAGCTGTCACTTAACTCAGGTCAAATGCACACTAGGTCTCTTACCAAAGGCAATGCTGGCAGTCAATCATCATAAACTAACTGTTGACTTACTGAGAAAAAGAAATTGATTGTTTAAAAGATTAAAAGCAGGTAAACACATACAAATGAGATAATCTTAGGTTCCAAACGATAATAGAAATTGCTGTGATGTACAAGATCTATATATCATATCCTTTAGGGCTAAATAGCTGGAGATCTCTTACTTATGTCTAGGAATCTCCACTCTTCTAAGTTCAAGCAACAAAGCGGCAATTTCTTCTTGGAAAAGATTTTTATTCCCTCTCCATAGAGTTCAAACTGATAGGCTGAGGGGCTTGTGCGTATATTGTCTTCGAGTGTGGAGTAAATTATCAATAAAGTCTTTTGTCCTCTGATGTTACATATAATGGCTTTTCTGGTGTCTCTGAGCTTCCTTTAGTTGGAGAGGAAATGGCACTTCTTGTGGTCAACTAGTATTTCATACTTGGTAATGTGTCTCTCCTGACAGGGTTTATAGTTTCAGAGCAAATAGTTACTGAGCAAACACTTAAATAATACCTTGTAACTTGGGATACAGATATCAGATGTAAGATTAATACATACAACCACTTACAAGCATTTCATAAAGCTTGGTGTGAACTGCCAATTGGTCTGTCAGCATCATGGAAAGACAAGATCATTTGGCACGAGATGGAAGGAGAGGAAAAGATGGCATGGTAGTGGGAAATGGTGGAAATCATGAATACTCCTAAAACTTTTTCTCCCTTTGAATATTTAGAAGGAGACATGAGGGACAGGTCTCCAGACAGAGTTAAACCTAGCTAGTTTATGCTGATGGTCATTCATTTTTATTAAATTATTTTTGTAATTTTTTTTTGTCTCTCTTCCCTCTTGGGGCATTACAGCTAGTTCCACTGTGGATCATATGCTCCTCTTTGGTGTGATATCTGGTAGTTCACTTTGCTGTTGATGTCACTCCAATTGCTGAAAAGAACTGTCTGTTTTCTCCGGTGATGGCTGATTTTTCCTTCCCCCTCCCCCGAGATTTAAAATCACATGCAGTCCCAAATTCTACAAAATGAGCAAGTGGACTTTATTAAGCTTTATGGACAGATGATAGGGGTACGTGACTTCACCAGCCATCTATAAGCTGCACTGTTGCACCAAGCAGCAGATAGATGTGTGTGAGCAAAAGACAAGAAAAATGGTAAACATGGACAGATGTTTGTGTCCTAGAATAGCCATAAGAGCAGGGAAGTGGAAAGAAGTAAGTGAAGAAGCTGTGGGAAAGGTATTTTAGCTTGGGTTGCCAACTTTCTAATTGCACTGCGCTGAATAGTAGTATCTGAAACATCAGTACGAATATTGTTCTTTAAGGAAATACAGCATTGCAGAATTACATTAATGCAAAACTGGTTCAAAGTCCCTGTTAGCTACATTTATTTCTGTGAAAATAGCTTCCCATGCCTAGTTTGTATCATATGGACAGTGTGTCAAATTTAGCCCTGGTGCAGCTTACACCAAGACTGTATAACTGTCCCAGAAACTGCAAAAATATCTTCCTTTTACTCTTTCAACTTAGGGATTTATTTTGTGGTTTTAATTATCAGCATTAATTATCGTTTGATTTTAAAAAATAACTATGAATTACACTGAAATCTCTTTAGTAAATAGCAGAGTTGTTGACTCGAGTCCCACGACTTGAACTCGAGTCTGACTTAAGGTGCCTAGGTGACTCAACTTGAGACTCAACTCGGGTTCATTGCTTGTGGCTTGAGACTCAACTTGAGACTTGCTAATTTTGTTAAATCGACTTGGTGAAAAAATTGTCCGAAAATGCCGATATTGATGGCTTGTACAAAAGTGACTTGACATTTTTAAAATTAAGACTTGAGACTCGACTTGGGACTTGACTAGAAAGTAACTTTAGGGACTTGAGACTTGAACTGTAGTGACTTGAGACTTGACTTGGACTTGACAATGAGGACTTGAAGACACAAAAGACAGGACTATGCAGCACTTTAAAGACTAATAAAATGGTTTATTAGGTGATGAGCTTTCGTGGGCCAGATCCACTTCCTCAAATCAAATTGTGGAAGAAAATTGAAATGATCATATATACCAAAGGGATACAATAAAAAAAAAAAAGTGAACACATATAAAATTGACAAATCAGATTTTAGAACTGAGGGGAGGAGGTTAGTGTCTATGAGATAATGATATTGGAGATGATAATTGGGGAAGCTATCTTTGTAATGGGTAAGGTAGTTAGCATCTGTAAGGCCCATTTGTAAAGTGTCAAATTTAAGCATGAATGACAGTTCTGAGGTTTCCCTTTGTAGTCTGGTGTTAGTCTCCCCCCTAACCCCCCCCCCCCCCGTTCTAAGATCTGAACAGTGTTCACTTTTTTTTTTTTTTATTGTATCCCTTTGGTATATATGGTCATGCCAATTTTCTTCCACAATTTGATCTGAGGAAGTGGGTCTGGCCCACAAAAGCTCATCACCTAATAAACCATTTTATTAGTCTTTAAAGTGCTGCATAGTCCTGTCTTTTGTTTCAGCAAGACCAGACTAACACGGCTACATCTCTATTACTATTCGACTTGAAGACAACACTAGTAAATAGAGTTAACAAATTTGTGCACAGGGTTTTTTTCCCCCCAATTTAATTTTAACAGAAATTTGCCTAGTTCTGCAAATGTGTACCATGAAAATGTTCAATAAATGCAACATTAAAAAATGGTCTTTGTTTACTTTTGCCTTACACTTTGTGTAGACTGGCAATTGTACCACAAAATTTCCATTGCTCACAGGTGCTTAACTCCTGCCTCCCGCCCCCAAGACAAAAGTTTTGCAGCATGTTGTGTGCAGGTGGAAGTATTTTGTCAGCAGAAGTGCAGACAACAGTGTTTATACTGCCTGACTTCTAGTGACCCAGCCATGTCGCTAAAAAGCTGTATAGTGTTGTAGACAAAGCCTTAGTGGCATCTCCTTTCCTTTCCTTTTTCTGTCTCGATTTGCTAACCCTTTGACTCAGGGCAATCTCATGAGTGTTCCATGTTATTCATTTAGCTGTTGGTAGGAAAATGTTGACAGCTGAGAGGTTAAAGGGTGAGGACTGTTAGTGGGGATACCCAGATAACATATGCACAGTAGGCTGAAATTCCTTAAGCTTAAAGACCTTTGTTGTAATGCTAATGTAAACGCTGGCTTGTTCTGTTTATAAGGAAAGCAATAAGATGAAAAGAAGAGCTGGTATGTGACTGAATAGGAAGCAGATGGAAACTTTTTTTTAAACAGCTGTGACTCAGATTCTGGTTGATATGGACACTCCTCTCCTCCCCCCTGCTCTCTTCATGCATACAAAGCCCATGAAGTTTCCATGACTATGTTCTTCCCAAAGTTTACAAATATTAGGTATAATTTTGTGCATCAGCTGTCTTAAGTCAGTATACATTTCCAACGTTATTGAAGTTTAATACTATAGAAGCAATAAAATATGGAATAAAAAAAAAACTGCACCCAGTTAGTCTTTAGGTACAAATAGTATGACTATATGAATTTGAAAGGAATTTTATTTGAAAACTTCTCATAGTTGATAACTAGTTTTAAATCATCAGGAGATTCTATTCTGATTTGGACAAAACTTTATTTGCCATGATTTGCTTTTCCAGTATCAAAATCTCTCCTAGCTCTGACTTTTGGATTCATGGCCATTGGGAATATATTATCTTAAATTTTGCATAGTCACCCATTCACTAGCTAAAATCTCTTTTCGCCATTTTCCTGTAATGCTGTGCAAACAAAGGTTTCACACTTACTAATTTGAAGTATGAAATGGATGCAGTTCCTGGAAAAAGGGGGATCTGAAGTAGAGATGTAAGCAACTAGTCGACTACCCGATAAGCATATGCTTATCAGGTAGTCAAGTAGTGACTCAACTAGTCATCTTCCCCCTCCTTCCTGTCTCTGTCAGAGAAGCAGCAAGTGAAGCAGGAGCCAGTGCTGGAGGGAACCCCCCCTTCTCCATTACCGTCTTGGGTAGGGGGCAAAAGAGGCAAAGGCGTAGCGGGGCACTGGTGCGAGCTGGGAATCAGCCGATCTCAGAAATTCCGCCTCTGCTTTTTAAATGTATTAAGGCTCTTAATACATTTTAAAAGCACAGGTGTAGCGGAGGGGACCAGGCATGAGTGGGGAATCAGCTGTCCTGGCTTGTTCCAGGTCCCCCCCCTGCTACATGTCTGCTTTTTTTAAATGTATTAAGAGTTTGGCGACTCTTAATACATTTAAAAGGCAGAGCCGCAGTGGAGTTAGCTCCCGGGCTAGGAGCTAACCCCACTGTGGCTCTGTAGTTTCCCCCCTTATCTACTAATCGAGTAGTCAATGGAAATTTCATCGACTACTCAATTAGCTGATTAGCCACAATTTAACATCCCTGATCTGAAGGAAATAACATTTCAGTCATGTAGCTCTTACAAGTCATATCAAACTTCAATTAATATTTTTCTTTCATGCACTGATACAGAAAGTAATATACATTTGAAAATAAATACTCTTACCCAAACCAGATTTTTTGTACATCTTTTTTCATCTGTGTTCAAAATGTAAATAAGTTATGCAACCATAGCAGTGGTGTACTACCAACATTAGGAGCAAGGGTAGGGTCAGTGGGGTCATTTGGTCATGGGGTATTCAGTTAAGGCACTCTTAATAAACTATTCTAAAATCCCCATGCACACATAGTGAGATTCTCTTGAATGTTAAAGGTGTCACAGGAGAGATGGGGATAGGGAATACAAATTGAGCGTAATTTTGGGGTCATTTAGTCAAAGAATTCTCAGGATCCCCTCCCAACAAGGAGCTTATAGTCAAATTGCTTTAAAAATGTGCATAACAAGATTGCCTCGCAAGTGGCTATTCTACAACAGGGGCTAAGACTCTAGGGGAATCTTTGGGATGACTGGATTGGTTCACATTTCTTCAGGTCTGACATGCTGCGGGGGGGGTTTTCAGAGCCCCTTCCTTCTAAGGCTATGTCTACACTATTCAGCTTTTACTGACAAGGCTGTTGTAAATGCCATTTGCCTGTGTAAATGCCATTTGTCAACACTTCTAGCCCTCACAAGCAGCTTTCACTTTGTTGGCAGGAGAGCACTCCTGCTGACAAAGAGGCATTTGCACTTGCCGTGGAAAACTTTTGTTGTGGGGAGGGGAGAGGGTAAGCACTTGTGAATGACAAAAGTTTTGTTGTTTCAATTACAATCGTAGATTAACCCAAATCCTCAATGTGGAATGCAGTATCTGGGGCTCCACTCCACTTTCCCTTGTACTGTAATTGGTCGATGTGCTTGCTCCTCAGAGCATATAGGTTTACACCTTTTCTTCCCATGCTCCTCCTGGAACAATACAGGAGTCATGGAGAGGACAAAAAGAAGTCAGAGTTGGTAGCTGAGTCGCAGTGATGAGGAGGGGTGAAAATAACTTAAGGCATGTCTACACTGACAAGTTTGTCACCAAAACCCCCTTTTTGGTGACAAAACTCAGCGTTCACAATGTAGTGCAAGAAAAGTTGTGAAAAATGCCCAGTTTCGACAACAAAAAAGCTTCCCTCTCCACGAGGGCCCTCCCCCCCCCTTTACTGGCAACAGTCATGCAGTATGTACCGCCGAAGGCTGTTTTTTTACCTTTATTGAACTCTGTGATGTTTTCAGCAGTGCCCAAGTAGCCACTTCGGGCAGCGCTTTGAACTCCTGCCCTGCCGCCACCAGGCAACCAGCAATCCATCTCTCTACCTAGCAAGTCCCTGGAAATTTAATTCCCTTTTGTGCTGGGTGGCTCAGCGTGGAGTGCTCTCATGGCATCTTTCCAGCTGGTCATGGCTGACTTGCATCAGACTCTCTCCTGCTTGGACCACTGCAGAGCTTTGGGATATTACCAGCATGTGGGAAGAGGATCCTGTGCAGTTCCAACTGTGAGGGACCCATAGGCACTGGTATGCGTACAGGCACAGTTCTCGATCCTTATGTGAAAGTGGTATGAGCAGAACACGCTGCAGTGCAGAGCAAAGATAAAGGAGCTGAGGCATAAGGTGAGGGAGGCAAACCCTTGTTCCGGTGCTGCACTCGACACATCCTGTATTTATAAGGAGTTGGACACAATCTGGGGGGGGGGCCTTCCTCCACCACCAAGAATTCTCCCTGTGGATACTTCAGAAGGCACCAAGTCACTAGAAAGAGGACTTAAATCTGAAGGATGAAATCCTAGATGAAGAGGTAGAGCTGGATGAGGAGGTGAGACTCACAGCGGGGTCGCCCGGTGTGGCAGGCAGATAGGAACTGTTCTCAAGTCCCAAGGTGAATGGCCAGTCTCGGCAGCAGCTTGATGGGGAGAAGGAAGCAGAGGATGAGACTCAGGGTAAGTGCTCTGGTTTGGGGAATGCAGCGGTGGGGGAAGGGCACAGAAAGGTAGGAGGGTGGCTGGTTTTTTGGGGGGTAGCATAGCCCTGCATGACTAGATGTTATGTCCCAGCATGGTGTTGATGCACACTGAGATGTTAATTGAATCCTGCAGAGAGATGCTCTGGAAACTTTGCCTAAGGTATTTGTTGTTGTTTTTTCTCGCAGGTTCCCTGGCAGTGCAATAGTGTTCTCTCTCCCTCTCCCACTCCATGGTATGATAGTCTCTCATAACATTCTTCAGTCAGTGTTGCAGGAACCAAAGCAGCATATAATAGGGCTGCATAAAGAGCAGGAGACCCCCATTAGTATCCAGAAATAGAGCCCGGGTTTCCCGACTTATCCTCATGAGTGAGATATCCACAAGAAAAATACCAGGCTTTGGAGAAGTGGGGCATCATTAGAATTTTTTCCATGCAAACCTGCTGTACAAGCCTGGACTTTATTTTCTGATGCCCCATGCACACTCCTCATCCCCCTTTTCTCCTTCCCCCAAACTCCCCATGCTTACAGTGCCTGCAAAGATGTGTGTGTCTTCCAAGGGCCGTGGGAAAGTGGCTGCATCTGTTGAAAAAGTTACTTTTGAGTGAAATGTTTCAACTTTGAGCAGGAATTTAACAATCCCTCTTTTGTTGCATTCTATGTTGCAGATGAGATCTTGAGAACACAGAAAACTCCCGCTGACAGACAGCATCAACTAAGGAGGAGACCCAAGCAAAATAGGGAGGAACTTGTGTGGGAGGTTCTGAACCATTTCTCAATGGAGCACAAAAAAGGGAGGAGCAATGGCTGAGTGAAAGACAAGATAGGAAAGATGCCGCTGAGCACATGATCAAGGTTATGGAGGAGCAAACCAAGATGATCAAGTGTTTATTTAATCAAGATACAGAGTGAGCAGAACTGGCCGCAACCTCCTCTGCAACAGATACAGAATGCTCCTTTTCCATGTCTGGGAATGCTCACTTTCTGCTGCATTCCACCTCCTGTCACAACTGTGACTGTCAGCTAGACCTATCCATATTTGTGAGGCTGTACCCTAATGCGAATCCTCCCTTACCAAAAAACATTGATCCTTAGTTGTGACTGTGATTTGTAGTGATCAATAAAGGCAAACATTTTTAATGGTACAATGACTTTATTTTCTGTTCCACAACCCACAGCAATCACTGAAGCCCCAGATACAGGCCATTAAATCCCTTTCTTTCACAGGGAGGTATTACTTGGGATGAGGAATAGGATGCAGCAGGAAAGCAACCCCAGAAGAGACATTAGGAATTATGAAAAGAGGGGTAGAGAATAAGACAGAGAATATCTTATTGCCTCTATATAAATCAATGGTACGCCCACATCTTGAATACTGCGTACAGATGTGTTCACCGCATCAAAAAAGATATCTTGGCATTGGAAAAGGTTCGGAAAAGGGCAACAAAAATGATTAGGGGTGTGGACTAGGTGTCATATGAAGAGAGATGAAAAAGACTGGACTTTTCAGCTTAGAAAAGAGTAGACTAAGGGGAAGGGGTTATGATGAAGGTCTATAAAATCATGACAGGTATGGAGAAAGTGAATAAGGAAAAGTTATTTACTTGTTCCCATAACATAAGAACTAGGGGGTCACCAAACAAAATTAATAGGTAGCAGGTTTAAAACAAACAAAAGGAAGTATATCTTCATGCAGAGCAGTGTCAACCTGTGGCACTCCTTGCCAGAGGAGGCTGTGAAGGCCAGGACTTTAACAGGGTTAAAAAAAGAACTAGATAAATTCGTGGAGGTTAGCCTAAATGAGTAGGAACGGTGTCCCTAGCCTGTTTGTCAGATGCTGGAAATGGATGACAGGGGAGGGATCACTTAATTATTACCTGTTTCTGTTCACTCCCTCTAGGGCACCTGGCATTGGCCACTGTTGGAGGACAGGATACAGGGCAAGATGGATGCTGTTCTTATGTTTCTGCACCCCCTCATTGTCAGAATGGTTTCTCAAAGCCTCTCTGACATTAATGGCAGCCCTATGGGCTCCTCTGACAGTCCTGGTGTCTGGCTGCTCAGACTGTGCGCCCATGCACAGTTCCTCAGTGCTCCACCGATGTGCGAACATTTCACCCTTATTTTCACACAAGTGATACAAACAATAGCATGCAGCTATAGCCATGGGAATATGATCCTCTGTAAGGTCTAGCTTGCCATAGAGACACCTCCATTTCCCTTTTAATCAACCAAAGGCACATTTCATTACCATGTGACATCAGCTCAGCCTGTTGTTGAACTGCTCCTTATTGCTGTCCAGGTGTGCCATGTAAGATTTCATGAGCCAGGGCTGTCAGGGGTAAGCCAGATCTCCCAGACCCAATATGAGCATTTCCACATCCCTCAATGTACTCTTGCGGTCTGGAAAGACAATTCCCGCCTGCAGCTTTCTGTACAGGCCAGTGTTCCTGAAGATACATGCGTCATGCACCTTTTTGGACCACTCCACATGTTTGTCTGTGAAACGCTCATGGTGATGCACAAGTGCCTGATGCACCATCCAGAAACATCCCTTCCTGTTGATATATTTTGTGGCAGGGTGAGCTGGTGCTATAATTGGAATGTGTGCCACCAATTGCCCCCTCCTCCCCCCCCCCACACACAGTTAGGCAAGCCCATCTCTGCAAAGCCAGCCACTATGTCATCCACGTTTCCCAGAGTCACAGTCCTGCAAATGTGCAGGGCAATATATTGCATTCTGCTGCAGAAAAGTGCAGCCTCAAGGGTAGACTTCTAACTCCAAACTGATTTGTAACAGACTGGTAGCAAGCAGGAGTAGCAATTGCCACATGATTCTCTAATGAGAGGGCAGCTCTCATTGGGGTATCCTTGGGCCACAGTTTGGGGGGCCAGCTCAGCCCAGAGCTCTAGGAAGGTTGCTTTGCGCATTTTAAAGCAGTGTTTCTCAACAAGTGGTACGAGTACCCTCAGGGGTACTCAAGAGAAGTCTGGGGGCTACGTCAACACAACTGAAATTTGGAGAAAACTGAATTTTTGTTTTAAGTTTTACAGCACTTTATTATTTTTGTACGTTTAACACCCAAAAATTTCATTGCCTGCCCGGCTACGATTAAGTTGTTTAAACAAATGTGTGGTAATGGTAGAAAAAAATTGTCTGAAAACTGTAGGTACTGGGGGTACTTTACTTTATTAAAAAAAAAAAAAAAGTTGAGAAACATTGTCCTAAAGTTTTGTAGCCACTGATCTTCGTCCCACGCCTGAATGACATTGCTATCCCACTGCTCAACGCTGGTTTTCCTAGCCCAAAAGCAATAGTCTACCCTGTACAGGTGCTCTGTGCCAGCCATATGCAATGCCAGGTTGCTGCAGGTCCATGTCACTTACAGCATTGTGCCATATGCTGTTGTTTCTGTGCTGTGTCCAAATGGTGTTGCAAGGGACCAGCAGGACAGGAGCCCAGCTGGGAGCGTACGCCTCCACCTACAGTGCCCCAGCTGGCCTGGGCCTGTGCATGCCCTAGAAGGGAAGGATAGACTTGGGAGCCTGTCGGGGAGTGTGCACCTCCTCCTGCAGTGAAGCGCCCCCAGCGCCAGTCTTTCTTACCAGTGTGGTGAACCAGGGCATCCTGCCTACTTCTTTCACCTTTGTTGTGTCCCTATGCTCAGATGCACGTGCCAGTAGTACCTCCCGCACTACCACCATTTCATCAAAAAGAGGAAATTCTCTACCTCAGAACTCGGCATTAAAGTTACGGTTCACTGGCACGGCCTCCAGAAATGAAACCTCAGTCCCACCCTACAGTCTTAACACTTTCCTCTGAATGAGGTCCCATCCTGCCCCGACAGAGAACACAGCACTTTTTCCTTCTGCATAATGTGGATGCACTGCAGAGATGCAGCACATAGTATAGAAGGAGAAACCTGTCAAACAGAGGTGGTTTTTAAGGCAGGCTCAGTGAACGCTGCATGGTTTGTTTACACTGTAGCTGAGAGCAAGCCTTACAGCCAGTATAGATAAACTTGTGCTTGAACTCAGACTCTCAAGCCCACTCAACCCCATAAGCTTCCGAGGTCAAGCTCAGTGTCTACCCAGCTATTTTTAGTTTACTAGTGTGTCTACGCAGGGCTGGGGAGCTTGCTTCTAGCTGCTGAGTAGACATACCCCAAGGGCTACCCCAGACTCAACCATTTCACCCACTTTTCACAAACCCGATGTGTGTAGGGCACTAACTGCTGCAAATCTCCGTGGCAAACAGGTTTTTGGGCTCTTCCTCTTGCACAACCAAGATGTCATTCCACAGAAATGAGCAGTCCATGGGCAGACAAATGAGAGAATACAATTGTGGGACACACCACAGCAAATAAAATGGCATGTTTCTTAATTATTCCAGGTGGCTGCTTATTGCAGGGCAGCACTGGCAGAAACAAACTTACATTGCAGAGCTCATGTGCACCTTTAAATCACTCTGTTTACTGCTTTTTAGAGGTTAATAGATATAGTTTATGTTCTAGAAGGTTTTGAGATGTTGCACTAATGAAGTTTTTTGGGTAGTGAATTAAATCAGTTACCAACTTTTCTCGATTTATCACAGATCTTTTGATATTTAGCGTGTTTTCTAAAAACACCAGCTCCTGGAGCAGTATAATTGTGTGCCAATATCAACTGTATTTTTTTAAATGAAATAAACTTCTAACTTTCATGGTTGTGGTGGAAAGCTTGAAAGCACAAATCTCAAAAGCTCAAAAAAAGGCAAATAAAACTAACCAAATGGAAGTGTTTGTCTTATAAGATTTAAAACATTCTCTGTAGGATTTTTTAGAAGGGTTTGGGATTGGCAATACTGTGACATGATTGGAGGAGTAATTTGGGATTGTGTAGCTTTTTTTTTTTTTATTGTGATGTTAAAACTTTTTTAATTTTCTGGCAGTGGCAGATTACCACCTGATCATTTTACCTGATTGTTCCCTTGCTTCTCTTTCCCCACCCATCCCCCCCCATTGTGTTTTTGTCTCTTGTTTCTGTGTCTTTGTGGACACTACACAGCTTTTAGTGAACAGCCCTGGGGCTAAACTTTGGGCAGTGTAAATACTGCTGTTCATAGAATCATAGAGCTGGAAGAGACCTCAGGAGGTCATCAAGTCCAGCCCCCTGCCCTAGGCAGGACCTATCTCAACTAAATCAACCCGGCCAGGACTTTGTCAAGCCGAGACTTAAAAACCTCTAAGGATGAAGATTCCACCACTTCCCTAGGTAACCCATCCCAGTGTTTCACCACCCTCCTAGGGAAATAGTTTTTACTAATATCCAGCCTAGACCTCTCCCACTGTAACTTGAGACCATTGCTCCTTGTTCTGCCATCCGTCACTACTGAGAACAGCCTTTCTCCATCCTCTTTGGAGCCCCCCTTCAGGAAATTGAAGGCTGCTATCAACTGTTCTGTACTTTTGCTGACAAAAAACTTCCACATCCCTCCATATGAGCCGCATTTCCTTTCTGGGCAGGGGACCATTCCTACCAACAAAGCACTGTTGTGTTTAAGCACCTCCTGAGGACAATTACCAGTGCAGATAAAGCTTTAATGCAAGTTGTTAGAAAGGTAGGGTCTGTACCTTTTTGTGCTTGTACAGTGCCTGATGCACTCGGTGCTACTAGAAACAAATAACACTTTATTTCTTTGACTTTGCAGTTTTACTTTAATGGCCAGTTTGTTTCTAAGGCACGTAATAAAAATGCATATGAAATTTCTTTAAACTGAGCCAACTGCCTGTGCTGTATTCTCTGTGGAAAGTATGTCCTCTTCTGCACTTTGAAATTTTGTTATAGCATTTTGAAAAGCAATTATACACTAACAGGAAATGCATTGCTAAATTCATATATTTAAACCCAGTTTTTCAATGGAAGGGGGAGAAAAGCCCTGCCAATATAACAGATTAGAAAAGGTACATTCAGTGCTAGGCACATTGCTTCAAATATGGCTTCCATTTCTCATATCTTAGGAAAATGACACTCTTGAGCAATATTAATGAATTTTTTCTAAAACATAGGTTATGAGTTAGTCTAAAAGTCATTTCAGGTAAACCCCCTTCTAAAGTAATTAGTATATGGATCTAAAATAAGGCATCTGCAACTTAAGTCACCTAGCAAATTGCAGATGAGAACCAAATGAGAGGAAAGCCATAATACATTAATGAGTATATGTTGGGATAAATTGGAATATGGTGACATTTATGAAGGGCCTAATATTATAGCTCATACATCAAAAAGATTTATTTTTCAGGTTGCATTAGACTGCTCAGTGACTAGTGTGGGCTGCACTCTAATCTAATGGCTAGAGGAGTGGAGATAAAAAATATCTTATCGGCATGTCCTGGCCTAGGCTGGGTTTTTTTTCCCCATCAGAGAAAGCATTGGTCAGGGTCAATCTAATAATGATCAGATATGGTAATGGAGCCAAAATTCTGATTAGATTTATGCAATCTATGCCACATAATTAGTATCTGTAAAGATCCATAGTATGTTATGGAAGTAAAAAACATTTGTTACATTGACAGCAGTAGACTGGTATGCTACAAAGAAACCTCTAAAACAAAACAAACCCTCCCCCCCCCCCCCCCCCCCGAAGAAAACCACACCTAGTTTAACTGTCTAGGCCAGGAGTCTGCAACCTTTTCAAACCAAAGAGCCAAACTATAGCAAAACTCGGAACGAGTGGTCGACAAAGAGCCCGTATAAAAATAGCCATTTGCATGACTGAAAATATACAACTTAATATTATTGATAATTGATGTGATGATGAATAAGAGCATCAATGAAACATTGTACTCACAGATTTTATTGAATGGGATTGTTGCTGCTGCTGGGGGTGTAGTTTGTGGATGTGGGGGTGTAGGTGTCAGGGTTGGGGTGAGTGAGGGGCTCAGGGCAGGGAGCTGAGATGTTTGGGAGGTACAGGAGGCAGGGTGCAGGGCACTGGGGAGTGGGAAGTAGAACATGGGGGCAGCCTGGGCCTGAATTATCTTACTTGGCCAGGGCTGGGCTGCTGCACCCGGGCAGCAGTAGCTGGATGAGAGGCTGGGTCAGGATCACCACAGCCGGATCGTGGCCTCCCCTCCTACCTGTGCTGGGGCGGGGGGCTGCCTGCCGCTTCCAGCCCTTCCTGCGGCCAGAATGGGCACCAGACCACAGGGCCTGTTCCAGGATCGGGGCCAGGGACAAGACGCTGCGGCCAGATGGGGGCTGGGCACTTTTACTTTCTCATGTTAGTTTACAAAACTTTATTTTAAATAATGTAAAATATGATGTCCAACACAAAAGGTTTCAACGTTGTCTTTATTTATGGCAGGGGTGGGGAACCTTTTTTAGGTTAGGGGCCATTGACCCACAGAAAAATCTGTCAGGGACCACAAAGTGAGAAGCAAAAAAATAGCTCCTCCAGAAAACCCCAATCTTCACTGATGTGGCCCCCTACTGAGACACTTCCCTCCCCTGGCGCTGCAGCTCCATGGTGGAGAGGGGCAGGGCGGACTGAGGTTCAAGGCCTCAGGCCAGATTAACTCTTCTGGGGTTCCAGGGTTGGTGGATTTTGTGGGCCCCCCTAGGCTCTGGGGTGGGGTCAGAAATGAAGGATCCAGTGTGCGGGACAGCTGCCAGTGAGTGGGATGGGGTGTGGGGGTGCAAGATCTGGGTGGGAGGTGGGGTGCAGGAGCAGGCTGGGAGTACGGTGTATGGCCAGGGGAAACGGGGCAGGAACAGGCCAGGCTGGGGATAGGGTCTCTGGCTGGGGGGGAGGGTGCAAGAGCAGTGTGTAGTGAGGATGCAGGAGCAGGCTGGGGGTAGGGTCTCTGGCCGGAGGGAGGGTGCAGGAGCAGAGTGCAGATGGGTGTCTGGCCCGGGAGGGAGGGGACAGGAGAAGGCTGGGGGTAGGGTGTCTGACTGGGGGAAGGGGCAGGAGCAGGCTGTGGGAGTAGGTTGGCTGGGGAGGAGGGTATCTGGTTATGGGAGAGAGGGCAGGAGCAAGCTGGGGGTGCAGGGTCTCAGTGTGACGGGGACTGGGGGAGCAATGAGGGGCTGGGGATACAAGGTTTAGACGGCACTTACTTGCTTTTGCGCTCCACGCTGCTCTCGGGCTCCTTGTCCCAGGCATGGTTTCCTGCTGCTCCAGTTGGCCAGATTCTGGCCAGTGGGAACAAAGGGGAAAGTCTCCAGGCAGCGCATCCCTGTGCGGCAGCGCAGAGCCGTTTGTGGTTCCTCCTCTTCCCCGATCGTGCAACAAGGCTCAGGGCTTTCTTCAGACACCCCCCTGCCCACCCCCTTCCCCCACCCCCATAGGAAGCCAGCACTGGCTCCAGTCTTGCAGGGGATACGAGGCTGTAGCACCAGCGTGGGCTCCCCATTGCTGGGGGGAATGAAGGCAGGGCTGAACTCGAGCTGAGAGCCATATTTTACCGACCTTTGGTCTAAGCTTAAAGCTCACTTGATTTGCCCTTTCAGTTATAGACAGCACTATATAAAGTGCCCAATCACTCTGAGAAAAATAGGACTTGTGCTTCCAGAATTGGTTCCAGAGCCGATGATTAATCTTTCCAACCCCTATCAATTGTTTTCATGTATGTATTTACTAAATTTGTCTTAGTATTTGTGAACATGGTTATGCATATTAAACATTGCTGCTCTATGGTTAAAATTGTATACATGTTGTTACGTATGCTGTTTTCACTATTTTATGTATACTGCAGTAGTTTACCTACAGAGCATAGCCAGGGCTATTGCGCTAAGTGTTGTATGTACAAGACATAAAAGATTGTTCCTGCTCTAAACAGTTTACAATCTAAGCTCCAGTCCTGTAGTTTTTGACATACTGGCAGACTGCTGACCTATATAGAGCCCTGTTGACGTCAGTGGCAGGATGGGACCTAAAGTGATAACAAGGGACTACAAATGGTGAGACATTTATGATCAACGTACAATTATGAATGCATGGAACATCTGTAATTTATTTATACATTCTAGCAATGTCGGATAGATTGCATAAATCTGTAGAGAAATGAGCTTATCGGTGATCTCTGTGCACGTGTAAATTCATAATTAAAAATGGCCCATTTTTGTCCATTGAAGCTAAATTCATAAAACAAAACGTTATGGTCTGAAATGTTATAACCTCTTTAGTGTTGTAAATTACATTGTGTCTATATTACCAATGCTCCAGGCCCTTTTAATAATTGCCAGAGCATTGGGCGTGGTGTACTCCGGGCAGCGCTGAGGGCTGCCTCCGGGAGGCTAGCCCGAGATTCGTTCTTTCTGCCTGAGGCCCGTCCCTTCCAAGGACACAGCCAGCCACCTCCCTTGCCAGGAACCCTGCGAGTCTGTTACATGTACTTTGTGCTGAAGAAATTCTATTTATATAGGCGCATCTGTGCTGAATAACTGTTAATTCTGCAGACTGTGCTAATCTCAATAACTTGAGCCGAACTGTTCTGTCTTTAAAAACTAAAAAAACTAGAATTTGTCTGGCATGACTTAGTGTTATCTGTTTGTTTGGGGTTTTTTTGTGTGTGTGTGGGGGGGGTGGGTGGACCTTAATGGGTTCTTGTGTTGTTGATGGTAGTTGGTATTTCACTTACTTTAATACAGGTTGAAACTCTCTTAACCGGGATCCATGAGTGTTGCAGGACCAGAGCGTCCCAGTGGAGGGCCAGCAGTAAGGATCCCCTGTGGGGCCAGCAGGACAGTGGGCTGCCCGCAGGGAGCTGATGGTGGGACCGTGGAGCGTGTGGCAGCGGGGCTGCCCAGCAGGGTTGGGAGACCCAGCGTGTTGGCTGCCCAGTGGGGCTGGGATCCCTGGTGCACAATGTGCACATGGCTGCCCAGGGAGCCCTGGTGCTGCAGTGTGGTGCGTATAGCTGCTTAGGAAGCTCCAGCACACAGCATGTGCGTGCGGCTGCCTAGAGCCCCAGAGCCGGGCTTCCCGGCAGAGCTATGGCTGCCCAGTGGGTGGCAGGGCAGCAGGGAGCCAGCTGGGAGGCCAGCAGCCGAGCCAGGGGGGCTGGAGGCAGGGTCCAAAAATTACGTCCCTTGGTCTGGCAAAATCCCTCATCTGGTACCAGTCAGGTCCTGAGGTTGCTGGACCTGATAGGTCCAACCTGTACCACCTTCCGAAAATTAGAGAAATCAAATAAGCTACTCAGTACACTGCTTTGATAAATGAGGCTGCAAAGTGTGATGAAAAAGTCCGGCATTATTTGCATTGGATGTTCTTTAGAAATGATTGTGAAAGTTATGTGCAATGATTGTAGTCTCCAGTTATCTTCCAGACTTGAGGGGGTTTTATAATGTTTATGTTGCATATTCAATGTTGTGCTATTCTGGTAAATTCTGGTAAAAGTCATTTTGTTTCAAATGAGTTGCTGCTTTAAACTTTGTATAAAATGTGAATCACTGGTGCTATTTAAGCTTTAGATAATTCTTGTTAAAATGAATCCATTTTTAATACAAAATCTTGTGTAAGCGTGAGGGTCTACTTTTCTTTTTGTTTTTGTGCAAAGGAAAATGGAGAAGGGTATATGGATGCCTTGTTTCTGAGGTATAGTAATTTTAGGCCCAGGATGACATTTCAGAATAGAATCTGATACATTGGGGATCTAAATTTCTGAAACATTGGATATGCCTGCAGTCATAAAATACTTAGGGAGAAAACAGATACAGGTCTTGAGTCAGAAAAGCCATTTTAAGACCTCAGAGATTTTGTGTATTGATTTACTCAACCTTGTAATAGAATATTGTCATACACTGTTTATTGTCAGGTATATTATATAGTGAAATGAATTTGATTATTTGCCACTAAGTTTTTTTTTAATAGATTTTTTTTTTTTTGTTCTCTTATTTAACAGGCCATCAGCTGTAAAGGTCAGCATAGTATCTCTTATACATTATCCAGAAACCAGACGGTTGTTGTGGAGTATTCACACGATAAAGATACAGATATGTTTCAGGTAAGATTCTGCTTATTAAAATAGTAGACGTGTTTGTTATGCAGCCTTTGCAAGCAACCCCACTTCTACTCTTCAGGTTTTACCTTTATGCTGTAGAATTCTCATGATCAAATTCAGTTGCTCTTCCCATTGAATGGGGACTCTTAAATTTTCTACAGTCTATCTGCCAGTATCTGTTAAATACCCTTACCTTTCCACCACTATTCATTTCCAATAAGGATACCATAGCATCTGTAAAATGGCATGTGCAGTGTATTTAAACACTAAGCACTAAGGCCCAGAATACAGCTGGTGTTATAGAATTTGGAGTAGAAAGGGAGCAGCTAGGAAGAGGAGATGGGAAAGAGAAGGAAGAGGCAGGAACAAAGAGGGGGCCGAAAATGGTGGGGCAAGGAGTGGGAGCTAGGGATGGAAGCTATGACTTGAAGGAGACAGGGTTGCTAAGGAAAAAAACACTATGTGATCTTGTAATTAAAGACTGCATCTGTCGATCTATCTGCATCTGTGTGTCTGCTTGTTCAAGAACTCCAAACAGTAAGAGCTAGGACCACCATATTTGGTATGTAGCTTCCTCTTATCCTAACTTCAAGCAAGGTCAGGGTTTGGTTGTGCCAGGAAGACAGGAAGTTATGGGAATGGGACTATTTTTCACCACATGGAAAGGAAGGGGCTGATTGAAGGACAACAACACTCCAGAGTGACCACTGGAGGCAGCGAAAGCAAGGGTCAGTTATACTGCAGGGTGACCACAGGAGGTAGCTGCAAAAGGAGGGACACGATACTGAGAGTAGCCACTGGGGGCAGCAAGTCCACAGGGGAGAGCCATACTGCAGAGGGATCACTGGAGGCCGCTGCACACCAAGGGAGTGGCCAGTGGGGCAGGCGGTCTGCCATCTTGCCTGCCACCAGACCAGATAAGTGGGCCTCCCTCATGTGGCCCACCTACCGCAAGATCCTAGATCCCTGCCTCCTATAGGCTGTCCACGGTAGGGGCCACTGCAGGCTGAGGGCAGACCCTGGATCCTGCTGCCCACACGGACTAAGGATGTTAAGAACTGGGTAATTGATTAATTGTGTAGTCAATATAATTGGTATCAACTACTTGATTAGTCGATAAGGGAAGGAGCTCTGAACTGGCTCGCGCCCAGCAGGAGGCCCAGCTCCTACTATCTTTAAACTGCAGAGCTGAAGTGGGAGTAGGTCCCCAACCAGCGTGAGTGGGGACGGAGCCAGGACCACTGCAGCTCTGCATTTTAAAGAGCCAGGACTGGACCACTTCTACTACATTTAAAATGCAGAGCCGCAGCGGTCCTGGATCAGTGCGAGCTGGGACTGAGCCGGGTTTGCTTGGTCTCAGCTCATGCTGGGTCCAGCAGCCCCTGCCCATGGCTAGCCTGGGCCACCGTGAACATGATTCCGGTAGCAAGACCCGGTTCGCAGTGGCCTGGACTGGCCACAAGCAGAAGCTGCTTTGCGGCAGCCTTCCCTTCCTCCCCGCTGCCTCTAATAGAGGCAGCAGCATCGGGGGGAGGGAGGGCGGCATTGCGGAGATGGTGCTGGGGAAAACCTGCTTTTAAGCCAGCTCCCCACAGCACCGGCTCCAGCCCTCCCCCCTTGCTGCCTCTGATACAGAGGCAGTGGGGGTGGGGGAAGCGAGTAGTCAACTTGACAATGCAGTAAGCTCAGGCTTGTCGTGTAGTTAACAATTGGATTACTCGCTTACATCCCTACCACGGACAGTCTGCAGGCCATGGGGAGGGGGGCAGGCTGCTGCAAGCCAGGGGAGCCCCTGGACCCTGTCCCCTCCCCCCAACGGACTGCAGGCTATCTTCAGGAGGCAGGTATCAGCACTTGGTTTTCTTTCTGTTAACAGAAAGGGAGAGGAAATGGCCTGACTATCCAAATGTAAATAAATACCCTCTGCTCCAATCATTTTCTGGTTTTTGCTCCATGTAAAGCTCTCCCACGTAAATCTAGTGATGCCTAAATTTGTATTGCTTCCAGTTAGTGATTAATGAGAAGTGTAGTGTTTGCTATAGTCTTCTTTTCTAAATGTACTTTCATGAAATAACAAATAAACATTGCCCGTTATGAAAAAAATTGAAATAGAATAATCGGCTTTTCTAAGAAAACTAATACAACAGGAAAATGTTACTGAAATATATTGTTCTGGGTTTTTGTCCACAGACCCAGCTGTAGGTTATTGTACAGTCCAGTTTTTCCATTTTTTCTTTCTCACAGTTGGGTGGAATTGTTTTTACAAACAAAATTAGACCTTTCTTGATTACTGGAGTGGGTATTTTCCCACTATCAATAATAATGCAGAGAAGGCAGAAATATTCAATACTTCTGTTCTATATTTGGGAAGAAACAGATTTAGGGCTTGTCTGCACTTACTGGGAGTTCAGCACTGTGGGGATTGATCTCCTGGGATTCAATTTAGTGGGTCACATGCTAAATCGACTGCTGATTGCATTCCTATCAACTCCAGTACTCCACTGGAGCGAGAAGAGAAAGGGGAGTCAACGGGAGAATTTCTTCTGTCAATTCCCCACAGTGGAGGTGCCGTGGGAACTCAAACTAGGGAACTCCAGCAGCACTATTCATGTATCTGGTGTTGTGTACCTTAGTTTGACATTGCCTCCTACAGTAGACCTGGCCACGTTAAATCCTATACCACTCTTTCCATTGTACAGGTTGAACCTCTCTGGTCTGGCACACTCTGCTTTGGCAATGTCTATGGTTCGGCATCATTTTAGTTAGCCATATATCCACTTATTATGGGTGTGGCCAAGTTTCCCTTGTCCCATAAAGTTTGTTTACAGCCACCAGTCCTGGCTGTCAGTGTTCTGTGCTGTTGTTTAGCTCTAACTTGCCCCAAATGTCTTTTAAGTGTCCAATAAGCAGAAGTGTTGGTGATGCTGCTAGACAATATTGACCTCCCGTGGTTCGGCAAATTCTCTGGTTTGGCACCACTCAGGTGCCCAGGGTGTCGGACTGGAGAGGTTCAATCTGTGCAAGGATATCAGAGGGATATTAAACAGCAGCTACTAAAGTTAGACCTTTTAAAATCAGCAGGTCTGGATAACTTCCAAGAGTTTTAAAAGATCTAGTTGAGGTGCTCATTGGACTGTTAATGTTGAGTTTCAGTAAAGGGTACATCTGCACCCAAGACAGCATGTAGAGTGCAGACAATGCACACTCAGTTAGTATGGGTATAAATAGCAGTGTGGAGGCACAACTTAGGCGAATAGAATAGAATGCCCTGCATGCCTAAATACTTGAGCATATTCCCTACACAGCTTTCTATGCACCCAAGCCGCACCTCCCATATCCATCCTTGTGTTGTTAGCAGCATAGTGTTTCCCTGTAGAAGCCTTTCCCTATTGACTTCCCGCTTCTGGAACCTTTCATTGACACAATGGGGAGCTACTGGAGCCTGTCGCTGCTGTGTGTGGTTATACGCTGCAGAGAAGTGCTGACACAGGAAGTGTTTCACTGCAGTGTGTAGCTGCACATACCCCACACGCCACTATAAATGTAGACTTACCCAAAGTCTTGCAACACTGGGGAAGTTGCAAAACCAGAAAACTGCAAGAAAGCTAATGTAGTGCCACTATTTGGAAAGGGTAAACAAGATTATCCAGGTAATTACAGGCCTGTCAGCCTGATATTAACCCAGGGCAAGATAGCAAAGCTGCTTCTACAGGACTTGATTAATAAAGAATTAAAGACGATTAAGCTATAGCCATGTTGGTCCGAGGATATGAGAGAGAAAAATTAGGTGAGGTAACATCTCCTATTGAACCAACTTTTGTTGATGTGAGAGACGAGCTGTTGAGCTTGCACAGAGCTCTTGAACAAGTTTTTCAGACTCACGAACAAAAGTTGGTCCAATAAAAGATATGCCTTACCTACCTTGTCTCTGTAAAGGCTAATGCAGTTAATATGGATTTATGGAAAAAAGATCCTCTCAAATGAATCTGATATCTTTTTTGATGAAGTTACAGGTTTGGTTGATACATTTAATAGTACTGACATAATATACTGAGACTTCTGTAGGGTGTTTGGCTTGGGGAATCATTGAATGGGTATGTTTCTAATGATGTTCCTTCAGGGATGGGTTGTCAGTCCCATCCCATTTAACATTTTTAATGACATGGAAGACCATACAAAATGATCACCAATAAATTCAGACTGGAAATAAGGCTCAGTGTATAAGACGTGCTTTGATATCAATAGGAAAACCATATCAACCTGCCACAGAATCAAATAACCACCCAGGTAAACAGTGCTGTGTGTGACATTTGCTAAAGTCAGGCAGGAATTTGACCACTGACAGGAGCAGAAGAGCTGTGCAACAATGACTCCTCCACACAGGAATCCCGTAGGGAGGTAGAGATCCACTGGACATAAGATTACAAGGGAGGTACAGTTAATGGAACATGCTGTAATCTTTTTAGTTTGACTTTTTTTAAGCTGCACAAAGTGTGACACACTCAACTTTGTGTATCTAATTTTTATTTCATCTGTTTTGTGCATTCTAGTGACAATCTTTACATTCTCTGAAAAGGAAGTGAATGGTTTTGGTTAGACTGATTAATACTTTCATGATTTCTATGTGGTTTTGCTTTAGCAAATTTACTAAATTCTAAAACTAATCTGGAGGTGGTGGGGGAAATGCTTACTTTTATATTTATATGTCAAAATGTCAAGTTCAGCATGTATGCATAGATTTGCTGCATAGTTTGATGTTCTAGAGAGTAAGTAGGGTTTTAAAAGTGGATTGTTTTTTGTATAATTTCTACAGGTTCCTTTGAGAGGGTGAATATTAACAGTGTTATGCATCTGCTAAATTCTTAGAGAGCTTTTCTTCTCTATTTGCATAGAAAGAGTGGAGTGGATTTCTAGGGGCATGGTTTAGAGATTGGCTTGGTTTACCCACAGAGATGTTTATGCACGTGGTGGGATCCATATGTGTGTGTTCCCATTGCTAGCCTTTGAAGTGCCAGTAAGCTACATAAATTGTAACCTTCTCCTTAAACTTTTTAAAGATGTTCATTGCGAAATTATTAGCTTACATATAAACTGAATGGCATACAAAATATTTATAATTTTATTTCGGTTAGCAGTAGGTCATAAGGCATTTTATTTAGAAGTACTGGTACCAGTTCATTGTTGTGTTTGCACCATTGTTAGGTAGTCCTATCCCTTTGTTCATTTTATAATTTGTGATTTGAAATAAAAAAGGAACTGTGTTAAAATTAAGTTATAGATGTGGAGGGAAATATTTAAATTATTAGGATTTTTTTATGAGAGATTCATTCCTTTTCTCAGCTGCTTTATTTTTCTCAAAGAATAAGTGCTTAATGCAAAAAGTTATAGTTAACGTGTCTTGTATAAATAGATGTATGGCTCTAGTTCATCTGGCCAAATGAGTATCCTGTCCTGAAAATCTTATGTGTAATATTACAAAATGTTATGATGTCTAAAATATGAAATAGATTCTAATTTTTTAAACTTCTGGATTGGTCTAAAACATGTTTTAATTTCATGGCAATTTTAAAATACAGTAGAAAGTTCTTTTTAACTTTTAATTCTCTGAATGTAGGAGTATAGTATTTAATTTCAGAGAAGGGGATATGATATATAGCCATAGCCAACATTTTCACACTGCTGGCGCAAAAATACTCCCCCTTTAAAAAAATTAATTTGCTTCAGATTTGCACTTACATATACAGCTACAGCAGTTTTATCAAACGGAAAGCTATTTTATTATGAAAATGGTGAATTTTTGCCTACAAATTTCTCCTTTCAGACAGTTGGTTTGCAAACAGTAGCACATGTTCAAAATTAACTTTCAAGATGGGAACATTGATGTTTCTGTGAGGTATATTTAGAGAACTGTATATTTTGAATTTTTGCAGGTTGGGAGATCAACGGAAAGCCCTATAGACTTTGTAGTAACAGATACAATTTCTGGCAGTCAAAACAATGATGAAACTCAGATCACACAAAGCACTATATCCAGATTTGCATGCAGGATTGTCTGCGATAGGAATGCACCATATACAGCGAGGATTTTTGCAGCAGGATTTGACTCTTCTAAAAACATATTTCTTGGAGTAAGTACTATTGGTAGCTTTGTTATCTACAAGCAAAAATAGCCTGTATGTGATAGGACTGACCTTTTTTTAAAAAGTACGAGAATATGCTTGCTTATTACAAATCGTTGTGTATATAGCTATTGACTTTGGTGCCTAGAGTTAAAGCTTCAGTAATTCTGTTATTTGAAAAAACGTGTGGGAACTTCAAATTTATTAGCCAGATTTTGCCACTCTGTGAACTCTTCAGGATAGCTTCTACCTATCTTAAATATTAGAGTCTCAATTTAGTGGTCTCTTTTTTGTTTTTGTGTGGAAACAACTGGCAACAGTTCTTCACAGCGCAACATGAGTACTAACTAAGCATTCACCCTTAATTAAACTTTCAATGGGATTGTTTTGGCTGTATGAATGCTAGCTATGAATGAAAGAGATAACACCCATCCAGTACAAACCACAGTTAACATTGTAGTTTATATAAACTGTGGTGTCTAACTGCATCTTTATGATGTAAGTGTTAGCTGATGTGTTATCTGTAAAGTCAACATAGTGATTGCAGGTGCATCTCATGTGAGATGTGTGGTTTATTGAGTCAGAAGTAACAATTTTCTACAAAAGTTTACTTACTGGTTAAAAATGTGCAGCTGAATCTCTTGCTGCTTTGAAAACATCACCCGCTGGCCTTAGAATTCACCAACAATGTGTTCTTTACTCATATACATAACTGTTCTGATGAGATATTCTCGAGTGCAATTCCTGGTTGAGGCTTTGAAAGTGAAAGGCTGCCTTCTGTCTCATTGTTTTGGTGTTATATCTAGGAAAAAGCAGCAAAATGGAAAAATTCTGATGGGCACATGGATGGATTAACAACCAATGGCGTTCTGGTCATGCATCCGAAAGGAGGGTTTACCGAAGAGTCTAAACCTGGAGTGTGGCGGGAAATCTCAGTCTGTGGTGATGTATATACTCTACGAGAAACCAGATCTGCTCAACAAAGGGGAAAGCTAGTAAGTTGAAAGTGCAGTTATTCAAAACCAAAGTGCTACTAACGTAGGAAAACTTCTCTTTTCTGTCACTGAGAACTGTGATATTGGAGGTGTGAGGTACATGAAGTACAGTATGGTGTGTGGGCATTGTCACACCTAGCACTAAGGCAGGGGATCATGAAGAAAACATGCATGCATGCATACAGCTGAGTCTGAGCAGGTTACTGAATCAGTCCTGAGAAGTTAGCTCCTCTGCTCTTCCTACAACTGCCTAGACCCCCAGGAGCCCTGGATGACCTTTGATCTGCCACCAGCAGGGAGAGAGAAAGAAAGCAGAGTGCCTAGTTCTCACCAGTGTTCCCTGTAAGCTATGCATTTGTGTGGCTGCTCAGGAGAGATTCAAATGCCATCTCTCCGATTAGCAAAGTGTCCGCAGCCAGGTTTTGTTTCTATTGGTGGTGCACATTCGCACATGCGTTGGTGCACATATAAATTATTCTATGCATGGGTGGAAAAAATCCACACATTGATGGAAAAGATTAGAGGGAACATTGGTCCCCATACTACCACCAAGCCCTATGGAAGGAGGGCTGTCTTTGCACATCTCATTTCCTATTCTGCTTGTTTGCTATAGTGCTCTCCTTCCTAGCTCTTTATCAGTCCACTTTCTTCCTTTTGTCTAAGGAGAGGTGAGATGTAACTATTCAGCCATCAAGCTGTTAGACTCTGAGGACGAGGGGAAGTGTAGGTAATAATTTCCCAGCACCCACTCATCCATTTTCAGCCTCATAGGTTTTTTTTCTTACTGGGCAGCCCATTCGGCCCTTCCTCCCCACTCTGTAGGCACACTCCTAACACTCCAACTTTTGGGCTCAGGAGATTATTTTTTCATTACCCTTTCCTTACCTTCCCTCTATCCCTGGCTATTATGGATATCTGGGGAAGAGGACTGTTGTTTCTTAATTGGGTTGCTTAGGAGTGCCACTTTTAGCAACAGGATCCTTTCCCTTCCCAGTAGGCACTTTCTGTTCCCCCAGGTATTTCCACCTCTTGTAATGACCGATTGACTTATTTAATTCTAGTTTGTTTATAACTGGTATAAAGAGGGAAAACACCAAATCCTGGTCTGTAGGTGCCTGTACTATATTAAAAAATACAATGGCACTAAAGTTGTACACTCTTAGCAAAGCACCTTTCATGGTGCTGCAGATAAGTGGCTCTAGAATAAGTAAGTCTCCTCTCTCACAGCAAAAACAACTTGCATTCTTATTTTAAATAAAATTACAGGGCACACTGGTTAGTACTGCTGTGAACAGTATTATGTGGCTGCCTTCATAAAAATGAATCCGCAACGTTTACATGGTACCAAAAACCCTTTCCTTTTCTGTTCGTAAAGAATTCTCTGATAGAGGTACTCCTCCTTTGATAAACTTTTCTTCTGTTCCCTGAAGTTTGTACCTGTAGCCCTTGCTATAAATTGCCTTTTATTAATTGATTAGCCTATCATTATCTAGATTTTGATAGGGTTGATCAACTGTTCTTAATCCACAAATTTGGGCTAAGTTCATATATCAGATGTGGTCACTCCTCCTGCCAGCCACACTTACTGAAGTGCTCTGTTTAATATCCAGGATATTTATTTGGTGTGACAGTACTGGATGTTCCATCTTGTGCAAATGTGTAAAGTTGGTGCTGGTTAATTATGCACTTCTCTCTCCTGAGTAGCATGTCTGTTCTCAGTTCATGTCACACACACATTTTAATGTGCATTCATCATTTCAATTGTAGTAGCAACAGCACAAGTTGCCTATATGTTTGTGACATTAAAACAAATTAGAGAAAGCTACAGTGAAGCTGCAAATCACCTGCTTTCATTCAGAAGAGAAAATGAGAATTTGTAGACAATAAATCTTATGCTGTAGTTTATATGCAATGCCTGTGTATACACTAAGAGACTGATTTTTTCCAGAAGAGCTAAGTCCCTACAGCATCCATAGACTTCAGTATGAATAATAGGTACTCATCACTTATGAAAATCAGGGGCTAAGATTTAGCTGTCAGTTGATTTTATACTCCAGCATTAAACTTACAAAAGTATTTGTGAATCTGGCTAGCTTTAGTATCTGCAATGTAATGTGTAACTTGCTCACTGGAACAAAGGGAGCAAAATGCACCATAAAGCTCTAAAGGAGTGATACAGCTGACCACCCGGTACACATATCAGAATGAAAGAGTGAGAACTCTCCAGATCCTGTCAGAACTATCTGTTAGTAGAACAGAGACAACCACAGAGAAAATCCATGCTAGGAAGGTGAGAGAGAGCGACCCATACTAGAAAATAAGAAAGAAAGAGATATGGTAGGTAGGAGAGAGATCTATCAGAGGGCAGGGGGTAGGGGGAGATAATTGCCAGATAGGTTGCTTGTAACCAGTTTAAGAATTTTACCAGAGAATTTTGGGAGTCAGGAGTATGTGTTGAGGAAGAGGAATCATTCACACAATTCGCTAAGTTGTCTGTAAAAGATGCATCTCAGGCTTTTGTCTGTATTCTACTTCTAGGTGGAAAATGAGACCAACATCTTACAAGATGGCTCTCTCATTGACCTGTGTGGAGCCACTCTTCTGTGGAGAACGGCGGATGGTCTGTTTCACACACCAACTCAGAAACACATTGAAGCTTTGCGACAGGAAATAAATGCTGCCAGGCCACAGTGTCCTGTCGGGCTGAATACTTTAGCGTTTCCCAGCATTAACCGTAAAGATGTGGTAGAAGAGAAACAGCCTTGGGCTTACCTTACCTGTGGTCATGTTCATGGCTATCACAACTGGGGACATCGCAGTGACACAGAAGCCAATGAGCGCGAGTGTCCTATGTGCAGAACCGTTGGTCCCTATGTGCCTCTTTGGCTTGGTTGCGAGGCAGGGTTTTACGTGGATGCTGGTCCTCCAACTTATGCTTTCACTCTCCTTGTGGACATGTGTGCTCTGAGAAATCTGCAAAATACTGGTCTCAAATCCCACTGCCTCATGGTACTCATGCATTTCATGCTGCCTGCCCTTTTTGTGCAACACAGCTGTCTGGGGAAAATAACTGCGTCAAACTAATTTTTCAGGGTCCAATCGACTGATGCCATTTTACAAATGACCACCATAACATTTTCTTTAACAAATTACTGTGAAGATTTTGCCACTAATTCTAGATTTTACCTTTTTTATAATACTGTTATTATTGGGGAAGTGGTGGGGGGGGGGAGGTGAGGGGCCTGATGGGGAATGAAATGGGGATACATTGATACCTGGAACTTGACAGATATCAGTGGTGTTGCATGCTCATCAGCGGCATATTCATGGAGTCTTCTTGGTCAAGTTGTAGTATGTTTGTAATAATATTTTTATTAGTACCCCCTTAATCAGAAAAAAAAAAAGTCTTAATGATTTTTTTTTAATCTTGAATTTTTAATGGACATTTTTTTCTTTTAAACTTTGACAAGCCTTTAAAAACCTACTCTTTTCAAATCTAGAAGGAACATACAGAATGTAATTTGTCTTTAATTTGCAGTATAACTAACTTGAATAGTTTCTCAAAGAGCTAATATGGAATGTGTGGGCCAACATAGGTGAATGTTAACTAGACACAACTATCAATTTGGATCATTCGAGAAAGGTTAGCTGCATAAATTGTAGCATACATATGCTATTAAATTGCCAGTTATGGTATAATGCAGTTGGCCAAAAAGACATCAAGGATGACTTGAAACTGGGGAATTCCTGTTTGCTTTGATTTTCCTTCAGTGTAGTGGATATCCAGTGTTCATGATATATACTATGATCGATCTTTTTTTTAACCTACATTTTGTGAAATTGAATTACTTTTCCACATGTAAAGTTGTTTATACCTTTTTAAAGAGAGAATTTCTGTATATTTGTAGTCCTGCCTTTGCTTTCTTCCTGCTTAATGTAGCTTGCTCTTGCTGCTCACCTTGCATGCTGGGAACTACTGGGTTAATTTAAGATGTAGCAACCCATTAAGAAATACATTAATGAAGAGGTAGCACTGCAGCGATAGAAAATAGGTTTAGGTGCTGTTTTACGGAATTTATGCACATAAGCCTAAATCCAGCAAGGCCATCGTAAGCACATGCTTAACTTTAAGCACACCATTAGCCCTTTTGACTTCATTAGGGCTTTAGGGTTGACTGGATTAGGGCCATGCTGTCTTCTTCTGAAATCAAAATTGATTTAAAATAAGCTACTAGGAATTTTTTTTTAAAGATCTCTTACACGCTACTAGCCAGAATGTTGTGAGGAGAGCATCCTTCCATATTTAACTGTAGTTTTTGTTTGACTTACTGCCATCTTTTCTTGCAGCTTTGAGAAGTGCTGGAATCTATTTTTTTAAATGTTTGCAAATCAAACAGAATTCATATGTAATAATTAAAATACATACAACAAAGCATATTGTTCATCTGCAGTAGATAATCTGAAATTCCTGATTTTTAAGAGAACGAATAGGTGTTTATTAGGGAAATAATAATAATTAAATCAGAATTTCATGAGCGATCTACCATCCCACTCAGTTGTTTGGTTGAGAATAATAATAATCTTGCTCTCTATATTGTAGGTGTCTGAGATATCAATCTATCCAGGTTGAAAGACTTTGGGAGAAAATCCTCAAAAGGTGAAACTGATTATCCAAAACGTAGTTCTGTTAAAGTGATTACTATATCACTTGACATTTGCTATTCTTGTGCCCTTTGTATACATACATAATTTATATGATTTAATATATTGTGTATATACTTGAATTGGCCTGTTCATATTTTGATTGTCAAATTGTTTTATAATTAACCTTATAAACATTTAAAATGTCCCTTGCCTATGGTCGTGGGGCATATATTATTTTGTCTGCTGCTGTTTAATATAATTTTGCTGGGTTAAAAAAAGTTTTTCATTTTAATAATTTGAAACTAGCTTTACTGCTCTTTTAAACTTTATTTTTGTTTTGCTGTAAAAAGTAGTGTTTGTTCTGCAGCTTTCCCTTTACAAATCTCAAATTGTACGGTTAGTTTGTCCGTCCCATTTACTGATTGGAAATGGGACAGATCTTGTTAGTCTAAACTATACACTTCTTCCTAGTGCCTTTTCAATGAGATCCTTGTGTGATTCTGTGTTCTAAGTCCTTATTTCCACAAGGCAAGCTTGTGGTTAATGGTACACAAAGGACAACTCAACTAGGCAGAAAAAAAATGCCTTTCAGTTTCATTTCTTTGCCATGGTTTCTGACATAAACATAAGGATGTAAATACAGTATATCGTCCCTGGCTGTCTTCAGTATAAATTCCTCAGGTTCCATGTTCTGCAGCATTTGTTATACTTAGCATATACCTCATCTGTGAGAGGCAGATTCTGCCCTATTTTGTTGAACTGTGTCTGTTCGCTAGAGATCTTTTGTCATGAGAGAGGATATGAAATCAGACTTTCAGGAAATGTACATTGTTGTCTCAAGGTCACAAGATTTAACACTGGGCAGTAGGGATTAACAGTGGTAGTTGGTATGCCCTTGATTTTGAAACTTTTTTGCATTCACAGGACTACAATATGTGTCACACACTTGAGATAGTTACTATTGTGGCAAGCTTCAAGTTTAGTCTCCCTGTGAGAGTTAATGGATTGTAGTCATAAAAGTTTCAAAGCGCTTCCATATCAAGCCTTTTTACATTCCTCCTTTTCCATTATAATCTAGATGTGGGAGCAGATGTTCCCCCTCACCCCCATCCCACCCCCCCATTCACACACCCCTTGCCCAGCCATGTACGCCTGTACAAAGTGGGTGTAAAATGCTGCTGTTTTGCACACTCATCTTGCCATGACTACTCAAGATACAAGACTAAAGTTTCAGGCCTGTGATTTTTAGTTGCAGAGGTATCCCTTGAAAGACTTGTGTCCAAACTCTTTTATTGGCATCAGAATTGCATAAGAAATACTGCAAGAAAGGAAATAGTCTCTTACCAGTGAAACCAACTTCTAGAAGTTCATTTGTATGCATCAATTTCCCATTGACCAATAGTTGCAGCCAGAGGGAATCTCTTTCCTGCCTCCATCCCCTTTCATAACCCTGGAATTAGACTGGAGAAAATTCAGTTTCTTTCTAAATTAATGAAATTTGTTCTGTATCTCTGATACATACATACAAAAGAATTCACTGAAAGTTCGTCTTTAGACACAAAAAAGTTATTTCATTATTTAAATGACCATCCCATTAGACTCGTCAGTGCTTTGCATGTCCCTCAACAAAAGTCAGCAATAATGTATTCCATAAGTAATATTAATACCAGTTACTCCATCCATTTCATTTGAATGAGTCAAAGCTGTTTGAAGCACAACTCTACTCAAGTATTTTTCTAGTCTTTTTTTTTTTTTTTTTTTATCGGTTTTTGTATTCTGCGGCTCTCGCATTCTCCTTTTTTCAGGCAGCTTTTTGCAAAGAGGGCTAACATCTACACCAGTGTTTCTTAAACATTTTAAGACAGAGAAACACCAAACAATTTTTTTTTTTATGAGGACCACCAAGGACTTTTTGTTGAGGGGGGGAAAAAAAAGAGGCCACAGAAAAGTTATTGAGCCAAAAAAGAAAAATAGGGTTGAGGGAAAGTTATTGAGCAAAAAGAAAAATAGGGTCGGGGGGAAAGTTATTGGGGGGGGGGGAAAAGTTGCCGGTCCCTTTAAGGGAGGCCATTTTGAATTCTGTTGTTCTCCGGTGTACCATGGAACACAGTTTAAGAAACACTGGTCTACACCGAAGACTCAGTATTAAGTTGCCTGATCTTGAATTGTGGTCCAAACGAAGCAAAATCCTTTAACACAGTAATTCATATTAATCATGACTCGGTATTTAATGATAAAGAATGGTACCTTTGTGCCTCAGAGTAGCCTGGCATAGATCATTAGAGAAGAAATTCTTTGAGATATGGGTGGGGAAAAAAAGGAGAAAGCCATTAACAAAAGACTGGCTCCGTAGGAGTAACAGACAGATTCTGATGCAAAACAGGACATGAACATGATTGTACCATTTCGATTTTTATGCATCTCTTGGTTGATTTTTCCAAACTTGTTTAACTTATTACATAGTCAAAAATGGAAGAGAATCCTTTTTATAGGCAAGTCCAACACATCTTCACTTCATTAAGAAAAATCCTTGACATCCTTGTTGCTGCTTTATTAGGGAGCGGGATTTTTATGTTCTTTATGCCTGATTCTGATTTGAGAATCCTGTTTTAGAACATGGCCAGAAAGCAGAGGGGTGGTGGGTGGAATGCTGCTTAATCTTCGTACTTAAATAACTCACTATTTTTGAGAGACTACATAGTGTCTTTATATAATTATTTTATATATGTGCACACGCGAGCACACTAAAATAGCCAAAACGTGATGACTTGGTTTGAGCTTTGATAGCTCTGTTTGGGGCTGTTGCAGCAGCTAAGTTAATTCCTTGCCCACAATATTTTAAAGGCTTAAATGTACTACGGGAAATGGAACTTCTTCAAAATAGAGCTCTAAAAGAGAAATCCACTTTTATCTCCAGAGTTGATAAGCCTTGACATTAAATTCTAGTGAAGAAGAGCAGCCAAAAAGAATTCATCATCATCGTTGATAATGGAAGGCCCTGAAATGCATTTCAGCTTGGTAAAAAAGCTGTCTCTGATACAGAACTGCTCTGCTACCACTCCTCTGTATGTTAAAGGTGAGAGCTGCAAATGGCATTTTAAAACAAGATTTGTGCCGTCTTTTGATTCTCTCTGATTTACTCCATATGAGCAATGTCAAGTCTTGTCTTCCCTGGTTTGGTGGATGACTTGTCTCAGGTGCCATGTCGGGGGATTCACAGAGATGTTGAATCTGACACACTTAAGGGAAAGGAAGTTGTTAGGCACTTGAGTTAGAGACGTTTAAAAAAGTCAAATAGTTTAAAATATTCTAGCTAAAAATATCTTCCTCTCTCTGATACCCAATTTACAGCTTCTTGTGGTATTTTAAAGATTGCTTCATCACAAAGAAGCAAAGAGGGGCACAGATTTCTCTCTTTTGGCAATTATCTTTCATTCTAATATATAATGGTTTGCATTATAAATAGTCCCCAAAGCTGGTGTTAGGAAAAGGGAGGGTAACCCTATTCGTTCAGGATCAATTTCTGACTTCCTTATGCAAAATAAACTCCTATCCAGATTCTCTGGTCCTTTATTCAAGCAAATTTGCATTGACTTCAGCATTAATTTTGTTCTTGAAAAGACCACAGTATCTGGCCTTCTCTTCCTAACTAATTGATGGGGGCATAGGGTGTATAATTTTACTTTCACTGCTACTTAGAGGAAGACATGCCTTCTTTGGTTTTGCTAGCAGCAGAGAAACAGTATAGATTGCTGGGATACCAAACAGAAGTTGCTTTAAAGAAAGCAGTAGCTCTCAAATCACTTTACTTTTATGGGACATATTTATACTTTCCAGATGGGCTGTTAACCATCACCAAGTACCTTGCATTCCTTGTATTTGCATCACGGGTAACTGATGGATAAAAACATGCATTGTGTTCTACTTTCAACAAGCATGTTACTAAATCAGTTTCCTTACATGGGCTCTTGTCTTGTAATACAGCTGCAGGAAAAATCTCTCATTTGAACAGCAAGCCCAGTATCAAGGGGAAGTGGCTATGTTTACTTTATACAGTGTTACCAGTTGTTAAATTTTCAAGATATATTTGTAAAACCAATCTTTTATATGCCATGTGAAATGGATTCAAAAATTATTTCTTCACTGTTGTACCTGTGGAAGTACAAGCCATTTTACAGGAAAAACTTCAAAAAAATTAAAATGTTATCTGACTATTGGCTTTGTCTCCTTTATTTTTTTTCTTCCAGGTTGTCAGTGGAATGTAATTTTCAGTTGCAAAAAAGTTACTAAAGTCAAGATAAGAAACCCTCATGGGTTTCTGTGCAGACAAATTAATGGGGTGTTTTCAGTGTGAATGCTCTGAAATTTCAGTTAATCTACTTTTTCCCCTCATTTAATTTCAGTTAATCTACTTTTTTCCCTTGTTTATATTGAACTTTCTTGTGCTTTCAGTGTCAGCTGCCTTCTTGTCGTGTTAACATCATTGCTAAATAAAAGCAATTTCCAGGAATAACATGCTCTGTGACTTTAAAATTAATTCCCTTAATGGCAATTTTAATGTTTTGTTTGCATCACTGTGTGTGTCCCTTTTTTGTATGTACACATTGAATACACAAGTTTTTTTTTTAAAATGACACCTAAGATGGTTGTGTGTGTGTGTGTGTGTGTGTGTGTGTGTGTTTTGTCGGAGGAGCAGTGAGGGTGTAAGAGACAATATTGGAACAAGCATGGCAAGCAGACCTAAGAAAACCTGCAACTTTTTCTCAGCAGGGCAGTATGAGGTTTTTTACCAGGCTTTTTTTAAGGAGAATGATTTTAAATAATTTTACGGGAATCTGATCCTCTAGAAAAACCAGACGTTTGGATTATTTATATAACACCGCTACACATTTTTTCCCCACAGCCACCCTTGATGCCCTGTGACTTCTCTCTTTTACTTGATCCCTGAGCTTGCAGGTATTTAGGCATGTGAGTAATCTTAAGGGAATGCATAGTCACATACTTGTGTGATTAAAGTTAGTTATATGAATAAAAAGGAAGGACTGCAGTCTTCAAAAAGTTAGGGACATTCTTAGGCCAGGATTCAGGAAAACACTTAGGCACATGCTAATGTCTAGTCGTTTTCAGGCTAACGCATAAGTCAATGTTTAAAATTACACATATGTGTTAGTCTCATTGACTTGAGTGGAATTTAAGTGCAGGCCTAAAGTTCACTGTGTGCTTAACTGTTGCTTCAAATAATGATACTTTCCTGAATTGGGACCTTCTGTCTATAAAATGTCTTGAAATATATAATTGTGCAACATATTTTAAAAATTAGCAACCCACCAATAGTAGCACTACTTGCCTTAAAACTTCAGGAGGAAGGAATCCAATAGAGGTGGAAAATAGCTATGCTGGGTCTGATTGATTAAGGAGTAGTGGAGTTCTGAGTCTGTTTACAGTTTTGGTACTGGGTGAGGCGGACTTTTGTTGTTGTTCTGTGCTGTGGGGGAGAGGGCAGGGAGAGGTGATGCTAGGAGCCAGGACTGAGGTGGGGAAGGAGAAAAAGAAAACTCTAGGGCAAAATAACTTTAACAGAAAACATCTGTTAATGCAGGCCTCTGAAGAGTTGCATGTGTCTTGCAGAGCACGCTGTGATTTTTAGGACCACACGGACAGCCTCTGATGAAAACATACTTCGCTATGTGTGTATCTTTGGTGGGAGGGTGCAAATTCTGTGGATCTTGATTCAAATTCTGAGGCATGGGAGGGGTTCATTTTTGTTGGGTTTTTTTAAGAATTGAAGAGGTTCTGGTTCAGAGGTGAAATGCTTTATGCTCAAGATTAATTTGGCATGAAACAAAGCACCACAACTGTTGACAGCAGGATAGAGGAGACTGAGGTGTTTAGGAGCAGGGAACTCCTAAACTCTTCCAGTGAAGACTTGAAAGTTTTGAGAGGGGCTTTACAAAAAGTCACATTTCTTAACTTTTTTCCAAAATTGAATATTAAAAAAAACAACCACCACCCTCCAATCTCTCACACACACAAAGTTCTTTTCTGGCTAGAGATCGCACACGAGAAATTTCAAGATGAAAAGGAGCTTTATTGTGTATACAGTGTGAATTAACTCTTTTCCAGTCACAGGGGCAGACCTGCTTCCTTTCACTCCCAGGAGAGTCTGATCTTACTTCCAGGAAAGCCAGTGGCAAAACTCAGTCTAGAATGTGGGGTTCACGATTAGCTCTAGGGGAGAAATAACCTTTATCTGCTCAACAGCCGCCTGGGCACTTCTCCATCAATTGTGAAGGCAGAGCAGTGCATCATGAAGCACTGACCGAAGTAAAACGAACAACAGCGAATAGTCTAGCAGCACCTTAAAGCCTAACAAAACACGTAGATGGTATCATGAGCTTTCATGGGTACAACCCACTTCTTCTGATGTCATTTTTCTTGCACTTCAGGATTTAGGAAGGTAGCTAACGGTGTGTCTAGACAGCGACGCTATTTTGGAATACTTCCGGTATCCCAAAATAGTGTTTTCCATGTCTTGACAGCGTGTTTGTTATTTTGAAATAGCTTTCAAAATAATGGGTGCACTGTTCTAACGTCCCTGTAAACCTCAGTCCACAAGGATTAAGGGACATTTTGGAATAGCTCTCCATTTCGAAATTAACTCGAAGTAAGTTATGCAATTTGTGTAGCTCAAATTGCACAGCTTGTTTTGAGCTAAGGGTGCAGTGCAGTGTCTACACTGCAGAGTTTTTCCAGAAGAACAGCCGTTTTTCCGAAAAACTACACTTACGTCCATGCTGCAATTGCGTTCTTTTGACAGAAAGTCGAAAATGCAGGGCTTTTCCTGACAGCGATAAACCTCTTTCTACAAGGAAGAAGCCTTTTTCCGAAAGAGCTTTTTTGGAAAAAGGCATGTATGGACGCGGAAGAGGGAGTTTTTTCCAAAGAAGAGGCCTCCAGGAAAAAGCACAGGTGCCCTGGTGGCCACTCCATCCACAGTAATCACAGCTGAAATGCAAGATAGTGTCCAATCAATGTGGATGCTATCTTTCGAAAAAGCAGATCACTTTTTCAATGCGCTTTTGCTGTGTGGACACTCTCTTTCGAAAGAAGTTTTTCTGGAAGATCTCTTCCGGAAAAGCTTCTTCCGAAAGAAGCCTGCAGCCTAGACATAGCCTTAGAAAAGAAATGTCCAGTGAAGGGTTCTCTTTAACAAATCCCCACGTGTGATTACTCTGTCCCCCCTGAAGACCGTTGTTCGCTGAAGGTCTCTAGTGTGTCTGTCTCCAGCTTCCAAGAAACAGCATCTTGATGTTACGGGAGTTGGAGCCATAGAAATACCAGGGACGCCTGGCTTTCTCTCTACCTGGGTTCTTTAATTGGGCCCCTCACCATGGTATCTTGAGTGAGAGGCACTGCTTTTATCTTGCGTTCACTTCCCTAAACCGTATTTATTCTACTTCTCTCTCATCCATAGACCGAATATGGCAGCCCATATGGACAATCAAGAGACAGCTGCACTTTCCCTCAATTCTGAACTGCAATATGCTCTGCTCTTGCCATGGGCCAGATTTATAAAGGTATTCAGGCACCTAAGTCTTTTTGTGCCCAAATCCCATTGGTTTCCCAATGCAGCCCTACTGACTTCAATGGAATTTGACCACGGGCTTCAGTGCTTTGATGCATAGAGCTCTAAGACTGTCATAACTTATTAGTCCTCCATTGCATTCGAATGTACCCTATTTATTTTGGTGTCTTGCTGCTAGCTTTACAGATGCATGAACTGGCAAAAAGATGAAATCTTAAGGAAGGCACTTGCCATTAGGGATGTTAAAATGTGTTTAACGATATAACCGTTGAAAATTTCAGTGGTTACACGATTATGCATAGGGTGGCAGTTGGCTCCTTGGGAGCCGGTGTGCACAGAGAGCCGGCTTTTAAGCTGGCTCCCCGTGTGTATTGGGAGCCTGCATGTAACCGTGAATGTTAACTGTGTATATGATTACACTTTCACACCCATATTTTTCATTTGGAGAAAGCTGTTGAGCTTGGGCAGGTCGGGGAGGAGGCATCTGCTTACATACTTCTTACAATGTAGAGCTGGTTGAAATTTCCATGTTTTTTGGGGGAAGTGTCCAATTTGGGTATTTTCCTCTGGGAAAATTCAAAACATTTTTCTTTTGAATCAACATTTCAACTTGGTAACATTTTTGTTTTGACATTTCCAAATCCAAATTGTTTGGAACTTTTCATTCAATAAACACTTTTAATATGTCTATATTTTTTCCCCGAGCTGAGAGAAAAATAAGAAAAATCTCAGAATGTCCATTTTCCAACTAATTGTAGAATTGCCAGAAGTTCATGTAACACAATTTTTGTCATAGTGTTGTCAGTTTCAAAGAGCTTGAACTGACCTATGGAGAGTCTGCTGGTGGAGTTGTCACCAGCAAATCATGCTGGGAGTTTATATTAAGGGCTCGTTGTTATTGACAAATGCTTAATGATGGCAAATGGAAACCAGCTAAGAACTCAATATAGATGAGGTTGTGTAGGCCTTTTGAATGCCTTTGTAAACACGAGCTATATAACATTCCAAATATTAAATGAGGAACCCACGTCATTGAATAGTTCCAGGGACAGATTTTCAGCTGGGGCACAGCAGTGCAGCACGATTGAATTCAATGTGTTTCCACTGACTCTGTTTCTCCTAAAATTCTGACAAAACTGCTGGGAAACATAGTAATATTTAGCAGTGTGAGAGTGACAATTTATGATGATGTTTATTGTTTGTACTGCAGTAGTATCTCCAAGAATGTCAGTCATGGACCAGAACTTTGTTGTGCTAGGCGCTGTACATACACACCACCAGAAATGGCCCTTTCCCTTCTATATTTCAGACTGTGTACCCGCTCCATGACAAATGTGTGTATCTCTAAAACAGAAATTCTCAAACAGGCCCTCACAGGGGTGAAGAATGTATTGGAAGCTTTAACGGGACAAAAACTAGACTCTGCACATTTTACCCATAGCAATGAATAAAAAAGCTGATTTTTCCAGACGTATCAGCCCCTGTCATGCTGCTGTGCATTTGACTCTTGATGGAGCTGTGCATTTTTGGCAAATTTCTGTTAAGCTTGTGTAACACCGACAGGTGGAACCAAACCTGGGACCTCTGGAGCTTAATGCATGAGCCTCTATGGTGTGAGCTAAAAATAGCAGGCTCTCACCTAAGCATGGGTGATTGGTGAAAGTAGGGCAGGGGGAGGTAATCCCCCTCCCCAAGCCCTGCCCCTTCTCCCGAGGCTCCACCTGCCCACCACGTGGAGGAGGGTGGGTGGGCACACCCCAACCTCCCTGCCCTGGAGCACGGGGAGCGTGGGCGGCATGCGGCCCCAGCCTCTGAGCACGGGCAGAGCGGGTGCTGGGGGCAGCAACACTCTGCCCCCAAAATGCCTACAGCCAGCGTTCTGGGGGTGGCTGGTGATTTGGGAAGGCTGTGCCTTCCCCCACCTAGCCTACTGGCCGCCCATGCAGCTGAGGCTGTAGAGGAAACTCATTTTTCTCTCTGTAAGTGGTCTCGGTGCCACTCCACGGGACAGTGCTCCACCCCCAGTAGGTGTGGGGGTTACATTCGCAGAGCACTGGACAAAGACGTAGCCATCCGAACGTTAATCTGTTTGCTACCCCGCGGTTAGCACGTTTCATTGTAAGTACGGACCACGACTGCACGTTTTGCTTTTGCTCTTATGACAGTTGGTTCATTCATTGGTGAAAAGCAAAGAAGCCAAAACTGATTTAAGTGAAGCACCACTGCTGAATCTCTTGTACATGTACTTGTGTGGCGGAAGGGGCGGGAGCATGAACTACTACAGCCACAAAGAAGAGGGGGTGTGTGTGATTTAATGCCGCTGCTCTAAAGCAAACAAATTGAGCTGAAAACCAAGAGAGAGGATTGACGTAGTCCTGGGCGAAGAGAAGCAATACTGGTCAATGTGTCAACAGGTTGGACCTCTCTGGTCCGGCACCCTTGGGACCTGACTGGTCCTGGATGAGGGATTTTCCCAGACTAGGGGAGATCATTTCTGGACCCCCTGCTGCCAGCCCCAGCTGGCCTGCTGACCTCCCGTCCGGCTTCTCACCACCTGCTGCTCCCACTGCCCTGCCAACCCCGCTGGGCAGCCTCTCTGGGGCTCCAGGACCCCCCCGGGCAGCTGCGCGCCACGGATCCCTGCCCCACCAAACTACTGCAGCTCCCAGCCCGCCGAGCACCCACGCACATGTCTCCCAACCACAAACATCCAAGGGCCCAAGGACGGTGGGCAGCGCTTGGGCAGCATACCTGCCATGGTACAATTCTGAGTACTCTGACCTCAGAATGGTTGCTTTATGTAACAGCTATTTTTGAGAATCCACGTTCGTTCTTAATAATGTTTATGTATCATTAGTATCATGGCAGCACCTGGATCTCATGCCCTAGCTTGGGACCCTGGTGTGCGAGGGACTGTACAGAGACGCGATGAAAGGAGAGGCCCTGCTGCAAAGATCTGTTTAGATTTTAACATTATGGGTGCCTGCTTATTAGTCTGAGAATGTCAAGAGACAATGCAGACAGTCTCAGACTTGGCATGCCCCCATTTACGAGTGGCAAGGCCAAAGTACGGAAAGGTTACGGTGCTTGGCTGCGTTCATACAGCAGTCATTGGCAGAACCGGACATAGCGCCCAAGGCTAGTGACATCCATTCTCCTCTGTTAAGGTCCAATCTACAAAGACTTACGCATGTGAGTAACTTGACTCAACTACAAATAGTCCCATCTGAGTCAATGGAACTACTCACATGAGTAAAGTTACTCACTATTGTGTTTGTGTGATTGAGGCTTTAATCATTAGAACACACTCTTTTCCTGATGATAATTCCTTGAATATGTATCTATATTAGTTACTACAGTGATGGGACCACATAAGTATCTACCTGTCTCACAATCTTTCACCTTCATGTCTCCCCTGGAAGGAAGGGCATGGCTCTTGTACCCATTGTACCACTGGGGAACTGAGGCACAGAGGGGCTAGGTGATTTGCCCAAGGTTACTTGGAATGTCTTTAGTATAGCAGGGACTCTGATCCAGTTCTGTGTCTCAAGTGCTTGGCTACTGCTGTAACTATTGGACCTATGTTCAGAAAGCAGTTTTATTTTAACTGAACAGTTGCTTCAGTGAATCAGATTTTCTCCGAACTTGGGCCAATCTGCTCCCTCCCTAAGATACACCCCTGACTTTAGCAGGTAGAGCTGCTGGTGTAAGACTAAATAGTCTAATCTAAGGCATGGAGGCTTTTGTTTTTCCTGGTGCTTAATTTGTGTGCTAATACCGGCCCTAGATTCCTGATGCTAGTGACCTCCCAGTGTTTCAAGTTCCATATCAATTTTATTAATCGGATTACGCAAAGCATTTAATACACTACAAAGAGATTAAACAGAAACCGGTCAGAGATATTATAATTATGTTCATAGCAATTTTAATTGCAGGAGTCCCGTGAAAAAGCGCCTGGGGCAGCAGCAGTTGGCTGGAATCATTCAGTCTTTTTCAAGATGGCCCAAAATGAATTTATAAAAACAAATGATGTTAAAATTGCTCAACAAAACCAAATTGGGGAGGAGGGAGCTTTTTTAGAGCTTCTAAAAAAAAAGATTGGTTCAGGTTTAATACATCTTTGATAGTCAGGGAATATGTTCTGGATGTACAGACGGTGTGACAGGTTGGATCACAGAAATGCCCTTGGGTTTATCCCCCCCTGTGCTGATCAAGCCTCCGGAGCTCCCCACCACCCTGTCCTGCTAGACCAGAAGCTCTGGTCTCCCCTGCCAAGGCACAGAGTTGGGGTTACTGCGCCCCTGTAGAGCAACACAGGCACAGAACAAATTCAGCTCTGGGAAGACTCAGCTTATAAGGCCTTTGACAACATACCAGGAATCCAGCCCCCAAATATCACCAAAACCCCAGATAAATCCATCTTACCCTGTGTAGAAGTTTTACACAGAGAACGCTCATAAAGATGTCCCCTTTATCAATGGGAAATTTCACTTCCCAAAAGATGGAAATAAAGGAAAATTCTCTGCACTCAGTGTCTTGCTTCTGCAAGCTGTTGTGCCAATGGTACCTCACTTACTAAAAATGGTTCAAAGGACTGGAAAAACATGTCTTCAATTTTGTCATCTCATGAAACAAGTCCTGAACATTTGGAAAATTCGCAAAATTGGAAGGAACTTGAGCTGCGATTGGAGGGAAAAAAACCCAAAACTATCGACGAAGAAAATGTACATGTAATCAAGCAAGAAGAGGAATATTGGAGACAGATATTGGGGGGTCTAGTTGCTTTAAGTGAGAGTTCTTGATGGGCAAAACCTTGCATTCCACAGGACAAGTGAAAAATGATATAGTGCATTCTTACAATTTATTGAATGCCCAGCTTTGTTTGATCCAGTCATGAAAGGCGCTTCTGCGTAAAATAAGTGACCACAAAACTCCTGTTCAGCACCTTGGGAAAACTCTGCGGAATGAGCTGATTCAGCTCCTAGCAAATGCTGTTAAAGAGAAAATCTTAGAAGCTGCCCATTCTGCAAAATCCTTTCAATCATTCTGGACTGAACACCAGATGCGAGTCCTATCGAGCAGATGACAACAATCGTTTGCTTTTAGATGTGTCAAAATGTGCAGGGGAGGATTACATTGTTCGTTTCGAATACCAAGTAAATAATGGTAAAATTTCATTCTAGACTTCTCATTTTTCTCTCCATTGAATGGGGGTTGGCACCAAAGTCATAGCTCACCTAAGGGGCCAAAAACCTTTGGGCCAGTCTTGGCCCCTGTAATGCAATGCTCCAACAGGGTCCTCAAGAACAGTGATAGAACATGGGACCTCCACAGCTGCATCCTTGAAATTCTGCTGCCGGAGCTAAAATACCCTCCTGTGATAGCTCAAAGGCAGGAACAGACTTGTGACTCTTTGCAGCCCAGTTGCTACAGGGGTTGGAGCACACCCTGGCTACGTCTAGACTGCAAGCCTCTTTCAAAAGAGGCTTTTTCGAAAGATACTTTTGAAAAAGCTTCTTTCAAAAAGAGCATCTAGACTACAATCAGTACTGAAACAAGCTTTTTTGAAAGAGAGCACCCAGGCAGTCTGGATGCTCTCTTCAAAAAGCACAGTTTGCATTACATAGCACCTTTTTTTGAAAGAGCACTTTCGAAAAAAGGCGTTATTCCTCGTGAAATGAGGAGTACCGCCGTCGAAAGAAAAGCCGTGTTCTTTCGATTTAATTTTGAAAGAACATGGCTGTAGTCTAGACGCAGGTGAAGTTTTTTCGAAAAAAGGCTACTTTTTTCGAAAAAACCCTGCAGTCTAGACACAGCCCCTGTGAGTTGTTAGAGATGGTGATGGAAGGTGAAGTCTGAAGGGGCCAGGAGTTAGCTTCGTCTCACCAGAACCTTGCTTCGAAACATTATGCTACTCTATTCCTGGGATGGAAACTGTGATGGATAGGGGGAGCACTGGCCAGCACCCGGTGACTAAGGGGTTAAACTCAGGTAGCTAGCAAGGGTGTTGGCAGGGGGCCAGAAGAACCAATAGGATACAGTGCTGAAATCTGAATTGGATATAGATACCTGGTCTGCTCTTCCTTTGTTGGATTCTAAGTTAAGGGCTGGAGGGAGCAGATGCAGTAATCAGAATTACCATGCTTGTAAGAAATATTGGACATGGGAGTTTACTGGGCCTTGAAGTACGGATCAGCACAGATCGCAAGTAGAGGGAAAAAGTATATTTAGTCGCGATCAGGGTATTTTTCTTCGTTTTGGTTGTTTGGTAAACTTCTGTATGAACCTGTGTCTTCCCTCCCCCCATTCATTATCTAAGGTTACATCTAGACTATGTTTTTTTCCGAAAGGAGATATGCAAATATGGTGCTAATTTGCATATCATCTTCCGATCGCTTTTTCGAAAGCAGGTTTTTCGAAAGTGAAAGTAGTCTGGGCATGGTTTTTTTCGGAAAAAAACCCCTTTTTCGAAAAAACCCGCTCTTCCTTAAAAAACAAAACAGGTTCTTTCGAAAAAAGGGTTTTTTCCGAAAAAAACGCGTCCCGACTACTTTTGCTTTTGAAAAACCTGCTTTTGAAAAAGCGATCGGAAGAAGATATGCACATTAGTGCTGAATTTGCATATCTCCTTTAAAAAAAAAAAAAAACGTAGTGTAGATGTACCCTAAGAGGTGTTCTCTGTGTTTCAATATGTTTCACTCAGTTGCTCTGTAACACCTAGCAACCAAACATGCTTTATCAAGTTTATCTTTTTGTTTTGGTAATAAAATCACCCTTTTTTAAGCGATGATTTGAGTCTTGTGTCCTGGAAAGAAACAGGAGGTCTGTCTGTGTGTGTTATGCATGCCTACAACTGAGAGGTCAGCTACCAGAGACGGCAGTTGTTTTCCCTTTGTTTTCAAGCTCTCTTGTGGTAAAGGAGCTCAGGGGTTACCCCTCCGGAAGAAGTCCAAGTGCTTTCTTCCTGGGTTCAAGAAGAAAGAGGTTTCTTTTGTTTCACTTGGTGGTGGCAGCTACCCCCTCAAAGTTCAGTGAATCTGTGACTCTGGGGAGTTTTTGTAAGCAGAGCCTATAGAGGCAAGATATTTAGGGTCTCTTGCAGGCCACCACCTCTGCACTCGGAGTACCAGAGTGGGGAACAGCCCTGACGGAGACAATGCCCCGTGAGCTGCGTGTACAGCTCAAACCAACCAACTGAAGCTTTCCCTTCATGCATCTGCCGCTGTGAGCCGAGACCCCAAATGCTTATGGCGTAATTGTGTTAGTCTTTAGGGGGCCACAGGGCTCCTTGTTGTTTCTGCTGGAACAGACCCACACGGCTCCCCCTCTGAAACTTGGCTGAACAGTGTTACTCCCCTCTCTTCAGTTCTGCGAAACTGGACTTCTAGTGAAGGCCCCCAAACTGCAAGTCATTGCCCAGTGGAAATGCCTGGCTCCCAGTTCTGTACACACCTCCTTAGCCACGCCACCAGCACTCTGGATTAAGGGCGGCTTTCCCCAAGGTGTTACACTGACCTCATCCCTGAGGCCGGGGCTAAGCACAGATTTTGTACCAATAGCAGCAGGTCAGTTAAGGGCGTCAAGGGTGGGATTTTTAATTGAAATAGCAATCACTGAAATAAGCCCCCCCCCGGTGTCGATGCATGTACCCTCAGCTGGAAGTACCTGGTACTAGTACCAATGCTTCTCCACCAGGGTAGGCCTACCCATGGGTATACGTGAAGGTCTTGCAGAGGCTAGTTTTACAACAGGCTACATAAAAAGCCCTAGCAAAATCAGCACCAACTACACATTTATACAGACCAAATGGCAAAGTTCGCAGTTTCCCAGTAACAGTGTGCTGGGACACTTTTGTATTTTTATGTCTTGAGTTTTTGAGAGGTGAAACTTGGAGGCGTGCAAGATAAATCCGATTCCGGAAAGGGGTACAGTCATCTGGCAAGGTTGAGAACCACCGGTCTATTCCTCTCCCCTGTAAATGAATATACTATACCACCATAAGCATACTTATTCCAGTACAATGGTATTCATGCTGAGGCGGTGGAGGGCAAGACATGGGGGCGTTGTACTGCTTTAACGAAACAGATTGTATGTGTAGATAAGGCCAGAATAGAACATTGTTCTTCGTACGGTCCAAGAATCAGGCTGCTGCTGCACGTTCCTGGAACGCTTCCAGTAATTATATAAAATAGATCATTCTGACAAATTAATTACATTCAGCATGTCTCCCTATTGAACCCACCACTATAGAAGACTCCAGTCCTGCTCATGCTGACAGTAAATAAAATTCAGTGTCATTTGTGGTTTTGGTGGGGTTATTGGTCTCTGATTGTTAACTGATGCAATGCATCACCCCAATAATCCCCATTAGAACTGGCATTGGGGGGGTACCCAGGCTCAGTCAGCCTGAGCACCCGGGCACTGGACTGGATAGGCTTGGAGCATGAGGCTATGTCTAAACTACACCCCTCTGTCGGAAGAGGGATGTAAATTAGACATTTCAAAAGTGCAAATAAAGTGGGGATTTAAATATCCTGTGCTTCATTTGCATAATCGTGTCATGGCGCTGTTTCGAACAAGCGCCATTTTGAAACCGAAACCACGGTTTAGATGCTTTTTTTTCCGACAATGGGGCAATTTTTCGAAAGATCCTGTACTCATTTTCGGGAGATGTTTTTCTGGAAGATCTCTTCTGGAAAAGCTTCTTCCAAAAGAAACCTGCAGTCTAGACATAGCCTGGAGGTGATTCTCCCAGGAAGTGATGGACATAGTGGTGGAGCACCATGGGGAAGCTTGCACAGCTGAGAGCAGCCCCTAAAGTTTGTCTGCATTGCAATCAAAAACCTGCAGCCCTGAGTCTGAGGCCGATTCAGCTGGCTTGGACTCATAGGGCTAAAACTGACAGTTCAGATGTTGTGCTTTGAGATCCTCGCTGGGTTTCAGAACCTGGACTCCCAGCATGAATGGGAACATCTGCATTGCAGTTGTTAGCCGGACAGCCTACACCCTGTGAGCCTGAGTCAGCTGACCCAGCCGGCCATGGTTGTGCTGTGGATCTTTTACCTCAATGTAGATGCTCCCGAAGGCAGTCCCCCAGGCTGGTGTCTTGCACAAGTCTTGAAGTCACCTAAAAGGTTGGAAGGTGAAAAGCAAAACCATCAACAATCCCAATAAAACCAGCTTGGATCATGGCATGAATAAGCGTCAGCTCTGCCAGTTGAGACGTGTTGAGTCTGAGTCAGGCATTTTCATTGCATGTGTCCTGCTTTGCGTCTGTAAGCAAGCCCGCGTTGCTCTCCCAAAGATCATCTGTTTGTTTGCAAAGCCATTGGCAAGAGGCAATAGGAAAGATGGAACCAACGCCAGAATTGCTGAGCTTTCCACAGCTACTTTGCTGGCACTAAGTTTGTTCATTGGGAAAGCGGCGGCTGTCTGCTACAAATCGATATCATAAAAACAGTCTAGAGGAAAGGGTTTTTCCCTGTGATTTTGGAGGAAAATGTTTGTTTCAAAAGAGCACAGAACAGCTTGCAGAGCTATAGACCGCGTGCTTATTTTGATTGAGTTCCCATGGGTTTGTGAGAGGGTTATGTCTGTCTGGAATTCTCAAGGAAGTATTTGATATAATAAAGAGATTACACTTTTTTGAACATGTTTGGGACTCAAAGACCAAGCGGAAATTTGTAGCTGAAATTCCTATCTGTGAAAGACTAACTGTTTCTGTCAGTTTTCCTGCTTAACTAATGCTGATTTTAAACACCAGGTATGATTTGTTTGTGAAGATGCTAAGGAGGTGGTTGAATAGGAAAATGGGACAAAGGAATTTAAAAACTAGATGAACTTGATAATCTGTTTTGTGAAATCTTAAGTATTTCAGACAGAGACCCAATAGCTGGTTCAATACAACCGAAATATGGACATATTTACTATGGGCCTTGGTTGGTTTGTGTGTCGAGCTGTTGATGTCTCATAGTCCCTGTTTTCATTTCTTAAATATTTGTGTTTATGGTGTCTGGAAGACTAATTGGTTGTGTGCAGTTTTCCCTGTAAGCTGAGTGCTTGGGCAGCCATGCAGGAAAGATGCAGGTGCTGCCCAGGTGATTAGCAGAGTGCCCGCACAGCTGGCAACATATGTTTCTATTGGTGGTGCACATCTGCATGTACCTTGGAGCAAAAAACAAAATTTATTCTGCACACAGGTGGAATAAATTAGAGGGAACGCTGGTTCTGTGGTTTCTTTTTTTTTTTTCCCCCTCATGGGTGTAGACAGTTTCTTAAGTTTTCTGTGCAGCAGTGAATGTTATGCATAGAAATAGTCAGTTTTAGTAGTATTGAAGATTAATTTAAAGAGTGTGTGACAGAGTGAAATGGGACAATGGGGATTTGGGTTGGTTACTTGTAAGATTGACTTTCCAATGTCTAGCAGGAGAAATCTTCGCGTATAGAGATGTGCTGTCTTTTTCAAATGAGATGTAAAACTGAGATCGTATGTGAGAAATAAAATTAATGACAAAAATCTCAGACTTAAAGCTACTTAAAACATTTTACATTATCCCTTCTGCCACCCCATCCCCAAAATCCTCAGCAGACCAAAACGTTTTTATCTGAATTTTCCACAATAGATTTCCTCAGTTTTGGCAACTGAAAACATTCAGATTTTAAACTGAGAAATGTTCTCTCTGGTGGGAGGGAGGTGTCAGTTTTTCCATGAAAAACTAAATATTTTCAATGACACTTCATCTGTTGCTGAGAGTCTCACCCCGCTCCGCTTGTGTGCATGTCCCCACTGACGCACAGGACAGCCTGACGTTTTACAGCCCGTTTGTTGGAACTTACCAACACTGACTCTGCTTAGGGTGGCCAGGTGTCTGGTTTTTGACTGGAACGCTTGGTTGAAGAGGGACCCTGATGGCTCTGGGCAGCCCTGGCACCCAGGCCATTAGAAGTCCATTCAGTGGTGCTGCAGGACTAAGGCAGGCTAGTCCCCACCTATCCTAGCACTGAGCTGCGCCCAGGAAGAGGCCAGCAGGTCTAGCTCCTAGGCAAGGGGCATACGGGGCACCACATGCTGTCCCTGCCCCAAGCACTGGCACTGCACTCCCATTGGTCGGTCCTTGAGTGGAGGGAGGTAATGCCTGTGGGTGAGAGCAGTGCTTAGACCCTCCTGACCGACCCATCCCTCACCTAGGTGCTGGACCTGCTAGACCACACACTGCCAGTGTGGTGTGCTCTGATCAGCACTCAGAGCTGGCTGCTCCAGGCCCCGCCCCTTCCACCTGATGCCCCGCCCCTTCTGGGAGCACAGAGCTGAGCCCCCCGCCTCCTGCCCAAGGACCCACAAAGGCTCTGTCAGTGCCGCTGAGCTCAAGCATGTGGCCAGCTGGCGGGATGGAGCCGACATCCATCGGGGATTGTCCTGAGACTGTCATGACCTTTTTCTGACTTGGCCAAATTGTCCTTATCCAGTGTGGTATCCATGCTGGTAAGGACATCCATGGCTACATTAGATGAGATGTATTTTTAAAGGGACATCAAACCCCCATGCTTCAGGCTGTAAGCTGACTGCTGAACGACAGGCATAAGGAGAAAATTCCTCTCTGGTAGGTTATTCCTTTCTTAGTGTATTTATTTGCTTTATCATAGGCCGGTACCCTTCGGCGCAAGGCGCAGGAAGAGCGAGCAGTTCTGGTATGAGACGAGCTGGCTCCAGACAGGGGAGTCCAAGGAAACAGTGAGCCACTCAAACTTAGCATGAGGGCAGTGGTGTCCCTGTACCAGATGCCTCGTGTGGGTGTCGCAGGACAGGAGAGTTTGGAGGAGGGATTTGACGGAGGCCAATGGTGCACTGGAAGGGTGATGGAGGGCGTCTCTGAAGCAGGAGAGACACTAGCCCGAAAGGGCTGGATTGAAAATGTAACAAGTGAGCAATGGAGGCTGTTCACAGGGAAGCTTCGTGCACTTGTCTCACTTGTGGCAATTGGTGCTGCTCGCCGCCGGCAGAAACACGAGCCCAGACGACACAGGTCTCTGGTCCGGTGCAGTCCGGCCAGTCCTCCGTTCTGCAGAGCGGGCTCCCCATGCCGCAGTGTATGATTAACGGCAAAGGTCTGCCTGGGCCGTGCCGCTTTCAGAGCGGGATTGAAGGGGGCGCTATTCCCGAGTGCTTCTGTTTGCATTTACCACCACGCCTGGGGATACATCAGCGGGGGCTGGGGAGCTGTTTGATGCAGGGCTCTGACAATACAGCCCTGCCACACGGGAGAAAGGTGGAGGTGATGTATAGTGCACGCCGGCGCTCCTGCTGCTCTCCGTGAATATGCAAGAGAGGCTCCGAGAGCTGAAGGATTTGGGGATTCATCACAAGGGGCACGAAGGCGCCTCTGAAACGGCGGTGCTGGCAGGAAGCTTTTCCAGGCCAGGTTGTGATCCTCCAGGGGGCGCTGCAAGGTAGCGCCAGCAGGGTGGGGAGAATGTAGGGGCCAGAAGGGCAGCAGCAGGTGGGGCGGGGTGGGGGCAGTGGAGAAGCAGGACTAGAGCATCGGATGAGTGCAGGAATGGGGGAAGACCTCTCCCAGCCCCCTCCAGGAATCTGCCCGGGACACACCTTGGGAGTGCCAACCTGAAGACAGGCCATTGACAGTGCTGTGGGGCAGACAGCATCCCTGTAGGTCTTCTGAGTCCATTGGGCAGGAAGTGGACGGCTCATGCCCCCTTCCCCTGGCACAAGCCGGCTGGCAGCCAGTGGGGCAGCCTTTCGAAGAGCAGAATATCGGCTGCACCGCCAGATGCATGGTACTTGTGTCGCCACCAGGCCGGGTGCTTCACCCTGCCCCTGACAGGACCGGTGGCATCATAGCCACTTGCTGGCTCTCTGGAGCTAAGAGGAACGAGCCCCATAGACATTCCAAGTCCTGGCCCTCTTCTCCCGCAGACTGAGTGCCCCACGAGGGGAACCCGCGGCACCGCCAGAAAGAACCAGTCCCCCAAATGGAGATGACCAAAGGCAACGTTCAGAGAACAAAGGGTTAAACCTGCACAGTGTTCAGTGCCTGCAAGAGGGGTCAGGCAGGACTCCTGTCACCTGGCTCTGCAGCGTCCCAGCCGTGGGCTGCAAACTCGTCCCTTCATAGGAACATCCTGCTCTTCATGCATACTTAATAACGTGGCTTAGCTGAGCGGAGCTGGGACCCGGGCTCAGGTTGGCTTTCCTCTTGCAGTTAGTGTCTTGGCTTTTTTCTCTTAGACGGTTCGTGCCTTGCGGATCTCTCTCTTCCCTGGGCCTGACCGTCGGCTTTTTGACACGTGAATTGTATTGGGAGAAAAGTCGATGTTTATCTCTCGGCTCTGTTTATTCAACTCTTGTTCTCCCCCCGCCTCCAAAGCAGATCATTTTTTTCCTGGATACTTGTCGATTCAAATCAGGTTCAGTCAGCTCACCAGATTGGACACAGGGAAATTGGATTTCTGAAAGTCCAATAAAGGTGTGCCTGTCTAGTGCAGTGTAGACAGAGAAAAGCACAGATCTGATCATATCAAGCCCAGAGTGGCAAGAAACACTCATGGGAAGCCAATGTACTATGAGCCAGAAAATTGCAAAAAAAAAAAAAAAAAGATGAAATTTCCAATGAATAGATATTAGCTATTACTATTGATTCATATTATTAATGTTCTGCTGTCATGAATGATCAAGGATAATATATATTGCTATCTTGTTATTGCACTACCTATTAATCATCTTCAGATCCAGCTTCTCCTCATGCTGGGAATACACTCAGCTATTAGCTAGTCATTCTAGCTGCTCCTGGTTGTGCTTTTTGTCAGTGGCTTTTAATTTAGCTTTGGAAAATAGCCAAACAAGAAGGAACAAAAGTAAAGTCTCCGAAGAACACAGCTTGTCTCCTCTGTCCTCGCCTGTGTTGTAATTAGTACAAAATGGCTGGCTGGCATAGTAAATGAAAGAGGCTGATCCTAAATTGCCTAGTTTGAGTAGCATGCGGCTGATATGGATGACTCTATCCGTCACGACCGACGTCCTTGTGTTATGCCAGGCTTTTTTTGTTTTAAGGATGATATTACTTTGGTCTCATTTTGAGAAATAGGTGACTGATTAGTAAACACTAATTGCTTGATTGAAAGCTCATGTTAGTTATTAGTGTCAGTTGGTCATTGGTGTCAGTATGATTCATATCAGAATGCATGTTAAAGGAGCACAGTTAAGGTTAACCAGGAAGTTAAGTGTGGCCACTTCCTAACTTATGTTCTTCACTGCCCGGTGTTAGTGTTCTCTAGCTTTCTCCCACTTTTTCTTTTTCTTTTTCTATCGGTTATACTACAAGTTGTACCTCTTGTGAGGCCACATCTGGAGTATTGTGTCCAGTTCTGGGCCCCCCACTACAAAAAGGATGTGGACGCATTGGAGAGGGTCCAGCGGAGGGCAACCAAAATGATTAGGGGGCTGGAGCACATGACCTACAAGGAGAGGCTGAGGGAGTTGGGTCTGTTTAGTCTGCAGAAGAGAAGAGTGAGGGGGGATTTGATAGCAGCCTTCAACTTCCTGAAGGGAGGTTCCAAAGAGGATGGAGAGAGGCTGTTCTCAGTAGTGACAGATGGCAGAACAAGGAGCGATGGTCTCAAGTTGCGGTTGGAGAGGTCCAGGTTGGATATTAGGAAAAACTTTTTCACTAGGAGGGTGGTGAAGCACTGGGATGGGTTCCCTAGGGAAGTAGTGGAGTCTCCATCCCTAGAGATTTTTAAGTCTCGGTTTGACAAAGTCCTGGCTGGGTTGATTTAGTTGGGATTGGTCCTGCCTAGAGCAGGGGGCTGGACTTGATGACCTCCTGAGGTCTCTTCCAGCTCTATGGTTCTATGATTCTGTAATTCCCTATATCAGGATGCTCTGGTCCAGCAACACCTGTGGTCCAGCAGGACCACAGATGTTCCTGGACCACAGAGCCCAGGAACAGGAAGGACTGCCGAAGGGGCAGGAACATGGTAGGAAGGGCTGGTGACTCAGCTGGAAGCCTTGTGTTGGAGGGGGCAGGGAGTTCTGGCCCCAGCAGCCGTGGAGACTCAGCCCGGCATCTGCTGTGGAGCTCTTGCCGTGGCTAGGGAGCTCCGGCCCCAGTGGCCCTGGCCACAGATCTCTGGCCCCAGTGGCAGCCAGAGAGCTCCAGTCCTAGCTGCAAAGCTCTGATCTCAGGGGCCAGGGAGCTCCAGCCCCAGCAGAAACCAGGAAGCTCCAATCCTGGCCCCAGACCTCCAGCTGTGGCACTCGGGTTCTGGTAGCAGCAGGGTCAGGCTGGAACTCTAGCCGAGGGGCAGCAGGTCAGCATGGGCCATGAGGACAGGGACCTCCCCCAGTCTGGCCAATCCTCTCGTTTGGGAGCAGTCAGGGCCTGAGGGTGCTGGACCAGAGAGGTCCAACCTGTATTTCAAGGGTGACCAGGATTTCTTGTAGCCCAACCTCCCAGGCTGATCCTGGCTAGGTGCTGCACAAACTATCAAGAAGGGCTTATTTTTGTATCACTCTTTTGTTGACAACACACAGTGCTGCTGTTTATTTCAGCTAGCAGATGGCATTCGGGGTAGGAATTGCCTAAGTGCTCAGAGCTGGGCTAACTGTGCTCCCGCTGAAGTCAACGGCAAAACTTCCAAAGGGGATGGCAGTGCGGGCTAGTGGATAGAGCACGGCAGTGGGACATCAGAGAGCTGGTGTCTGTTCTTGGTTCTGCCTTGGCCTCGTGGGTGACCTTGAGCAAGTCACGCCATCGCTGTGTGCCTCAGTTTCCCCATATACAATTATTTGAATTACTGCAAGGCCCAGGAGCGCTAGTCTTGGACAAGACCCCTGTAGTGCTTGGTGCTGTACAAACACTGAACCAGCAAGCAGCCCTTGCCCCAAAGTGCACACAACTGATGTATGAGACGAGAGCCAGAAGACAGGGAAAAAAAGATCTCCTTTGTAAAGTGCTTTGAGATCTGCAAATGGAAAGGCCAACATCTGGCTATCCCAGCCCTATAGCAGACTGGAGCCAGCATCCAGGCTCCCTGTTACAGTGGGCTCACAGGTGGGTTTTCTAAAAGCGCTACATGTTTTCAATCAGGGTAACCCTCTCGCCCCCCAGCAGCGCGGTAGCAAGCAGGACAGGCAGAAAGAGAGCGCGCCCCGCAAAGAGCCCCCTCATCAGAGCCCTCTGCGAACCATTTTAAGCTTCCTGCCTTTTCCCCGTCACTCTTCTGATGTGTCACAGTTACGGCCCCTTTGTTGTTCCAGCACATTAAGCAGCGTATGTGCCTTGAAAAACCACGGGCAGGCTGATGCATCGTAATGACAATGCAAATGTGGAGACTGAGAGATAATGCAGCCTTGGAAGAGGTTTCCTAAAATAACCTCCTTGGAGCGTAATAAATTGTATTCTACGCCCTGCTCCCACAGCCTTGGGGTGTCCAGAAACTAATAAATCAGTGTGGGAGGTCTGTCAGGAACAGGCTTACCTCTCATGTGTAGCCCCAAGGGCAAGCGGGCAGGGAATTTCTTACCATTCATGATACCCACTAGAAGGTGGTGACAATGAGTCCGGAGGATCGTGATATTTATGTGGTGCTCTAATGCAAGGTTCCCTCTAATCTTTTCCACCCACATGCGGAATAATTTTGTGTGCACCAAGGCATGTGCGAATGTGCACCACAAGGAGAAACACAGCCTAGCTGTGCGCGCACTCTGCTAAGTAGCCGGGTTGCATTTGAATCTCTCCTGAGCGGCTGTACAAGCGCCCAGCTTACAGGGAACACTGTTATAAAGACAAGGTTGGGCTCTGAGAAGGGAAGAAGGCTGGTCCAATGGTTAGAATGCTATGCTAGGACTCAGGAGATCCAGTTTTGGATTCCTGCTCTGCCACTGCAACCTGGTGTGCGTGTCTCTGTGTTTTGCTTTCCTGTCTCTAAAGTAACAGCACCAGTACTTCCCCCAGCCCTGGGGCATTGTGGGGAGGGACACACACGTCAGACTGGGAGATGCTCACTCTGGTATGAGCGGGACTGTACCAATACCACGATAGATCCTGCAAACCCTTCTAGCCTAGCTAACCCCATGCCCTCAGAAAGCTTTCTATTGCCCACTGCAACTGAACAATGACTCGCGCTATGGGATCTGAGTTATGGCTCCCTTGCTCTGTCACTTACACCCGTGCAAATGGGTACCAGATTGAAATTGGACAGCACAAGATGCAGGAGGTGGCAAATCAGTACTGTCTGCATCCCTGGCATAGCGTATCCACAAGCTGTGCAGAGCTGCACCAGATTTGGGGTGGAGGGATATCTCAGTGGTTTGAGCATTGGTCTGCTAAACCCAGGGTTGTGAGTTCAATCCTTGAGGGGGCCATTTAGGGATCTGTGGCAAATCTGTCAGGGAGGGTACTTGGCCCTGCTGTGAGGGCAGAGGACTGGGCTCAATGACCTCTCAAGGTCCCTTCCAGTTCTATGAGATGGTATATCTCCATATATATTTATCTGATGAATCTCTGTGGGAAGGTTTGTGATAGGAGAACAACGCTCACCCCCCAACAACACGGCAATCTGGGTGCTCGCTTGGAGGTGGGAAACCCAGGTTTGAGTTCCTACGCTCAATCTGGTGGAGAAGGGATTTTAATGGGGTTTCCCACCCTGGACCACCTGGCTAGTCAGGGCTGTCTCTGCTGCCTGCTTTTCTAGTTGCCGTTCCACATGGGAGCAAACACCAGGTTCGAAACCTTGCAAAACGGAGTTGTTTTCCTGACACTGTTATTTTCCGCAAAAGGGGTCTTGGTTCTGAGATATAGGCACTCGCAAGGCACAAATCAGTAATACACGTGCCACAGAATCTAGTCTCAATTATAACTCCTAGTTCCATTTGTTGACTCATTTTTATCCTCGTCATCATGCCTGGTTTGTTTCATGAGGCTAGTCCAGGGCCCCAGTGAAATATCATTCAACAATCTCTATAAGGCAAACAATTCTGCACAGCCCTGGTGGCATTTATTAGTACCAAAGCACTAAGTCCTGCCCAAGTGTATTGAACTCCAGGACTGAGCAAAGGCAAATGGGGCTATTTCAGCTGAGCAGAGCAGGGCCCTACGGAGAAACAAATTGCCCCATTGACATGTTGCAAGATCAAATCAGAGCAATTTCTTGACCTCCCAAACACCTGTGTGAGCGGTCAGAGAAGAAAATAGATCCATTTAACAGGCCCACTGTGCAGTGTTTCCAAGTCTGTTGCTGGAAATAAATCAACCCCGGGCTAGATGACATGTGACCTGAGAAGTGGAATTGGATTAAAGAAAAGGGGGGAGGAGATGGATGGCCAGTTTGGGCTGGCGAAAACGGAAAGGGAAAAGCGGACAAGGACACTGAGCGACGAGACTGAGATGAAGTGTTCCAAGCTGCCTCAACTTCCTCCGGGGGGCAGGGGTTCAGAGCAGGATGAAAGGCTGAAGAATACACCAGGCTGTCGTCCATGTCGGTCGCCACGGAAACAGGTTGGAGGTTTCTAGGCCTGGTGGGAGGGTGCAGTGCTATGATGGGTTGATGGATTAAGAACGGCGCCCCCTAGTGTGTTTCTTTCATAGGGCTCTGACTGGATAAAACGTCACAGGCCCCAGGTGTGCGCCCCATTCCGAGGGCTCAAAGACGACAGGCATGCTCCATAGGGTGTGTGCTGATCCTTGGTACGCAAGTCAATCGCCCCCCCACTGTGCTAATGCAGTTGTCAATATCACGTGATGATTGCGGGAACGTCTCATGTAGCAGAAATCAGAGTAAAGCCTTTAATAGAAACCTCATTACTTAGAAAGCGGCTTGTCTTCACTGGCAAGGCAGAAGAGCTCAGAGGTTGGGGTAGGGTGGGGCGTTGGAAGGGGATTGGTTGATCGGATGCCACAGCAATGAGGTACATCCATAACCAGCTTATGAAGTGGGGTCTACCTGCGCACCCAGAAAAATATAAGCAAAGTGGCTGAACATACTGGCTTAGTGGGAGTGAGGGAGAAAAAACGGATAGCTCCAAAAATCTAGTCGGTGAGTATGTCGGACCAGCCAGACCTTGTGTGTGATCCTTCTAGGCCTTAAATATATTTTTGGACAATCCTCCGCTGCGTCACTATCCACAACTGACTCAGGGGCTTGGCCGGCTAGTGGGGCAGGGCAGTTGTATGGGAAGCAGATGTTCCTTCTGCTTGCTGGTCTGCTTGAGGGCAGCCATAATCTCCTGGAGGTACAGGACAATGGTGATATCCTGCCCTGCCATGCACACGCAACCTCAACAATCATAGAACACTAGAACTGGAAGAGACCTTAAGAGGTCATCAAGTCCAGTCCTCTGCCCTCACAGCAGGACCAAGCACCCTCTAGATCATTCCTGATAGATGTCTGTCCAACCTGCTTTTAAATATCTCCAGTGATGGAGATTTCCACAACCTCTCTAGGCAATTTACTCCAATGTGTAACTACCCTGACAGTCAGGAAGTTTTTCCTAATGTCCAACCTAAACCTCCCTTGCTGCAGTTTAAGCCCTTTGCTTCTTGTTCTTCTTGGCCTTTGATGATAGGACAATGTTTCTCCCTCCTCCTTGTAACACCCTTTTAGAGACTTGAAAACGGCAATTATGTCCCCTCTCAGTCTTCTCTTTTCTAAACTAAACAAGCCCAATTCTTTCAGTCTTCCCGCATAGCTCATATGTTCTAGACCTTTACTCTTTTGTTGCTCTTCTCTGGACCTTCTCCAGCAATGTTGAAACTGGGAGACTGGGTGAATGTGTCTGTCACCGCGGCTCCCTGGGGTATTTCTGAGGTGATGCAGCTTAATCTAGCCTCCAGGGAGCACGTTTTGGCAGCAAGCTTGTTTGTCTAGTGAGTGTCTCTAATTGCAGAGACCTTCTGTGAGAGGCTGTGTGGCCTAGTGGACAGGGCACTGGGCTGGGGTGAAGGAGAGCTCTTTAGCTCTGCTACTGACGTCCTAGGTGCTATTATTGCATCCTCCCCTCTGCCCCTGTGGGCACGGTGCTGTTCCTTATGGGGAACCAAACCAGGAGTCCCTCCCCATTGCTTGGTATACCCCTCAGATCCAATTGGCCTCCAGGCCTGCCCCTAGCTGGTGTGAGTCTGTCTTCCCTGCCTGACGCACCCAGGAGGACTTCAGAGAGATCCAACTCTTGGAGCAAAAACTCCTCCCAGCACAAAGCCAAGCGCCTGATCCCTCTCCTGCCAAGGTCACGGGTTGGGCCAAGTCAGGGAAAACAGGCCTCTTTGGCTGTGCCATTTTTGTGGCTCCCAGAAACTCAGCACACAAGAGCTTCCTCCTCCGTCCACCTCTCCCAAAAACCAGTAACGCTGTCAGCCTGTCGGTCAGGAACCCGCTAGCCTGCTGGGCTGCATTGGTCACTCTGGGTTATCACTGCTCTCCCCCCACGGGGGCTGGCTGGGCCTTTCCTTCCAGCAATGGGAAGGGAATTCAACCCGCTGTCTCCGGGCAGAACCCACCTGCTGTGGACCTGTCCAATAACAGTCCCTTGGGGATGGCTGAGTTGTCCCACGGCAGCAGCTCACAACAGGCTCCCGCCGAACGTCAGCGGCGGGGGCCCCGACCCACGTGCAGCCCTGGGCACCGATCACGGAACAGCCTCTGGGCATCACTGTGGTTTTCAAACGTGCCCCAGGGCTCCTGGGCTAGAACCTGGGGGAGGAGCATTTCCTCGGCCAGGCAGGAGGTGTTGTCCTGATAGTTACACGGACACACACACGTCCTAATAGAGCTGGTGCCGCAGCGGGCCTCCGATATTGATTTCCCTCACCGAGCCTGGCCCAATTGTGCAGCAAGGCAGACTCGCAGTCCGCGCCCATGATGCTGTAAGTAATAAGGCAGCTCATCGGAGGCCATTGATTTTTATTTTTCAAGCAGCGGCCCCGCTGGATTTAATGGGAACTTCCGCTTAAAAATGGGGGGAGAGAGGAGGACGATCCAGCTCATTGCCAATTGCTTTATAACACATCAGAGTAACTGCTACAAAACCGAAGCAACGTTGGCCCCGTGTTGCATCAATAAAACCCGCAGCAGGATTTCCTTATTGGCGTCTGGCGGGGGGAGGGGCGGATCAATCCACACTCTAACTAAGCAGTTGCGGCATGTAGAAAACACTGGGGTTTTGTCCTAACAACCATAAAAACACAGCCATGCGGCACAATGGTGAGCAGCGCCTCTTGCAAAGTCTTTCTTATGTGAACAGGGCAGCTCATTGATCTGGATTTGAGAACCCAGCCACGCTGGAGATTTCCCGTATTTTTAAACATTCCCGTCCACATAAAAATAATGGACTGGAGCAAACAAACAAATCCTTAAATGTGTCACTACATAAGAACGGCCACAGTGGGTAAGACCAAAGATCCATCTAGCCCAGTATCCTGTCTTCCGACAGTGGCCGATGCCAGGTGCCCCAGAGGTAATGAACAGAACAGGCATCCTCTGTCACCCATTCCCAGCTTCTGACAGAGGCTAGAAACACCATCTCTGCCCATCTTGGCTCATAGCCACTGATGGACCTATCCTCCATGAATTTATCTAGCTCTTTTTTGAACTCTGTTATAGTCTTGGACTTCACAACATCCCTTGTCAAGGTGTTCCACAGGTTGACTAGTAATAGAGATGTAGCTATGTTAGTCTGGTCTTGCTGAAACAAAAGACAGGACTCTGTAGCACTTTAAAGACTAACAAGATGGTTTATTGGTTGATGAGCTTTCGTGGGCCAGACCCACTTCCTCAGCCCACGAAAGCTCATCAACTAATAAACCATCTTGTTAGTCTTTAAAGCGCTGCATACTCCTGTCTTTTGTTTCCACAGGTTGACTGTGTGTTTTGTGAAGAAGTACTTCCTTTTGTGTATTTTAAACCTGCTATCTATTAATTTCATTTGGTGACTCCTAGTTCTTGTGTTAGGGAAGGAGTAAATTGCTCTTCTTTATTCACTTTGTGTACTAATAGCACCTTACAGTACTGAATATCAAAAGATATTGAAAAGTTGAATTCAACCTACATTGTAAGTTCTGTAGGGGACAGCCTGTCCCTGGACCACAGGGTTGTCCAGTGCCTAGTGGAATAGGTTTCTAATCTTTGATGGGGGTCTCCAAATGTTACTGCAACCACCATAATTCACTTCGCTATTGATGCTCTCCTTTTGCTTCTTGCATTTCACGTGGTTCAGACAGTGAATAGTTTGATCACATTCACGCCCATGCAGGTTCAGCTTGCATTGCCGTGGCTTGTTTCCAGCAGCGCATGGAAAATGTTTAGGTTAAAAATCGCTTTTCACTCACATTGCTGAAACAAAATTTCCCCTCCCTGTGCCTCCTGCTGTTTGAGTTTGTGATCTCTTCCCCCGATGCCTTTCAGGCAGATAAATACATGAACATTTGTTCCGCGTGTTGAGATCCAGGGATGAAAAGTGTTAGACAAGAGCTGGGTATGATGATGTCTGTGACAAAACCCCAAAAATAATTCGTGCAGGAAACTCCAAAGCAGTGGGCTTCATTCTTGTAGCTCCTTGTAACTTCCTGCAGCTTTATACAGCGTGATTGGTGGTACAAATAGTTGCAAGTCAGAGGAGGGAGAGATTTCTGTGAGCTGTAGGGAACTTTGGGACTAGAATAGGTGGCGTCCTTCAGAACACAGCACCGTGGAGAGATCTGACCCTAGCCCCCTTTTAAATTCAAAATATCCATAAGGAACTCTTTACTGGGGGACGTAAGTAAAAGGAAATTCAGTGCAGGGGTCACCAACCAACAGATCGGGATCTACCGGTAGATCTTGGAGCCTCTGACAGCTGATCCTGACTGGTTTGGCCAAGAGGCTATCGAGGGCCAGCACTTCAGCTGCCCCTCCCCCCACTGCTGCTTTTGTCTCCTGCCCTTTGCCTTGGAGCTGCCCCTCCTGCTTTCTGAGCAGGGCAGGGGAGGGAGAAGAGGGGCGCTGATGTCGAGGTGCCCCTTCCCACTCTGCATCCTTTCTCCACAAAGCAGAGAGGCAGGGGGCACAACAGGGTTTGGGAGGGACTTTGCTGGCTGCTTTAGGGAGTGGTCCAGAGCCAGGGCAGGGCTGAGCCTGCCTTAGCCCCACTGCGCCACCACCCAGGAGTCACCTGAGGTAGGTACTGCCCAGCTGGAGCCCACATCCTGAACTCCTGCCCCAGTCATGAACCCCCTCCTGCACCCCAAAATCCTGCCCCAGCCCAGAGCACCCCTGCATCCAAATGTCATCCCAGAGTCTGCACCTAGAACCCCTCCTACATCCCAACGGCCTGCCCCAAGAGCAGCTCAGAGCCCCTCTCACACTCCAGATCCCTTAATCCAAGACCAGAGCCTGCACCCCAACCCTCTGCCCCAGCCTGGTGACAGTCAGTGAGGATGGGCAAGAGAGGGAGGATGGAGTGAGCAGGGGCGGGGCCTCGGAGAAGGGGCAGAAAGGAGGCGGGACAAGGGTATTTATATCTGAGGTAGCTCTTGGATTGCACTTAAATTCAAAAAGTGATCTCGTGCTTAAAAAGGTTGGAGACCCCTGGTTTAGAAGTACAATTGCCTCTCCACAAAACAGGTTCCCTCTAGAATGATGCTTTGGGCAATCTTTAAGCAGATTTAGGCCCGGGTCTTGCAAAGTCTTAAGCATGTGCTGAAGCCAATGGGAGGTAAGCATGCAGGTAAGACCTGAATTAAGCACATGAGTAAGACTTGTGAGCTCAATGCCTCAGCTGATGTGTACTTAGGAACCCTCTGGCTAGATGCTAGTATATAGCTAGACAAGCCGTGCTGTGCTTTTGCCTCCTTGAACTTTTCCAAATCTATTCAACCACCTCTAATTTGATTCTTTGAAACCAGACATGGAAAGATATAGTCGATCGGCCACAAGAGACACATCAGACTAATAGAGGTCCACGTGTGGCAGTTGAATCAATGAAATCCTTGCATCCTATTGCAGGCTGTGTTCCCGTAATACAGATGAATAATCCTACAGCTTTTGAGACAGCGGAATAGCAGCCCTTTCCCCTAGGAATCAAGCTTAAGAAGATAATGTCTTTGGGATGGGAATAGGAGCATCTTGAAATGTCTTGATCATGTGGGACACAGCGGGGGAGAGTTGAGATAAGTGGGGAGGGGCTAGTCTTTTCCCAAACTTTGCTCCTTTTAACAATAGCATCACCAAAACAGCTTGGAGGAACTTTATCTTCTGTTCTATGGTTCTGTCTGGATAAGTCAGGGGGTTTAAACCTTGTCACTTTCCCAGCTTGTTCGAACACTTCACGCTTCCCCTGAACAAAGCACCGTGCAATTTCACTGCCGTCAGTAGGAATAACGTACTTGAACAAAGCAGGTAGCTCAGACGCATCCTCTGAATCATCCCCCGAAACAGGCAACTGTGCGGTGATTCACCTCTTCCTTTTATTGGCCTATCTGCATAATCACTGAAACCCGAGTAGTCCACGGTAAAATGGACCGCCCTGAATAAAAGGCATTTGCAGGTGCATAGAGAGCGGCGTCAGGCATGAATCTGAAAGGCAATGGATGCGAACTCGCAAATGGTGACGCTCTAGTCTCCTCGATCAGGTTAGCTGATAAATTATTGACTTTCTGGGCAAGGCTAGGGCAGTGTTCATCACAGTCATGTTGTACACCACGGTAAATGAGTAGATCAATAATTAATGGTACGGCTAGGCAGGTTTAAGGCCGAATAACCATCTTAGCTTGATAGCGAGAGCTGCAAAATGCCTAATTAGTGAGCACCGAGGAATTGAAGTCTGTTTCTCCAGGGGACTTATTCCAGCATTTAGGTTCTAGCAAACGTTGCTGAAAGCAGCACAAGTTCTTCCCACTAACAGCCCAGAAAGCAGAGGCCGGTCTCCCTGCTCTTAATTTCATTCTGTCCCTTTCGTTTCATTTTATCGCCTGAATTCATTCATTAGCGGCGGCTCATATTTCAAAAAAGCAATTGCCTTTAAGAACAGAGGGTCAGGGACAGATGCAAGTTCAGACGCGCAGGGTGCCCACAGGTCATCCAACCACAAACGCTGATTGATAGACTTTGCCGCTTGTCCCCCCTTCGTTGGTTTGGTTAGCCCAGGAGTGATCCCCAGACCTGGTTTAAAGTGACCCCTGCTGGGTGAAACTGGGGCACAAAACGTCTCCCAGACTTGTGCTCTACTTGATAACTACATCCTATTGCATCCAATTGCAGAGCTGAGTGGCAGCAGTTCAGTGGCCCTTGTGAATGCCAGAGCAGGAACCAGAAACCTTGAGTTTAAAAAGAAAACAAACCTCATGAAACCTGAGTGAGGAGAAGCTTGTGAGCAAGGAGCAGGAAGCAGAGAGGAGTTCATAGTTTTGGGTAGCCCTACTCTACAATGCATGGGAAACCCACACATCGTGTGGGTGTGGTACTGTCCCATCTAGGGGCATCAAGACTATTTACAGAGAAGGAATAATGAGTCTGCTCTACAGCCTTAGCTGCCAGCCCGTTCGCTTTTAGCTCTTGCAGTAGAGGCTCATGCACTAAGCCCAGAGGTCCCAGGTTCGATTCCGCTGGCAGACAACTGGGATTTGCCAGCGTTACATGTGCACCTACTTTGAACTACAGACCTGGGCGCTCAGTGTCCCTGCGTTGCTGCATCAGCGCTCTCCTCCGTGTGTCTCGCCCCTTCGATGCCTCTGTGACGTAGTGGGGGTATCTGGCTAGTTCCTATGCTGGCTCTGTGGTAACCCCCAATGGCTGCCATCGGTACCACAGCCCAGAAGGATGAGTCATTATGCTAAGAGGGTGTCTCAACCTGTCTGACCAGCTACCCCCCAAGGAGAGAAACAAAGGAAGGTGGATTGCTGCCCGGGCTGGGGGGCAGGGCTGGAGGAGAGTGGGTGAGTTTCTGTCTGGGATCATGGAGGAACCAGCCTAAGCCAGGGGCTGGGATTTAGGGGCCCAATCTCCCCCATCGCAAGGGGGGCTGAGGCATCCTAGACCTGCCCTGTAACCAGATTACATCTGTGCTGTGCTGTGCTGTATCCTGGAGAAGGAATAAACTCCCTCCATTCTACGGGCTGGTGGAGTCTGTTCGTGCCATTACGGGGGTGCAGGAGTCAGGGGACCCCAACGCGTCGTCACAGCCTCCTAACACACTTTGCGCGCCTCCGACGGGTTTCTCTTCCAAGGAGGGGGTGAGGCTAACCAGCGGCCTGGACTGACTGACGGCCATGGGACCCGCTGCTCTGAAAGTCGAGGCATCGAGTTTCCCCAGTGATTGGTGGAGATTCAGCCATTGGTGGCGTCCTCGCCATTTCAGGGCCTTTAACTCTCTCGGAGGTTGGGGTCAGGGTTAGGCTCCCAACTGGCAGCACCTTCTTGAGCACATTGGCTGGCCTCCTGGGCTCTTCCAGCCCCACGGTGATGCTATTGGCTGCTTGAACGCTTTTGTTTCAATTGGCTCTGCCAGCTCACAACAGTTGCATCCATTTGAGCCAAGCCGACGGCTGCCAGGGATGGTTTTTTTTTTCTCTTCCATCTGTCGGTTTCCTTTGCCCCACCCCCCACTTTTCCTTTATGAAACCACTCCCCCCCCCCGTTTTTCTGTGATCTCTCTGGGAGCCCAGCTGATGCTAGGACCCGATTGTCCTAGGCACCAAGTGAAAGTCCCGGTTAAGGTCGTTGGAGGGGGGAGCGCATGGGGGGAATTGTGTTAGCGTATGTGGTTGGATTCTATCCTGCATAGTCTGGAGGGGGCAAACAGTGGAAGACATACTGGAGCCTCCAGACCAGGGGTGGGGACCTGTCTTTGGGTTGGGGGCTGCTGACCCACAGAAAAATCAGTCGGGGGCCGCACAGAAGTGGGAAAGAAACCCTCACTGTGTCCCCCGACTGAGAAGGAGAAAGACACTCCTCACATTCCCCTCACACACCAGAGCCGGGGGGGGGGGGCAGCTTAATGGATTTTGTGTGCTCCAGCCCCCGGGGGGGGGGGGGAAAGCAGGGGGCTGGAGCACCAGTGCAGGCTCCCCAATGCTGGGGGAGGCCCTGAGCCTCAGGGACCAGATCCAGGCAAGGTGAGGGCCGCATCCGGCCCCTGGGCCTGAAGTTCCCCACCCCGATCTAGACTTATTAAACAATGGCGGTGGGGAGAGGACCTGCCCCCCCCTTGCCCACTACCAAACCAAGTCCAAATACACAAGGCAGATGGAGGACGGGAGGGCGAACGGATGCAGAGAACAGAGACCCAAGGTCAGACAGGTCATTGGCAGAGCCCAGGGTTCCTGGCACCCAGGCCAGTGCCCTTGTCCCTGGTGCACACTGCAAGGCCGGGGGCCTCTGCAGTGATATTAAGACACTGTGGCGACGTCACTTCCTGACAAGTAATCGCCGGTTCAGATCTGCGCGTGTCTCATTCTGCAGGCCTTGCACGTTTGCACCATATTCTCCCCTAGAAGCCATGGGGCTCGCAGGGACTGCAGGGCAGGGGCGGCCCAAGGCGGGCTGCCGGCAGCTGGCACCCCAGGCGGAATGCGCGATCGGCGCCCCCACCTCCACAGCCCTCAATGGCGTGACGCCATCATTGGGCGCCCTGTTTAACGCGGCGCCCTAGGCGACGGCCGAGTCGGCCTATACGCATGGGCCGCCCCTGCTGCAGGGTCACTTGCTCTACCTCCTGGCAACAGGCGGCATTTGTTGTGGCTACACCCGCCAAGCACCCAGACTCCTTTGGGAACCCTCCAGGGACGAGGCTTCCGCCGTCGCCCGGGGCAGTCTGTCCTGCTGGCCTATTGTGCGGGCAGCTGGCGCGTTTCCCTCCACCTGCTGTGCCTGGGCTCTGCCTCATGGCCTGCCCTCCGTGCACACCAGAGCCACTTGGCGCCATCTTTGTCACGGCAGCTTTTCAAGCATCTGACGGCTGCTGGCACACCCCCCTCTTGCGACCTCAGGTTCTCCTTTAATCGGCTGGATGTAGAAACGAAGAGAACAGCAGGCCCTTCGCTCTCAGCATCTTCTTTTCCTCACTAACCGGGCCCTTTCACATGGCTGGCTTTCCGGCACAGACGGCGTCACATGCAAACCTCTCGCCCGCTAACCTCCCTTGTCCTGGGATGCACCCCTCGCTAAGGCCAGGCGCTTCAGAGGGGGAGCTGCATGAGGCTGCACCAGGAAAACCTTCAAAAACAGCGAATAGTCTTGCAGCACCTGAGAGACTAACAAAACGTGTCGGTGGTGTCATGAGCTTTTGTGGGCACAGCCCACTTCTTCAGAGGTGGTTTGTTTTCATACGTGGGGCGCTCCCGAGGAGGGAGGGGAACGTTTTTGCAAATCAGGCCACTTATTCATCTCTCTCTAATACTTCCCCTGGCTCCCAGTCCCATAATACCTGAACACCTTGCAAGCTTCAATGTATTTACCCTCAGAGCTCCCTTCAGAGATAGGGATCTTTTAATTGCCCCAGTTCTATTATGGATGAAGTTTAAATGACTTGTTCAAGGTAGCCCATGGATTGTACTACAATTGACAGGTATTTTTTCTCCCCCTCTCCCTTCTTTTTCTGTCATCAGTTGGGGGGTTCCCCCTTTTTTTCTCCATTCATCTGAGGAAATGGGTTTTGTCCAGCGAAAGCTCATGATACTATATATATTTTTGTTAGTTTCTAAGGGTGCAGCTACTCTGCACCATAACTCGAAATAAGACACGCAAGTTGAGCTATGCAAATTGTGTATCTTATTTTGATGCTATTTCGAAATAGCTTATTTTGTCATTTGGTGCTGTCTACATGGCTCCAGATTTCGAAATAGAGTGCTGTTCTGAAATGTCCCTTACTCCTCGTAGAATGAGGTTTACAGGGATGTCGGAATAGTGAGCCTGAAATAACGGGCTTGCTGTGATGACGTGGGATCGCTATTTTGGGATGCTCCAATATCCCAAAATAGCATTGTAGCTGCAGCTTAAGGTGCCACAGGACTACTCGTTTTTTTAAAGTTACAGACTAACACAACTACCCCTCTGAGACTCTAACCACTGGACTTTCCTTCCTCTGACTGTGAATATGGACATAGGAACCTAATTCTTCCCATCCTGCTTATTGTTCCAGTTCTCCTGTCCTGTCCACAGTGAAGTGTCTTTACTGGACCTAGGGCTTGCCATTACGTATTAAAGCAAGTTTCTCTCTTCTATTATTGCATCAAATACAATGGAACTGCAGCAGCAACGTCACACCCCTGCTTTTGCAGCCTCGGGTTCTCCTTTAGTCGGCTGGATGTAAAAACGAAGAGAACAGCAGGCCCTTCACTACTATTTAACTTTATCACTGCAGCGGAACAAGCCTCTCTCTCTCTGTGCATTGGGCCCTTGGATTTCATGGCGCAATTGTCTCTGGGAAAGACACAGGAAGTCAACCAAATAATTAGTTTTTGGTCCAGTGATTAATAGGACTCACAAACAGGTAATCTCTGCTGGAAGAGGCTTATTTGCCGCATGTCTGAGGAGTGAACGTGCCAGGTTGCTCATTCCTGTTTCATATTAATACGCAGGTACACTGCTGCCTCGGGAATGAACGAGGCCCCTTGCATTGCAAGAGTGCCACTCCATTTGGGGAGCTGAAACCCTGCAGTTCTGTTGGAAGCTGCTGGATGTCACGTGATTTCAACCCCCCTCCCTCCTTGTCATTCCAATATGTTTACAAAGACGCAGCCCGACAACCGCCCGCTGCCTCTGACACATGCTGGCCTTTCTTGCGTTCATCCCCAGCAGATCAGTCCAGCTGGCTTTCAGCATTCGGCAATAAGCTTGAGGAATTTCATTGGCTTTCTATCCACCAGGATAGTGGCTGGCAAACGAGAGAGACGTTTGTAGTGAAGTAATCAGATTGCATCGGAATATGAAGTCTTAATGGGTTTGTAATCTTGACATACACTAATCCTTGGCAGGCCTGGGAACTGCTGCTGTCCCTGTGTTACCCTCATTTCACATGAATCGTGTTGCAGAGAAAGTGGTTTGCTTCCTTCTTTACGATTGGTTTGTGCTGAGGTAGTGCCTACAGGGGCAAAGTTGCGCAAGGTGCTGTACATAAGGACCCAAAGGCAGGACCTACCCTGGAGAGGTTACCATTTGAGGGCAAGATTGGACAAGTGGGGGATGAACCACACAGCGCGGGAGGGAAACAGAAGGTACGGACAAGACAATTCTGAGCAGTGCGCCATGCCGTAATATTTTATATACTATTCCCCAAAAGGAAATGTGTTAAAAGAACGTTATTGTTGCAAAGTCAAGTGCTCAAAAGTTAGGCAATGCCACAGTTAAGGCTGCCCGTGCAACCTTAATTCAGTCCCTGGTGCGTATATTTTGCGATGCTGCATTGAATTACATCAGCGCAGAGCTTTCCTCCCCTCCCTCCCCCCAGTTTATATTTTCCTTTATCTCATTCTTGGAAAGAATGAAAGTTTAGCTGAAAGTTTTCCCCTGAAAAATTGAGCCTGGGGCAAACAGTGGGCATGGATAGCTTCAGCCCCTAGCAGGAAAGTTTGGCGAAGTAAATCAGGAACGGATAGTAAGGTTTTACAATGAAAAGTGTGGGCAGCTTAAATTGTAGGTAGTGCTACTTGTGCTGCATAAAATGAAATATGTTTTTTTCTTTTATAAATTGGCTTTTAATTACATTCCCCCCAATTTCTCCAAAGTCTTGTTGACTTTACTACAGACCCTAGTAGGGAAGGGTGCAGATTGCATGTAAGCAGGTCTGGTCTGGTCCTTTCTCTCAGAAGGGCCACAAGGAAGCAGGTTGGATAATCACTGATGTTCTCCAACATCCGCATCCTACAAAGGTCTCTCTGGTCCTCTTTCTTGACCTATATGTATGAGACCACTGGTGAACAGAGTTTGATGGGTTAGACTGTGTTACATCAAGATGTGAATGCAATACAATTCTGCCCACTTCATTAAACCTCAGTATTATAACTGATCTATTTGTATTTTCAGCTTAGAAAAGAGGAGGCTGAGGGGGGGGATGATACAGGTCTATAAAATCATGACTGGTGTGGAAAAAGTAAATAAGAAAAAGTTATTTACTTATTCTCACAGTATAAGAACTAGGGATCATCAAAATAAATTAATGGGCAGCAGGCTTAAAACAAATAAATTTTTTTTTCACTCGGTGCATGGTCAACCTGTGGAACTCCTTGCCAGAGGATGTTGTGAAGACTAGGACTTTAACAGGGTTCAAAAAAAAGAGTTAGATAGATTCATGGAGGTTAAGTCCATCAATGGCTATTAGCCAGGATGGATAGGAATGGTGTCCCTAGTCTTGTTTGTCTGGAACTGGGTGACAGAGGAGGGATCATGTGATGATTACCTGTTGTGTTCCCTCCTGGCCACTGTCGGAAGACAGGATGCTGGGTTAGATGGACTTTTGGTCTGACCTAGTATGGCCGTTCTTATTCTAGTAATGTCTAAAGAACCCAGTCAAAATCAGATCTTTTTATACCAGGTGCTGAACATACACACAAAACAGTCCCTGCCCCCAAAGGCCTTATAGTCTAAACAAACAAGCTGGACCAATGGTCAGGAGAAAACAGATAAAATGTTTTCTGAGACAGAATATATTCACACTCTATTCGCTACTGTAATAATCTCTGTACAAAGTATGCCTGGTAAGGTGGTATTTTAAAACTCATAATTTGCTGATCAGTATTGTCCTGATAAACTGTGTGGCAACATTGTATGTGATATTCTAAGATTTCCCTATTTAGTGTTATTAACACATGTTCCACACCCCATACCTCTACCCAAACATAAGTTGGCAAACAAGTCTGACAAAGGACTGGGTGCTTAACTAGCATTTAAGCAGTAAACTGGGCTATCAAGCGGGAAGAGGAGACCAAGGAAATTCAAACAGGTGAGAAAAACTGCAGGAAACATCCAGCCATGTAGACCCTTTGTCTTCTAGAGCCCAGCTGGAAATGTTTTTGAAGAGGTGGGGCTGAAACTATAAAAAGGAGAGATACATACCCCAATGGACACCCCCTGCCTGCCTATTGCATTCACTGCATCTGGCGAGAAAAAGGAAGCAAGTGTGGGACTCTATGGGAGGGGAGATACCTGAGAGTTTGGTCCATAATCTGATGGAGCGTGTGGTGGGACACTGCTTGAATCTTATGTCGTTTGTTAAATTAGGCATTAATCCATGTTTTGTCTTTTATTACCTTGTAACCATTTCTGACTCTCATGCCTCATTACAGTCTCTCTCTTCATAGTTAAGAATCTTGTTTCACTGTTTTAGCTAATCCAGAGTGTTTAAACTGAATTGTCTGAGTGACTATTTGATGCCATCAGCTGGCATATCCTTTCCCCTTCCCCGGTGACATCCTGCAGTATAAGCAATGCTGGTGAGAGCCAGTGTGTAACCCAGGTGTGGCTGGCAGGCTGCCATTATACAGACACTTAGGCGGGGTGCGGCGTGCAGGCTGGAAGGCTGTTTGCAAGTGGGCCCAAGTGGGAGATACCATCGTAAGGCTTCTCCTGGGGTTGTAGGGCAGGGGTGACACAGCTACTCGTTACGCTGGAGTGGCCCTGGTGTGTCACAGCAGTGAGGGGCAAACGTCATGGCAGTGCCACCCTTTTTAGATCTGTCACTGACTGGTTTGTTTGCTCAATTAGGGAGGAGTGGTGATGTGGGGGAAGGGAGCATAGTCAAAGCTGGAGAGGAGTAGGAGAGGAAAGAGGATGTTAAGGGAAGGGTTGGGGAAATAGTGTCGCATGGAGGACAGGACAGAGGGCAAGCAGCAGAAATAAATTAGCAACACTTAGGAAAGAGAAAGTACGGTCCAAGGGGCATGAGGCAATCTGAGTTCAAGTCTCTGACCTTTAATAAGTAGCAGGTTTAAAACAAACAAAAGGAAGCATTTCTTCATGCAGTGCACAGTCAACCTGTGGAACTCCTTGCCAGAGGATGTTGTGAAGGCTAGTCCTGCCTTTACTATATTCACTGCCTTACCTTTCACAGCTTCCATTATATTTGGTTGTAATGCAAGAAACCTACAGTGTCCTGTAAGACATTAGTTGGAGCATGGATTAGAATAGGTGTGGTTAAGTAGGCTGTAAACCTTGGTATAGATCGGGGTGGGGAACCTTTTTTGGGTGGGGGGACCCACTAACCCACTGATGTGGCCCCTAACTGAGAAGGAAAAAGACATTCCCCTCGCACACCAGAGCCTGGGGGGAGAGGGGCAGGCCAATAGATTTTGTGTGCTCCAGCCCCGTGGGGGAATGGCAGGGGGGCTGGAGCACAAGCACAGGTTCCCCAATGCTGAGGGGGAGCCCTGAGTCTTGGGAGCTGGATCCAGGTGAGTCTTGGGGGCCAGATCCAGCTACCCGGCCTTAGGTTCCCCACCCCGGTACAGATCAATACTTGCATTTAGATATTAGAAGCTAAAGTGCACTTGCTTAATGGCGGGAGCTAGAATGTTCCAGTCGATGTGACTGCACGGAACGTGGAAGTAATAACCGCAAAGCCGCTGAAGCAAGAGGTGAGGGGCAGGATCGTGAGCTGTGCACGGGGCCCGAATGATGGCCCTGGTGATGAAGGGGAAGGTGAGGGTGATGGGGAAGATGACGGCTAATGTTTCAGGTCGTCCTGCACGGGCTGGTGTGAGTATATGGCCGTGCAGCTGTACTGGCGGTAGCCGCTCGAGGGTTACTGAGCTGGGGTGTTTGTGATTGTGCTAAATGTATTCATGAGCTATGTGTAAATACAGAAGAGTCCCTACAATGGGAGTGTGGCAAGTCTGCACATTGGGGTTCACAATTGTACAGTAATTTCAACAATACTGGGCTTAATCGCGGGACAACAACCCGCCAACCTCCAAAGTGATGACTGGAAATTCTTAGGTAACCGATATAATTGGTACTTCATCTATAGCTCTGGCTGCCGTAGCTATTACTGCCTGATTATTATAGACACACACGTTCATGAAGTACTGAATATGCGTAGCAGTTTGGCTTCAATGGGGTGCATGAGAAGCCTTGTGCCTCTCCGCTCAGGGCCAGTGTGCACGCAGCCCTTCATGTTGCTCTGAGCTCATGATGGTCAACATGGTGGAGTGTAGCCCAATTATGCGGCATGTTATGCAGAGCTGTGCTAACCTGGAAAAACCTGCTTCGCCCACAAGAAGCTCTTTGAGTCTGGTGAGTGTAGTTAAAGGAGCGATGCTGAATGAGGCTTCTCACCTTTGGTGGGCCCCAGCCTTACTGCAGTAGCTCTAAGGCTCAAGACTCTAACAAGCAGCGGATGGCTTTTCCAACTCACTCTGACGCAACAGCCCATCCCTGAAGTCAACACAATTCAGTGAGGGACCTTTTTTAAAAATCTGAATCCTTTCGGCCCCGCTGAGTCTAGCAAGTTTGTAGCCTGTGTTCTCTTGTATGGTTAGTTTGCACTTAATGACAATAGCCTACTGCTGCTACCAGCTGATGGAGTTGCTCCAGTTGCTTACCAATGAGTAAGTTGGTCGGGAGTTTTCCCCCTGGAATGCCTTTCTGAGGAAAAATACAGTTTCGGAAAAATCCTTTTTTTCTCCCCGTTGGTTTTGCCTAACAGGAAGTAGAAATAAAGTGTTTCCTTCATTGCAGTAAAACTGACCCAAATAGAAATAGTTTGGTTTGTTGAACTAACCCAGAATACTTTGTTTCAAGTCAGTTCACCATGGAACTGCATTTCCCTATTGAGGAGCATTGCCTCATGGGAGATGTAGTTCAAGCCTCTGTTTTCTCCTATGGACTGGACTCCCTGATAAAACAACCACCTCCGTGCCCATTGTCTTTGCAACCTCTGCTGCCTCTGTGCAACAATCAGCCTTCCCATCTGGGGCCTCGCGTAGTTAGGCCCCGCCCAGTTGGAGTCCCTGAGACCTTGAGTTGGACATACTTTCCCTATGCACCCTTCCCTGGCTCTCAGCTGCCCGAGATCATGCCAGGGAGAGGACTGGTCCACCCCAGAGAGTGGTTGAGCCCATTTGTTTCTGTTCCTGTGGCGCTAGTTACAATGAGAAAAGGATTTAATTCAACAAAGAATCATTTCTTCGTCCTACAAGAATTCAGACTTTTGGCTATTAAACACAGGGACCCGAAAGGCCTGTTTTACCAAGTGGAAAACACCTGTGCAGAATAGTTGAGTAGCTAACTTGCCTGTGCAATTACCACAAATGTGTGTGCAAATCAGATATTTACAAGGGCAAGCTGACGTATAATTATCTATATGCAAATGCCCAATTTACATGTGCAATCATGATGATTGCATACACAAATCAGGTGCACTTTTGTGCATACATATTTGATGACTTAATCATGCACATGCATTTACCAAAAATCAGGCTCTTCATATAAATATCTTTAGTAGGCTGAATTTTTATACATATATTGCACGTTTCTTTACTAACCACAGAAATTATCTTGTCAGTGCATGGTGTTTTACTGAGCTGGGTACATGGGGGGCGGTGGGGGGGGCATCGCTATCCTGCCTGAGCCTTTCCCAAGTAGTTAAAAATAGAAATAATAACGGAGTGTGTGTGTCTCTCTTTCTCTCCTCCTAGCCTGGAGGGAAAATAGTTGGATGAGTTTATGGATTTTATTTGTTTATCAGTGGCTGTGTTGTGTGGCAGGGCAGGAGGCTGTGTTGTATCTCTGCAGAAAGTACTGAGGGAAAGCCAAGTGGAAGCTATGCATTTAGCTCTGCAAAGCAGGCCTGTGGCCATCCTCCTTTCTTGTGGCAGGGAGTTCCACAGAGCCCCCTTATGTGAAAGTTCTTTTCACACTCATATGCACCCCCTGCTGGCCCGCTGTTTCCCTGTCCTGGTAGAAGGTCGCTCTCAGGAAGGGAGAGGTGGCAAGGGCCAGTTCAATGGAGGGCTTTGAGCATCAAGGCAGACCTTGACTTGGAGACACCGGGCCCTGTGGGAAGCCAGTGCTGGGCACAGAATCCCCGTGGGGAGCTGGGGTTTGTCCTGACTGAGGCTTTAGCGGGGCCTGCGGCTCCAAAGCTTTATCTCGCGTGCTGCTCATGAAGCCCAAGGTCATCGATGCGTGTGGTTCACCATGGTCTGGCGTGAGGCGGGACGGCCGCCCCCGTCCAGCCAGACTGGAATTCAGCCGTGGGAACTGGGGCGTGCAGTGGTGTCCAGGACTCTAATCGTGCCCTGAGATTGCTCTCAGGAAGCAAGGGCTGTGGCAGAGTCCTCTGGCCACCTAACAGGCCGGGAGCAGCTGCCTGATTGGTGGGAAGCGTCAACAGGCCAGCCCCTAAGCCCAGCAGCCAGAGTGGGGTCGCTCAGAGCATTGGCCTATGGCTGTGATAGCTCCATTGCTGGCTTGTTCCCAGATTGCACCTGCCCTGCTTCGCCCTTGGGTCACTCCAGGTAGCCCAGCTCGGACACTGAGATTCCTGGCGTCTGCCCTGAGCTTTGCTCTGACATCAGGCCTTTGACTCTGGTTCTGACCCTCAGGCCTGACACTCTGGCACCGACTCCTGCTTCGACCACTAGGCTTAACTCCCGCTCTCATCATTGGGCATGACTGCCCATACCTCAGTCCCTGACCGCTGCAGACCAGCGTAGCCCTCGGAGGGCACGTGCTCTCCTAAGGGGATGTTGACAAGAGGGCAAGTCTTTTAGAAGCACTGCTGTCTTCCTAGTAGCACCTAGCCTCTCTTCCACTGTAGCAGCGACAGCCAGGCAGTGAGAAAGCTGGGCGAGGGTGCTGTCTGCGTGTGACGTCAAGCAGCCGACGTGCGGTTGAGGTTCTGAAGGAGGGCCGCTGTGTGATCCCAGTTCAGATCTTTGTTCACAGCCACGCCTGCCGCAAAAGCACCTGGCAGGAGTTTGCCACTAAAACATACGTGAAAGGGTCTGATTTTAAGCCACAAACTGAAGGAAATTCAGAGGTAAGACTCAGGATCTGCCCCTAGATTGCCCCACGTTTCGGTGATTCTCTCCCATACTTCAGTGGGTTCTGAGGTGAGTCCCCCGTGGTTCTTGCTGGGTCTGTAGCAGCGCCTCTGAGGTGCCACGTGCTTTCCAGACACGCACGGAGAGAGAATCCCGGCATTTGTGGTGTCAGGATAGACAGACAGAAGTTGTGGAAAGGCAGCAACTGACGAAAGGGGTTGAGTGCAGGTAGCCGGGCAGAAGAGGCCTTTAACGAGCCGTTCCAAGGTGAGAGTGAGGGGCTTCGCAGATAGGGTTGCCAGGTGTCTGGTATTCACCCAGACAGTCCGGTATTTTCACCTCCTGTCCGGTAAAAAAAAATTCAGAGAATACCGGACACCTGAGATGTCTGGTATTTTTTGAATTTTTCCCCAGCCAGGAGGTGAAAATGCCGGGCACCTGGCAACCCTACAAACACTCAGTGCCCAGCCTCACCCCTACCCCCAGTCCCCCGACCCCAGCCCCCATGCTTACCTCGTTCCCCAAGGCTGCCGCCACAAAATGGCTGCCGGCCAAAAGACCTAGGGGAAGCAATGCTTCCCCTGGGTCTTAGCGCTCAACCTCTCCCCTGTTCCTATCCCTGCACTCACTCTTAAAGGGGACATGCTGTTTTAATGCTGTTTTATTTTAATTTTTTTTTTTTTTTTTGGCTTAAGAAGCCCTTGGAGTCCTTTTTTCTTTGGTCTCCCCCACTTTTTTTTCCCCCTTCAACAGAATTTTTCCCCGGTGTGTTTTTTTTGGGGGGGGTCGGGGGAGAGGTGTTCAGTATTTTTGTTTCGACAATCTGGCAACCCTATTTGCAGAGGCCCTGAGGGAGTTCAAACCCTGCCTGCAGGAAGGCCTGGAGATGACTGAGAGACTGAGGAAAGATTGGACGGGGCAGTGGGAGCAATACACGGTCCTGGGTCCCCCTGGGCCGGAGCAGGGAGATGTGAGACTGCTAAGCGTGAGGATAGCTTGTTTTTTAAAAGCCTGAGTGGTGGCAGTAAAACGTCCGGGTCTGTGAGTAATGGGAGCGCACACGCACAAAGAGCTGGCAGGGAAGTACAGTGTTGTGGTGGGGTTGGGGTTGTTGTGAGTTAATATTCTGACCATTTGAGGCAACAGGCCAGATTCAGCTCTGCAGGCTTCTTGCAAAGCCCCCGGAAGCAGCCCGGCCTGGGTCTAGGATTTCAACCACATTGAGCTCAGGGCAGAACTCTGTCTGGCTGACTTCTTCCCGGCCGGGATTTCAGCCAGGGCAGCAAGAAGTTTGTGCTCTGCCCCTGGCTCTTCTGTGGGCCTTCTGCTCACCAAGTTGCTTCCCCTTTCGCTGCCACTGTTTCCTGTCATGCCCTTTTTTTGGGTGTTTTCACTATAAGACCTCCATGGCCAGGGCTGTCTCTCACTATACAGATGTTCAGCACATTGTAGCCAGTCAAATAATGATCATGAATAGTCCCGTAGCACCTTAGAGACGAATAAAAAATATATAGAGAGAATCATGAAACTTCGTGGGTAAAACCCACTTCATCAGATGAGATGTTAGTCTTCAGGGTATGTCTACACAGCAACATTATTTCGAAATAACTTAGTCCGCATCTACACAGCAGGCAGTTATTTCAAAATAATGTCGAAATACTGTCAAGCTGGAGGACTTCTTACTCTGACTCCTGTATTCCTCATTGTACGAGGAGTAAGGGGAGTCAGAGGAAGAGGGCTCTATTTCGAAATAAGTGCTATGTAGACGCATCCAATTTCGAAATAAGCTAGGCAATTGATGTAGCTCTATCTATGTAGCTTATTTTGAGTTAAGACCTGCAGTGTAGATGCACCCTACAGTGCTACAGGACTACTTATTGTTTTTTTAAAGTTACAGACTAACACAGCCACCCCTCTGAGACTTTTAAATAATGATAATGTAAGTCCACAGTGTTTCCCATAAGCTGAGCGCTGGCGCGGCCACTCAGGAGAGATTCAAATGCTGCCCAGCTGATTAGCAGAGCACCCGGAGCTAGGTTTGTATTTCTCCTGGTGGTGCACGTTCACACTTGCCTTGGTGCGCATAGAACAATTTATTCTGCACATGGATGGAAAAGATTAGAGGGAACATTGGACCCTAAGCAGGTAGGCTCATGCAGGAAAGCCTGGCAGACCATGAGTTCTGGGGGTGGGGGGTGCTATAATAAACCTATCCTTCATTTTGGTTCTGGGATGGGAGTGGAGAACAGCATCGGTAGCTCCAGAAGACAAGCAGATGCTCCCTTGCCAAGGTCAGAGGCTGGCTATTGCAGAGTGCTTGTGGGTCCCAAAGGGAGCAAGCTGTTCGGAGGCTCCTCTTCCCCTTGCCTGGTGGGCAGCCAGAGCTTTGCCTCCAGCCAACGGCAATGCTCTTGCAGCCATGCAAACAAGCAGGACATGGGGGAAGCAAAGAATTTGTGAACTCTGCTGCTCTCTTCAATCAAAGCAAACCGGCAGCATCAGAGCGAATGCTCGAGTGAACTGAGAGGGACTTGGCCGCTCTCCAGCCAGGGTGCTGGTGGTGCCGCTCAGGCAGATATTCATTGGCTTGGATTTAACATATTGATTAGGCACAGTTCAGTGCATGTAGCTGGAAGGAATCAACGTGCCGGGCGAAGCTCTACATTCGCTGGGTTTGTGTATTCCTCCTCTGAGCCAAACCTGGGGCTCTTTCCCCACACCAGCTGCTGGCCAGGATGCAGAATAAAGCAAACCTGTCTCCTCACGTTTTGGCCAGGACCACATGCATTTTAAAATGTGATTGATGCTTTCATCGGCCACGAAGCTTCATTATTCCCAGCATTAGTGTGTCTGATCCAGAGGCCTATTTGTTAATGCACCGAACGCAGCAGCAGATGTGCTATTTTTCATCGGTGACCGGATCAGCTCGCGGATTCACCTACTTCCATTTTCATTTTCCTGTCATTGATTTATTAATGATGTCTTACTTGTCGGTGCCTTTCCGATAGGGTTTTCTATGGCACAGTCCCCAGAGAGTGGCCCTTCCCCCCACATCAAAAATCCCTTTTACCATGTTCTTCCTTGCTGCTCTGAGATTAGACGCTTTAATCATTTAGTAACTGAAACAACCTCCATAGCTTGTAGAGTTTATGGACAATTTGTCTCCTATATAGAGAGGGCTGGTTTTTTCCAGTGTTCATCAACAACAGAGACGAGGGGCTAGATTCCTAGCTGGTGTAAATCAGCATAGCCCTGCAGATAATCCATTTGACACGCGCAGTTTATATATTAGGATGGTTTATGCCATAGTTAGCCCTGCTCATGCAAGACAAGAATCCAATGTAAACAATGGAGATGTTGACATCTAGTATAGTTCAAGGAGCTGAGGCCTCTGGAGTGGAAAATGCCCCGTAGTTTTGGCTTGAGTTTTGCAAACATGAAAGAACACAAGAAACCATGGTCCCAAATGAAATTAATAGGCAGCAGGTTTAAAAGAGACAAGTACAGGAGATCCTCACAATTTGCATGTTTTCGCAGGTGTCACCTGGCCGAAGGGTGGGGGTGGGGAATTGAGGGGGACAGGAACTCCGGGGAACTCACCCCAGATCCTGGCCCCATGGTGAGTTCCCTGTGGCTCCCCACCCCTGCGGTGAGTTCTTCACAGCTCTCGCAGTGAGATTGGGAGCTGTGGGGGAGCTCACTGCAGGGACAGGGAGCCATGGCCCCCCGTATTCATGAATTTCACCATTTGGGGTGGTGCCCAGAATGCATCCACTGTGAATGGCCAAGGTTTCCTTTACTTCTTCACACAATGCACTGCAACCTGTGGAACTCCTTGCCAGAGGGTGTTGTGAAGGCCAGGACTATAACAAGGGTAAAAAAAGAACTAGATAAGTTGATGGAGGATAGGTTCATTAATTGAAGTCAGTCAGGATGGGCAGAGATGTGGCATGCTCTGAAGTGTCCCTAGCCTCTTTTTGCTAGAAGCTGGGAATGTGAGACAGGGGTCGGATCACTTGATGATTCCCTGTTCTGTTCACTCCTTCTGGGGCACCTGGCACTGGCCACTGTCAGAAGCCAGGGTGCTGGGCTTGATGGACCATTGGTCTAACTCAGTATGGCAGTTCTTATGAAATATGGGACGTGAGGGAGAAAGTGTAGAATGAAATTCTGCTGAAAGATACACGCGGCAACTAAATCAGAACTTTCTAGAATCTGTGACGTTGGGGCCATATGCAATCTTCAGGATGGTGCTCAGTGATGGATGTGAGACTTGTCATGTCTCCTGTGTCCAAAAATGCAAACCCTTCCCATGAGCTGGCTGATTCATCACAAAGGCCACCTGCATTTCTTACGTCCACAAGTACTGTCAGAGTGGCCTTCCTATTGGACCCGAGCCTCTGACAGGAGCCAAAGTAGGAACTGGGGAAAAGGTGGGGATTACTACCCATCCCCCCACCCTCCATTTCCTGGTGCCAATGGGGAAATACATGGACCTATGAGAACTTCGCCCTTTGCCATTTTGGGGTTCTTATTCCCTCCAAATCCAATGTCTTCCTGCATCCGTACTTTGACTTGGGATAAAGAAGTGCGGCTTTAGCTTCGTGGTCTGACTCTTCCCCCAAAGGGCGGAACAGGGAAGACACTCCATGGTCCTTATGAAGCTGGAACCAATCCAGCACCTTCTTGCAAATAACGTTTTTCCCCAGGTACTGAGAAAGGACTAGATACATTCACAGAAGATCGGTCCCTGAGGACGGGGCCCTGCGACGGATAGCTTGCCAGTGAAAGACAGGTGCTAGATGAAGCTGACCTCCTTGGTGGATTCTACAGCCTTTGAAATCCCAGAGGGGCCTGCAAACTTGGGCACCCACACAACACGCAAACAATGCCGGCCTAGCAACGAGGCCCATTCGAGAACAAGTGTAAGTGGTTTGTCCTTAAGACCAGCAGGCAGGAAGAGGGGGCTTTTGGACTCTTTGGCTGCGTCTAGACTGGCATAATTTTGCGCAAAATCTTGCCGCCTGTCTACACTGGCCGCTAGTATTTGCGCAAGAACACTGACTTTGCGCAAAGTATTCTTGCGCAAGAGGGCCAGTGTAGACAGCCACCTTAATTTCTTGCGCAAGAAAGCCCAATGGCTAAAATGGCCATCGGAGCTTTCTTGCGCAAGAGAGCATCTATACTGGGCACAGATGCTTTTGCGCAAAAGCAAATCTTTTAATGGAAAAACTTTTCCGTTAAAAGTATTTACGCAAAATCTTGCCAAACTAGACGCAGACTTTGTGTGTCTAGACTACAGGGTTTTGTCGACAAAAGTGGACTTTTGTTGACCAAACTATACCTGCGTCTACACTACCGCTGCATTCTGTCGACAGTAAGTCGACAGAACATGGCAGTTTTGTCAATGGCGATAAACCTCGTTTTACAAGGAATAACACCTTTTTTCGACAGAGTTCTGTCAAAAAAAGGCGCTATTGCATCCACACTGTGCTTTTTCTAAAGAGAGCGTCTACACTCTCTTTCGAAAAAGCGGCTTGCTTTTTCGACAGAACTGGTTGTAGTCTAGACGCTCTTTTTCGACAGAGGCTTTGTCGATAGTATCTGTCGACAAAGCCTCTTTCGAAAAAAGCCTGTAGGCTAGACGTACCCTTTGATTTTGTAGTGGAAAAGAACTGGAGATGGTTTCCGGGCTGTTCTTCAGAACATGTTCCATCCAACCGTGGCCCTACGAGGGAACATGTGTGTGGCTCCAGCCATTCGTTTTCTAAGGGGTTCTGATTTGCTTACCCTGCGTACCTACAACTAGGGATCACCTGATAATCGTCAGGGAATGCTGCATGACTGATGCAGAGAAATGCTAGAATCTTTGATGGGTGTCCAAAGCTTTGTGTTTTGTTCAGATCTAGATGAGCACCCAAACTCGGCTCCACTATTCGGACATGTTCCTCTCTGGAGTTTTATTGGCTGGGGAAAGGCGGCCTGCCAAGGCGGGTCCCATGTCAGGATTTCAGTGGCCCACAGCTCAGGGATGTTTGGAATGTGAGGTTTTGGCTGCGGCCTTTCTCCATGAACAGAACCAGTATACGATTGGGAGCGATCTATGCACACTCTGGAAAGGCACACAAAATAGGAATGTAACTCCATATTGTTGGGTGGGGATTCAGAACATCTCTGGCTGGAGGTCTGTGTTGCCCCATCAGGCATACAGATTATTCTGTGTGCTCAGTCTATCAGATGTTGATTTTTGGTTTGTTTGCCTCCCTTGCTCTTCTCTAAACTGAATGGTGCATGGCTGCTCACATCTTGGATCCTGGTCCCCAGCTCTCCATTAACAGCATGTAAAGCAAGGGACTGACATTACAATTACTTGGGCTCTTCTGGGCCCTTCTTGCTTTCATATTCTGTCTTGGTTTTGTTGCTCCTCCGCCGGAAAACAAAATCTCAGATTTAGTCCCGCTCTTTGTGGGAAAAACTCTGCTTCTTCCTACTGTCTGGCTGAGTTCATCAGCCTGGAGGATGCCTTTACTGGGTTGTCTTTAATGTTTTCTTAACACCACTTCATTGGATCGTAGAGCAGATGTAAGTAAAAAAGGAAATCTAATTAATGGAGGACTAGGAAAGAAAATGAAACTCCTTACACAGCCTTTTAGCTCGGGAAAACTTACATTGCCTTGTGTCGTACTAAAGGGAGCTAAGCGTTTGCGGTTTGAGCAGAGGGCTGTGAGGTGATACTGCAAATCAGGCTGTAATCCTAACTCTTTCGGTGGCCTTGTGCATGTCACTTAATCCATCTGCCTCAGTTTCCCTACCTGTACAATGGAATAATGCTTTCTGACTTTAAAGGGAGGCTGTGGGGATTACTTAATATCTGAGGGCTAAGTGCCGATGTTGCATCTATCGTGAGCACAAGCTGCTTGCTTGCTTGCTTTTAATACCTCAAGGGGTTTTCCTTATTAGTGGTTCATACATGAATCAATCTGTGGAAAGATTTTGTTCTGACCCAAGCCACATTTTTAATGTATTTCATTGGCCATAGTTTTATTCCTTTTATCTTCTCATCCCAGTTCCATTTGGCTGTCAGCTGTCGGGTTGCCTGGCTCCGGGCCAGCACTGGCTGTTGCTTATAGTAGCTACCCACGGCACACTAGCTGTCCCACAGCGGCGTGAGGCCTGGCTGTGTCTAGCCTGGCTTCCACCCCTCCCACCTTCCTTGCCAACACAACAGTAGCATCGCTCCTCCGGGCGAAAGTCTGGCACTCCGCCCAGCTCACAGACATCTGCCAATGTTTTTCTGAAGGCCCAACAGTGAGGGAAGGGTTGGAGGGGGGTGGGGAAAAGGGATAAGGAGACAATGCTACTAAAGGACAATGTTGTCCCATACTGCCCTGCTTAAGAATCCTTACATCACCCCCCCATGTCGTAATGTCCTTGGCTGGCATTTGTCTCTCTCCTCAATGACCTGCCCGCTTGGCATCCTGCTTTGTGGAGCTGGTCAGAGGTTTTCGGGTTTTTTTAAACGGCCTTTTTCCCCCTAAATAAAACATTCGGCTTTTGCACTTGGAAAATCTGGCGGTTTTTTTGGCTTTGAAACCTCCCAAATATTGATGGGCTTTGAAAAATGAAAGCCCTGAGCCATTAAAAAAAATGAAAAATTGTTGTGGGAAATATTTGCCAGTTTCCACCTCCTCTCAAAGCTTTGTTACCCCTTGAACTCTGTCACTCCTTGCACTGCAGCATATTTGTTAGATGTTTTCCATAGTTGTGTGTTTGACTTAACACCAGGCGAACAAGTAGGCTGCGCGCCACGTTTCTTCTTTCAGTGGCACTTCGGGGACAGACAGAGCTGTTCCCACAGAAGATTGTTGTGACAGAAATATGCCAGAAATGGTGCTCCGCACAGCAGCAGTTGTTTTCCTCTTCAAATGCCTCTCCTAAGCATTTCCGAGCACATGCGCCACATGCCTGCAAAGCCACAATATTGATCAAGCGGCTCGGAGTATGAAGAGGAACAAATTTTGTCTAAATTTGGAAGCCAGCCTGAATTTCCCGGAGAAGCACAACGAGGGGGTGGGGAGACTGGTATGGTTTGAAAGAGACTTACACAGGGGATAGGTCCTCAGCTGGTGCATGATGCCCGTTGCAACCACATACCTTCTGCTTTTTAATACTTAAAACCACTCTTGTTTATTAGTAAACGCAGTGTAAATAATTGTTACGTGGGGTGGACAAAAGCTGTGCATCTCTCTCTTCCATTGATAAAGGGGGCAAACGATTTATGAGCGCACACTGTGTAACCTTTATGCAGAGTCAGATGGATTTCTCTGGGGCCCTGATCCCATTGGGGTGTAGGTGCTGGGTCAAGTCCCTTGGGCTGAGCCTTCCCAGAGCTGAGCTCTCAGTGTCTGTGTTGCTCTGCTGTGGGCTGTGACCCCCCCCACCCCTGCTCTGTGTCATCACTGAGGGAGACCAGAGCTTCTGGATCAGCAGGGCAGGGTGCTGAGGCACCTCAGAGAGCGGGTAGGTGGGCTCAGTGGTATTTTCAACACATCAGGTGGGGTTTTTGGATGCAGCCATCTGGGTCGATTGAGACTGACAATGCATTTCACGTAGCCCTCCAACCAGATGTTGACTAGCAGCAGCGTTTGGTCAGGGTTGAGCTAACTCTTAGTCACACTAGTTAATAGCCCTGTAACGCGTCCTGCGCCATCCCATCCCAGAAGTGCACTTTGCTGTGTGGGCTTACGGTGCCATGCCCCTCCTTTGGGAAGTGCCAAAGCTATTACAGGGGTCTGTGTATACCACTGCAATGTCTGAACTTGCTGACGTTACCAATACAAAACCAGCTTTTCTAGTTCACAGCCTTGTATACGCTCCGGGATCGGAAAGTCAAGCTGGGTTGTTTCCTGCTCACTTCATCGTTCCTACTCATCCTGACCCACCTGAGGTGAATTGTATGTATAATGGAGGTGTATTCTTGGTGTCCTTCATCCCTCTCCACCATAGCCACTTCTGACTGAGGCTGAGGGCTAGCAGGAAGGGTCGTCAATGGAGCCGGTAAAAGACTTATCTTTTTTTGACAGAAAATGGTGCGTGCATGCGTGTGGGGGGTTGTTTTACAAAATGGAATTTTTGTGACAAATATCTGGGTTTGTAAGAAATGTAAAGGCAGGTACGTTATGGACATCTGGGGAGCTTCCCAGAAAAATTCCCTGAATGTACATCAAACCAATACAGTGTGCTGTAACATCCAGGTGTTCTATATTATAGGGGCTCATGCCTGCAGAGCTGCTGGTGTGAAAGGCCTACTGTCAGGCATTCAGAAATCAATGATTACAACTTGCTCCTGAGGGCAAGGATCCATATTTAGCTTCAGCTCTCAGGAGCAAATTAGTACATTGACCAATACAACGTAAAACACTCTGAGCTGTCCACTTGTGATCTGGGCCAAAGTTTGGGTGTGGTAGAACAACTGGGCCCATATATAAAATCTGCATAACTAAGAATGAAAATATTTTGCCTGTGAATGTAGTTTTGGCCATAATGTGGTTTATCAGTCCTCAATTGGAGCATTGTGTCCAGTTCTGGGCACCACATTTCAAGAAAGATGGGGAAATTGCAGAGGGTCCAGAGAAGAGCAACAAGAATGATTAAAGGTCTAGAGAACATGAGCTATGAGGGAAGACTGAAAGAATTGGGTTTGTTTAGTTTGGAAAAGAGAAGACAGAGGGGACATAGCAGCAGTTTTCAAGTACCTAAAAGGGTGTTACAAGGACCCTGCAACCCCAGACTACTTCTGTCCCCCCTTCCCCCTTGCCAGCCCGCTCCTGGCCCCTCCCCGCCGGCCAGACACCTATCCCCAGCCTGCTGCTGGCCCCTCCCCTCTGGCCAGACACCCACCTGCACCCTGCTCCTGCCCTCTGCCCCTGGCCAAACAAGTACCCCTAGCCTGATCTTGCACCCCCACCTCCCACCCAGATCCTACACCCCCATCCCACTCACTGGCAGCTCTGTCCTGCACACTGGACTCCTCATTTTGGCCCCACCCTACAGCTTAAGGGGACCCCCAAAATCCATTAACCTTGGAACCCCAGAAGAGTTAATATGGCCTAAGACCTTGAACCTCAGTTCTCCCTGTCCCTCCCCTACCCCCATGTGGCTGGAGTGCCAGAGAAGGGAGGTGTCTCTGTTGGGGGCCACATCAGTGAGGCTGGGTTTTTTTTTTTTGGAGGGGTTGTTCTTTTGCTTCCCACTTGTGTGGTCCCAGACTGATTTTTCTGTGGGTCAATGCCCCCCGACCCAAAAGAGGTTCCCCACCCCGCCATAAATAAACACAATGTTGAAACCTTTTGTGTTGGTCATAATATTGTACTTCATTTAAAAATGAAGCCTGGCCAATAAGCCCCCCAGTTGGGGCCCAGCCCCCAGCTGGTGGCAGCATCATAACACTCCTGTACCTCCCACACCACAGCCCTGAAGCCCATCATACCCCTGAACCCCCTGCTCTGAGCCCCTCATACCCCCACATCCCCAAACACCTGCACCCCCACATCCCCAGGCTTCTGCATCCCTAAATCCCCAGATTCCTGCATCCCCAGTCTCCTCTCATACCACTTCTGCACCCCCAAACACCCTAACCCTGTGCCCTGAGCTGCTCATACACCCAAACTCCCTGCCCTGAGCCCCCATCCACCCCAACCCAGACTCCTGCACCCCCACATCCCCATCCCCCCTGCCATAAGATTGACAGAAGACAGCCTGAATGTGTGCATGAAGCTGGATTTGACAGCTATGATGTAAACTTCAAAGAAATGTGCAAAAAGATGCAGCAGCAGAAGTCCCATTAAATAAAGTCTGTGAGTTCAATGTTTCATTGATGCTCTTATTCATCATGTCAATTATCAGTAATATTAAGTTGTATATTTTCAGGCATGCAAATGGTCATTCTTACATGGCTCTTTGTTGACCACTTGTTCTGAATTTTGACGTAGTTTGGCTCTTTGGTTTGAAAAGGATGCTGACCCCTGATCTAGCTGGTGCTTGGTCCTGCTGTGAGGGCAGGGGACTGGACTTGATGACCTCTCGAGGTCTCTTCCAATGCTAGTGTTCTATGATTCTATGACTATTGAAAATGTGAAGTATCCGCCAGTCAAAGAAAACTTCATGAAGATTTTTTATTCGGCATACTCATGCCTCTGCATAACTTCAGTCATGTGATCTTAAGTTTTTTGCGGGATTAGAGTTTTTCTGTATACTCTGCACATGCTCCAATATTTGCACAATAGATTAGACCTCTGTGGTTGTTTTTCACGTGTAAGTACCTTATAAATAATTCACCATTAATAATTCACTGGGTCTTAAATTGGCAAAATATGCCTGGAGAAGTTTGTGATTTAATTTCCCCATGTCCTTTTCTTCAATTAGTTAGATTAGTTTGTCTGCCTGGCATTCCAAGAGACACAAGGGGACAGATTCTGATTTTACAGACCATCTCCGAAAAAGACCAGGTAGAACTTACACTGCTGGAAATCCAGAGTAACGGAGATCAGAATCTGCTCCTTTATTTCTAGACTCTTTAAGAACAGGATGGCCAAGCAATGCAAATGAAAAAAAATCACTGAGAAATACCTCGTGGACCAATGGCATCAAAGCGCCTGTTGCGGTCTATTGAGCCACAAGTGTGCACTGTTGGAGAGTGCACAAATATTCATTGACATGAAAGGCAAAGTGCACTGGTGAATAATTCACCTTTAAAATACTGAATGACATGGGTAGAGAGATGCCCCCTGCCTGCTTCCCGAGGACAGCTAGGGCCTATGGGATAAAACCACTCACACTGGAAAGACCCTAAACACATCTGTGCACAGTAGGTAATGTCTTGTGTTAGCCTCAGATGCTTTGATTGGCTGTGCTTATTAAAGCTTTCCTGGATACACAGAGCTACCGATTTATCCAGCAGAAGGGCCTTGGGTCTATGTCGAGGTGTACAACGTATGTACAGTGTGTGGGGTCACCTCATTCTGGTGCAGAATCTAGCCCTCCAGGGCTTCCCAGTCTCCGATATTCTGCCTCAGGGCAAAAGTCTGGCACATTTCCTGACATTGCCTGGTGCCTTATGTTGTGAGTTGACTCTTTCTAACCCACCAAACAATCTGTGGCTTTGTTGGTTTTGTCCTAGGCTACATCTACACTGGCAGCTTCTTGTGCAAAAACTCTTCCAGAAGAGAGCATCTACAGTGGCATGTGCTTTTGCGCAAGAGATGTGCTTTTGCGCAAGAGCATCCATGCCAGTGTGGACGCTCGCTTGCGCAAGAAAGCTCTGATGGCCATTTTAACCATAGGGCTTTCTTGCGCAAGAAATTCATGTTGCCTGTCTACACTGGCCTCTTGTGCAAGAACAGTTGCGCAAGAGGGCTTATTCCTGAGTGGGAGCATCATAGTTCTTGTGCAAGAAGCCCTGATTTTATGCAGTAGAACGTCAGTTTACTTTGCACAAGAACACACGGCCAGTGTAGACAGGCAGCAAGTTTTTGTGCAAGAGCGGCCGCTTCGGCGCAAGATCGTGCCAGTGTAGACACAGCTCCACTGTCCCACACGGTGGCCGTGGGAGTTCAAGGGAAGCTGGATCCTGTGAGAAAACAGCTGGCCAAATGGGACCCGCTCCACTGTTTGGGGGGGAGGGGAGAGCCTGGCAACAAGGAGACACAGTGGTAGGCCTGTAGTGAGGCTCTGCTGGGCCTCGGCAATGGGGGAAGCTAAGCTGCTCTGCTACCTTATCCTCCGGTCCTCTGCATGGGAGTCAGTGGGAGAGTCCCATAGGCAGCCACGGCCCTTGGCTGGCAGCAGTACCACAGTAACACGTGGAAGGTTTTTCCTCAGCACACCCTCGGGAGCTTGCCCCGTCCGTTGTCTCCAGAGAGCGGGGCGAGGCGGCTCCCGATCACGCCCACTCTTTCAGGCGAGACTGGAAATACTAGCGAGATCACCTCTCCCAGCCCTTCTGCTCCCAGGCCCCGAGTGGGAGGAAGGATGAAACCGACCGGCAGAGCACCCAAGAGCTGGGTGCTTTGAGCGCGGGGCAGAGGAGCCCTGCAGAGCTCGGGTCAGACTTTATTATCAGAGCCAGTTTGCCTGGTGTACAACACAGCTGTAAAACTGGCCAATCCCCGAAGCAGGGGCTGGGGCGTGAGTGTTGCCCGGGCTGCAGCTCTGAGGCTGGGTGGTGGCAGGGGCGGCTGAGGGGAGAGGATAATGCACAAGGGCCCATGGCGCCTGGGTTCCTGGCGGGAAGGTGAGGGTGCCATGGACCCCATCCCCATCAGGGCTGGACACCTCAGGGTCACCCACCTGCCCACCCCCACCTCACCCATTTCCCATAACTCCCCACACCAGCAGCTCCCTGCCCTGAAGGACCTGGGCAATGCCAGGGAAGTCTGCTAGTTAGTTATGGTAGCGCCTCGGTACCCAAACTAAGCTCAGGGGCCTGTTGGACCAGATTCTACACACAGCATGAGCCCTGAAGAGCATATACAAGCAAAGCAATTTGCCAAGGACTTACAGCAGAGTGGAGACCAACTCTGGATTAGGGTTCCCCTCTCCTGAGCCCAAAACCAGCAGGGCTCAACCTCTCCAGACTACTGAGGTCCGAGCCCTGCTGGCCAGGGCTGAGGCCTGAATCCAGCCTCCTGTGCCGGAAGTGAACTTTACTTTGCAGGGGCCCCTGTGGTGTGGTGCCCAAGGCCAGTGCCCTGCTTATGACCCCCATACAGCCTTCCCCACAACCCCTCCGGGGCTCATGACTGCCAGGTTCAGAAACACTGACCTGGAGGAGTTGACATGCCCCCTGGAATACCTCTGTGCACCCCTGGTGGAGAGCCCTGGCTGTAGACCACGCTGCTTCCTGGGGAGACAGAACCCCTGGGAATTAGCAGGTGATGCCCAGATCTTCAGCCATTGCTCTAGCACTTGCTGGGTGTCCGTGTCACCAGGTAGATTTTCTGGTGCAACATGCAGGGTTTGTGCAGTAACCGTTACTGCTGATTTCATATGCCCTGTGAGGGGTCGACTCACCACCCCAGCGCCACCAGCCGGCTGTTCTGGAATTAGCTCTTCTTGCCTTGCTGGATGCCTTTCTCTAGGTGGTGTTGCCCCATTTCTCCTTGTGTCACAGCGTCCTCTTCCAAACACTGTCCTCTGGCAGTGCCCACACCAGTGTCCGAGCCCCCCTTCTAGGGGTCGTTGTTGTTTGCTCTGCTCCCACTCCAGGGTCCTCTCTTTCCCAGAGCACCCTGTTCTCCTCCTTAGGCACTGCAGCCTGGGAGCTTGCTTGGCCAGAGCTCCCCCAGCACTGCTCTAGCTCCAGGGAGCCTCCTGCTTCCCTAGCAGTCAAGCCCTCACTGCTGCTGTTGCTCTCTCTCTAGAGCAGCCGTCAGTTCCCCCTTATATAGCTCCCAGCTGGGCCCTCATCAGCTAGACCTGCCTCAGCTGGGGCTTTGCTCCTAGCCCCTGCTCTGGGCTGGGGTTTTGCCCTTAAAGGGCCAGTGCAGGGCAAGCGCCCTGTCACACGCCCCCTTGCTGCCTTTCCTAAAGTCCAAACCTCGGCAAGCGAGCCCGCAGAGCCGCTTTGTGCAGCACAGGGCCTTCCTCCCCACCCTGTTAGCGGGAAAAAAGGCCCCAGTGCTGCTGTTCCTTGGCTGTGTTGCTTCAGTGCAATACGCCCTTCCCCACTCCGGGTTTGCCCTCCACCCGCTCCCTAGTAGGTTCTCCTCACCCAGTGGGGCCGACAGCCATCCCGGACCCTGAGGTCAAGGTGTGGGGAGCCTGACTCTGCACCCCAGAAGGGGCAGGGCCTTGGGCTGAAGGGGGGGACTGAGGACTGTCAGTCCTTAGCACTGCTGGAGCGCGGTGCTGTCCCCACCCCCAGTGGAGCAGCGCTCCCCCGGCAATTCAAAGGGGCCCGGAGCTTTGGCCGCCATCACTGTTGTAGTAACAGCAGCGGCAGCCAGGAACTTTGGTCCCCTTTGTAACGCCAGGCTCCTGTGCAATTGCCTGCCGGTCAGCGGGCCTGGCCTCACCTCCTTAAAGACGACCTGGTTTGTTATCAGGGTAGAACCTTATGACTTTGCTAGAGGAGTTTGAGGTTCCATTTGGCTTTGTGGAGTAGCTTCAGCACAGTCTCTATGGGCCGGGTGAAACACAGCCTGTTATGAATTGGCGCAACACGGCTGGTGTCCAAGTGACCCTCCAGCTGCAGCCAGACCGGCACTCACTCTCGGTGAAGCACCAAAGCGCTGGGGGGGGGGGGGCTGGGATGGGTAGAGGTGGGGCAGATGACCAGCATTTTGCTCCCCTGGCTGCCATCCGGTGCTCCAGGAGCTAAACTTTCATTTCGAACCCAGCGGCCATGCTGAATCTGTGCCAGGGCTGAGCCCCCGGCCGTGCTGGTTGTGGCACTTGACAGACCCAGTGCCTCTCGGCTTATTGTGTCAGCTATGAATGCAAAACAAAAAAGGGTTAGTAAAGAAACTGCTCCCAGTGGAATCCCATAGAGTTTGACTCGCGAGCCTGACGTGACTGAGATGTGTTAATGGGGGCAAACTCTGACACTCAATGCCAAGTTTAAATAGCAAAAGCGCTGGCTTGCCCCTGTGGATCGAAGTGCACCAGAAAGGGAGGCAGAACTGACCGCGAGTGGCATCGAATTTCCGCACGAGTGAGCGGAGCGTGGCTTAGGGACGGAGCTTGGCACAAGAGCGCTCTTTGTTTTTTCTGAGCTGGCCCCTGCCTAATTCTGCCAGCTTTGAAGGGGGATAAACAACTGAGCCACAGCGGAGCGTGACTCTTTGATTTCCACTCTCCGAATGGAGCCTATCCTCCCCTTGTGAAGGCAAAATTACGTGTAGCTCTCGCCTCGGGTTTTAACCCTGGTGTAGCGCCATTGATCTCAGTAACTTCTGACCTTTGCCTGTCAATGAGTTCAGAATCCAGCCTTCATTGCCTGTGTTCCTAAGGGTATCTCTTGCTGATTGCTAAATTAAAGAGACTGTCAGTCATCACCAATGAGGCAGGGGAGTAAACTCACAGTTTGTGTGACTTGCTGGAGTTGTAAACATGATTAGGCTGTGACTGTGACAGGGTGTCTGCCCTGCACTGGCCCTTTAAGGGCAAAACCAAGCCCTGAGCCAGGGCGGAGACTGAAGCCCCTGGCTGAGGCTGTTATTTCTAATTGGGGCCCAGCTGGGGGCTATATAAAGAAGGGCTCCAGGAGGGAGGGAGAGGACTTGCTCTGGAGAGCAGGAGGGGTCTGGGAAGCAGGAGGCTGAGCAGTGCTGGGGAAGGAAGGCAGAGCTGGGGTGTTCTGGTCTAACCTCACCCCCAGGCTGCAGGGCCTGAAGCAAGGCCTGAGAGTACTAGGGCTGCAGGATAGGAAAAGGCAGCAGGTCCGCACCCCCTTGCCCGTGAGGGCTATGTCTACGCTCGCAGCATCTTGTGTGAGAAATATGCAAATGAGGCTAAGTGTGGAATATTGCTGAGCCTCATTTGCATACCTGATGAGCTGTCATTTTTGCAGAAGAGGCTCTTGCGCCAGGAGGAGCTGTCTACACGGCCCCTTCTTGCGCAAGAAAAACCCTCTTGCGCAATGCCCTTATTCCTGAAAATAATCAGCGTAGCGGCATTGCGCAAAAGGGTTTTTCTTGCGCAAGAAGGGCAGTGTAGATAGCTCCTTCTGGCGCAAGAGCCTCTTCTGCAAAAATGGTGGCTCATTAGGTATGCAAATGAGGCTCGGCGATATTCCATGCTTAGCCTCATTTGCATATTTCTCGCGCAAGAAGCCGTGAGTGTAGACATAGCTGAGGAGTGGCCATTATAGACTGTAGTTTGCCTCCTGAGGCAGGGGCTGGATGAAGACTGGCAGTAAGTCACTGAGGCAAGGAGCGTCTAGGAGAACTGGGTGTTCCCTGCGAGGGGAGGACCCCACAGTACAAAGGCTGATAAACACCCCGCTTCCAGAAGGGGGCTGAGAGAGACTGGAGTGGGCACTGGCGGAGGGCAGTGTCCTGAAGAGGACACCGCGGTGCAAGAGTAACATGGGTCCAGACGGGAGAGCCAAGTGAGGACACGGGGAGGCGCCAGCCAGAGGGAGGCTAATTCCCAGGGCTACCGGCAGGGGGCGCTGTGGCAGTGAGTCTGCCCCGTTACCTCCACACTATTTTGACTCCTCTAAAGCCAAGGCCTTCCATCATCCCAACCAAGCTGGCATTGTGTTCATGATGCTTTCATGGGTAGGTTGGCGGAGGAACCCGCTTGTCACAGCTGTCACCGAAGCACGATGGAGCGACAAGCGGGAATTCAGTCCTTTTACTATACAATGGCTTTGTCTGAATGGAATTTGATCTTTTCTGGTTTCCGGTGTTTTCTCTTTCAGCCTCTCGCTCTGGAAATCATACAGAAAAAATCGAGCTTTTAATCTGCTTGTTTACCACGTCCCCTAAGGCTTAACACTTAGGATTGGGAAAATATCTTCCTCACATAAGCATGTCTTACAGTGCCCTCTCTTGGAATCACTTTGGATTGCAGCAGTGTAAGTTACTATGCCACATGATCTAAAATAGCTTTGAGTTTAAACATGGCCTCTTCCCCACTTCCCATCAGCTTCACCTTGGGAGACTTACTAGGAGCTCTGGTGTGCTATTGATTAAGCTCTTACCTCTTAATCCTTCACCAAATTGTGGTCAAGTTCTTGTCTAGCTGTGGTAAGGTCATGGGACACATTGTGACTTTCCAGTGCAGGCACATCTGTCTACTGGCTTTCTTAATGAGCACATTTTTGGCTTTCAAATAACACAAATACAGCTCTTCTGGGAGCAATTAATGGTTTTCATGATATTTGTGCATGCGCCCGCCTGCTTGCCCGTTACTGTGGAAAGAGCTATGTGATCAGTTACTGAATGAGTTACTGAATGAGTAGGTGGCTTCTTTGCTTAGCCACAACACTGCTATTCTGGGACCTGTCAAATGCCGCCCTCTTTTAAATAATATTTGAAGACACGCCAGGACCACAAACTCTATTCTGCTTACCCCCAACTTCCTGAATTGTCAGTCCTCCACTTCCTAATCTGCCTCACCTGATTTTTGTTACAGCCAAACAGCAATATTCTAGAGGAGGGTGCTACCTAGATTGTTGGCACTCACACTCTCTCTCTCTCTTTCCAACCCAAAATGGTCAATTACTTTTTTAATTTTGCAACAAGCGTTTGGTTTCACTCCCCATTGAGACCTTGCAGAACATCAAACAGGGACGTTATGGTCGCCCACCCAGCTGCTGGAGGTGGAATTCCCGGCTCGTGTAGGCTCATGCACATGATCGTCCTTCTCAAGCTTGCATGTAAAACTAGTAGTGTGACCACAAGCAGTGGGAGGGGTTAGCATGGAGAAGGAGCCCATCGATATGGACGTGAGCAGCTAGCCCAGACTGCTGCTGCTGGCCGGTGTTTTTAGGCACTAGCTCGACACTAGTGTGGCTATGGCCACCTGGGCTGGGAGGTGGACCTCCTAGCTGCCGTATAGACATGTACAGGAAAAAACAGCCCATAGCCTAGTGGTCATTGCCTTGCTAGGAGCAGAGACTTAACCCCATGCCTCCCACATCTTAGCAGAATGCCCTAAGAGCCAGGCTATTGGTGATTCTGGGTGGGTCACACTCGCACTTGCTCTGTCTCTCTGGGGGGTTTTACTTGAAATTCCAGCTGGGACTTGAGAGACATGGGACTTTTCAGCTTAGAAAAGAGGAGAGTAAGGGGGGTTATGTTAAGGGCTATAAAATCATGAGTGGTGTGGAAAAAGTAAATAAGGAAAAGTTGTTTACTTGTTTCCATAACACAAGATCTAGGGGTCACCACATGAAATGAATAGATAGCAGGATTAAAACCAACAAAAGGAAGTATTTCCTCTCACAACACAAAGCCAACCTGTGGAACTCCTTGCCAGAGGATGTTGTGAAGAGCAGGACTTTAACAGGGTTCAAAAAAGAGATAAATACATGGAGGATTGGTCCATCAATGGCTATTAGCCAGGATGGGTAGGAATGGTGTCCCTAGCCTCTGTTTGTCAGAAGCTGGGAATGGGCAATAGGGGATGGATCATTTGGTAATTCCCTGTTCTGTTCACTCCCTCTGGGGCATCTGGTTTTTGCCACTGTTGGAAGACCCAGTGTGGCCGTTCTTATGTAAACCCTCCCAACCATAGTTCTGTTGAACCTGGCACATTGCTACAAAAAGTTGCAGTTTTGACAAGTCCACATTTTGGATGAAAAAAATGCTTCAGATGATTCCTGAGCCGTTCCACTCCTCCCCCTGCCTCTCCTCCACCCATGTGCTTCCATCGTTTCCTGGACCCTGATGTTGCATGTGCAATTGTATTTCATACCCTCAACCAAAAAAAGTAAAGTTGCTGCTTGAGCAATCTCCGTGTGATTGCTGGAGTGAGCGCAGAGGCCTTCCACCATGTGGCACTGTTAGATAGGAAAAGCTTCCCAAGTTGCAGTCTAAATACCAGATCAAGAATAATGCAGTAAATGCTCTCACTTGACATTTGAATGGGGCCCAGTAGAGTTAACCCTCGTGCAGTCCCATAACACAGCAGATGCCACAGCTGTGACTCATGTAATTTTCAGTGTCTCTGCCATGTGTTGATGCTACCATATGCGTAAAGTTACAACTGCAAATGTAGGTTTCATCACTGTCATTAAATGAGGTTGATGGAAAACCCTGAGACTGCTCTTTCCAGGTTTGCTTCCAAGCCAATAACTGGCAAAGAAATAGCTAAGCACAGCTGCCATCTAATGGCCAAGCTAAACAATGCAACAGACTTTGAGGCCGGAGTATGATATTATGCTAAAAGCAGGGGAAAGGGATTTTTTCCCCAGGTAAAAAGGATTATTTTCCAAACCACCCTAGTAAACATCCTGGTGCCTATAGTTGGCACTTCCCCTAGAGGCACAAATCAGGCATGGTGACAAACCGGGAATGAATTTGCTTAGATGTGTCTGGTATGAAAGTTACTAGATGCCTAAATTAAACATTACAAATTAGTACCATACACAATTAATATTTACAGATTAACATTACAAACGAAGGCAGCACATATCAAATGAGATTAAAACCTGGCTAACTGACTGATCTCAAAACGCATGTTGTAATGGGGGAATCAGCATTCAATTGGGGCATGTTTGGTGGGGCCTTGATGGGGTCTGTTTTTGGCTCATTGCAATGCAATAGCTTTATGAGCAATGACTTTGTTTTTTCCAGCTCATTGATAAAGTTTCAGGATGACGTCATTTTGTGCCGTAGTTCATAATGAAAAGAATCTGGGGTCTGTAGCGGATCACAAATTGCATATGAGGTAACAGTGTGAAGCAGTTGTGAAAAAGGCTCATTCCTTGTGTGTTGTGTGTAGGACACAAGCGGTCACTGTCCCACTCCACTTGGCACTAGTGAGGCCTCAGCTGGGGCCCCATGCCCGACTCTGGGATGCTCTGCTTTAAGAAAGACATGGACAAACTGGAGAGAGTCCAGAGGGGACTAGACCATTTAGAGAAAAGTTTAAAAAAACTGGGCAGACAGAAGAAGACTGGGGGGAAGGGGCAGGATCCTGATAAGAGTTCCAATATGCTAATAACTGATACAAAGAGGCCGATAATCAATTGTGCTCCATGTTTACTGGAGACTGGACAAGAAGTAATGGGTCTAATCTGCATCAAGGGAGACTTAACTATCAGGGTGGCTAAGTTCTGAACTAGGCTTTCAACGGAGGCTGGAGAAACTCCATCACTGGATGTTTCTAAGAGCTGGCTGGACAAACACCTGTCAGGGATGATCTAGCTTCATTTGGTCCTGCCTGAGTGCAGGGGCTGGAGTAGATGACCTCTCAGGGTCCCTTGGAGCCAGTATTTCTATGATAAGTCCGATCTGCAGAATAATCTGGATGGCACGGTAAGCGGAGCTCACTTCAATAGTATGCATTTTAATGCAGCTGAGCGCAAGATCATTTAACTAAGAACCAAGTGGGTAGCTTGTTTGAGGCTGGGAACGGTGCTTAGAAAGGCAGTGACTCAGAAAAGAACTTTGAAGTCCTGGTGAAAACAAGTTGAATGCAAACATGCAGTGGCTAAGAAAATAAATACAACCCTTGGATGTCTCTGTAGAAGAACAGCAAGTGGTGGCAGGGTGGTAGCATTACCACTGCAGTGAGCCCTTTGCTGGAACAGTGTCCAGTTCTGCTGTCCACACGTCAGTGAGGATGTTGACAAATCAGAAAAGATTCAGCAACGAGCTACGAGAATGATTTGTCCAATGTCAGCTTCCAGCCTTCTGCTGTAGAAATCTTCCCCCATGTAGGTAATTATGTAGCATGATCAAGACACCTCTTCATCTTCTCTCTGATGAACTAACTGACTTGTTCCTATTACGCAGTGGATCGATGCTGCAGCAATCGATCCACTGGTTGTCGATTTATCTTGTCTGCTTAGATGTGATAAATCGATCTCTGAGGGCCCCCCCCCCCATTGACTTCAGGACAAAGAGACTTTAACACCAGATTACAGAGGGAAACTTCAGAACTTTCTTTCATCCTTAAATTTGACACTTTACGAATGGGCCTTAACAAAGATGCTAATTACCTTAAGCATTACAAAGATAGCTTCCCACTTATCACCCCTGATTAGCCATTCATTGACTCAAATAGCTATTCCCTCCCTCCCTCCCTCCCTCCCCCTCACCCCACCTTCTGTACTAAATCTGATTTGTCAGTTTAATAATGTGTTCACTTTTTTATTGTATTCCTTTGGTATATATGGTCATGCCAATTCTCTTCCAGAATATGATCTGAGGAAGTGGGTCTGGCCCACGAAAGCTCATCACCTATTAAACCATCTTGTTAGTCTTTAAAGTGCTACGTAGTTTTTCCTTTTGTTTCAGGATAAGAAGAATAGTCGGAGTTGATGGGAGAGCTAGACAAATTCAGACTGAAAATAAGAACCTTTTTTTTTACAGTCAAGGTAATCTAACATTTGGAACAACTTATGTAGGAACACAGTGGCTCCATGGGCTTAACTTGCAGCAAGGGGGGTTTAGATTGGACATTAGGAAAAACTTCCTAACTGTCAGGGTGGTTAAACACTGGAATAAATTGCCTAGGGGGTTGTGGAATCTTCATACTTTGCCCATTGTGAAGAGTTGCACAGATATACCTGTACTGGTTTCTAGTTGCTGTAGTAGAAGTGATACAAAAACTGCTTCCATACAAGCCCTTCAATTACTCTGACGCAAGTTGGTCTGTGTGAGACAGCTGTCATCTTGGCCGACACCCCTCTCACCTCCAGGGACTGATCTGGCAACCTCCAGGACTAAAAAGCATAAATTGCTACCCTGTGGACCAACAAGCCAGCCTACTCTAGCTGGGGCTGTAACAAACTCATATTCTTGGTGGATCAGGCATCAAGTGGGATCTGTCATGTACACCCACCAAAGGATCTGTTCATAGATGTGTTTGACAGATAGGGCAATTTCCTGACCAGCCCTTAGGGAGTTAAGTTAAACCCTACTGAATTAAGTTTAAGAATCTAATGAGTTCCTTGTATTAAAAATGCAAATGTGTATATGTGTATAAAAATGTGTATAAATGTGTATAAAAATGGGGTGTGTGTGAAGGTGACCACAGGCATCTGAGAGCTAAGACCAGAGGGGATGATTAGGCAAATGCTCTCTGGTTATAACACCTCCCGTAAGGTACCATCACCAAGAGAGCCTTGCATGGACTAGTTCAAACTGGGTTCTCAAGAGACAAAGCAAGGCCTTTTGGATACATAGCCTGAGTTTAAATGGACTCACAGTTGTCCTCCTGGGTGTGGTGTTGACTTTGCTCAAATAGTCAACGCAGCAGACTCCGAGCAAGTCCCCAAAGACCACAAAATCAGATAAGGACCGAAGGCACCTGGCCAGGTTTATTGTTAAGTGAAGTACAGTCATAGTTGTCAGCAGACTCTACCGAATCCCTACACATGTGTACCCCCGACAATGGACCAACTCAGTCAGTGGGATGTCCCATTGCCCTGTAGGCCAGACAAAGACAGCCCCTTTGAGAGACAGGTTACGAACAAGCTACACTTCACTCCTGATGTATCAGGTTGCCACCCTTTGATGTTACCTAGATACCACCCATCGCCTTGCACCTGGTGGTTTGATTAAAACATCTCTAGGCTCTCATTTTAGACCCTTTCCTGAACCTGGGTCACTATGTCCCTGTTAGCCAAGGGGATTCTTAACAAGGTGGTGTTACCATCCTTCGGGAATGTGCTTTCAACCTACGCTCAGTGCCAATTAGTGTTTTACAGCCGGTACCTAGTACCAATTACTGTTCTACACCTGGGCCTATTACCAATTAGTGTTTTGCACTCTCAGCCCTGCCATGCCAAGTTCTGTGGGCAGGGGCCTGCCTCTTGCTCACAGGCTTAGCTTTGCTTTCTGCTAGCAAAGTCTTCACCATTGTTAGCTCGGCCTCAGGCTTCACGCCAGGCCTGTGCTATATGGCCTTATACCTCAAGCCCTCATCTTACTACATTCCTCATTGCCACTGACTTCTCTTTGGCTATGTTGTTTTTCCGCAGAGATACACAGGGAGAGTCACCACATAAAGCTGCAATCAAACTGCTGACAGCAAATTTTGGCTAATCCCTTTCCTAGCACAGTCTATATGTAGCATGTATATAACACTATTCTCTAATAGTATTAATAATTCCACCTTTTATTTCACATTCAAACACTCTTGAAAGGATCATCCAATTTAAATCACAGCTTCATGCAACATCTCTATCCTGCATGTGTCACCACTAGGGGGCAATAAATCATCTAATTACAATGTTGAAACCAGTGTCCTTTCACAAAACCACCCATGATGAACTTAAATGGATTTTAAACATTAATATAATAGGCATTTAGGTAGGAACTAGGTGAGGGGAGAGCTTTTTAAACAAGCCAGCAGGTTGCAATGGATGTATTTGGAATGCAGGCCTTTGATTGGCTATTAAATGTATTCCAATATCTAGAGCAACACCAGAATTAAAATTGATAAACTGACTTGCTGTCTTTTTGAGATGCAAATTTGGATAAAAGCTCATTTTGGTAAATGCGGGAGCACTGACCGTAATGATTTGCAGCATTATTGCTAGGGCGTGTAGAGGCTGACTAATTTCAAACCATAGCAATCTCATGAAAGGCAACAGAAGACATTTCCTCATGTACGCTGCCTCAGACGGTGTTTAGAATTGTCACCTCATGGTTAATACGGCGGTTTAGGAAAGGAGCATTGATGTCAAATTGTATCTTGAGAAACAGCGATCTAGCCCTTCAGCTGGCATCACTCCGCTTTGCTGCATTGATCCCCAAGGATGTGTACTTAAAAAAAAAAAAAAAGTAACTAAATAAAAGCTGGTGAATCCAATGGGTATATCCCCTACAGGAGAGAGGCCAAGCAATAGGCCAGATATCACCAGCTGCTAATCTATTGTAAAACTAGCTATTTTCACCGTAAATGTATTTTTCACAAGCTTCTCACCCAACATAATACTTCAACCCCTGGAATTGTAAGACCTGATAGTTCGTTATTTAAGAACATAAGGATGGTCATAAAGGGTCAGACCAAAGGTCCATCTAGCCCAGTATCCTGTCTGCCAACAGTGGCCAATACCAGATGCCCCAGAGGGAGGGATCACAACAAGTAATCCTCACATGATCCCTCCCCTGTCACCCACCTCCAGAGAAACAGAGGCTAGGGACACCATTCCTACCCATCCTGGCTAACAGTCATTGATGGACCTAACCTCCATGAATCTATCTAGCTCTCTTTTGAACCCTGTTAATGTTCTAGCCTTCACCGCATCCTCCGGCAAGGAGTTCCACAGGTTGACGGTGCGCTGAGTGAAGAAAAACTTCTTTTTGTTTGTTTTAAACCTGCTGCCTATTTGTTTGGTGCATGAGTGTAATCCAGTGTAGCCCCTCGCAGAAAGTGCCACAGGAAGCAAAGCAGGCGGCTGTGGTGTTTTGTGTTCCACCATCGTGTGCGACTGGAGCAGGCCCAGCGTGCCGTAGTTCGATGGGGCTGTGGCTGATGCGCTGCTGAAAGTGGAGCAAGGTGGGATTCCTGGGTCCACCCCTCACCTTCCTTTCTGTGAGCTCTGCACTGACATCCCTCAAGAGCCCCTGGCTCAGGAGGTGGGACTGGGGTCTTCTTGTTCCCTGGGTGTATCCCAGTGGCTGCAAAACCTGGACCGTGGGCACAAGGGAGGGCCACCCCGAGGGCTGGAGTAACTCCCAGAAACCCCAGGGCAGGGAAAGGGCAAGCTGCCTCTCCTGCACATCTGCTCCTTAGGGAGGAATTTCTCTTATTTGGGTTGTGTTCAGATTTTAGTGCTGTGGAAGGCTGCATGGCTGCAGATGCCACCCCTGGGCCCTTGATGCTCATCATGGTCTCAATTCTGCCCTCCTTCCTCCAGCACAGCACTCCCCCATCTCTGTGCATCTAGAGCAGAGAGAATACATACGCACCAGCAGCAGATATAATTTTCTACCCTCTGGGTCCTAGTGGCCTGAGAGAGTGTTCTTCTGTCAATTTATTTAATCCACCTCAATGATTAATGAGAGCATCATCCATTGACATAGCATGGTGTGGACATCACGTATCTTAAGTTGATATAAGTTATGTCAACTTGAGATATGTAAACTCATGTACCTGAAATAGTGTAACTTAGATTGACTTACATCACTCGTGTATACGAGGACTTGGAAAGCCTGCTTCTCATTCACATTGAGATCCTTTTATGTAGTGTTGGCACTATATGGAGTTCGGAAGTTGGTGTCAATTACTTTTATACCCACTTTAAGGTCTGTTCACATTGTAATGTCCAGGGATTTTCATTGCATGAGAATCCGGCTCTTCCTCTCCCGTAGTATTAAACATGACAATCGTTCCCCCGTTCCTGAGGTCAGCTGGGTTAATATTGTTTTGCCAAAATGCCTTAATGAAAAATAGTTTTTGGTCTCCTCAAGTTTCATGATAAAATTTCATTTTCATTTTTTAAAAAAAGTTCAGGTTTTCCCCCCAAAACACCACTCTCCCCCAAAAAACATAGAAAAAGGAAAAAATGTCTGTTATCAAGGAAGTTTAATCGGGGGGAGGGGAGGGAGAATACAATTTCCTGGGCAGCTGTATTCTTGAAATTGTAGGTAGGGAAATAATCACTTAATTTCCAGGGGCATAAGAGATTTTAGTTGTGATGTCTTTAATTCTTCGTTCAATTTTCATGGGAACCTCAGGATTTTCTCGTGAACCCCTGTGTTCCTTTTCAGGGTTCAGATCCTTTTCCATGTGCCCACAGACCCATTGCCACATTGCACTGTGTTGTATCTTTTGGAGAATGAGACGAAGTACCAGCCTTTACAAATAAATATAAGCAAGCATGGATAGTTTAATCTGCCAGCAATGCCTCGGTTACAGTAGATCCTTAAACACTGTAGCTTAAATCCCTTTACAATCCATTCTCTAACTGGTGACACTAATTATCAGAGAGAAAAGTAAATTTCAGAAATCTAGTGCTGCTTTTTGAATGGGGTTTTCTTCTTCTCCATCTGAGTCACCCCTTTTCAGCTTTAAGGTGGAGTAGGCCATATTGAAAGGGGTGGGGCGGAATTAATTGCGCAGCTTTCTCCTTTCTTATGTTACTGCACGTGTCTGGGGTGGGGGGGAGGGGAGGGTGTCACCTTCCAAGAGTGGCTGCCACGTCTCCCTCTGCGTGGGTGTGCCCGCTTCCAGCGGCTGATCAATTCTTGGCTCTTTGAGGGGAATGACTGCTAACCAGGATAAAAAAGGAAAGCTGTGTGAGCAGGCTTCATCCTGTTAACTGCGGCCTTTCCTGCTCATCTCTCCCCGACAATGATCTGGTCCTGGAAATGTTCAGCCACGTAGTATTGATCAGTTACGCTGTGGGAGAGTGACACCGACTGCCAGGATCTAGTGCAAGGGTGGGCAAAAGCCACTCAGCAGGCCGGATCCGACCCACACGGCTGTTCCAGGCCCTGTCCCCACGCGTGTTAACCAGGAAACTTCTTAGGCAATGTGTTGGCAGTGAGGCTGGGAGCAGCGAGCCCTTTAAACAGCGGGAATTGAAAGGGCTCACAGCTCCCGTCTCTGGCTAACGTGGTGCCTGGCAGCTGCAGGGGAGGCGCGAGCCCTTTCAATGCCTGCGATTCAAAGGCCCCGCCCCTTCTGCCCAACGCCCCACCTCTTCCGCCCGAGGCTCCACCCCTTCTGGGGTGTCCTGTGACCACTTCAAAAACTTTTGAAGTTGCCCCCACTCAAAAATTATTGCCTGCCCCTGATCTAGTGAGTGGCTTGTAGAATCCGTGCTCCTGAAGTGGAATGACTGGCTGTGCCTATTGCCAGACAGACACGTGCTGTGTCTCTTGGCCACTGGCTTTGGGGAGAGCTCCAGGTGGGAGGCTGAATCAGCAAGAAATGCTGGTTCATCTTGCTGAAGGACACACCTGGGTGCTATCCACCTCCTCGCATCTCCCTCAGACTGTATCCTGGGCTGCTCTTACAATTGAGGTTTGCATAGCAACATGGGCCAGGGGTGTGAAAAAAACACACACACCCCGAGCGATGTTGGCATGCCGGCTTAACCCCTACTGGAGCCGCAGCTTTGTTGACGGAAGAATTCTTCCCTCGACCTCGCAACCATAGCTCAGGGAAGTGGCGTTCCTGTCCTGAAACTTTCTGTCGGTGTAGGCTGTGCCTCCACTACGGGGTTATGGCAGCAGAACTCTGGTGACGTACCGATGCCAGTATCGTCCCCATAGTGCAGATATATCGTAGGAAAGGAAGTATAGCGGCCGGGGTAGCCTAGCTGACTGGCAACCCGCGTGTGTATCGGAGAGTGGCTTGAGGCCCAAAAACCTCCATGAAAGGTGAGCTGGTGACAACGTTAATGTCCCTTCATTTTCCCCAAGGGATTTCCACAGACTCCTCACTATGTGTCTGACTCCCAACCCCACTCACACTGTGCAGTACGTGGGTCTGTGAGCAGCCCCATTGGCTTCCCATCCACACTCCTGCCCCCGCGCTCCCGGTATCCCTCCCTAGCTCCTGCCCTCCAACCCTGCTTCGATTTCAGTGACACTAGCCTCACAGGAGAGAGAACCGGGCTGGCGGGCCCTATCCCTCAATGGAGCCTCACGCGGCCAATGAGAGATGTGGTGTGTCCAGGCCAGCGCAGACAGAGTTAAGTGTCTTCAAACTGCATAAAGGTCTGTGATAAATACAAGGTTAAAAACGCTCCAAGCTGTTTAAACCGGTTTCATCCTGGGGGCTCCTCCTGCCCATAACAGGAGAGTTTGTTAGCTCAAATAAATGAGGGTCTACAGTTGAGGCAGAGATTATTGCTGCGCTTCTCACGCCAATGAAGCAGGGAGGAGATTCCCTGGAGGCTAGTTGAACGTCAGGAGCGAGCGCTGTGTAATCTACCCAACAGGACTGATCCAGGTCAGGCATTAAAGGCTAAACTGGATTAAACAAAAGACATTCCCCTTGTAAGAAGACAGGAAAACTTCAAAGCTGGGATTTGTTCTTGTTACGACAAAGGAAGTGGATTTACAGCGTGCTTCGGGATACACCCCTCTGTGGTTTTCAATTTGTTTGACTTGCTGCGAAGAGGCAGAAGTGTGGCGAGGAGGGGTTCTGGGCTCCTACAGTCCACCAGAAGGCAAGAGCGTTCGGCTTAGAGGATCGGATGGACTCTGCTTTTTCCTGTTCTCTTCCTTCTTTCCAAGAAGATGCACGTGCTGCATTGCCACCTCCCAGCCTTTCATCGCCCACGTGTGGCCATGCTGTGGTGGAGGGCGGCGCAGTTCTGCGCTGCTGTCGCATGAAAGGGTTAACATTCGGTGCTGAGCTTTCCTGAGAGGGCGAGTCCTGCAGCTGAAGGGCAGTTCTGGCCTGAAAAGTGGCAAAAGGGCCCTTGCTTGCTCGACTGTTCAGCTCCCCATGTGGCCTGGGATTCAGCTCTGCCGTCTTTAGTGAGCAAAACTCAGCGTTCAGTGTGCAGAGCCAGCGTAACCCGCAGGTCAGTGTGATTGAATCCGCCTGCTGTAGCCATTTGGACTGGCACATCTCTGGTTCAACCCCTCGTCTGGCAGCCAAGATGGCGGCCGTTACACCAGCTCTGGAAGAGTAGGCCGGAGCCTGTCCCTTCTGCAACCCCAATGGAGCGGCCAAACAAGTGTCAATCCATTGCATCTGTGTAAAGCCACTGACAGGCTGCTTGGATGTATCTGAGGGCAGAGTGTAGCCAGAAGAATGTTTCTTATTGGTGGCGGTGCCCGAGAGTGCATGTACGTTGTCCAAGGCTGAGTGCCGGGAGCCAGAGTGAGCCTGGGGTGAGGGCTAGAGAGAAAGTGGGTAGGTGCTGGCTGGCTGAGGGGGACGCGGGCTGGGCCTGCTGGAGCGGGGTGAGGTGAGAGATGAGGGGAATGTGGGTGGAGGTGAGCTAGGGAAGGTGTGAGCTCTGTAGTGGGAGGAATGGGGGTGCTTGCTGGAGCTGAGAGACGTGTGTGAAAGCCAAACAAGCCAGCTGCCTGAGACACCCAGGACCAGCAGCGTAGGGTCTGTGAGGAGGCTAGATCCGGATCAGTCATGGAGATTGCCCAATGAAGCGCCTCACCCTTGGGAAAGCAAAAAAGTCTTTTCTTAAAACGCTGCTGCTCTTTCTGAGCCGGCCAAGGCAGAGACATGCTGGGAGCCTGCTCACACCCAGTACCCAGGACCCACACCGCCAGGTACGGCAGCTCATCAGACATGCAAACACCTGTGCCACGGTTCTTGGGTAGAACAGAGCCCTCGCAGCCTGTCCACAGGGGTGGGGCATCTGTCAGGTGACAAGCAGTCTAAATTAGGATAACCCCCGGTCTCCAGAGGGTTCTTGGATCAAATAAATGGAATTCCAGATCAAAAATCAGAAGCATATGCAAAAGAAAAAGACAATCCTTGCAAGAGATGGTAGGAGAATGGAACAAGACCCTCTCTCTGGGCATGTCTGTGCTTCCAGTTAGCCCCTCCCACCACAGTTATGTTATTTTAAGCATGCTAGCTCCTTGAGACTTGTGCTAGCGCTCAACACGCTAGCGTGTTATAATGTAACAGTGGCGGTGGGAGGGGCTACTGCTCAGGATACGTATCCATCCCAGATCATGGGGATGGCCTCAGGGTGGCTGGCCCCTCCCACCACAGTGGCCAAACTCTGTTCAGTGAGCCAGCTCTATCAGAGCTAGGTTTCTTCCAGCTGGGATTCACACCCCCAGCTCAAAACACGGACACGCCTTGAGCAGGGTCGGGGCCCTGGACTCACCTCGATTAAACCCTGTTATTGGGATTGGGGCTGGTACGTCATTGCTTTCCGAATGACCCGCCCTCGGTGAAATAAGACAGCAAGACACCAGGCGGTGTTGCCTTTTGACAGGGCTGCATCTCAGTTTTTTCCAACAATATCTCCAGATGCTATTGGTCCTACTGTGCGGGGGGTAACAAGTAAACTCTATGATCCATATCATTGGGGGATCTGATTCAGCAGGATGCCTCAAAGGAGCGGTTCAGGCCTTACAGTTAGGCACATGTTGCTGAAGAAGTAGCTTGCTAAATTGAGGTCCAAGTCACTTAAAAGCAGATCAAACCAGCCCCCTGAGAACTTGCCCTATGGAATAATCCTACGCTGGCAAGAAGATGGAGATAACCCTGGAGTCTCTGCCCAACTGCTAGAATGAGGCAAAAGAGACATATTAAATATTTAAAAAAAAAATTGGATTTCCCGAAGCCATTACTTTGAGAGAAAAGGCATGAGAATTTAATATGGTGTCACTATGTAATTAGGTCTGTTTCTTTGAGAGCATTCCATACCAAAGGTAGGCTAATTCTATTAGAAAATGAAACCACAATATTGCACAGTGCTGAGGCTACTACATTTCTATTTAATTATCCAGGTAATGTAATTATGCAATCAGCGCTAATCTGATATCAAGAAGAAAGGTTTCCAGTTCTGCATGGCAAAAGGGCTGTTGCAATTAAATGTGACACACTCAATTACTGAAATGTGAAAACGTCTTTGGGAAACTTTCCTATCCATGCACGTACAGTATATTAACCTCACTGATCTTAGCCAGGACTAATTTATTTGTGGGCAGAGAAGAATGGATTATTGCCTAATGACCAATGATGATGATTACTCTGGTTACAGTACACAAGGCTTAGTGCCACACTACAAAAGCCTGGTTGTAAGTACGATTGATTTCCCTTTGATATGGACACAAGATTAGGAGTCAGGAAAGCATTAGATCTTTCATAGCTAAAATAAAATGTCTTTTTCATTCCATATGAGAAATGCAGTGCCTTGGGGCCACCTGGGTAAATAGAAGATCCTGTTATAAAACACTTATTGGGTTATTTTCCACATAATTCTTGAAGATTTTGTATTGTAATAGCAGCAGCCTATATAGTTCTTAATAGCCTGAGGCAGCAATAATTGGCATCATTTGTAATGGGCGGGGCTGGGACCCTGGTGTGGGAGCTGGGTTCTTTACCCCGCTCTATTAGTGAACTGTTCTAAGATCTGGAGCAAGTCACTGCCTGCGTCTGTTTCTTCTTCTGCCCTCTCTCTTTTGTATATTGAGACCATAAGCTCCTTGGTGCTGGATTATCTCGTATTATGAGGCTGTCATGGTCATGAGGGATGGCCAGCAGCCTGGGGACTAAGGGGTTAACCTAGTCAGGTAGCAGTCAGCCAATAGAAATGCAGATAGGGATTTTCAAACTGAGACAAAGGAATTTTTGTTTTTTCCCTCCTTTGTCCCTGGGCAATTTCTCTACAGATATTGAGGGGGACAGACAAAATATCTCTCTCCAAGAAAAGACTCTTCACTATCTGTAAGTAGGGCAAAGTTTAGATAAATCCGTTAGGTTTTATTGTTTTATGGTTTGGGACTGTGGATCTGATGTCTGTGCATTTAGAAATGGGGTTTCCTCTCTTTTGTAACTAAGTTTTTGTTTCCCATGGGAAAGTCCCCCATGAGTATATTAATGGGTGACTTTTCCATCTAGTCATTATGCTTGTAACAGGAGTATTGTGGTGATAATAAAAGTTCTTTCTCTTTTTTTTTTTTTTTTTTTTTTTTTATTAACCTGGTATTGGTTAATTTTTTTGTGTCCTGGTTTTACTTTCAGGCTGAGATTTCCCTCTCTTCCCTTGTTTTCTTATTATTACTTGGGTGGTGGCAGCGGATTGTTATCCCCAAAATCCAGGGTTTTAGGATTTTGGGAGGAAGTTTTATACCAAAGCCTGGAAAGATAAGGTTTTGGGGTACTTTTGCGAGCTCCCACTGATGCATTCATCGTGCCAGAGTGGGGATTTAGCTTTGACAGAAACTCTGGCTGTTTTCAGGGCCCCAAGGTGCTACTAAATTCCCGCTAATAATACATAGTGGACGCTTTTTGGCCAATTGTGAAACCTGTGTTCTGCTCCGTGTATGCGAGCAAGGCTTCTACTTATTCACACACCTGTGAACCAGAATCATTTCGAACTGAAACCAAGCAGCTGCTATTGCACCACTGTGTGAAACTACTTTTGTAGGCTAGGTGAATCAGGAGTCATAATGTGCTAATAGTGCTGCTCATAAGCATTGTGATGCTTCACAAAACGGAAAGCAGCGACAAAACATGGCAAAGAGCTTCTCCCTTTTGTAAAGCTGGACCCGTTCCATAAAGGGGGGAGGCGGATGGCTCTGGTGTAAAGCTCCCCAGAGCTTGGTGATTGAAAACAACGAGCTGTATGGAATGCGTTCTTTAGAAGGAGACAATGGCAAAGGTTGGAAATTGGGTTTAAAGAGGAGAGGAATAAGTGGGGACATGGTAAACCCTTCTTACCAGTAAAGGGAATAGGGGCATCCAATGAAATCAAAAGGTATCAAACTTAAAACTAACCAGAACTAACTTTTAATGCAATGCAAATGTCACCTGGGAAACTCACAGCCGCAGGAGACACTGGATTGGAAAAGTGTGGCAGGATTCTCAGCTCTATGGGTCACTCGTGAAATTGGAGACACCTGGATATTCTTGTGCAGGTGCTACTCAGAAACTTTTAAACGAAAGAAGCAGCAGTTCCTATTTGGTTGCGGTCTTATAACAAACACAGCACCACAAAGCAGCGAGTCAAAGCTCTTGCCAAGACAGCTTTGGCTAACTGCATTAATGTATCCCCCACTCTGCTAATTGATTAGGATTGATTGATTGGTGCTTGTACAGTGCTCTGAAGACAGAGTGCTAGATATGATGAGTACAGCCGGTCCCCGAGTTGTGAACGGTTGACTTACGACCGTTCGCAGTTACGACCAAAGCTGTCGTAAATGGCGGACCCCGAGTTATGAACGCAATCCGCGATTATGAACAGCGCGGTCGCGTGTAACTCAATGGGGTCCGACTTATGAACGAACCGAGTTACGACCAATTGCTTGGTCCGTAACCGGTTCGTAAGTCGGGAAGAGGCTGTATATGAATGCTATCAATCTTAGCTATTGTATACTATGTATCACTGTAGTGTTTCTCTCCCACCCCTCCCATTCCTTCTGATAGGTCTCAATTCGGGAAAGCATGTCTATTGAGGAGAGCCCTTACATATGGCTTTATGTCCCACTGAAGCCAGTGGATCTTAAGCATATGCTTAAAGTTAAGCATAGTTCTTATATACTTTGCTAAATCGAGATAAGCATGAGCTAAGGTGTTGGGGCCTGTGGCAGGACGTACCTGGCATTGGGGTTCTCTACAGAAGGCCCCATTGTCCTACTACACCTCATTCCAAGAAAGGAGCAGCGAAGGTGGATCCTCCAGGTCTGCCTAGAGAGGCCTCATGGAAGCAGCCAATCGGAGCCCAGCAGGCTCAGATAAAAGGAGCTGCAGAGCAGCAGGTCAGTTCCTGGGCAAAGGCCAGAGGGGCAAGGTAGGATAGGGTGCTCTGGCCAAAGGCACTCGAGGGCTAGCCAGAGGTCTGTTCTGGCTGCACTTGAGCACCCACGGGGCAAATTGAGTGGGTGCTCAGCACCCACCAGCAGCCAAACTCCCCCCTCGGTCCCCTCCCCCCCTGTGCCTCACACTTACCAGCAGCCCCACTGACCTAGTCCTCTGCCTCCCTCCCAGCGCCTCCTGGCAGCCACCACACAGCTATTTTACAGCGTTCAGGAGACTCCAGGAGGGAGCTTAAGGAGCGGGGATGCAGTGCACTTGGGGGAGGAGGTAGGGAACAAGCAGTGCAGGGGCGGGAGTTTGGTGGAATGGGGGTAGGGTGAGGGCAGAGCAGGAAGAGGCAGAGTGGGAGGGGGGCCCTTTGCTAGAGGGGAAGTCAGCGCCTACGGCTGGAAGAGAGGGGGCCTGAGAACTTTAACCATGAGCTAAGAGTGAAGATAAAGGGGCCAGGTGGGAGGAGGCTTGGGGAAGTAGCAGCAACACATTGGAGTGAGCACTATGTGTCTGCTGTGGACGGAGTCCCTGAGTTGGAACTCAGAGTTGTGAGGGGACCTGGCCTCCCCCACCGGTGACAAGTGACGTAAACCCCAAGCAGCTGACAAAGCTTGTTGGGAAACCTGAGTGAAGGGCTGTTTAAAGGGCCCAGCTCCGGGGCTGGAAAATGTGGTGAGGACAGAGAGACGTTTTTGCTGGGCTCCTGTTCCCCTGCAAGAGGTGCATTTTGACGGCGGCCTGGACCTGCCAAGTGAGGCGGATAGCCTGCAGGGGATGCCAGGCGCTGAAGAAGGACTGCAGTACTGCACACAGCAGCAGGAGATGCTCAAGAGGTGATAAGGCCATAATTTACACTCCAGTGTCCGTAATATCCCATGACAGCCTCTTATAAACACGGCACACTCGCACCTGAGAGAAATGTGGATGGGGCAGTCTGGGGAAGTTTCTGCTTTGGCCACAAATACCTCGGTAAACGGTAATGCTGGGCAAAGGAAATGCAGGGTAAGCCCAAGAGACTGGACTGGGATCTTAGGTAGCGCCTAAAGTGGTCTTAGAAAAAGTGGGGGTCTGCCCCCCTCCATCTGCCTTTCCCCCTGCCCAGCAATTAATTCTGTACCCCTAGTCCCCACATCAATCCTTCCCCCTCCGCCTCATCTCAGTTCTACCCCAACATTAGTTCTCCCTCCTCCTGCCCCCAGCTCTGCTGCTCCTGGGTTCTTTTGCCCCCTTCCTAGCCCCAGTGTTGCAGAGAGAGGTGAGGCAAGAAGTTGTAAGGTTCCATCCCCTTGCTCACAGGAGGGAAGCAGAGATGAACGGCTCTCAGCTCCCCTTCCCCTCCTGTCCCGTGACAACTGTGTTGTCTCCTGGGGGGGGGGAAGAGAAAGAGAGCTCTGTCTACTTCCCATCACAACCCTGATTGGCTGCTCTTCCCACAGGGGTGGGACATGAGAACGCCGTCCTTCAACGGGGAGGGCGGTAGTAAAAATGTGCATCCATCCGCAACTAGGCAGGCTCTTTACCAATTGTGCTCCTGGGGTCTGTAACTGTTGCAGCCTTCTGCACTTTAGGAAAATAGGGCACTCCACATGTTGGCCCGAGAGCCCCTAAGGGTCTGAAAAACAGACACATGAGAAGGCTGGAGGAGGGAGCCATGGGGCAGTGTGAGAGGTTTTTGTACACCAGAAGCAAGACCCTTCACTGGTGTAAACTGCCATAGCTCCATTGACTTCAATAGAAATGTCTCTTTACACCAGCAGAGGAGCTGCCCTATTGTTCTTAAATGGCTCTCCTTGGTGGTGGTGGTGGTGGTTGTTTTTGGTAATAATTTGCAGGCCATGGGTTGGACGCTTTTTAATCAATACATTAGCCAGAGAAGTCCCCAGCTCCTTGACCTTCTTATGAATGAACTAGGCAAATACAACTTAGATGGGGCTACTATAAGGTGAGTGCATAACTGGCTGGATAACCATTCTCAGAGAGTAGTTATTAACGGTTCACAGTCATGCTGGAAGGGCATAAGAAGTGGGGTTCTGCAGGGGTCTGTTTTGGGACCAGTTCTGTTCAATATCTTCATCCACAATTTAGATGATGGCATAGAGAGTACACTTATTAAGTTTGCGGATGATGCCAAGCTGGTAGGGGTTGCGACTGCTTTGGAGGACAGGGTCATAATTCAAAATGATCTGGACACACTGGAGAAATGATCTGAGGTAAATAGGATGAAGTTTAATGAGGACAAATGCAAAGTACTCCACTTAGGAAGGAACACTCCATTTCACACATACAGAATGAGAAGCAACTGTCTAGGAAGGAAGGGGATCTAGGGGTCATAGTGGACCACAAACAGTGTGACACTGTTGCAAAAAAAGCAAACGTGATTCTGGGATGCATTAACAGGAGTGTTGTGAGCAAGACACGAGAAGTCATTCTTCTGCTCTACTCTGCACTGATTAGGCCTCAATTGGAGTATTGTGTCCAGTTCTGGGCACCACATTTAAAGACAGATGTGGAGAAATTGGAGAAGGTCCAGAGAAGAGCAACAAAAATGATTAAAGGTCTAGAAAACATGATCTATGAGAGAAAACTGAAACAATTGGACTTGTTTAGTGTGGAAAAGAGACGACTAAAAGGGGACATAATAGCAGCCTTCAAATACCTAAAAGGATGTCACAGGGAGGAGAGAGAAAAATTGTTCTCCTTGGCCTCTGAGGATAGGACAAGAAGCAATGGGCTTATATAGAGTTGCCAGGTGTCCAGTTTTGAACCAGACAGTCCAGTATTTGAGCTTTCTGTTTGGGAAACAAATTGAGAAATATAATTGAGAAAATATAAATGTCCGGTATTTTCTAAATAAGATGTAATATAGATTGTGATGTAATGTCAAGTGTGTCCGGTATTTTTGTTGAAACCATCTGGCAACCCTAGGCTTAAATTGCAGCAAGGGAGGTTTAGGTTGGACATTAGGGAAAACTTCCTAACTGTCAGGCTGGTTAAGCACTGGAATAAATTGCCTAGGGAGGTTGTGGAATCTGCATCATTGGAGACATTTAAGAGCAGGTTAGACTGACATCTATCAGGGATGATCTAGATCAGCGGTGTGCAACCCATGGGTTGCAGAGCTGTGATTCTTTTTTACTTTTCCCAGCTTGGCACCCGATGTACACGCAGAGGGGGTGAGGGGAGCGGTAGGTGAGCAGAGAGCACCATTTATTTAAAGGGGTGGTGCTTTTTTTTTTTTTTGCTCAACCAAAATTTTGCTGGGGGATTGCACTGGGAAAAAGGTTGCGCACCACTGATTTAGATGGTGCTTGGTCCTGCTGTGAGGGCGGAGGACTGGACTCAATGACCTCTCAAGGTCCCTTCCAGTTCTATGATTCTAAGTCACTAGATTCTCATGGGCCTCAGTCTTCTATGAATACAAAGGTGAAAATAATATTCACTTTCTCCCTCCCTTTGCTTAGAACAGAAGCTCTCTAGGGCAGGGACTGACTCTTAATGGGTGTTTATGCATCACCTAGCACAACAGAGCCTTGAAACTCCATTGGCACCCCTAATTGCTAGTAAAATACAAACAGTTAACACCTCAGGTAACCATTTGGCAATTCCCAAACTGTATTTAACTCTCCTACACTTAAACTATGTGCTAGAGAAGTCCCTTTACGTTCTCCATCTCCGTATTTTGCAGTCAGTATCCAAGAGCAAGTGGCTAAATATGAGTTCAACACTTATCCTTGAAAGGATGAATACTTAGGTGAGTAACTCCCCCTAGCCCTGTATATCTTAAGGACTTTGTGGTTGGCATGTAAGACCTGACATCCCTTGAATCAAACAGCACTTACATTTCCTGGATTTCCTAGACTGATTTAAAATCTTGTATATTTTTTTTTGAAGAAAAAAAATCTTCTTGCTTTGCTTTATTTGTCCATTCCCTCGCAATTTTCTGCTCCCTTAAAATAGGGTTATGCACCCGGTGAACTTGGCAAGCTTTTAAAGAGACAGCATGATCTTGCTGTCTCCGCGGGGGAGCTTTCTGGGGCTCTTTCAACAATGAACCCATTCAGGTAGGAAAAACACTTTTCTGATGATTGCATGCAGCATCTGAAGCCTTTTCTGCTTATATTTGCATCATTTTGTGTTCTGTTCAGTGGAATGAACTAGCTACTGTTTTAAAATCAGTCAAAGCAAATAAGCTTGTAAGTTCATGCGGGGTAAAGGGTTTGGGAAAGTGCTGTAAGATCAGACTTGGCGCTAAAGGAACAGCGAGACATGGGTGTTCGCATCACACTTCATAAGACAGCTAATAATCCATGGTGGCAGGGAGGTGCCAGTTTGGGCTGTTTTTATAGGATCCGAGGTGGTACAACTACATTTGCTAGAGAGTAATTTAAATATTGCTGGTCACGTCACATTGTGGTTGTTTGGAAATAATTATATCCATATCACAGACAGTAAATAATAGATGTGCTTTCACTAACATTTTATTCATGTTCTGTTTTAATATGGCAAACTTAGAAGTAATTTAATCTCCTAGTAAATTGAACTGGTGGGGGGTTCTTCATACAGAAGATTGCAAGTTATTAATTCCAGGCAGTCTTCATCTTGTACAATTAGTCACTGTTTGCAGCTGGAAATGTTTTATTAATTTTCCATAGCAGTTGATTTTCTGCAGTTTTCTCAGTTTAAATTAAGCAGTAAGGGCTGCTGTTTCTTCTTAAATAAATTTCCTTTCCACAAAAATACATGCCTCTGGCTATGTCAATTTCCCCATTTGATTAAAGTGCCAGCAGGCAATTAATAACTTAATGCATTTTAAAGTACTTTTGGAAAAGTAATTTGAATCGCCAAACTTGTACATTTGAATTGATTGTTGCAGAAGATTTAACACCCGTTCTTAAATCACAGCACCTTGTAAAGGACAAATGAGTTGCAGAAGTAGACATGGTTCTGGAGGACAGCAGTAAAACTGGCTTCTTACTGGACAATGGTACCTTAGATTCTTCTGTGTTGGGAAGTCTTGAAGAGAGTCTCAGAGGTCTACAGTGTCCTGGAGTGGTCTCGAGAAGAATCATAGAACCATAGAGCTGGAAGAGGCCTTAGAAGGCCATCAAGTCCAGCCCCCTGCACAAGGCAGGACCAATCCCAATTAAATCAACCCAGCCAGGGCTTTGTCAAGCCAAGACTTAAACACCTCTAGGGATGGAGACTCCACTACTTCCCTAGGTAACCCATTCCAGTGCTTCCCTCCTAGTGAAATAGTTTTTCCTAATATCCAACCTGGACCTCTCCCACCACAGCTTGAGACCATTGTTCCTTTTTCTGCCATCCGTCACTACTGAGAACAGCCTTTCTCCAGCCTCTTTGGAACTTCCCTTCAGGAAGTTGAAGGCTGCTATCAAATCCCCCCTCACTCTTCTCTTCTGCAGGCTAAACAAACCCAACTCCCTCAGCCTCTCCTCGTAGGTCATATGCTCCAACCCCCTAATCATTTTGGTTGCCCTCCGCTGGACCCTCTCCAATGCATCCACATCCTTCCTGTAATTGGGGGCCCAGAACTGTACACAATACTCCAGATGTGGCCTCACCAGAGCCGAGTAAAGAGGAATAATCACATCTCTGGATCGACTGGCAATGCTCCTCTTCATGCAACCTAATATGCCATTAGCCTTCTTGGCTACAAGGGCACACTGTTGACTCATGTCCAGCTTCTCATCCACTGTAATCCCCAGGTCCTTTTCTACAGAACTACTACTTAGCCAGTTGGTTCCCAGCCTGTAACAATGCTTGGGATTCTTCCGTCCCAAGTGCAGGACTCTGCACTTGTCCTTGTTGAACCTCATCAGATTTCTTGTGGCCCAATCCTCCAATTTGTCTGAGTCACTCTGGACCCTATCTCTGCCCTCCAGCATATCTACCTCTCCCCCTAGCTTAGTGTCATCCACAAACATGCTGAGGGTGCAATCCATCCCCTCATCCAGGTGATTAATAAAGATGTTGAACAAAACCGGTCCCAGAACCGAACCTTGGGGCACTCTGCTAGAAACCGACCGCCATCCTGACACTGAGCTGTTGATCACTACCTGCTGGGCTCGACCTTCCAGACAGCTTTCTATCCATCTTACCGTCCATTTATCCAATCCACATTCCCTTAACTTGCTGGCAAGAATATTGTGGGAGACCGTATCAAAAGCCTTGCTAAAGTCAAGGTATATCCCATCCACTGACTTTCCCATTTCCACAGAGCCAGTTACCTCATCATAGAAGCTAATCAGATTGAAGAAGATTCATTGTATGCGCTTGACTCTGGGGAAAGCAATGGGAGCTGTGGAAGGAAAGCACTCCTCTAAACCCAGTGACTCCTCTGCAGAACTGCACAAGCAGGGACACTGGTAGTGCCTGGCTGTAACTTGGAAAGAGTTTCCAGAAGTGCTTGGCCAGACCGTTAGGGCAGCTGTGTTTTATGAGGCTTCCAAGCAACCAGAAACGTCAATGTTAACTTACCACTGTTAATTTTCCTCCTTTTTCTGAGAAATTAACTAGATCTGAGGATGGAAAGGAACACCATTGGTTTACTGCTTCTCTCACGTCTCCCTCTGCCAAACATGCCCCATGTGACAGCTACCTCCTTTGGCCAGGAGGAACAGACAAGTGGCCCTTGGAGTTTTTAACCACTCTCTATAATTTAGGCTGGGTCTATACTAGCACCTATGCTGGAAAAACTTATGTCACTCAGGAGGGTGTGTTTTGTCTGAGTGACAAAAGTTTTGCCGACATAAGTGCTAGATTGTTGCTCATTGAATTGGGTTTGTTATATCAATGGGAGGTCGATGGGAGGGCTCCCTCCCATAGGCATAATCAGCTACCTTGAGCGATCTTGCAGCAGCATAGCTGTAGCAGTCCAGCTGTGTCGCTCGCCGTAGGCTGAAGTGTAGACATGGTGTCAGTTGTACTTCTAACCAACAGAGGTAGCAAAAGAACAGTGAGCGATATTATACTTCCCCATTACACCTAAGGCCTGGGTCAGCAAAGCACTGAAGACGTCCCATTGGTTTCAGTGGGATCACCCCTCTGCCTGAAGTTAAGCATGCACCTAAGTGCTTTGCTGGATCAAAGCTGAGATGCCTCAGTCTATTGTGGGATGCTAATCTGAGAATAACGCCCAATTCATTGCTATAGACAAAAGTATCAGCATTGGCTGTTACAGTGGATTTCTGCTTTTGTAGAGGCCAAACTTCCTTCTCTCAACCGCCAGCTTGCAGGACGGGTAGAATGCTTATTTAAAAGCAAATGCACAGACCCCGACCCTCCTGACTTTCATCACCTGTGTCTATGACTTGGAATGGGATTATGTAGGCTGACTTTATTCTGTCACTTCCCAGTGTGAACCTGGAATCAAGTGTGCAGATTTAGGAGGAGAAAGGGAGGGACGATTTATGTTGTGGTTATCCGTATTTTGCACATCTGTGTGTGGGGGATGCCCCAGCTGGGAACTTCAGTTCACTTAGTGCAAGACGAAATGGCAGCTGTGTTTGATTAAGCCTATTATTTCATGGCTTTTTATCACTGTCGGCTATTGCTGTTTAACCGAAAGGTCATTTATCACTAAGCATAACAATCTCTGATGTTATTTTTCCCTATTTTGAGGCATGGGTGATGAAAGCAAAAAATAGCAAAGATCAAGTGCTCACTACTTAACCAACATAGTTGGTGTTGAGAGTAGTTAGCTTGTATGCCTTGGGGCATTGCAGTACTCTGGAAGAGATAGGGCCAGACTCTCAGCTGGCCCCATTGAAGTTGATAGGCCAGTTTACACCAGGGAACGAATCCTGCCATCATCTAGCTAAATGGCATTTTATGTAGCAATAATGCAAGGATCCTACATCCTGCAAGGCATTGGCTTGAGCAGTTAGCATAAGACATTGAGGCCTTAGCATGCATGAGTTACTGGGGAACTGGGATATTAGGTTTCAGGGATTGTTATGTAAAATATTACCATGTAACCACAGGAATATTAACATAAGAATGGCCATATTGGGTCAGAACATTGGTCCATCTAGCTCAGTATCCCATCTTCCAATAGCAGCCAATGTTAGGGGCTTCAAATGGAACGAACAGAACAGAGCAATTATCAAGTGATTCATCCGGTCCCAGCATCTGGCAGTCAGGGACTTCGGGACTCCCTGAACATCTTGGCTAACAGCCATCCATGAACCTAGCCTCCCTCAAGGTATCTAATTCTTTTTTGAACCTACTTATACTTTTGGCCTTCACAACATTCCCTCGCAACGAGTTCCACTGATGGATTGTGCATTGTGTGAAAAAGTACTTCCCTTTGTTTGTTTGTTTTTAAACCTACTGCCTGTTTCTTGGGTGACACCTGGTTCTTGTCCTATAAGTTTGTTAGGCTCTAGAGGGCATGTCTACACTGTGTTTGCTATTTCAGAGGCAATAACTCCAAAATGGCTTATTTCAAAATAGCCCATCTATACAACAAATGCCCATCGGAATAGCACTGAGCTATTTTGAACTAGAGCGTCTACACTCATTGGACGCTGAATTGCATTTAGGCCACCCGGAAGCACTTCAGGCAGGGCACCAGGACAGCAGTTACTTTCTGGAGCTGCTGCCTGAGGCTATGTGAGGCTCGTGCTTAAAGGGACCCCCCTGTACAGCAATGTCTCAGGCTCTTCTCCTTTCCCTACCTAACTGAGGGACAGCAAAGCCTTTTCTTTGCCTGCTGTGGTTGCCCTTGTGGACACCTCAGCACTCCTGCCATGGCGCTCGACCTGCCTCCCAACAGTCGACGGCTCTTGTATGTCTTGGTGCACCCCCTGCTGCAGTTTCTGCAAGAAACTGGTCCTGCAGGAACAGGGCCCCCAGCTCCTTGTGGGGCAATTCCTCACCTCTTTTTGGGCGCTGCTCATCCAGCTCATTCCCACCTGCCTTTCCCTGCAGATCGTGCACCGCCGCTTCTGGCGACTGGACACCAGCTCCAACTGGTGGGACCAGGACATCCTGGAGTGGTAGAACAACCAGCCGTGGCTCCAGAATTTCCATATGCGGAGGACACCTTCCTGGAGCTTTGTGAGTGGCTCGCCCCTGCCCTCCGGCAATGAGACACCCACACGAGACCTGCCATCCCCCTCGAGAAGCGGGTTGCCATCACTTTGTGGAAGCTAGCCACGCCAGAGAGCTACCGATCTGCCAGGAACCAGTTCAGTGTGGGGAGACTGACCGTCGGGACAGTGCTCATGCAGGTATGGCCCTCTCGGGCTATTGTCCCAGGAGGGTCGTGAACTGAACAGGTGGAGAGGGGTTCTCTAGGGAAGGGGGTGGTGGTGGCGGGAGTGGTGGAAGCCCCCTCCCCAGGAAGATTTTCAGTCCCGCCTTCACAAAGCCCTGACAGAGGATGTGGCAAGTCGGGGTTCCTCCTGGTGTGTGTGGGGGAAGGGTGGGTTGGGTTCAGGGGCCTCCTGAGGCCCCTGGCAACACTGTGGCTCTCTGTTTGTTTGTCTCCCTCTAAAGGTGGTGAGGGCCATCAACACCGTCCTGCTGCGCAGGGTCACCAACCTGCTAATAAACGAATAAAGTAAATCCAGAGGGGTTTCTCCATCACTAAGTGTGAGTGGTGTAGCTGTGCACCAGGGGGTTCCCAGCTGAACAATAATTTTAATAATCCTGGGCATGATCATGGAACAATCTCCTATCAAACCTCAGTGTTAAGTTAAGTGGGAATTCTTAAGTAAACAACACACAATCCACAGAGCAGGTAACAGTTCTGCCTCATCGTACTGGTGCCTTTCTCCACCACTTCTGGGCTACGGACCCTGTGGGAGACCTGCCTCCTCGCTGAGCTCTCTGGTGGGATCCCCTTTCCATTAGGGGCTGCCTCTGTTGGAAGCTGCTCCCTGGGGCACATCAGGAGTGTAACAAATGCCTTGAACTGGCTGGCTTCCGTTGGTGTGCCCACCCCTCTTGACAGCAGCTGCACTAAGACCATGTTCATGCTCTGCTTCCTTAACTCAGCACCATCTATGTCAGGCCACGGATCACCTGGCATGGCTGCATATCGCCAGATTATGCTACAAAGTTTGACTTTGGCATGTTTCCCTTTTCATAACAAAGGCACTCGCACATTCTAGTCTCTCTCTGACACAACCTGTTGGAAGACTGAGGCTGTGAGGGTATCCTCCCCCGGTTTTATAGCTCAGATGCTGGCTCCAATGGAGTTGAAGGCACAAAGCCGGCCCTGATAGCGTTAGACCCAAAATCTGTGTGAATGCCAGAAACTGTGCAAATCACCGGATACAGCAGTGTGTTCCCAACACACAGCTTTTCCCCTCTCCTTAACTGCTAATGCCTTTGGTAAACGGGAGTTGCGTGTTTCTGAAGGCTCGTAACAATCTTGGGCCCCAGCAATTCTGTACCTGACAAGTTTTGATGGGAGTGGAGCATGTGATGGTGAAAGGTCGATGGGAAAAAGGAGGTGTTATTAGGTCACAACAGCAGACACTATTAGCAGGAGGGCAGGCTGAACCAGTGAACTGCAGACATTTCATAAGCCAAAACCATTTTCCTTTCTCACTTTTACGAGAAAAACCCGTCACTGTTCCGAATGAAAGCTGAAATCTAGGGACACCCAAAAGCAACCATAACAAAACAGCAAATTGACACTTGACTTGGAATCAAGAAATGCATTCACGATGCTGCCCAGACAGAAGCCACTTTAGGTCATGAGACCTCTCCCCTGATTTGCATATGTCAGTGTGTGTGTTGGGGGGAGGTTGCATGTACAAAACCGGGCACAAATTTGGACTTTTTTGTTACATGGCTTTAATGCAGAAATCGGTAATAGCAATAAACAAACAAAACCACACTGCATAAGTAAAACACTCTCCCAGAAATTGGTCTCAAGGCAGAAATCCCCCCACCAGCCTCCCCGGAAAATACACAAGACCGAACAAGCATATTCTTCTTTCAGGCTTGCAGGAGGAGAATGAGCCGAGGAATGGAAAACCTGTCTTATGAAAGGAGACTCGAGGAGCTTGGCTTGTTTACCTTAACCAAAATAAGGCTGAGGGGAGACATGATTGCTCTCTTTAAATATATTAGAGGGATAAATACCAGGGAGGGAGAGGAATTATTTAAGCTTAATACCAATGTGGACACAAGAACAAATGGATATAAGCTGGCTAGTAGGAAGTTTAGACTTGAAATTAGACGGTTTCTAACCATTAGAGGAGTGAAGTTCTGGAACAGCCTTCCAAGGGAAGTAGTGGGGCAAAAGATCTATCTGGCTTCAAGACTAAGCTAGATGGGTTTATGAAGGGGATGGTTTGATGAGATAACATGATCTTGGTAACTAATTGACCTTTCATTATCAGTGGTAAATAGGCCAATGGTGGGATGATAGGAGTTACTATAGAGAACTTTTCCTGGGTGTCTGGCTGGTGAGTCTTGCCCACATGCTCAGGGTTCAGCTGATCGCCATATTTGGGGTCGGGAAGGAATTTTCCTCCAGGGTAGATTGGCAGAGGCCCTGGAGGTTTTTCGCCTTCCTCTGTAGCATGGGGCACAGATCACAGCTGGAGGATTCGCTGCATCTTGGGGTCTTTAAACTATTTGAAGGCTTCAATATCTGAGATATAGGTGAGAGGATTATTCCAGGAGTGGGTGGGTGAGATTCTGTGGCCTGCATTGTGCAGGGGGTCAGACTAGATGATCATAATGGTCCCTTCTGACCTTAAAGTCTATGAGGAGCCCCAGTCTGGGCCTGTGACCTGCAACCCAGATCCCTCGCTCCCATCCCCTTAGGCTGAGCAGAATTTGATTTTTTTTTAATGTAAATAATGTTGACAGCTACTGATGATTTGGTTTTTAAGCATTTTTGTATCTTTGCACCTTTTCATAGTTGCAGGAAATTATGGAGGGGGTGAGACAATGGAAGGGGCAGACAGTAATTATTCAATGATAGACATTGAGATTCAAAAAGTTTAGAGATTTCTAACCTGGAAATTGTCAAGACCCCATGCCAACAGATACAAAGGACATACCCTGAAATCAAACACTAAGTTCTCAAGCAGCATTTTTCTTGTGGCACCTGTCATCTGTACCTGTTGATGATTACCAGTGGAAATATTTTTAATTGACTTGTTTGTGCATGGTAAAAGTGACATTTTCCAATTAAAATCGAGTGCCTCCACACCTTCCTACAGGAATCTGACAGCCTCATTGGGCCCCTGGGCAAGGTGTGTATGGGGGTCTGGCTTTGCACTCCCGGAAGGGGTGTGCCTTTAGGCAGAAGAGGCGGGGCCTCAGGCAGCCAGGCCTCAGCACTGTAAAGATTGCGGTGTGCCCCGCAGCCCTCAAGGGCCTTTTCAAGCATCAGGCCCTGGGGCAATTTGCCCCTTTGCCCCGCCCCATAAGTGAGCCAGCCTGCCTAATTTGCACCAGTGATTGGAGCAGAGAATAAAGGAGGCCTAACACTCACCTGAATTCCCCTTCACTGCAGTAACTGAGTGCAGCACAGAATCTGACCTGATATCTACAATACCCTTCATCTCTGAATCTCAGCTAGCCTGGCCATGATCAATTACTCCAGCCACTCAGCACCTCTGTGAGACAGGGAAGCAGAATTTTCCCCATCTTACAACTGGGTAAACTGAGGTATCAAGTGTTTAAGTGGCTTGACCAAGACCACGCAAGGAAATTAGTATCAAGGGCTCCTTGCACCATCAGGTGTTTTATCCACATGTTCATTCTTCTTTCACTTAGCCAGAATGGATGGTAAACATAGACCTCAGTACAACAGGCCAGATCTTCAGTGGTGCAGATCAGTAACTCTTCTGAGGTTGGCAAGCTTATACCCCAGGACTGCCTGGCCCATTATTTCACAGGATCCTTGTATGTAGCCAGCTGCTATAATGCCTAGTTTTCACCACTAGATGGTACCAGCAGATGCAATTTGGTTCTAGGCCAGGTAATATAAACTTCCACCTGGCAGAATGGAAAATATTGGTTCAGGGAGCATATCAGTTAGCCCTGATGTGCTTCCAAATCATGGTGTTGCCACGTCGGTTACTTCAGTGGGTCTGCAGCCATTTTATAAATTGTCATATGGACAATCAACCGCGAGCAGCCTTCCAAACCCAAAATGGAAGTTGGAACCTAGGGAGATGGGGAGTTATTCCGTTGTTTTTGGTAACAGCTAGAAATTATTTGGTAAAAATGAAAGGTGAATGTTGCAAATGGAAAAACAATCACGTTACTGAGACAGCCCAAACTAGAAAGTCTCCCATAAGTTACGAAAAAGAAAATATCCCCCTTTTCATTGAGTTTTGGACAACTTTTTTTTTTTTTTTCATTTAAAATAATTTGACCTGCAAATACTCTGAAGAGGAAATTTTATTGGTTCTAACCTGATCACAAATAGGATTAGCTTCTTGGAGAGTAGCTTTGTTTGGTGGCCATACCAATTTGGATACCCAAAATTAAGACGCCGCTTAAATGGCATGGAGCTGGCTAATATTTAAAGTAACCTCCATCTATTTGCAGTGGCAAAAGCAGTTGGTGATGTCTCTTATTCTGGCTTTCCCAGATGAAATGTAGAACTGAAATATTTGCAGCCAGAGGATTCCCTCCTACTGTTCCTAGATCAAATACAAACACAAACAGTGGGAGGCTAGCCCGTCTCTAACCGAGAGAATCAATCTAAATGAAACAAACAAAATCCCCACATCTCAAAATAATGAAAACAAAGATATCAAAGTAATAAAATCTGCCAGAACCACAAAGCCAACATAACTCAGATCTCAGCTGGCTCAAAGAAAGTGTCCATTAACAAGGGATTAACACAAGGGAAGTACACAGCCAGTCAATAGGAAGTGAAAACATGCCACACAGTCAAGTAATATCACAGCCCATCATAGGGTTATGCGTGAAGGGTGTGTTGGTACAGTTACAATAAGAGCTACTCCAAAATCTATCAAACAGGAAAGCAAGCAGAGGAGGGCCTGAACTGCTAATACATTAGAAGGAAAGAAGACATTGAATTCCATGCCAATTTCAGTGCCACAGCTAATCCTACACAGTATTCTACACAGAGCTGTTAATGGACTGTACATCCCCTGTATTATTATGATTGTTATTCTTCCCTGTATTAGTTCACCATAGACTCTAACTGGAGCCAAAGCTTTTTTTTCTCATTTTAACTAAAATCAGTCATTCTTCAAAGAGCTATGAGAGGCTCTGGACTCTTTCTTATAGGGCAGAAAAAGCGCTACAGATTAAATGTACACACTGCAGCATAAAAAGTCTCAGAGGAGTAACCATGTTAGACTGTAACTTTAAAAACAAGTAGCCCTGTGGCACCTTAAGGGGTGTGTCTAGACTACATGGCTCCGTCGACGGAGCCATGTAAATTAGTTTATTCGGCATAGTCAAAGAAGCGGGGATTTAAATAATCCCCGCTTCATTAAAATAAACATTGCCGCCGCACTGTGCTGACGATCGGGATCGTAAGGGATCGGTCGGCAAAGGCTTCCCCAGCCGACAGATCCGCGTCTACATTGCCGCGCTGTGTCAGATCAGCTGATCGTCGGCACAGCACAGTGGCCATGTTTATTTTAATGACGCGGGGATTATTTAAATCCCCGCTTCTTTGATTATGCTGAATGAACTAATTTACATGGCTCCGTCGACGGAGCCATGTAGTCTAGACACACCCAAGGAGCGTCCACACTACCGAGCCCGTTATTTTGAAATAACAGGACGCTTATTTCGAAATTTGTACTCCTGCTTTCCTCGAGGAATAACACTAATTTCGAAATAGTTATTTCGAAATAGCGGTAGTGTGGATGCTCTGGTGCTGCTATTTTGAAATAACTACTCTCCAGAGTAATTCAAACTTATTACTCCCCAGTGCTTCCTGGGGTGCTAAGTCGAGGTAGTGTCCATATTAACGGAGCCTAAACTAATTTCTAAACTAATTTCGAGGCTTCCCCATAGTGAGGGCACACTACTTAAATTTTGTTATTATGGGAGTTATTAAATCGATTTTCGTTATTTCCAAATAGTTTCCTAGTGTAGACATGTCCTTTGAGACTAACAAAAATATATAGGACTATGAGCGTTCATGGGTAAAACCCACTTCATCAGATGAGTTTGCATGGAATTAACAGAATCCAGGGTATATATAACAGCAAAAAATGTACCTGTCAATTGTAGGAGCCGTTTTAATGAAGCTGATTAAGTGGGCTGGATGTTTTCCAGTTATAGCTTTTGATGTGAAAATGTGATTGTTAATGACAGTGGAAATTGGCTTTGTAGTGTGTTAACCAGTTAATATCTTTATTCAAGCCCAAGGTAACAGCATCAGATTTGTAGATGACTTCCAGTTCTGCAGTCTCTGTAATTGGGTGATCCTATATATTTTTGTTAGTCTCTAAGGTGCTTCTAGACTACTCAGTTTTAATACTGCAGCATGTATGAGATATAGATTTCTAACAGTAAATGCATGTCTAAATTTATATACACATGCATGTGCGCACACACAACTACACTTCAGGGATTAAAACAAAGCAGTTTACTTAAGGCTCACCCATTCTTACAGCTCTCATTGACTTTAGCAGGGCCTGTGCATGCACACCATTTGGCCCAGAGATGGCATGTACTGCAAGAGGATGGAAGCATGTGCAGAAGGGGGTCTCTTGACTCTTATAGAATGGCTCAGTGTAATGGTTTGAATTTTTCCATGTGTCGAGTAGATGGAGAACTCCCCCGATAGCTACTGGGAGACTGTTCAACAGGCTTACAAGTGAAACACAGTTGATTAAAATGGCTTAAGCATCATTCTATCACTGCTCCATTAGTAACACAGGATTTTGAAAACATCTGCTGGGTGACTGGTGTCCGTCCCTTCTTTCTGAACCATGTCCATTAGTGCGGGAGCCTTGGCGAAATGTCATACTAGCGCTAATGCACATCCTGACCGTTTGTTAAGCTTCTGAAATAAATTTGAGTGGAGGAGCTAATAATCCATATTCTCCTTTGGCTCTATTTATAAACCTTCTGGCTACTGCTGTTGACAATATGTGGCTTTTTACTGGGAACTCATGTAATAGACCGCAATCTGTTAAGTGCTGGTTTTACACAACGTTGATTCAGTGCTACTGTTCAGTTACTATGAGCAATTTTTCACCTTCAGTAATCCATGTGAGGGTAACGCAGAAGGTAATAACAGAAGAAATGTATCCAAACAAAGAAATGATCCTGAATCCAAAAAGCAGCTTGAACCTGTATACTCAACTCACTGTATATTAATATAAGCCACATTTAGCAGTGAGTATTTTAAAACTGTTTATGTATGAGAATGGATAAAGGCAAATTATCCGGATGTGCCACAAGTGTGTCACTTGCTTAATTTTTTCCCCTTGCATGCGATCTCTCAACTGTGTCCAGCTCTGGTATCCAAGAAGGATGTTGATAAAGGGTTCAGAGAAAAGCCATGGGACTGATTGGAAAAACATGCCTTGTACTGATAAATGAAATAGACTGAAGGAGCTCAGTCTAACAAAAAGAAGGTTGAAGTTTGCGGTGGGGGGACGTCACTTGATTTCTGCCTTTAAGTGCTTACATGGTGAACAAATATTTGGTAATAGGTTCTTCAAACTAGCAGGAAAAAGTATGAAAAGATGCAGTGACTGGAAGTTGACGCTGGGAAAATTCAGAATGGAAATAGGGTGCACATATTTAACAGTGAGGGTAATTGGCCCATTGGAATGATTTGCCAAGGCTCAGTGATTCTCCATCACTGGCCACTTGTCAATCCAAGACCGGATTTTGATTGTATCCCTTTGGTATATATGGTCATGCCAATTTTCTTCCACAATTTGATCTGAGGAAGTGGGTCTGGCCCACGAAAGCTCATCACCTAATAAACCATCTTGTTAGTCTTTAAAGTGCTGCATAGTCCTGTCTTTTGTTTCAGCAAGACTGGGTATGTTTCTAAAAGATCGTCTCTAGTTCAAACAGAAATTATTCTTGGGAGTTCTTCAGCCTGCGTTCTACAAGATGACCATAATAATCCCATCTCTGAGTCAGCTACATCCATCCATCCATATTTTAGAGTACGTCTGTCTAAGAGTCTGTCCATCTGTCTGTCTGCAAGTCCATTTGTTCACGAACTCCTTCTAAATGGTAAAAGCTAGGACCATCAAATTTGGTATGCATCTTCCTCTTCTCCGAACTTAAAGGAAGGTCGGGGTTTGGTTGTATATTTGTATATCTCACAGAGATGTAGGGTGCTTACCTATATTAATGGGGCCCTACTAAATTCACGGCCATGAAAAATGCATCATGGATCTTGAAATCTGGCCCTTTGTGTGCTTTTACCTGACTGTACTGATTTATGGGGGAGACCAAAGGTTCTCGGCTTGAGAGTCTTGACCCAAAAAGGAATTTCAAGGGAGGTCACAAGGTAATTTTAAAGGGCTCATGATATTGCTTCCCTTAGGCTATGTCTACACTGCTGGGTTTTTTCAGAAGAAGATGGGGCTTTTTAGTGGCAAAACCTCTTCCGCAAACAGGATCGGCAGAAGATATGCAAATGAGAGTGTGATTTGCATATCTTCTGCTGAAAAAACCTGGCAGTGTAGACATAGCCTTACTTTTGTGCTGTCTTCAGAGCTGGGTGGCCAGAAAGTGGCAGCTTCTGACAGGGCACAGCTCTGCAGCAGCTGCATGGAAGAAAGGGCGACAATGCCATACCAGGCCATTCTTATTTCTGTGCTGCTGCTGATGGTGGTGTTGCCTTCAGAGCTGGGCTCCTAGCCAGCAGCCACCACTCTCCAGCTGCTCATCTCAGAAGGCAGCACTGCCACCAGCAGCAGAGCAGAAATAAGGATGCTAGACTGCAATTCCCCCTGCAGTAATCTTGTGGCTCCCTGAAAACTTCCTCTAGGATCTGGACCCCCCTACAATTACAATGCCATGACAGTCCAGATTTAAGTAGCTGAAATAATGTAATTTATTATTTTAAAAATTCTGTGATGGTGAAAATGACCAAAATGGACTGTGAATTTGGTAGGGCCCTACACATGACTCAGGATACAAAGTGTATAATCCAGTAGTCCTGAAGAGCCTATAATGTCAGGCCCTGACTCTGCAAATGTTCATGCATGCACTTAAATTTATGCACATGAATGCTCTCCTTGACTTCAAGGGGATTTTTCATGTGAATAAGACAAAAGCACTCGTGTTAAATGTTTGCAGAATCAAGGCCTTGAGTGATCACAGCAGAGACAACTCATACCTGCCAATAATCGGGGAGGAGGAGACAGTGTCAGGGCAGTGGCTTCAGCAGATATTACTGGGCATGCTCAGTTCATGCGAGCATGCTCAGGACAAACCAAACTGCGATGCTGGGAGGTTCCCTCATGCCACACGTCGCCTTTGACTCACAAGGCAGGAGACCAAAGCAGGCAGCAGCTAAGGGGCAAAGAGAGATGAAGGGAACAGGGGTTGTTCAGCATAGAGCTGTATCTTAGACGAATGTATACACAATGACTTAGGGCATGTTTTCTGCATATTAGTATAAGTGCCAACAGCCCTCTTGAAGTCAGGCTCTGGCATGAAAAGGACAATACACTCTGAATGGGACATTCTGTGGCCTGTACTGTGTAAGAGATCAGAACAGACAACCCTAATGGGCCTTTCTGGGCTTCAAATCCAGTGAGCTCTGAGTGTGGAGAACTTGCTAACAGGACACAGGGCCTGACCAAAGCCCACTGAAGTCAGGTGGAAATCTCTCAGTTCACTTCCTTGGGCTTTGGATTGCACCTTCCTTTCTATTTCACCAATTACAATCCATCCTGGGCTGGTAACGATGAAAGCTCTTGCCTAGGGGCGGCCAACCCATTACAGGCAAAGAGTCAAAATAGTGGTGGACATAGCGCAAAGAGCCGAGGGGAAAAAAGTTTGGTCAAGAAAAAAAAAAGGCCCAGCCGTGTTCAGTCAAGCCAAAAAAAAAAAAAAAAAAGGATGCTGCCCCTTTAAATGAAAACTCCGGTTTGGATTTTTGGCCACATCAGGCTCCTGTTGGCCGGCGTCATCTTGCTTTGCCTCGCCAGATGGCTCCCCTACACCAGGTGAGCCCAGGTAACTGGGGGCCCTTTGTAGGGGCGCAGGGGCGGCTTTGCGGGCCACGGGATACACTTCGCAAGCCGCACTTTCTGCGTTGAAGAGCTGCATGCAGCTCGCGAGCCGCGGGTTGGTCACCCCTGTTCTTGCTGCTTGATGGCTGTGTGTTGAGCTACGTGAAATGAGGTGGGAGGTGCTGCAACCAGTTCCCCACCGACACATGGTCACAGCCACAGCCTCTGCTAGGCACTATTTGGCATCTTAATCTGGACAGTTTCAGCAGAAAGACAACCCTGCAATCATTGTTCCCTCTAATCGTTCCCATCCATGTGCAGAATAATTTTATGTGCACCGAGGTATGTGCGAATGTGCACCACCACTAGAAACACAACCTAGCTGTGGGCGCTCTGCTAATCAGCTGGGCGGCACTGGAATCTCCTGAGTGGCCGCACCAACGCACAGCTTATGGGGAACACTGCCTGTAGTATTGGCAGGGATTTGGAATGCAGTGCTACACAGACATTTGAACAAATCCAATTACACGAGATCCAGATCTCAAAACACAATAAGCCATCCCCCATTATTAGCGAATTAACTTGATTTAAAACATATATGAGGACTGAGACACTTGAAGGAGCGAGATTATACATATTTCCCCAAAGTGCATTCATCTTACTACTGAATTGATTTTTTCTTGTTTGTTCAGACCTGATTCCAGCTTGCCTAGAAGCAACTATTGATGGTTCCAGATCTTTCTCCAATTATACTTATCACAGACATTGGCTACACATCATTAAAATCTTCTAAGTGGCAGCTGAACACTGCTAGTAAACGATGCAAACTGTTGTTCCACCGTTGGTTCAGACAGACTGATCTCTAACTTCATACAAGAAAATAAGCACTCAGTCCTCAGATACCATCTTTTGGGAAGCTCTGAAACCTACTGTAAAGGGTGAATGTATAAAGTGTGCCTCCCAAAAGAAGAGACTCAAGTTACTAGACTCTCTGGCCAAAGAAATAGATTGATTATACAGCACGTTTTCATTATTTGGGTCAGCATTGCGTGTGTTCTCTGCAAGTCAATGTCAAATCTCTATCTGTCTCTATCTCTATCTAATCTAGTGCTTATCCAGCCAAATCAAATTTACACTCACCGGTGTCAAACAAAGCTATTGTGAATGGTGAGATAAAAGCAGGCAAATTTCTTGCCAGGAATCTTACGATGGAACCAAACAACAAAATTTCTTCCATATTACAGGAAGACAGGAGTACCAGTGTTGAGCCAATGGATACAAATAACGTAAGCAATTATATCAAGCTTTATATAGATCAGACAACCCATTTGACTCTAATAGATTTGATCATTTCATTGAGGGCCTACCTTTTAATATCCTAACTTCAGAACAAGTGATTTTTTTTTATGGATGAAGCTTTCTCAAGACAGATGAAACAAGTTATAAAAAAAATGAATTCTAGCAAAGCCCCAGGATGGATAATATTCTGGCAAATTCCTACAAAACGTTTTGTAATCAGCCATCTTCTTTTCTTTCAAAGGTCTTCACGGAAACACCCCCAAAAAGAATAATGTCTCATGACATGAAAACTGCTTTAATTCCTTTAATATCAAAGAACAAAGATGGTCAGCAGTGTGACTACTTCCAACCCATATGTCTGTTGAACCTAGATTGCAAAATAATTGCAAAAATGTTAGCAACATGACTAAACACCATCCTCCCATCAATTATAAATGCAGATCAGATTGGTTTCATTACTGGAAGATTGGCTGCTAAGAATATGAGAAAAATCACTCACTTGATCCAGCAAACACAGATGTCAGATGCTCCCTCCTAGGTGCAGAGAAAGCTTTTGATAGGGTTGAATGGCCTTACTTAATGGCTGTCCTAAAACAAAAACAAAACAAAATTGGATTTGAACCAATATTCCTGAATTGCATTAGTGTATTGTACAACTTGCTCCTTCCTTCACTATCAACTAATAGAATTATTTCTCCAGTATTTAAACTAGAACAAGAGACATAATGGGGATATCCCTCTCGGCCCTACTTCTCTTGAACTGCTGGGAATGCATATTTGTCAGCACTCAGCCACTGAAGGTGTGACTATAAACAGGAAAGAGAACAAAAGCAATTTAATAGCATTTTTGTGCTACTGAAGAATCCATCCTAATCAGTCCCATTATTATTGAATGTAGCTGATACTTTTGGAAAGGTGTCTGGGTTTTGTATTAACTAGAATTAATCATAAGCAATGGACACATACAGAAAATCAGATCCTTCTCAGTTGCACCATGTTCCATGTTAAGTAGACAAGGAAAGAACTTAGGTATTAAGATTTGTCCTAAACCTCTCAACATTATTTCTATAAATAGGGTCTACACATTAAAAGACATTTCCAAGGATGCAGAGAGGTGCTGGCTCCTTCCTCTAGCCTTTCTGGGGAGATTAGAAAAAGCCAAAATAAATACCTGCCCAAGACTGATTTTATATCATTAGTCTGTTGCCTTTTAATGTCTCTCCCTTGCTTTTTTGCTCAAACAGGCTTATCATGCAATTTACATGAGATAAAAACCAGCCTCCTGTGTCACACAAGACCCTTAAAAAACCCTGGGCAACTGGAGGTACGGGGGTGCCTGATTTGTGTCTCTATTATCTAGCATCCCAAAAGCGTCCTGTTGTAAGGTGGTTTAATTCCTGGTGCTCTTTATACACACTGGCCTGGTTTGAAACCAAAAAAGCTTAGCTATGCCATTTGGTTCCCTTTTTTCTTTTATATCTCAGAAGCTACTTGTACCCTTAAGGAAATATCCAGTCTTTGCGTCTGCATGCAGCATCCTGCAACATGTTTACAGCATCTGATTGTACTAATGCTCTGCTCGTACCACTATGGGATAACCCATGCTTCAGGATCAAGGCCAACTCCATGCATAAGACAATTTGATAGAAAAAAGATGAATGGAAGTTAAAGATATAATTTAAGATGATAGACAGCCCACCTTTGATTACATGTGTAACAAATATCAGCTACCGCTGTCTCTCAGCTCCTTCTTTCAGCAGCAATCAGGGGTGAAAGTAACTTAAATTTCTTACAGGTACTGTCCTATCACAACATGTCTCCCTTTGGAGGGGCCTTTGGGTGGGAGGGGGGTTGGTGATAAAACAATACCTGTAAGAAATTAAAGTATGGGTGGAGTGGGGGGGGGCCCCTCCGGGCAGAGGTTGAGGGATTGTGGTGGTCCAGGAGTTAGGGCAGAGGGCTGGGGACAGGGTTGCTGGAGTCAGGTTTGGAGTTTTTGAGGGGCTCAGGACAGGACGGGGATGAGAAGGGGCTCAGGGCAGGGGACTGGGTGAGTGCAGGAGGGCCAAGAGTGCCATTTTGGAGGGGGGCACTGCAGCCACACTTATCCCATAGCTGTGTTTTTTTCCTGTTTGCTCTGACTAGGGAGTGAGGGGAAAGTGCAGAGCCTGCTGCGTTCCTCCTCTGCCCCTCCCCTGGGCAGCCAGGAGCGAGAGGAATGCAGCAGGTGGTGCACTTTCCTGTTGCTCCTTAGAAAACAGGAAAATAAAATGCACAGTGAGGGGGTGAGTGCAACTGCAGCCCCCCACTCCCAAATGGTGATAGGGGACAGGGCTCAGGGCTGGCACAGTCCCAGACCGGGGGAGGGGACAGCTTACTCCTCTAGCCTACCTGGCTGCCTGCTGCTGATCATGGCGGGAAGGAAGCTGGCGGGGGGCGCCCTACCTCTCCCACTGCAGCCAAGTGCCCCAGCCATCTGGCTTCTTGCTGGAGTCCAGCACGGGGGCACAACAGGTTAATTTCACCTCTGATGGCAACGCACAAGGATTCATGCAAAGCTAGGGGGTAACTGATCTGTTTCAATGCCCTCGTCTCTAGCAGAACATGTTCAGAAATATGGAAACAAAAGTCACTTTGTAGGAATTACTCATAGGTGACTTAATACTTTGCATTGCCCTCTCAATTTCCATCTTAAAGAAAAATGGGGGGGGGGGAGAACTTAGCTTTATTATCACATCAGAAACCTAAAAGGATAGACCTAGCCTTCACTAACCCCTGCCCTTTGATCTAATCTGCGTAGCTTCAGCCACCCGAATAGCATAGCTGAAGCTGACGTTCTTACTGAGGCATCTTATGTGCGGCTGCTCTCCCATTGATGCTGGTGACTCTTTTCATCCTGATGGTGTCAATGGGAAAGTGCTTGGTGATCGATTTATCGCATCTAACCAGATGCGATAAATCGATGGCTGTTAGTGGATCGATTGTTGCCGTGGTGATTTCTGGCATAGTGGAGACAAGCCATTACACAGGGCTCTTCTTCAAGTCTGGGAAAGGTTCTCAAATATCACAGATAAATACAAGGTGGAACAGAGAAGGAGTTAACACGTTGCATGAGAACATTCAAGGTGAAGTGGGCAGTTAATACATCTACAGTTGCAGGACAAAGGAGGGTTAAATAGGTGTTGCAAAAAATCCAGGGTCTTTAAATCCATGGAGTTTTTGTGTCTAGAGTAAGTATGAAGTTAAGTACCTTGGATCAACTTTTGAAGGTACTGTGCAGGTTTCCTTTGAGGAGGACAGAGAGGTCAGGTAAGTGACTTCATTCCTACGCATTGTACTATTCTTACTGATTTCATTAAATGAAGTATTCGTCTGAATGGAGGAATTCCCTTATGAAAACATATTGCTCTTTTGTTTTGTTTTGCTTTCTATAGTATGCAAGTACATGCTGCCTTAAAGATAATGCATGTTGTCTGAAGATTTCATGTATTGGTTGCCAGTTGCAATTTATTAGATTCTGGAAGCTTGGTTGGTAGCATTGTAGGCTGCAGCTTTCATTTTAGTGCCGCCAGTCACAGATTAAGACCGCAAGGGGTGCCTGTCTTTAATCTCGATTTCTGAAAGAATTAATGTTATTAATTTTGATGAATTAATGGTAGTTAGGTGTTCAAGGTTAGCACGAATTAACTTCCACCTGTTGCATTATGTTGCTGACCATTTTAAAAAGGATTCTGCCAAACATTTTTTTTTTTTTTGCTTTTCATTTTTTTCTAATACCCCTTTAGAAACTCAAAATAAATGTCCTTTTTCATTAAAGGGAAACTGGTTCTTTTTTGGCCCTGCACAGAGATAATATCAACATGGCTATTGTTCAGCCAACAGAAGGCTAATAGATAATTGTTTTGGAGCCCTACTAAAATACCAGCTTTTTTTCTCATGCTGTATACATGATATAAGTCTGAGAATAATTTTCTCTATAACTAGGATCGCTGAGAACATTTTGAATTGCCTGTTGAAATAAAAGGAGTTTGTCCTTTGGCTGTGTTAATTATATTTTGAGTTAGCCATTTTTTAATCCATGTAGCTGCTTGTAGCATATGCCTTACTGATTTTTATGTTCTAGTTTTTTAATTACAATGTGTGGTACGAAGCCCAAAGCCTTACAGAAGTCTCTCTCTCTCTATATATATAATGTGAATACTATATCACCTTTACCAACCAAACATGTAATCTCATCAAGATACCAAGTTAATTAGACAGGATCTATTTTCCATAAAGCTGTGTTGATGTGTATTAATTACAGTATCCTGTTAGAATTCTTTATTAGTAGAGTCCTGTGTCAGTGGTTCCATTATCTTGCCCAGGATCGATATTAGACAGAGAGGCATATAATTACATGGGTCGTCCTGAAAATAGGAACAATACTAGCTGTTTTCCAATCTTCAGGAGCTTCCCCTGTGCTTTATGACTTTACTGAAAATTAACATTGATGATCCAGGGAGAGCCTAAGTCCCCTCTTTTAAAACTCTCGAATGCAAAGGATCTGAACCTACTGAGGTTAAAATGTCTAGCTTTAGTAGCTTTCATTTATCATCTTCCTGCAAGGAATGGAAAGAGCATGATCTTATGATAAGATGATGTCTGGGTTTTTCCCCACATGCAGTACAAATATCGATTGAACACTTCTGCCTTTTCTGCATTATTACTGATAATATTAAAATGTTCCATCTAGTAATGGACCAGTGCCATGGTCAACATTCTTTTTGTTCCTAATATATTTTTAAAACTCCTTCTTATTTTCCCTTTTTTCAGCTGGCCATAGATTTCTTCTTGTGTCACTTTGCTTCTCTTAACAATTGGCCACAATTCCTAAATTCTGATATATATTCTTTACCGTGAACTTCCCCTTTCTTCCATTTGTGTTATTATTTTTATAGCTGCTTTAATTTTCTCCTCTAAATGAGGGTTGGTTTCTTTTTAACCAGTACAATCTTCTTTCTTGATGGTGGGATTATACTTTTTGGGGCATGGTTGTGAGGCGGCTGCCCCACTCTGGCAGGGAAGGGGTTAACACAGGCTGGAGGGAGCTTGTGCAGAGCCCAGGCCAATTAGAGAAGGGTTAGAGGGAGCCAATGAGAGAGAAGCTTGCTGGGGCAGCCCTGTTTATAAGGAGCTGCTCAGCAGAGCAGAGGGCAGTTAGTGCCTGACCAAGGAGAATGCAGGACTAGTTCCCAGGGAGGCACTTTAGAGAAAGCAGTGGTGGGCAGGTTTTAGGGAGCTAGCTAGAGAGAGGGAGGCTCCAGTCTGACACCTACCAGGCTGCAGGCCTTGACGCAAGGGCCAGGTTGGTGCAGGAGAAATGGCTCATGGAACAGGAGGCAGTAGAAGGCTAGAGAAGAAGGGCAGGACATGGCTGCTGCCAGAGGGTCCCTGGCCTGGGACCCAGAGTAGTGGGTGGGCCTGGGTCTTCCCCTTTCCACTTGCACCTCACATAGCTACACTTATGAGTGGCCTTTATGGACTGTGGCTTGCCCTGAGGCGAGGGGCTAGACTGAGGCTGCCGTTGGCATGAGGGTGACTGTTGACTCCCTTGGAACGGGGAGTGAGAGACCAGTGGGGTGGGCACTGCTGGAGGGCAGTGCCCTGAAGAGAGTTCCAAGATCCTGCGAGTGACATGGGTCCAAACCAAAGGGCGGCGGGAGCATAGAGATAGTGACAACAGGAAAGACACCAGCCAGAAAAGTGTCTCGCTGACAGTAAGAGCTAATTCCTGAGTGACCAGCAGGCGGTGCCAGGGCGGTGTGTCTTGCCCCATTACAGGCCTATAGTAAGTTATTCTTAAGGTTCCCAATTATCATTCACATTTTTTTTCTGTTAAATCTTTCCTCTCAGATAGTTTGGTTCCTAATTGTTTTTGGCGTTGTGACGCAGACCCTATGGGTATGTCTACACTTGCACCCTCTTTCGAGAGAGGGATGCAAATGAAGACATTCGAAATTGCAAATGAAGCTGGGATTTAAATATCCCATGCTTCATTTGCATAATTGCGTCATGGCGCTATTTCAAATAAGAGATGCTGTTAAGACACGGTTATTTCGAGAGAAGTGGTTTCCTCATACAATGAGGTTTACCAGTTATTTCAAGAGAAGGGTTTTCTCGTGAAATAACCGCATCTTAACAGCGTCTGTTATTTCGAAATAGCGCCATAATGCAATTATGCAAATGAAGTGTGGGATATGTAAATCCCGGCTTCATTTGCATCACTCTCTTGAAGGAGGGTGCAAGTGTAGACATACCCATATATTAAAGTTGTGTTTATGTGCACACGCATGCACACAATTACTGATAGGGACTTTTTTTCTGTTTTCACACTGTAAATGTAATCAAGTCATGACCACTTCACCTAAACAACCCTTAATTTTTAGTTCTGTGGTCACGCCTTCTTTTGCAGTGAAAACAAGTTCTCATGAAGAATTCCCTCGTGTTAGCTAAAACATATTTTGAGAAACTGTCCTCTGTAATGTTGATCACTTCCCACAATGCTTCAGTAATGGCAGCATGGGAGCTCCAGCATTTGTTGCTCATATTGATGTTATCCATCTTGTTGTTTCAGTCTTAGGGCACTGAGTTATAAGCATTCAAATTCCAAGTTGTCAGTGCCTCGGAAACAGGTCCTCCTCTTTTTGATGTTGAGTACCAGTCCCCCTCCCGTTTTGTCCACTCAGGTCTTCCTAAATACAAAATAGCCATTGCTTTTAACATTCCAATAGTGTGACTCATCCCACCAGAGTTCAGTAATACCAACTACATCAAATCTGTGCTCATAAATAAGCAATTCCTATTCTTCTTGTATGTTAACGAGGCTTCTGGTGTTTGAGGATAGGTGGTGAAAGAATTTCTTCTCTTCGTGTCCTTATATTCCTTGTGCTGAGTTCTCATATCTTCCTTTTTTTTTTATCCTCCCTTCTTGATATTGGTTTAACATTTAACCATCCTGTCCCTGAACGGATTGGCCCCTCTTCTACTGAGATGGAGGCCACCAAACTAAACAGCCCAATCTCACCATAGAAGGTGAACCAATGTTCTACAAAACCCAAACCCTCCACTTTCCACCCCTAACCTAACCTGTTATTCACTTCTGGTCTCTTCTGCCTACCTTTGCTCAGGGGACTAAAAGGATCTCTGAGAAGATTAGGAGACTGCTGAAGAAGAAGTCCAAACTGAGTTCCCTGACGTCATCTATTATCTGCAAGGTGCAGATTGGTGAACCGTCACCAATGGATCCTTGGAAATTGACTTCAGAAGCCTATACAATGTAGGGTGAGATCACGTCTATACAATCTAGAGTAACATCACATGTCTTGGCTCCAGGAAGGCAACACAGCATCCTGTTGTCCACCTGCCCCTCCCAGAATGCTCTTTCAAGTCTTCCAAGATTGAATCCCCAGCAAGGATTGTGTGTCTTCCTTGGATGGTTGGAGAGCTCTTTGTGCTCAAAGCTTGATTTTGCTTACAAGTTGGAGGAGCCCAGGTGACAGCCATATGTGGATCCCATACCTCACGTAACGTCTCCTTTCGCTCCAGTGGGACCAGTCTGCATTTCTGGAGCACAAGGATGAATTGGGATTTTGAATTACAGGAGGAAGGACATTTCAGAGGAAGCATCGCAAGTTGGGGGCATCGTAACTCGAACCTGCATTTACGGTAGGCGCCGTTGTAAATGCGGGCCAAGGACGTAAGTCAGGGGGTTCTGACCCCTTCTGCACTTACAAAAATGGTTGTAAGTGTGGGGGGTCGGAACTCGGGCAGTCGCATCTCGGGGGCCTCCTGTATACAATGTACAGTGTAGTGATAACCAGAAAGCTCTACATAGATATTGATCTGCTACAGTAAGGCCTGGACTATACTAGACCAGGAAGGTACGCTTAAGGTACGTAACTCCAGCTACAAAATGCATAGCTGGAGTTGGCTTACCATAAGCTGAGCAGTGGTGACGTCCCCACAGCGGGAGGCTGTCAGGAGCACACGGTCGCATCGGCTTCCCTTATTCCTCACAGAACAAGGAGTACCGGACGCCAGTGTGGGTTGCCTTCAGTGTTTGGTTTACGGGTCTATATTAGCTAGATCGAACGCTACAAGATTGACTTCTGGAAGCTCGATCTTCTCGTGAGTAGAGACATGCCCTAAGCATGGCTTATTTTAAATAAAACCACCAAATCCTTTAATAGGCTTCCCATTTGTGTTCTGTGGCGTCTCTTTCTCTAGCACAGGTATATTTAGGAATCACAGAAAGTGAACTTCACTGGGTAAAACTACCTTGAGCAGTTCTTTAAGTTAATTATCACTTCTTTGGGTAGTATGAATGGGTGTTCAATGACTCTGTCAGCAAGTGGAAAGAAGCAAATTACTTTAATTATGGAGTAATTGCACTGAGTGATGGTAATTAAATCTTGATCAGTTTAAGTGAGTGAATTAATTGCTCCAACTTGGAATGCACACCACAGCAAGAAGAGTTGTTTTGTAGTTTAATTAACACCAGCTACTACATTCTTATCATATCTAAAATGCAGGCAATTAATGAGTTTGATTCTGTTCTCACCTTAATAGGAACTAGGCCAGGATGCATGCTGAGAAAGGTAGCCAAGCTGGAAAAATGATAGAAAACTTAATATTCTTGTCAGTTATGAAGCTATATTAGATGCACTCTCTGCTTTGCCTTCCAGTGAAATGTGCAAATAGACATATTTCCATATAATTAGCTTCTGGCCCCATTTCATTTCAGTATTCACTGATCTGCTAAACAGTACACATTCCCAAATTGGTTAATGTTTTAAACGGAACAGCTTGTGTTTTCATGTGATTTTTATCGTTCCTTTCCCCCTTGTGTTTTCTGTCCTTCCATTCCTGGTAGCTCTTATCTTTGGGCTTCATAAGCCAAGGATTGGATCCACCCGCAAGCATTATGGAAATGAATTGGTATCCATTTGCTTTGCAATTGTGGTGCCTAGACCACACCCTCTCTAACCAATACCATGTATCCATCCGCACTGGGCTTGTCACCATGGCGTCCGAGAGCCTTACCTTAAAGCAGTGGTCACCAAGCAGGAGATCGGGATCTACAGGTAGATCTTGGCGCCTGTGACAGGTGATCCTGACTGGTTTGGCCAAGAGGCTATCAAGTGCCAGCACTTCAGCTGCCCCTCCCCCCCCACCGCTGTGCATTTCCTGCCCTTTGCTTTGGAGCTACCCCCCCACTCCCTGGAGCCTCCTGTTTGCTGTGCAAGGAAGGGAGAGGAGGGGGTGCTGATGTCAGGGTGTCCCCCTCCCACCCTGTATTCTATCTCCACAGAACGGTGGGGGGGGGGGGCGCACACAACAGGGCATGGGGTGGAGGGGAGTTTGCTGGCTGCTTTTGGGAGTGGTGCATGGCCAGGGCAGAGGTGAGCCTGCCTTAGCCCCATTGCACCACCACCCAGGAGCCGCCTGAGGTAAGCAGTGTCCAGCTGGAGCCAGCATCCCGAACCCCTGCCCCAATCAAGAACCCTCTCCTGTACCCCAAGACCCTGCCCTAGCCTTGAGCTCCTGGACCCAAGCTCCCTTACAAAGCCTGTCCCCTGAACTCCCTCCAGCACCCCAAGTCCCTACCCCCGGTTCAGCTCAGAGCCCCTCACACTCCAAATCCCTCAGCCCAAAATCAGAGCCTGTGCCCCAAGCCTCTGGCCCTGCTTGCTGAAAGGGAAGGAGAATGGGGGAAGGAGAGAGGACGGAATGACTTCGGAGAAGGGGCACCACAGGAGCGGCCTGAGGCCGGCTGCGGCAGCTGGCGCCCCAGGTGGAGCGCGCGATCGGCGCCCCTGCCTGCAGGGCCGTCAATGGCCTGACATCATCGGCGGGCGCCCCGGGTGCCCCTGTGATGTCATCATCGGGCGACCCGGGCGGCGGTGCCCTAGGCGGTCGGCCAAGTCCGCCTATAGCCATGGGCCACCCCTGGGCACAAAGGAGGTGGTCAAGGGTATTTGGATTTGAGGTAGATCGTGGATTGCCTGCTTAAAAATGTTGGAGCCCCCTGCCTTAAAAACACCTAAGCCAACATATACTTTGCTCACCACCCCTCTGTATTTGGTTCTCTCCTCTTGCCGTGCCTACGTGGGGCACAGAGGTAGGACTGCTCCAAAGGGAAAGCTAAGCCAAAGAGGGGTGTGCTGAAAGCAGTGGGCGTTCCGATGCCTGTGGAAGGTGAGCTACGGAGAGAGCTCAGTGTCCTGCCCCAGCGATAGTCCATAACTCCCTCGTTCCTGCAGAAGAAAGGAGGTGTGGGAGGTCCTGGAAAGACCTGGCTGGACAGGTGGCCCAGCCCCATCCGACCTCGTAAGTGGGGCCAGAACTTTGCATCAGCCCTGGTGTTCAACAGGTAGCCAATGCCGGGAGCACTGGGCAGATGTGCATCCTATGTTGTTAGCAGGTTGGCTGATGCGCAACCCACTCACTGGCTGGCGCTTTTTGAGCACTAGTGTAACCCACACACCTCCTGGGCATGGTGTTGTGTCCCATCTAGTGGCACTGAAACCTCTTAGAGAGCGATTAATGAGTCTGCTCTACAGCCTTAGCTAATAGGGAGGGAGGGAGGTAGCAATTGCTTTAGGGCCTAGGGCTCCTGGCCCTTTAAATCACCGCTGGAGTGCTGGGCCGCATGCTTCAAGCTTCAAACAGAGTGGGGCCGTGCCCAGAAGGAAGTGCCTGGTGACATGGAGATTCTGGGCTGCTTAACACTAGGGGCTCCTGTAACTATTCCAGGGACCATTTTAGATCCTGCAGCAGCCTAGAGCCATGCAGAGCAAACATGGCATAAAGCCATCTCTCTCCTCACTGGCTCACCTGCTGCACTGTACAGGCTCCAGCTCTCAGGAGAAGTAGCCCAGAATCTAGGCCAGTGCATTTGAGTAGCCTAATCGGGGGTTCTATGAAGTCCCGCCCCTTCAGCCAGACTGGGCATGCTCCAAGGGCTGGGGCAGCATAAAAGGCAAGAGAGCAGCTCAGTCTGGGCTGGTCAGAGAATGGGAAGGGCCTCCAGCCAGAGCTCCTGAGCTGCAACAGCCAGTGACCGAGACAGCGGGAACTGAAGTTCCAGGAGATGGCCACTACATGGCCCCAGTGGAGCCCCAGGGAGGAGCCGCTGCTGGGGAACCGAGAGACCCAGCAGGATGTGGGATGACACCCCAGCAGCACCGGAAGGAAGTGACCCAGGGAGGGTGCAGGAATGGCCTTTCCCTCTCAGGTATACTTGGTGGGTGCGTCTAGACTGGCAAGTTTTTGTGCAAAAGCGCCCGCTTTTGCGCAAAAACTTGCCAGCTGTCTACACTGGCCGCTTGAATTTGCGCAAGAGCACTGACTTTGTAATGTACAAAATCAGTGCTTCTTGTGCAAATACTTTCACGCTCCCGCTCGGGAAAAAGCCCTCTTGCGCAAGAATACTTGCGCAAGAGGGCCAGTGTAGACAGGTAAGAACTGTTTTGCGTAAAAAAGCCCCAATGGTGAAAATGGCGATTGGGGCTTTCTTGCGCAAAATCGCGTCTAGACTGGCCATGGATGCTTTTGCGCAAAAGCACTTTTTGCGCAAAGGCACCCGTGCCAATCTAGACGCTCTTTTCCACAAATGCTTTTAACAGAAAAACTTTTCCGTTAAAAGCATTTGCGGAAAATCATGCCAGTCTAGACGCAGCCGGTGTGTTTTGGCTGGATACCCTGCCGAAGGAGTGGTAGACCGATCTGTCACTCACAGGGCCCTGGGTCGGGACTTGGTGGAGCAGCGTGGGCCTGGGTCCCCCTACTGGGGTGCTAATCCCCAATCCTACTGACTCCGGCCCTTAGGCCATGCTGCCCTGAGATGAGGGCTGCTTATAGGCTCTGGCTACTAGGCCACACTGCCCTGAGACAAGGGCTGCTTACGGACTCTGGCTGGTTGCCTACTGCCCTGCGAACAGGGCTACTAACCAACTCTCTGTGCAGCCCTTAGACAAGGGCTATTTGCTGACTCTGGCCATTGGGCCATACTGCCCTGCGACCAGGGCTGCTTATGGACTCTGTGTTTCCCTGGGTCAAGGGGATATTTACATACTAAAGAGATGGTCGACGACCCTGTGGCCGAGCAGGCAGCGTCTTTGCCCCAGGATATTCTCACACCTGTGACGGGGTGGGCATACGCTGCCACAGGGTCATAAATGCATGAATTGCTGCACGAGATGAGCAACCTACCCTGGTGTGGGGATGACTGGAGCCCATCATCTCCCACTTCATAGTCCCAACTGCAGCTACCTCATTACTTGGGTGGCAGTTGTGGTTGGCTTATGAATTGTCCATAGCTCTCTTTGACCCCTTCCCTGGGATCTTTCTGTAGAAGGCAAACCTAACTGAGCATTTGTGCAGATGGATCCATCGGTACAATGGACAGACACCTAGAGATACAAAATGAGGCTGGAGTGTGGGCTTGGCTCTCCCAAGAATCAGTCAGATGCTGAGTATAGCATGAGCATAGCATATGGACTAAGTAACAATAAAGTGCAGAATTCAGGATTTGGACCGCCTCTCCCTCTGGGACACCTGGCATTGGCCACTGTTGGAAGACCGGATACCGAGGTAGATGGACCTTTGGTCTGACCCAGTATGGCCGTTCTTATGACCCACTGGGTCCAAGCTCCGGTGGCTAGCCTGAGCTGCCCTCCATGCCGCTGCACCCACACTGCCATTTTTAGCGCTCAGGAAGCCAGCACAAGTCTCTCTTCCCTGGCTGGGAGGCTCACTCCTACCTGCAGCATAGACAAACCGAGTGCATCACCGAGGGCAAAAGTGACGGGGCCAAAGCTTCAGAGGAGTCCTGTGGGGGACCAGGACTAGAACATACCTCTTCACAGCCCCAGCCCAGTACTTAACCACAGGATCCCCTTTTTATTTACAAAGGCCTGCCTCTCTTTATGACGCGCTTTACCGTTTTAGCTTAAGCAGAAAATGACCCCTCGTTAAGTCTCTATCTAAGGAAGTCTACTTCTACAGTCCATATGACGATAGTAGCAGAGGGCCTCACAAGCTTAACTTCACATAGGTATTGTGAGATTAATCTCCATTGTGCAGGTAGGAAACTGAAGAACAGAGAGGCCAAGTGATGTGACGGGGTCACGCAGGAAGTGTGTGGCAGAGCAAGGACTTGCATGCTGCTCTCCTAAGTCCTAAGCTAGTGCCTACGCACTGGATGATCCTGCCTTTCTGTTAGCATGAGCCTTAACATTGAAAAAGCCCATATGGAAAAGCTGATAAAATGATCTCTGATGCATCTAAGCTAAAAAGGGCCTTTGTAATGAGCGATGTTACAGGGGAGGAAATGGGAGTGGTCTAGTTGTTTCCCTTCTACCCTGCACGCAAGTAACGTGTCTTTCAATCTGAACTCAAATTGTAACGAGCATATGTGCATTATGCTGATCCTGTGCAGCTGTAGAGACCCCCCCTCCCGCCAAATCTCTGAATGCACAAAATCTATTTGCTGTAAATCTTGTTTTGATTGCAGATGCCTGTTTACGAAGCTTAAAGCACTGGCAGGGGTTGGAAACCACAGGGCCAATTCCTGCAGGGCACCCACATGGACAGCTCCACCCGCCTTGGCTCACTTTGGCCCTGCATGCTCCCTTCTGCCAGTGACCCCCAGCTACTGACTCGCACTTCAGGAAAACAGAATGGACCTGGGATGCTAGAGCCACTTACTCGGTTGGGGGGAGTGAGCGTGAGAGCTTTGCTTTCATGATCCAAAGCCTCAGCTTCAGAAACCTCTGCCAGACTCTCAAGCCCTTGTTAAGCAATTAAAATGAGCCGCAATTGGGTCAATCAGCTGGCCTGAGCCAACTTCAGAGAGCTGGGCATCTCATCTGTTTTAAAATGAGGTTTCAGCCAACTTCTCGGGCCTACACAAAAGAAGCCCTCTCCGTGTTTACGACTAGCTTCGGTGACCTGCTCCAGTTTTCCAAGTCGCTCTCCTTTGACAAGCCGGAGTGAGCTAGTCTTTGGAACTGGCGCTGCTCGCTGCTCTAGGACTTAGGGCCGAGGGCATGTTCAGGTTGCCAGGCGCTAGGCAGGCAGAAGCCGAGCAGAATAGAGAGGTGACAGAGTCACTCAAGGAAGGATGCCAATAGCTCTGCCCGAAGGCCACCTCTGCCAAAGAGTCCAGGGGAACAGGGCTGTGTGTGGGCAGAAACAGATGGGTGGCCTCGTCCCTCTGAAGAGGGAGAAAATCAGCCAAAATGAAAGAGGTGGGAGAGAATAAAAAGAAAAAATGAAATAAAAAGGCAAACAACTCCCGTTCAGGAGGGAGGAAAGCATCTGAGGTCAGAGCCCTTCTCCTTTTATTGGTGCTTCTTTGCGAGATTGAGCTGACTTTATTTTAGTCTCTCCCAACACATTTACCTAAAGCTGCTTTGGGCTTGAGTGCTTCTTAGTGTTGGTCACTGTTCTATTTAAACATAAATGCTTTAAAGAGCCCGGATAGGTCTTTAAGAGCAAAATTTTACATAAATTACAGTTCTTCTTCACTTTGCTACAGCACAACAAATATTAGTCCATTTGACAGATTAACTTTCACTAAACTATTTATATATAATAAAAACACCCTCACTTGAAGTACAGCTTCTATTAGTTCATGACCTTATGTTTTAGTGGGAAGAACGTGGCTTTGCTCTACATGAAATGTGTTAATGCATGGATAGAAACACTCTTATCCTCCTGCTTACATGAGGTCCAATCAGTAGAATGGATTATATTTTTAATAATCTGACATTAGTATTAAAAGTAATATTTAAAGCATTTAGTTTCCATAACTGGTACAGAGAGTGGGGGGCTTTCTTTTTTGATATGCATGTTAAAACATATGTTTATGAAACAATGCATTAGTAGAAACTTCCCAAATATATAGAGATAAACAGGGGCAGGAGATTACAGCTGACATCACTTTTTCAATTAGTGGCAAAGGAAAGATTTGATGGCCATTTTAAGACTGATTATAGAGGCAGGAGATTAAAGAGGCTGCTTGCAGCTAGTGACATGGGGTCTTATTCTCCTTTTGCCTCACTGAAAGCTTTTACACCTGTGTAACTTCAGTGGCATTGCTGCTAGTGTGCAGTGGTTTGAGGAGAACCAGGCCTTGTGCACTTTACAGAACTTTTTTCTTCAGATGCACACAGAGCTGTGCTTAGGATGTATGGGGCCCTAGACACTACTATTAAACTGGTTCCCCCCAAATGGCAGCTGGAGGTGGGGGGGGAGAGATGAATTTGTAGAGAAGTGATTTTATAATCTTCAGCAACTCACTAATGAAATATTTTTAAAACAAATTTTAAACTAAGATCTGGTCGTCTAATACAGTAAATTCATAAGCTTCAGTGGGGTAGCCGAGTTGGTCTGTAAGGCTACGTCTACACTGCACAGTTATTTCAGAATAAGCTATTCCAGAATAATTATTCCGAAATAGCTTATTTTGAAATAGCACGTCTACACTGCAGGGAAGCCTCAAAATGAGTCTGAGGCAGGCTTGCCTAATGTAGACGTGATATCTCGATTTAGAGTCCCAGGAGGAATAACTTAGAATGCCTCTGGTGAGGGGCTATTTCGAAATAGCAGAAGTGGAGCATCTACACACGCCTTATTTTGAAATAGCTATTTCAGAACAGGCGTTATTCTTCACAGAATGAGGTTTACAGAAGTCAGAATAAGCCATCCGTTATTTTGAAATTTATTTCAAATAACGGAATTGCTGTGTAGACGCTCGCACAGTTATTTCGGAATAACAGCCTAGACACACCCTAACTGGAAAAACTTTAAAAACAAGGAATAGTCTTCCAGCACCTTAGAGACTAACAAAACATGTTGATGGCATCATGAGCTTTCATGGGCACAACCCACTTCTTCAGATTCAGAAACTGACCGTATATTGAGTTGGCAAATGCCTGTTAAATGGCTTCATTCCCACTTGAATGGCTCTTTCACAGGTTCAGTGTTCTGCTAATAGGTCTGGCAGGTTGTTTCACTTAACTAGATCCTCTCTGGAGGAAGCAGAGCCACAGAACAGGGACAGGAAGACCGGGATAGGCAGTTGGGTGGACATTGAGACCCAGCAGTGCCTCAGATTTTGGGGTGCCCCACGCAGCTGTGTATGGGTAAGGACGGCTCTGCACGCACAATGGAAGGACATCTCTTAGCAATAAGGCTCTATTGCTGTCTCAGTGCTATGCTTTCGCTGATTAGCAATAGATGAGGTAACTGAGGACTTAATCTGGAATTCTCCGCTTTAAAAATAAATTGGGAAATAGCAAAGTTTAAGCTCCAAACGTTTCTTATTTTTTTTTAAAAGCAGGGTGGGGAACTTCAGGCCTAGGGGCCAGATGTGGCCTCCGGCTTGCCTGGTCTGGCCCCTGAGGCTCAGGGTCCTCCCCACTGCAGGGCTGAAGCACACAAAATCTACTAGCCTGGGCTTCCCTAGGCTCTGTAGTGTAAGGGGAATGTGGGAGTGTCTTTCTCTTTCTCAGTCAGGGGCCATATCAGTGGTGGGGGGGGGGGGGAGGAGTGTTGTTTTTGGGGCTTTTTTTTCTTCTCACTTGTGTGCGGCCCCCCGACTGATTTTTCTGTGGGTCAGCGGCCTTCGACCCAAAAAAGGTTCCCCACCCCTGTTATAAATGACTTCCTAGGAGAGTGAATGTGACCCATTCTCTGGGGTGCGATATGCTGTTTGTCCAGTTTTAGCTGTAGAGCAGGCCTGCAAGATGAGCTCTCTGCTCCCATGGAGCAAATGAAAGTCAGTAGATACTTGCTTGGAGTCCGTGTGGCTGAATGGAACAAGAACTGGCTATGGGCGGCATGAGGAGCAGTCACGAGGAGGCGTAGTCACATGGCTGGTTCCCCCCATGTTCCTCCTCAGCAATCACCCCCACTCCCGAGCAACATAAGTTACTTACACGAGTGCTTGTATAGTGCGATCTCGACAGGACAGCTTACTCCATTGACATAGCTTCTGTCGCACTGCAGCAGTGCAGACACATTGGCAAAACATAATGCTATTTCCTTTTGTTCATGCTTGACATGACTGCTCTAGGAAATAGCCCCATCTCCCACAAAGACCTTGGTTCCTAGCTTTATGTGAAAGATTCTTTTAATGCAGTGGTTCTCAACTCGTTTCAGTCCACGGACCACCAGGCCAATCAAAAAATTTTCGTGGACCACCTTCTTTTTGGGACATGATAAAAAAGCAACTGCTCAGCACGACGGTGGCAGCTACACTGATGCTCAGAGCCTCATATGGAAGTTACGGGCAACACAGCACGGTTGCAGCCTAGGTGATGCTATGGATGACACGCTGCGTGCTTGTGAACACGGCGTAAAACAGCCTAACGGCGATGCCTGCTCATGCCGTGTGACTTTGGACAATGTTCCTGTGGACCACCGAAAAAGTCACCATGGACCACCAGTGGTCCGTGGACCACCAGTTGAGAACCATAGTTTTAATGGCATATTTGTTAACACCTATTTGTTAGAGAGGAGCCATGGCATTATACTGCATAAAAAACATGTTAAATGAATGTTAAGGTTGCAAAACTACGTACTCAAAAGTTAGGAAATGCCAGGGTTGCTTGAAACCGTCTTTATCACACAATCACATAGTATTTATTTTTCTCAGAATCCTGGCCTCATTCAGTGCACAAGATGGATGGTTATCACTGACTGGGCAGCTAGTCAATATTTTGTTTTATCCTCATTGTTCTATGTGTGGCCCATGGCCTTATTTACTGCTCATTATTCACACCCTGCTCTGAATATAGCATTAGTAATTTCCTTTTGGGCTTTCCTATGATGTTCTTACTGTAACATCTGAGTGTGTCACAGCCACGAATGACTTCGTCTTCCCAACAACCCTGTGGGGAAAGAGGGTGATAGATGAGGCACTGAAATAAATTTGGTGTGTCCAATTTAAGATGTCCGGCAACTTCAGGTGCATCCGTGAACGCTCAGCACTTCTGCAAATCACACCCCAAGGTCACAAGTTGAGCATCCAAAAAATGAGGAACACACAATTAAGGGTCACTTGTTGAAAGTACGGTTTATGTGTCTTGTTTGCACCACATAAGAACTCTGTGGCGGCTTCATTAATGATGGAACACTAATTAATTCCTGGAGCATTGTCCATCCTGTGCACCGAATGAGGGAAGGGTCCTCTGGAAGGTCTCCACCAGCATAGGACAACCCTGCATGGAGTCACTGCTCCTGCTTCATGCTGGGCAGGGGGCAGCTCCATCCCTCATCCCACCACATGGGAGGCAAGGGGGCTTCTTGGACCTGAGAGGCCCTAGAGCAAGTGCAGTGACAGTTGTGGGAGGTGAGTGTGCTGCAGGGGAGTGGGAGAAGAGAGGAGAACCCCTCCTCCAGAGCTTGCTGCTGCCAGTGCGGAGAGGGCTGGGGGAGTCCCCTCTGTCCCCAGACCTAAAGCAGCCCTGTCTGCACCCCAAACTCCTCATCCCTGGCCCTGCCCCATCCCAGAGCCCACACCCCCAGCCAAAGCCCTCACCCCCACACCCCAACCCTCTGTCCAGCCCTGAGCCCCCTCCCACATCCCAAATTCCTCATCCCCAGCCCTACCTCAGGGCCCTCACATGTTTACATCATTTTAAATATATATATTGGCTTACAAGGCAGGCATGGGGAGGTGGGCAGGGCTTGGACCAATTCTGGGTGCCACAAAAAATTATACAACCCTTCCGCCATTGCTGTAGCTCATGTTCACCATGACTTACAAATCTTTTTAGTGTCGCTGCTTCCCAGGGTAGACTCCCCCATTCCGTAAGCATGGCTGGGATTCTTTGTTTTTAGCTGTGCACATTTACAGTTAGCGGTATTACAATGCGTATTATTCACTTGTGCCCACTTTACCAAGTGATCCAGCTTGCTCTATATCAGTGACCTATACCATTCCCCCACTTTGTGTCATCTGAAAACTTTATCAGTGGTGGTTTTATGTTTTCTTCTAGGTCATTATAAAAATGTTGAATAGCATAGGGTCAAGAACCAATCCCAGAAGGACCCCAGTGGAGACATACCAGCTCAATAATGAGTCCCCATTTACATTTTGAGACCTATCAGTTAGCCAGTTTTTAATCTATGTAATGTGTCCCAAGTTAATTTTGTCATTCTACTTTCCAAATCAAAACATCATAGGGTGCGTCTAGACTGGCAAGAACTTGCCAGCTGTCTACACTGGCCGCTTGAATTTGCGCAAGAGGACTGACTTTGTAATGTACAAAATCAGTGCTTCTTGCGCAAATACTTTCACGCTCCCGCTCGGGAAAAAGCCCTCTTGCAGAAGAATACTTGTGCAAGAGGGCCAGTGTAGACAGGGAAGGACTGTTTTGCGCAAAAAAGGCCCGATGGCGAAAATGGCCACCAGAGCTTTCTTGCGCAAAATCGCGTCTATACTGGCCACGGATGCTTTTGCGCAAAAGCACTTTTTGTGCAAAAGCATCCGTGCCAATCTAGATGCGCTTTTGCGGAAATACTTTTAATGGAAAAACTTTTCCGTTAAAAGTATTTCCGCAAAATCATGCCAGTCTAGACGCAGCCCATATAGTATCAAATGCCTTATAGAAGTCTGTTACATCAACACTATTACCTTTATGACCCAAACTTGTAATCTCATTTTTTAAAAGGTTTGACAGGATCTATTTTCCATACATCCATGATGACTTATGTTAATTACATTACCCTCCTTTATTTCTTTATTAACTGAAGTCTTGTATCAGCGGCTAGCTTCCATAGGATTGATGTTAGGCTCACAGGCTTATGATTACCTGGGTTATCCTGTTTATTCATTTTAAACATTGGAACAACAGTATGCTAACTTTTCCCCATTCTTCTGGAACTCCCTAGTGCCTCAAAATGTATTGAAAATCAATATTAATGGTCCAACAAGCTTTTCAGACAGCTCTTTTAAAACTCTTGGATTCAAATGCTCTGGACCTGTTGGTTAAAAAAAAATTCTGACTTTGGTAGCTTCCATTTAACATCCTTCTGAGATACTAATGGAATGGAATGAGTACTATCATCATCACCATATGGTGAGACTATGCTATGTGCTTTTCCCAAATACAGAACAGAAATATTTATTGAACACTTCTGCCTTTTTTGCATTATTATGGACAATTCCACTATTTCCATCCAATAATGGACTAACACCACTATCAGGATTCTTTTTGTGCCTAATATATTTTTAAAAAACTCCTTCTTATACTGGCCATGGAGTTCTCCATATGTTCCTTTGCTTCCCTTATCAATTATCTATAATTTCTAACTTTTGATTTATATTCTTTACTATCAACTTCCCTTTTCTTCCATTTTTTTACATTTTAAAAATATTTTTATAAGCTGTCTCCACTTCCCCTCCAAACCAGGTTTTTTTTTTTTTTTTTTTAAAACCAGCGGGGCTTCTTCCTCAGTTGTTGGATTATGGCTTTTGGGGCACTTAGTAAAATGTTCTTACATGATTCCCAATTATCCAGTCACATTTTTGTCATTAAATTCTTTCTCCCAGCAGATGTGGCTTTGTGAAATTGCCCTTCAGAAGCATCCAGTATATATATTGCTGGTGTGGACTTTATTTTACTTACAAATGATGAGGCATACATCACTCGTCTCCTGTGATCATTCAGCTTTTCTGTACACTTTATAGATAGGTATCTCAGGGGCATAGCCATAGGTGGACCTGAGTGGGTCACAGCCCACCCACTTAACATCCAGACCCACCCAAATTGGGGCTGAAACCTCCAGAATCTGGAGGCTGGGACTCCTGGCCCTGGCTCAGTGCCTATCCACTTGGCCACACCCCCTCCTACCTGCACTGTGCACTACTGACTTGGTCTCAGGGCCCAGGGCTACTAGCCCCATGGGGAGTGTGCCTCATGGGGGCAGGGTTGGGCAGGGCTGGCGATGGGGCCAAAAACTGCCACAACAGAACACAGTGCTGTTAGGAGAGGGATGTGGCCAGGATGATGGACACCGAGCTGGGGTTGGGAGGGCTGAGTAGATCTCCACCCACAGCCTGTGTCCAGGTGTCTGCTGAATGGGATGGGGTGGTGTGAGGCCTCTCATCTCTCCCGCCCTCCCCAGCACACCGGATCCCACCTGCCTTTCTCCACGGGGCACCAGATCCCTCCTCCCTCTCCCTCCCCCAGGCACCAGATCCTTCCTGCGTTCCTGATCCTTTCTGCCTCTCCTCCCCAGGGCCCTGCATCCATAAGGAAGTCTCAGGCGACCTTGACTGTAGCTCCTGAGACCAATGCTGCCAAGTCTGCAGGTGAAGGGGACCCTGAAATCATAGGGGTAGAGCTTTGCGCAGATACCTATGGATTTGCACAGCTCTAGTCATTGGACTCTTATTCCTGCATGAGACGGGTTACAGTGTTAGCAGGAAATTTGCATCTAGTATTTCACTGTGCATGTTTTATGGTCTATGGAATACTGTGTGTTAAGACCTTGATGATGTTGGTAAGATGTTTCCCACATCGCCCTCATGCTAAACAGGACACCTTTACCCACTGTTCTCCTAACACCCTCCATGAGCACATATACCAAATTTGGACACATTCCCTACTCCATGCAATCAGGCCATAACCTTAATATGACAGGATGGCTTGGGGCAGAAGGCAGAAGAAATAATCATTGGCTGTGCAGTGGAGGGGAAGGGTGAATCAAATATAATGGCTTTGACAGAAGACTCAGATAATAGAGGTCCAATTTTCTTACTGTGTTTTTTTAATGTATACCCCCAAATTAAAAAAACACAGTACGAAAACCAAAAACGTGCCATCGTGGCTTGACAACCTAGTAAAAGAAGCAGAGAGAGATAAAAAGACATTGTTTAAAAAGTGGAAGTCAAATCCTAGTGAGGAAAATAGAAAGGAGCATAAAATCTGTCAAATTAAGTGTAAAAATATAATAAAAAAAGCCAAAAAGGAGTTTAAAGAACAGGTAGCCAAAAACTCAAAAAGTAATAGCAAAATGTTTTTAAGTGCATCAGAAGCAGGAAGCCGGCTAAACAACCAGGAGAGAGTAAAATGCCACCCAACTGTTTAGAAAAGAGCCCACAGCCGGCAGCATGTGTTTCTGTTGGTGGTGCACATACACATGCCTTAGTGCACATTACAAAATTTAGTCCGCACACGCGGGACAAAAATGAGAGAACATTGACGAGGAGTCCCATTGAGGCCAATGAAGCTGCACACAATGTAGAGCCAAGCAAAGACATCTTCTCGTGCGTGGGGTCAGAACAAGGCTTTAAAACACTCCTGTATTTGCATATCAGAATGCTAAATGTCTTGGTTAAATAAGGAATATTTATTTATACTGTTACAATTTTTCACTAGAAGATGCTTTTAGTATATAAAGGTATGGTTAACCGTTAAGAACGGCCTGCCTACTTAAATTCTTGTATCAGTCCGGTGATGACAATATTGAAGCCTTGTTGAATTTGTACATATGTAAGGTCATTAAATGGATGCTGACTGTTACACAAGTACAGCAGTCGAGTGCTTTCTGTATTAACATTATCATCTGATGGGCAAAAGAAAAGGTTTAACTAACGCTTTGGACTAATTGAATAGCATTTCAGTATTTTCTTATGTAAAACTGGTTCTGGTCCATTGTTTTTTGTTTATTTCCAATAATTGTGCTCATTCAGCTTTGTAATGACACTGCCATGGGTGAACAGAATTTGCTTTAAGTATTACTCTTCCCTTTCTATCTCCTGCCTCTTCTAAACCGTGTCTTTCAGAGTAAATCTGCAATAGACCCCGGTAAAAAGAACTAAGTACATAGTCATTTTTTGAGATGCGTTCTCAAGCTGTTTTTAAATTATTTTTACAAATTCCTGTTTTTTCTTTTTGTCTTGGGTATTTCCTAATGTGCTGAGAGAGAAGTATGAAGGTGCTTGATTGTAAAAGGAGAAATAGAAGGAATCCCCCCTCCTGTTAAAAACACAAAACACATTCCATTATCCAAATAGCATTCAAACTGTACACATCGGAAATATTTACTTTGCTTACCTACCACTAGAGTCTGCTCTAGTGCCACATCCAGAATTTTTTCCAACGTGCACGGCACAAGGACATATCTGCAAAAGGTTTTCAGTTGTCTTTGTGCTTCTTTTTTTAAGTATTCTTTTTAGCAGAAATGAGGTCCTGTTCCTAACTTTGAATCTAAACATCCCTAAAATACAGGGGGTTGGCTTGAGTTGTTCAGTGACACTGAGAGGAGTTCCAGGGTATTCAGATGAAATATTTTGGTTCAGGCACATCATTCTGTGCACAAACCAAATGCATTGGTGAAAACGTGCATGGCTCATAGCACTGGACAAAATGAAAAGAGGGTTCAGTCTTGCATATCTTGCTCTGGGAAAACTGTTGACTGCAGTAGGAGTGATGTCTAAGTCGACACTAGCACTTTACTGTGCTTCAACTATCTGGCTCATGAGTATGAACCCCTGCCCCCACCTTCTCCACACACCTCCACCTAGGGTTTCCAGATGGTTTAACCAAAAATACCGAACCCCCCCCCAAAAAAACGGGGAAAAATTCTGTTGAGAAAAAAAAGGGGGAGACCAAAGTTGTTGAGAAAAAAGGACCCGGACAGTTATTAAGCAAAAAAAAAACCAAAAACAAAAAAACCCCCCCAGTATGGCCCCTTTAAGAAAGGCCTTTGAGGCTTTTTGCCAGCGGCCATCTTGTTTCCCTGCTCCAAGCCAGGTAAGCGGGGGACGAGGGGGTGCAGGGGAGGGAGGTCCAGGGGGGTCTGGGGGCTGGGCCTGGTTGCTGAGTGTGTGCAGGGTTGCCAGGTCTCTGGTATTTTCGCCTTCTGGCAGGGAAAAAAAGATCAGAAAATAATGGACATTTTAGGTGTCCGGTATTTTCTGAATTTTTTACCAGACAGGAGGCGAAAATACCGGACTGTCTGGGTCAATACCAGACACCTGGCAACCCTACCTCCATCCCAGCACAGTAAATTACAGTGCTGTAAAGGGCCAATGTAAACTGGGCTACAGCCCTGAGAGACCCGCTCCCGTGATAGTTAGCCACTCCCCTCGTAGAGGTGGAGTGCTCCCAGCGCTCCTGCCACGGCCACGGCCACGGCCACAGGGCCGTGTTAAAGCACTGCCATGGTTGTGCTTTAAACTTTCTACTATAGACAAGGAAGTGCAAGATCAGGCACAAAGTCAAATTTTATTGACCACCACATTTCGGTTCTGAATCAAAACGTAAGCCCACTCTCCAAGCTGCATGTGCCAAAGGTGAAGATAAGTTTGTAATTGTGGCCTTGAAAATATAGTATTTATTCAGTAAGATAAAGGCTTTGCTGAAGCTTTTGCATGACAAAGATGTAATATAATTTACAGGACAATTAAAGAGTTGTTTGTCCTTACCGTATCCTACCAGTCGCTACTGCACATTTAGATGTTAATGATATGGTAGCACTGTAATCACTCATGATTAACATTGTCTGCTGATGCCTTTTCCAAGTTAAATACAAAGAAACAAAAATGCTGCAATGAAAAAAACACTTCAGTGAAAGAGCTTCATCCCATCTGTATACATAAGTAAACTGTTCACTTTGCTGCTAACAGTACATTTTAGCAGTCACAATGTGTGCAAGAACCACGATCCCTCATTACTGTAGTGACAATAGTTTGCTGGGACTGCAACTTATCTTCTCCTTTTCCCCAGTGAATCTTATTCAGTAACATCTGAAACAGGCCAAGGAGTTCAGTATGTTTGAAGCTCACCTGAGAGCCAAACAGTAATAACACTTGTGGAGGGAAGGCAGCTATTTGGTCCCATTACCTACCTCAGCCAGTGTTTATATTTTGAAATACTGGCTCATTTAAATAATCTAACTTCTGTTGGAATACAATATAGCTGCAGCCTCTTTTGCTGTCTCTGCACACCAGTTATGCTGCAAAGAAATATCTCCTAAGGTCCTTTAATACCGTTCTTCATTTCAATTCATATTCTCTTGTTTTTGAGCTGGTTATGCTCTAAAATAGTCTTGAAGTGTCCATCTTCTTTGTGCCCCTCAGAATTTGATATACAGAATTTCAATCATGTCAATCCTTAATCTCTTTTTTTAATGACTGCAAACCTAATTTTCCCAACGTCTCCACTTAGATTTAATCCATAAGACTGTTTATCATGCTCGTTACCCTCTTCTATACCTTTTGTCATTTGTATTCAAAAGCCTTTCTTTAATCTGCCTCAGTACTCCAGGTACGGCCTCACTAGTCTTTTGTACAATCCCATAATGATTTCTGCAGATGTGTTTTTATTCTTCTATCGATACCTCTCAGTATTCTATTTACTTTCCCTAACAACTACCACACAGTGAGCTGGTGTTTTGAATATTCTGTACACTGTAACCTACAATCCATTCTTTGATTGGCGTTTTACAACATATGCCCATTCAGGGCGTTAAATCCTTAATACTGTATTTGTATAGTTTCTTAACTGTTCAGTGGGTAAGATGCTCAAAGCAAAAATCCAAAACCACATTAATATGATCCTTGCTCTGAGGTCCTGATTCCATGCCTCCTAACAGTGGTGCAACATATTGTTTTACTCCTGATTTACACAGGCGTATGTCAGATGAGAGGGACATACCTTCACTGCCTAAGTTCATGAACTGTATGTATAACAATCAGAGTGACAGGGGGCAGCAAGAGAGGTAAACTGAAAGAGGAATGAAATGGGGGTGCCCTTTGTATGTTCCAAGATTAAGGGACATCATAAAAAGTTTGAAATCAGGCTGGGGAAAGAAGACTGAGATAGGAAGAAGAGACATTTGGGGACAAGCTGGGGAATGGAAGGGGTTGTGGGAGGGAATCAAGCTGCGGCGTAGGCAGAATATGAGTGCTGAAGCACTTTAGAAATTCAGGAGAAATTTGTAAGAAGTGCAGAAAACCAAAGAAAAACTGTGCAAAGAGTCAAGAGCATATTGTGTTTTTATAGCACCTACCACAATGGGGCCTTAATTCATCACTTGGAATCTGAGGTGCTACAGCCATAAAAATAAGATGTATGACGTTGCTCAAACAGATGTTAGGGGTTTGACGCAGAAATTACAATGTGAGGTTTTGTAGACCATGCTATGCAGGAACTCAGACCAAATCATCTTAATCGCCCCTTCTCCCTTTCTTCTTTAATCCCTGTCAATTCAATGACAAAGGGGCAAAATAGACTTTTTCATTCTTCTTTGGGTTTCTAGGGTCTAATGTTTGACCATGACTTCAGGGCACACACTTGGAGAAGCTGACATGTCCTTCATTTGTGTGGCCGCTGCAAGTTTCCTTTGCTAGGCTTAGCATGCCAGCTGAAGGAAGGTGAGGACAGTGCATATGCAGCTGCCTGAAGCCACTAGTGAGAGCTGAGTGAGGCACCGGGACCAACTGCAAGCAAACCACCTTCTATAGGTGCAGCTGTCTACTGTGCTATTGACTTCACCCTATGTACCCCTTCTCCTGCCATTAATAGTAAAAGGGGGGAAGGAAGGAGGGATGTGGTCAGAGTGGGGGAAGACGGTGATGCTCATGGCAGCAGGGGTTTGCTCTGATGGAAGGTGGGAGAGGAATGGCCCAGGAACGAACTTCACCATGCAGAGCTGTGAGAGTTGTGCCAGCAGCCCAGAGAGGACAAGGTGGCTGAGAGGAGCTGCAAGCGCTAACGGCTGCAGAAGTGGCGCTCCTGATGGCCCTGCTGCTGCGGGCGCGGGGGAGGCCGGTGGTGTGGTCAGCTGGGCACGCTCGGGTGTAAATCAGGGCCCAGCTCAGCCCCCCCACCAGCATGAGGGGCTGGCACAGCAGCTGGGAGGAACCATGGGCACAGCAGTGCATGTGCCAGGGACAGGGACAGCTGTGCCATATGCCTGATTGGGCCAGACCGGTACCCACGGCACCCCCTACGCATCCCTACCCTTCGCCCTGGCTAGGCCTAGCCTCGCCCTGCACCCCTCCCCCACTCTCCCCCTGCACCCCTCCCCCACTTCCTTCCCTCCTGTCTGTCTCCCCGCCCCATCTGCTCCCATCCCTTGTCTCCTTACTCCAGCCTCAATCCTCCCCCCCCCGATGGTTTCTCCCAGCCTTCCCCTCCCCCCCCCAAGTGGTTTCTCCCGCCTGCAGTCCCTCTCACTACCAGAGAGGGCACCGGGCATAGCGGCATCCCCTCACCCTTCCTCCTCCCGACCCCTTTTCGACCGTACCAACACCGACGGGAGGGGGGGGGCAGCAGGTGGAGCCAGGGTCGGACCACTCTACCGGTCCTTTGCCCCGCTGCGCACCCATCCCCCCGCGCGGCCCGCCGCAGTGGAACCGCCCGCCCCGGCCCGCGGCTCTCCCGGAAGGAGCGTGGCGCTGCCTGCCTGGAGGCTGCACATGGGTCCCCCGCCCGGCAGCTGCCCGGGGAGGCGGCGCCGCGGAGCGGCTGGTGTCGCCGGGGCGCTGGGCGCCGCCGTGGCTGCCGCCTACGCGGCCACGCTGCCGCCGTCCGTGCCCGGGGGAGACTCGGGTAACGTACCCAGCCCCCCCCCCCCCGCCCGGCCCGGTGACCGCTTCCCCCTTCCCAGCCGCTGTCCGGGGGCTGCAGCTGGGCCAGTGACTCCTGCCCCGCCTGGGCCACGGTACCCGGCTCACCCCCCGCCCCAGCCCCCGGGGGGGTCTTGCTGTAGCGGCTGTGCCCCCCCCCCCCCGAGGTATATCTCCAAGGGGGAGAGACTGAACTAATCCCCCTCCATACACACACCGCATGGGGGGGGGGGGGGCCTTTGTGTACAACCTTCCCCCTCGCCCTCCCAGGTCTGTTTGGAGTCTGGGAAGGGCGGGCCTAGGCTCCCCGCAATCGAGTGCGGGGAGACCCAGAACAGCGAAGTGATTTGGGGCAGCCGGTGCCAAAGCAGGAAGGGGAATTGAGTCAAAGGGTCAAAATCCGGGTTCTGAATGGGGACACCGAACAGAAAACTTCGGAAAACGCCGAACAGAAAGCTGTTGGGTCCCTGTGTGCTAGATGGATGTGTTTGCAGTACTGTTTCCAGAGAGGTGTTGGTCAGAGGTTCATAATCAGATTGGAAGGGCATATTGAGTAGGTCCTGCGGGAAGTCAGGTCTGTTTCTGTTCAATATTTGTATCAATGATTTCAGTAATGGCAGGGAGAGTCCCTTATAAAGTTTGCAGCTGTTGAGTGGTTGCAAGTGCTTTGGAAGCTTCAAAATGATCTGGGCAAACTGGAGAAACGGTCTGAAGTAAATGGGATGAAATTCAATAAGGACATATGCAAGGTACTCTACTTAGGAAGGAACAGTGAGTTGCAGTTCTACAAAATGGGAATTGACTACCTAGGAAGGAATACTGTAGAAAAGGATTTGATGGTCCTAGTGCAGGGTTTCCCAACCTATGGGTCGGGACCTAAATATGGGTCACCATTACATTTCAAAAGGGTCGCCAAGTGTCTCCCCAGGTGGCTTTTTGAATTGCCTTGGGTCACCAAGTCTTCCTGAAGTGTCAAAATGGGTCCCCATCTGGAAAAGGTTGGGAGCTGCTGTCCTAGTGGATCACGAGCTAACTATGAGTCAGTATAAGACTGATGCAAAACAAAGCACATATCAGTCTGGGATATATTAGCAAGAGTGCTATAAGACATGAGAAGTAATTCTTCTGCTTTCCTCTGTGCTGAAATGGCCTCAAATGGAATATTGTGTCCAGTTCTGGATGCCAGAAACAGGAAAGATGTGGACAAAATTGGTGAAAGCCCAGAGAAGAGCAACAAAAATGATTAAAGGTCTAGAAAATATGACCTATGAGGGCAGACAGAAAAAAAAAAATTGGTTTGTTCCAGTGGTCCCCAACCTTTTGGGGCTGCCGAGCGCCCGGGGGCGGGGCCACACATGTGCCCGGGGTTGGGGCTGCACATGCGCCTGGGTTCCGGGGTGCAAGAATGGCTCGGGCCGGCCCTGGTCACTAGGCGGGTGCACATAAATGCCCTGGCGGGCGCCATGGCACCCGCAGGCACCACATTGGGGACCACTGGTTTGTTCTGTCTGGAGAAGAGAAGACTGCGGGGGACATGAAAACAGTTTTCAAGTACATAAAAAGTTGTAAGGAGATGGGGAGAAAATTATTCTCCTTAACCGCTGATGATAGGACAAGAAGCAATGGGCTTAAATGGCAGCAAGGGCAGTGTAGGTTGGACATTTGGAAAAACTTCATAGCGGTGTAGTTAAACGGAGGAATAGATTGGCTCAGAAGGGTACGGAATCTACATCATTTGAGATTTTTAAGAGCAGGATAGACAAACACCCATCAGGGATGGTCTGGAATGGATAATACTTAGTCCTGCTATGCATGCGGAGGACTGGGTTGGATAACCTCTTGAGGTCCTTTCCAGTCCTATGAATCTATTAATCATTATTTGGAGATCTGGCTATTAAACCGGAAGGGCCAAAAGAACAGGGATCAGCTGATTGTGGGGGACCACAGGAAACGGAGGGCAGGTCAGAGTTTTGCAATCAGGGTTTTACAGAGAGACACTGAGCAGAGAACCCCGTGCAGCACCCACTGCCCTTTTACCGCAGGAGAGACTTGGGGTGGAAATAAATGAGCAGAGGCTTTTCCCAGCAGGTGAGTACTGAGGCGAGTATGTGCCAGTTGTTGCCCTACCAGGCCCAGGAGTGTCTCATGCCGGTCCCCTACTCTCCCCTAGCCGGGCAATAAGGAGCAGTAACAGAAGTTTTAGGAAAACCACTGTCCAGTCTATCTGTAGCCTGTCCATCTGCTTGTCCTGCCTCTTTTTAACTCTACTTCTCAGGGTGAGTGTTCACTTCCTCTGTGCCCGGTAGCTGTGCTCTGTATCAGTGGAGGGAAGGTCCTGAAACCTGTCAAAAGATCATCAAAAGATGCCAGCTTACTCTCTCAGATTTATATTAGAACCGCACCCCCAACCATGCTGATTTCATGTGGCATCAGGTTTTGTGACACGTGTCTGCATCCTGCCTTTCAGTTAGGGATTTAGGAGGCAGCCTTGGGGGGACAGTTTGTGTCCAAGGCCAGCTAGTGTCGCAAGCGATATTGGACTGCTTGGGCTCTTGCTCTTTTGAGCATGCATTTGGCTACATTTGACATGGCAGCGTGTTGACCAGTCTGATTTGTTCTTCTAGTAGTAGAACTAGGCGAAGATGGGAAACAAGCTCCCTTCTTCTGCCGATAGGAAGGGAAAACGTCTTTTCCTCCTGTTCCTTAGGGAACTTGCAAATTGTAAGGCTCATCCTGCTTAAATTTCAGATTTGCATGATGCCTGTTGGATGGTATGATAATTACCTATGGCTAAGTCTGCACTGGTACTTTACTGTAACTTTCTGGCTTAGGGGTGTGAAAATACACACTCCTCACTTTCCTCCCACCTAAGCGCAGCCGGTTACAATGCTGTAAAGCGCCTGAGTGAACCAGGCTGCTCTCCTTGTGCAGTTGGATTACATAGAGCACTGGGAGAGCTGTCTCTCCATGCTGGTGCAGTGGCCGCAATTTCAGTTTAAACTCTTAAGCATAGACAAAGCCCAAAGGTACTTAGAGATGGAGCTGCTTTCTCTTTCCCAGCCAATGACACAGCTGAGCAATTTATTCAAGGCTTTGTCTCTTAACCTCCAAATCCAAGATGTTTCTTGTCCCGCTTTAAACTGTCATTGCCTCTTGTTGGAAATTGGGATTTAATTAAAGCAAGTAATTTTAGAATTGAAAACCAATTAGACCTTTATTTTAATTTTAAATGATACTTTTTTCACTTTTTTCTAGATTTGTGGCCCAACGTCTTTGGGGTTTTTTTTTTTTTTTTTAAGTAACATATAACAATACTTCTTGCTTAATATGTGGATGTTTTATGTTGGCAGCATTACACAAACAAGTTTAAGGTAATATACTTAGCATAATTGCATACACTGAAACAACGTTAAATAGTGTTTCAAGTGATAGGTACTTAAGGACTGTGTGAAAAATTGTGTTTTCTTTCTCAAAAGTCTTCCTAATAAAGTGCACATTTGGGTCCCTAGATATATTACATGCCTTGTAAGTAATCTGCAGGGCTGTAATTTTAGTATACCAACATTTAGAGACTCTGATTAGGACTGGGCCCCTGTAGTGCTAACGCCACAGAGTAAAAGATAGTCCCTACCCCAAAGAGTTTACAAACCACATTTAATGCAAGATGCAGAAAATGGGCAAACAATGGGGTGGTGAAGGGAGAGACAGAATGGGGTACCAGTGTCATTTCATTGGCTAGCTTGGGCACAATTTAATGACTTGTCATTCAACTAACCACTTTTTTTTATTATTTTAAAAATCTTTCTTTACCTGTTTCCATTTTTAACCAATATATGTTAATCTGGGATGAACAAAATATTTACAATAATTACCTTTTCATCTTCTAAAATAATCCTTGTTGGGATACATTCCTGTCTTCCCTTAAACGATGCCTCTGGATCTTAACTATAATGAATTGTTACAGTGTGTGAAAAAGATCTGTGCTATTTTGATTGTGATCTTGCTCAGTTTTTATATCCAGGATACAAATAGGTATAACAAATGTGATAGATGTCTCTCCGTGTCTGCTGAAGGTACAAGAAGTAATCAGCTTAATCTGTGGCAAGGTAGATTTAGGTTAGACTTTAGGAAAATCTTTCTAACTCTAAGGATAGTTAAGTAGTGGAATAACAACGAGGAGTCCTGTGGGACCCCCCCCCCAATTATTTCAAAATAATAAGTGGAGCATTCACACTACGAAGCCTGTTATTTTGAAATAACAGGCTGGTTATTTTGAAATCTGTACTCCTGCTTTCCTCAGGGAATAACGCTTATTTCAAAATAGTTATTTCAGAATGGCATTAATGTGGATGCTCTCCTGTTGCTTTTTCGAAATAACTACTCCCCAGAGGCATTCAAAGTAATTACTCCCCAGTGTTTCTTGGGGCTCTAAGTTGAGGTAGCATGTCCACATTAACAGAGCTTGTCTCAGACTAATTTTGAAGCTCCCCTGTAGTGAGAACATGCTATTTCGATTTTGCTATTTCGGGAGTTATTTCAAATTTCATAGAATCATAGAACACTAGAACTGGAAGGGACCTTGAGAGGTCATTGAGTCTGGTTCCCTGCCCTCACGGCAGGACCAAATTTAGTTATTTCAAAATAATTTCCTAGCGAAGACGTGCCCTTAGAGACCAACAATACTTCCTGATTAGACCATGAATTAAAATGACCGTAGTACCTTGGGCACTGAATACATCTTATGGGACGTATATATAAAAAATAACAGCAGAAATAAAACAAACGAGAAATGCTTGCTCTTGGTCCCTTAGATCTGTTTGCTCATCTGTTGTATTCATTTACTCCACCCCATGTCTTTTTATGTTGTAAATATTTTTATATTGTAAGCTCTTCATAACAGGCCTTGTCCTTTTATTTTGTGCTTGTCTGATGCCTAGTACAATGGGGGCCTGGTCTATGATTGGGGTTTGTAGGTAGTACCACAGTTCTGCTAATGATAACCTAATGTGTTATGGGCAGGGCTCGACAAATCCGCTTATCTACTCGCCCGTGGCGAGTAGATTTCAGCCGGTCGCCCCATTCACCGGCGGTGCGCGCATGCGCAGTGCAGGTCTGGTGCATGCGTGGTGCAGGGCTGGCAAGTGGGTTTTCGCCGCAGTCGTTGAGCCCTGGTTATGGGTATGACTCTGCTATGATGCGTGTCAGCCTCACTGTCCAGCGAAGTATGATTGGCTGTCCCTGATCACAAGAGGCCCTGATCTTTAATAAGAAGAGTGTTGCCGCCAAGATAGCCATAGGGAAATGCCTGCTTTCCATTCAGAGGGTTGCCTTTGTTATACTGCAAGAGAGAGTCCTGAAAGGCGGACTGACATAGATTCCACTTGTAAGACAGAGACATAAGTGATGGTCTTTGCATGTGTGGTGGGGTTTGAGCAGTTGCAGAGACTCTGAACCACCCTGTGAGGGGAGCTAGACTGCGCCTTATATGTGGGATGCGCTCCTGTAGTGTGCCCCTCCAGCTAGCTTCTCTTCTTTCCATTTCATTTGGAGTCACGTACCAGTGACCCTCTCTGTGTCTCTTGGAGCTTCACTGCTAGATCTTGCTGGGGCCTTGGTCATTTCCAGGCCCTCTCTTCCTAGCCTTCTAGATAGGCTTCCACTTAAAATATCTGACTAGGTGCATCTAGGGTTCCAGTTCTTCCATACCATGGCCCACTGGGAGGATCATGCTTTCACTTTCCAAAATAGTGACTGATAGCAATAAACTGTAGCGGATTGAATCCATAAATGCAGTGCTACCATTGTGCTAAGCGCTTCTTCTTAAGGCCCAGGACAGCTCCTTTCCCCCTACTCCTGGACAAAAGAGTCCTTTGTAAATTTTGTCCCCCAGCATCTGGGCTCTAAGACCCTGACCCTGCAAACCCTGAATTTCAGTGTTGGGAATAGTTCCATTGAAGTCACTGGAATGATTCATGTAAGTAAAAGTGTGCATGTGTTTAAGTATTTGCAGGATTGGGGTCTAAGGACGTATGTTGGTTTGAGAGACGGCCTAATATTTAAAAAAAAAACTGAATTAGAAATTATATTTAAAAAAAAAAAATCCTTAAAGTGTAGCTACCAGAAAATGTAAATGCCAAGAATGACATATTTATTTTCAGTGGCAGCTTTCTCAGAGTGTTTTGCCATTGCTGGCATAATAATAATAATAATAATAATAATAGCAAAGAGAGCAAATAAAATGTACAGTTCAAAAACTTCTGCATACATTAAACCAATTTAAAAAGGATCATACTCAAGTTGAAAAGAACGTTTCTCCATTTCAGACAGCAGCGACAACTTGGCTGGGGATAAATCAGGTTTCAGCGACTGTCAGATTTGCATCCTAAACAACTTTAGTGGGGAAATCAAACTAGTGGGCCAAAAATGCATTTACACAAAGATTTTTGGGGAACACAAACTTAAAATTATATTCTAAGCCTTAAGACCCACCAAGCAGTCCTCTCTTTTTAAAGTCAATTAATTTTATATCAGTGTCACACATACCCTGTTATGTAATATTAATACTTAGTGCTTTATAAACACTAATGCCCGCAACATGGCTGTGAGGTAGGTAATTATTATCCTCATTCTACAGGTGGACAGGGAAACTGAAGAAGAGAGATTAAATGGTTGATGATTTACTCAAGGTCACAGAATTAGGCAATGTCAGAGGCCAGATTAGAATCAACAAGTAGTCCTGTGGCACCTTAGAGACTAACATATATATATGGAATCATGAGCTTTTGTGGGCAAAACCCACTTCCTCAGATGAACTTCAGGAGGCCACAGGACCACTCGTTTTTAAAGTTACAGACTAATGCGGTTACCCCTCAGAGACAGATCAGAATCTGTTATTCCTGGCTCTTTGTCCTTTGTGCATACCTACAAATCAGACCCCTAGTAGTTTATCAACACTGGCACCATTTCCTTTGTCACTTTTGCACAGATTGGTGCATAAAGTGTGGTAGAAGTTTTGGTATGTGTGTTAATACTTTTTTTAAAAACTCTGTCGCAATGCTTGAAAACTGACAGTGCCTTGCATCCTATAACTTTTAACATTTTTTTTTGGTAGTTTACATAATAGGTATTGTAAATAAATATGTCACCCAATATCCTAGAAAGATTTAATCGAGTCCCTAGCCAATGAATACAGCTTGTGAGGTTGTTTCAGATGCTGCCCTAGTCTTGGCTCCTATGGACTGTGGCTTTAGCTACAGGTTAGTACGAAAATTGGCAACTGCCAGCTCTGTTGAGCCTGGTTTTACCTGCTGTTAATCTAACAAATTGGATTATGGCTAATTCAGCTTCCTTAGCAACTGTGCAGGTATGCCGTTATCACAACCCTTTTAAAGTGGCAGGAAGCCTAATTCAGGGTTTCCCGTATTAGTGTGACCTTTTGCCACATTCACAGAGATTGCTAATTCTGATCCTCATGACTCTCCCTTCCACGATGCAGTGTGCTCCACGTGGTATGCAAAGGAAAACAAGGAGTCATAGTCAAAACTAGGGATGTAAGCAACTAGTTGAGTAGTTGACTACCCGATAAGCCTAGGCTTATCGGGTAGTCAAGTGACTAATTGACTAGTCGCTTTCTTCCCTGCCTCCCTTGCTGCCTCTGTAACAGAGGCAGCAAAAGGGGGTGGGGAAAGCGGGAGCCGGCTTAAAAGCTGGTTTCCCCCCCAGTACTGTCTCCATGGTGTGGGGGGGTGGGCAAGGGAGGCAGAGCCACAGTGGTCCCGGACCTGGTGTGAGCCGGGACTGCTCGGTCCCAGCTTGCGTGGGTCCCGGGAGCTATCCCTGCTGCAGCTCTGCAGTTTAAATATAGCTGCGCACCCAGCTTCTACTACATTTGAATTGCAGAGCCGCAGCGGGGGCAGCAAGCGACCCCCCCCCCCATCAGGTAATCGGGTAGTCGATACAAATTGTATTGACTACACAATTAGACAATTACCTGCTTCTTAACATCCTTAGTCAAAACTGGGTAATCACTTGGAAGAAATGACAGAGGTTCGCTATGCTAATGTGCCCTAGGCCGTAGTTACAAAAGCTTATGGCCAATGCTGCCTGGCTGGTGTGTACTGGGGTTTGCACTTTCATTTCCAGAATGCCTTAATCTTGTTGTAGAGCGTTCACCTAGGAGGAATTTTTGCCTGAGATCTTTAATAATTTTTATGGAACAATAAAGCCTGGTGGACACTTACGAACAAGGGGTAAAATCCTGTTACCACTGAAGTCAATAGCAAAATTCCTGTTATGTCGGAATTCCACCTTAGGTCTCTACACCCACTCCCTTCTCTACCTACTAATTCTCTGCAGAAGCAAAGAGATAATCCTAGCTTTAGCAAGTTGCAGATAGGGGTGCATGCTATTGAATGCTCAGTTCCTCCGAGTTGCTTGTTTGCATGCAGAATCAAGCCCTGCCTGCTTTCCTGGGTTTATAAGGCTCAGAAATGCCATAGCCGTATGGGTTAAATGAAGTTTAGGGGATGAGCAAATTTCAAATTCCAACTGTGTGTTTTGTAAAATTTACATTACCTGGAAACTTTCCTAAAATAGAGTAGTAATAAAAATAGTACTTGCTTCATTACACAACAAAACTTAAGGGCTCAGTGGTTTTTATGTTAGCAGAGGCAGTCTGTGGGGTTTTTAATTTTACAGCAGTGACAAGCAGGAAGTGTAAGTTGAATAGCATCTCTTTTTCTAATTGAGTGGTATATCTGTGTGTTTAAAAAAAAAAACTTTGTTGTGTAATTCTGATCTGTTATAGAATTATTTGGACACTAAAAATACTGTTATATACACTTAGCTGTTTGTATGGAAAAAAGCAATGCAATTCATACTGTGTTTGTATCATAGTATCATTTGGCCATACATACTCCAAGCACAAGCACCTTAAAATGTGCATAACAGAAATAATAATGACCAGTAATATTGAGTGCAAGAGAGAAACTGCAACTCTCCATTTAAGAAAGGGAATAGAAGTTCAAGGCAAGGATCACATCATTGATTTAGAATGTCAGGTAACAACCTGTCCAAGGAGACTTAAATCCTTGATGTTCCATTTAGTGACAGAATATTCCCATTAACTTTGAATTTTGTGACTCTTGTGTGGTTGCCTTTATATTGTTTAAATGTTTGTGTGTGTTAAATATATTTAACATAATGGCTACATAATGTTTGTAAAATGCTTCAATAATATAAAACACTGTGGAAGTGTGAAGTATTATTATGCTAACACAATTCCTTTCTCGTTTTTTTTAAATCACAGAAAATGCAAACAAATACAAAGTCTAAACTATATTATATAATGATGCTGTTGGCTGAGTCTAAAATCTAAGAGCAACACAGTTACTTTTTTAAATAAATAATGCTGCAATTTCAAATTGCATCATGCTGTAGCTGCTCTCCTAAATAAACTGGTACAGGCATACATTTACAATGATTATTTTTGCCCTATTTAAAAATATAAAGCTGTATTTTTTTGTTCATGAGAAATAACCAGATTGTTAAGAAATAATGCAGTATAAACTATACAAATTCTAATACTATTTTCCCTGAAAGATATTGAAACAAGCAATCCCAATTTTTTTTTTTAAATAATGCCTGTAACTTGAATACATCAGGCCATTCTTTAATGAAGCCTACCTATACCTTTACTTATCTATCCATACGAGTCTTGCAAAAAAACATACAAAAGATATTTTGTGCAACGACATCAGAGGGAGAAAATATTCTTAGAAAATTTCATGCTGTTAAATCTCTACAGATTTACAGTTTTATCCAGTCAAATTAATGCAAAACCCCAATGCAAGCATTTGGATTTTGAAAACTTTGGAGGAGTGTCATTTCCTAATAGTAATTATTGGTTTTACATTATTTTTTCACAGGGGAGCTGATCACAGCCGCATATGAGCTTGGAGTAAGTATTAGTTTTATTGTTTAATCAATGCTCTCATTAACAGTTTTAGGAATTAAGGAAGTTTAATTAAGCATGGAGTAAAGTAGATTAATTTATTTTCAAACCACAGTTTTTACTAACTTATAAGTACAGCACGCGACAATTTACTTCAAGTTTTAAATCCAATTAAACTAAATTATAAAGCAAAGGCTTTACTGTATATACAGTAGCTGGCTTATTATCAACCCAAATTTTGTATAAGCTGGGGAGAATAAAATAAATCGGGTTAACAATTTTAATAAGTTTTATTATTTAATAAACTTTATTATGGTGCATGATCCCTTTAGGCAAGACCTTAGGACTGTCAGCATGGTGGTAATCCGATAGCAGTGTGGTCTTTCAACTTGCTAACCAATAAAATAGTTCAGAATTTGCTTTTTAAAAACAGCCTTTTGAATGACCCTAATATACTGTGACCCCATACAACAAGCAGTTTAAGAAATCATAATGAAATGTGTCACCTCTTTTCTAAGCGAGTCATTATTATGGGTGATGTGTGTAGCCAAATCGACTAAAGAAAATATTTGCTAAGTTAAAATTGGCACAAAAAGATTGTTACAGAGAAGCTTCTGTTCAAAGACTCTAGTTATTGGTGATATAGACCCTAGTGTACAATACCAGGCTAATGAAGAAGAATGTCATTGCAATTTTTACTTCAGCTGTTGTGAACTTGCTACTGGTTTGTTCATAGGTTGCCCATCCTCCTGGTTACCCTTTGTTCACTCTGCTGGCCAAACTGGCAATTGGTCTGTTCCCTTTTGGTTCCATTGCCTACCGAGTAAATCTTTTCTGTGGCTTATTGGGAGCAGCTGCAGCATCCTTGCTTTGTTATACAGTTTTCAGGTAAAGTAGTTACTAGTATTATTTTTTTCTCCTGGCTATCTTCCACATCTTGGAAAGTTGGTTAGATTAACCAGCAGTACCTCCTTGCCTTTTTAACCACATTTTATGCCTTACGTTTGAACTGTAATAAATTCATTTGAATCAGCTAACAATAGTTTAATCTAAATTGGCCTAGGTCCCTCCACAAAAGTATCCTTTGAAAAAAATCCACCTTTCTTCTTAAAAGTTTTTCAGTCTGATTATTACAAATCAATCACCGATCAGTTTAACTAACCAGAACTAATGAAGTTTGTCATTATATAAAGATGCAGATGGTCTGTTTAAATTAACAAGATGAGCTTTACCTGTGGATAAACTGTAAATTTAATTTAATTGCTTGTATTAGAGGCTACGGGCAGGCTAGTGCCTGTCTTTGATACCTGATTTGTCTTCATCCTGTGCTGCATTCTAGTTATGTCAATGTAATGGATATTTATTTTAATTCAGAATACTCGCAAGAAGAATAATGCAAATAGCAAAGATCAATATTAGCTGCTCCATCTATTGCAGTGGTTTGCTGCTTTCTCTCACTGTAGATGTTGCATCTGCAGGAGAATTAGAACCTTCTAACCTCTCCATTTTCTCTAGACCTCTAACCTTGTAACAAGACGACAACTGGAATTGCACGTGGTTTGGGATTTTGTTAACCCTGGTTGTCTTTGATGTGGTAGTTCCCTATACTCTTAACCTTAGCCTGACCCATATCAGAGAGGATTATGGCAAAAGATAAACAAATTCTAATTCTCTTTTGCAGTGAAAAATAGGACACACTTCATGACTTGAAAATGTTACCAAATCATATCTGAATATTTAAGATGTTCTTTGAATGGAAGCACAAAATGTGACTTAAAATATACCTAAGGAAAAAAATAATGGACTTGAGGCTGTGTGAGTTGGAGTACGCTGAACTCTGACAAACTTCAGTAGGTGTTGAGAGCTCTCAGCCACACAGGAATGGGCCCTGTCATTAAACAAACTCTTTTATTAAGTAAAAATTGATATTTTAACGTAAGGTACACACCTTAAAACCAAATATGGTCCTTCGTACATGATTTCAAACTTTACCCAAAGTGTACATTTATAGATTGAAAGATTTTTAGCTATATTATCTGCTAGAAAGTTTTCTATAATAGCATATACATAAAATTTAGCACCATCATTTTTATCCTTAAACAATCATAAATGTAGTTAATGTCTCTAATTAAAAGACAAATTTTTAACAGTATATTTAGCATATAAACTCTCAGCGCAGGAATTGTCCTTTTTTATGCACAGCACCAATTACAGTGTCAGGGCAAACAACATAATAATACTTGAATTAATTAGCAAGAACACTTTCTTTCATGCTCTAAAAATCTTTGATTGATCATTATTATATTTCCTATTATACTGCTATCATTAAGAGTCTACCCTGGTTCTTAATTTATAATGCAGACATAACCTTGCATGTGCTGAAACTTGGCCTATGAAGCCTAGCAATTCCCCGTTCCCCACACGCGCGCACACTTAAAAAAGTTTTCTTACAGGAAAGCAATGTTAAAATGGCAAACTAGCTTTGTGGGCTTTTACTTTTAATTGTATTAGTTCAATTATGTTTAAAACTTATTTTAAACAGCAGCAAGAAATGGTCAAAGTAACAATCAGTTGTAATCTTTTATGTCTTTGAAATAGCTTTTCCTAACTTAATAATATGTTACTGTTGTTGGCTTTGCTGAGCTTACACGATAATTGATAATGTACATTTTGAGCCATTGTGCATCAAATGTATTTCAAAAGTATGGTTTGGTGTTTTAATAAATCAGGAGTGTTTAAAGACGTCTATTTCACAAAAAAGCTGCTGCTTTCTGGGTCTGTTACACATTTGTATATTTTTCTGAAAATGTACTGGCACAATCTACTTGAAAAGCTTTTAAATTTTCTGTGCTGTTGCATTTTTTTTAACTAGGATGCTATCTAAACCAGCTTAACAAATCTTTATATATCTTTGTGCCATAATTTTAATTTAACTGATTAAGTGGCTTCTGAAAACCTGTCAGGGTCAATGCTCATTCTTGCTGTATGTATGCTGCCGATGTTAATAAGAAAATATGTAGATGTTAAGAATACAAATAATTGATGAAGTACGTATCCTTTGGGAACAATGCGGTTCAAGTGGCAAATCTCTCTCCTCAAACAATAGGCACCCTTCAGAAAGGCGCAAGCCATCTCTATGGAAATAGGACTAACAGTGCCCTATTGATTGAGTGGAAGAAGACATTATACAATGTCAGTTGGGTTGTTACAATTTCATTTGTCGTGTGACCTGAACTTAACCTCTAAAAACCTTTCTTCTGTGAACGTAAAACCACCAGCAGGGCACGTTTGCTTACATACCCACTACAGTGAAGTATTGTTTTTTTTTTTTAATTTTTGTTGTATTTTGTTATTTCCCAGCATATGTACTGGCAATGTATTCCTTTAGCAGGGTTATTCCTTTGTCAGGCGTTTGTTTGAGATATTTCACGAGTTTATTCATTCACAGGTCAGAACAATTTATTTTCATGTTTAATGAGAGGCTTTTGAGTCACTGAATAGTGGCATTCTTTCTTATTTAAGAGGACATTACAGTACATACAGGATTAGTGTTGAATGGTGTTCAGTACATTTATTCTTTAAACAGATTTATACTTTGACCAGGTAATTGTTCACATGGTGTTCTCTCTACTTACTGCTGGGATAGATATAAAGAACTCCTGTTCCTTTTTTACCACAGATTTTGTTTCTTAAAACAAAGCCCACTTGAAATGTGTTGATGTAAAAAGCTGTTTTCAGTAAGCAAGACTTTTACTGAATGAGCAGCTTGCTTTTTAGAGCTGCAATTACAAAATATAGGGTTTTTTTCCTCTTTACATTTTAAGGTCCATAAAGTGGCATTTAGAAAGAATTCTCTTAGACTGTTGATAATAGAACTCAATAATTCATTAATTTTTTCCTTTGTGATACTGAGAAACTATCTTATAATTTCAGTATGTGGAAAGTATGAATGATTCCTTTAAGTTAATGTTCATTCATTTTACAAAACTCTTTTGTAGTTTGTCTAATATGATTTGCAAAATATATTTTTTGGCATAGAAGGTGCATTCTCTATTGTAGAGAGAAGCTCAGTGTTCTACATTTCGTTGCTTTAAGTATATATTTTCTATGTATTCATTTCATAGTTGGGTATTTTAATTACCTGCATTGAGTAGCATATTTAGTGTGCAGCAGTCATTAGAGAAGCAGTTATACTTGCAGTCGCAGAACTACAGTAGATGTACTTGTTTCAAAAGTTTCTCTTTTAAGTTTGCAGCTTCAGTGTCAAGTGATGTTGCACTTTGTAAGTTCATTTAAGCTATTGAAAAGAGACACTGTGGCCTTAAATAAAAATCTGAGACCGAGCCCAATCCCTAAAAGTAACACTTTATTATGGACTCATCTTGATATTATGTAAATGGACTCTAACATATTAAACGCTCTGAGGTTTATTCCATCATTTTCTGTTTTGGAGTTGTGATCTGCAGCTGGAGAAGAAGTCTTGCAAATCTTGTGTGTTGGAAGGTTAGCAAAATTTGTGATCATTGCTGTGCTCTCTCAAGTGCATTAATGATTAATGGCATGAGGCAGAAGCAAATGTTATCTTTGTTATCAGAATATGTTGCTGCTTTAAAAACAGGACTGTGAGGGGTTCCCCCACACTTGATAGCCTGTCTCCTGGCCTCCCTCTACCCTTATGGGTGCATCACATCTCAGTTTGCTCCTGCAGAAGTAATTGCTGAACAGTTGAACGTTTTCGATGGACTTGAAAGGAGTCCTTAAACGCAAGAGAAAAGTGAGTCCTTATTGCATGTCAGTGTTAACCCAAAAGCACGGAAACTAAGCAGTCATATACAGTAGATAGAGAGGTTCATTTAATATGTTGACCCTGCAGTGCACTGAGTTGATGAAATTATAGTTTAGAGCATTTTACACATTTACATTTTGATTATGTTCCTTTTCAGAAAAATTGACTTATCAAAGTTTCCATTAGACGTAGTATAGGGATCTAGGGCGATTTCAAATATTCCAGAGCTATAATGCAGACATTTAATTTATTAATCTGGAATAAATGGGGAGTACCTTACTGCAATCAGAGAGCCTATTCTTTTCAATGGTTACACCTTTGACCATCAACCTCTTCAGCAAAGAACAGAACATTAAAATACAGTACCTTAGAGAATGAGGAATCTTCTGACTAAGGTATATTTGGATTTTCCAGATTAGAGATTATATTAGATTATTGCCATTCTAGCATAATATAAAGATTGCCACAATTTCAAAAGCAGCTGTGCATAAGTAACAAGTAGTTACCAAGTTTTAATAAGGGTGGAAGAATGGAAAGTACTCAAATCTTAATTTCCTTTTAGAAGACTATCTGCTGTGACCCCTGGCTAATTGATCATATTTTTTTCCCTCATACTTGATATAAAATAGCATTGAGTTCAGGCTGCATAACGACATTAACAGATCCGTTCATTTGCATTTTGTTATAAAGTAGACACATTAGGCTTGAATAACTGTGCTTCGTTCTGAAGAAAAAAGCAGGGCAAAACTCCCCCCCTTTTTTTTTTCTTCTAAAGACTGAAGAGTCTTTCCTGACAGCTAGTCAGAGTTAGAATTAGTTCAAGGAAATGTTAATAATGCACTGCCTAGCTTAATCCCTTTGATATCACCAGGTATCCTCCTGTTCATGGGTTAATTGCTTTAAAAGCGAAGGCAATATTCTGAGCGGTGGGCCGCTTCACCTTTTCACAGCTGTTACCATTGAGTGACAACTAAATCCCATGTGTAAGATGAGGAAGAGCTCAATCTCCAATTGGGAGAAAATTTATGTAAACCGCAATCCCTTCAGAATGTGCGGAAGTCATAGACTTTCTTGATTTACTCTGCTTTTCCCAGAAAGCTCTATTGTTCACTTTCCTAAGTCCCATCAAACCCTTTGTAGCAGAATATCACAGCGGCAGCAGATAGCTTGAAATATATAAATGCTATCATAGCTCTGATTAATAGCAGTGCTTATGAGTCAAGTCTGATAACAGTGCAGCTCTCCAGTCAATTTCAGATACTGCTAATGGAATCTGTCTTCTCCAATTGTAATATGAGAAGGCCTAATTTGCTATGGAGCTTGGAGCTGTCACCAGTAGGGGATTGTGGGGTCAGATGGGAGCTGCCAGGTTTTTGCCCTGCAGCTTGTATCTCTCACTTTGAATAGAGCAGCCCCCTGCCTGCCAGTTAGCTGATAGGCCGCCGTGGGGTTTATGCCACTTCATACAATAGGAAAGGGCTACATAGGCTGACTTTATAATTGTGAAGCGAGCTCATATTTCCACAGCTACTGTGCTGCATAATTTCTAATAAGTGGTTTTAACAAATGTCAGATTATGAAAAGTTTCTTCAATTACAAAAACTTATAAAACATTTAAATTGCTAAATCTGTTTCCTACAGAGTTTCTGCCGCTGGAACTAGACACCACTTATTATGACTCTAGTGTACGTATTTCCTAAAGATTTTTTAAAAAAATTTATTGATCAAATAATAGATCATAACTTATATGCCTCCTTGCTGTTTACAAAGACATCAAAAGAGCAATTCCTCTCTGAATTTTAGCCACTTGAAATACTGTTCTTATAACTTGTGTAATGGGAAGCTATTAACGGTGAACTGTTTTTCTTTATGAAGTTCAGTGTATGTGCAGTTTATTGTACTGTTATGGTTAATGCTACTCATTAAGTGGCTCAAATATAGTTTGTGTCAAACCATTGATTTTAAGCATTCATGTGCCTTATTTCTTTGAAAGTTTATAACTGTAATAAGCAGGATATTTTTGGTATTAATCATTATATACTTCAAAGACTTTTTCTAAATTAAATTCCTTGGGATGTGGAAAGTTTCATGCAAAATACTCCTTACCTATAGGCCTGATTTGCAGCCATTTTCGACTGATTTCAAAAGTCTGCAGGATCAGGTCCCTAAGATCACAGTCCTATAGTCTGAGCCATGCAGGCAGATCATTTTGCCGATGCAGAGTCCCAGGGACAATCCCATTGCAGGATCAGGGCCTATGGTGGTAGTGGTTGTCTCTGTGGATAGTAGTTTGAAACTATCCTTTCTCTGTGGATAGTAGTTTGAAACCATTGACATAACTAAAACTAATTCTCTGTTAAGATTTGCATAATAAAGGCTGTTCTTCCATGGTAGGTAGACCCACATGGTTTTAAAACATTCATTGCAGGCTGAAAGCAGTTCCTGTTGAATATTTATGTTGTCGTAGCAGCTAGGGGATACTTCTTACCTATCTAGGTCATGGGTATTCTACCATAACACCCTGCTTGTCAAATATTGTTAGACAGGGATGAGGGTTTGGTTGAGAGGTTTCATTATGGGAAAGTTTGCAAGCCCCTAATCTACATATTGATATTGCCCCATTACTTCAGTACTCAAGTGCCTCCACCATAATCATCTTCTTCTTCTTAAACCCTTGTACTCTGAGTGGCGCATAGGTCATCTACAAGTCTCCTCCACTTCACTCTGTCTTGAGACAAAACTTCTAGCTGACTCTAGGAGTACCCCAGTTGTTGTCCTTCAGTCTCAGTAGATCTTCTCCACGTTGTCCGAGGTCTTCCTCTTTTGCGTTTTCCTTGCAGGTTCCATCTGAGAGATTGACGGACTATGCTGAATGATGGTTTTCTGAGAGTGTAGCCTAGCCGTCCCCACTTTCTTCTCTTGATTTGAATGTCAAGTAGTTCTTGCCCTGCTCTGTTTCAAAGCTGCTCATTTCTGACAAAGTCTTGCCGTTTGATGTGAAGGATGTACCTCAGGCATCTGTTTATGAATGCCTGTAGCTTGTGATTTGAAGACTTTTGAGTATGCCAGGTCTCGCATCTATACAAGAGCACACTCTTCACATTATATCCACCATAATATCAGATCCCTATTGTACAAACACTTCCAAAGACTGGCTCTCAGCCCTGAAGACTTCAGAGTCTAAGAAATGGAAATAAAATACCCATTCCCAGGCTCTCTCTCTTTTTTGTTATGGATGTTGAGGATGGTCTGGCTCTTTTTAAGTGGGAGTAGAACCAAACATTGAGTTTACCCAACTGTTTTCCATTATTGTAACCCAAAACTATTTCCTGTGTATTTTGCAGGGAGTAAGTAGCCTATTAAGCAAGCTAATCAGATGGCCGAGGAGAGGACAGGTTAATTGGCCTTAAGCACCAGTTCGTTACCCAACTTCCTGGTGTCCATGTATGCTGTGCGTAAAACTCCTCTCTTCTCACTCTTGATGTCATAAGTGATTGTCTCAGTAGGGCATTGCCTTTTGGGCATACACTGTCAATCGGCGTTTGTGTGTCTATTTTTAAATAGTTGTAATTTTCCTTTTGATGGCCAGTAATGGAAATAACCTGAACTGAGTGTTGTTTTAGGAACTGAGTTTCTCCTGATTGGTGCACAGAAGGTGAAATCCTGATGCTGTGGAAGACAGTAACGAAACTCACATGATTGGGATCAGGAGTCCAGCTGGAGTTCCTCTTGCTGTCAGTGGGTGTCTCTTGTGCATACTGAGGATGTCAATCTGCCCCTTAGTTGCTACATTATGATTTATTCTTCAGGGCAATGGTTGACGATAATGTGTCACAGATTGAAAACCACCATCACAATATTTGTAATGGCCGTGTCAGCAGAGGCTAAGGTTGAAGTGTCAAGATTAAACTACCTGTTCATCTCTAGGGATGAGACCTGTTAGGGCAATGCTGAGAAACTTACCTGTTCTAAAAGAGGCGTTCGTTGTCCCGGCCCATCACCATTGTACTAGTGCTACCTTCAACAAAAATTGTTGGTGGTTTGCGGTTCTGGATTGAATACAAAGGAATCCTTTCTATCCCTCCAATGATAGGCAGCCTTATAAAATAAAAGAGGACCGTACTGATATGTTGAAGGCAGTGGGGAAACTCTTACTTCATCTGTTTTGCAGCGTTAAACTTTGCTGCTCTAGCAGCATGCTCTGCCAATGTGAAGTGGTTCTTCTTTCAGCCTGGCTGAATCAAGCATTGAGTCAGGAAGGGGGGACAGGAATTCCATACCAAGGAGCCTCCATTGTCCCTTTTGGTGATGCTCTGTATTGTTGACTTGTCCGAAAACTGTTCTGTGTAGTGGAGAAGTTTAAGGGTATATAATTTGGACAGTCAAGAAAACAAAAACTAAAAATCAGCGCCACTGCTACTACCCCTCTCCCCCCCCCCCCCCACACTATCCCACTGAATAACTGGTAATAGGGGATGGTTCACTTGATGATTACCTGGTCTGTTCATTCCCTCTGGGGCATCTGGCATTGGCCACTGTCAGAAGACAGGAAGCTGGGCTAGGTGGACCTTTGGTCTGACCCAACATGGCCTTTCTTATGTAAATTCTGATGATTGATTGCTCAGAGTAAACTTTAATTTCTGACTTCTCTAATTTATTATCTTTTTTTTTTTTTCAGTGTTATGTTATGGAAGACTTTTCATTTGTAAAACGTGATTATCCTTAAAGTAATTACAAAAGTGCCTTTGTGGTTCTCTTTTCATTTGTGTGGTTTATGTATCAAAGATTTTTTTTTCTCTGAGTGTCAGCCCTGAAGACTCAACCTGGGATCTGAAACTCAAGCTGTGTTCTCTCTAGTCTTTTGCTTCTTCCTGAGCAATAGATACAGCAGTCAGAACTGAAGTGGCAATTCAACTAACAATACTTGAGGAAGAATTCTAATTTAGTATTCCCTATAGTATCTCTTTTGGCTATTCAGTGCTAAGAGCTATAGAAATTTGCTTTTCTTTCTTCAGAAAGTAAGTGAGAGTAGAAGATCCATGTCGCAGACACTCACACAGGGAGGAGCTGGTTTTGTGTAAATCGCTGTCACTATAAGGAAAGAATTTCTAAACTCCCATCTTACTTTCATTTGCTTTTAAAGTACTTACATTTTAGCTTTGCAGTGTGTAATATAGTTGAAATAAGTGTGAGCGCTTGAGATGCTTCCATTTTTACTAGTGATTGGGAAATGAGCAAGCTTTTTTTTTTTAAAGAAGCACTAAAGAGAAGATGCTGATTGAAAGAATGATGGTCCAAATAATTTAAGTGAGAAGAGAAGCTCATTAATACAGTCAGGCCTTCAGCTTGTGTCTGCTAGCATTAGGGAATCTACACAGGAGACTGTAATGGGGCAGACGCACCACTGTTCGGGATGGTGTCTCACCAGCCATCACTCGGCTGTCTCCACCAGTTCAGACTTGCGTTGCGTCCGGACTACGATGTTCTCTTCGGGACATAGCCCTCTGACTGTGCTATAGCCTGTTTTTCCCCCACTCTGGGGGGCTAGCAGTTCTTTGTCCCACCATTTGCCTCAATGGCCAACTGCAGGCTCTTGTCTAGCTCCTTGCCTCTGAGTCAACCTGCAGTCTGGTTAATGGCCACTCTCCCCATTGGCCCGTAGGTTGCAACCAACTGCCTATTGCTCTGCCTTTCTAGCAAGCGGTCAGCCAAGGTCAGAGAGAGATTCATTTCTGAGCAGCCCTTTATATCTGGATTGCAAGCCCTTTCCTGATTGGCCCCCAATAAGCCCTCTTCTCATTGGTTGGGGTTCCATGCAGTCTCTCCAAGACTCTCTTGGCCTCCTCTATTCCTTGTGTGGGGCAACCGCTCTACTACACTCATCTGGATCTCTTGGGTCATTAGATAAAATATCAGACATGAAGACACTCCAGTTATGTGGTGGCAAAAGTTTTGGCTTTGAAGACTTTAGGTTCCACTCTGTCATCTTATTTCCCCTTCTGTGCTTTGTCGAGGTGGGTCGCAAGTGCATGCGCTGGCTCCTTTGTGGCTAAAAGAGAAAACAAAATAGATAAATAGGTGAGAAAAAGATGATACATCTAGAGAGGCAGGCAAGAAACATTTCTCACAGAGAGCTACTTCACCGCTCCTCTCCTGGGTCTATCTGTCCTGTCTTTGCTACTTTGCCTTGGAGTCATAGAGTTTAAGGCAGGAAGGGCCTCTTGTATATCACCAAACACTACCCAGCCACCCCTGTGCCCAGCTCAACAAACAGAATTAAACCAAAATGTTAGAGCCCTAAGGAGACTAAACTGTTGTGCACCACAGTGGGAGTCCAGGAGAGACCATCAATAGCAGGGAATTTGTTGAGTGTGATGCTTTAAACTTCTGCCTTCAGCAGTCTTGTGCCCTAAACTGTATCTAGCTGCTTGGCTGGGGAACTATTAGAAGCTTATCCAAGCCTTCATTGCCTCCTGTGACGGGGTGTATCAACCCCGCACTAGGCCCAAAGAGGTTAACTTGTCAGAGACCCCACCCCCATAGCCCTGCTGGGCATGCTCCAGCCAGAGGCTGCTATAAAGGCCTCTGGAGCTGCTCAGTCAAGGCTGACTGCCGCAGGGGAAGGAGCTTCTGCAGGAGCTCCAGGGGAGGAACCGCAGCCGGACCAAACAGCGGCAGCTAGACCGAGAGGGACTGTTGTGTTATGTGCTGCTCAGACAAAGGAATAAAGGACAGTATCCTGCTCGATGCTTCCCAATCTAGGATAAGGCCCTAACATTTGAGTTTAGCAGCCACTGCCCAAGTCTTACACCAGAGGTTAGAATAAGGTTTTAGTGTTTTTGTTTCTGTTTGCCTGCAAATGGGGGGGAGTTTTTAACACAGTAGGTTTTAACACAGCATTGAAGTTTCATCCAAGGAAGGACTTACTACTTATCAGGGGAGAATATACTGGTACGTAAAGATGATGGGAAATTTGTCTCAGACTTTGTTTTACATTTAGAACTGTACAGTGGGATTATTTTACTGCATGAATTCCCAGAAGAGGTTCCACAGTGGGTTAAAGGCTATTTCTTTGGAGCCAGAAGTTAGGCCTTGTCTTCAGTCTGCTGAAGATCGACGCTGCTGGAATTGATCTTCCGGGGTTCAATTGAGTGAGTGTGAAGACTCACTAAATCAAACTCTGCTGGCAGCCGGTACTCCTGTTCTTGCGAGGAGTAAGGGAAACCGTAGGGAGCGTTTGCTAAGCTTGGTTTAAGGTAATCAAGCTCCAGATACATATTCTATGTAGCTGGAGTTGCATACCTTAAGCCGAGCTTCTGGATCTAATGTTGACCTGGACTTGGTGATTGAGCTGAGAATTTTAAAAAGATCCAGCCAAGAGTATGCAGAGACATTGCTAAACAATGTTGCTGGATATCAACCTCCTGCTCTTACAACTTTTTTCAACCTCAGTGGGTTGAGGAATAGACTCTACCATTGCTTTATTTAATTTCTGTAATGTCCCTCCTTATCAATCCTTTTCCTCCCTGACTGACTTGAGTATTTGGTGAGGAAAGAAAAATCACTGAGTCCTCAGGGCTGAAACCTTTGTCAGCTTACTGTCTGTGTGATGATGTCCAGTGACTCAGTGTTTCCAGAGGGGCCTTTCAGAATTGAAGGGTCAAAGTCCATAGAGAAAAGTTCAGCCATATTTAGTACCATTTCTATGCCTCTGTCAAGTGACTCCTGCAGTTGTATTATATTATTTGTGGTAGAATATCTTAATTATTAATTATCCTGATTACTACGGGTTGGACCTCTCTGGTCCAGCACCCTTGGGACCTGACTGCTCCCGAACAAGGGAATTTGCCAGACCAGGGAAGGTCCCCTGCCGCTGGTTCCCCAGACCACTGCCTCTCGCCTCTGCCGGGCTGCCATGGCCCTGGTTTACCTGCCAGTGCTGCAACCCCAGCTCCACTACCGGGACTGCTGCGGCCCTGTCCCCAACTCCGCTACCTGGGCTCCACTGCCAGGCCTCCAGCCCCACTGCCACTAGCCCTGCCAGGCTCCCAGCTGCTGGCCCTCCTGCCACTGGACTCCCAGCCGGTACTCCCTAGTCCAGGAACATCTGTGGTCCTACCTTACCATACAGATGTTGCTGGACCAGAGAGTCCTGGTTATGGGAAGTGCAACCTGTAGTTGAATTGCATTTTATCTGTTAAGGGTTTTAAATTGCTGTCCCACTGTAAACAGTAATTATGTGTAAAATGGCACTTTTCTGTTACCATTTATTTTATCTTGTATTTTCATAGTGACTAGAGCTCGCCACACATTGTAACTGACCATCAAAGACCCTGATCCTCCAGAGACCTCATTGTGGGTAGACCCTCTGCCTCATTGACAGCAACCATGCTCTGCAAGGGTCTACCCACATTGACTCCTTGCAGGACTGGGGCCCATAGGGACAAGACAGACACAAGATGTGTTGGCTACACTCGTGCAAGCCAGTTGCAATCACTGGAATTAGTCAGGTGACGGAGAGCAGTTCCCTAGTTGGCCTGGAAAGCAGAATTTGGCCTGTAGAATGTGAGCTGGCACAGGAAGGGAAGAATCCAGTTTGATGCTTGGAACCCATATTGAGTTTGTATGGATGGGCAGTTAGAAACCGAGCACACCTCACATGGAGATAGCATCGAAATCTACAGTGGCCATTTTTAAGGAGTTGTTTTTTAGGTTAGGTCCGCAGACCAGCAGTTGGGAACCACTGGTTTAGGTAAAGTTGCAGTGGTTAATCTTGTAGGTGTGGCATTCGCCCTACAATACATCTAAAATAGACCCTTGAAATTCAACTACTATGCACAGAGGACTTTTCTACATATTCAGAATAGATATTTTCTTCCTAATTTGTAAGAGAAAAGTAAAAAAGTAGTTAGCACAGTGACTAGCATGGATGTGTAGATGAGAATTTTAGACCAGGACATAGATACAACCATCAAATGAAGAGTTCAGATATCTTGTGCTGCACCTCCCGACTACATGAAGTAGACTTGGCCAATCAAAGAACCTGAACAAATACCATATGCAACAAACAACAGTATATGGCCAGTTCCTACCAACCCAACTTGAAATCTACACTGAATTCACTGTAGCTATGAGGATAAGAAGCGCACGTGTCCAAATTCACCTGCCGATTTTCAAGTTAGTATGGATTCACTGTTCTTCAAGAACATCTTTGCTCTGAGTGGAGGCTAATTTAGAAGTGCCTTACATATAGGAAGTTCTGGGAACCAGCAGCTGCTTGTGCTATTTGCTATCTGTAAAATGGGTATAGTGATGAAGGGCCAATAATAAGCATCTATCTTCATGAACTTTCACTGGGATTCGGATTAAGGATGTAAAATCCCGTTTAATTAGTTAACCAGTTACATTTTATTTAACTGGTTAACAACAGTTAAACAGGGGCAGATTGAAAGGCCTCTCTAGCCTCCACCAGTTAACCGTAACCAGTAAGGCTATGTCTACACTACACTTCTTTTTCGGAAAAAGGTATGCAAATTGCAGACTGCTCATTTGCATACCTTTTTCTGATTTTTTTTCAGAAGAGGCTCAAAACTTCCTCTTTTGGAAAAGCCCTTCTTCCTCGTGTAAGAAGGTTTACAGGGCTTTTGGAAGAGCGTGTCTGCTCTTCCAAAAAAATTTTGGAAGAGCAGACCCGTTCCCTGGACGCAGCGGAGTTTTTCCGGGATACCTCTGGATATCCCGGAAAAACTCCATAGTGTATGCGTAGCCTAAGCCTCACCCATTAACTTTCATATCCCTAATTTGGATGCCTGACTCCTGCAGGCCTCTGAGCGTCTCTACTGCAAAGGGGGTGAAATGCAGTTCCAAAATGCCTTGGGAAGGAGTCTGCATCCACACCAAGGAGACTTGATTGCTGTGCTTAGATTTGTCTGTTGTGACCAGGTAGCTTTGCACAGTAGGGTCGTGAATGGGTGAGTTCTAGGGGCCTGTGTTTAGCTAACCATCAGGGTTATTTCAGGACTTTTGTGATTTTCAGTCCCACAAAGAGCCTCTTTAAGGGTTCTGATCTCTCAAAGGTTATGTTTATCGTCACAAGCTAAGTTTAGTTTAAAAAGCCACTATCAGGGTGGGATTTTAAAATCTTATTTCTGTTTTAAATCACTGGTTCTCAACCAGGGGTGCAGAGAGGTCTTCACAGATCAGCTCATCCAGATATTTGCCTGGTTTTACAACAGGCTACGTAAAATGCACCGGTGAAGTCAGTAAAAGCCAAAATTTCATACCACGACTTGTTTATAATGCTCTATGTACTGTGCACTCAAATGTAGGCACAACATTTAGATTCCAATTGATTTAATTTATGATGTGGTAAAAATGAGAAAGTAAGCACATTTTTTCAGTAGTAGCATATGTGACGCTTTTGTATTTGTATGTTGGATTTTGTGAGCAAGTAGTTTCTAAGCGAGGTGAAATTTGGGGGTACGCAAGACAGATCAGCCTCCTGAAAGATGTACAGCCATCGGGAAAGGTTGAGAGCCGCTATTGTAGATTTTCCCTTTAAGGCTTGATGCCCAGATCTGTGGTGCTGCAGTTGTAAACGTGGCTGGTGACTGGAGCTCTGCGGTGTAGCTGTGATACACACAATAACAGTGTTACTTGGCTGGCCCATAAATGATTTTGAGTGTTAAGGGGGAAAGCCCTAAATTTGGCACTTACAGTAAACATAGTGTGTCGATTAGGCCCCATGTAAACCCCTCAGGAGTGCAAAGACTGTACGTGAAGATTGATCTCGTTGTTGGGAGCCCAGCACAATGCTAGCAGAGACTGTGCAAGCTTCAGCCAGTTGTGCCAATGTCTCACTCCCGTAGTGCAAAAAACCAGCTTCCGTTCCCATTCGCTGCCTTTCTCAGCAGCCTTGCCCGATTGCATGGTGGTGATGGGGTGGGGATATGGTCAGACCAAATTCACATTCCCCTATGAGCTACATGAGGATTTGAATTCAGTGCCCATAGGGGAGGGGAAGGCTAGTGCATCGTCCTATTGAGCCACGTTTCTCTCCTTCCCACCAAATGAGAGGAGTAGTTGTGAATGCAGACATTTCAAGCTGAATCCATTGAAAGCAGTGGCAAAGCTCCCATTGATTGCAACGGTTCAGGATGAAGGCCTTGTTATGCTATCCCTGCAAATCCAAATTACGTGTCTGATTTTATTTGTCTACCAATGTCAGGAACCAATTTACTGGACATGTTCATGGAAGCATCTTCTCTTGGGGAAAAAAAATTCCCCTTCAGGGGCAAATGTTGTGATGAAATCTATTTTGGGGGTGGGGAATGGATTTTTTTTTCATGTTTGTTTAACTGTGGAGTCCTGTGATCTGGTGGAAAAGGAGGCAATTGTTAAACAAACAGATCTGTGTTTACATTTCAGAAATGTTACACAGTGAGTCTAAGCAACATTAGAGCTTCTCGTTCTGCCTCCTCCAACCAATCAGCAGCCAGGAGATGACAACACTGAGTTCATATAGCACTTTTTATCCATGGGTTTCAAAGCACTTTACGATGGACCTGACTGTCATTATCCCCATTTTTCAGATGGGGAAACTGAGGTATGGAGTGACGGTATGTCTTGCCCAAGGCCATCCAGCAAACCAGTGACAGAGTCAGGATTAAAGACCAGCTGTTCTGAGTCCCTGTGCAGACCACTAGTCATTAGATCACACTGCCTCCCATCTATTATTGATCCAGTATGGTTTCGAACTTCCATTCCAACTGCCTGAGCCTAACACCTGCTCGAATCCTTTGGCTTTGCAGTGTTTGCTAAAGTTGCTAAGTTTGGGCTTCTTCAGATCGGGGAGGGGTAGTGTCTCAGAGGAAAGGAGCATATGTAGAGAATGTTTTGCTACCAGCTCCCTCTGTTTTATATCAGTGGGGGGGAGGGAGGGTTTGCCTAGGATCTGTGCCCCTGTTCATCTCAATGTTACTATTTTTATATAAATACCTAGTAAGCAAGTGTTGTGTTGGTGCATTTCTCATTCATTAAAAAATGAAACAATTGAAGTTGAATAACCAGTGATTTAATTCCAGCTATATCAGTATCCAAGGGCACATGATATTTAACAACAATTTATAGCTTGGTGAAATCTCTTTCTTGTATGAACTTAACCAGTGTTTCAAATACCCGTCTCCAAGGAGAGGCAGGGTGTTTTAAAAAGCAAATCTAAATGGGAGCAGCAGAGAGATGACAATCCCCAAAATAAACTAACAGCCGCCCTCTCGGACAGAATCCTGGACCACGAATTAAGCATTATACCCTGCTCTGGAAGGCAGTAAGCACAGACTGTCACCCTGGGACATGGGTCTTCTACTAGAATGCCCTTAAATCGTAAGGGCTGTTAGTGTGAGTGCTTCACCTGACACCATTTTAATGGTGACTCAGTGAGAGTCCAGGTCTCCCAGGTAGCCAAACTCTGAATAATTCAGGATTTCCTAGATCCAATTAAATAACGAATGGAATAGGATACCGGAGTAGTTGTTGAGGAGGGGATGTAATATGTTTCTTGGGGCTAAATAGCATCTAATGGGCATTCTGCACCTGCTGCAGTAAGCCAATCTGGAAGTCACGACGAAGGCAGCGATTATTGGAGTGGAGTTTGGGCTTGGCAGAAAAGGTTGCAAACGTCCAAACACTTCGTGCGTTGCTTGTGTTTTCTTTCTCCTTGCACGTTCACACTTGTTTCCTCCCCTTTCTCGGCTGTGCTCCAAAGTTCACTTTTCATTCCCACTGCCCTCCATGTTCTATTTCCACCTCTGCCCAACGAAACCAAAAGCTCCCTCCTAGGAGGTGTTTTGATGCCAACCATCACAAATAACTATAATCCACTCTTTATCCAGTGTCTTGCTGCATTTAAGACTGCACCATTGCTCAAAAATCTGTCAGCTATGAGTATCTGGTTGAAAGCTTGACTCTTTGGCTTGGTGCATCCTGACCCATGATGTCCTCTCTCATCAAGGTTTCTAAATTGACTCAAATACCAGAAGTCATCCTCTATGCTGGAAAGAAATATTGTGTGATGCTTGCTAGCCTTTGGAGGAAGTGCATTCTCTACCTTGCATCATGTACAGTATGGTTAGTACCTGGCCTTCCTCACTGAAATCTTGTGCAAAGAAATTCGTAGAAATAACTTATTAACCATAGAATGTTTTGGAAGGGTGCTGGGTGGCAGTCATAATTTCTGCTGCTACAGTATGTTAAAAAAAGGACAATAAAGTAGGCTCTTTTTGTTGGAAAAGAAGATTTCATGTTATCTGTGTTTGCAGGCTTTCTGGCTCATGTGCTGGAGGAATCCTTGCTGCGGGGGTGTTTTCATTTTCTCGTCTAACATGGCAGTGGTCCATTGCAGCCGAGGTTTTTAGCTTAAACAATCTGTTTGTGGGGCTGCTTATGGCACTTACTGTACATTTTGAGGAGGCAGCCGCTGCGAAGGAGAGATCAAAGGTAACCTGTTTTGATCCGAGTAAATAATATTTGTTTTAACATTTATTTATCATGTGCGTGCTTTGTTGGTTTTGAATTATTTTGTTTGGTTTAAAAATTAAGGGCCAGATCTTCAAACGAGCTAAGCTCTTAGTGTTCTGAATGGAAGCTGCGGGGTGCTGAGTGTGTCTGACAGTCTGGCCAGACTAGGTAGATTTCAAGCTTCTAAAAATACAGCCACTTATGAAGGCTGTAAGTCAGAGTCATTGGGTGCTGTACAAATGGAAAATTACAATGCAACCAGGGAAAAGTGGCTTTCATTGACATTTTCTATAGAAAAGTGCAACTTTTTTTTTAGTTTTCAGGTTCTTATTTTTAAATTAAAAGTCTCTATTTTCTATGGGAACTAGTACGCACAAATATTAAGTTTAGTTTAAATCCCCGTTTTCTTTCGCAAGTCTGGATGGAAAACTTTGATCAGCTTTGAAAGTTTGGCTCATAAATCTGACATTATACACTCCATGCAATGGTGCATCCAGACAGTTTTTAAAATCTGATAATGTTTTCTCTCCACACTCCCTAAGCACATTGAGGTCACATTTCTTCTTCTTTTATCTACTGTTTTTCATGACCACTGTAAATTCCCTGAATAAAATTTGTTCTATAAAAATAGCCCAGATTTTTAGACGCTCAGACTAATTCTGCGCTGCTATAATGGGTTCTTCGAATCATATTTGTTCCCTGGCTGGTGACAGAACAGGGCTTTTTTATTTGGCCTTAAACATCACAAAGAGCAATTGTTTTATTGGTTACCACCATTTCTGGATTGCTGACTGCTCTATTCCACAAAGACGTGGTTGACATTCTCGGAGCCATCCAAGGGATTCATATTCCCAATTTCCAGTGGAAATTAAGGACACGATTTTCAAAAGGGACTAATGGTTTTGATTGCCTCAACATTTGGAGTATCCTACTATGTGTACCTGAAAGGAGGTTGAGTATTTAGAGGGCAGGTGCTCAGGACTTTCCGAGAATCAGGTCCATCCATTTGACACATCAAGCTCATCACCCAAAATCCCTGGTACCTTTAGAAAATATGGTATGGATGTCTGGCTCTGTTGAGTGGATTTGAAAGTCTGAGATGCTAATACAGGTTAGACATCCCTGGTCCGGCACCCTTGGGACCTGACTGGTCCCAGGTGAGGGATTTTTCCAGACCAGGGGAGGTCATTTCTGGTCCCTCTGCTGCCACTCCCCGGCCCTGCCCCGCATTCGGGCTTCCTAGCTCCCCCCACAGCCTAGCCTAGCTAAACTGCATGCTGGTTCCCCCTGCCCCTGCAGCCCAGCCCAGCTGAGCTATGCGCTGGCTCTCATCCTCCCTTCCCCCTGCTGCCTAGCTGAGCTGCGCCTTGCCCTCCCCCATATTGCACCAGGCTTCCCTCCCTCCCCTTCTCTCTCCCCCCGGCATAGCGCCAGGCTCCTGGCTCCTCTAGTCCCCTACAACTCTCTGGGGGACACTGATCCTGGAAAGCTGTGGTCCAGGTTTATAGGGGTGCAACCTGTATTAGAAACTCTTTGCTGATGGTGAAATCATATTAAATGTCAGATTATAGAGAACTCAAAAAACAACAAATAGTCTAGCAGCACCTTAGAGACTAACAAAACACGTAGATGGTATCATGAGCTTTCATGGGTACAACCCACTTCTTCAGATGAATGGAGCAATAAAAGTCCAGATCCAAGAATAAATAAGGGAAAGGGGGTGGAAAGGAAAGGAGGGGAAAAAAAAGTGAATTAGAGTGTTCAAGTGACAAGAAGCTGATAAGAACAATTTGCACCTTGTCTAAGTGCCCATTGTTTAGTTGGTTAAGTCTCATAGACTTTAAGGTCAGAAGGGACCATTATGATCATCTAGTCTGACCCCCTGCACAATGCAGGCCACAGAATCTCACCCACCCACTCCTGGAATAATCCTCTCATCTATATCTCAGATATTAAAGCCTTCAAATAGTTTGAAGACCCCAAGATGCAGAGAATCCTCCAGCTGTGATCTGTGCCCCATGCTACAGAGGAAGGCAAAAAACCTCCAGGGCCTCTGCCAATCTACCCTGCAGGAAAATTCCTTCCCGACCCCAAATATGGCGATCAGCTAAACCCTGAGCATGTGGGCAAGACTCACCAGCCAGACACCCGGAAAGTTCTCTATAGTAACTCCTATCATCCCACCATTGGCCTATTTACCACTGATAGTGAAAGGTCAATTAGTTACCAAGATCATGTTATCTCATCAAACCATCCCCTTCATAAACCCATCTAGTTTAAGCTTGAAGCCAGATAGATCTTTTGCCCCCACTACTTCCCTTGGAAGGCCGTTCCAGAACCTCACTCCTCTAATGGTTAGAAACCTTCGTCTAATCTCAAGTCTAAACTTCCTACTAGCCAGCTTATATCCATTTGTTCTTGTGTCCACATTGGTATTAAGCTTAAATAATTCCTCTCCCTCCCTGGTTTTATCTCTCTAATATATTTAAAGAGTGCAATCATGTCCCCCCCTCAGCCTTCTTTTGGTTAAGGTAAACAAGCCAAGCTCCTTGAGTCTCCTTTCATAAGACAGGTTTTCCATTCATTAGGATGTGGAAGGTAGTGTGCTAGTCAGCCAATGACTTTATTCATACCTCTATGATAGGAATCAAACTTGTAAATGAAGTTAAGTTCCAACCCTTCCCTGTGTATTTGTCTTGTGGAATTGGCCTGAGACAACACGGTGACTTTGAGATCCATTGATGAGTGCCCGGGCAGGTTAAAGTGTTCTCAAACAGGTTTTTGTGTGTTGCATTTTTGGATATCTGATTTGTGTCCATTAATTCTTTCCCGTAGAAACTGTCCAGTTTGGCCAATATCCATGGCAGTGTGGGGCATTGCTGGCACTTGATGGCATAGATCACATGAGTGGATGTGCAGTTAAATGAGCCCCGATGTAGTGGCTGATGTGGTAGGGTCCAGTGATGAAATCGCTTGTGTAGATGTGTGGACAGAGTTGGTACCTGGCAGCACACCTCCATCATAGTCATCCAGGAACCCACCCCTGCAGTCAGCCCAGTGCCAACTCCATCTTTAAGGTGCTGCTAGACTGTTCGTTGTTTTTTAAGTTTTAGCTGGTAAATAGTTATATACTTGAACCTCTTTAATCTGGCCACCCTGGGAAATAGGATATGCCAGATTAAGGATTTTTGGAGGGCTCTGTGGCGGAGTCTGGGAGGCTGCATGAAGGGGCGTTCACCTGACGCCCCCAGCTGCTCTCAGGCACTTCCCCCTTTCACTGTGGGTACCTTGGGAGAAGCGCTTATGCATGCTGCCATTCCCCCCGTGGAGGGGGAGGGGAAGCAGCAGCGTGTAGAGCTGCTTCCTTTTCCCCCTGCCAGGGTCTGAACTAAGAGCGTTCCCAGATCACGCACATACAGAGGTTCCGGTGTAGTTCCATTAACTTCAGTAGATCTCTGACAATTTTCACCAGCTGACTATCTGTCCCATTGAAATGACATAGGCTGGTGGCAGGCATATATTGCAGACAAAACATTAGACAAAAAAACCAAGGAAGAGAAGTAAACAGTGAAGTCCAGTGTACGAAGGTTTAGGTAGCACAGATTCAAAGTGGTGATCCAAGGGTATTTTTTTAATAATCCTCATGCTCAAGAGGCTGTTCCCGAGAGACTGAAGCCATCAAGCATTTTGCCATTGGTTTCCAAAGGGCAGCATGGAGAACTTGTAATGTTCTGGCATGGAAGGAAGATTTCGATATGTAGAAGCTTGGGATGGGTGTGTAACAAAGTAGGGAAGGCATTAGCCTCCCCCCCCCCTTAAAATCTTGGACCTAAGCTGCATGCCTTGAATGTACTACATGTTTGAGAGAGAACCTGTTTTAACATGGTTTTAATGCATTTACGAATAGTTATTGGTATTCTTTTGAATTCCCCCAGCTTGTGAAGCAAAGGTGCTTAAGTTACTCCAATCTGTACATCTGAGAGGGAGAGGAAAAATCATCGCAAATAAATCTTGAAAACCACTGAAACGACCTAAAATAGTTTCTCTGTCTAGAGCAGTGTTTCCCAAGTCGTGTTCCGCGGAACCCCGGGGTTCCGCGAAGTGAAAATAAGGGTTCTGCGAGAAAATTCCATTACAATCACATTTTATGATTTAAAAAAGTTTTTAAATACCTGCAATTTAAATATGATCTCATGACCTTGTTTAGCATTTGTTTATTATTACCCTTACTTATTTGTGGTCTACTTTTTCAGCTCCATATGTAAGACTGTTATGAGGGGTTCCACAACATTCTTTCAAGTTTAAAAGGGTTCCGTGGCCAAATAAAATTTGAAACACTGGTCTAGAGTAAAATCATGATTTTAGAGTCTGATTTCTGGGAAGTACTCCGCTCTAGAAGTGATTCCTCCTTTCCAGCAGTGTCAAATTCCCTTTGTAGCCTTCATGGGTTGGGGGATATTGGACTTGAAACCTGTCACTAGAGCGGCCTTGGGCCAATGTAATTTTAGGGGAAACGGCACTTTTGGGGAAAAGAAGGCAGGTTATTAGAAGCTACTGTGAGATTGGGGATGGTAGAAGCACCCCAGCGGACACTGGATAGGTGAGGTGATCAAAGGTCTATGACACATGTAGTTACTACAGGGATAGGCCGTTTATCACTCTGGCATTGCAATTTATCATACAGATACTATCATCATGCACGTGGTATATCATAAGTACTCCCACCACATACCTGTGTGTGCTAGCTACCTATATAGATCTTGGTATAGAACCATTTTTTAAAGACTGAGTCTAAAATAGTTCTTAAATAGACTTCCAGGAAAGCACGTGGCATACTCGACATGTGAGATTTTCTTTGTAAATATTTATAGAACGTTGCACACAATATAACTGCCTTTCCATTGTAAGAAGACCCCCGGTAGCATTGATGTAGTGTCACTGTTTGTCTGTTTTGCAGATGTTTACGAATAATTGTGAGTCCTTTCTTCCTTTCAGATATCGAAAGTTGGTGCCTTTTGCTGTGGGCTTAGTTTGTGCAATCAGCACACCATAGCGCTGTATGTGTTGTGCATCGTACCCTGGGTTCTGTTCCAACTTTTCAAACGGAAGGTAGGTGTCTGACCTATTGCTGAGTAGAACGTCAAAGTGTGTCGTTTTTCAAGTGGTGCTTTAAGGGCCGATTGTAAGTGTTAAGTGTGAATACGTATTGCGTTTCCTTCTGACACTGCTTTTTTATTGAAGCAGTGTATGGATGTATGGGTGGCAACAGTTCATGATATGCCGAAGCTAGTTATAATCCACTGACAGCATAAAGTCCCAATCCATCAGGCTGACATCACAGCCAAGGATTATAACTTGGACGGATTTTGAAGCTGTCAGGCGCATGAGTATTCTCCGAGCTGTCCATTTCTATTGTAAGCTCCCTGGGTCAGGGAGCATCTTCTGACCACCTAAAAGGTGGCTAGAGCGTTGTTTGTACTGTGATGAGGCTACTAATGGAATTTCTGAGTGTGTGGAAATAGGAGCATATTCCGTGTTTACTTTAAAATGACCTTCCGCAAACAGAAAAGCAGATAAAATTGATGGTGACTGTAGTCCCTTAAGGAGATGGGTAGGAGCAGTCGGGGCCTCACAACTCAGGCTGATGGTGGCAGGGAAATCCTTTTAAACCACAGAGCTAGTCTCCGTGTGATGACTTTCTCCTGGTAGGGAATAGAGACCACGTCTCGATACTGCGCAATCTCTTTGCAGCTTTTGTCGCTGTCGGCCGCATCCAGGCTGGTGGGAGGAGACAGTCCAGCAGTGTGATGGCTGCTGTCATTCCTCACCATAAGACTCAACTTCATTGTCAACCTGAAACTGGTTGGAGAGGGGGAGAGATGCCATAGGCTGTGCTGTCAACTGTACACCAGCAACCCCGTCCTGCAGATCTCCTTTTCCACAAATGCTGCCAGTGACGATGCAAGGTCTGCAGAAGATCAGCTTTCAGATGAAAGCATCTGGCAGAAAAACTCATCCTGGGCTAGACCAACCTGAAACACCGTCCTCTCCTTCCGTCAGATTTCTCTATTTGCTGAAGTTGTGCAAAATCTCACAATTCGTGGAAAGGTGTATATTTAATTGGGGAGCAACAGTGGTGTTTTCCCACCACCAGCTTGCTAGGAAACTTTACACCTTCCTCCCAGATAAGGATCCAGCCAGAGATCGGACATCTCTCACTTTCCACCTGTAAATTGCTGTAAATAGTTGCCTCTGGCTGGATGTGGATGGAATGCAGATGCTTCAGTGGGCACAAAATGAGGTGCCCTGATGCCATAATAATAATAGTACCTAGCTCTTATATAATGCTTTTCATCAGTAGATCTCAAAGCACAACAAGACGCAGCTGTTCATAGAAACTGTTCAAATCATCCCAGCCAGGGCTTTGTCAAGCCAGGACTTAAAAATCTCTAGGGATGGAGATTCCACCATCTCCCTAGGTAACCCATTCCAGTGCTTCACCACCCTCTTAGGGAAATAGTTTTTTCCTAATATCCAATCTAGTCCTCTCCCCCCTCACTCTTCTCTTCTGCAGATGAAACAAACCCAAATCCCTCAGCCTCTCCTCGTAGGTCATGTGCTCCAGCCCGCTAATCATTTTGGTTGCCCTCTGCTGGATTTTCTCCAATGCATCCATATCGTTTCTGTAACGGAGGTCCCAGAAATTGACTCAGTACTCCAGATATGATCTCACCAGTGCCGAATAAACAGGAATAATCACTTCTCTAAATCTGCTGGCAATGCTTCTACCAATGCAACTGAATGTGCTGTTAGCCTTCTTGGCAACAAGGACACACTACTGGCTCATCCAGTTTCTCATCCACTTCTCATTCCCCAGGTCTTTCTGCCAAACTGCTGCTTAGCCAGTCTGTCTCCAGCCTGCAACAATGCTTGGGATTCATCCGTCCCAAGTGCAGGACTCTTCACTTGTCCTTGTTGAACCTCATCAGATTTTTTTTTGGCTCAGTCCTCTAATTTGTCTAGGTCACTGTGGACCTTAGCCCTACCCTCCAGCGTATCTACCTCTCCCCCTAGCTTAGTGAGCACATTATTATAGCTCCAGTCTTTGCAGTGGCTCCCAGTTTCCTTCCATTGCCAGATGAAGATCTTGAGCCTGACCTTCAAAGCTGTCAGCAGGTCAGCACCTGACTGCATCAGGCATCCATGACCCTACAAAACGGCGACTCTTCTCTGGAGTGGGCAGCCTATTAAGCCCGGGATGAAATACGTGAGGTCTGGGGGTAAGATGTTCCAGCCCCCCGGGCTCATCTTCTAGAGAAAATGATCCATAATCTGACTTTATTCAGCACTGTGAGAAGCCCTGTTTGCCGAAATGTTTCCACCCTCGCTGGCACGACACTCATTTAATTTTCTGATATTCCCTAGGAAAAGCCTTTGTTTAACCAGAGGTGGGTGAAGAGGAGAAAACTCCATGAATGCCAGTAGTGCACATGCCATACAGATTGGAATGCACCTTGGAAATACTTTGACACTCCGCGGTTCTGTGCTACAGAAGAACCCTGTTATAGGCAGGTTATGGGATTTAGTAAAATGTCTTAGGAATTAGCTCTACCTCGGTCTTAGGGAACTTCCGCCATCAATTTTTAAACTGCTTTTCAGCGTGGGGAAAGTTATTCTAAACGTAGCCTCTCCCAAGGACACCCAAATAGAAACGTCTGTTTTAGTCTAAATGCCATTCATGACTAGGGTGCCCTGTATGCTGGAGAAACTCAGATGCTGCCAAGCTGTTTAGCAAACGACCCACAGCTGGGTTTTGTGTTTCTATTAGGAATGTAAATTCCTGTTTAATTAGTTAACTGGTTAAACATTAAGTTTAATCGGTTAATTGATTAAATGGAGGCGGGTGGGGGTGAACCGCACCAGTCCCACCACAGCTGGGCTGGAGCAGCCCCTCACCGTGAGCAGGGGCTGCTCCTAGCCCCGCACGGGGCTGTTGCTTCAGGCCTGCGTGGGAGCCGGCAGTTCTGCGGAAAGGCCCAGCAGGGCTGGAGCATCCCTCTGCCCCTGGCAGGCCGCAGGTGTGGGGCTGCTCCTGAGTTTCAGTTAACCATTACCCAGTAAGCATCAACCATTAAGGGTGACGCTTGCCAGGTAACGGTTAATTGGATATCCATTAACATCCCTCGTTTCTATTGGTGGTGCAATTTGCACATGCCTTGGTGCATGTAAAAAAAATTATTCCACACATGAATGGAAAAGATTAGAGGGAACGTTGTTCATAACCCCCCGAATAAGCAGCTTGAAATAGCCAAAAGTAGGATTTTCAGAAGTGCTTAAAGGAGTTAGGAGCAGCCGTCTCTCTGAAAATCTTGCACTCCTAACTCCTTTAGGCATTTTTCAAAACCCCGCTGCTGAAGTTGAACGGCACAGGCTAGCCGGTGTGATCATGATAAAGTAAATGGGAGAGCTGACTCCTGAGGAGGGTGGTGAGGGGAGCAGTTACATGGGAACAGCCTTTTTTTTTTTTTTGCCAGATGGAATACCAGCCAACTCTTAATCACTGGAAAGTGGGTTTATCTCAGCCTTGCAGTGCTTCAGCCATCTATGCATGTCATGACATGATTTAAATGTAAAAGATGCAGTGCATATGATACTCATGAGTCCTCGCTAATATTATTTGCTTCACTTAAATTTCACCCTGCCATGCAAAGGAGATCAGTTTGATGCAGTTTCCTAGTAATCCACAAAATCGTAAGGTTTAACATAGCATTTTGTAGGGACTTACTATAAATTGAGAGATCAACTCTGTGTAAATATATTTGATGTTTACTGTATCTGTTCTTGAAGTTCCAGGGTGATTAAAAAAAATAAACGTTGTGCAATATGACCTATTTTGGTGCAGGAATTGTCCCTTGGCCATTTGCTGAAGTTGGGCTTATGCTTCTTGGCTGGTTTGCTGCCTTATCTCTATCTGCCTATCTCATCCTACCTAAATCAAGCACGCTGGACGTGGGGAGACCAGATGACTTTGCAAGGATTTTTGACCCACTTTCTCCGGAAAGAATATGGGACATTCAGTCTGGTAAATAGGGGTCATTTTCTAACAGAGAAAAGTCTTCTTGACATTATGAGGTAGCAAAGCCTTTACATTCATTTAGGTCAGTGTCCTGCAGGAGAAGACATTTAAAATGTTAACCTTTTAGCACTTTATTCCTGATTTTAACCTATTAGTCTATGAGGTTGTTTCTTGGGATAATAAAATTTGGCTTGGAGAGTGGAAAAATAATTTAATCCACCTGCATGCAATTCGGGGTAGAGTTATTTATTGGAGAATGTACAAGTACCTTCAGTCACAGTCTTGTTACCGGTGGGTATTGTCACGAAGAATAAACAATATTTAAGAAAGGTTGAAAAGTAAATTTTAAACTCTTCTCAAGTGAAATTACTCAGGTTCTTTAGTGTGTTTTTTAATGGTAAAACTTGGGGGAAACTCATCTGTTTCGAAAATGTCACAAACAGTTTTCATTGCTCCATTTTTTTAAAAGAATGTACTTCTGTTGTGATTCTTAGTATAAATATTACATAAAATGAAGGGAGATTTTTTTTTGGTTCCTTACCTCTCCCACAATCTGAAACATTTTTTGATGGTGCATCTCTTCCTGGAAATACGGGAGTTAGTTCATACTTGTCCATAGTGCTTTGGGGCTTGGCCAGGCCACTCACATCATGTTCTCTGTCTCTAGTAGCACAAGGAGAGTGGTTGGTTATCAGTCCCTGCCTTTATACCTCCTTCAAATAAGTCATTAGAGAAGAAAGTGAAACTGAAGTCTCATTTGGCAAACCCTGAAATCCCATAGGCTCCCAGAAACCAGAGTCTCTGTAGAAAAGTCTACTGTGCACAGTAGCATCACAGCTTTTTGGTGCAAGTTCCCTCCTTGCTGTAAGGAATACCACTACAACTTCACCTTTGGGCAGTGTGGTTGTAGTATTTTTGGCAAAGGCTGTACTGCCTGCAGAAGGTAGCTTATTCCCCAAAGTTCCTGCAGGTAGGAAGATAATGACCTTCTTCAGAAGGGACTTGGAGGCTTCTGCTCTCCTTCAGATCTGCTCTGTCAACCATCACCTTCTGAAAATCAAGCCTCAAGCCAGCTCAAGGAGTTGAGCCCTGACCAGCTTATCCCATGTTCTGCTCAGCTTGGCCTAGCCAAGATGAAGTCCTCGCCCAGAGTGAAATGTACTCTGATAGTCTCCTTCAGGTCTTCCACCCCTTCAGAGATGGCCAGAGACTGAACAAGATTATCTTATTTACGTCAAGTTAGGAATACCAGCCTGGGGAAACGCAGTGTTCCAGCTCTTCTGGGTTTCTTGTGTTTTGTACATGAGGCCCACATTGGAACTGAAGACTCTCCCACATCTCAGTTCGGCACAATAGCAAAACTGCAGGCACAGCCAAATGTCTGGTAGTCGTCTGCTAGTTCAAGGCTACTTAAGTTCTAACAGGCATCCAGCTAAAAAGCCCGGTCTTTTTCTGACCTAGGACCAGACGACAGTATTAAGAGTTCTTGATAACACGCCTTTGGAGGTGACCGCATCCTTTTTCCTGTAGAGACGTGCTCCCTTGTCATAATCATATTGGCAGAAAGAGTCTCTAGATCCTGTGCTCTTGGAAAAGCATGATCCTTTCTACTTATTCCACAAGGATGATGTCATTCCTCATGCTCCACAGTAAGGTTGTTTGTTGTTTGTTTGTTTTTTTTTTTAATGAGGATTAACTCTTCCATAGCTCCAAGGAAATCATTCTTTCTTCATTTATCCCAAAGTCTCAACACCCAAAGTGTGGTACATGGTAGATGAAAAGGGAAGCTGTTGCCATTTAGCTAATTGGAACCAGCCACTTCCGGGGGACGTCATCTTCATTTTTTCCCCATCCAAAATGTGTTTGTCCGAAAACATGTACATCATGTACACATGTGAATAGCTGGGTGGATCAAGTGCTGAATCCGGGCATATTCAGCAAAAACGAGGAATCCTGTGGCACCTTAAAGATTAACCGATTTATTTGGGCATAAGCTTTCCTGGGTAAAACCACTTTGATGTATGGATAAAGTGAGTTTTATCCACAAAAGCTTATGCCCAAATTAATCTGTTTAGTCTCTAAGGCTACGTCTAGACTGCAAGCCTTTTTCAAAAGAGGCTTTTTCGAAAGATATTTTTGAAAAAGCCTCTTTCAAAAAAGAGCGTCTAGACTACAACCAGTACTTTTGAAAAAGCAAGCGCTTTTTTTGAAAGAGAACGCATGAGCAGTCTGGATGCTGTCTTTCGAAAAAGCACAGTTTGCATTACATAGCGCCTTTTTTCGAAAGAGCACTTTTGAAAAAAGGCATTCTTCCTCGTAAAACGAGGTTTTCTGCAGTCGAAAAAATTGCCACGTTCTTTTGATTTACTTTCAAAAGAACGCAGCAGCAGTCTAGATGCAGGAGAAGTTTTTTTTTTCACAAAAAGGCCACTTTTTTCCAAAAAACCTTGTCGTCTAGACATACCCTAAGGGGCCACAAGACTCCTCATTGTTTTTTGCAGATACAGATTGACACGGCTCCTGCTCTGAGACATATTTAGTGGCATATAAATTAGTTCTAGAACCCTAACCCATTTGGCCCACTTTCACTGCGTCGTCTGGAGTGGGAAGGCCATCATTCCCCACAAGGAAACCTACAAAGCTATGACATGGTCATCCCCCTACCGACTTTTATAAAGCACTAGAGGTTTGGCCTCCTTTCTTCAGCGGTAGCATCCTCCATCAGGAGGCTGTTGTAAGAAGAGATGTCAAAATAAATGTTGCTAGTTGTAGGAAAGTGGGGAATTCATTTCCTGTCCTTCCATTCACCCTTACTGCTCAGGACACCCTCAAGGTCTCATATTAGGAGGGTGGTGGTTTGGGGTCGAGAATGGAACGTCTGGTGATTTCCCTTTCTGGGACTGATTTCTCCCTCACTATTCTCTAGGGGCACGTCTGCACTGCAGGGCAGAAGTCGAATTAAGATACGCCACTTCAGCAACACTCTTCCTTCGACTGCTCTTGCTCCTCGTGAAATGAGGGTTACAGAAATTGGAGTAAGGAGCCTGTTTCAAAGTTATTTTGAAATAGCGAGCTTGCTGTGTAGACGCTTACTCTGTTGTTTCAAAATAACGTGAGTTATTTCGAAATAAGTGTGCAGCGTAGACATAGCCTAGGTGAGCTAAGTTCTGTTGGTACATCCGCAGCGACCTCTTCTCTGGTCCGTGTATGTTGTTAATCCAACGAAACAAAGTGCTGTTGCAAAGAGCTTAATTTTCTCTGCTGCTCAGAATCCCGTGCTTCTATGCAGCTTTGGCAGGAGGACCAAAGGGGCATGTCCATGCTCTCAGGACATGAGGACAAACATGAGCTGCTGCCAGTATTTTCAGGAAGAGAGGTGCAGCCCAAATATCTCAAATTGGGGGCAGTGTGCATCCGAGACAATAAATAACTTAGTAACACATTTCCCATGTGGGCTGTTATTTTTATTGTGTATAAGGGTGTGTCTACACTACAGAGTTTTTTTTCAAAACTCCACACTGCAATCGTGTTCTTTTGAAAAAAAATTGAAAGAAGATAGGGGTTTTTCCAACATTGGTAAACCTCTTTCTACGAGGAAGGAGCCTTTTTCCGAAAGAGCTCTTTCAGAAAAAGGCATGTGTGGACGAGGAAGAGTGAGTTCTTTCGCAAGAAGAGGAAAGAGGAAAAAGCACAGGTGCCCTAGTGGCTACTCCATCCATAGTAATCACAGCTTACATGTGAGATAGCGTCCATTCAGTGTGGACGCTATTTGTCGAGAAAACAGATTGCTTTTTCGATATGCTTTCGCGGTGTGGACGCTCTCTTTCAGAAGTTGTTTTTGCAGAAGATCTCTTCCGGAAAAGCTTCTTCCGAAAGAAGCCTGCAGTCTAGACATAGCCTTAAATGGCTTCTATGTGTTTTTAACCGTGGGACACCTGTGTAGGACAGATTGTCAGGACCGTCACAAAGCAGACATATGATACACATGCATGTTTGCCAGTGAAGATTCTGCAAAGTATATACAGTGAAAGCTTTGTTATCCAGCACTCTGTTCATCGGAAAACTTTAACCAGTTTTGCCCCCAGCCACAATATTGCCACTTCTTCAAGTGTGCACGCTTGACTCCTGCCTGTCCAGCCAACTGTTGTGGGGCTTCTAACAGCCAGCACTGTGGCCGACGTCATCAGCAAGCGTCTCCTTCCCCCTCAGCCTGCCTGGAGCTGCCGGGAGCCAGATCTGCCAGTAGGGGGCAGGGGCAGAACAGTAAGCTTTGTTATCCGGCACATTCAGTTAACCGGCAACCCGCACTCCACGTGAGTGCTGGATAACAAAGCTTTTACTGTGATATGTTTCTGAAAGGGTGGAAGAAATAGTAATTTTGTAGCATTTGAAATGAAGGAAGTTCTCATTGCACATATGAAATAGAGTACAATTTATAAGTGGATGTTGAAAGGAATATAAACTGCTGGAAGACTATCACACAGCATAGCTCCCACTAGAGTTTTGCCTTCAAAAATGTGAGCTCATTGCTATGATTTGTGTTACGGTCATGCCCCAAGGCCCTAGTTGGAGTCTTCTTGTACTAAACACGTTGCACCTATACAGTGAAAACAAAATAGCTTGCAGTCTCAATCTATGTTTTTCTCGCTTTGTGTCTAGGCCAAATCGGAGACAGGATCCCATATGAGAGAAATGTTGCTGTGAGTAAAAGTTTTCATGCACCCCAAAGTTGCAGAGTCATCCCTGTTCCCTCTGCATTATTTGGAGTAATTATTCCTTTCCCGTAACTCTGAGTTTATGGACTTCATAGCTTGGGTGGGGGAGGTTTAGAATGTATGTGGCTATGTGGGCATGTGTGTTTAGACCCAGCGTTGGGCCTGGGATGAATGCACATGATTCCTGTTGAGATTCACTCTCTACTGAATAAAAATACCAAAAGGGTGGCTGCCCACTCAGTGGGACGCTGATATTTCCCCCTGATGCCTAGCAGAGGTGGTGTACGCTGTGTAAACCAGAAAGGGCTGTTTTGAAGCAGAAGGGGCTAAATTTCGTTTGCTGCACGCAGCCCATGTAAGTTGGCTGTGCACTGGAGTGCCCTGCAAAGGGAGTAATTTTTCCACCAGCCTCTGCAATGGGGAGAGAGACGTTCTCTGGCAGCGGCGTCAGCCTTGGGGCCCAAGGGACAGCTGTGGTTGTGGCAGGCAAGAGGAGTTGATCACTACAGTGTCCAATTTTCCGCCACTCGCCTGTCAGCGTCAAGCACAGGGCGGCTACTTGCGCGCTAGAGGAGGTTTAGTGCAGAGTAGCGTTGGGGTCCGCCAGCCCTAAGGAGCTAGGGTTTGTTCTGACTCTCCTTCCTGGTGCGAGAGGGTACATGCACTCTGGTGCAGTGGTTTCAAACGACGGGTCGCAACCCCGTACGGGGTCCTGGAATGCGGGGCCCCGGGTCTCCTTGCTGCAGAGTCGTCAGGTGACCAGTGGGGGTGCTAAGGCTGCCACCTGCCTGTCCTGGCCCCACAGACTGCGCTGCGCCCTAATAGTGGGATCGAGGGGGGATGAGCGCACAGGGCTCCACGCACTGCCCCTGCCCCTGAGCGCTAGCTCCTCACTCCCATTGGTTGGGAACCTGCTGCCGGCTGCTTCTGGGGCGCAGCATGGTCTGCAGTGCCAGGAGAGGCAGGAAGCTGCCTTAGTGCCCCCACTGCACTGCTGACTGGGAGCCGCTCAAGATAAGCCGCTCCTGCCCCAGCCTCCTTGCCTCAGCCCTCAAGATAAGCCCCTCCTTGCCCCAGCCCCCCAAAGCCCGATCCCCCTCCTCCAGCCCAAAGCTCTCCTCCCCAGCCCCAGCCTGGAGCCCCCACACTAGTCAAATTATGTTGGGTTGCAGGCACCAACAATTTTCTTCAACTGGGTTACGAGGAGAAAAAGTTTGAAAACCGCTGATCTAATGCACTTTTGGGAAACATCCAGACCAATGAATGGTCACTGTGCTGTATAATAAAATGAATAAAATAAGGGCAAAGAAAGACAGTGTCTAAACATATTGCAGTGTAGCAGGAATAAATGACACTGTGCTGACGCCGTTCTTTCATTTGACATTACGCACACACTGGGATTTGAGGGGGACGAACTGAACATTGGTTTCTCCATAGTTTTCAGGTAACGCACATGAAAACAGAACTTTCCTATGCTGTCCCGGCCCTTGCGATCGCAGCGTGTTTATGTACAGCAGTGCCGTAAGTCGGAGTGCATATGCTCTATTGTGTCTTTGGTTATTGAATGTTAGCTTTCAGTGACTGCACTGTGCCAATCGCGGCACATACTTTCAAGAAACCTGCTGCTGCTCTTGCTGTTCCGTAATTAGTTACATTTTACTTTGTTTCTGATGGCCTAGTGATTCTTGTAAATTAAACTTAAACGTTTAAAGTGTAGCTCTGGAATCCTGTGCACTTTAGAAAGACAAAAACTTCTATCATTAGTAATATCATATATTATTGTTTTTTCATAATAAATGCTGTTTTTCTGCCTCCTTTTAATCATTTTTAGTAGGGTGTTATGGTGTTTCTTTTAGGGGTAAGCTGGAGAAGTCATCAGTGATATGGTTATTTACTGGAATGCTCTGCGTTTATTCATTATTCTTTGCTTGGAGGGCAAATCTGGATATTACAAAACCACTTTTTATGGGTGTGGTAAGTTTCATTGTGTATTAATGCTTCAGAGGGGTAGCCAAGTTAGTCTGTAACAGGAAAAACTTAAAAAACAACAAATAGCCTAGTAGCACCTTAAAGACTAATAAAACATGTAGATGGTATCATGAGCTTTCGTGGCCACAACCCACTTCTTATTTGAAGAAGTGGGTTGTGCCCACGAAAGCTCATGATACCATCTACATGTTTTGTTAGCCTAGTAACACCTTAAAGACTATTTGTTTTATTGTGTATTAATGTTACAAAGAGGCACCTATCATGTTCAGTGGGCTACTTTTATCTCTCCTAACTTACTTCATCAGAGGGTGCAGTGCTACATAAAACTCAGTAAGAAAGTAGTGTACTTTCTTACAAACGGTGTGACATATGAACAGGTTGTTGTCTAGATGTGTATGCTGGAAGCAAAGTGACTCATATTTTTTAAAAAATCCCTGTTTCTTGTTCCTCTTCCTTTATCTCTGTCCACCCTTTACCTGTGTCTCCGAGCAGAGTCCATTCTGTCTCTGGAGCTTGGAAAGGGCCGGGCACACTGTGAGCTCTGCCACTTGCAAGCAAATAAAGACAACACACCTGGCAGCTGGCTCCATTCTCCCTGTGTTTTGTGCCTTAGGTGGAACGGTTTTGGATGCAGAGCAATGCAGTGGTTGCTGTCCTAGCGGGGCTAGGACTCGCCTCTCTTATCTCCCTCGGAAATACAGTGCTTGAGAACAGCCGTCTGCTGCACTGCATGGAGTGGCTTGCTGCTGCTGCTCTTGTTTCTAGTCAACTGTATGCCAGTTACAGGTAACCGAGACCCCAACATGCTTCTCGGTAGGACTTTGTGGGCTTGTGGCATTGTGCGTCTCAGATCGGTGGCGGCTCTAACCGGGCATCTTAAATCTGTGAGCTGCTTATAACTTTTTAAAAGGCCCATTTTTGGCAATGTTGTGGAGGGTTTGGAGTGATTTAAGAGCGTGTATTAAGGCAGGAAAAGGCCTAGGGGCTGTTTTCTCTGCTGGCTTTGGGGAAGGAAGGTCGCAGGTACAAAGGCCACATCCAGAGCTGGGTTTGGTGACAGGGCAAGGTCCTTGTGGCAACTTCTTGAAGACCTTTTGAAGTGCAAGTGCTGTGTTGCCTCCCACTCATCCTAGAGAAGCACCTCTGTATCCTGAAGGCCCTTCCCCCAGCACCCAAATGTCTGGAGCCAAAGTGCCCTCAGATTATATCTGTCATCAGGTTTTGTAGATGCCATCTTTCTATTCATGCAAGGGAGTGCCCACCCACTCTGTTGGCACCACCCTCTCTATCCTTCTACGCTGCCCCTCTGGCCTATGCTTTGAGCTCCCTTTCTAGCAAGAAAACAGCCCCCATGCTTCTCGTGTTCAAACCTGATGGCTGGAGCCATCTGGAATATAATCCCCATTGCCTTCCCCAACTCCTCCTCTGAGGTTCCACTCTGAACCGGAGAGCTGAGACCTCTTGGAGTGGAGGAAGAAAAACATGGTGGTGAATTAAATCGTTTTCTAACAAACAAAGCCATACATTTGGATGGTATCTCAGTAAGAGGGTTGCACATATCACTAGACCCAAATGGAGACCTTCCTCTGTTGTACTCCAGCTTTCTACTTGCCCTTTCGGCCTCTCAGGGTACTTTGGGGGTATTAAGGTCTCACCAGAGCCCTGTTCCATGGCCAAGACAAAGATCCTCCATCTAGGATATGAACTAATGTTTGGTGGTTACAGGCTGAGGGGGAGAGGCTGAGGGGGAGAAGTTGCAAGAGCCAGAAGCAGTGACCAGTGGAAAGTGGCCAAGGCCTAGTGGGATTTTTTGGCCTTGGAAAGGGTTCAGAAAAGGGCAACTAAAATGATTAGGGGTTTGGAACAGGTCCCATGTGAATAGAGGCTAAAGCGACTGGGACTTTTCAGTTTGGAAAAGAGGAGACTGAGGGGGGATATGATAGAGGTCTATAAAATCATGAGTGGTGTGGAGAGGGTGAATAAAGAAAAGTTATTCATTAGTTCCCATAATATAAGGACTAGAGGACACCAAACGAAATTAATGGGTAGCAGGTTTAAAACTAATAAGCGAAAGTTCTTCACACAGCGCATAGTCAACCTGTGGAACTCCTTGCCAGAGGAGGCTGTGAAGGCTAGAACTATAACAGAGTTTAAAGAGAAGCTAGATACATTCATGGAGGTTAGGTCCATAAAAGGCTATTAGCCAGCGGGTAGGAATGGTGTCCCTGGCCTCTGTTTGTCAGAGGCTGGAGATGGATTGCACAAGACAAATCGCTTGATCATTGTCTTCGGTCCACCCCCTCTGGGGCACTTGGCGCTGGCCACTGTCGGCAGACAGGCTACTGGGCTAGATGGACCTTTGATCTGACCCAGTACGGCTGTTCTTATGTAAAATTCTTGAGTTCCTTCCTCCCAAGCAGCTCTTCAACTTACCGCTGGCCTCTGAGGCATGTTGGCTTGTGCTCTAAATTCATTTCAGCAGCCTGTCCCAGACCCAGCGCCTTGACTGCGCTGAGTCTGTGCAGTATGGGGAACCACAGACATTTTGTGTGGGAGCTGCCTCTTAATGTTTGTTTCTTTTGAAATGGGCCAAGCCCTCAGCTGGTGTAAATCTGCTCCTCTCTGCCCAACTTCATATTCCCATGCTGAGATTTGACACTATCAGACTTTTCATTGTACAGGCACTTGCACTAAAACTAATAAATGTTTGCATGGAATATATGGCCCCCAAAAACCCAGAGATTATGGTGTATTCTTTTACAGTTACTTTTGCAACTGGCTCATACTTCTGCCACTGGCCTGCCGTATGATCTTGGGCGAGCCCTTTAAACGCCTGTGCCTCATTTTCTCCATATGTAAAATGGGGTTTTCCATATGCATAAAAGGCCTTGAGATCTGTGGGTGAAAAGTACTGTTGAATAGCTGGATGGTATTATTTTTATTTCTGACTGCCTATCACAGAAAAGTATTTAAATCCCCATCAGTGTCTGTTCTAAGATGTTTATATTTTGATCTCTTCTGTTAAGCATTTGTGACCAAAGCAGCAATTACGTTGTCAATAAATTTGCAAGGAACCTTCTGTCCTCCATGCCAGAGAATGCAATAATCTTGCTCAGAGGAGACCTACCAGGGAATTCTCTTCGTTACCTTCATTATTGTGAGGGAGTGAGGCCTGATGTTACGTTAGTGGATCAAGAGGTAGGTAAATACATATGAGGCAATCCGAAACTTTGCCATAGAAAATAAATGCAGGTTCCGCTTTTCACTTTTTCTGGTGTTTAGCGTTGTTTTATAAATAGTCTTCTGTACTTCAGGGTCTGTTTGACGTTTCCAGGCTCTGAGACCTGAAGTGACTGGACTTGACTCAGAAGACTTGTTCAGACGATAGTGACCCATTTTCTGCATGAAATTTCACTTGAACTTTATCACTAGTGAGTTTGGCTTAGAGTGGAACGTGTGCCAGCAAGGGGGTCCCACAAGAGCTGTGGCCTGTGGTGGTGAAGTGAAGAAGAATATGGCAAATCCGTAAATGTAAAGGAAAAATGGTTTTTCACCTGTCTGTATGAAGATACCAGTATCAATGTGTGATTGTATTCAGGGGCCCATGAGGTTTCCACATGATCAGCCATGTAACTTTAATTTAATTCAAAAGATACATTTTCTAAAGATAACAAGTTGTCCAGTGTGGGGTTTGCCTTTGGGCCTAGCTGCAAGTAACTTTCAGACACCGATCTGGGCTTGCGCAGTTTGTAGAAGAATGGCAGAAAGTACCCCAAAGAAAGTAGCCTTGATCGACATACGGTGTGCTCAACTAAACAATTAACTGATAAGCCTAGCTTATCGGTTAATCTTGTTGACTACATGCATTTCCCCCCCCCCACGGGGGGCAGGAGCCAGTACTGGGGGAGGGGGGCGGGGGGAAGCCGGCTTAAAAGCCAGTTCCCCCCAGCACAGGCTCCGTGGTGCAGCCTGCCCCCACCTCCCCCCACCCCGAGCTGCTTCCTCTATCAGAGGCAGCAGTGGGGGGGGGGGCAGGGGATGCTGCTGCAAAGTACCCTCTGCCCTGGCTCTTTGCAGACAGAAGATACTTTGCAGCAGAAGCCCCTGTCTGTCCACAGGGAATCAGAGGGAGGCTACTCCACATCTCGCAGAGCAGCCTCTGTCCGTGGGAAGCTCGGACACCCCCCATGGACAGGAGCTGCTGCCATCTTTGCTCTGCCTCTGTATCACAGGCAGCAGTGCGGGGTGGCAGGGGGCTCCTCGGGAATGGGGCCGAAGCGCCCTGGCTGCCGACCCCACCCCCAGGGACTACGAATAGTTGTGTAATCGATAATATTTTATGCGGTTACACGACTATTCAGTTATACGATAGCCATCGTCCCTAGATCTACAACCACGGGTCACTTGCTTTTGTGGTTGATTCTGGGCTATTCTGATGAGGCAGGTGAAGTGCTCAATGTGACGTTCCTGAATGCAGATCCTTGAAAACAGCGGTGGCAATGCACCTTCTCTCAGCAGGACTCCGACAAGGTCCCCGCAATGGAGCGCTGCCATCCTATCGGAAGCTTCATCGTTTAGTGCCAAAGAATGTGGCCTCCTTTCCCCAACCTTTGTCCTCCACTTGTCTCCCCTAGGGTGTGGTCATGTATCTTTTTGCTGACCTCTTTTGCCATCTTCTGTCCCCTTCTTCCACGTACCAGTTTCCTGGGAGGAGAGGTCCCTGAAGGAGTTCATTGTATCCCTTCCTTGGAGAGGAGGGGGAGCTTAACCAATGGTGCTTCAGGTAGATGCAGGCACCAGGACCCTGGTCAGAGTTTCTACCTTCTGTGCACTCTTCTCAGCAACATGGGCAACAGGAGGTGGGAGGGGGGGAAGAGGCTGCCCAAGTAATTGATAACTGAAAATGTCCAGATGTCACTTATTGCCAATATTTGTGCTGTGTGGAAAGTCACTGGACCTAAAGTCTTCTGTCACTGCCCAGTGAAGAGAGAGATTCTCGTGGGTGCAGAAAGGCACCCGGAAAATGTTAAAAGGGGGAGTAAGTCCCTCGTCCATCCTTACAAGGCTTTGCAGGAAGGGAGCAGGCACCTGCCTCCCCCCAAGCCTTATGCAGAGTGCAGTATGCCAGTGATAAGGCTTGGCATTTTGTACAGGGTTGCAGCTCTGTGCCCTTTGCAATCTTGAGATTTTCCATGTTCCTAGTTGCACAGTTTTTATATGCCTGAGGCTTCCTTAACAAGTCCTTTTACATTTATATTGGTGGTGCATTTGCAGGGTTTATTACTTCCCTTGGAGCCCTAGAAGCAGGAGAGAATTGTTTAACATGGAAAAAGAGATCACCTATTTCACTGTGTCACAAATGAGCCCTGAAACCTTGGAAGTGTAAAATGATCTCTCTTGCAAGGTTTTTTGATTTGCTTCCAAACCCAAAACACGCTGCCTGATGTTTAACCAAGCTATAACCTCTTCGCACCAGCTTTATTCGGTGGATCTTTTTACACATGCAGAGATATTTTTTTTTTTTTTAGATTCTCCTGAGCTTAAGTTGTTGGGGGGTTTTTTTAATCTGTGCAAGTTTACATTTTTGTGCGTGGGTGGGTGGGGGAATTTTGTCTTAAAAGTTAAAATCATTTTAATCTTATTTGTATCTTTTGTGGTAGATGATGACTTATGCGTGGTATTTACCAAAGATTGCTAAACATTTGCCCGGCGTGTCTTTTCCTGGGAGGCGGTGGAATCCCATGGAAGGAATATTACCTGATGGAACACTCACATTTAATCTCCATCATTTTCTCAAAGTAAATAAACAGTAAGCATTTCTTTCATGTAATAGTTTTCCTAAAACCTTTAAGCTTTTTTCCTGAAATTGTTTACGTAGCAGCTGCTATTATGTTCCAAAAGACCAACTGTCTGCCCTGACTTCCCCACTGATTTAATTAAATACCTAGGCTGAAGGAACACTGTCCAGGTATAAACTTCACTGTTCAGCGGGAAAAATAAAAGGTGATTAACAAAGAAAGCTTGTCAGATCTTGGCACAATTCAGTTAAAAAAAGCAAAGTTGCTACATACTTGAAATCACCACAAGTGGAGAGAAAACTGTTGTTTGTTTCCTCTTTGTGACACTCCGGCCATTTTAGAAGTATAGAACACATGTATTCCAGGAATAAACATTGCACAAAATAGCTCAGTAAAAGCAAAGAGAGGGTTAGACACTCACATGAATAAGAATAGTGCCCACATTTTAACGAGCCAGGAGAAACCTGGTGCAAGGGCTTCAAGGCATAAGATGAGAGCCAGGTGTGATCAGGAAGAAATGTTTCCATTCCATGATGTCATGCAGGGGTGGGCAATAACTTCTGAGTGTTGCGGGCCACCCTGGAAGGGGCGGGGCCTCGGACAGAAGGGGCGGGGCCTTTAAATAGCAAGAGTTAAAAGAGCTCACAGCTCTGGCACTGCTAGCACATTGCCTGGGAGCTTGAGCCCTTTCAGCTGCTTCTATTTAAAGGGCTCCTGCCTTCCCTGTGGCTCCCAGGCAATGTGCTAGGGGGCGGTGCCAGGAACAGCCGAGTGGGCTGGATTCAGCCTGCTGAATGGCTTTTGCCCACCCCGGTGTAATGGATCTCCACTGATCGTGTGAACTGAAGGGGTGCTCTTACCTTACTCTGAAGCATCCAGTTTTGGCCATTTCAGAGGTGCAGTACTGGCTGGAACATTCGATTAATCCACAGAAATTCTAAAGTTAAGTGGCCTTGCCAAGTGGATGTAACACAGCAGTGGTTTCGCTATTCAAAGCCCAGCAAGTAAAATGCTGTGCACATTACAACATTATGCCAAAGACAGTGTGTGCACTTAGTGAATTAAGACTGACACACACACAAGAGGGACGGTTGTATAAGGATGGGTAATTTAGTGCTGAGTGTGCAACCGCCATGTCTCCTCACTGCATTTCTCTAGGACAGAGCTGTGTGGTCTGGACACAGGACTGGAGCCGGGAGCCCCTGATTCTGACTCCTGCCTGATACCAGCTGCATCAGCAATGCTGAGCATGTCACTTAACGCTGTTTCATAGTGCCACAGTTCTAAGATTGCTGGCCTGCATTAACTGTTAGGGATAGAAAGCCTTGCCTGAGACCTTGGTCTGGTCGCTTTCCCATCGTTGATCTCTGGAAAATCTGCTTCTACGTGTGAGTGTGCACACGCCTGTACGTTCTCACACTTGGATATGCTCCTTGTAACCTGATGGGTTCAGCTGTAGAACTCAGACTGCAAGAAACAAAAGACAGCACTATGCAGCACTTTAAAGACTAACAAGATGGTTTATTAGGTGATGAGCTTTCGTGGGCCAGACCCACTTCCTCAGATCAAATTGTGGAAGAAAATTGTCATGACCATACATACCAAAGGGATACAATCAAAAAAAGTGAACACACACAAAAAGGACAAATCAAATTTCAGAACAGAGAGGATGGGGAGGTTAATGTCTGTGAGCTAATGATATTAGAGGTGATAATTGGGAAGCTATCTTTGTAATATCACCAATTAACACCTCTAATATCATTAGCTCACAGACATTAACCTCCCCCCCTCTGTTCTGAAATTTGATTTCTCCTTTTTATATGTGTTCACTTTTTTTGATTGTATCCCTTTGGTATTTATGGTCATGCCAATTTTCTTCCACAATTTGATCTGAGGAAGTGGGTCTGGCCCACGAAAGCTCATCACCTAATAAACCATCTTGTTAGTCTTTAAAGTGCTGCATAGTCCTGTCTTTTGTTTCAGCTAGACCAGACTAACATGGCTACATCTCTATTACTATTCAGACTGCAAGAGATTTCCAGTTTGCTACCCAGTGTCCAGTGGCAGGGGTGCTAGAAAGCTCTTAATAGATCAATGGGATGGGAAGAGGGTGTTAGAAAAGAACTGGCTACCCAGAGGCAGTTGGGGAAAGAGGGCACCTGTACTGCTGATACTTGTTCCATCTCAGATCCCGCCTACCTGGGATGCGAGTGAGCAACGAATTTACCCAAGGACGCTTTTTATCTTAGGTACTATGTAAATACACTTATCAGTTACATCACTCTTTAGGCCCTAATTTAGAAATGTGAGCACCCATATAATGCATAATCGTAACCATGCGGTGAATATAATTATACCCGCTCCTCTTTGCTGTTTACAGCTTTTTAGCTGATGTTGGCAGGTTTCACATCCCAAAATTTGTGGCATCAGCAACTTACAAGGGGTACAGGAGATGTGACCCTGAATGTGTGATTTGCAGCGGATAAGGGAGTAAGGAGGGTAGCATTGCTAACACACAGGCCATTCGTTAAAAAGTTACATCTTGAGTACAGCTGGACAATCCGGGAAGGAGAAATTAAAACAAGTTAGTAAATCAATAGAAGCAGGGTCTGCCTGGGCCGTGCCCCATTACCATGATTACAACTACCAAGACCCCTTATTTAACTCTTATACACCCCAACAGAGGGGTGACGGATGATGCAGCACTGGTATGTACACCTACGCGTAGCTGCGTGAGAAGGCAGAGTCCTTGCCTACACTTTGGCACAGAAGCGGGGTTTCTTCGCTCCGCCCTGCGCAGCCCCCTCTGAGTGCACCCTTGCCGTTACCTCAGCGGATGGTGTGAGTTGGGCTCCCTTCTGCCCCACATCAGTGCTTAGTCGGGGAGGGAGGCATATTGTTCCTGTAGACTCCTCCCTGCTTCATGAGCCCCTGGGACAGGCCACGCTATTGTTCCTCCGAGTGGAAGTCCAGCCACTACTGCAACCTGTGCCCGTGTGCACCTGGCTGGCCCCAGCCTGCTACTGAATAGTGAGCCACCTCTCCTAGCTCAAGCCAGGAGAACAGGGATCCCGCCTCTTTACTCTCACTCCCCCTTCCCCGTTAGTCACGTCCTGGCCATGTCAAGATGGTCAAGGAGACCCATCACCCAGCCTGCCAATGACAAAGGCCATTCTCCCACCCTGGAGCTCTGTGGGCGACTTTTGTCACCAGGGCTGCCAACAGAAGCCTCAGAAGAAAACCACCTGCTGCCAGCACCGTGGCTGAGGCAGAGGCGATCGGCCACCTAGCAGGGGAGCCATTATCTGCTGGGGTGGTGCGACAATCCCCCCTCCTTTTCAGCCCCAAGTAGCACATATTCTCTGCATGCTGGGCTCCGATCATCTCCCCTTTTGTGGCCTGCGTCTTCTCCCAGGTGCCAAGCTTAGTACTGGGCGGCGCTTGGGAGGAGCTGGTTTCCACGGTAGCAGTGAGTGATGCAGTGAAAACGAGAACACGGAAAGCGTTTACAGGTAACGTTGTTGCTCTTCCTTTTGACAGCAAGGAAGCATTTGCGTGCATCGGGCTTAACGAAGGGGACTCAACGTGGAGAAAAAGTTATTCGCTTTGGCCCTGGGGCTCCTGTGACAAATTGGTTCCTTCCGAAATTGTTTTTAACCCAGGAGAGTGGATTCGTCTTACAAGAAGTATCTACAACTGGACTGAAGAGTATGGAAGGTCTGGCGCATGGCTGTTTTAAAGCTTATTTGGCTTTCTTAGTCTCGTAAATCAAGAAGGACTCTGTGCAGTGTCTGCATATCATTTAGTTTTCTACTACCGACAGAAACAGTGTGGGAGCTGTGTGCCACAGTGTGTATTCACTTCGCTGTCAATCTGCAGAGAGCTAGGCTTAGCGGTATCATCCTAGTGTTCCTCCACATGGCGGCACCTCTCACAGGATTAATAATTTGTGTATGAGGCTTGGGAATGAGACGACAAGGATCTATAGGATTGGTGAGGTGCTTCACAACTGTAGACTTATTGGCATGGTAAATCGAATGTGAGGGACCGCAACACAGCTGGGTAGGGGCTCTTATAAAGAGCCATCTCATACCTTTCCTGGTTGTCATCAGCATTGTGATCCCTTGTCTTCATGAGCACAAAGGCCTCAGGTCAGTGGAGCACTTAAGCACATGTACGTAAGTCCTTCTCTAGTCCGTGGATCACTTAAGCCAGTGATGGGCAACCTAGGCCAATGAGGGGACCACGAGGCATTTTTTCATATCCGCGGGCTGCAAGATTGTCCTAACCAAGATGGTCTCCTGGGTTAGGGTAGTTTTGCTCACTGCACTTGCGTACCTAGAATTAGCCGCATGTGCCGATTGAACCGCAGCAGCACTTTGGTGGGATGCAGAGGGAGAGCCCGGCTCTCACCGTCCATGTTGTGTGCAGTCAGCAATGCACCTCACTTCATGTGCCCTTGCTTCACATGCATGTCATGTTAGTAATACTGGTGGAAAAAAACGATGCAGATGGAAATGACTGGAATCTGGTAACCCTACACATGGACAATGGTAAACAAATCGTCTTGTTGGCCACCCACAGAACCCTGGTAGACTGCAGGTTGTGTACCATGGATTTAAGAACATGCTTAAATCCCAGTGAAGTCAGTAGCATTTAAGCATATGCTTACATGCCTCATAGAATCATAGAACTGGAAGGGACCTCGAGAGGTCATCGAGTCCAGTCCCCTGCCCTCACGGCAGGACCAAGCACCATCTAGATCATCCCTGATAGATGTCTATCTAACCTGCTCTTACATTTCCCCAATGATGGAGATTCCACAGCCCCCCTAGGCAATTTATTCCAGTGTTTAACCGCCCTGACAGTTAGGAAGTTTTTCCCAGTGACCAACCTAAACCTCCCTTGCTGCAGTTTAAGCCCATTGCTTCTCGTCCTAGCCTCAGAGGCTAAGGAGAACAATTATTCTCCCTCCTCCTTGTGTAACACCCTTTTACTTGAAAACCGCTATCATGTCCCCTCTCAGTCTTCTCTTTTCTAAACTAAACAAGCCCAATTCTTTCAGTCTTCCCTCAGAAGTCATGTTTTTCAGACCTTTAATCATTTTTGTTGCCTTGCTGAATGAGAATTCATTGAAGTGTTTTGCTGAATCTCAAATTCTAGTTCCCAACAAAATAGTTTTAACTATTTTTAATAGTTTTCAGTAGTTCCTGCTTCAAAGAAAGATGCTATTTATATTACTATTTCATGCCCTGGATATTAAAAATATGACTTAGGTCAGTTTGGTGCTCACTGGACTCAGATCTGAGACTTGGTCTCTTTTTTTCTGTTTACAGGGCCAAGAGCATGAAGGATATGACTTAGCTAACTCCCAGAGCATCACAAACAAAGCTACAGAGGGTTCTTATCAGTCCACCCAGCCTGGGTGTAGCTTGGGTGCAGTGAGACATGCATAAAAGGAGCATTGGGAGATTATATCTAGAGAGAAAAAGTAGTTTATACAGGAGGAGGTTTATTATGAATTCCTTGCTGCTTCTGCCCTAGATTCTGTGGCCACATTCCTGCTGCCTAGGGGATTTATAACCTGGTGCATTGGTGGGAAAGGGTTTCTCGTAGACTGCAAGATGACCATGCAGTGGGTGATGCGCATGGAGTCTGGCGGTTGAAATGCAGTGCTGTCAGCAGCATGTCTGAATTTAACTTGCATTATTTTGTAGGTTTGATCCAACTTCATGGGAAGCTGTCGCAAATGAAGAAATGTGGCAGGCCAGGTGAGGTTGCCTTCACTTCCTGGCCTCCCCTGGCTAATGATTTCAATTCATTGGAGTGCATGTCAGAGCAGGCACTGTAATAGCACATGTTCCTGAAGTGAACTGTTTTCCCCCTCAGAAAATAAATAAATGTCTGTACCAGGCTGGGCAATCATTTTTGATAGAGGGGCCACTCCAAGAATTTGGAAAGTGGTCGAGGACTGCACTCTTCTATGATATTAATGGAGGAGGTGCGGGGTCTGGGATGGCAGTTGGGTGCAGAAGGGGGCTTGGGGTAAGGAACTGGGGTGCAGAGGGAGTGTGGAATCGGGCAGGCCTGAATCCAGCCCATGAAGCGTATTTTGCCTGGCCCTGGTCTAGAGGAAGCCAGGCCTAGAAGGGAAATTCCCTGTTGTTTGGCTTGTACATCAGCTTGATGAAATGGTTAGAACTGACTGAATTCTGGTGACTGGGGGCCTCCAGGATTGTGGATTTTGCTGCAAATGTCTTCACAAAGGAGAGGATAGTTTGGAGACAGAGTGCAAAAAGCTCTTTGTGTCAGATGTAATCGGTCTCAAGGGGAGAAGAGTTGAGTTGCTATGTACCGCTAGAAGGTTTACCCAAGAGTTGCTCGGATCCTTAAGTCAGTTTTTATTTTTTGGAAAATAAAATGAAAATGTCCAAGCCTCGTTTAAATCGTTGCTCTGAGGTGAGGCTGGGGAGGAGGGTTCACTATGCAGGTCTGCCCTGGGGAGAGAGGACAACCCCAGCCCTCTCTCACCTCAGCAGCTCGGGGCCAGGTGAGAAGCCCCTCTCCATGGCACAGCCGGGGGAAGGGTGCATGTCCCCCGGCTGGGGCAGGTCCAGGTTCGTCTGCCCCCTGCGCTGCCCAGCCAGAGTGAAGTGTGCAACAAACTGTGCACTTTCCCGTCGCTCCCTGATGAAAAGGAACAGCCAGCAGTGTCCTTGTATGAATCGGGGGGAGGGTCTTCACCTCCCCTGCCCTCCCTAAAGGATGCTTGGGGGATGGGAGTCTTGGGGATGGGGCAGTCCCAGAAAGTGGGGGCACGCCCCCAGCCAGCCCCTCTCACTTGCCTGCTGATTTTGTCTCTTTTCCGTATGGTTTTCTGGGAAGCAATCCCCTTCCAGTCACATTCCATTTTCCTGGCACGACCAAATCTTGATCTTGCTTTAAGTTCTGATAAGAGAAAGCTGCAATATGGTGGTCCTAGCTCTTACTGTTTAGGAGGAGTTCTTGGACAGACAGACAAACTCTCTCAAATATATAACAGATGTTACAAGGGACTTTTGTGGATGCATCTTCTGAGAGACAGTATTGGAGGTTTTGTCTGTTAATGTGAAGTTTATTCTGTTTTCTAGGATGAAAACCGCCTTCTTTGTCTTCGACCTGGCCGAAACTGCTAGTGTGTCTGCAGATATAAAATCCCAGCTGTATACATTTGCATATGATGTAGGTAACTTTGTTGTCAACTTTTCCCCTCTTTTTGTGTTGGTGGTGAGCTATCTTTAGCACCCTGATACCATAGGAATGCCCAGGGCACATATTCATAGCTAGATAGCAGGAGTGCAGAACATGTGCTTGTTCATGCAATCCAAGTCCATAGCAAATTAAAATGGGATTGTTCAGGGAATACGTCCGTTCCTATTTCCCCCTTTAAAAGCCTGCCTCAAAGAATCGCAGCCACATGTCTAGATGGTCATTCAATTAGTAAGTAAAGGTAATGCTAAAATGTACCGAGCTAGCACCTTGTTCTGTAGAATTATGTACTCCCAGTCCAGACCAATAAAGTACTGCGTACACTAGTCCTCATGTCCATGCACAGCTCTGCCACAATTGAGCCAGCAAATATAAAATCAGAATCACAGAACTAGGAGACCTCTAGAAGTCATTGAGTCCAGTCCCCTGCACTCACAGCAGAACTAAGCACCATCTAGACCATGTGGCAGGTGTTTATTTAACCTGCTCTTAAATATCTCCAGTGATGGAGATTCCACAGTCTCTCTAGGCAGTTTATTCAAGTATTTAACCACCCTGACCATTAGGAAGTTTTTCCTAACGTCCAGCCTAACCCTCCCTTGCTGCAGTTTAAGCCCAATGCTTCTTGTCCTGTCCTCAGAGGTTCAGGAGAATAGTTTTTCTCTTGCCTCTTTGTAACACCCTTTTAGATACTTGAAAGTTATTATTATGTCCCCTCTCAGTCTTCTCTTTTCCAGATTCTAAAATCCGTACTCTGAAAATAAGTTGTGCTGCACTTCCCACCGCTAGGAATACTATCTGTGACCTCGTTAGCAGCTCATTGGTAGTATCTTACTGATAAAGGCGTTATCTCTACCATTGGAGATTGTTAGTTGAAGTGTGTCTTAACCCAACAGTCGAACAATCAATAACTTTCTTTAAATTGTTCCTTACTGTGTAGCATTTTAGAGTTTGAGTCATCCCCTCTTCAGGTGGATTCTTAAGTATGTGCCTCACTTTTGAGCATGCGCATGGTCCTGTTTTAGATATCCTGACCTTCTGAACTATTAAATGTCTTCGCATCCATTACAGTGAAATCTCTTTTCCGTCGTAGAACATCTCTCTAAAGGAAGCACATTATGGCACAGAATGGGGTGATGTCATTCATTTGTAACAGTCTAAAAAAATAGCTATTCTACTAAATTAAATATTTTTTGCCATCTAAGGATATTCCAACTCTCAGTTCTCTATGTGACTACTAGATTGATTTTGCAGCCACGCCAGTCTAGATTGTTTGGCCTTCAAAACAATGTTTATCTTGTCAGTTTTCTTAACTCTGTTCCAGTTTGAAAAAGCCAATAAAGAGGGACATGTGTGTGCCTTTATCTTTTATTTCTTTTTTACAGTCATACAAGGAAATCATCAATTTGCATAAAAAACACCCGGTCAATTGGCATAAAAACTATGCGATAGCTTGTGAAAGGATGCTGCGTCTCCCTAAGGTGGATGTGGACCCCGCAGTGTTGTTGTCTGAAACAGTACAACATTTCCTCCTCTATACGGAGAAAGCAGAGGATGATCCACAACGAGCGGATATTTTGCAGGCTGTAAAACACCTGAAGGCAGAGCTGCAGGGACTGAGAAAAATGAAAAGAGATTTGAAGTGGCGAGTTGTATAGGACCCTTTTGTGGACCTGCTTTCTGAAGTATTAAAAGTTCTGAAATTGGGAGGTAAAATTGAATCAGCCCTTAACTACATCAGAACGTTCTGTAAAGACAACAGTGGTAATAGCAGCAGGAAATCAAGTGGTCTCCTGAATGACAGTGTAGCACTGATCTGTCTTTTGGTGTTGCCAAATGAAGAATTCTGGTAGCCAGCATGAGTTTCACGTTGATTTGTGTAGAAGAAAATGTTACCAAATTAAGCACTATGGGGAAATCCAAAATACCGTGCCTGCAAATGCATCCATTAATTTTATTGGATATGTAAAATTACTTCATAAATATATGAAATTCATTTCCCATTAACAATTCCGTTTGTGGTTGAGTTCCAGCTATGTAAAATATCGTTTTTTATGTGTATCTTGATGTACTGTATTACACACTGCTGAGAGAGAGAGAGAGGAACTCTTTAATCAACAGGAGTTTGGGATAGAGGATCATTACCCTTACTGAGCAAAGCCATGATTGAGTTACACAGGTTATCCAGAAAGTGCTGGTAAAACCTTTATACCTCATGACACTCTCACAACCCCTGTAGCTGTCATAGATATGTATTCAAAGTGTTAGAAATGGTGTTAGCTGAACTACTCTTTCTTTCCTGTAGAGCCTAGTGAGTTGGTTACCATGAATCTGTATAAGGCTCAACGAACCAATAAAATTATCTACAAATGACCTAAAATAGCTGTTCTGTATTTTATTTTGTTACTGATTTTAACCCTTTTGCTTTGGTCCTTCAAGCTAAGTGCTGGGCCGTCACTGACAAGGTAGGAATTTTACCTTCCCAGTACAAAGTTCCTGTTTCTGCAGGCCCTTGAGATATTTTTAGATTTAGAGAAGCTGTCACTGGTCCAACCTGGAATCTTCGTCGAGGTGATTTTGGGGGAAGAAGGAGGTAGGTTGATTTTTTTTTTTTTAAATTACAGTTGAGCAAAGCTACCATGGGGCTTGGAATGTTAGAATAAGTGGAGATTGAATAGCGAGCAGAGCGGAGAAGAAATGGTCAAAAGTGTACCATCTATTTATCACAAGGCGCTGCAATTCACTGTATGGATTCCGAGAGAGAGAGAGAGAGAGAGAGAGAGAGAGTTCGATAGGTAATATATCTGTGTATATGTGAATCTGGACTCTTAGTCCACTTACCATTGCTGGTATTTCTCAGATATTCCTCACGTGGACCTCTCTGTTTTAAAATGTAACAGCTGAAATCCATTCTGTAAAGGCTTAAATGGACACTGGGTACTTAAAGATCATACTTAATGTCTGAAAATTTCTACCCTCTGGTTGTTACATGTTACAATATTAAAAACCAATATTTTCCTTTTTTTCTTTCCATTCGGATTACTGGGTACATCTGGCAGCACATTTTGAATAGCCAGTTTCTCGAGGTTCGTGGTGGGGGATGTGCAAACATGGAGAAGAATAGGAAAGTGTCGTTATAAAGCCACATCATAAATTGCAGGGTGGCTCACCGCTTGTCTACACGAAAACTTAGTTGTGAGCAAGCGGGGGTGCAGAATGCACTGAGCGCATGTGCTAAGTGTCCCTGTGGGCTCTGAGGCTGCCCACTACAAGTTCCGGTGGTCTGCGTTCCCTTTGTTGCACTTGGATCTACCTCACTTTGAAATGGGAAGAGGGAGCTTGTAGTGTATGGCAGACACTGAGTGCATGAGGGGCTAGTGTGGAGTTAATTTCCACCTCAGCGTGCCATGAGTTCATGTAGGTAAGTCGTCAGGTGTGTGTTAATTCATTGTTTCGTAACTGACTGGATTCAGGTTGACAGTATCCTTTAGTTTCCCTTTTGTCAATTACTGTACAAGTAAATCCTTCATATAAAACTACAGTACATCATACGTCCCTGCATACCAGCCATTAAAAATAAGCCTTTGTAGATTCTCATACCTAGTTGGGAGAAAGGAGAGACCCACAGAGACATTTTAAACTGTGATCTGATTAAAATTATGTGTTGTATGTATTTTAGTAAGTAGCAATGCAAACAGGAGAATTCTCCCACGAAAGATAGACTTCCTGGTTGGAAAAGTATTAGAAATGTGGGGCTAGTGAACAGCTAATTTAGGGGGCGGAGAGGGAATTTCCCTGTATTGTCTACTTCCCAATACAGACAGACAGATGGACACTCACAAATGTGCATGGCTGCATATATAGCTAGATAGAAAAACACCGTGTGTATCTAGAGCTGCAAATCACTAATTGTCATGAAGGTAAAACTTTGGAAGCGACAGAAGTTTCAAGATTCCGTTTAGTGAAACCTTTTGCATTAGGTCTGCTTGTACTTTTATCCAAAGTGATTGTTCTGTGAACATTTCCAAGCCTTCATGCTGGACGGCAGCACTCAGAGATGCTGGCAGAAGTTTAATTTTTATCGGCTCCTCTTAGGTGGCACCCTTAAGTTTATCAAACAAGCAAAGCTGATTTAGTCTTCGTTAGGCTCAGTTGCATGAATCGGTTGCCAAGTAAACAGGATTTTGCATTTTCCTAATTACTTTCATGTGTGTGTGTTACCTCTGTTGGTTCTCTTGCAGAACTGGTCCTAATAATTAGTCAGACTCCTGCTGCCTAAATGTAAAAAAGGAGACTTCTGAGGGTTTCTGTTATAAATTCATTTCTGTTACAAGCATCTTTTATACATATTACTAAAGGGAGCGCACTAAGAAATGCAAATAATAGTTCTTTATTTTATTATGACAGTTAATTAATAGCAACCTGTTTTAATGAATAAAGTCACTCCGAGTCCTTCAGCACTTCCTAAGTAGAGGCCAGAATCTGTAGGGATTCTTTTTCCCCCAATTGTATAGCTCCTAGACTCCAAGCACTATATAGGCCTCTGTATAGAAATGCTCACTAATGAAGAGGGAGGGCTAGAAGCTTGTCTGCATTCAAAGATCACTGGTGAGTCATTCAGCAAGAAAAGGCCCCTTACTAGGAATAGTCACAGTTCCGTGGCATTGTACTAGCGAAAGGGTCTGATCAAAGGTCTCCCGTGGAGCTTGCATGGTTCCTTTTCATACCACGACCATAATTAAAACCACTAATTCTCTTTTAAAATGCTGCAGGATGCCATGTAGGCATCTGTCTGGAGTGTCCTTTGTGATGTCATAAGCTGTTAAGGACCAGTGCCGAGGGCTTTTGAGTGAAATGCCAGTCATGAAGGTGCTTCAAGACAAGGGTGCCTCTAAAGGCTTGACAGGGCCTTGACTACACAATTCGAGCTGAATTTGCCCCTTGTCAGCTGCCAGTAAATAAATCTCAAAGGGGGAAAAGCTGAAGTTTCATTACCTGATCCGTGGGGCTTTGTTGGTTTTGGCATCACACAGGGGAAGCTCTTGCCCCTCCATTCTCTGGGTTTGAAGATGTCCATTGGAGCCTGCCGAGTCTGGGTAGGGTTCAGCGCGGAACCTTTTGAAGAGTGTCAATAGTTGTAACAGTTCAGCTGTTAGGAAGACAAATAAATGGAGGAGCTCATTAATCCCCTTTTGGCTCTCGGTGCCTTTTGCCCTTTTATCACAGCCTTATTAGGCTCCTGCTCATCTTGAACCAGAAAAAAATGAATTGAAGTTGTTGAGTCCTAATTGGCAAAGACTTTTAATCAAGGGCCAAGACATTTCATTGACTTGAAAGTAACTTCTCCACAGGGAGGGACCAAAGAAAAAAATGTTCTTGGTTTACCTTAAAACAAAACTAAACAAAAAACCCGGCGGGGTTCAATGCAGTGTAAAATGTTAAGGAAGCAATTGGTAAATGGGCAGGCAGGTCCGTGCTTACATTATGTATATTCACTGCTTAAAAATAATTGGGGAGCCAGAATCCTAATGGAAAGATATTCTTTCCTGAAACTGAGTTGCGTTTTGGGTGTCTGCGTTACCTTTAAATACTTACGTAGGCAGTGTAAACACCTACCTGCTCAAACAGCACACTTCCACAGAAGCTATTCTCCACAAGCCGGCGAATAATGTTTTATATGGTGGAAAAGTTGATATTAATCATTTGTGACCATTTATGCAACACACGAAGTATAAGGATACTGCATAGTTTCCACATGCCCAGTGATGATTGTGATACTGAGAGATCCTGCTACATCTAATAACTCTGATAGCTCATGAAACCAGGGGCTCTCATCCTTTTCAGACTATTGTGCCCCTTTCAAGAGCCAGATTTATCTTGCATAGTCCTAAGCTTTACCTCACTTACAAAATCAGACATAAAAATATGGAATTGCCCCAGCACTCTATTACTGACAATCTGCTTCCTTTCTAATTTGTACCCTATAATAATAAAATAAATCAGTTGGAACACAAATATATTACTTGCCTTTCAGTGTTTAGGACAGTATAAACAAGTCACTGGCATTTTATGAAATTTTAGTTTGTACCAACTTTGCTGGTGCTCTTTATGCAGCCTGTTGTAAAACTAGGCAAGTATCTAGAGGAGCTGATATACGCCCTGGAAAACGTCTGCATCCCCCTAGGGGTAAACGTACCCCTGCACCAAACTAATAAAAAGGGTTTAAATCAACCAGTCCATAACAGTGGGCACCTAGGTGTTTTATTGTAAACAACATTTTTATTTCAACTGAAATTAATACGACTTATAGAATTAATTTAAATAGAGAATTAAATAGAGAATTAATTTAAAGCTGTTTTTCTCCTTCCACGCGTTAAACAACAAATCATTGTTTGCATGTCTCAGAATGCTTTTAGGCTTATACTAAAAATGTGATGGTCCAGCACAGCCTGAAAAAGATCAGGGTCACTCATCATGGCACAAAATCCTTTCTCTGATTTTCACGACTTAGCTTGTGTGTTTTGGAAATTTACCAGACTGGGCTTCAGCCTTAAGGATGGTATTTACAAGCTTATATCTGAACAAAAAAAGTCCTGATGAGTTTCTGGCTTGCTTTAAGTCATCTGGTTAACTGCAGCACCCACTCAGAGAGGCTGGGGGTGGATTGTCTGGATTGCTCATCCTGACACTTGTCACAAATGCAAAACAGCTCTAAAGCCTGTGCTCACAAATGAATGAGTCATGTTTCCAGGGAATTCTGGGAACATTTAAAGGACAAGATCTTGGCACATCATGACATGAGCAAACATGCAGCTAAAGCTTCTGCAGTGATCATGATATCAAATGAAGACATCATTGTCAGTACCCTCTAAAAGTCTGTTTAATTTGGATCTGCATTGCAAGCCTAATTCGAGCACCGGTCATGCAGCAATGTTCTTACCTGGAGGTAGCCTAACATGCATATAAGTGAAGCGTTTTCCACATGAAATGTCTTTGCAATTCTTTAGTACGTTTTTTTAAAAAAAAATTTTAATTCTAATCCCTTCCCAATAAGCCTGCGTACACTCTTGGGGCGAGATTTTATATTTGATGTAAAAGAATTACTGAATGCTAGTCTCAAAATAGTGACTATTTGCAAGTGTCAGACTCCATCCTAGTGACCAGGAAAGTTTGCTACTCTGAAAGCTCCATATTAATGGCAGGTCAGGGGCATTAGAGATGTTTAAAGTTGGTGTCCAGTATGGCTAGTGTCGTAAATAATTTAAAACAAAATTAGTCTGAGTGGCAGGACCTAAATTTCTGCATGCAACCCAACTCATAAGGCATTTGGTTAAAGCCGAGTCGTTCAGATTCAAGGAGAATGGAAAACAATACTCGAATCGGAACAATCTCCTTGCCATATGACCTCTCTTCATAAAGCTTTGAATGCTCTTAAATATGCCACCGGGATATGTACGCGTGAATCTCGAGAATGCTACAGATTGGCTGCATGAATGACCTGCTACACTTTTGCAACACCCCTTATTTGATATTTTTTGTATTTTTTTTCTTTAACATTGGACTTTTGATTCAGGAGCTCTCACAGCGCATCCCTTAATTTAAAAGCCCCTTTACAATTGATGTTTAAGGGAAAGGTAGCCCCCATAGCTACCCTGAAAGAATGCCTGAGAGCATTTTGACTTTTTTGTGGCATGCAAAAATGTAACATTTCAGTAAAAAACTTCCTTAAAAACGAGAGACCAAAGATGCAGACAAAGAGCTGCCCCAATTTACATCAGCTGAAGTTGTGGTTCAGATGTGTGCAATGTGTTCTGTAGGGGGTGGTTTTTAATGCCAAATAATCTTATTTCCCTAATATGATACTGGGCTTGGCTTACCTTGCAGTTTTGCTTTTTGTATTGCAACAAAATGGTCTGATATAGAGATGTGAATGTATTGATCATCAGTGAGTCTGATATTCATGACTGCTCTTCATCTACTCTTGTGTTTCACCCACATGTTTTTTTGCGTAGGGTGGAATAAGATGGTTGGAATAAGATAGAATTAAGGAACATAAGGTCATCCTACATATTATAGTGTAGGCTTATGATGTCATTGCATTTTAATATGTAGGAGAAATAAGGTAATTCATATAATATTTTTGTATGAACCAATTTCTTGCCAGTGTGAAGAACACCACTTAGATACTTAAACAATAACAAATGGTCCTGCAAAACCTTCTCTGAGACTTTGCAGATATATTTTAAGTTGTGGTTCAGCAGCAGGGAAAAGGCATTTTAAGAACCATACCAGAACAACTGATTCTTGGAGACTGATCAGTTGCATTAGCATGATTAGTCAATTCCACACTTAAAATCTTTTGAAGGATTGGGTTTGGTTTGGGTAGGAAAAGCCCATTTTTACAGTTGAAACAGTTTGGAACACCCATAATTCTGGTTTTAACTAAAGAGATTGTTTCAGAAAATGCGTGAATGTATCTCTCTCTCTCTTTTATGAGAAATTTTAGAATGTGGGTCCTAAAACTAGAACAGTACAGTGGTGTATCGGGGTGATCTGAATTGTTCATGGTTTTTCCTTTTTCTCTAAGATTTGCTTTGAAACTTTTCACTATGCATTTACATGTTCTTTTCAGTTGTCATTATTTATGCGTAGTTCCTATTTAGACTTCCTGTTACACAAAAATTAGCTGGTTAAAGTTTAACCTCAGTTATTGTTTGTTTTCCTGCCAGTACAATAAAAACCCATGTCTCTTTGACAAATTTGTATAGTAAATTTGAGTCTGTGACAATATGTGGCTTTATAATATTTTCCTTGAAAAACTAAAAGCTAAAGTAGTATCCAATGTCTAGCAAGATTATTACTTTAGGGGCAGGTAATAGCCATAGAAAAGCAGATCTTAATTAAAATCCTGTTTTACTTCACTCCTAATGTATGCTGTCCATCTTCTAAAAAGTGCTAGCAGCGGTGATTTTAACAAGCTACTAGATACTTCATTACCTAGCATTACTGGTATAGATACTCACCAATCTGTTCTACTAGACTAGAAAACAAACTGGCCAGTGCTACTCATATTTACTATCTGAATATTATTTATGGTTCTGTCTCCTCTCTCTGTTATGCCTGATGTTCATTACTATGGTGACAACCTTTCTGTTGTAGGATTCTGCTAATGTAACCTTGTTTGGTCCTCTGGTTCCTGTCTTCTGCAACATGGTATTTAGTGAGCTACTGTAACACTCCAATCCTGGAAATACTGATGCGTCCAATTAACCTTACTCAAAAGAGTAAGTACCATTGACTTCAAGGAACTACTCACATGAGTAAAGTTTAACATTTGCATAAGTATTTCCCCATCAGAGCATTTGTTTTTGATAAGATATATAAAGGAACCTTGCTAGTTAGAAAGCTGAACTCTGGGGATCTTACTATATCTTTGAGATTTTCAGTTTAAAAAAAAAATTAGTTACATTGTTTAGTTCATTTTAATTCTTCCTGCAGCCACGGGTTCTTGAGAGAGACTGGATTTGTGAAGAGTGGGTGACCCTTAAATACCATAATTCTTTCCAAAGATGGTTTGGGATTTTGCGGTTTCATTAGCATTTGCGGATAGAAATATATTTAAATTGGCATTATGCTAAGTGATTATTCTTACAGGATGTGAAATTAAATAAATTTTGCACAGCATGAAATTATTCCTGCCACGTACTGAGTTTGGTGGCAGATCTTTTGGTTTGGACCGTGAGCAACACCGGATGGCAAAGAAACAAAACAGGGTGTGTGGGGGGGGGGAACCCTACCAAAGGTAAGCCCTTGTAGCAAAATATTTTTGGCTGGATCAAATATTAAACCTGCTAGTACAGATTTCACGGTTTGCATTCAGAAAGCAGATGCAGAGGGATGATGCCAAAAATTAATGAGAAATAATATTCCTTGCCTTGTGTACTCTGTCCAGTAGAGGGCACAACAGATAAGTATTGTGTGCATTTCTGACTTCAGTCGAGACTGATAAGACTTGTTTGTAATTGCTTCTGTAAAAATATGTAGCTGCATGCTTGTGTGCTTATTTACATTTTGGAATGTGATTCAGAATGTAGGCTTTAGATTTATAACTTTGTTTTGATCTATCAATGCATAGGAGACTTTCATTTGTTGCAAGCTTTATGTTTACAAATCCACCGTGTTAAATTGCTGGATTTAATTGTTAAAGTACAGTGAATTATTGCAATTATTGTTGACTATTTTTAAATATAAATTCAAACCTTCCAAACCTTAATAGGAAAAAGCTTCCAGAATCGTTTTTTACTGACTTTTCAGAAAGCGTAAATGAAAATTTCAATAAATATTAAAAGACTAGGAGATGGGGAAAATGCAGAAAAAGGAATATGTCATTTACATTTACATTTTATTTAGGAAAAAGTATGCTGTGTGTGTGTACACACGGTTTTCAAAAATCACAGTTACATTACTTAATTCATTTTAATTCTTCCTGCAGCCAGGGGTTATTGAGAGGCTGGGTTTGTGAAGAGTGGATGACCCTTACATATCATATACAATACATTATATAATAACAAAATGATCAATAAATATTGGAAAAAAGTAAGTCTTTGCAATTCCAAAATGAAATACAATCCTATAAAGCGTGGCTGATCTATTATATTTGAATTAGAAAAGAAATGAAAAAATGATTTAAGGAAAAAAAGAATTTTAAAGGTTTAAAAAACACAAGTTTGTAAAAGTATTACATTAAAGCTGTAATGAACATGGGAAGAAAATGTTTGGAATAGATTTAAATTCGTTGTCTTCATTTAAAAATAGACGTTTTCCTTAAATGCAGTCCTTTCAGTAAACAGTATTAACTAGGGAGAAATGTAGTTTTCTGAATAACTAAATTCTGTAACTCATATAGTTTTCATTAAGTACATTATATAGTATGGCATATGTTAAACATGTACTCCATAGTAAAACGTACTTTGGAGATCCTAGTTCTTAAAAACGTTAACAATGACTTCTAGTGCCCATAACTCTCTTGCAATTGTAGAAGTGTGTGTGTGTGTGTGGGGGGGAAGGATATGAAAACAATGACATCCTCTAACAAGCCAAATTAACCCACGCCAAGTCCCTTTTGTAACTGCAAAGCTTTATCAAAGATTTTGCGAAAGATGGAGCTCACCTTTGCAATCTTCTCGAAAAGACTCTGAAAAATACCCACTCCCCCCTAGTCCCTTTAAATGTGAACAAGAGAATCTTTGGAACAAATGAACATTCCATGTAAACAAGCTTAGCACTTTACTTGCATAGACCAAAAAAAAAATCCGTTTTCATGTTTTAGTCGGTTTCAGATGTATTGTTTAAATCAATGCTTTCCAATTTTGTGAGGTGGTGATTTGGTTAGGGGTTGTAATTTTCCAAGGTGTATGAGGTAAATAAGATTTTTGAAATATCTCTGCAGAGTGGTTTAAAAGCTAGAGAATCTGAGAGATTGTAAGTCTGTGTTTTAAAAAACCAAAACCAACAAAAAAAAAATCACACGGCAGTTTAGAGCTGCTAATACTGAGCTGATTAAGAGTAGCGGTTATATAAAGAGCAGCCAGAGTCCATATTGTAGGTAAGTTTGATTGCATCCGAGAGAAATATCGCTCTAAAGCTTTGAAGGGTTGGTGTGGCTTATTGGGTTTTGCGGTGAATTAAGTGCAGATGAAAGGTGCAAGATTGTCAACTCTCATTTCCTGCAGTTAGCCCCACAACCATGCTTGCGCATACGTGTCACCCAGGTCTGTGAGAGCTAGGTCTGTTCTGGTGCAGTTCTAACCAGTGGATACTTGATCCAGTGTAAGGTAGGTCAGGAAAAGGGGGGTTGGGTGTTCGATCCTCTTTCAAAGTTCATCTGTGGTCAGGTATGATGTGGCCATGGCAGTCCTGAGATAACATTAATTTAAGAGCCATGATGGTTTACCGACCACTCTGCTAGCAAGTAGGAATCGTGACTTTGCCACTGTATTGCTTGGAGTTGGAAAAAACTTTGTGCTGGGTGACTCCAGGAGATGGGTGGTGACTGTTGTGTGCTAATTTGGCCAGGGTCTGCAAACAGGCTCCTGGGCTAGATGGACCTTTGGTCTGACCCAGTATGGCCGTTTTTTTGATCTGCGGGGGGATAGGTTTCATGAGCGCTGTGGGGTAGACCTGAGCACTTTCTGTCTCATGTAGGTGGGCATGTGCTAAGGTTCAGCTTTGGTGTAGAAAGTTGAATAAGCCGCTTGCTAGGGCAATACAGTCCTCTTCTGTCCACAACCAGGTATATGGTGGGTCCTAGAAGACCTTATAGGTCTCTCTGATATGTGGAGGACCAACGGTACTGAAAGGAGGCTGCAGCACTAGGCAGTGACGAGATCTGACTTTGTCTGGAAGTTGAAGATATTCTTTTCCTCTCCTACAGTGTCTACAAGCAGCAGGGCAGTGGTGAGCTTGCAGGGCCTTGCTGGTATCTCCACATGGAAACAAAACTGAGCCAATCTTGCTTTGAAGAACTTTTTGCCTACTTCACAAATAGTGTCTCTTGGCGGGCTGGCTGATTTCCTATGCAGAACGTCAATGAAAGAAAAGGAGCCATCGTTCTCCTTTGCTTTGTCTGAGTTTCATTCAGTGCGTCAGGAGTTTCCAGAGATGTGGTCTGGATGGGCATCCCTCCGCTCCTTCAAGCTGTCTTCCTCTCCTGGCTGGGAAATGCTTCAAGCTATTAGAAGTCAGCATTGTTGGTGTTTTGCTTCATGAGGACAAGCTGCTCAGCCCCTTAAAGCAAGTGGTGGTGAGACACTTGTATAGGAAAACTTCTCTTGTTAATCTTGCTGATATCCCCGTGTCTCAGATCTCCTCTTCTTGCAGCAGATTGTTGGGGAAGGCCTAGCATTAGACCTGGGCTCATTGTGCAGAATGCATTTATTTGTTCCTAGTGATGAACAAACTTCAGGCCTCCTTGCTCAGACTATTAGGTCTTTCTGTGATGTGTGGCATATTTGATTATGAAGCACTTACTCTTCACTCATCCCCAGGACCTGTTGGGGATGAGTGGGCTGGGTTTACAGTGGTGCCATTCATTCTTTTTTGGGAAGACTGAAAGAGCTGCTTGGGTAATTTCTCTCTCAACCCCTTAAAATGCTCACCTGCAATGCTCCTTCTTATCATGCCGTCTGTTTAAGGCGTATGTGAAGCTGCAGTAGGAGGCAGAGAACATAAGAACAGCCATACTGGGTCAGACCAACGGTCCATCTAGCCCAGTATCCTGTCTGCCGACAGTGGCCAATACCAGATGCCCCAGAGGGAGGGAACACAACACATAATCCTCACATGATCTCTCCCCTGTCACCAGTTTCCAGACAAATAGAGGCTAGGGACACCATTCCTACCCAACCTGGCTAATAGTCATTGATAGACCTAACCTCCATGAGTCTAGCTCTTTTTTGATCCCTGTTAAAGTCCTAGCCTTCACCACATCCTTTGGCAAGGAGTTCCACAGATTGGCTGTGCACTGAATGAAGAAAAACTTTCTTTTGTTTGTTTTTAGACCTGCTGCCTATTAATTTCATTTGGTGACCCCTAGTTCTTATATTGTGGGAATAAGTAAATTACTTTTCCTTATTCACTTTTTCCATACCAGTCATAATTTTATAGACCTCTATCATATGCCCCCTTAGTCTCCTCTTTTCTAAGCTGAAAAGTCCAAGTCTCTTTAATCTCTCTGCATATGGGTCCTGTTCCAAACCCTAATCATTTTTGTTACCCTTTTCTGAACCTTTTTCAATGCCAATGTATCTTTTTTGAGATGAGGCGACCACACCTGTATGCAGTATTCAAGATGGGGGCATACCATGATTTTATACAGAGGCAATAAGGTATTTTCTGTCTTATACGCTATCCCTTTTTTAATGATTCCTAACATGCTGTTTGCTTTTTTGACTGCCGCTGCACATTGAGTGGATGTTTTCAGAGAACTATCCTCAGTGACTCCAAGATCTCTCTCTTGAGTAGTTGTAGCCAGATTAGTCCCCATCATATTGTATGTATAGTTGGGATTATTTTTTCCTATGTGCATTACTTTACATTGATCAACATTAAATTTCATTTGCCATTTTGTTGTCCAATCACTTAGTTTGGTGAGATCTTTTTGAAGTTCTTCACAATTTGCTTTGGTCCTAGAGAGATGCTTTGGATTGCAGTTGTCCCTTATGCTCAGCTAGCACGGGGATGAGTGTGGTGTCGATATCAGTGCCGATGAGTCTCACCTCCACCTGAGTTCTAAAGTCACCTTGCCTAGCACTGGGAAGAAGTTGTGGTTCTCAACGAAAGCCAGCTGGCATGAATTCTGTAAGAGTGAGATGGGCAAGGAAAAACTCCGTGAGGCATGGATTTGGGGGTCTATGGCTGCCCCCTTCACTGAAGTATTTCCACCCTTTGTCTCCAGTGTTCCCTCTTAGACTCGAACTGTGTTTATTGCTGTCCCTAGATTTCCAGACAGCATTAGTGACCATTAAACTATAATGTGGACCTTGCCACAGGCAACAAATGCCTTTGTCACCTGGCTGGGCTAGCAGGTGCTGCCCTTGCAAAATATTTGGAAGCTGCCTCCGGTGCCGAACGTGGCTGGCTGCTTTGTTAGCGGATCACGCCAGTGTGGAAAGAACATCGGTGCATTCCACGCGGACTCCCCATCTGAATGCAGTCTCAGGTGCCAAGTTAGTGGGAAAGCCTTGAATCGCTTGCGTCCTGGCTGTCTGAAAACATACCTCTGCGACTGGGCCCTCTGGTCTCATCACAAAGCCCTTACTGTGTCCTCCCAGGATGGAGCTCCGAGCGAAGGACCACCCAGCAGTTTTGGAGGGCATCTGTGGTCCTTGGAGTTCCCTCCTTCTGGTGCTTTCTTGCAGCTCAAATGTGATGGAATTTCAGGTGTAGCTCAGGTGAGTTTTTTCCCCTTTTAATGTATCCAGGTCCTATCCATATGCTTTGGTTGGCTCTTGCTTTTCCTTGATTGGGTCACGTTGCAAAGAGCATTCGGCCCATCAAACCTGAATGGCGATGGTAGACGGGACGCTGGGAGTTGGTTTGAAGGGAATGCGCTGTTACCTACAGTAGTTAGTGGTAGAGTCTGGAATGCATCCCGAGATCACAGTGAGAAGCCCAATGTAAATAAACAGCTGGTACAAGAAGGGCGAGAGTTGTATAACTGGCACCACCCTTCCCTGCAAATGTGACTGGATCTAAGGCTGACAGGACTCGGTGCCTGCTCAGTCACTGGCCTCTCTGAGTCTGCTGACAGGGATGGGATGATAGGGCGAGGTTGTGAGGTTGTTCCTTGTTCGGTAGGAAATGGACTGTGAACTCAAACTTTTTACAGGCAAGTCCCTGTGAGTTGGCAACAGCTTTTGGTGGGTCCTTGTAGCCAAGAAGGCTAACGGCATATTGGGGAGCATTAGTAGGAGCATTGCCAGTTGGGGAAGTGATTATTCCCTTTAGTGGGGCCGCATCTGGAATACTGCGTGCAATTCTGGGCCCCCTCTCAGAAAGGTTGTGTACGCACCAGAGAGCCCAGCGGAGGGCACCAAAAATGATTAGGGAGCTGAAGCACATGACTTATGAGGAGCGACTGAGGGATTTGGGCTTATACAGAGGAGAAGAGTGAGGGGGGATTTGATAGACGCCTTCAACTACCTGAAGGGAGGTTCCAAAGAGGAAGGAGAGAGTCTTCTCTCAGTGGTGGCAGATGACAGAACGAGGAGCAATGGTCTCAAGTTGCAGTAGGGGAGGTCTAAGATGGATATTAGGAAAAACCATTTCCCTAGGAGGGTGGTGAAGCACTGGAATGGGTTCCCTAGGGAGGAGGTGGAATCTCCATCCCTAGAGGTTTTTAAGTCCCAGCTTGACAAAGCCCTGGCTGGGATGGTTTAGTTGGGATTGGCCCTGCTTTGGCAGGGGGTTGAACTCAATGACCTCCTGAAGTCTCTTCCAGCCCTAGGATTCGGTCACTACATAACAAGGCCGGGTTTGAACCTATGAAGCAGAGGTGAAAGGCTATGTTTCCATTATCAATCCCTTCCTGTGAGGTTGCATTTGACAGTCTCCCATGGACTGAGGGTATCAGTCCTGTTGCTAGAGCTGCCCTATGGAAGGGCCTCCAAGGCACTGGTGTTCCCAACATCCTCCTGAGGTCAATTCAAGGTCCATATGTTGATTCAGGATGACTGGTGTGATGGGGGTCCCCATAGGTGCGACAGGTTTTACAGAAGATCTGGGCTGAAGCAGGCTGTTGTGCTGTACAATGGATTCGCTTCTTGAGCGTATCTCCAAAAATGCTAGCGTAGCCATCGGCACAATTTCTTTTACCAGCCTGAATTATGCAGGTGATGTCGCCCTGTCTGGCCAGGACACAGATGACCTTAAAGATGTGCTAGATAGCTTTGTCCAGTATGTGGCAGCTGCCCATGGGCTAAGGCTGTGGTTCCCGACCTGTGGTCCCTGGTCCTTACTTTTCTTTTCTTTTCTTCTCCCCTCTGCAGCCATGCACACCAGGACACAGCTTGCTTTTGATCTCAATCCCCGGATGCTAAGGGAGCGAGGGGAAAGTGCTTGCATGCCGTGCATGCCTCTCACACCTGGCTGATGTGTGAGAAGCATGCAAGCACTTTTCTCTCACTCCCTTAGTGTCCGGGGAACAGGATCAAAAGTAAGCCGGGACCCGGCATTCATGGCTGCTGCCCCTCTGCACTCCTGAAGTTCCGCCCTTGCCCCTAACCTCCCGAAGTTCCGCCTTTGAACTTTGTGAACGTATACATTTGAACTTATACATTTCAAATGTTTATCAAGTAATGGAATGCTTGAAAACAGCTATATTGTTTGGGGGGGAGGGTCCATGAAGTTCAGAAAAAGGGAACAAAAATGATAATGAATTTGGAACGGGTCCCATATGAAGAGAGACTAAAAAGACTTGGACTTTTCAGTTTAGAAAAGAGGAGACTAAGGTGGGATATGATAGAGAACTATAAAATCATGACTGGTGCGGAAAAAGTGAATAAGGAAAAAGTTATTCTCTTATTTCCATAATGTAAGAATTAGGGGTCACCAAATGAAATTAATAGGCAGCAGGTTTAAAACAAATAAAAGGAAGTTTTTCTTCGCTCAGCGCACAGTCAACCTGTGGAACTCCTTGCCAGAGGATGTGGTGAAGGCCAGGACTTTAACAGGGTTCGAAAGAGAGCTAGATAGATTCATGGAGGTTAGGTACATCAGTGGCTATTAGTCAGGATGGGTAGGATTGGTGTCCCTAGCCTCTGTTTGTCTGGAAATGGGTGACAGGAGAGGAATCACGTGAAGATTACCTGTTGTGTTCCCTCCCTCTGGGACATCTGGTATTGGCCACTGTCGGCAGACAGGATTTTGGGCTAGATGGACTGTTGGTCTCACCCAGTATGGCCATTCTTATGTTCTAAGTTTTAATAGATTGAAAAGGGGTCTGTATGTTAGAAAAGGTTGGGAACCACTGGACTAAGGATTTCTTGGCCAAAAAAGGAAAACAAAAATCCAGCATGTCCATGCCAAAGCTATGACACAGGGCATCTGGGCTAGCAGACAAATTGTGGAACTAGTGCAAGATTTCATTTACCTAAGCAGTAAACTGCCATTAACTGGGCCCAGTCAGCCAGGTGTCCTAAGGGGAATCAGTCTAGCAGCCCCACTTGTGAAGGGTCTACGTGGAGCCTGAAAACAAAAGAAGTTGAAATGTGGATACAAGAGCATGAGTGCATCAAACCTGCATATTTCCAGTCTTTTCATACAGATTAGGGTGTTGCTTAGTCAAGACATCAGCTGGCAGGAGACATTTCATATGCATTGCCGGTGGGGACTCCTGGGAGCCAGGTGGTCTGATTTGATCGGTAACAAGGGATGTGCTAGTAAGAACTGGCCTCAAGAGAATTGAATCCACCATTGCTCACCACCGGCTGGCCCTTTTGGGTCACGCAGCCCAGCTCAGAGACAAAGTCTCTGCACTTCAAGCCCTGGAGATCAGATGTGAGGTCAGGAGGGGACATTGCCCAGTCACAGACTGGGAGTGGCTACACAGCCGTCCGCCATTGGCTGCACTAGATCAGTCTAGTGGAGCTTTTAGACGCCTAGAATAAAACCATACAACGTGACCACGGATGCGGGGGAGGGGATGCAGACACTGATCTTGGGCTAAAGGATTTGGCGCGCGGGAGGGGTTCTGAGCTGAGCCTGGGGCCGGGAGTTGAGGTGCAGGAGGGGATTCAGGGTGCAGGCTCTGGGGTGGAGTTTGGGTGCAGGGGGACTCAGGCCTAGGGCAATGGTTTGGGGTTCAGGACTGGGGCCGGGGTTTGGAATGCCGTCTCCAGCTGGGCAGGTGTTTACTACAGGTGGCTTCTGGGTGGTGGTGCAGGGGCATCACCCCTACCCTTGCCCCGCACCACTCCCAAAAGCAGCCAGCAAACTCTCTCCATCCCTGCCCCCATCTGGTCTGTAAGGACTACACAGTGGGGGAAATGAGACCCGGTAAGTTACCCCTTTGTACAGTCACTGCCATTGTTCGAGTGTCATTATTATTATTTCTTTCTTTTGCGGTAGCCCCCGGAGGCTCTGGCCCTGCAGTGTGAGGCGCTGTACAAATATGTGACAAAAGGATGGTCCCTGACCCACACAGTTTACACTCTGTGTAGAAGATGAGAGACAACAAGTGGGCACAGAAAGCCAGACAAGGGGGAGCAAAGGGCAACCACGAGATGTACATGATCAGCATGAGATGTCTCCGTGAACTGGCCCTGTACCTGCTGCTGAGTTTGCGTGGAGATATCACGGCAGAAAAGAGGGGCAAGAGGAAGATGTGGCGGATTCATATAGGAAGGTCCTTCCGTGCAGAAGAGGCAGCATGGGGGGAAAAACCAGAACAGAGATGGTTGGAAAATTTGGCAAATGAACAATCCAGGTCTGTATTGTCGGAGTAGTGATGCGAGCCAGTGTGTCAGCACTGGTGTCCAACCAGTCGTGAACTAGCCACCCTCAGCCCGCCAAATAGCCACATTGTTCAAGCCAGATAGCCACATGTGGCTAGCGGCTAGCATGTTGGACGCCACGGGACTGTAAGAGATGATGGGGAGAGTGGGGTGGGTACTGAAGGGCTTTGAAAATGAAGAGGGGAGTCGTCTGTGGTTTCTGGGGAGGAGAAACATTAGGGATGTGTGTTGGGCACGTAGCGGAATAAGAGGGCTCGTAACGTGGGTGAGGAATATTCATACAAGAGTTTGTTGTGTGTGTTGTGACTCATGGCCACACCTTGTGCCGCAATGTAGGCAGTGCAAAAGGAGGTGGTTGAAGGCTAGAGGTATGCCTCTTTATACTCGCGGGCACGACCGGTGTTCCCTGTAAGCTGGGCGCTTCTGCGGCCGCTCAGGAAAAATTCAAATGCCACCTAGCTGATTAGCAGAGCACCCATAGCCAGGTTTTTGTGCTATGGGTGGTGCACATTCCCACATGCCTCGGTGCACATAAAATTATTCTGCACATGGGTACCAAAAAAATCTACTCATGGATAGAAAAGATTAGAGGGAACGTTGGGCATGGCCCCCGACGCTAGCATGCAGTGACCATGCTGGGGAAACCCTGTATCTCCTGGATGGTTGCAGTGGAAGAGAAATGCAGAGACATGGAAGCAGTCTGAGGTGTAGTGCTGCTTCTTGCTTAGGGATGCATCTTTCCCTTCTCCACTTGTGCATCGCGTTCCCTCTCCCCAGCTTGCAGCATTTGCCCGTTGTCTTCAATGTGAGCACATTGCCCGTTGTCTTCGATGTTGCCATGCTTCTGGTTTGAAATATGGCGCATGGCCCCCCAGGTCAAAGCCTGTTCATGCTCCATGGTGAACGATGACTTAGGGCGATAAGCTGAGGCGCAGTGCCGGAAGGTTCCATGCAGCGCCCCTCGTTGTGGTGTCGCTGAGGTGGGGAAATCCCCGTCTTTTCTTTAGCAGCCCACCAAACGTGAAGAGCCTGCTTCGTTTCCCACACAGGCCAGGGTCGAACCTCCTTGTGGCTTCCACAGGGGAGCAGGATCGAACCCCTGTTCCCAGACACGCGTGCCAGCCCCGCTGCTGATGGCTGACATCTGAAGGCTGGCGGCGGGCTGCCGTGTCACGGAGTTGTGTCACCCACCTTGAGGAGGGGGCCGGCCCTGTGGCTTGGTGAAGCCGTTTGTGAGCCGGCAGCACATACACGTTGCGCCAGCTCCGAAGACATGCCACCACGGCGGTCCCCTCGGCTCTGTGGATGCAGTTAGGACCCAGAGAGCAGCATACACCAGAGATAGAGAGTGCCGATCGTCTTGAATTTTACACAGACAAAGCTCTGCAGGCCAACCAGGCGCCCGCTGGAAAGGCCAAGGACTAGGAAAGACAAGCAAGGTGGGGATATTGCTGGGGCATTGTTCAACTGCTCCCACGTTTAAATCACTGATATCTAATCTTGTTCCTGATTTTTGGTCCTCCTCCCCTCTGTCTTTTGTATGCTGCTTCCGTGATCTTTCCTCTGTTGAGGGGGGCCCGTGGTACCCCAGCCAGCCAGCCAGCCAGCCCTTCATGCCAGCTGCCAGAGGGTGCTCTTGCCTAGCATATCTGGCTCCTTCCCCCAAGACCGACTGGATTTGGCTACTGCTGTCTGCTTCCACCCGCATGGTTCCAGGGATTCCCAGGTCGCATGCCAAAATGCGGCTGCTATTCCACAAGGCTGGACTGGATCATGGACTCCATAAATCTTTCAGCTACATTGGGCACCGCATGTTTCACCTACTTTATTCAAATAGGAAATATATATGTGTGCATGTGAGAGGGAGAGAGAGAGAGAGAAGTGCTCTGCAATAATTTCAGATTTAATTGGAAATTTAGTAAATCTGCTAAAATATTCAGTGGTTTCAATTTTTCCTCTTCTGTAAGAAACAAAGGATCCTGGTTTATCGTGTGTCTTTCAACAACTTTAATTTCATTTGTAGATTACGGATGGAAGTAGCATTTCCACTCGATTGCATACTGGGCATTAAGACGACAAAAACGTTCATTGTCTGAAGCACTCAGAATTTTTTTTTTCCAGACATTAAGCTGTAGGTGGCATTCTTTATACCTGACATCAGAGCACTTTTGTCAGGCGTTTAGTTGACAGGATTTACTGCAAACCTATCTGAGGTGTGCGAAGCAGTGAAAACAACAAAATGTTTCTGTCAGGTGGCAGGGTTTGGTGAAGAGGGCGCCGGGCTGATCAGCCCCGTTAGGGGAACTGTTGCTTTTCAACCCACGTCACGAAGGATTTGAGTGTGCTTTGAAGGGACTGAATGGGCAGAGAATGGTTTTGTTTACAGGTTTTCTCATCAAAATAATCAAAAGCCTTGCTAGAGGGGGCAAACTGGACCAAGATTTCCCCAAGCCCATGAATCCTTCACACCTTTACGGTCCATGCGGGCTTATTACATTGGTGTCTTCACTTTTATTTGTGTTAGCCAGAAGACTGGTCTTGTAATTACAGCATTGGTTTGGGACCTGGGTCTTGTCTACACTGGAAAATGGTACCACGTTAGCTATACAGTTGAAGTAGTGGTAGCAGTATACCATCCCAGAAAAGCACTCCTAATGTGGGTGCAGCTGTTCTGGCAAAACTGGGGTTTGTACCAATATAGTACAGCCACCTGCCCACCTCCAGCCTGTGGACAGGCCTGCTGATGGAGGGGCAAAGGGGCTATGCCCCAAGCCCCTTTAAATCACTACTGGAGTGCTGCGCAGCACACTCTGGGCAGCAATTAGTGCTGCCTGCGGAGGTGGGGTGCCATGTGGCACACTCCTCAGCAGTCTGGGCGGCACAGAGGGCCAGCTGCCCTCGGCTCCGCCCCTTCCTCCTGAAGCCCCGCCCCTTTTGGGAGCATGGAACCACCCTCCCCACCTTGCAGGCCCGGTATGGCTTTTGGCTCCTCTGCCCATGAGTAAAACAGCCTACACTGGTGAAAGCAGTTTTGCTGGTGTAACTGTGTCTACGCTAAGGGCTTCTGCGCACCCGTTCACGCCCTTGGCTCAGGGCATGTCTACATTACCAATGTTGGCAAAACATATGTCCCTCAGGAAGTTTTGCCAGCTGAAGTGGTGGTGTGCATAGCACTACATGGCTACACTGCACTGCATCAATCCTGCTGTGCTGCTGTAGACATAGCCCGAGGTAGCTGTGCCGGCAGATGCCCCTAGTGTAGACCTAGATATATTGGCAAAACTGGGTTTACTGGTACAGCTGGCTTTCCTGGCCTGGAACTGTATCAAGGTGCTGGAAGTGGTCCCTGGCTTTCCAGTGGGGAGGGTGGCCATTCCGCCCCACTGCATCAGGCAGCAGCTGTTGGGTTTAGTGCCTCTGTGGGGCACCAGCAGTAAGCAGTCTAGACTCGTAGCCCACTCAGATGGGGCAGACCACGAGTAGTCTTTAGCAGGAGACTCCGGGCTAAAGCCGCCAACAAATGGAGCTTTGGGCAGGGGGCAAGCTTCTGCTTCAGCCTCTTAGCTCGAGTAGCCTGCAAAGAATCTGGAGCCCACCACAGCCTGTCGTCTGGGGTGAACCACAAGCAATGCACAGGCCTCTTGGCCTAGAGTGAATAGCTCACCACCCTTGGATTGGGGTTGGAGGAAGGAGGTGGGGGAGCCAGCCCTGCCCTACTTCACCGAGTCCCAGCCCAGACCCTAACAGGGATCCACCTAAAACATACTGATCTCTGCTCTGGTTAAAAAAAAAAAGGGCTATAGTCTGATTTCCCTGGGCTACTTCCTACACCAGCCTGGGCAAGGAGATCTGTAGTCCCAGGATCCTCTGTCTCCTCAGGATACACCATGGATGGCAGCCCCACATTCTCCTCTCTAGGGTGAGTCGCCTCCAGGGCAGAGCTGTACATGGTTCAGGGTTAGCTCTGGAGTTCTGCAGCAGGCTAGAGCGGTCTGTTTCCTTCCCTGGATCTTGCCCCACTCAGCTGCTGGCCAGAGGGAGGCCATTTCACCTCAGTGCTGTGCTTTATGCTAGTACAGCTATACTTACAGGGCTTTCTACGACCGCTGTTGAAGTAAAGGAAGTTCTTGATGTTCTCCAGGGTCTCTTTATTGATCTGAATTATAGAAGCAATCTTGGTGATTCACAACCTGTTGGTGGAATATTTCTGTTTTCTTGGTATTGAGCGTGAGGACAAGTTGGTTGTACACCTCAGAGAAAGTTGGGCTGGTCGTGTTCTTTGAATGCCAGAAACTTGACTCCCACAGCAGGTCATGTTCTCCCAAATGAGCCGTAGCCAGTGGACGAGGGGCAGGCAAATAAAGCACCTCAAAGACCCACCTCAAAGCCAATGTGAAGAAGTGAAATATTGACATAAACTGATGGGAAATCCAAGCCCTTGACTAGCCAAAATGAAGAAAGACTTTGTGGCAAGATTCCCAGTATTTCGAGATCCAACAGAGACAACAGGAAACAGAAATGGGAAAGGAGGAAAGAACATGTCACAGCTCAACTCAACACTTTTCATTGTCAGTTGTCATTTGTGACGGGTTTTGTGGGTGCCACATTGGACTGGTCTCATTAGCTGCCAGTGATAACTGGCTGTCGTTTTATGGAAGACAATCGTTTTCAAGGTCTGAGGGATTGCCAACGACACATGCATATAGGAAGGGCAGTAACTATACTGGTATAAGGCACCTTTATACCACTATAACTGCACCCACATTAGAGATTTTTACCAATATAACTTTTGATAGTTAAAAAAAACCCCAAAACCTCTAGCTGAAATAGTTATACCAGTAAGCAGGCCTTTGCTAGTACAACTATTGGAATGTGAAGGCTTGTCTAGATGGCACCTCCAGGAAAATTAATCCCAAATTAATCAAAAAATAATCCAAATTAATTAAAGGAGTGAATTTGAAATGGATTAGTTAAACTGCATATATAACTTTGTGTGAACACCCTCACTCAGAATTAAAGTGGCCTTACTTCAGTTTGTCTTAATTCCAGTTTAGCTTAGAAGTGAATTAAGGCCACTTTAATTCTGAATACGGGTATTCACACAGGGATTTAATGTGGTTTAACTAAACCACTTCAAATTCATATCTTTAGTTAATTCGGATTAACTTTCCTGGCTGTCCCTTTGTCAACAAGCCCAAAGTCTGACCTCAAATGTCTGCTAGTCTGGTCGACCTGCGGTAGTCACCTACCTACCTAACTGGAACAGCAGGCAGGTTACATGGCTGTTTTGAGATGGGATTTTTCCAATGCCTGAACTTTGCTCCCATTGAAATCAGTGGCCTCCATTGAAGCCAACTGCAGTTTTACTATTAACTCCAGTGTGAGCAGCGTTAGGTTTTTTGAGTAAATCCTTTGTTTATTTTTTTTTCTCTTGAAAACTGAGCTCAGCTTCTTTGGAAATCCTTTGGCCATAATTCTCTTAGCTGCTGCAATGCAAACTGGCCACAAAAGCTTCTAAAGAAATCAAGCCCTGTGTGAGCACTGGAAGAAAGAAAGAAAATTGTCGCCTTACCCTCAAGTTGCATGTTGTTTTCAGGGGAGCAAAGGGCATTCTCTGGGAAGAAGGTTTTTATCCATTGCAGGGAAATTGGATGTATTAACATGCCCTGATTTGGGGTAGAGGGGGGAGCATCTTTTGTTTTCTTTGGACATTCTGCCATCATTAAACTGGATTTCAAACCACCATTTATTTATTTTTTCTAGGCAGTTTTTGGCATCTAATGTTAATCCTGAAATTGGAAACCACAGTGGATAAAAGTTCTATGTAACTTGCTTCCAGAACAAATAAGGTACAGCAGATAATTTTAGTGTTAGATTTCAGGAAGGGGGGGGGTGGCATGGGGTGGGGAGAGACAGCATGTCAGCCATCCTTCAAATGCAAGAGCAAAAATTCCCCCAAGTTTGAGATCTAGTGCGTGTAGAGAAGGTTCATTTTCAAAATTGCCACAGCCTGCACGTAGGTGGTATTAGAAGACACCATGACAGTAAAGTAGTTTTATGCATAGCGGCTTAGCTAACATTTTGAGAACTAGTTTAGTGAAGCTCTCAGGTTTAAAAATACCAAGCCCCAAAGTTTTAATGAAACTATTCATGGTTCAAAGTATCATAAAGAGCACCCAAGAACTGCTTAAGAGATCCTTGAGTGGAAATTAGAATGGATCTTTGGGATTGATGCTGTAAAGTCTGTCTATTTTGGCCTTTTTCAGTCTCATATTAAGGCTACTGAAAGTGTGTTTTGTTTGGCTAATGCCTGGGGCTGTAGCTATTAGGTCTATTAAACGGATGCTGCCGCTGAAGTTTAGTATGCATTAATTGACTGATAAGGACTTGGGAATCAAATAGCTGAAGGAAGGGTTCTATCATCGATTTTTTTTCTTGCTTTATTTCTCTTTGCTTCATTTACATCTCAAGCCCTATTGGTGATCCAAATTTGAATAAAGCCAGAGCTTAAGTAGTGATTAGATCTCAATAGCTCGGATTTTCAATGAAATTGCTGCTTCCTCCCCCCACCTCCTCCACAACCAGATGTATTTAGAAATAGTAGCGAAAACTGACACCTGGGGTAACTTTATCATTTAAAATGAAGCTTCCGTGTATGTATAAAAAACCTGCTGAAATGCAGGCAGTACTTGATAGGCCTTTGACTTTGTCAGTGTCAGGGGTTAGCACAAAACAAAGCCAGGCTAAGCGAGCCTTCAGCAAGAATGAAAGCAGATAAGAAAACCTCCCTCCTCATTCTCAGGTTAGCTCTTTAACCGTGTCATCCAAAAATATGCATGCAAAGCACTGATCCTGTAAACTCCAGAATAAGAAGTAAACCATCAGGAATATATAATGCAACAAGGAGCTGGTTTTTTTAATTCTGATTTTTATTGTTCGTATTGGGAAGCAATATTTTTAACTCCAAAATTCACCTTCTAATCCTTAAGCTGGTGATATGACAGTGTCAAATATGATGGGATTTTGTGATTCTCATTACTGTTATGTATTGTTCTTGATTCGTATTCCATATTAATATTTATAAATGCCATAAAAATAGTTTTTTATGGAAATTGGAGGCCCCAAGCCCTACCTTTTATATTGTCAACCCACAAATGTTACATCCAATATAGTTGATTGCATTTTAGAACATAAATGATTTTGCAAACAATCCACTGGATGCTGGTTATGGTTGGGTTTTGTGCGTGCGCGTATACAATGAAAAGCTGCAGATACAATCTTTTAACGAGTGTTTGCACAAACTGGCATTCAAATGATAAAGCATAAAGGAATGTTGATTGTAATGCCAGAGTGATATCAGACAGACAGGGATATATAAACAGGAAGGAAAGTATGTTTGAATTCCAAAAAGTATCCCTCAAATAGCAAGGAGAGAAACAAAGTCAACAGTCAAATGGAGTTTGGTAATTAACCATTGTCTTCTGGTGAGTAATTTGAATAGCTACCAGCCTCCTGGTGATTCTGTTCTTTTCCAGTGTGAATTCTTTCATGAAAGAGAAACATTGGGAATTGTCTGCCTGAGAATAGATACATTATTAGTAAACAATAGATGTGTTTTACAAGATGGACGGATGATCCAGTGATTAGGGCCCTAGCATGGATCTTGAACTGAACTCAGATCTTCCTCTTTTCCTGTGAGACTTGGCCAAGTTGCTTAGCCTTTGCATGACTCATTTCACTGTAGTAGCACCTGCTCAAAATGCTGTTGTGTGTAGAGAAACATTAAAGATTGTGAATAGGTAGCAGGTTTAAAACAAACAAAAGGAAATATTTCTTCACACAGCACATAGTCAACCTGTGGAACTCCTTGCCAGAGGAGGTTGTGCAGACTAGGACTTTATCAGGGTTCAAAAAAGAACTAGACAAATTCATGGAAGTCAGGTCCATCAATACGTATTAGCTAGGAGGGTAGGAATGGAGTCCCTAGCCTCTGTCAGAGGCTGGAAATGGGTGACAGGAAAGGGATCACTTGATGATTATTAGTTCTGTTCACTCCCTCTGGGGCACCTGGCATTGGCCGCTGTCGGAAGACAGGACACTGGGCTAGATGGACCTTTGCTCTCACCCAGTATGGCCGTTCTTATGTGAAGTGCTCAGATACTGCCATCATGGAGGCAGTAGGGGTTTGGGTGTATTGGCGCCTCCTAGTCCAGCAGTATCCAATACCCACTTGCTTGAGTCCTGCAGACCTTTCTGCAAACAGGTACGGGCTCTCTGGTGTTTCTTGGCAGGCAGCTTGTATCCCAGAATGCCATGTGTGGGCATATATAGTCTGAACGTTTCTTCCTGCCTGCCTGCTCTTCACATGGCAGCCTTTCATTTCACAGGGATGGACGCTAAGGGATGTTGTGAAATACAAGCAAGTGGTGTGTGCTGGGATGTGCATTATAAAGGAAATGCCAACTTGCCTTGGTAAGTAGGGTTGCCGGATGGTTTCAACAAAAATACCGGACACACTTGACATGACATCACAATCGACATTCCATCTCATTTAGAAAATACTGGACATTTCCATTTTCTCATTTCTATTTTCTCAATTTGTTTCCTGAACAGAAAGCTCAAATACTGGACTGTCCGGTTCAAAACCGGACACCTGGCAACCCTATTTGTAAGGCACTGGCTCCTCTGTGCCCAATCCACAGATATGAGGTTGTTACAGCTTTAATTAGAGGAGGTTGGCTCTTTCCTTCGTGCCGACGGCCACTCATGCTTTTAGTGCTGGAAGTGGCCAGTTCCACCCCTAGCTTAGCTGCCCGCTGTCATCATACTGTAAAAGTCAAGATTTCATGGGATCTCTCCTGCCTGCAGAGAGTGAAGAGGGCACATGGGTTTCTCCCAAAGCCCCAAGGTGCCCCCTTCCAGGGGAACAGAGGCTTGCAGTACCAATGGGATGGAAATCTCAACTGCACTGGGAGGAGACAGCAGGAACTGCAAGCTTCTCCCTACAGGGGAAAGACCCTGAATCAGAGTGTGAAACCAGGCCCACACCCCTCAATTTTCCAGCCACTGCAGGGAAAGTAGCTGGAGGAGGAGGAGGTTGCACTGAGTTCAGCTGACTCTGCTGGGTAAATTTTGCTTTTTTACAAAATGGGAAGAAAAAAATTCCCCTATCTTCCCATTTGGGGTTTAGATTTTTGATCAAAATGGTTTGCATCTCAGTAATAATAATCAATGATGGTAAGCCTGAATGGTTTCCATGCCGCATGGCTATGACCATGTCTTCACTACGTGGGAAGGTTGAATTAAAATATCCACTTACAGCTATGTTAATTACATAGCTGGAGTCGACATACCTTAATTGGAGTTTCCATGCAGTCTCCACAGCAAACACTCCCATTGGCTTCCCTGGCTCCTCCCAAGGAGCAGGAGTACTGGCCTTGACAGGGGAGCCTCTGAGTGTGATTTAGCAGGTCTTTACTAGGCCTGCTAAATCAAACTCTGGAAGATCGATCGTGGCCGTTTCTATCTTCCACATAGTGAAAACATGGCCTTAGTGTGTTCCAAATGTGCATGTGGGATGAATCCCAACAACCACCATCAATGAGGCAAATCCACTCCCGGACTGTGGGACAGCTGTGATTGGGTGAATGTCATGGGTGTTACTGGACCAGTCTCATGCTGGAGGAGTGGGGCAGTGATATATTAACAGAGACTGCCCAATGTGAGTCTCTTTCAGATCTGGGTAACTGAGGATCCAAATCTGCTATCGCATGCAACTCCTCCCTACCTTTCCATCTCCATATAACTCTGAACCCCCCACATCAGGCCACGCTGAGCCTGGCATCGTGCCCCCACCCACTTTGCCAGTGATTCCACCCTTGTTCCCCTGTCTCAGTGCCATCCCCACTGTGCATTTCTCCCCGCAGCCCCCTAGGCATGGTACCATGTCCCTGAGTTCATCATGAAGGCCTCAGCCAAGCCCACATTAAAGCCGCCTTTGAGACCCTCTTCTCCAGTGCTGCCTGGTGGTTCAAGCTAATGTATAAAAATCCCCCTCTTGTTGTTCTCCTGCCCTTACCCTATCTCCCTATCAGTCTGTTGTTAGGCCTTGTCTACACTTACTGGGAGATCCACGCTGTGGAGGGTCAATTTAACTGGTCTAGAAAGGACACACCAAATCGACTGCTGATTGTGCTCCCATCAACGCCAGTACTCCAACGGGTCATGAGCAGTAGAAGTCGACAGGAGAGTTCCTCTCATTGACCCTCCACCCCCGCAGTAGAGGATGCTGCGGTAAGTCGAACTTAAGGTATGTTGACTGGCTATGCTATTCATGTAGCTGGAGTTGGGTACCTTAGTTCCACTTTGCCTCCAGTATAGTCCTGGTCGTAGACTATGACCTCGCAGAGCAAGGACCATTCCTTTTGCATATTAGCATATCGTGAGTGTAACCATAACCAAAGTTGCAGTGGGAGAGGACTAGATTGGATATTAGGAAAAAACTATTTCACTAGGAGGGTGGTGAAGCACTGGGATGGGTTACCGAGGGAGGTGGTGGAACCTCCATCCCTAGAGGTTTTAAAGTCCTGGCTTGTCAAATCCCTGGCTGGGATGATTTAGTTGGGATTGGTCCTGCTTTGGGGGCTGAAATTGATGGGCTCCTGAGGTCTCTGCCAGCCCTAGGATTCTGTGATTCTAAATAATTGAGGTTATTGAGCCCTTTAGAGATGCACATGATAATGCTATTGCCTGGGCATCGGAAGGCTTTGCGTGGTAACAGTTCACAAGATGTAAGCGCTATCTTACAGTTTCCAGCTATCGCTCAGTTCTTAATTTGAATCCTTTTTAATCTGAAGTAAAATTGTGTTTACTGATGGATGAAGCAGATCTGAATGTACCTGAAAAGCCAGTAGACAGTTAGAAGAATAAGCTTTTGGTGCTCCAAAAAGTGAAATACAATGGAAACTGGTATGGCTGTGGGAACCAATCTCTTGAATGACAGATCTTCCTCTCCCTCCCTCCCCCCCACCAAGTACAGCTAGAATTTAACCTGCCATATCAGAAAATTGAGCCTTCTAGATCACTATTCTGCCTCAGGCAGTGGCCAGTACTTGATACTTCAGGAAAAGACAAACATCCCCTCCCCAAGAACTTATGCAGCAATGCTGTCTGTGGCGGATCAGTTTACACTCTGCAGCAGGCGCTTCGATTACACTTTTTAAAAAAAAAGTTGCCTTCCATAACTGCAAATGTGATTGGTCACCAGTGAATCCAAATCGTATTTAAATCTATTCACAGCATGTGGGTGCTTCTCTGGGTGAGTCAGGGTGCTAGCTCACAGGAGGAAGATAGGGATGCGTTTTTTATCACTGGCCTTGAGGAAGAAATGACTGATGTATGAAACTTCTAGGAACCACAGTGAGGGGCGGTAATTCCCCCAGCCCTGCAACGGAAACTTGTCTCGTAGCATAGCTTGCCGAGTTAGTGGTGAATAAACCTCCTTGCAGCCCATTCACTCTGATGCTATGCAACCTGTGAAGCTCTGTTTGTAGTGTGCCCCTGCCCTGTACGGGACAAGTCATCCACATTTACCTGAAACGATCTTGCCTTTTTCTCCCAATAGATGCTGCTATTGCTGCACTGCTAATGAATCTACTTTTGAAGCTTGCCCAGATAATGTATAGTTTCTAGTGGCCGGAGAGGGCCTCGTTCAGGGGTGGGGAACCTTTCCTGTGCAGTCCCACAGAAAAATCAGTCGGGGGTTGCACAAAAGTGAGAACTAAATAAAAACCCAAACAAAAAAAAAAAATCTCACGGATGTGGCCTGGGAATGAGAAGGAGAAAGACATTTCCCTCACACACCAGAGCCTGGGGTGCAGGCTAATGGATATTGTGCCCCCCACCCCCCAGGCTCTGGGGTGGGGACAAAAATGAGGGGTTCAGTATGTGAGGGGCTGCTGGGAAGCGGGCTTGAGGTGTGGGGGGTTGGTGAGTCTGGGAGGATGGTAAGGTGCAGGAACAGGTTAGGGGTGGGGAGGGCTGGGCGAGAGGTGGGGTGCAGGAGTGGGGGTGCAGCAGCAGGCTGGGGCTGGGTGGGCCATATGGCTGGAGTACCAGCACTGCAGGGAGGGGAGCCCTGAGCCTGGGGGGCCAGATCCAGGCAAGCCAGTGGCTGAATCTGGCCCGTGGGCCGAAGGGTCTCCACCTCTAATTGCAAGGGAACAACCAATGTCATGATAGCAACAATGGAGGTTGAAATGGCGACGTTGGATGGGGATGGGGAAGTACAAGCTTGGATTTGAAAAGCCTTTCCCTGAGGAAAACTGATGCCTCATTTTGGACAACTTTCCTTCCTGCTTCCTCTGCTTATCATTCGTTCCACCTATTCATAAAAGGGACTGAAGCAAAACAGAGGCCTTTGTGTTCCTTGCTGGCTGCCTTAATGAGAGGGGAGTTTCAGAATTGGGGAGTGGGTGGGTGTGCTCGCATACCATGCTATGAATGCCTAGAGAGGTGTGGGGGTGGGGATTGGGGAATAACAAATGGGAAACTGAAGCAGAAAAGCAAAAGGGAACCCCGTGACCCACCTGTCTTCTGCACAACTTGGGCCTGACTCTGATCTTGTGCGGGTTTCACAGGGTGTGTAACCCCCTGGACTTTGGTAGAGAGATTCCTGATTAACACCGATGTACTTGACATCAGAATCAGACTCACTGTGAGGGAAAAAATGTAGGTTTAGCTGTGAGCCCCACCTTTAGCAAAGAGTTTCTAATACTTTCCATTATAAGGCCCAGCTGCTTTTAATTTTCGCAGACTTCCATGTTCTGTGCCTGCCTTCAGCTGATTATTCAATTGGATTCAATTCTTATTTAAGTTTCAGCTACCAGAGTTCAACTGTTGCTCAGAACAAAGCCAGCAGAAAATATGTTAAAAATGTCTTGCTGTTGTTTTGCTAACGAGCTCTGGCACGTCCGTGCTTTGGAGTGCATGGACTTGAAATTTGGTGGCAGGGTTGCCTTTATGGCAGTCGGATGCTCTTTGCAGCCCTGTAGAAACCTACCCATGTTTGGCCAAGTTAAGAACTTTTCATAAGCGCTTGTAAGGAGAGCTAAAGGCTCTGCAGATTGCATCCCCATTGAGCATTCTCCGCCCCTCTCCGGGGTAAGCAGAACTTTTCCTCCCTTGCACCTTCTGGCAGCCAGGGGCTACTCTGGCATCAGGAACTGAGAGCAAAGGGTCTGCCACTCCATCCTGTGTTCTCAATTCCCCCACTGCTGGAGGAGGAGAGCAAGGAAGCTCGCAGTGGAATGCAGAGGGGTGAGGAGTGGAGATGGGGCAGAGACAGGCTGCAAAGTGGGAGAGAAAGAAACAATCTGTGAGGCAGGGTGAGGCAGAGCATGCTCAGTATGGGTGCAATCCGCCCCACACAAGGGGAGAAGGGCAGAAGAGGGCAAGTAGGGGGAACAAGTAAAGAACCACATCGGTACTCCTGGAGCACATTCTCCATCAGAACTTGGAGTAGAACGCAGACCCCCTGAGTCTCAACATTCCTCTGCCATGACACCCACTAGAAAAGGGTCTCGTCAACTTCTAGTAGTGGCTCTACATAGAGGGTAACAGCCTACTGCTGCTACCAACTATTTCATTAGCTCAAGTGCGCAAGGTCTGTGAGGTGGGTCTGTGGGTGCCAACCCTTCTGATGAAATTTTGGAGGTTCAGTATCGTTCCACATGATAGAATTTCTGTGGGTTTTTTTGTTTTTTGCTTTTTAGTCAACGTAGAAGATTACATTTAAAAAAAGACATTAAAAGACTGTTATGGTTGCAAAAAGCAAACACTCAAAACTGAGGCAACGTCAGCAGTCAGGTTTCTAGTGCAATCTTAATTTGACCTCCCCATGCAGATGCATTATGATACAGTCTTTAATTACATGATCACATATAATTTTTTCCACAGAGTCTCTGCCTCATTCGGTGCACAGCACAGATGGAGCTCGAGCTATAGATAGCTATTCATTTCTTTTTACCTTTAGTGGATGACCCTAGGCCCTCTTTACTGTACTCTATGAAAACTCTGCACTGAATAGGAGAGATTAATTAAGAACTACATTGTGTCTATCAAACTAGCTTCACTTGTGGCTTAAACTAGGCTGGGACCAGTGCTCCCAATAAGGTGGAAGGCTGCTTGTAAAGTTAACGTGAGAGACTTGGATTCAGTTCCTGCCTCTGCCACAGATTTCCTGTGTGGTCTTGGGCAAGTCTCTTAATTTCTGTATCTAAAGGCATGTCCCATCTGACAGGGCATATAAGGATAAATTCTTTAATGTTGGTGAGGTGCAAATACTGCTGTGAACGGGTAATGTACAAACCTAGCTAGAGAAAGACAGATGATGAAAGTCTAAGGCCTTTGTCCAAAGCTCACTTCTGCATTTAATACATTCCTCACACACTTACATAACATGTGAAAAATGTTTGCATTTCATTCTTTAAGTAACAGAGAAAGTCAAGGTGGCTGTATGGGAAAGCTTAGAATTTGAAAGCAATATTCTCCTCTGCCTGCACTACAAGGATTGAAAATGACATCTTCCGCATACCCAATTAAAATTCATACCTTTTAACCTTCCCAACCATCTGAGATCTGTGTCATTAAGACGGATTCAACAAGATGCCTTGATATTCTAAATTATTTGTATGCCTGGTATTCCAAATAAACATTTGTGAAATTCATTTCAAAAGATGTTAACACTCGTGAAACCCATGTGCCCCAAAGGGATTATATAAATTTCCATGTCAAATATTTGAAGCAAAGCACTTGTACAGAAACAGTGTTTTTTTGTGTTTTGATGCCTTTCATTTCCATAAACTAGATTACTTTCTGAAATTACTTTCACACAGAGAACAATTTCTATTGAATTCCAGTCAGTGAGCTCCTCGGAGTGTGATGTGAATAAAATATCGACAGGCTATGTAGTAGCTGGTATGCATATGCATGTGTGTTGTATGAGGAGGGCAAACCAAGTTTAGATTTTATCAGTAAGAGGTTTCATAGACAGAGATTTACTGTCTTAGGGTAATTGCTAAACAACTATTTCATTTACAGCCTAACAAGAAAGCTCTCTGGATTTCTGTCTCCATCTCTTACCTGGCTAAGAACAAGCTGATCTGTCTTGTTAAGTACTGATTTGCTGGCATGCAGCTGTTTCTGGCTGTCAGTGGTTCTTCAACAGCAAAGTTTTATCTGCTTCTTGCAAACCCTGATTCTGCCAAAAAAAAGTCTCACACACAAAAAAATTGATTCGCGCCAACATTATCTTTATTATCCTCCTTTTGCCAACCCTGTGAAATGGTCAAATGCCAGGTTTCCAAAAGAGAAAAGAAACACTTGCAAAAGAATGTTTCAGTTTTAAGATTAAAAGTTTGACATAAGCTACCCCTAAAACTTCTGTTTTATACCAGATCTTTTTAAATGTCATAGATTTCTATGGGATTGGCTTCTGAAATTGTTCGCAAGAGAATAGTGGGGACAGTAGTAACATCTGTGATAAATGTGGGCTCCAGGATTCAGACTAAATCATGAGCTACAAGAGATCCTTTGGGATCCTCTATACAGGACACATGTTGGGTTCTCTGGGTTCAAAACAAACCAAATCTGCAGACCAGCTGTGCAGTCGGAATGGTTTCAGAACATAAGAACAGCCATACTGGGTCAGACCAAAGGTCCATCTAGCTCAGTATCCTGTCTTCCAACAATGGCTAATGCCAGGTGCTTCAGAAAGAGTGAACAGAACAGGTAATCATCCAGTGTTCCCTCCCCTGTCACCCATTTCCATCCTCTGACAAACAGAGGCTATGGACACCATTCCTACCCATCCCGGCTAATAAGTTTTGATGAACCTAACCTCCATGAATTTATCTAGGGTTTTTTTTTTAACCCTGTTGAAGTCCTGGTCTTCACAATATCCTCTGGCAAGGAGTTCCACAGATTGACTGTGCGCTGTGTGAAGAAATAAAAAAATCAACCCACAATGAGCTACCACCAATTAAGGATGGTGTATTTGCTGTTTCTAGTTATTAGTTCTAGTGTGTGATTTATAGACGATGGGCAAAATTCTTCTCATGGTACAGCACCGAGGAGTTTCTTCTCCACAATAAGGATAGTATAATAAATTTTGCACTTGTTCAGCACATGGCACTCCCATTGCCATTGGTGGAAATTTCACCTGCAGAATCTATCTGATAAAACTGAACTTTCAGTCCGGCTGTAGTTGCAGTTGTGGCTAACTGCCCCCCAAAAGTGGGCCAGCAACTACATTGGGATGTGCAAAGATTCACTTGCATGCATAATTTAAACAGCACCCCATCACTTGATTGGTGCTTGCAGAGATGTCAAGTCACTCAGTTGGGCTTAGACAGCGGTGTCCTGCAGGCGAAGTCAAGCTGAATTGCCCCCTTCCTCTTGATCTGAACGTCCGGGGGCCGTGCAGTTCTGCTGCTGAGAGAGACAAGGAGCCTGCACAGCTGTTCTCTGTGGGATTCCAGCCACAGCACTGTTAATCATACCCTGTGGGGGCAACTTATGGTGCAATGCTCTGGTTTTGACGGCCTCGTGTCTTCCTTCTCCTCTGTCTCCTTTGACCTTTGGAAGTTGCCGGGTTCCCAACAGACTATTTTGTGGCAGCAGCATGTTGTTATCGCCCTTCCCGACCCTTGGTATGTGCCGTAGCCTAGTGCATACCAAGTGGTGGTCCCATTGTACAGGTTGAATCTCCCTAGTCCAGCACTGTCTGGTCTGGCATGATTTTAGGGAGCCGGATGTCCACTTAACATGGGTGTGGCCAGGTTTCCCATGGCCTCATAAAGTTTGTTTATAGCCACCAGTCCTAGCTCTGTGTTCTGTGCTGTTATTTAGCTCTAACTTACCCCTGAATGTCTCTAAGAGCCCAGTAAGCAGTGGAAGTGTTGGTAATGCTGCTAGACAATTTTGACCTCCCATTGTCCAGCAAATTCTCTGGTTTGGCACCGGTCAGGGTGCTGCACTAGAGAGGGTTAACCTGTACAGTGAATCTGAAGAAGTGGGTTTGCCCTGGAATACTCATCATTTTATATATATATATATATATATATATATATATTTATTTGCTTGTCTTTAAAGTGTCAAAGGACTACTTGTTTTTAGAAGTTAGTGAATACTCATTTCGTGATAGTTACACAAGAACATCAGCTTGCACTCATTTTTGGTGAAACAGGGAGAAAGTGCCTAAGCCAAAGGTGAGTCCTTTGATGTCATTTTTTGGATGTTATTTCCTAGGGTTTATTTTTTAAACAAATGAAATTGGGATCTTAGGTTGTAAACGCCGGTCACAGTAGTTCATACAAGAAAAAAAAAAAGTGCAGAGCAGTGAGACAGTGTGTGAATACGAGGAAATGAACAAGCCAACAGAAAACCACTGTGCATGGACAAAGAATCAGGCCCTGACTCTAAACCGAAGTGCTGTACATCAGGAATCACTCAACCTGAAATTAGTGTAAGCCCAATGTTAGATCATCATCAGCTCCTTGGAGGGATCTATATGGGAACTGCCCTGGGCACCAGAGTCAGTAACTGTAATATGCACCAGCTCAAATGCACATCAAAATTACTTTGGAAGATCCTAACATATGTAAAGTCAATGGGAGCATTTGGAGAAGCCACCCCACTGAGATGAAATTCAATGTTATGCCAATGGAAAAGGGCCTTTGACTCAAGCTATGGTTTTCCCCTGGATGGGGACAGCCACACTCCAGCACAACAGGCTGCCAGAGCTGTGCTCATCTCAGGCAGGGTGACTTCCCCACACCTTGAAATGTGCATTTGTGGTCCAACCAGCAGGGACATGTGTGACGGCGCGTTGGGGTTTTCCCGTCTCCTGCACCCCCGTAATGGCACGGACAGACTCCACCAGCCAGTAGAATAGAGGGAGTTTATTGCTTCTCCAGGATACAGCACAGCACAGATGTCATCTGGTTACAGGAACCGGGCCTAGGATGCCTCAGCCCCCCTTGAGATGGGGGAGACTGGGCCCCTAAATTCCAGCCCCTTTCCCTAGGCTGTCTCCTCCATGATCCCAGACAGCCAACTAACTCACTCACTTCCAGCCCTGCCCCCCAGCCAGGGCTCCACTCCCCTTCTTCCCATTGTTCCGCTCCATGGGAGATACCTGTCTGACGAGTTTCAAAGCCCCCTTGCATGATGACTCATCCCCTGCCCTGCTGGGCCATGCTGCAGACAGCAGCCAGTGGAGGTCACCCACAGCCCAAGCCCAGCAACCAGCAAGGTACCCACACTACGTCACAACATGTGACTCGGGACTGGGTGCAAAGTTCATCTCCCACGGAAATATCAAGCAGCAAGCTCCCAGTTGGTCCTTTCCTGGTGACCGTGCAGTGTGCGGGTGGAAAGGGTGATGCTCATTTTTTGATCGTGGTTAAGTGGATAGGGGACAAACCACCCCCCAAAAAGGACCCCCTGCCTAAACATTCAGGATGGGATGCTCAAACCCTTTCTGCATGGGCAGAAATCGGCTCCCATTGGAGTCAACGGTAAAATGCCCATTGGCCTCCTCCTGCCCCCACTGACTCATTTCCCCCTAAGAACCCACAGTCAGTCAAGATTTTCAGCAGTGAGACACAGATAAAAGGCTGGTCCCCTGCCACTGTTAATGTAATGTCAAAGTGTGAAGTAACAGCTCAAAACTGGGCTGCAAGACATTTTCTCTCTCTTCCATGTATTTATTTAATCTGGTTAGTGCCAGTCTTCAGGGGCAGACTTTGCAAATCCCCAATTATTTTAGGCAGTTAATCTGGTCCGAACCAGGCTGGGGGCCAGCCTGTGTGCTCCCCATGCTATCAGAGCTAATCAGAGGAATGCCAGTCTAGTCTATCAGCAGACTGTATCCAGGCCATTTTAATTGGCTAATCTGGTCACACGACAGTCTATTGGGCAGGCTAGGTGAATGGCTACGTTAGTTTAGTTAATGTCGTTTGTTTGCTACCCCAGCTGTCTGATTAACATGTAGGGTATTTTGATTAGTTAATCAAGTCTGGGGTCAGTCTTGTCTGTATGCAGCCCCTATACTATTGCAGTTAGGTCTGGTTTCAGTCACCTTCAGTGTTGTCTTATTGGTGGTTGGACACCAGAGCTACAAGGGAGTTATGGCTCAGTCTCTCTCCTTTTCCTTGCGAGTATTACTTATTTCATAGGGTCTAGCTTTTCTGGGGGGTTAGTGTGGTGTGTCATTCTTCTTACGTGGTCCTCGCTGTATTTCGACCTAGTAATACTTTCTCCTGTGCTATGGATTCACGACTATACCCATCAATGCTAATTACAAAATACATATGGGCTGTGTCTATACTGGCGTGATCTTGCGCCAGAGCTATGCAAATGAGGCTCAGCGTGGAATATCGCCGAGCCTCATTTGCATAACTAATGAGCCGCCATTTTTGCGGAAGAGGCTCTTGCGCAAGACAGAGCATAACGGCTTTGCGCAAGAGGGTTTTTCTTGCGCAAGAAGGTGCAGTGTAGACAGCTCCGTCTTGCGCAAGAGCCTCTTCTGCAAAAATGGCGGCTCATTAGTTATGCAAATGAGGCTCGGGCGATATTCCACGCTGAGCCTCATTTGCATAGCTCTGGCGCAAGATCGCGCCAGTATAGACACAGCCATGGAGTTTTAAGAAAGCAGACATCAAAGGCATAGCCGTGTTAGTCTGTATCCACAAAACAATGAGGAGTCCTGTGGCACTTTAAAGACTGAGGCCAGATCTACACTAGACCTGGAAGATCGGCTTAAAATATGCCATACGCAGAATACTAGCTGGAGCTAGCTTACCTTAAGCTGAGCTTGGTGCCGTCCCCACTGCGGGAGGTCGATAGGAGCAAATGCTCCAGTCAGCTTCCCTTACTCTTTGCGACTGTGAGTACAGATGCCAGCCGGAGCTGCCCTAGGTGTTCGATTCACAGGTCTATATTAGACCCGCTAAATCGAACCCCAGAACATTGCTCTCTAGTGCGGTAAGTGAAGATGTGCCCTAAGAGATTTATCTGGGCATAAGCTTTCATGGGCAAAAACCCACTTCGTCAGATGTATCTGATGAAGTATGTTTTTTGCCCATGAAAGCTTATGCCCAAATAAATCTTAGTCTTTAAAGTGCCACAGGACTCCTTGTTTTTAAGAGAGTCTGGTAGCTTTAACTATAGTTAGGGATTACTTCAACTAACCCTCCACCCCAAGGTTTACACCTATTATAATCTGTGAGAATTTAGCCCCAAGACTGACTCCAGTAGATCGGTTATTGATAGAAAGTAGGGTTGCCAGTTTTGGCTGGATACTTTCCTGAAGGTTTCATCACGTCATTATCTTTTAATTAAAAGATTAATCTTTAACTCCTGGAGACTGCCGGACAATCCTGGAGGGTTGGCAACCCTAAGAGAAGGGGAGTCCCCTGGTGCGTAATAGGGACAACACACTGCTTCTTTTATAGTATTGCATTTAGTTGCCAACCAGACAATAGTTTGCACCCTTCAGTCTGGTAAAGGAGAGACTGACACACAACGCATGGTATCTGCATGACTCACACCATGCCTTGCAGAAAAACCGTAGGTGTTAGTCCTACATCCTTGTGGTCACTACCAGTGGTCATCATCTTAGCATCTCCCACTATCAAGGGGAGGAGGCCAGGATAAAGAGTTTAGAATGTATTACGCTGGTGCCTGCTGGGTTCATAGATATTTATGAAAGTTTTAACTCCTTTTCCTTATTTAAATGTCCACACCTTGCTACTTTTGGGGTGCACCATTTTTCAGGCACGGACTCATCAGTTCTCCTTGTATATGATAGCCTTTATGTCACTTTATCACCATAGTAACAGGCAGTTACCTTAAGAAAGGTGCTAACATTTCACCCTGGCAACCAATGGTCATCTTGTGTGGTCTACTGCTCTCTCCTAGACATTATTATCCAAATGCATCAGCTATTTCAAAACCTCAGCATAACACAACCATAGGCACAAGCTCAGCACGTTTATTATTAACTTACTTATGCAAATTTATCCAAAGTCTGATTTGGCTAAACAAAATATTTTACAGGCCCAAGGCCCTTATATCCTGTGTTACACATTCATTTTGGTGTTTCACCTCTATTGTCCAAACACACCAAATATCTTTGATCCTTGCTTACAGTTGAGATGACTTTCTTCTTCCTATTGTTGTTTTTTCTGTAGTGCGGCCTAGAAGCTCCAGCTGAGAATATACTAGGCACTGTACACACCCATAGCAAGAGTCAGTCCCTGCCCTGAAGAACTTGCAATCGAAATGGACAGGACAGACAAAGGGTGGGAGAAGGGGCATGTTATAACCACCGTTTTACAGGGTGAGAAATGGGCCACAGAGAGAGAGTGTAACTCTTTCTGTGGAAATTGGAGAAGGTCCAGAGAAGAGCAACAAGAATGATTAAAGGTCTAGAGAACATGAGCTATGAGGGAAGACTGAAAGAACTGGGCTTGTTTAGTTTGGAAAGGAGAAGACTGAGAGGGGACATGATAGCAGTTTTCAGGTATTTAAAAGGGTGTCACGAGGAGGGAGACAAATTGTTCTCCTTGGCCTCTGAGGATAGGACAAGAAGCAATGGGCTTAAACTGCAACAAGGGAGGTTTAGGTTGGACATTAGGAAAAACTTCCTAACTTTCAGGGTGGTTAAACACGAATAAATTGCTGAAGGAGGTTTTGGAATCTCCATCACTGGAGATATTTAAGAGCAGATTAGATAGATATCTATCAGGGATGGTGTAGATGGTATTGGGTCCTGCAATGAGGGCAGGGGACTGGACTCAATGACCCCTCAAGGTCCCTTCCACTTCTAGTGTTCTATGATTCTATGAACTCACTCAAGGTCACCGATTAACCCAGCTCTTCAGCCACTATGTTAACCCTAACACCTCTCTTTCCAATCACAGAGCCAGGTCCCTTCTCTGGCAAGTACTATGTCTCCTCCTGGAGCTGCAACATCCAGCGGATCAGAACAATGCTTCTGTAACCAGATTTGTCTCTTCTTTTTGGGTTTTTTAATCTAAACGCTATTTTTATCTGAAGAATTTCACAGAACAGAGGAGGGGGGATCCTGTAAAACCCGCCAGGTGCTTGTGCAGACTGTTTTTTTGAAGGTTTATTGGTTGTTGCAAAAGAAGTACATAATAATGTACACATACAGACACAAGGGAAGATAAATGCTGATAAACCAGCATAAAGTCAAGAGTCAAAAATCCACCAAACAGCCAGATTTATCACTGAAATAGTTCCACTGTAGAGGGAAAGGTGACCCAGTGATGGAGAACAGATGGTCTTGTGGTAAGATTTTGGACTGTGTGTCAGGCAATGTGAGTTTAATTCTTGGATCTGCCAAGTACTTCCTATGAGATGGGACATGTACTTCACCTTCCTCATCTGTAAAATGAGGTCTTATATTCTAGGCCAGGGGGCCTAGGCGACGTTATGGTACATAATTTACTACTAATATTTTCCTTGCCTCCCAGACGGCGTTGCGTGGCTGTCGGTGAGATCCATGCATGGAAGGTGCTGTGCAAGAACAAAGTGGTGGTGTTCTTTTATATATAAAAGCCGGGTTTAGAAAGGAAAACAGAATAAGGAACAGGATGCTCACTGCTTTGTGTGATGCCAAGCAAGGGTAGAGCAAGGGGAGTGTGAATTTGCCAGTGGAAAAGCAAAACCCTTGCAAGAAATCCGTGGTGCAGCCAGGGCCCAGTTGTGAGAACTAACCCTGAACATGCTGGAGTTGTCGTTGGAGGTCAATCTGGAGCCGACCAGCCAGGGACAGAGCTCTTCAGCGAGGCTGCTTTCTCGGTGGATTCTTGTCAGGGAGCCCTGTTCTTCTGACATTGCGTGTGACATGAGGCAGGCCTACTTCACTGGAGAGTACAGGACGCTAACACCTTGATGGGCCCCATCTGTTCCACCATGCGGGGTGCAGCCGAAGGCTACCAGGGTGCTGAAGTGCAGCTTGGGAACGGTCCTTGTCTTATCTGTGTTGAAGCAGTTGGCATGAGAGCAGTTTCCTGGTACCCAGAACAGGGAAATCCTGAAGTAAATGTGAGTAGACACGAGGTTAGAAAAGAACTAAGAGTTAGGGCAGCTCAGGGTCACCAGGTCTCCCAGCAGGGACAGGTGCATGCCACTCTGCTTTTGGCTGGCCGCCAAAGGCTCAGATGTGGGACTTGTGCCGGTCACGCATGAAGAACAGACACAAGACCGTCTGCTGTGACTGTGCACCACCAGACAATGAGTCGTTTTTTTCTTCTCCCCCAAATGCAGCCACTCACTGAGTGGCTGGTGTCCAGGTTGTTGTGCAATGATTCTGAGAGAGGCTGTGTAAGCATCAAGGCCTCCTGAAGTCAGTAGTGACACTTGGCAACATTATTAGATCCCCAAGACTCTTTTGTGTCTTTTCTGCTGGAGGGGGAGAGAGGGGAAATAGGGGAGAATTGAAACCTGATTTGCGTACGCAACTCAGGCGGCTGCATGTACAAACTGCCAGTTGCATATGCAAGTATCCAGCTGTGCATTCAGTTGCACCATCTGCACAAACAAATGCAGATGCCTGCATATTTAGTGGGTTCTGGTCAGTGTTGGTTGAAAATGTGGCCAGCGTAGGCAGTTAACTCATTGAGTTTCCTTGCTGTTGGAAAGGTTAGACTCTAGCTGTCAGAGCAGAGGAGCTGTGTAATATATAATATGCAGGTTTGTGGTACTACCTCCCTCCCCCTCTGCCCACACACCCCTTATATTTCACGGTGTCTTTTTGAGACTGTTTGTTATACAAATGCGAGGACTTAGAGAGATCACTACTTCACGATATGGACTATCCAGGTATTCACCACATAAACAGGGAACATCTAAGAAACCTCCCTCCCTGTTATGTCATAAGTCTCTTACAGTCAGAGAAGATACACCTCAGTTTAAATCAGGGAACATATTTTTCTCTCTTCTCCTCCATGTTTTCTCTTTTCTATGTTCCCTTTTCTCAGGCTGCGTGAGCAAGAGAGGCCTCCAAAAAGAGATCAATTCAACACAGGACTGCAGCGGCAGAGGCTAGAGAAAAAGGGCAGGGTAAGAGATGGGCTGTTGTATCCAGAGAATGTGCCACAGCAAGTCAGAGGAGCTGAGGTCTGTCTGTCTGCTCATTTTCAACGTGTGGATAATGCATGTAGGATGTTGCCTACAATAAAACGCATTTGACTGAAATTAGCAACTGGTCACTATTGTGATTCCATCTTCTGTTACATGTTGGGGGGTGTTTGTAAGGCTGCTGCGTGGCCCTCAGAGGATGATGTGGGGTTCAGCATGCTATCTTGGCCGTGAGGCGTATCAGTGTTGATGTTTTGCATTTATCGTATTTCTTATTCACTTGGCACTTGTAACAGTTATAACACGGCACTTTGCAGGAATCTTAAAAACCTGTCAAAAACACTGTGACTCCTTAAAAGAGATTTAATAAGAAAACATCCTCCAGGGTCCAATGTTCCCTCTAATTTTTCCCATCCGTTCGTGGAATAAATGTTCTTATGTGCACCAAAGCATATGTGGATGGGCACCACCAGTAGAAACATGTGCTGCTAGCTGTGGATGCTCTGCCAATCAGCTAGGCGGCATTTGAATCTCTCCTGGGTGGCCATCCAAGCGTGCAGCTTACAGGGAACACTGCCAGTGTCCTCCCTTTCAGAGAAAGTTGTCTGCCCCGGAACTTCAAAACCAAAATAAACAAGAGTTCTCCTCTACTCTACTTGACCCAACAAACCAACAAAATGTATCTGGTAATCTGAAGGCTTCCTGACTCAGATTCTTGGGCACAATCGATAAGAGACACAAATCCGTTCAACTGCTTATTCCGCATTGTCGGTCCTGGAAAGCCATATCGCAGGCGTGGTGGCATAAGACAGAGGCACTGAGCCCTGTACCATGTAGCGCTGTACAGATTGTCACCACCATTTTGAATGAATGGTAACCAGAGGCTCGTCTGAAGGGTGAGCAGAAGTGCTGCACTCTTGTGGAGGCTCTCCCTGCTCAGAAGATGGGGTGCATTACTGTTCTCCACCAGCTGGGAGTTCATAGGCAGCCTCGGACTAAGCAGTTGGTAGGGCTCTAACCCACAGAGGCCAAATGGCTAGAAAAGTGTAGCGAGGTCTGAATCTCAGAGCCAAGGTGGCAGTCTCTGGGTCAGCTGCAAGGGCGAAAGGCCTTTAGGTGTCACCAGTGCTCTGGGCATTCGACACTGAGGCCTTCATGGCAATCGAAGGTGCGCTTTTTAACTCAGGGTGACTATTTCGTTTTACTGTGGCACGAACTAACGAGGTTAGCGCTACACCCTTGCCTGGGGCTGATCTCGCCTGGCTCCCTGGTGTTTTACCTCAGGCTAGCTGAGGCAAGCATGTTAGATACCCTGAGGTAAAAATGAGTCTCTTTTTAGCAGTGAAGACAAGGCCTGAGACAGTTGCTCTGAGTGGCAAAGAGTCGCTGTGACAGGCTGGACCCTGCTAGTTTGAAGGAGCTTGTTTGCCTCTGAACTCATGAAACTATGAGCTTCAGTGGGATGAGACAGGCCAGGGGCCGGTCAGAGAGATGCAGAAAGGGGCCTGCTTTCTTTTTTTCCCCACCTGAGAAGAATCTCAAAAGGCTCCCAAATCTGGAGAAGGGGGATGGTTGGAGACACTGACTCAAGCTTGCTGAGGAGAGCCCAGGAGGAGGAAGAGAGATGGGAGTGGAAGTCCCAAAGAAGTCCCAACTATCTAGTTTGTTTGGAGTTGATGATTGGATTCTGGGCTGGTGCCCCTGAGATCATTTAATATGGCTGGACACTCACATACAGAAGGTTGTGGAACTTCCCGATGGGATAGGGGAGAAGCAAAGGCACCGAGGGAGACGAAAGAAGTAGAGTGGGTTTGAGACTTGCAGATAAGGTACTACAGTGGGGAAGCTGAGCAAACAGATCACGCTTACTTCTTTTACTGGGGCCCAAGGTTGGAGCTTCCAGTCAAGAGCAGGTGTCACTGCCCAGCCAACTGATGGGAACCCCTCACACAGGCACTGACACTTCCAACGTGACCGAGAAGGCACCGTCATCTTGCTGTCCTCAAGTTGAGCCCCCTGCTGCATCCGCATCACTCGTGTCTTGTCCAGGTTGAATCTCAGCCAGTTCAGTCCTATCCAGAGCTAAGCTGTAGTTTGAAAGCCAAGAAACAGCAAACATTGAGTTCAATGAAAAGGATAAAGCACAATGAGTTTCATGCACCTCTTATTGCTCCTGCGGTGCATCATAATCTCTCCAAGCACTGAACCACAGGGCTAACCCTATCTAACCCTGCCTTTGAAAACCTTAGGAGAGGGGGGAAACATTACTAAACACTGCTCTCTTATTACAAGGCTACTCCTTCCACGCAGCAACATGCATTAGTGTTGTCTGCTGAGGCTCTGTATCAGACTGGAGAAATTTGGTTTGGTTTTCTTCTGAACTGGACTGGGAAATGAAACTAAAAATGTAAAGTGTCCTGCTGACCAGGATAAAGAATCCATCATTAGGGACTAACACTGCATTTCCATAGCACTCTTCTTTTTTACTGTTTTTCCTTGAATGAGTTCTATGAAAATTAATCAAGATGACAAAGAAAACGGCAGTAAAATCATGTCTTGAAACAACTCCATTTTCATTTTGAAGTAGTACAGATTTGTCTAAGGATGTACTGTCAGTTACTGGTTTTTGAAGGTATCTATTAGGCCTCTGTGTTTGCTTGTATGTTCCCCTGTGATTTGGATAAAGAGGGCACATAATGTTTGTAAAATGTCCAGTTCTCTTTATAAGCGACATACACAGAAGAATGTTTTTAAATCAGAGTTTTCCCTAAATAAAATGTAAAAGACCCAGCCAGGCAGATCTGTGGTTGTCATCATGCAACCATGGTTGTTTCACATAAGGCCCATTTTTGCATTCTTATGCCTTGTCTCCGCTTACCAGGAAATCGATGCTGCGGAGATTGATCTCTCAGACGTCGATTTAGCAGGTCTAATAAGGACCTGCTAAATCGATCACTGATTATGCTTTCGTTGACTCTGATACTCCTCCAGGTTGCGAGGAGTAAGGGAAGTCGATGGGAGAGTTTCTCTGGGGGACGCTGCAGAAATTCAAACTAAGGTACTTCAATTCCAGCTACACTATTTATGTAGCTGGAGTTGTGTATCTTAGTTTGACTTTGCCCCCTAGTTTAGGCTTGGCCTAAGGGTAGGCTCTCAACCTGGCCTGGACAAAGCTACTGGATACTAATGGGAGTACATATTAGTAATGTGCATGAATGTCTCCATGGGGACAAAACATATCTTTTGGAAAGACTCTCTCCTTCCTTGCACTTTGGCTATGATAATTTTTCTAATTCATAGAGAATATGACCCTGTTAGGAGTCTTCCCTTTCTTCAATGGGCCTTGAATCGAGTCTTGTGTGTATTGAGAAGTTCATGCAGTTATTAACACCATCTACAGCCAATACAGGGTTTGGCTTATATTTTGCTCTTTTCCATAGTGTATGTGCACTGAATTAGTGGCAGTGTGTTCAAGCTGAATTAATAGCAGTGAAGGGCTGGTGCTATCTTTGCGTACATCGGAGGCCAGTGGATGCAATCTTGCCAGAGATAAAAACTAGTCTGTGCTTAGACGGAGGGATATTGGGTGGGGAACTACACAAGAGCTCCCCAAATGCCTTGGTACAGCAATAATAACCAGATAAATATCTGGGTACAACCTGTACAACTCAGGGCACCTCTACATTACTGGGAAGAAAGACGCTGTGGCGGTCAATCTTCTGGCGTTTGATTTAGCAGGTCTAGTGGGGACCTGCTAAATCGAATGCTGAAGGCACCCCCATGGATGCTGGGGTGTTTTTCCCATCGACTTCCCACAGTGAAGACAGCACCCTAGCTCAGCTTAAGGTACGTCGGTGCCGGCTATGTTATTTATGTAGCTAGAATTGCATATCTTAAGCCAACCTTCCCCCATAATGTAGTCCTGGTGTCAGACGTGTAATTGCTGGGTGTGCATGTTGTGAGAGAACTTTGAATATTAACTCCAACATACAGCCAATACAGTGTCTGGCTTTATTTTGCTCTTTTCCACAGTCAAGAAGGAACTGAACTATTTTAAATTGGGGGGGGGAGCTCCATATGCATCTAGGTGGATTGCTCTTTCTGGTACAAAGAAGGTGAGTAGAAGACTTCATAATGCTCTCAAAGTAGGCCTGCTTAGCTCTTGCTGTCTGTGTCCCTCAAGTACTCCTTCCCTACACAACTCTCCAGGAAATAAATCAGATTTTAAACCTTAGGTCCTCCAATCAGGAAATGGAAACAGTCGTATGGTTCAATAGAAAATACCAGCAGTGAAAAATCTGTAAGGTAAAACTTGTGCACACTAATGAATGAGAGACTTTGCATGGAGAGAACAATGTTTAAATGCTACCATTGGTTCCTGGGATAATTCACAAACCAAAAAAAGAGGTGGGGGGGAACCATATTTTCCAAATAAATGTGTTAAGTTCTACCTCGCAAGCAGTGTGTTTAGCCCATTATCCAGCAGACTCACGTGGTCATACTAAAATGAGGAATAGTGGGCTCCAGAAAAAATAAGTCCAATCCAACCATGCCTAGCCAAGGATGGCTGTTGTGAGTGGTCTGTGGTGTGTATAGAACTGGTGAGGGCTGGGTACTGTTGTCCACTGAAGATTCCAAAAGTATAAATAAAGCATGCATAATATTTAACCATCTCATAACCAATTTATCAAGAAACGAGGGGCCTGAATCTTACTGTTCTTATTTACATGGGCAATCCTATTTAAATCAGTGGGACAACTCACATGAGCAAATGAAACGATCATGGGGTAAGGGGATGGCAGAGTCCAGCTCTAATGCTGCAGTAAAATCACAGTATGTAGAACTAAGATGGGAAAAAAATCAGTTGTATATCTGAATTCCAAAGGGTTTATTATTAATTTTCACTTTCAGTGCAAAGTCTTTGTTGTAATTATTGCAGATGCATTTTTCTACGTAAAAACTTGCCAGCCATAGATGTGTGACATTGGGGATCCATATTATATCCTTCCAGAAAAATTAGTTAATTTTTTCTGAGCACAAATGAGCCAAAATCTTACCTGGCATAAACCGGTGCACCTCCATAGAACTTGTAGAATTTTGCCCACTATACACCAAATCTAGGATCAGGCCCAAATGTCTGGAGATGCAAAGTTTTCATGAATAATTATAGAACTTCGGTGGGTTGTAATGTTTTGATTAGAAAAGTCTAGCTGCTGCTGCTGTTTATTACATGTGTAAGCCTTAAGGAATTAGGTCACACTGACAATCAACATGAACATTTTTAATCATGAACTTTGTGACAGGAGGACAAATGTAGAAATCTCAGGACCAAATTATGTATAATTGCTGTTCAACAGGAATCACTCCAGTAAATTGGCAATTTGCAAATGGAGGAAGGAGACATGCTGCATTGTTTTAAACAAGTTTACCAAACATATAATTAACTCAAAGCTACCAGCCACCTTTTTATTCTGAATCAGAGCTCCATTCAGAGTACGGAACATGCCTTTCTCATCCTCAAACATTGAGTGTTTCTTTATTAGGAATTTGTAAGGACTCTGTCCCTGGAAGATAAAAATCAAATATAAATAATAGTCAGTCTCTTTGGCCTGGACAGAGATCACAAGGCAGACCCGGGAACTGAGATATATGGATGTTCCACAATCATTTAAAATGCTTTACCTCTCAGAAGTGGAATCAAATACACGCGAGTGTCACAGGTAGAAGGCTTTGTGGTTTATTGAAAGGTGGTCTGGAGTCGTCAGTTTTCCACAGGTCTCCCAATGCTGTATTTATATGGCACAGTAAGTAATACACGTAAATGTTTAGAGCTGACCAATAATTCACAGGGAATAGCTTCCTTTAAAATGTAGCATCTCTTTCCATTTGTGGGTCCTCCCGGAGCATATCTCAGTTTTCTCTAATTTGTTACTTGAATAAACTTGATTGATTTTCATGGCTTTTTAAAAAAAAAAAAAAAATTGCCCTGTGGATTGACCGAAAATAGTTCATTTCAAGTCTCTAACAAAACACTGTGACCTCTGCTGGTGACTTGTCATGGGTTGCATTAGACTGGTTCTTTTCCCAGATCAGATTAGATTAAGTCATGATCAGGAGAAGGGATCGATCCAGGGAGCAGAGTGTAACTTAGAGCAGCCCTTAGGTTTCTCTGACTTACACATGGGGTTATTTCAGCCTTGAGTGGCCCCAGGACTCAGGCACTGGAGAGATTTCTTACTGGCAATGTCATTCCCCGGCCCTCCCACCAAGCTATACTGAGAATAAGCTCAGCTCAAAGTATTGAGAAACAAAGAAAACCATTCTTTTCAACCGGTCCATGAATAGACCAAGCTGGGGGAAAGGGTGACTCCAGGCAGTGGGCTGGAGTTTCTTAAAAACCCCCTACAGGATGGAACCCCCAAACTAATGCTTTTTGGGGGGGGCTGGATCAATTGGTACCAGCCCGGCTCTGTGGTGAGCTGCGATGTAGTCTCCCTGTACATAGATGTGCTGTGTTAACATTCCAAATGCTAATCGGTCAAGAGTGAGGAAGGCTGGCCCCATGTTTAGGGGACCAACATGGGATTTGGGAGCCATTCCCTGCTTTGCCAGAGGTTTCCTGTGACATTGGGCAGGTCATTTTGGGCCAGATTTTTAAAGTATTTAGGCACCTAAAGGTGCAGATGGGTGCTCAGTGAGATTTTCAAAAATGCAATGGGAGTTAATCATGTAGGAGCTTTCGAAAATCCCAGTAGGTGATTATCTGCCTCTTTAGGCTCCTAGATACCTTTAAAACTGTGGGCCTTAATATCTCTCTGGCTACATCTGCACTGCAGAGGTTTTGTGCAAAAACGTCCATTTATGCACAAAAACTTGTGGCGTGTCCACACCTCAAGCACATTTTTGCGCAAGAAAATGTACAGTGAATTGAGAAAACAGAGGGGGTTTTTTCAGTATAGTTATTCCTCTTTCTACGAGGAATAACTCATTTTTGTGCAAGAGTTATTGTGCAAAAGGTGTGTGTGGATGGGCAGCAGGGTTTTTTTGTGCAAAAACAGCCTATCGAAAGAAGCACAGGTGCCCTGGTGGCCATTCTGTTCATGGCAATCGGAGCTTTCTTGTGAGAGAGCACCCATACAGTTTGGACACTCTCTTGCGCAAAAGCACATTGCTTTTCCGATGCGCTTTTGCAGTGTGGACGCGCTCTAGTGGAAGAAGTTTTTGCGGAAGATCTTAGAAAACTGAGATATGCTCAGGGAGGACCCACAAATGGAAAGAGATGCTACATTTTAAAGGAAGCTATTCCTTTAAAATGTAGCCTCTGGGCCTCAGTTCTCCATCTGTAAAATGGGGATAAGAGCACAATAGGAGGTTTGGGAGGATAAATACATGAAAAGATCATGAGGTGGTGCATTACGAGGAGGTGGGGAGGATGGATAGCCATATAAGTACTTTAGGTAGGTAGATAGAACCAGTGGTCAGCATTAAAAAAAAAAAATCAGTGGTCGCCACACGCAGTAGCTAAGATATGACATTTATTTCCTTTCCTGAGTTGGGGGTTGTGATATTGTTGGGGATATTTTATGGTAATTGTTGTTGACCTTTCTAATAGTGATCACAGTGACTACCCAGAGCAGTAATGTTTACAATTTTGCCATCAGGGTTTGAGAACTAGCTATTATGTCAGTATCTGTTGTATTCCCAATAGGTCATATAACAAATACTGAGGTATTGTTGTCTGATGGTCTGAGGTAAAGGAGGGGGGATTGTAATGCACAACCATCGCACTGCTTTTGGCCCGATGTAAGGACCAGATTCTGGGGTCCTCACTCATGCTGAAGAATACTGTTCTCTGGGAGTCGCCTCACTGTCTGCAGGGGGACTGTGGGAGTGGAGAGATGGGGTGGGGTGAGCTGCTGTTCAGTATGATGAAGGCATCAGAACCAAGATGCAGGTACAAAGTCAGTGGTCTGAAAACAGCTCAGTTGCAAAAGACAACGTCATCGAAGTGTCGCTAAAGGCAGCTCTTAAAACGTGCATCCAGCATAGGAAGATAACTGGCTTCACCTGGTTAAGAACCAGCAGACCGATCACACAGCGTTACCTGGCCTGTCACTCAGGGTAGGAATGACTGTTGGGAGTTTAGGCCACAGGACTGGGCGCGCCTACCTGGAGGCACAGCCTGACACACCTGTGTGGAATGAGCTGGCAGCATGGATCCCGCTGCTCGGTGTGGGGCCCTGTTGGAGAGTGGGAAGAAATCTTGTTTCTTGCGAGGAGGAAAACACAGTGCTTACGTGTCCACTATTGCATCAGTCCTATAAAACCACTGCTCCCAGTAAACACATTTTACCATTTGCTTCCCTTGCTAGATCAGATTGTTGTAAATCTTCAAACACAAGCAAAGTGACTTCTAAGCATGTCAGGTTTCTAGTGAGGGGGAAAAAATTGTAGCCGTTTTTATTTGGGCAGTGTTCTAAAGCTCTTAATGGTGGTATAAGGGTGAGCTCGAGGTTAAGATGTTAGGTTTGAACTCAGGAGAGCTGGGATCAAGTCCCTGCTCTGCCACAGACTTCCTGTGTGCCCCTGGACAAGTCTATTAACCTCTCTGTGCCTCAGTTCCCCAGCTGCAAAATGAGAACCGTAATACCCCCTTTCTAACAAAAAGAAGGTTTGTGGATGACTTAATCACAGCCTATAAGTATCTACAAGGCGAACAAGTGTTTAGGAATGGGCTCTTCAGTCCAATCAGACAAATGCAGACTGAAAATGAGGCTCAACATGGGTAGTTAACCATTGGAGCTATTTATCAGCAGTTGTGTGGATTTCTCTGTGCTAGGCAATTCTCAAATGAGGATTTGCTGTTTTTAGCAAAGATCTGCTCTAAAGGTTATTTGGAAGGAGTTCTAGGGCCTGCGCTACACAGGAGGCCAGAGGAGGTGGTCACAATGGTCCCTTCTGTCCTTAGAATAGATGGCTTCTATTGACTGTATGTATTTAGTTTGTAAACTCTGCATGGCAGGGACTCTCTCTTTGTTAGCACAATTAGCCCCCACCCTCTAAATCTCAGAGGCGCACATTGGGCTAGCACTGAAGAGACCCCCACCTCCATCACAGGCCTGAGCCTCTATGCCTCATTTTCTCCATCTGTAAAATGGGAGACAATAATACTTACATCCTTTGAAAAGTGCTTTGAGTTCTATGGAGGTATAGCAAGGCAGTCCTCACTGCCATGGGCACCTCCTACTGGTCACTCAGGGAATTAGCTCCTAGGTACTGGAGCGCCCCCTTCTGGCTGGTGTCACACCTGCTGTTACCTATTTTTCTCCATCTCTGTGTTAGGACCCTTGTCCTCCCTCTGGGTACTGCCACAGTGCCCCCACACTCTGGGGTACTCCCCCTCTGGGAACCCTCAACCCCCTATGCCCACCTTGCCTCAGTGACCCACTGACTGTCTCCATCTAGCCCCTGCCTCAGGGGCAAACTGCAGTCTGAAATGGCCGCTAATCATTGGCAAGGGGATGTGAGCCTGCTGCCTTTGCCTATCCTGCTGCCTCTCTGCAGCTCTAGTAGTCTCAGGCCTTGCTTCAGGCCCTGCAGCCTGGGAGTTTGCCTGGCCAGAGCTTCGCCAGCCCTATCCTAAGTCTCCAGCTTCCCTGTCAGCCAGGTCCCCCCTGCTCCACAGCAAGAATGAGTCTGTGTCCACCTCTCCAGGAGCCTTTATTTATACTGCCCTCAGCTGGGCCCTAATTGGTGAATACCAGCCACAGCTACTGGCTCCACAGCTTCAGCCCTCTCCTGGGCTGGGTTTTGACCCTTAAAAGGCCAGTGCGGGGCAGACGCCCCATCACAGGAAGACAACCACTATTGGAGAGGTTGGTGTTATTACAGGTGCTTCTGTAATACAACTAATATAGTGGTGTTGTCAGTGTCCAGTACTCAAATGGCATGACTAGTTTTGGTTTTGCTTTTTTGTTCCTTTTCAGTCAGGGATTAAACTAAAGTAAAACTATGGAAACCTTACACATGACGAGGCTGCATGGAGATATCCAGGGGTGTGTCTAGACTACATCCCTTTTTCGGTAAAGGGATGTAAATTAGGCACGTCGATATTGCAAATGAAGCTGGGATTTGAATTTCCTGCGCTTCATTTGCATAATGGCAGCCGCCACTTTTTTTCGAAACTGGACTTTTTCGAAAAAAACAACCCCTGGCAGTTTAGACTGGGAGCTTTCAAAAATAAAACTCTTTTTTGAAAGCTCCTGTACTTCTCAAAAAATGAGGTTTACAGGATCTTTCGAAAAAGGGTTTTATTTTCGAAAGATCCCCGTCTAAACTGCCTTTTTTTTTCCGAAAAAGCCTCATTTTGAAAAAAGCGGCGGTCGCCATTATGCAAATGAAGCACGGGAACTTCAAATCCCAGCTTCATTTGCAATATCGACGTGCCTAATTAACATCCCTTTACCGAAAAAGGGATGTAGTCTAGACATACCCCAGGTATGGAATAAGGGCTTTATGAAATTCTAGGTGAATGCTTCCTTAGCTCTGTGCTCCCGTTCTGTGAATGGCAGGCAGTTATATCTGGGCACTTCTGTTCATTTGCTGCTGAATGTAAATATCAAAGATGTGAGTCCTTTGGGAAGCTTACATATGCTAATGATTTATAGTTGAATAATTTTTTTACATTAAAGAACAACATTACTATTTTCAAACTTTGCATTCCAAACACTGAAATTGAATTAAGTATTGTTTAAAATAACAATAATATAAATTTGTTTTAAATGAATTTAGTGTAATTCCACTGTTTGGAATGTGAATGTGTGAAAATATTACAGCTGAGGCAAGAGTAAATATCCAACTCTATTAATTTTATTGAAGTAGCAGATAGATCCACATGAACTATTTGTGTGTGTGTTTGGTTAATATTTTACTGAAAATTGGTGTTAGCTCTGACTAATGAAAATCCAAACTCACTTCCCATATGAAGGTGTAAAGTGCACCCAACAACTTAATAACGAGTTAACATCCAGGGACTGTTCTTAATGTTCAAATAATAATAAATAAATAATACATTTAAAAAACCCTCCACGGAAGAAATGCCAGCGTGGATACACAATGTAGAACTGCAAAAGTCAGAAATTCCAAGTGCAGCTGCATCTATCCCAAATTAACATGGAGGGAGCATAAAGTGGAGAAGCCCCAGCAGAATGGATAGCTCTCAACATAGGCATGGTCAGACTGGATCAGATCAAGATCCCCCTAGTCCAGTATCCTGTTTTTAGAAGTCACCAGCCCCAGATATGTCAGACGAATATGCTAGAAGCCCTCTGTAGGCAGTGAGACCTCTATTATAATAATACCTCTAGGTTTAATATATCACTTTTTGTCCACAGATCTCAAAGCACTTTGCAAAGGAGGTCAATATTCTTAGCACCAGTTGATGAATAGGCAGATTGAGGCACAGATATCTGGTTCTCATAGGGGACTTTAATCACGCTGACATCTGTTGGGAGACCAATACAGCAGTGCACAGACAATCCAGGAAGACTTTGGAGAATGTTGGGGATAACTTCCTAGTACAACTGCTCAAGGAACCAACCAGGGGCCATGCTCAGCTTGACCTGCTGTGCACAAACAGGGAGGAATTAGCAGGGGAAGTAGATTTGGGTGGCAGCTTGGGAAGCAGTGATCATGAGATGGTTGAGTTCAGGATCCTGACCAAAAGAAGAAAGGAGAGCAGCAAAATACAGACCCTGGACTATAGAAAAGCAGATTTTGACTCCCTCAGGGAACTGTTCAGCAGGATCTCCTGGGAGGCTAATATGAGGGGCAAAGGAGTCCAGGAGAGCTGGCTTTTTTAAAGAAGCCTTATTGAAGGCACAGGAACAAACCATCCCGATGTGCAGTAAGAAAAGCAATGTGGTAGGCAACCAATTTGGCTTAACAGAAAATCTTTGACGAGTTTAAACACAAAAAGGAAACTTACAACAAGTGGAAACTTGACAGATGACTAGGAAGGATTATAAATATATTGCTCGAGCATGCAGGGGTATAATCAGGAAGGTCAAAGCATTACTGGACTAGCAGCTAGCAAAGGATGTGAAAGATGACAAGAAAGGTTTCTACAGGCATGTTAGCAATAAGAGGATGGTCAGGGAGGTGTGGGCCCATTACTGGATGAGGGAGGTAATTTACTGACAGATAATGTGGTAAAAGCTGAAGCACTCAACGCTTTTTTTGCCTCTGTTATTGCAGACAAGATCAGCTCCCAGACTGCTGCACTAGGCAGCACAGTATGGGAAGGAGGTGGGCAACCCTCGGTGGAGAAAGAGGCAGTTAAGAATGATTTAGAAAAGCTGGATATCCACAAATCCATGGGGCCACATCTAATGCAGCCGAGGGTGCTAAGAGATATGGTGGATGTGACTGCAGAGCCATTGGCCATTATCCAGAGAGTGGACTAGATGTTGTCTTAAGGTCCCCTCCAGTCCCTCATACCTTTGATTCTATTGCCAGGCAAAATTGTACTTTTTCCTGCATGGCTTATTTTGCCCCGGGGTCTAGCTAGACCCAGAACAAAGTTAGTGGGTCTAGCTAGACCCCTTTCCTAGTGTAGACCTTGCCTCAGATTCAGACTGGTGTGATTTAGGTCTGGAAGTCTTCCTATCTCATTTGCTGCATGGGGGTTTAACTGTATAATTCTTATTCAGGTCAGTGGATATATATACACATTAGGAAAATGATCACAATTAATGACCACGCAGGGCTAGGACTGAACCAGGGCCTGGAAACAGCTGGCAAAGCACCCAAACATCAGACTGGCATGTCTGTTATGGTTGTGGATAAGACCTCAAAAATGTGAACTGAGTGTAACAAAAGTAGTGATGAGTTTGCAGAAGGCCTGGAACTATAGCTCTGAGCGATGTGAATTGCCCCAATTGTGTAAGATTTTTATCCAGCTGCCCAGTCAGTGATGATAGTCTGAGGGCTTGTTTCCATTGCCAGGTGGATCGATGCTCTGGAGATCATTCCACCAGGGATCAATTTAGAGGGCTTAGTGAAGAAGACCCACTAAATCAACCACCGATCACTTGAGCATTGACTCTAGTACTCTACCAGAATGAATAAGGCGAGTTAATGAGTTTCTCCCATTGACCCACTGCAGTGGAGCCCGTACATTAAGTCGACATGAGTTTCACAACTAGTTCAAATTACGTAGTTTAGATCAACTTTCCTCCATAGTGTAGACTAGCCCTAAATGTCAACATTTGTTCGTTCTTTCTTTCCTATGTAAGAAAGGAGAGGGAGAGTCACAGATCTGCTCAATCTACTCTCTCTGGCACCAAAATGAGATGTCGCTCATAGGTGGTGATTGGGAGGTTAACACAACCTAGTCTCCCCCATCCCCATCAAGGAGACAAGCCCCACAGCCTAGTGGAACCCATGGCCATATACAACCTCCCCTGAGGGGAACCAAGTTCAAAGAGCCTTCGGGAGAGAGGCAGCCCACACAAACATATTTTTATGTCTGCCCAGTGTACTATGAGCAGCATTGCTTTTTGGCAAGTCTGATGAGCAGCACTTGTTTTGTGGTGTAGTTGGAAGAATACCAACAACTTTGATGGGCCTGATCTGACCCATGAACTGCTCCTACTAATTGATCCAGACTGGGCAATGAGTACATGACAACAAAAGTTGCTAATGTTGAAAAAAAGACGTATAATTGAAAATATTCCTCCACATATCTCCAAGTGGCTTTCGTAGGCTTTGTCCAAGATCAGAAAGCCTTCTGCTTGGAATGGTGTTGGGCTGCTTCTTGGAGTTAACTTTCTATTTTGATGAATCCAGAAGTTTATGCATCTTAGAGCTATTGTTTCAGGCTCGCTACAGACTCAGGCAGACACCAGTTAATTGGTTGCATTCAGGTCACATTTTTAAACTTTCCTATCCAACAATAAAGATTGACAACTTACTTTTAAAGAATGAGAACTGAGATTCTGATAGAACCAAATGAGTCCAGGTGCTAGGTCCTTATATTAATGCTTTTCAGTACCTTTGTCAGTGATCTACTGTGTGAGCGTATGTAAATAAATCCCTTCACTTGTCTCTGCCTCTGTTTCCCATAATACTCCTGTTAGTGTATTTAAACTGTAAGGAGTTTGGATTGCCTACTGCTCTGGTACTGGGACTGAACAATGATCTGTCGGTGCTTGTAACGGGGTGGCACTCACCTCCCATGAGCGCCCCCATCTGGCCAAGTGCCTGTGTCTCAGTTTATAGCCTCTTTCAGCTACTCAGCCCTCCAGCCAAGTCACACAGCCTGGTGTAAATCACATGTCTAAAAAGGGCCCATCCCAATTTCCTCTGCTAGTGTCCCTCTGTCTCTCAGTTTGTTTCCCCATTCAGAGAAAGTGGTGCCTTCAGGGCTTCCCTTCCCACAGCTCCTCACTCTTACGTCAGGGCATGCCTCTCAAGTCCCATAGTCCACAATAGCTCTCCTCACGGAGCTCTCCATGGTGCTGCTGCTCCCTCAACCAGCCAGCCACAGTCAACCTCTTCAAAGCTCCGGAGACACACTGAGCTGACTCTGGTCCTGCAGCTTCTTCTTATAGGCTTTCCTGGCCCCTGATTGGCTGGTTTCTCCTTGGAGGACTTCTCTATGGCCCCTTTCTGCCCCATTACAATGCTATTGACCTAGTCCGCATCATCAGAAAACAATACAGTACTAAATCTTAACTGGCCACAGCAAATACAATTGATTAAACCTCTGAATAGAAACCCACCCTTCATTGAATTGTGAAATCTGACTTAAAAATGTCTCTGGAAAAAATAAAACTGTTGATCCTGAGCCTCTTCAAATGGGTAGCCAATAGTGATTGCCTGAGCGCAGATGACTTCACGTGCATTTGAGCTAATACACAGATCCAAAGGGAAATTCTCACATTTAGGAGTTAATCTTTCAGGGATAAGACTTTCACTCTTCCTAGGGTACGTCTACACTGCCGGGCTATTTTGGAATATTTCCGTTATCTTGAAATAGCTATTTTGCATCTATTGAAGCAGCCTGTTATTTCAAAATAGATTTCGAAATAATGGGCAGCTTGTTCCACGAGGGTTAAGGGGCATTTCGTAATATTGAGTGTATGTCTACACTAGCCCCCTAGTTCGATCTAGGGAGGCTAATGAGGGCAACCGAAATTGCAAATGAAGCGCAGGATTTAAATATCCCGCACTTCATTAGCATGTTCCCGGCCGGTTGCCATTTTAGAAATTGACTAGCCCGAAGTAACTGCCCGCGTCTACACGCGGCAGTGAAACGAGATTCCAAATTAAAGCCCTAAATCGAATTAGCTGGTAAACCTCATTCCAGGAGGAATAACAGCTAATTCGATTTAGGGCTTTAAGTCAGAATCCCGTTTCACTGCCGTGTGTAGACGCGGGCAGTTACTTTGGGCTAGTCAATTTCTAAAATGGCGACCAGCCGGGAACATGCTAATGAAGCGCGGGATATTTAAATCCCGTGCTTCATATGCAATTTCAATTGCCCTCATTAGCCTCCCTAGATCAAACTAGGGGGCTAGTGTAGACATACCCTGAGTTATTTTGAAATTTGGCGCTGAGTAGACAGCTTATTTTGAAATTTGATGCTATTTTGAAATACACTGGAGATAAGCTACACAATTTGCATCACAAATTGCATAGCTTATTTCACGCTATGGTGCTATGTAGATGCACCCCTAGTAAGTTTCAATGCCATAAATCGGAGAGTGTTTTACAGTGATCCATCTTGGATGGGTATGGTATTGATGATCTAATTAATACTATTCCTCTAATACAGGACCTCATTCTAATAATATTCATACATTGCATGCATTGACTGCAAAAGGCAAAATGCCATTCCATGTAGTTCTGTCTTTTGCACCCAAAGCCCCTACTCCTAAAATTCCCATTTCACCTCATTTAAAATGCATGACAGTCACAGCTTTTATGCTGGACAAGATTTGTAAATGTATTCAGTGGGGAGCCAGAGTCAAACCATCCCACTCTTCTCCATTAAAATCCTATAGAAAGTAGATTTTCCCACTCCCAACTCCAATAGCTTTTTAGTAACAGAAAATCATAGAATCATAGGGCTGGAAGAAACCTCATGAGGTCATCGAGTCCAGCCCCCTGCCCAAAGCAGAACCAACCCCAACTTATCATCCCAGCCAGGGCTTTGTCAAGCTGGGATTTAAAAACCTCTAGGGATGGAGATTCCACCACCTCCCAAGGTATCCCATTCTAGTACTTCCCCACCCTTCTAGTGAAATAGTTTTCCCTAATATCCAACCTAGACCTCCCCCTCTGTAACTTGAGACCATTGATCTTTGTTCTGCCAGCCATTACTACTGAAGTCTCTCTCAGGAGACTATGTGATGCTTTAGCTATATCTACTCTATTCTGTAATATTCTGTGATCAATTAAAAAAAACTTTGGATTTACATAAAGTAAAGATAATCCAAGGAAAACAACTGAAGGTCAAAAAGCCAGAATATAAGGTCATCCAGGGATCGCAGGGTTCATGTCACGAGGTAGGAAAATAATGATGGGTGTGTTTTTGTAATGTTTATGTTTAATTTGACAATTAACATAGGTCTCACCTATTGATCTAAAATCAAATATTAAACATGGTACATTATGACATTGTATTTATCAATCTGGAATTGTACCAGTGGCGTTTTCAATGGGACTGAACTTCAAAATGCAAGCTGTCACAGCCCTTGAAAACATTGCTGAGGAAAAGGGTAACACAGATTTGCAAGGCAAGTCCTTGCCTGTGATGTAGACACTATTAGGAACACAGTTCTTTAATATCAGCACAGTGCATTGAGGTCTTTGGATAAAAGGTGCTATCGGAAGCTCATCGGATTATTGCTGGTATCACAGAAGTTGATGGACAGAAGTGTGTATGAGATGAAATGAATAAGGCCCCAGATGAGACTGAAGCCTGGTTTGGTGGGTACTGATTCTGGCATAGGCACAGGCCCCCGAAGAGGTGTGAATGGAAATAAGACAGACAAAGGTAGTGGGGGAATTAAAACCGCAGTGTGGTGAAGTGGCATGCCCAGGGTCGCACAGTATGTCAGTGGCAGAGCCAGGAAGCGAACTAGATCCTGGTGCAGAACCCCATCCATTAGATTACACTGACTCCTCAGTGTTCTTCCCTAGTATTGTTCCCTCAAAATTCTCATCTTTTAAGAAGGGATTCACGCAGGTTGTACCTGTTCTGTGTTTGTTAATCCAAATTAGATATTGGCTGTTCTGTGTACGGAAGAAATATGCTTCAGTTTCTTTAAAGGGGAATGAGAAGGAGCTTGAGTGTAGGCAATGAAATTATTCAAGTGGGGTGGGGGTGGCCTTAGTGTTTTGCACAGATAGGAGTGGGAAGAGTTGAGAAGAAAGGAAGCCAGAGCTGGGAAGAGCACAGTAGTCAAGATGAGAGACAGTCAAGGTGGAGATAAAAGTTTTAGCATTGGAGGTAGTGAAGAAAGGGCAGATTTTCAAAGCTTTCTCTGAAGACTTTCTAACTATTGCTGTTATAATTCTTTGGCCTCTGTTCCTTGTGTCCTGAATTATTTTGAGGCAAATGATTGTCCCTGGTTTTCATATCGTACATACCTCTATGCAAAATAGATACACATGTATAAGCTGCTTTTTCCTAGTCTTTGTATCATTCTGAATTTATTTGCCCCCTTTTATTATTGATTAACACCCACACTATGTCTAGACTGCTGCTTTTTATCGGAAATAGGTATGCAAATAGTTTGTCAGAAGAGGCTTTTCCAAAATTTGGCCCATCTACACTGGGTCAAATTTTGAAAAAAACCTCTTTCGGAAGAGCCCTTCTTCCCCATGGCATGGGGAATACAGGGCTTCTGAAAGAGCGTGTCTGCTCTTCCGCAAAAAATATCAGAAGAGCAAACGCATTCCCTGAATGTAGAGGAGTTTTTCCAGGATACCGCTGGAAAAACTCCATCGTCTAGACCAGTGGTCCCCAACACGGTGCCTGCGGGTGCCATGGCACCTGCCAGGGCATTTATGTGCGCCCGCCTAGTGACCAGGGCTGGCCCGAGCCATTCTTGTGCCCCAGACTCCGGGCGCCCGGCACATGCGCGGCCCCCACCCCGGGCGTGCAGTGCATGTGCGGTGCTGCCCCCGGGTGCCCGGCAGCCCCAAAAGGTTGGGGACCACTTGTCTAGACATAGCCCCAGTTTTGCATCTCTGGCAATTTTTATTCTCTTATTGCATATTCTTTCCTCTAGGTCATGGAGGCATAAAGCCAACAGTATTATACTTAACACAACCCTTGTGGTATTCCACCTATCACTTCTTTCCATCCCCAAATGATTTCACATATTTGTGCTCTATGTCTCTTGTCTCCAAGTGAGTGTGTTAGCTGCTTATATGGTTAGCCTCCCTTCTCCCCCTCCCCATATTTACTGACCTTGTGGATTAATCTATAGCAGGGCACTCTAAGCTTTCTTGAAGTCTGGGTGAATTATGTCCTCGGCTTCCCATCTGTCAGCTCTTTATCGCCTTGCCTTCTACAGGGCACTGCCAACAGAACTGGAAACTTTGTATGAAATAGAAAAGAATCAAGAGTTTGTGTTTCTTTTACTGCTTTTTGTTGGTGAGTTTCTAGTTGTGCTTTCTCCTTACAGGAGCCACATTTAATCAGGGGATTGCTTATTGATGGAATTTACTTAAAATGGGTTAAAAGTGGGATCTGTCTGTCTGTTTATAATTCCATCATGGGGAGAGCCAGATTGAAATGGAGACTACTGTTACACTAGTTTGTCTGGCTTAGGAGCAAGGGCTAAATATTTTGGTGTGTTGAAGAGCACGGGGGGAGAACTACAGTATAAATCTGCCTGTAGGAAAAGAGTGGCTGGATCTTAAAATCTTGGGGTCTGATCTAAAGCCTAATGGAGTTAAGAAAAGTCTTTCCATTGAGTTCCATGGGATTTGGATTAGGCTTCTATGTTGGATAGTCCACAGCAGTATCCCCTGTAAGTTGAACACCCAGGAGCAATTAAAATGCCACTCAGCTTCTTATCAGACTGCCCATAGCACCCACAGGTGGCAGTACATGTTTCCACTAGTGGGGCACATCCACACATGCTTTGGTGCACGTAACAAATTTTATTCTGCACATTGATGGAAAAAATTAGAGGGGAGCATTGGTCCACAGTCTGCATTTAGGGTGTTGTCTTTGCAATGAGAGTCACCCAGGTTCAGTATTCTGGTAATGAAACATACAAGGCTTGAGAATGTCTGGAACAACAGGGAGCATTATCCTATAGGCAGGCCCTATCGGGGGGGGGGAGGGGGGGGAGGCGCACCAGGAGGGCCATTTGGTCTGGGCCTCAGGAGACAAAGGGGCCTCAAATTTTGAAAGTCATAATTAATTCTGTTACTGTAAAGTGATTTTGCTTGGTCTGGGGGTGAGTTTAATCTTTAAATTAGATGTTTATCTCTGCATAGATTTTCATATTCCTGTTTTTTCTTGTGTGTCTTTGTATACAATAATCATATCAGGCTCAGCTGTAAGATACCTCTTCATCCAGTTTTAGATTCACCTTTAAAGGCTTTTTTGTGGTGATAAACTTTTAATTCTAATTGTTTAATAAATGTTATATCTAATCTGGCAATTGCCCCGTGTTCATATTCATAATAACACACCAGTTATTAGAGGAATTTAATAGCAGGAACATGTTAGCAGATGAAATTTCAAGACTTTGACATGCGGTTACAAGGGCCGTAGTAAACAACATCCCCAAACCGTTAATATATGATATTAATTGCAAAATATATACAATTAAAATTTTGTCTAACAATAGCCGTTAGCGAATTAATTTATTGTGGGTTACTGTGTTTTGAAAGAACCCCTTTATAAATATGGAGCAAAGAGTTGAAAGCAGTGCAAGTAAGAGATGGCAAAAGCAACAGAATGAAGCAGCAGTTAAGAGTTTAAAGCCAATAACATAATTTCTCATAGAAAAGACTCCTCAACCATTAGACGGTGACCATACTGACAGTGACACTTCCAGTGCTGATGATGAAAACTTTGTACAGGTTGGACTTCCTTGGTCTGGCCCCGTCAGGACCTGGCTGGTCCCGGATGAGGGATTTTGCAGGACCAGGGAAGGTCATTACTACCGCCCCCCCCCCTCTCATGGCCTTGCCGCCAACCTCCCAGCTGGTATCCTCCTGCCACCAGCCCCTCTACATTCAGGGCTCCTGGCTCCATTGTGGCAGCCCCGGTGCTGCATGCACAGCCCCTCTGCCAGGTACCCAGCCCTGAGGGGCAACCACTCTGCTGCAGTCCAACCGGGCTGCTGTGGGGACAGGCCTGCTTCGGCTTCAGCCTTGGTTGGCAGCCCGGCTCCTCCCGGCCTCACCAGGCAGCTCTGCAGGTGGCAGCGGGGCCACTGGGCTCTTTGGTGTGCTGCTGGGCAACAGCTCCATGCCTGGCTTCCTGGTGCCACTGGCAGGCAGCCCCATGGTCAGACTCCCAGCGCACTACCTCCTAGTTCCGCCGGGCAGCTGAGCCACTTGGCGGTAGTGGGGCTGCCAGTTCCTGGTTATGCTGCCGGGCAGCCCCCCCCTCCACCTCTCAGTCTCACTGGGCAGTTTGGCTGCTGGGCTCCAGCCCCACTGCCTCCCGCCCAGCAGTGTTGCCACTGGGTGGCAGCCCTACTGCTGGTTTCCCATTTCGCTGCCACAGGGCACCCCCGCGACTGGGCTCTAGCCCTGTTGCAGGGCTCCCAACCACCAGCCCTGCTCTGGGACTCTCTGGTCCTGGGACAACCGTGGTCCTGCCATACCAGGGATGTTGCCGGATCACAGAGTTCCCATTAAGAGAGGTTCAACCTGTACCCACAAATGACATTTCAATGCCACTTCCTCAAAATGAGGAGGTCATTAATCAAGACACAGAAATGCTAACAGTAGCAATGAACACAGAAACTGATAACTGCAAAAATCTTCTTGAGCACATATTGAATGTCATTTTTTTCTTTCTGAACAGGGATTGGCTTTGTTTGGTTCCAGCCAATGTAACGGTGACCCTACAAATGGAAACTTTCTTGGTATACTTGAGCTTCTTAGAGAGTATGACCCACTTTATCATGTCATGTTAAGCATGTTCGTGAATCACAAGATAGCGGAAAACTGATGCAAGTCCATTTTCTGTCTACCAGAATACAAAACGAGTTTATTGAGCTGTGTGGGACATTTGTGCAAACATCAATTCTTGAAGAGATACGACATGCAAAGTACTTTTCAATTATTATTGATGCAACTCCAGACTGTTCTCAGAAAGAACAGATGACCTTGGTTGTTCGATATGTTAAAATTGCAGGAAGTTCAAAGGTTTCAATTGAAGAACAATTCATTTTGTTTGATAATTTCACACACAAAAATGGAAAAGAAATCACCCCTTGTGTATAAGAAATTCTGGAAGGCTTCAAATCAAATGTTCAAGTCTGCATTGGCCAATCCTATGGCAATGGATCCAATATGGCTGGGAAGTAAGATGGAGTACACGCAGTCCTTCTTGAGCAAAATCCAAACTCTATTTTCTCCAGTTGTGCCAACCACACACTAAATCTTGTTAGTGTTGATTGTGCTGAATCATGCAAGGAAACAATCACATACTTTGGAACAATCCAGCAATTGTACAACCTCTTCAGTAGCAGTCCTCGAAAGTGGGATATTCTGAAGTAGCATCTGCCTTTCATGACATGTTTCCTTTCATGGCATATCGACAACGAGATGGTCAGCATGAACTGATGGTGTTAAACCAGTTGCACAGCATTTGGACTCTGTGAGAAAGGCTTTAAGTGAGCTTGAATCTCTTACTCTCACAGCACAGGCTTGCACTGAGTTTAAGTCAATTCAAAAGTATACATACAAATTTGAATGCATTTTAATGTCGTTCATGTGGATGAAGCTGCTAAAAACAATCCACAAAACTAAACTTATAATTAAAGCATTCAGTGCTACACTAGATGTTGAGAGGGATAACACTGAAAGACTTCCTAAAGATATTCAAAAGATTTGTGATCAATGGGACCCAATCCTTTCTGAGTCCATATCAGTAGCAGAGGGTATTGACATTTCATTTGAGTTTTCCACCAATCACAGCCTAACATTTCAATCTGATGCAGAAAGGCACTATTAAGTCAATGTTTGTTTTATTATTATTGACTCCATCAAATCTGGTTTTACACTTCGATTTGAGTCACTGCGACAAATTTGTACCCTTTTTGGATTCCTTTGGGAGTTCAGAGAACTAAGTGATAAAGATCTATAGTCAGTGGCTGACCAGTTTCAACAAAGGTAAAACAAAAATTTAAGAGATCTGTGATGAGATCATCTTCCTGAAATGTATACACTCCACCAACTTTAAATTGGACTGCAAGCCAAAAGCACTTCTTCAAGAAATATTCCATCTTAGCCTGTTGACTGTATTTCCTAATATCACAATTGCATTACATATTTTTGTCAGTCTCCCTGAATCAGTGGCTTCAGGTGAATGCACATTCAACGTGTTAAAACAAGTAAAGAACTATCATTGTTCTACAATGGGACAAGAGCGTTTGAATGGGCTTGCAATGCTTAACATTAACAGTGGTGTGGCACGTAAATTAGATTTTTCTTCAATTATAAATGAGTTTGCACACAACAAAGCCAGAAAAGCATTGCTAAAATGAAGAGTTTTGCTTGCAGTAGAAACTCACAATTAAAATTATATTTTTAATATACATGCTATTGGTATAATGACTTAATTGTTAACTAATAAATGTCGCACATGTTCATTTTCATATATTCTTTTGGTTTTAGTAGGACCCTGTGGATGAGAAGTTAGATACATTGGGAGCCTGGGGCTGGGGCCTCTAAACTCAAAGGGTATGTCTAGACTGCATCCCTCTGTTGGCAGAGGGATGCAGATTAGGGCAGGTCTACATTGCAAATGAAGTGGGGATTTAAATATCCCACGCTTAATTTGCATAAAAATGGCTACCGTTTTTGCCGACTCAGCACTTTGGAGGTTTACAGGATCTGTCAAAAAAGGCTTTCTTTCTTGACAGATCCCCCTCTAGACTGTCTCTTTTTGCCAACAAAGTGCTGAGTCGGCAAAAACGGTGGCCATTTTTATGCAAATTAAGCACGGGATATTTAAATCCCCGCTTCATTTGCAATGTCGACCCTGCCTAATCTGCATCTCTCTGCCGACAGAGGGATGCAGTCTAGACATACCCAAAGTGGCCTAGGCCTCTGTCAGTCTCTGAGAGGGCCTGGCTATAGGCTCGGAAGTTGGAGATTCCCAGTATAGCCGTGGGCATTGCTAAGTGCAACTAAAAGGAGCTGGTTTTGCAGTGCACTGTAGCTGACAAAAATAGTTTGTGTGAGTGAGAAACACGCGTCTTAACAGGCATCGGCAGGACTAGGGTTTGTTCCACGTGCTTTGTGAGAGATGTTTTTCTTTATTTGTTCCTCTTGCTTTATGCTTCTTTGAGTATGCTACAGTGGTTCTCTGTGGAACACTTGCTAGGGTCCACAAAGAGCTGGTAAGCTTCCTTGTTTAAACTATTTTTGGTGTCAGCTACACTGCATTGTGATACCTGCTCCTTTTAATTGCACTTAGCAATGCCCATGGCCATTCTGGGAATCTCCCTCTTCCTTGGAAAATGGAATTTCGGTCTTATGGGAAATTCTGTTATTTCGACATTTGTTTTTATCCCAAATGGGGACACAAAGTTGAAGTACAGAAACTTTATACAGGACAATCCTGTCTGGAAAAAATGTTTGGGAATGCCTGAGAGTTTTCTTTGCAACTGAAGGGAAAGGTTTCATTTTAAGTCAGGTCAGTCTCCATCTCAGTGCCTGCCTGGGCAGCCCCTTTGCCTTGTGGGAATTTTATTCCATGGCCACCATCTCCTTTATGGACCCAGCTCCCTAGTTGTACTACATCTCCCAGCAGGCATCACTCTTTCCTCCTGAGGTGGTCCCATAATGCTGGGGTTCTCAACCTTTCCCTTTCTGAGCCCCGCCCCTCCTGCAACCTACTATAACCAGTCCACGGCCCACCTGTGTCACGATAACTGATTTTCTGCATATAAAAGCCTGGGCCAATGTTGGGAGGGTAGCAAGCTGGACAACTGGCCCAGATCCTCTGCCACAGGAGGCCCCACAAAGCTAAGTTGCTCAGGCTTTACCTTCAGCCCCAGTGGCAGGGTTTAGAGCACTGGAACTCAGCCCCATGCAGAGGGGTTTGAACTTTCTGCCCCGGGCCCCAGTGTGTCTAATGTGGGCAGAGTCCCTGGAACCTGCTTGCACCCTTCCGTCCCCAAACTCCTGGTTGAGAACAGCTGCTGTAATGCACCATGACAGCTCCGGCAGATGCAGGGATCATGAGTGTCCCAAACATTTCATTTTCATTCTTCTGAAATTTATTTTGTCCCCCCCATGGGAAATTTGGATTCCAGTGGAACCCCATTAGCCAATGGCACAATTATTTGTTTGAAAATGTTCAACCAGCCCTCGGTTTGCCCATGCAGATGTATTTCTCTTCTACGTGGGATTTGCACTGTTTGTTTCAATACGAGGCGCAAAGGACCGAGTTCTGTTGTCAGTTGCAGCAGTGTGAGGCTCAGCGCCATCTCAGCTGGCTTCAGCGGAGTAATGCCGTTTTTACGCTGTTGCCTCTGGAACCCAAAGAATAGGTTATGGCTAGTAGAAAAAATGAAGGGAGAATAGACTCTGGGGGTTAGATCCTTAGCTGGTGTAAACCAGTGAAGTCAATTGAGTTACACCGATTGACACCAGCTGAGTATATAAATACAACTCTGTTGTCATTACAAATCTCTTTACCATCTCTGTGCTATTTATTGGTGTTGATAAAGGTGAAGTAGTGCACACTGGGAAACATAATCCCAACTATACATATAAAATGACGGGGTTTAAATTAGCTGTTACCACTTAAGAAAGAGATCTTGGGATCATTATGGATAGTTCTTTGGAAGCATCCACTGAATGTGCAGCAGCAGTCAATAAAGCGAACAGAAGGTTGGGAATCATTAGTATTGGTAGATAAGAAGATAGAAAATACCATATTGCCTCTATATAAATCCATGGTATGCCCATATCTTGAATATTGCATACTGATGTGGTCACCCCATCTCAAAAAAGATACATTGGAATTGGAAAAAGTTCAGAAAGGGGCAACAAAAATGAATAGGGGTTTGGAACAGGTTCCATGTGAGGAGAGATCAATAAGACTACGACTTTCCAACTTGGAGAAAAGATACAACTAAGGGGTGTGTGTGGATATGATAGAGGTCTATAAAGCCATAATTGGTATGCAGAAAGTAAATACGGAAGTGTTATTTATGCCTTCTCGTAACATAAGACCTAGAGACAACAAATCAAATTGATAGCAGGTTTTAAACAAACAAAAGGAAGTACTTCACACAGTGCTCAGTCAACCTGTGGAACTCCCTGCCAGAGGATCTTGTGAAGGCCAAGACTTCAACAGGTTTCAGAAAAGAACTAAACTCGTGGAAGTTAGGTTTATCAGTGACTATTAGACAGGATGGGCAGGGATATAAAGTGTCCTTCTGTTTGCCAGAATGTGGAAGTGAATGAAGGGATGGATCACTTGAAGTTTACCTGTTCTGTTCATTCCCTCTGAAGCACCTGGCATTAGCCACTGTCAGAACATAGAATACTGGGCTAGATGGACCTTCGGTCTGATTCAGTAAGACCATTCTTATGCTCTTTTGTAGCTTTGGTTATAAGAGTGAAGTCAGCATGGTACAATCCTGCTCACTCAAATTTGCAGTGAAGGTTTCTTGTATTTTCTGTTCAGTTTCTGGTGCACACAGAAGCGCTTGTCTCTTGATCCTTTCCTCCCAGTCTGGCCCAAGCTGGTTGTCTAAAGCCCCCCACCAATTCACAGCATCTTCACATTAAAGACCTCATGGTCTTCTTTTGTTTGTATCCTCACCTATGCTTTAATCATATGCTTCAACACAGCCGTATGCTGCACCTGCACGTATGTGTCAGAGAAGAATTTGGACTTACAATTGGTTATACATTAGAAACATGCTAATTGACTGGGGTAACATCCACCGGATGGTAACTGTGTTCTCATTCCTGTTTAGAAATATATGTCCTAAATATGTGATTGGATTGATTGCTCCACTCTATTAACAGCAGTATCATTCGGCATCACGGTGATTGGTATTTTCTTTGCCAACTAATTATGACAAAAAATATGCATTAGATGATTTTTGCCTGTTCTGTAGACATTCCAAAAACTATTTCTTAGGCTGTTTATCCAAAAATGTTGCTTCTTCATCCGCTTCCATGGTGTCCTGCTTGTGACATGTGATGATAAATTTGCAAAGGAGTGCACCTAAGTTATGCCCTCAAAATGTTCTCGCATATCTGTTGGGCCTACGTTTGCACATGTAGGTGGCCATTTCTAAGGCAGCGTATCCCACAATGCCTGTCCTGTTGGCTTTGCTCAGTGTTTTGATCTTTGCTGCCCTGCAGGCATGTGCCCCTCCCCTTTCAAAGTCCCAGGGAGTATCTGACGGCTAAGTGAGCCACTCCATTTGGGAACAAACAAAGAACAAACCCCTGGAATGCTCCTGTTCTGCCCTTCACTAGGGAGGGGGGCAAACACTGCGCTGCTTTGACATTCCTCAGCACTGAGAGCTCCCAGCAGCCAAGGAGGCAGTAGGAGAACTCGGAGGGAATCCTCAGATGTGAGGGGATCTGCTTTGCCTTCCCACAACACTGCACTGTGGGATACATACCCAGGGGCGGCCCGAGACGAGCTGCCGGCAACTGGAGCCCTAGGCGGAATGCGCGCTCGGCGCTCCCGCATCCAAGGCCCTCAACGGCCGTGCGTCATCATTGGGCGCCCCGTTTAACGCGGCGCCCTAGGCGATTGCCGAGTCTGCCTATATGCACTGGCCGCCCCTGTATGTACCCACAATGCGTTGCTCACACTGTTGATGATGTTGCCTCCAGTGTGGACACGATCTGTCGGCAGAGGGACCATGTTTACAGTACAGAGTTTTGTCAAAACTTGGTAGTATAAACGTAGCCCAAATGTAGCTCAGTTGACCGCATGTTCAATTGTTTGCCTGTGCAGAAAAGGGCAAATATCAGTTTGGGTGTGTAAATGAAGGATCTGGGTGCGCTCTCTGCAGTAGAGAATAATTAGGCCATTGCTATTTTTTCAACTCCACATTAAGATGTCCTCATAATTAATGTGGGGTGTCTGAAATAGTCCCCATGATCTGTAAGGCCTGACCTCCCTGATCCGAAACTGTATTAGAACCAGTTTTAAATGTGGTTCTCCATACAGGTGGTAGCATTGTTTTCAGATCTTGCTGCAGACTAGTCAAAGGCTATCCATTGCCTAAGTTTGTGCTGGCTCACTTTACAATCCAGACGTTTCATGCACCACAATGCACCACAAATATGACGTGTCCTAGAGCTGCCTAAATAACAGAGGTGGGAGAGGTTGAGAGACTGGGATTTGAGAGAAGCAAGATGAATGATTGTGCACGTGCCTTCTGAAATGCTAAGATGAGCAAAAGAAACGTGAAATGCAGATGGTTGTGTATAAAAGAAATCTCTGAAAGATCTGAAGCCATACAGTTCTGTTAGAATAATTTGGAAAAGAGGACTAGGGGCATAGCAGCCTTCTAAACATCAGGTTTCCAAAAACCAACCAACCAACCAAACAAAAACCAGTGATCTTGAAACCACAGGTTCATATCTCAGCAGGTCACCCATCCCAGCTCTTTCTCCTCCTCAGACAAGACCTCTGTGCTGTGTGTGGACACTTTCCCATAGGATCTGATCTACCAGACTGGGCCAGTCCTGTGAGGAACTAGGCCATAGGCGATCTGGCCTAGTGATCATAGTCAGATGTCAAGCCACGGGTGAGAACTGAGAACAGTAGCTGATAGTCAGGAGTAGCATGGGGACAAGCACCAGAGGTGGGGCAAAGAGCATGCAGCAGGAGCAGAGCATGAACCAGGAACAAGGTTCGATGCAGATCACAGAAGAACAGGGTCTAAACGGACAGGGTCTGCCTGGTTGCTCTCAACCCCTTTCACTTCCTGGTTTAAGTAGTGGGTGTGAGCCAATCAGGTGGTATCAAGCCTTGGGTGCCCCCTATAGGACTTTCTATGGAGCCTGACATTCCAGGAACAGAAAGGTGCCCCTTCATCTCTCTTCCTTGGTGGCAAAGAGGAAGTGCTAGAGGTCCCAATAGCCCCAGTTCCAAACCCTTGAATCCTTACAAGAGATCTGTCTAGTCGAGTATCTCACGGGGCAAATGCAAGGTCTTGCAGAATAAGGTGCAAGAAACACGTCAATAGGCAGCGGTGGGATCATCTGCCCCAGAGGAACTTTCTTCCCAGCCCCCATTAATTAGAGGTTATCTTCAGATGTAGAACATAGTTACCTTGTTCCTTGCCAGAGGCAACGTCCCTAATATACGAAGTCAAATTTTTTAAACCTCTGCCATTGTGTAGCAATGACTAGCCCCCCTCTCCAGATGTAGCTGCATAATTTGCAATGCACTTGGGTATGGAAAACCCCACGTATGAATCTTATCCTTTGGGATAAATGTTGTACTGCCATTTACTGTGTGTCCCGTGTTCTCAGTGGGGTCCAGTTCTGCTTAAGGGTGTATATGACAGAAATACTTTGGCCATTGTATAACCAACGTCCAGGAATTTGATTAGCAACAGGGACAGCGGTTCAAAGAACCCTTGGGTAGGTGGGGACAAATTATGTGTGTGTGACTTTGAAAAATGTCATGCTCATAATGCCATGAAATAACAATCAGAGGCTTGGAAAGGGAACAATGTTTCCATGTATGCCCAATTCTCCTAAATGGCAGTCCTGCAGAAACAAGTTGTGTGCGTATTTATTTTGTTAATGTATAAATATGCTATTGTTATGAACAGATGTCATTTCCAGTGGGGAAAATTTAGAGGGGATTATATTGTTTCTCGCTGCCACATAAATGGATCTTGGATGGCGAGCTGCCCCTGATTATGAAAAGCTGCAATTAAATTTTAAAGCAATAAAACACAGGTTAAGTGTTCCCCTAGTTACTGCTTTCCTGCAAATACCAGGGTTTAACGTGGTAACCTGAAGCAGTTCTGGAGTGGCTCTCTGGGTCATGTTTACCTTATTTTTAGTCCCCATGCAGACGGGCAAACTGGGGGTGGGGCATCAGGTGTGTGTGTGTGATTTTTAGTCCCCATGCAGACTGGCAAACTAGGGGTGGGGCATCAGGAGTGTGTGTGTGTGTGTGTGTGTGTGTGTAGTTCTGGAGTGGCCCTCTGGGTCATGTCTACCTTATTTTTAGTCCTCATGCAGACTGGCAAAGTGGGGGTGGGGCATCAGGTGTGTGTGTGTGATTTTTAGTCCCCATGCAGACTGGCAAACTGGGGGTGGGGCATCAGGAGTGTGTGTGTGTGTGTGTGTGTGTGTAAAACCCAATTTTTACTTTTCAGACTTGGACCAGATTGGAAGCTAAGTCCTGAAACATGGTTGTTAAACGTCTGAGTTGTAACTCGTCTTCACATTGCAACATTTGATGTACAAGGTAACTAGAATGGCTCACCCAGATCAGGTTTGTTTGGTGTATATGGGTGGTTGTTGAGGTTTTTTAGGAACAAACTTATTTCATTGCAAAACCCTCCCCTTCCCCTCAGAAGTGACATGATCAAAAGCTGTTCCTTCTTCAGAGTGATTTCTAGTAACCTCCGGAGCAGTTTTTTTAATTAAATAAACCTCATCTTGTCTAGCTTTCTGGTCAGCATTTTGAACCCCCTGCAGATGGGGCTGAAGGATTAGCAGCAAATCCTTCTCGACCTAGCTCTAGCAGATGGGCGGCATGTGTCTGATAAATACTAGGACAAGGTCTGCTTCCTCCTGTTTCCAGCAGATAGACAGTATACCCTGTAAATTAAATTTAAAATGGTGGCCCTTTCAACCCTTAGAATAGCAAAGGAAACAGAATACAAATGATATGAATTTCATATTTCAAGCACATTGTCACCTTGCAACAACTAAGCTATACATCACCTGTAGTACCTCCTGGGAAGTCTGGGTCACTCATATACTGAACTTGTAGCGTACACAATGGACATATGTGTAAGCACTTCATTGCTCAGGGCTTTATTTGCATATTGGTTTGCAGAGAATCCTCTTTGTTATTTAGTATCTTATTGAATTTGCAGTTGCTCCATGTAGGCCAAATTCCCTGCAGGTGCAAAGGGGCAAAACTTCATTGTAGTTAATGGAGCTGTACTCATTTAGGGCAGGACCGCACTATGGAGCAATATCAACCTAAGGTACATGACTAGCATAGCTGGAGTCGATGTACCTTAAAGCAAGTTGCCATGGGGGGTCTCCACTGTGTGTGGGGGGGATCAATGGGAGAAACTCTTCCATTGACTCCTCTCACGCTTCTTGTTCCAGTGAAGTAGCAGAGTTGACAAGAGTGTGATCAGCAGTGGATTTAGACTGTCTTTACTAGACCTGCTGAATCAACCCCTTGGGGATCAATCACCACAGTGCTGATCTCTGGGTAAATGTGGACCTGCCGTTACACTAGCAGAGAATTGGCTCTGCATGTCCCTATCCTTCCAGAGGTGCTTGTTCTGGCGGGGGGTTGTGTTTAAATGTCAAATAGCATCAAATTACTCTGGGAATGATTAAAAAGGAGGTGAACAATGGGAAAGAAGGTAGATGTTATGAATATGTTAGGCTGTGTCCCGCTTAGCAAGCTCAGCCTGGGTATGCCCATGAACTTGCCAGCCCATTAATTGAGAAACTATAAAAAGTTGTATTAATCTTTTCATTTCAGGAGGGAAATGTGCAGAAATATTGGGGTGTGATTCCTGCGCCATAGCAGAGTGGTTCCTTGGCTTGGCTCCATCGCACAGAAGAATTCCACCAAACTTGGCCATTGCATGACTTAGTCAAAACTGTCCGCCCCCGCTGACAAGCTGGAGACTGCCAGGGATTCTCGCCTGCTGTGAGATAATTGGTCAGATTCATTACCACGGGTAGATCACTATAAAGCATGGTGCGTTGGCTTTTGAGACAGGTTACCTGTAATATCCATGGCAAACATGTGGAGGTGAATAGCTTGATTTTCCGTGGCATTGATTTTCCATGACACCCAAATGCAACTGAAATCGATGGGAATTGTGGTTATTCAACACCTCTGCAAGTCAGGCTGGGAGTTTGTTGGAGTGACATAGAAGATGGGAGGGTCTGATTCTGAGCACGCCCAGTAATGTGGAAAAAAACCCCAATAAGTCTTTAATGAGATTGCTATCCAGTAGGAAGTGATCTTTCTCCCATAAGACACGAGGAGGGTAACTTCTCAGATAAGTTTGCCTGGGAATTAAGGAAAAAACACATAGCGAAAGCAACCTGAAAGTAGCAAACTAAGGACTATCCCAACCACAGTCCTGTTCTGCAGGGATAGCTGGATGCATAGATAATAAGGCCAGAAGGGATCACCACGATGATCTAATCTGACCTCCTGTATAACACAGGCCACAGGGCTTCCTTGAATTCATTCCTGTTTGAACTAGAGCAGATCCTTTAGAAAAAACATCCCATCTCCATTTAAAAGTAGCCTATGACCGAGAACCCACCACAACCCTTGGTAAATTGTTGCAGTGGTTAATCTACCTTGCTAGAAATGTGCACCTTTTTCCCAGTATGAATTTGTCTAGCTTCAACCTCAGACTATTGGATCTTGTTATACTTTTTTGCCTGATAGACTGAAGAGCCCTCTGTCAAATGGATGTTTCCCATGTAGGTACGTAAAGACTGCCACCAAGTCACCCCAGACTCTGGTCTCTGTTAAGCTAACCACTCTGAGCCCTTTAGGTCCTTCCCTGTAAGGAATGTTTTCCAATTCATGAATCATGCTTGTGTCTTTGCTCTGAAACCTCTCCAATGTAGCAACATCCTTCTTGACTTGTGGACACCAGAACTGGACATGGGATTCTAGCAGCAGGTATACCAGGCACAGGAACAGAGGTAAAATAACTTCTCTACATCTGCCATTTTGGTCACAGGATCGCACCAGGAGCTCATGCTCAGCTGATTGTCCACCATGATGCCCAATTTTCTTCTGGAGTTACTGCTTCCCAGGACAGACTTGCCCGGCCTGTACATGTGGCCCATATTCCTTGTTCCTAGATGTATACAGTTACATTTGCCCATATTTAAACACATATTGGTTGCTTGTGCCCATTTTATTAAGCAATCCAGATCAATCTGCATGAGTGAACTGTCCTCTTCATTATTTACCACTCCCCCAATCTTTTTGGTGATCTGCAAATGTTCTTAGTGAAGATTTGATGTTTTCTTCCAAGACACTTAGTCTGCAGAGCTGCAGGCTTGTTTCTTCGAACAGAGTCCATTACAGATAGGCTATTGCTGGATAGCCACACTCTTGGGAGAAGGTAGCAGCAGAAGGATGGGAGAAGTGAAGAGTTAATTTAGAATTCTAGGTCCAGATGCTCAACGGATGCAAGTCGACCCAGCTCTGTTGAGTCTGAAGACATTATTCCCGTTGACACTAGCTAAAATTCTGATCCACAGAATCACAGAAATTAGCTATGGAGAAGGGTCACGTAGTCCATCTCTTTGATGATGTAGGACTGTTCCCTATGGCAGATTCTCCCTCTCTTTGTTAGCTCTAGTTGTAAATGACCAAAGTAGTGGCATGTCTATCATTTCCCCTTGGGAAGTTTAATAAATCTCCTCATTAATCACATATTTCCTGAGATACAGCCTAAATTGTGCCCTGTTTAATTTCTTCTCCTTTCCCCTGTTTATCTCCTCTTGTGCCCCCATATACAATCTCTCTCAGCTTGGTGAAGGTCAGCTACAACTGGCGATGCAATGGATGTTATGGAATATACTCACTGCCTCTTCAGCTTGAGTCATGAGGATGGAAAGCATTCCTGTAGGGATAGGTAGTGAAGCTGTCTTCATGCTCTTGACGTTCTTGCATCTGCAGCGGGTTTTTTTGGCGGGGAGTCAGGGGGGTGGGGGAAGAGAACTGGCTGTGGAACTATTTTTCCCAAGTTACCACATTATCAATGTGCAAAATGAACCAGGCGATTTTTTTTTTTTTTTTTTTTTTGCTTCCCCAAAAGTACTAATTAAGTCAAAGCTGCCTTTCACCTGCATACTACTACTACTAACATTAAAGTGCAACAAGGGGTTGTATAATTAATTACCTTTACAAGCTCTAGCTCAAGAAAGTTGGGATATGGCTGAAAAAGCCACTGCCAGACAAAGTCACTGACCTGACATACCTGTCCATCTGCTGAGGAAATATTTACTCAGGCCATGTCTACACTAGGAAACTATTTTGAAATAACTACAATTGATTGAATAACTCCTGATTTATCCAATTCGAAATAGTGTGTCCTTACTAAAGGGAAGCCTCAAAATTAGTCCGAGGCAGGTGCCATCAATTTGGACACACTACCTCGACTTAAAGCCCCAGAAAGCACTGGGGAGTAATTAGTTCAAATTACTCGGGGGAGTAGTTATTTCGAAATAGTGGCACCAGAGTGTCCATACTACCACTATTTCAAAATAAGCGTTATTCCCTGAGGAAAGCAGGAGTACAGATTTTGAAATAACCAGCATGTTATTTCAAAATAACAGGCTTGGTAGTGTGGATGCTCCCCTTATAAATTCGACCTAAGGGAGGTTATTTTGAAATAACTCCCTGGTAGACCAGGGCTCAGTCTCCTATGGGACAGAACAATCTATCCTTACTAATGAGGGTGGAGGTAATTGCACTGCCCAGGAGCAGAGGAAGGACGAAAGGCTATGAGTGGCACAGTTCATTTCTGGGCTTTCCCTTGCTCTAAGGGAGGAGCAGTCTGCTACTGGGCTATAGCAGAGCTGGGGGAAGAAAGTCAGCAGGTTTTTTTGTGGGAAATTAAAAAAATGAAAATAAATCAATTTTTCATTAAAATACTTGTTTTTCAATTGGCAACCTGGAAACTGAATATTTTGGAAATTATTCCCCCTCTGTGAAAACATTGGTTTTATTTAAAAAAAAAACAGGGCTTTTTTCATCAAAAACAAAAAACCTCCCAAAAAAATGATTATTATTTTGTTAAATTAAGATTTTCAAGGGGGGGGGGGGCGATTTTGTGCTTGGGGAGAAAAAAAAAACCAGAAAATTTTGACCAAACTAAACTTTCTGTGAAAGATTTCATCTCGGTTGAAAAAAAAATGGTTGAAACAATGTTTCCATGAAAAAAAGCTTCAAGCGCTTCTAGCCTATACTAGTAGCAAAAAGCTTCTCCATCCACGCTGCTCATCTCTGCTGATGTGGGTGCATTGAGGAAAGGAATCAAAACCTTCACCCATTCCCTACCCAGCTGCATTCAGCTGGGGGAGGAGTAGCCTCAACAGATGAGACAGAGCTCATAGAGGGCTAAGGGGCTTGCTTGCTGTCCTGTGGAAGTACACAAGGCAAGATGCAATGGCTCCCTGCAGTAGCCTGCTACACCGTATGCCAGTGGTGAGCAGCCTGCAGGCCACATGTGGGACACTGGAGCTCCGCTTGTCACCCATGGATTCCTGGCTGTCCCCAGCCCCCACGTGGCTCTTCCAGTTCTGGGAGGGTGGAGGAGGAGCACGAATCAAGTGATTTGTGTGTTGGGTGGGAGGGGGAGGAGTTGGAAGTGTGCAGCTCTGGTGCCCCAACGCGCAAGAGGTGCATGGAGAATGGGGGCAGACAGAGGGCCAGTGGGCCAAGGACTGCTGTGGCCCACTGAGGTGGAGGAGGGCCACTACTCATGCAGCCCACATACGATGTGTGGTTGCCCACGGCTGCCATAAGCCAAGCCATGTATTTCTTCCGCTGAAGAAGCCCATGGACTGGCAACACTTAAGGTACAATTATGAAGAATGATGATTTAGCCTCTACTTTAAAGTGACACCGTGAACCTTTTGAAGCCAAGTGAGCTGTTTTTTTTTTTTTTTTTCCCAGGGATTCCCCAAGTGGATGGCTGTCAAAGATTTTAATATACTGCAAGGCACTGCAGCTAATTCTCAAATCTCCTGCAGAAGGATTTTGCAGAGGGGAGCTATGATGCAAATCCTTTTGAAGGCTTTTTTTTTTTTTTCCATTTTGAAACCTATAAATAGGAAAGTAGGGCAAAATGACTTTGACAAGTTTAGACCTCACCTTCTTTAATTACTCTCTTTGGATCAACAACCTAACTGCAAACGCTTATCTGCTCCAACATTATGCACAGGTTTGGGAGTTTATTTTTTAAAGATCAGTGCATGACAATTCTGTATTAAGAGTGCATATTTTTAATACCTCTGGCCTCTGGAGATTTCCATATTCCAGTTCATCTTTATGTTTATAATTGATGTAAGTGGTGACAGGGTTGATTGCACTCATTGTAAATTCAGTGTAAAAAAAAGCCACTCCAAGAACGATTCTGTTTATTTTCTAATGCTGTGGTGCTGGATTTTTTTCATTTTGTAATCAATAGATCCAAAAGTATATTGATATTCTCATAACTCCACTGAAAATAATAATGCAATTGATCATGTATGCCTATGATCTAATGTGACTTCTTTTGTAAATGACTGTTACTATTTACTGTCCAATTTGACTGAGGTTCAAAACAAAACACAGTAGATTACTCAACTACAATTATTAGTATTACTGTAGAGCTTGGGAGCCCTGGTCATGGCCTTGGACTCCATTGTGCTAGATGCTGTACAAACACAGAAATAAGACAGCCTCTGCCTCAAGGGGCTTACATCTAAGTATAAGACAAGAGACAACTGGACACAGACAGACTGTAATTAAACAAATGCAGTATATCCACAATGAGGATACATTCTGGTTGCAAAAAGCAAGACAGTTTGTATTGCTTATAAGGAGCAAGAAAGGTGCATGAGTAAGTGTATGTGTTTATACAATGTACTTATATGTCATCATGAGTAATTGACATAGATGCTGACTTGGTATGGTTTTGTTTTGCTGCGTTGCCTGCAGCCAGTAATCTGTCAGACATGCATGTATTGTGATGCATAGAGGCCAAGTCCTTCATAACTGCAGATACCATGGTTAAAAACTAGTAGTTGTGTGTTCACCCCCACTGTCAGGTCGGCTATGAGCCAGGTATATACTCTGATATATGTCTTGTGTTTCCCTTTAGGATCCAGAGACTGGACTGGGCTGGGGGCTAGATGTCAACCATTCTTCCAGGACACTCCTCGTGGCTCAGCAAGTCCCCCAATTTATCCATTCCCATCTACTTCAGTGAGCTCCCCAGCTGATGTACAGGTCCTTGGTGGGTACCGGAGCATCATGGGGAGGCCAATTCTAAAAGGCTTTGCACTCTACATAGGGCAAGTGAGAATGGGGTTTTGCCTCTTGCTCTAGTTCTGATCTCATGTAGGTTTTGCACCAGCGTCAGACCCAAACAAATTGAACCTGCACATCTGAAAGGAGTGCACAAAGCCATCAGCTTCCCTTTGGGTTCTTCTGCCATATTTCTCACTCCTTGTGTCAAATTATTTTGAGTTCCTTAGGTATTCCCTGGGCTAATCATAATTCATTCATTTGTGATCGTATTGATGAGTTAGAACCTTTCCAACTACTTCTTTATGGAATTCCAAACTCAAGCTGGTACAAGCCATGATTTTGGCAAAACTTCTCTAGGAGTATGAATTTGACTATACGTATGGCTCATTATGTAACAACAGCTGTTGATTAAACTTCTGATACAATCGTACAATTAAAAGCTAAGAGCTGATTAAAATAGCAATACAAAACCAGTTTATGCATTTGTACACTGTGCAGTACAATCCAGATCAGTGCAGGGTTGTGTCATCACCTGCCCTGCAACTGGGATGCCTCAAAATGCTTTGCTGCTGCAGCTCCCAATGTTGGCTTCTCACAGGTAGCCTGTGGGTCACACCTTCTGTGTGTGTAGCCACAGCCCTGGGCCAACAACTCTGACCCAGCAGCCTGTCAGCAACCACCAGCCACACTTTGTTTCCCTCCAGCCTGGCTTACTATTTGCAGGGTGACCCCAACACATTCCCAGTTGGAATTTTTGCCCTTTCTGCGGGTGTGTTACATTGTGTCCAGCTCTGTCCTGGACAGCTGAGATATTTTAGATCATTTCTTCCTGTAAGGGAAAAATATTCAACAACTTGCCACCTTCAGTGGAGTTACCCACACAGTTCACAAGACTGGATTGCGGCAATGAAAGGCAGAAATGGTTACATGAAAAATCAAGATAAAACACTTCCTGGTACTAAAACTCTACAATCTATGCTTGGTTCAAGGTAAAATGCTTGCCACGTGCTTTCGTCAGCATCACTGACCCATCTTCTGGTCAGGATCCCTCCCAAAGTCAAGAGAGTTGCCCAGGGAAGGAGAAGCTGGGAGGTTTTTGCCCTTCTCGTTTATAGTCCATTCATTTTCCTGAGGGTGTTTCAGATTCAGTTCTTTGTCACTGGGAGAAAGGAGACATTGAGTGTGGTGGGGGAGAGGAGTTATGCTGTTGCCTTTCACCTGTGTGTGCTGAAAAGCAGATTTTTTTTATCTCCTTCACTCTTGCGCTCTGAGGACTCTCTTTCTAGTGTCAATGCCATTTGAAATAAACACATTTCTTTTGTTTAAATCAGGCTTATGTGATCTGTTCCACCTCATTCGGGTCACTTGAGTTTGAACATGTACCTTTAACATCATGCAGGGGCATTTCCTAACTTCAAACATATTGTTGTTACATTAATTTCCCCACGAGACTACAGGCCAGCAAGTTATTAGTGTTCCAATGATACAGGCAAGGCATATTTTGTACAAAGGGGATTACAATAGGGTGTAGGGGGTGACAACAGGGCTGCATTCTGTCACACATGTGGTCATTTGTCAAAGAGTTTTTGGCACATTTAAAAAAATACCTTTTGTGTTTTTACAGAAAAAAATGGCTTTTGGTTTATTTACAAATAGATCCAGGTTTAACAAAGCTCGAGTTTTTCACCTTTTTCCTATGGAGAGGGATTCAGATCAAGTACATTCATTGCTCTCAATGGCACTAATATGACTGCGGGAGAGAAACTAGATGTTTCAGCTCAGAAGTGCACTTATGGCTTTGTAAGTCCAAATCAGCGCTTGAACTCCACAGGCCTGGAATCACCAAGGGCCAGTAAAGCTCTGACCACACCTCCTCCTCTCTCTGGCCACACCCCCAGCCTACCAGGCAATCCCCACCGCTCTGGAGGAGCCAGAAGCTGGTGGCAAAGAGCTTGCTAGGTTGACTTCATGTCAACCAGGAATTCCTCTGTCTTTGCAATGCCCAATTGCCTCTTCACATTGCCGAGTGCAAAAGCAGCCAAACAGGGGGCAGAAGATCTGGCCCCAAACTTTCTCTCTTGCTAGGAATTATGTTGTAGTGTGAACACAGTACTTATCTCCTGGGTGATTACATTGCATGCTACGGTCAGCTGCTAGAAATGAAAAACCAATACGGCAAAACCAGACCTGATTCTCCCAATAAACCACCCCTCTAGTCTGGATCTGATATGCTCCGTGAGCTAAGAAACCTCTGGAACGTGGAGAGAAGAAGTAGGATGATCATAATAATGGAACTCTCTAGGCAGCTGTGGCGGGCAAAGGATGAACTTCCAATTATTTATTATTGTTTATTTGCATTGCAGTAGCACATGGGAAACCCCAGCTGTGAGTAGGGCCTCATTGTGCTAGGCACTGTACAAACACATAGTCAGAGATGCTGTCCATGCCCTGAGCAGCCTACAACTTAAAGAGACAAAGGCTGGCATAAAGGAAGCTTCATTATCCCCCTGTTACAGATGCAGCACAGTGACACTGAGCTACTAAATGGTGTGCCGTGTGGTGGAGCTGGGATTTGAGCCCAGATCTACTGAGTCTGAGGCAAGTGAATTAACCCAAAGACCAAGCTTTTTTGTCCTCTCAGGTTGTTTTTCACTGCCATCAGCAAGTCGCCGCAAAGCGCACCTCACTCATCAGAGCAAAGGGGGAAGAAAAAGAACAGCAGCCAGAGTAGAAAGCTCTTGGGTGCAGAGGTAGCTGAATGGCACGTGTATTTGTATGAGGGGCTGGGTCTGGCCCAAAAGGCCTGTACAAGAGGGCTTTGTTGCCACATGTACAGGGCCGTGGCCACAGCCCTTTCAACAAAAAGAGCTGGGAGTGGAGCTGATTGTTGGAGATGGGGAAGGAGAAACGCGCATGCTGGAGGGGCTCCTGCCTTATGTTTCTTTTGCAGAGTCGGAGACAGAATGCAAGTTGAATAACCTCCAGGCAGCTGCTTGTGACTCATGAATGCAATGCCTATATCTCTCTTCCCACCACCCCAATAGCAGAAGTAATTTTGCTGTAATATACAGTTGACTGAGAACATAAATTAAAGCCCTTGGTTATTTCCTCAGACAAGATATTAAGCCTCAGCGGGGCTAACAGCACCTGACCTATGGTCAGTTAGGCAAGGTGTTGGATTTAAATATGTATTCGGGAAACGTCATCCTGCACATAAATGGTTTCACGTCAAACAGCTGGACACATTTAGGCTTGTTGCATTTGACAAGGGTTGCATTTGGATCTGCGGTGCCACAGGATTTGTGCCTCTCTTGACAGTGAGGGAGGCAGGGGTGAGAAAGCTGGATCGAGCTGTTTTTTCATTTTTCTGGACATCACCTTTAAAACAAATGAAAGCCATTCGGGGGGTTTATTTCATACTGCAGTTGGGAACGCAAAGCAAGCTTTATGTAGTGGGGAATGCAGCGGAACCAAAGTGCAGGCAATTTCGGGGGGAGGTAGACGTATGCCCATCCTGCTTTATTGATTCCACTCGGAGAAAGCCAGAAGCGTTGGCTATCGTTTGGGGAATTTTTAATTATATGTTTTGCTTTCACTGATTTTTAATAGCCCCTGATTACAGTGAGTATAAGTAATCATTTAAGGTAGATTTTTAGCATAAGGTCTGTGTCCCTTCTGCATGCTACTGGCTATGACTGAAGCCCCAGACTAAGGTCAAAATTATTATGTAGAGATTAAACTGTAGAATGTAATTATGTATTCGGTTGCTCCTAGTACATTTATTAATTTAGCAGTACAAACTGACTGGAGCTAAACAAGCGGGGTGATTAATTTGCAAAGATATCTAGGTAACAGATTGTGATCAAAGAGGAGACCTGATCCTGTTAGATTGAAATGTGTTGTTTTGTGCTACATGAAGGACATAGAGCAGCATGGTTTATCTTTATCAATGCTTTCCTCTGAAGGAAAGGAACAAGCTTGCAGATACTAATCAGTGCTGAGGCAATGCCACTCAATAATTACCCACTGTCTCATCATAATCCCGGAACTAAGCCCCTGCCCAATCCATCTGGGACACTTTTCCATCTATTGCACAGCTCAAGAATACGTGTGTAAGCTATTACCTCTGGTCGTGCTATCTGTCCCTTGAGTAAAGATTCATAGCAGTGACCAATTATGTTGCAGTCGGATTTTTTTTCCCCCCTTCTGAATCACCCTGTATTTCTCAATTATGGTAATGATGCTTTAGTGCACTGGTTCCTTGGGGGTACAAAAACCTACTCACCTGCAAAAGTGGTGGCTCATATGTCAAGGATAAAGCAAATTTCAGTGCCAGAGGAATTTCTTTAAGAGGAGCGTGTATGCTTAAGCTATTCGTCAGACTTGTTAGACTTTGCCATAGAAACTAGATCCTGAAGGTTAAGGATTGTGTTTTCACAGGCCTAAGGAAGGCTCGTGTCCAACTGCATTGGACTGAGCACCTAATTTCCTTAGGCTCCATAGTAAATCCTAGCCTAAGGGTTCATATATACTGCAACAAAAAAACTTGCGAGACAGAACCGCAGTGCCTGGGTCAGATCTGGGGCTACAAATTGCAGTGCAGACATAAGGACATAAAAACAGCTGTACTGGGTCAGAGCAAAGTTCCATCTAGCCCAGTATCCTGCCTTCCAATGCCAGGCGCCCTAGAGGGAATGAACAGAGCAAGTGATCCCTCCCCTGTCACCCATTCCCAGCTTCTGACAAACAGAGGCTAAGGACACCATTCCTACCCATCATGGCTAATAGCCATTGATGGACCTGTCCTCTGTGAACTTACCTAGTTCTTTCTTGAACCCTGTTAAAAGTCCTTCTCTGGCAAGGCCAAATAAGAGTTGTGCACTGTGATCGAGTGGCTAAAGCAGAGCTTGGGAGACAGCAAACCTGACTCCTCTTCCAAGGTCTTGCACACCCAGAGTGTGGTGCAGCTTCATTAACGTCTCTAACTCACTTGGAGCTCCCACGAAGGGCTTTGAATGAATGTAATGTACTGTGAAGTGATAGGTCTCAGAATGTGACCATTTATTCAAAAGTATATGCATGCAATCAGCTTTGGGCCGGATTCCTTAGGGCCTCCACAGCGGAGGGAGTTATCATAGACATTAATAATGAACTAGCATAATGCTGTTATTGTTTATTATTTGTATTACAAAACCAACTTAATGTTCCAGCTGAGATCGGGGCCCCGTAGTGCTAGGAACTGTACAGACATATGATATGAGCCAGCCCTTGGCTTGAAGAGCTTACAGGCTAAATAGACAAGACCAACAAAACACAGAAGGGGAAGCAGAGGTGGAGAGATTTCCACAAGACCAGTGTAGAACTGGGAATCGAACATAGGTTTCTTGGCTATTAGTCAGGTGCCTGGCCTCCAATACCCTAAAGCTTGGAATGAGAAACATAGCCAGACTGTCTCCTAGAGAGGTTAGGGCAGTGTTTCTCAACCACTGGTACGAGTTCCCTTAGGGGTACTTGAGAAAAGTCTGGAGGGTACGTCAACACAACTGTAATTTGGAGAAAGTTGAATTTTTGTTTTAAGTTTTACAGCGCTTTATTATTTTTGAGCAGCAGCCGCCATGGAAAGGAGCTTTTCACCTGACCCCAAACAGCTGCAGTCAGAGAGGGCTGGGGCTGTCCTCTCTCCCTGGGGCAGCCTGCATAGTGAACCCCTCATCTCCAGCTCTGCCCCAGAGCAATGATTTAAGAGAGTCCATGGAAGGTGCTGGGTGCCCAGGAATTTTTAAAGTTGGGGCTTTTATTTGGGTGCCTTTGGGTTCAAGAGCCTTAACTGCAAGCACTTATCTGTGAACATCTTGGCCTAGAGCAAAAGCAGCCGCCTACATTTTTTCCAAAGAGTCCGTTAGCTTTATTCAGAGTTGTAACCATTGTTCTCATGCACACTTCTTTCGGAGATCGTTATAAAATATTATATCTCACTAAGGAGACCATACAATCTGGCAGGGTAAAAAGTTGCAGCCTCAAGTGAACTTCTCCTTTAGAGAGTGAGATCTTCACCCTCTATGTTGTATCGACTGAATAGCACCTGAAAATTCATGCACCCTTTTCACCAACGAGCAAAAGGGTTTGCTTTCCCTTAAGATTTGTATTACAGAAGCCGTCAGACTCACTAGATGGGTATTATCTTCCCTATATTACAGACGGGGAAATGAACCGCAGAAACCTTAAGTGGTTGCCTAAGGTAACACAGAGTCTTAGGGACGGACAGAAACTGAATCCAGATCTCCGGAGTCCCAGCCCAGTGCCTTAAGTGCATGACTATTCTTCCTTTCTCTGTTGCTTTTCGTTTTATGAGCAACAGTTACCATGTGATTACCCTGCTTTAGAATGTTGCCATTCCAGATGTTGTTTCAGAGGTTCTACAGGTGTGATAAAGGGAGTGGGGGCTAGAATAAAAATAATTGTACCTAAAGAAATGGATCAAATGTAGTATTCAAGTATCAGTTCTGAGCGACTTAGCTGCCAAGGGGAGAGGGGTTCTAAGGATTAGGGATGCTTTACAGACGGTAAGACTCTTGGACCTGGTGGCTTTAGGAAGAACAGAATGAAAGATTTTTTTTTTCTTCTAAAATGTTTTCTCTGGCTAACATTTCCTCAAATTTGCTTCTGTCCCACAAGTCCAATTGTTGCCCAGATCTACACATTTGGTAGTTGTGTCCATTCTGTTCCACTCTTTAAATGGACAGATTTGCTAGTCATGGTCACAACGAACATGCTTATACAAATGCTAGATCCATTCCAGATGGTGCCATGTTGGGTAACTTACCTTCAATACTCTTAACAGCTTATTAGCTATGTTCATTAGGAAACTAAAGTAGCCCCGTCTAGACAGAAGACCCTAGCAGACGTCTGAAAAACAGAAGGGAAGGTTCAATCCTGCCTAATTTTCTCTTCTCGGTTCAGCTGCTCATCTAAGACCCTTTAAACTCTGGGCAGATCCGACTAGCATTTCAGTGTGGTTTCAAGTAGAGAGAAGTCGGTGCAACCTCTCTTACAACTTGTGCAAAGTGATTTGTTCCTGTAAGGGCTACCTCCCTTAAGACACAAAGGCTTTCTCTGATCTGCTATGTGCTCTCAATATGGGATATATTGAACATGTATGTTGGACAGAAATCATATCTTCTCTTTAGTCCTAATTGTGAGAATCAGATTAACTTCAGCCTATGGAATTGTAGAAATATGGGACCGGAAGGGACTTTGAGAGGTGCACAGAGGCAGAATCAAACAAACCTAGGCCATCCCTGATAAATGTTTGTCTAAATTGTTTTTAAACCCCTTCAGTGACAGAGATTCCACAACCTCTCTTCTCAGCCTACTTCAGAGCTCAACTCCCCTCATAGTTAGAAAATGTTTCCTAATATCTAATCTAAGTCTCCCTTGGTGCAGATTAAGCTGATAACTTCTTGACCTACCTTCAGTGGACATGGAGAACAATTGATCCCCACCCTCTTTATAACAGTCCTTAACATATTTGAAGACTGTAATCAGGTCCCCTCCTAGTGCTTTTTTCAGAACGACACCAGCTCAGGTTTTTAACCTTCCTCATAGATCAGATTTTTCTAAACTTTTTATCATTTTTGTAGTTCTCGTCTTGGTTGTCTCCAATTTGCCCACATGTTTCCTATGGTGTGGCACCCAGAATTGGATATACTACTCCAGCTGACACCTCTCCAGTGCTAAATAGAGTGGGACAAGTACACCCCCTGTCTTACATATGACACTCCTGTTAATAAACCCCACAGTGATATTAGCCTTTTTCCTAATAGCATTACAATGTTGACTCATGCTCAATTTATGATCCATTGAAACCTCTCTAGATCTTTTCCAGCAGTAAGACCTCCTAGCCTGATAGAGTCCCCATTTTGTTGTTCTGCATTTGAATTTTCCTTCCTGAGTGTAGTACTTTGAACCTATCTTTATTGTATTTCATCTTGTTGATTTCAGACTAAATCTCCAATGTGTCAAGGTCAATTTTGAATTTTAATCCCGTCCTCCAAATCGCTTGCAATCTCTCACTACTTGTAATCATCTGCAAATTTAATAAGCATATTTCTTCAGTTCGGTATCCAAGTCATTCACGAAAATATTGAATAGTAGTGGACCCAGGACTGATCTCTGTGGAATGCCACTAGATACACCCTTCCAGTTGGTCCATGAACCGATGATAAGTACACTTTGAGTACAACCATTCAATCTGTAGTGTGCCCTCTTTATAGTAATTTAATCTAGGCTGCAGTTCCATATGTAGTAAGATGAAGGCCTAAAACAAAAGCCCATGAAGCACAGGCCTGGTCTGAGGCCTGAGGCCTCACTAACAATGGACAAAACAATGACTAACACAAAGCAAAGCTAAGCTGTGAGCAAGAGGCAGGCCCCTGCTTACAGAATTTGGCATGAACAGGGCCGAGAGTGCAAAACACTACTTTGTAATAGGCCCAGGTGTAGAACAGTAATTGGTACTGATCATAAGTGGAAATCACATGGTACCACTAGCTCATTAAAAAAGACCTTGGTACCCACTCCTCACAGATACAGGTTCAGGAAAGGGTCTAAAATGACAGCAGGATGGATAGAGATGATCTAATCAAACCACGAGGTACAGGGTGATGGGTGGTATCTAAGTAGTGTCAGAGGGTGGCAACCTGATACATCAGCAGTGATGTGTAATTTGATTGTACCTGTATTTAAAGTGGTGTCTTGGGGGCACAGTCTTTGTATGACCTAGGGAGCAGTGGAAATTTCCCACAGATTGAGTCATTCCATTGTTATGGGGTACAAATGCGTAGTGGTTCAGTAGAGTCTACTGACAACTATTACTGTACTTCTCTTAACAATAAACTTGGTCGGGCACCTTCAGTCCTTATCTGGTTTGTGGTCTTTGGGGGCTCTCTTGGGGTCTGCTGTGGAGACTAAGTGCACAAGTCAACACGGCACACATCACTGAGCATACACGCAAACAGCCTTCTGGTTATCATCATCAATGGAACCAGAGACCTGTGAGGGCACCTCGGCAGTAAATCTTGACCCCTCCTGCATAACTGCACTATAGTTTGCCTATGAGAATGTCATGTGGAATATCAGAAATCATACTTAAATTAAGATACATCAGGTCTACTGCGTCCCCCATCCACTGAGATAGTAATCCTGTCAGAGAAGGAATTGGGTTGGTCTGTTATTCTTGACACACCCTTGATGGCTATTACTAATTACCCTATTATCTTTTAGGTGCTTACACATTGAGGCTGTGTCTACATTGGCATGATTTTGCGCAAAAGCACCTGCTTTTGCACAAAAACAATCTGCCTGTCTACACTGGTAGGGAGTTCTTGCGCAAGAACACTGACGTTCTAATGTGTGAAATCAGTGCTTCTTGCGCAAGAACTATGATGCTCCTCAGGAAAAAGCCCTCTTGCGCAACTGTTCTTGCACAAGAGGCCAGTGTAGACAGGCAACATGAATTTCTTGCTCAAGAAAGCCCGATGGCTAAAATGGCCATCGGAGCTTTCTTGTGCAAGAAAGCGTCTACACTGGCACGGATGCTTTGGCACAAAAGCACATATCTTGCGCAAAAGCACATGCCAGTGTAGACACTCTCTTGCGCAAATACTTTAACGCAAAAACTCTTGCGTTAAAAGTATTTGCGCAAAATCTTGCCAATGTAGACGTAGCCTGATTGTTTAATCATTTGTTCCCGTATGTTTCTAGATATCAAAATTAGACTGGTCCATAATTCCATGGGTCCACTTTATTCCCCTTTTAAAAAAATAGTTATTCCCTATAATCTTCTTTCTTGAACACTGTGGACAACACTGCCCTCCAGCCAGTCACTCTGGTCCATAACCTCTTGTCTAATATTTAGATTGAAATCCCCTTGGGGGGGGATTGTCGTTTTCTTCTGTGTTTGTACAGATTATAGGGAATAACTATTTTTTTTAAAGGGGAATAAAGTGCCTAGCACAGTGGAGTCCTGGTTTGTGACTAGGACTCCTAGGTGCTACGGTAATACAATTATTAATTAACTAATTGGTGGAGAATCAACTGCTTCATTTTACACCATTTGGATGATTAGAATGAACCTTATGTTCCTTAAATTAGATTTGCAGGGATGTCACCAGTGGGGAAGCCATTGGTGGGTTGAGGGGACTTTGTCTAGTCATAAATAATTTTTGGTCTAACATTCGGACTGACTTATCGCATATCTGATGTTCTTACCTAGTTCAGCTGGATTTCCAAATTCATCAAGAGTCACCGCTGGCCATCGTTGGGAAGGGTATCAAAGAATCGTAACCTCGGCAAGCCACAGACCTCTCTTACGTGGTTTATCACTTTCTGCAAGGGGCATTTTGCAAAACTGGTAAAAGGGGCAGGGTTCCAGTGATCCACTGATACTGTATAGTCCTAAGCCCAAGGAATTCAAAGACCTGAATGCCAAGCTTGTTAATTTAGAATGTTCCCAAGAGCCATTATTCAACTAACAACCAATACAAAATAGACCATCTGCTTGTAAAGAAGGTTGGTGGTTAGCTCCTTTAGGGACTGTTAGAATTTGTTTTCAAAATATACTTTATTAGCTCTTTTAGCAGGGAGGGATACGGGTGGGTTTCAGTGAAACACTTTGCATAGAAACATCAATGATCATGCATTGTTTTTCTTCTAGCATTACTAGTTTATCTCTTCTCCTCTTGCTGAGCTGAGTGAGTTGAGAACTCCCAGTTGTGCTGTCTTTCACACATGCAATCAATGAAAATAAATGTTAAAACTCCAAAATATCCTTGGACTCATTTATTTTAAAACTTCCTAATTTGCATGAACCCTTCTAGTTTTTAATGCTTCAGTTTTCTAGCACCAGATTCTGGGACCCTGTGGAAGAGTATCCTACTCTACGCGTTGTCTTGTTGATTTCAGTGGGAACATTCATGGAACGAGGTCTGCTCTCAGCTTCAAAGCCTCGTTCCATGTTAGCCATTTGCTAGTTTTGGGCTGAGCGTTCCCCTTTTTAATTTTATTTACTATTAAGCTTCATGGTTGAGGGATATTCATAAATGGTTTATGGTAATTTACCAGCCCACTTGGGTGAATACTGAATTTTTATGTTATATGGCATGCCAATTTCCCATCTGTTGTATCTGAATAATATACAAAATGGACACAACCATTTGTGTAATCCCTTTTACTACAAAATCAGTATACAGTACATATGGTGCTGCTTGGCCACAAACATTTACTGAAGGCTTATTTGAATAATTACCTAGAGATACTTCCCTTGGAGTTTGCTGCCCCAGGCCCTGATCCTGCAAACCCACACATGAGTAGCTTTACACCTGTGAGAAATGCCAATAATTTCATGGTAAAGTTACTGACGTATAAAAGTTTGCATGTTTAGAATCAGGGGCTTACTGTCTTCTCTGGCATTTTTCATTCTTGGTAGAAGAGCAAGTGTGTTAGTTGTTGGGAATGTATTCCACGCTGGTACAATTTGTTATATTTTGAGTCCCACAGTCCGACTGTTGGTTGAGCCTCAGTGTTCCATGATTTTGTTTTCCTTCCCCGACATTTGATATTCTCTTGCAGAGTTTTGCAAGAATTGCAGCCCTCCAGCGTCTCTCAATGGAAGTTTGATTGGGAGACCTTTTTCTATGAAAGCTCATGACTGATTTGTTCTGCACAGATGGCTGCAAGCACAGGTTTGTCAGGCTAGCTTGAAAACAATTCAATGGCGAGATGTGGGCCTTTCCTGAGTTAGCAAGTTTTATGCAAACTGGTTGGGTTTTCACACATTGGGTGGTTCTTCATGATCGTTTGAGATGTTTTTTTGCAAATGTAGCTGGGATTGGATTCTGCCCTTCATAGCAAATGCTCATTTGAATGGCCTGTGTCTGAAATGTGCTTTTGGTCTGTGTGAGTTGACATCTAAGTCACATGGTGTACTTTCTGTTCTCTCATTGGCCAGCCCAATTTTATAAAGGAAATATTTGGGTTATTGGTCATGAAGAAGGTGTGGAGTACTTTTAGTGAGAAAAGACACACATAGGAGATAAGCCTGGGAAAATTTAGGACACTTAAAATATTTTGTACAAGAAGCAGTATAGCATGTGGCTTTATACACGGAACCCAGATTTAAAACTAGCTGGATCCCTTTATACTTGAGGGAATGGAATGTTTGTAGATACAGGTCTCAGGTTCTTTCCATGATGTCAGATGTGCATATGTTTGCAGATCTGTTTTCTTTGCTTAACCTCCATGATGCCTATATGCGTTCAGCCGCAAAAAAAACTAGTCATTAGAAATCTAGCGGGCAATGCAAACAATTGTGGTGGGGAGATGAAGTAGTAGAGAAACAACACTGTCATCAGGGCTAGAGGCACATCGTTCAGAGATGAACATGTTAGTGATTCTTAGGAAAATAGTATGGTTCCAGTGAGGAGTTTGTTTACTATGCAGAAAAAATCACAGATCCAGATGGATATTTTTTTTTTCATCCGTTCAGAGAAATGACTCCAGGGGACAACCTCAGTATTTGCTCTGCTGGGATTTGGACTAGTGGCTCTGGAAATGTAATAGAAGTGTTGGTGTTTAGCATTATTTTTAACTCAGGTTGGAAATGTAGGGGGTCTTGTTAGCCACGGGGTGGCTGTTGGCTGTTCATGGGGCAGCTGTGGTGAAGAGCATACTCTCCAGCTATGAAAACAAGTGTGACTTTTCTTTCTGATGTGGCCCTTACGACACAAATCCACGCCTTTGTCCCCCCCAAGAGTAGGCTACTGTACAATGCTCTATTTGCACTGTTAGACTGTCTGGAAGGTACAGTTTTTCCATTATTCACCAATCCCTTTTTTAAGCAGAACTTTCCAGGGGGAACCCTGCAGTCTACACTCGCTCATTGCAGGTGGGCTTCTGAGTTGAATTCAGGTGCTGGGGTGTGCAAGGGTTAAATAAGGGTAATTGCTACCATGCTGATGGGGATACAGCATGGACAGACATTGCTTCTACTGATTGATAGACTTACTTTGATTCCTCCTTTTCTGCTTGCTCAGGATAGATAAGCTACAGCTGTACCCAGGATGCAACTTTTCATGAATGGTCTGTGTTAACCATGCTGTCCTCCTTACTCCCTTATCCGTTCCCATTCACTCTGAAGTACACATTCAGGATCACAGCTCCTTTCCCCCTTATGCGTTGCAGATTCAAGGAGTCATGTGAGGTGAAAACTGCCTACATCAACTAAAAAGCCGTAAGCCGTAAACAGGGGTGGGTATCATTTTATTCATCACATGGTTATGATTATGCATTATATGGGTGTTCACATTAGGGTTTAAGGAGGGATGTAACTGATAAGTGTATTTAGATACTAACCAAGATAAAAAGGGTGTGTCTGGGGTTCATTTGTTGCTCACTGAGATCCCAAGGTTGGGGGAGTCTGAGACGGAGCAAGTATCCACCATAAAGGAGCTCTTCTACCCCATCCACCTCTGGGTAACCTATTCTTTTCTAACCCTGGATTGGAATGTTAAGTCGCTGAGTGGTTTGGATCCAGGTTATCTGAGAGACCTCTCCCCCTGTAGAGCTCTAGCGGGGATCAGGGGAAGTGTGGCGCTGGAGAGAGGTGGCAGAGAATTGCCAACACACCAGTAGCCATTCTTCTACAAAGGAATTTCACCAGCCAGTTACAGAGAGAGGGTGCGGAATTCATCTACAAATGTGACAGTTTCCCTGGGCTTGAAGAAACATATTAACGGGATGTCACATTACAAAGCCACTGTCCCCTGCCTTTAACAACTGCATTTTTACTAGGGCTGTAAAGCGATTTTAAAAATTAATTGCGATTAATCGCGTGCTCCTCCCCTTTGGAATGCCGTGGTGTCATTTCAATGGGGCAGCACTGCATGGACCCTGGGATCAGTTAGAGTCCCCAGCTGACCCTGGGCTCCATGCAGCACTGCCCCTTTGAAGCGCCGCAGCGGTGTTTCCAAGGGACAGTGCATTAGGAGCTGGGGATCAGCTGGGGACTCCAGCTGATCCCAGCTCCGCGTTGCAAAGTCCCTTTGAAGTGTCGCTGCAGTGCTTCAAAGGGGCTTTGCAACAGCAGAGCCGTAGATCAGCTGGGGACTCCAGCTGATCCCTGGCTCTGCTTGTGCTGCCCCTTTGAAGCTCCGGAATGGCACTTCAGAGGGGCAGCACAGCATTAAAGCTTGCGATTAACGCATTAAAAAATTAATGCGTTAATCCTTCCCTGTGTTAATCGCAGGCGTTAACGCGGGTCAATTGACAGCCCTAATTTTTACATCAAAAGCTAAGAATGGGACACTTCCAGCCCACTTAATTAGCCTCCTTAGCACCTGTCCTACAAGTGATAGGCACTTTTTTTTCCATTATAAATATTTGGTTTCTGTTATTTCCACTCCAGCTCATCTAAGAAGTGGGTTTTACCCATGAAAGCTCATGATACATTCTCTCTCTCTCTCTCTCTATCCACACACATATATATATATCTATATATATACACACGTATGTTAGTCTGTAAGGGTGCATCTGCATGTACACTGCAATGTAACTCGAAATAAGATACACAATTTGAGCTATGCAAATTGCATATTTTATTTCGATGCTATTTCAAAATAGATTATTTTGTCATTTGGCGCCGTCTACTCAGAGCCAAATTTCAAAATAAAGCACTATTCCAAAACATCTCTTACTCCTCATAGAATGAGGTTTACAGGGACGTCGGAATCGCAAGCCTGAAATAACAGGCTTGCTGTGAAGACATGGGATAGCTATTTTGGGATACTCTGGTATCCTGAAATAGCATTGCAGTGTAGATGTACCCTAAGGTGCCACAGGACTCTTTGTTGTTTCTTTATGGGAGTTCCTGAACTCTAGAACACACTCTTATCCCTGTCTGTCAACCTTCCAGACGAGGAGATGGTGTTTGTTCATCATGACACAATGAAGTCATTGTTTGGGAATGAATTACAATTGTGATTATCAGTGGGTGTTAGTGGCCCAGTGCACCTGCTGACTACTGTGTTGTTTTAAACACCAGAAGAGGCTCTCAGACAATGGGATGGGAACTATTCCAATGCTTATTGAACTCCATGGAAAAACTCCCGTTGACGTCAGCGTTGATGGATCAAGCCACTATGTAGGTATGTTTTGAAAATAAAAACAAACACAGTTTTCTGATTTATAATGGGGCAGAGGTGCCATTGCTCTAGGTAAGTGGAGGAGAGTAATTAAAGCAAATAATAATCCTGGGTTTGTTTAACTGAAAATTCCTCAAGGGAGAATGAAACAATTTTAGTTAAATGATTTTACCAGTGTGTTAAAAATCCATCGGTGTTCTACCGTAGATTCTTGGAGACAGATGGTACTACCTAGAGGGAAGTACTGAGTCATAAACATTACACAGCAAACATTTTATCAAACTACGTTTTCCTTGTACATGGGAAGAGATAAAACGAAGGGACTTAATTTCTCAGGGACTTGGCAGGTACCTATAGGGGATTTTTGTGGTTGTTGACAGGAAAGGTGAATCTTTTGGCAATAGGTAGAAGTAGAGATTATGGAGGTAGTGATAAATAAAATGGGTAGGATTTTCAAAAACTCTCAATTTTGGCCTAATCACACTCATTAACATCAATTGTTAAACTCCCATTGACTTTAATGGGAGTTGAAGAAGAGCTTTTGAAAATCATAATATACATTTTCAGTGTTGATGGTTCTTTGTAGGATGAGCAAAAGTTAGTAGATTTTGCTCAGAAAATTTTAGGACTACATGTTTAAAGGTGCCTTAATCTAATCTCCAACTTTTCATTCAGAATTTTTCATGGAAATCAGTCCTGGCACAAATTTTTGCAGAGGTACATAATTGGATATGGAAATGGCAATATTAAATGTGTAACTACCTGGTTTGTGCCTGGAAATCTTGTAGTTCGAGGTCTAAAAGTCATTATCTCTATTCACAGCCACTGCCTGTAGCAAAATTGTAGGCTGTTCTTAAAAACGTGTCCTTTAAATTCTAAATTGAAACATATTTTTTATTCTTCCTGGCCTGGGGTGGAATATATTACTATTTTTAGAATGTTATGAAGCAATTACTAGTGTAAGTCCTGAGATAAAGCAGGCATGGTAGTTGCCAAATGTGCATTTCATTCCTTAATGGGCCATTTCCTTATTATCCAGCAGTTATGTCATATGTGCCTGGGGCTGACACTTTATATTTCAGAAGCAAGTCGTTTACATGTTTCTTGGTAACACTTCAATTCAGATAACACCACAAATATTTCTAAATGGTCTTTGCACATTCTTTTGGTCTTTCATACTACAGCGGTTCCCTTATATGGGCAGAAACTCATATATTTGTACTTGTTTGATCAGTATTAAAGGTAACATGCTTTTACACGGGAAAAGGTGACATCTTGATTTATCTGGAGCTGTGGTTAAGCTGCTCTATATTTCTTTATATACCTTACTATTCTAATCTGTGCTGTAATGTTACATTTGATCCCAGGTAATTAACACTGATCTGCTACACCTGCCTGTAACCAAACAAATTGGCAATTGACCTTGCATTGATCTTGAGCCAAGGTGCCATAACACACATTCTGTTTTCTTGCACCCTTCCAGCTGATGTTTTATCCAGATTCCCACTGGCACAAGATGTGACTTTTTGTGCACCTCGGTACTAATTTACAAGACGAGAGGTCAGAGCATTGCTACTGAACTTGAGAGTATTTCCAAAAGTTCAAGCTCTAGTCAGTTTAGCTTTAACTTTGAATGCCCAGTCTCCAGCGTCTTTTTTTTAACCAGTAACCTGTTTGTTAGGTTTTGATTACTGCTGACTGAAAATATCATAACAAAGACCGAACATTTAAAAAAAAAATCTTAAAAAAGGTCAGAACTTTGAGGAAATGTTTCATTGGTTGAGAAATTGTGACTGTCTTTTTAGATGGTCCCATCCCCCAAATTATCTCAGATAACTTGCACTGCAGCTTTTAGATTTTTTTTCCTTTTATTGAAAATTGAGTTTTTGATGGAAAATTTTGTTGCAAGCTTGAAATCTAGAAAACTTCAACCAGCTATTTTTTTTTAACCAAGATTCAGAGATGTGTTGGCAAACTTAACTGCAGTTAAATGTCAATGTTTATCTCAGACTACATATACGGTGGGAAGGGCGAGAGAATTAAATATGAGACAGTGCCTATGATGTCAAAGAGATCTCAGAGCGATGTGCTGGAAACTCTCTTTCCTCCTCAAGTTTTTCTGTCCCAGGGAGTTCATTCTGATCACCTGTGCTGTTCAACGTCTACGGTGAGTCCCTGGAAGGAGACAGCAGGCTGAACTGGCTACTTTCACCATGTGCTGATGAAACTCAGCTCTCTGCCTCCTTTTCACCCAAATCAGATTGGATCATTTCGATGCTCTTCCAATGTTTGCCAGAGATAGGGCCTGGATGAAAGCCATTTGGCTTAGGGTCAAGACAGGTAAGGCAGAGGTGATACTGCTTGGCAGAGGGAAAGAGTCTGAAGAATTTAGGAAACACTACATCTGCTCCCTCAATTAACAGAGCCTTCCCCCATTTTGTCCAGCTGGTTTATAACCTGATTCACCTCCACTCCTTAATACTCTGGAAGCAGGAGTGGTGGACTTGCTGGCCTTCAAACAACCTCCCAGCCTCACCGAGCTCATCTTCAGAAACAAGCTCCCCAGGCCAGGACCAGCTCAAAGGAGCATCAGACCCTGGCAAAACAACAGATGCAAAACCTGAACACATATCTCCACTCCTTCGAAAATCGATATCCCCCACCACACACCTGTCAAAACCCCTGGGACTTACACGTATTGATCATGACGTGTGTTATAATGCCTCCCGCGCATCAACTCTGGGGGGGAAATAGGACAATTGCTGGGCTCTCGCAAGAACTCACACAGAAAAATGATATAAGACAAAACCCCCCTGTGAGAAACACTCAGAGTCTGACCTCTCAGTCCTCGTTCCCAAAGGAAACCCACACACCCCCAAGCCTGGGAACATACATTTGTAAATCTGCTGGACCCTAAAACCCATGGACTTTACAAAGACACGGGTTTCGTGGCTTCCTACAACAATCCATAACACACCCTACGGCATGCTATCTGCTAACCCTTAATTGGCTACCTCATTTTAACTGATCTCTCACAGCAGCAACACTTTTTGATGGGGGTCCCATTCCAAGAATTTGGTAAGTGGTCAAGGGACACGCTCTCAGATGCGGGGTCTGGCATGGAGGTTGGGCGCAGAAGGAAGCTCGGGGTAAGGGTTGAGTTGTAGGGGGCTATGGGAATTAGAGTGAAGGAGGGTGTTGTGACCTGGGGCAGGAGATTGGGGTGCAGGGTCTGGGAGGGTGTATGGGTGCAGGAGAGGATAAAAAACCTGGAGGAGGGTTGTTGGAGGGGGTGCAGGATCTGGGAGGGGATTGTCACCTGGGACAGGTGTGCAGGAGGGGTCGTAGATGGTTTGGTTTGTGACTTGAGGCAGGGAGTTGGGATGCAAGAGGGAGTAGGGTGCCAAGTCCAAGCTCTGGCCAGGAAGCATTTACCTGAGGCAGCTCCCCACTAGCAGCCCAGTGGGACCCTCAGGCAGGGTCCCTGCCTGCCATGCTCCCACTTGCTGCTCAAAGTAGCCAGCTCCAGGGGCCACGTACGTCCCTGCACGCCGCATGCCCTTTGGGGGCAGAAGGCCTCTGCATGCTGCCTGTGTCACAAAGGCCAATGAGAGCTTCAAGATTGTTCTGGAGGAGGGGACAGGGTGTGGAGCCCCTCCTCCCGGCATGCAAAGAGCACGTGGCCCCCCCAGCCGGCCGCCTTGAGTGGCATATGGGGGTGTGGCAGGCAGGGGAGCCTACCCATGGCTCCTGCTGGACCGTGGGATGGTGGTGGGACAGGTCCAGCCCACAGGCCATATTTTGTCCGCCCCTATCCTACAACACCAGAACCCCTTATGCTTAGTAATCTGCCCCAGTTTGTACTTAGTTTAGACATTCTAGTTAGTAGTTACCAGACTTGAAGAGGAGCTTCATGACATCTGAAAGCTTGTCCCTTCCAACAGCAAAGGGAGGTCAAATAAAAGATATTAAATTCCCCCATCTTGTTTTGTGTGTGTGTGTGTTCTCATGCCAGGAGCTCACATCCTTTCTGCTTAGATGTGGACCTTGATGTGATTATCTTTGTCTTTACCACATCCAAGCTAATCTACTTCATTAGACTCTACCTTGGGTTACCTTTGAAGGCCATTTTGAAGTTAAATCTAGCGCCACACACCACTGGCCATCTTCCGCGAGCAAGAGCTTATTGTGCCTGTGCTCTAAACTGGCTGCCAAGTCCGTTGTAGATAAAATTCAAGACACTGGTTACATATTTATAAAGCCCTAAACGAGGTAGTTATCTCAGAGTCTGCCTTTCTCTCCACGCATGGTCACAACATCTGAAATACAACGAGGATGCACGGAGGTCAATGTGAGGATTCCCACTGACTCCAAGGGCACTAGACGAGGCCTCTCCAGAAAGAATGGAACAGTGTAACTTTCTTCCAAATTCCACCTGTAACTAGGGCACATCCATCAGCATTCCAGAACCAAGCCCTTTAATTGTGCTCAGTTGACTCTTCACCCATGATGTAGCCTGACACCCCACGTTCCTCACCTGTCTGGGGCTACAGCACTAAATCAATTCTCCTGAAGCAGCACAGCCCCACAGTTTCAGCCCAGTGAACCAAGGCAAGTCTTCATGGACAGTAGAGCGGCCACAAAACAACAGTATTCCCAAATCTATGGAAGCAGATGCTGTGTCAGTGTACAGTCCATGGTTATGGAGGATCACAGAATACAATCATAATGCTTCTAGATAAGCGGTATCAGTCATTCTGCAACTCCCATGGGGTCTATATAGTTATCGAGAAATGAAAAGTATTTAAAAATTCTGTTCATTCCATCACATAGATGACGGAGAACTTCATGCATACTTTGGGGGCAGTGGGGAGTATCATTGCTGAACGCCCGATTTCTTTGCTGGATACCGCAGTCGCCTGAAGTGGTGTATGTATCCGTTCCAGGCAAATGTGTACTTTGTCTTCAAACGAGCAGCTTTCAAAATGAACTTTGGTTAAGCTCCCTTTTATTTTTATCTTTTATTCGCCTACAATGCCAGCTGAGGTTACCATCTCTCAGCAGCTTCCAAATGGACGTGTAATTGTAAGGCTCGGTGATTTAATTAGACTCATTCGAAACACTCACATTTTTATCAATTAGTTAATGGGCTAACGAGAGTCTTATTGTGGGAGCCAGGTCATTTGGAAGCTGGAGCCTTCGCGAGGGCAAGAAGCTGAAGAACAGCAGCGTTAATATCTGTAATTAACCTCGCGAGTCCTGCGCTGTTCAATTAGGAATGACCCCCCCACCCGCATCCATATGCCTTTCGTCAGATGGGTTTTTAATGTGCAATAATGGTTACAGAAAAATGAACAAATAATAGCTTCTTTTTGAAAAATACTCACAAAACCCAAAAGCACAATCTTCAGCCATGTACCTGGGAGCTATTTATTATAGCGTAGGAAAGTTACAGTTTCCCTGCAAATAATCATTCTAGGTTTTTAAAGATTAACAAAGCTTTGGGTAACAGATATTGTGGAATCTTTTCAAACTGATCCTCATCTTGTCATATGTGGCAGTGCCTTTTAAATTCTGTCTTTCCTCCTTAAAAAAAAGAAACAAACAAACCTCCAAGCTTTGATTACTTTTTTGCAATTTGTTGCAAGTGATCTCTGTACTTTGAGAATCCAAGTAATCTGAGGGTTGTTTTTGCTGGGTGTTTGTCTAATTTACATGCATCTTCAATAAATTAGTATGGAACTGTCTAAGAGTGTGTTTACAGTATGTCAAATGTATGTGATATATACACACAAACATATGCAATGTAATAATGCACTGTAATTATACACTGTAAAATATTTGCTTTTTCTCTTTTGGCATATATGAAAATCAGGTTTTGGTTATTCTGCAATTTTTTTTCAGTGCTTTCTGTGCTTTTGAGAATTTAATTTATTTTATTTTACCGGGGTGTGTGTGTGTGTTTGTGTGTGTGTGTAAATAAACCCACTCAAACCCACTCAAATAAACTCACTCAGGTATATGATGCAATAGTTTGTGACATACTGAAAAAATATTCATGGTGTGTGCACAGTATGTGTAGTACATACATGCATAAAACACACACATACTCTTAGCACTTCTTCCTTCATTTACATTATCTGTTATTTTGTACTAATGTCTTCCGTTTGCATCTTATGAACATTTATTGCCAGCTGTTGGTTACCGATAAATTACAGAACAGGAACACAGATATATTTTTAAAGCCATTAACTGTATTCATTTGTAAGGCAACAAAACCAATAGGTTAGAAACATTCCATGCCAGAACCCATCACATCTGCATGACCTGTTTAATTTTATACAGATAAAAATATCTCCTGAAATAGTTCTGGGTTTTCAGTTATAGGATCAACCCCCTGACTGGAATCAGGACACTTGGGTTCTATTTCTGGCGTGGCTATCAGTCTGCTTGGTGACCTAAGGCAATTCACAGTCCCACTCTGTGCCTCAGTTTCCCAACAATCCTTCTTGAATTGTGGGCACAAGATCGGGACACAGGATTCCAACAACGGTAACCCCTGTGCTAAACGCAGTGGTAAAATTAACTCTCTGCTCCTACTCCAGATACCTCCATTTATGCAGCCCAGGATCACATTGGCTATTTTGGCCCCAGCTTCACACTGGAGCTCACGTTCAGCCCATTATCCACCCTGACCCTCATTTTCTTTGCTGCATCGCTGCTTCTCCGGAGAGAGCCCCCGCCCTGTAAGTCTGGCCGATGTGCTTGGTTCCCAGGTGCGTACATTTACGTTTCACTGTATTAAAAATGCACATTGATGGCTTGTGCCCTGTTAGCAGAGGACCCCAGATCTCTCTGACTTAGAGACCTGTATTTGCCATTACAGTATTTACCACTCTCCCTATTTGGCTATGTCTACACTACAAGTTTTCTCTGAAAAAATATGCTAATGAGGGACTCATTTGCATTAATTGTGATCTCATTTGCATATTTTCTGCCAATCTGTATTTGTGCTAGGGGTTTTTGCACAAAAACAAGCAGTGTGGACATTTTCTTTTTGCACAAAAAAAACCCTTTTTCTGCAAGCTTGGTATACCTCCTTTTTTGGGGCATAAGGGTCTTGCGGAAAAAGAGGTTTTTGCACAAAAAGAAAATGTCCACACTGCTTCTTTTTGCGCAAAAACCCTTGTGCAAAAAGAAATGGCAGAAAATATGCTAATGAGGTCACAACTTATGCTAATGAGCCCCTCATTAGCATATTTTCTGCCGGCAGAACTCTCAGTGAAGACGTAGCCTTTGTGTGTCATCTGCAAACTTCATCAGGGATTATTTTATGGTTTCTTCCAGGCCATTGATACAGGTGTTAAATAGTGAAGGGCACGAACTGATTCCTGGGCGCAGGCCTGCCACAGGGGAGACAAAGGGACGAAGTTGCCCCGGGACCCAGCAATTCTAAAGGGCCTGGGGCTTCCGGCTGCCAAAGTGCCGCATAGCGCCCTCTGGTGGCTCTAAGGGGTGAGGGGGACAGCATGGCGCACTCCAGGCGGCGCTGAGGGCTGGCTGCCCTGGCCCTGCCCCTTCCTCCCTCAGCCCTGCTCCTTCCAGGAGCGTGGAGTGGGTGTCCCCCCCACCTTGCCCAGGCACCGGGCGTGGCTGTCGGCTCCCCTGCCCGAGGGATGCCAACGGAAACACCAGCTCAGTGGTGATTCCCCATTTACATTTTGGGGCCTGTCCGCCTGGTGAATGTGTGCCAGGTTGATGGGATGTGCTTCTAACTGCTCTGTATTCATGACTATGAATCCTGTATTCCTGGTACAACTAAGGCCGTGAGCCCGTGAACACACTGGCTGTGTCTACATTGGCAAGATTCTGGCCGCGAGTTCTTGCGCAAGAACACTGACGTTCTAATGTAAGAAATCAGGGCTTCTTGCGCAAGAACTCTGACGCTCCCACTCAGGGATAAGCCCTCTTGCGCAACTGTTCTTGAGCAAGAGGCCAGTGTAGACAGACAACGTTAATTTCTTGCGCAAGAAAGCCCGATGGCTAAAATGGCCATCAGAGCTTTCTTGCGCAAGAGAGCATCTACACTGGCACGGATGCTTTTGCGCAAAAGCACATCTCTTGCACAAAGGCACATGCCAGTGTAGACACTCTCTTGCGCAAATACTTTAACGCAAAAACTCTTGCGTTAAAAGTATTTGTGCAAAATCTTGCCAATATAGACGTAGCCACTCAGTTTTATGTACCTGCTCAGCATGAAGCCCCCTGAGTAGTTCCACTGAAGCCAAGGCCCTGCCCATAGGCAAAGGATGGGGAAAGCCTCTAAGGCTCAAGTCTGATTTCAGTGGCTCTAGAACAGTCTTGGGAGTGGGAGTGCAGCCCAGGGATTTCCCTACATCCCCCCATGGGGGTGTATACCCCCCCTGAATTTCCCCAACTATGTGAACTATGGTGCCATACGGCCCACCTTCACCCTCACGGTGTCACCCCTCATCGGCCCTGACACCTCCCCTTGTAAATTTGAACACCCCCCCTAATTTCAATTCCTGGGGAGGCTACTGGTGCAGCCCCCCACACCCTTGTCCATGCCCCTCACTGCCCCCTAGAGTTGGCCCAGCAGTGGAGCCCCCGGGCCGGCAGCAGGCCTGGCGGTCGGGGCCCCGGATGGCAGGGTGCAAGGCTTGGAGGCAAAAAGTCTGGGGGGTGCTGCAGCACCCCCCTTCATGCTACTTCCCACACGTGCATCTGATTTGGCTACATTTCTCACCTTGATTAATGCCTATCTCGTGCCGACCGCCCTGATAGGGCCAGAGTTTGATACCCCTACTTACGCTGGATAGCCAAGAGGACCACCTGTAGAATAAAATGCTATTCGGTGTGGAAAGGGATCAGAATCAGGCCCATCATAAAGTGCGACTCAGCATCAGTGTTCTCTGTAAGCGGAGCACTTGGGCAGCCACCCAGGAGAGATTCAGGTGCCGCCCAGCTGATTAGCCGAGCACCCACAGCTGCCCAAAGCCAGTAGTGTGTGTTTCTATTGGTGGTGCACATCTGCACTTTCCTTGGTGCACATAATAAAATTTATTGCGCACGTGGAGATAAAAAAATTAGAGGGGACACTGCTCAGCATACACACTGGTGGCAGAATTCAACCCTTTTGTTCAGTAAGAATCTAGGCCGCACACAGAATCGGGGCTGCCATCTCTGTTAAACCAGCTTCCTCCCGCTCGCTTGGAAGTGAGTGTCCAGGCTCCCACTGGAAGCAGGATCGGGCTCCAGAATTCTTCCTGTCGCAAGGCGTGTGGCAGATTTAACCCTAATAACAAAAGGAAACAGCAATGCACAACAAACACTGAGACATAGCACAAGCATCCGTGCTCTGTGCCGCCGCCTTGATTTTATTTTTTTCATGTGCTCATTTTATTATTTTATTTGCTTTGTTATCCGGGGTTTTTTTTTAACAAAGCAAAAGAAAAGGGGTAAATTGTTGTGTAAAAATACGTGAAAATAATAGCCGTCCTGAAAAGAATGTTTTTCTTCTGTCTGGCTGTTACAAACCCAGTTGACTACTGCGAGGTAAAGAGCAAATTTGCAAGAAAGGGCATAATACAATAGCAGCAGTGATTGTTAGATGGAAAGGGGGAGCTTTGTTGTGGGAGGAACTTCACTGTAATTTTACAACGTTATTCATAATAGTAATCGTGGCAGCCAAATCTTTCCTCCTGTTTAATTTAATACACAGCCCGTCTGAATCAAAGGCTGCAAGAGCAGCTGGGAACAGCACCATTTCCTACTGTAACCGCGTAGATGGATCGAAGCCTCTGACGAGCCGTCGTCTACATTTCTTTATTGTTATCGCCCACAATTATATGGGGGCATGCTCTGCAGAGCCGATGCGCTGGGGCGCTTCATAAATGAAGTCTTTGTTTCCTTAATTATTAGGCAGACAGTTCATTCTGTACAATGTCCAAGTTCCAGACAGGTGGGATAAGGAGGTGGCATCTGTCTAAATATTGAATGCCACGCTTCCCCCATCTGCTGTAACAACAGCGCAAGGCTGCTTGGCTTCAGTTATCCTATTCTGCATACAACTAGTCAGCCATATGCCCTAGATCTTGCACGTGCCACCAAAGTGACATGGCCTGCAATGCGGCCCCCGAGCTAGTCACAGTGCAAGTGGGAAAGAGACGAGAAGCGGGGTTGGAGGTCAGGCACGTGCTGGAATCAGCAGGTGACAGTCAATACAGCTACTGAGACCCGCTGAAAGAACCAATAGAAAAGGCCTTCAGAGTCAATTGACAGAATAGAGCACGCTGCCAATCAAATTTTACAGGGCATACCTTCCAGGCTAGGCAAATAAGAAGCTTTAGAGCACATGGCAGTTCATCGTTTATAATCCTGTCTTAGCCCAGCATGGCTTAGTGATAGTTCTGTGACAGATGATGAGCACATGACAGCTGGGGGATCTTATACAAACTCATACAGTAAAATTAAAATTAAATTAGTGACACACTTGTACACATTAGTTGTGCAACAGTTACACAATCTGTTCAAGACCCTGGATATAAACCATCTCTGATTTAAATAATTTAAACTCGTGCAAAGTGGGTTTTGTGTGTTGGTTGTGATTTTTTTCCTCCCTAGAAGGAATGTAGCGTTTACACATATGTAGCTTTAAAACAGCTATTCCTTTTCTTCTCTTTCCCTGACATTGCCTCGTGGCGAGGGAGAGAAAGAATGTAAAGATTTTTTTTTCTTCTGAGTGATGCAATGGTAAGAACAATCGGTAGGCAATCCATCAGAGTCCGTAATTTAATTATATGTTTTCATTTTATATAGAACTAAAACATACTGTGGTTTTAAAAAAATAAGTGTGGAAAGTGTAGACACACAAGTATAATAAACTGGCTGCGCTTTGGCTCTTTAATCTCTTAATCTTGTTACTATTTTATATGTTTGTGGGTCTGAAAGAGAAGCAACCATTCAACTCTTGACATTAGCTCTGAAGTCCTAAAAGACATGTAGTTTAAAGCTTGAGGGGGGGAGAGGCTGATCCAGATTTCATCACTACTACGTTTACACCAATGTAACCCTATTGACTTTAGTAGTGCTACTCCTGATTTATATGGGTGTAAATAAAAAACAGGACCTGATATCATTTTCTGAAGCTTTCCCTATAAATTGATAGCATATCTGGATTGATTCTTTTTCACCCCTTAGCACCTGACCGTTGACAGAAACATAGCAATGTCATTAGAAATGTTCTGGTGCCTCGAATGAATTTTGCACAGGTTGCTATAAAGCCAGCCTTCAAAAAAACAAAACAAAACCAGACCTCTCCTGCAGCTTGCAGGGCCAGGAAGGAGGGAAACTCAGAGTTTTTTTTTTTCCAGTGGCAAATAAAGAAATATGATTTTATTGCTAAGGTGTGGAATTGTCTCGCAAAGTCAAGCGCATGGCCAGGAAAGGTGATTCATTGTACAAGCGATTGTATTCCTTGGTCTCCTTTTCTTGAACTACACGGAGGATGAATCCACAGCATCCACATATTTCCCTACAAGGTTTTTTTCCTCATCACACAAGTAATGGCCCCTGTCTGGCCTGCACATCATATATATAGTAGCCCAATATGTGTGACTCTGTAACGCTGAAATGCTGGCTGTTCCCTCTGGGCGGTGCTGTTGCCTGAGTCACGTCCTTCACCTCCCGCCGTGGCACTCAGCTGACTTCTGTGCCGCTCAGCCGGGCCGCTGCAGGGGAGCAAACGGAGCAAGCGGCCGTTTGGGCTCCCCCGCTGCGGCCTGGCTGAGCAGCGCAGAACTCAGCCGAGCACCATGGCGGGAGGCGAAGGGGGGTGGGGCGGTGATGTACACAGCCGGGCCCCACCCCCTGGCCGTGTACAGACCCTGGCCAGGGGGTGGGCGGGGGAATGAGGGGGATGGGGAGGACAACTGGGGGGCTGCAGGATCAGTGCTGGAGTGAAGGGAAATGGTGCAGGGGGGCAGCTGGAGCTTATAGGCAGCCACTCCGCCGGGCTGCCATGTGGGAGCAAGCGGCGCAATCCGTTTGGGCTTCGCACTCCCCATGCAGGAGGGGGAGGAGAAAAGAAAGAGAGTGAGAGGCAGGAGGGGGAGAAGAGAAAGAGAGACGGAGAGAGAGGCAGGAGACGGAGGAGAGCTGAGAGAGAGAGCGGGGGAGGCAGTAGGAGGAGGGGAGAGAGAGAGAGACAGAGTGAGAGCCGGAGGCTCAGGAGAGAAGACCGAGATAGAAAGGGAACAGGACGTGGAGGAGAGACCTGAAAATCCCGTTTTATGACGGGCTAATTGGCTAGTATTCATAGAGTTCATGTTAAAAAAGACGCATTTCTTCATGAAAATGTTCATATTGTTTCCTTTTTTTCCACACCCAAATTTGGAAATTCCTTTTTTTCTCCCAGTGATAGTGCTTAACTTTACTCACACAAGTAACCTCATTGAAGTCAATGGGGATACTCACCTATTTAAAGCATTTGTTTAAATATTTGCCGCTCGTGGGGATAAAAGTTTGTGGGTAGAGGCACCTCTATGAAGTGGAGTTAAATGCTGTTTATTTTTATTGTTTTATTTGCTCATGTACTAATTGCTTCTAGTAGCATGTGCTGGGTGTTTTCCAGACACACTCAAGAAATGATGGCCTGTGTGCCAGGGAGCTCATGTTCTTAGGACAGGCAGCTAAGTAGGAAGATTAGGATGAGGAGAACAGCAATAGGAAGTTTACGTGCAAGCCAGCTCCATTCACTGAGCAGCACAAGACTCCCTTCTTAGATTTGTAATGTACCAAGCTAGGCCTGCCCCTTCCCTGCCTAAGCTCTGTCTGGAAACAAGCTCATTTGGGAAGCGACATCCCTGTAGTTCTTGTTTGTTTTTAAGCTTGTGCATTTCCTTGGTATTTTTAAAACCCTAATTAAAACCATCCAAAATTGGAAGCTCTTCATTTTGAGTTCTCCTCTGTCTCCTGCACCTCTCCTCAAACATTGCTAGCTGGTCCTCTGGCAACTCTTGGCTGGCCGTCCACCATCACTAACTCTTCCCTCTCACCATTCCCTTCCCCACCTTCCTTTTCCATCTCCATATGACCTACGAGGAGAGGCTGAGGTAGTTGGGTCTATTTAGTCTGCAGCAGAGAAGAGTGAGGGGGGATTTGAGAGCAGCCTTCAACTTCCTGAAGGGAGGTTCCAAAGAGGATGGAGAGAGGCTGTTCTCAGTAGTGACGGATGGCAGAACAAGGAACAATGGTCTCAAGTTGAGGTGGGAGAGGTCCAGGTTAGATATTAGGAAAAGCTATTTCACTAGGAGGGTGGTGAAGCACTGGAATGGGTTACCTAGGGAAGTAGTGGAGTCTCCATCCCTAGAGGTGTTTAAGTCCCGGCTTGACAAAGCCCTGGCTGGGTTGATTTAGTTGGGATTGGTCCTGCCCTGGGCAGGGGGCTGGACTTGATGGCCTTCTAAGGTCTCTTCCAGCTCTATGGTTCTATGATTCCCCCCTCCGGCCTGCAGCCTGGGTGAATGGGTCCTTGTCTCCGCTTTCCTTCCCCCACCAGGCTCTCACTAAATCCTCAGGCTTCTTCCTCTTCATCCTTGCTGCTCATCTCTCCCCACGTTGGTCAGGACAAAATGGCCTTGCTCTGCCATGGCGTGAGCTATGACCCTCTCCCTTAGTCTCCCCGTTGGTTCCCCTTCTCTCACTGCGTCAAGTTTAAGCTCATTACTTTCACCTGCGAGGCAATCTCACCTGCCCTACAGCTCTGCTCTCATCTCACCTCAGTCTCCATCCCCGTCTGCCCTTTGGCCTCCCACCTACTCCTCCCTTCTGTTGCCCTTCTCTGCTTCATTGCTCATCTCTGGTGCTACTAACTTAATGCCATCAGGCCAAGGAAATCAGGCTCCTTCCCCGAGGGGGGCATTGCCTGCAGAACTTGAATTTCCGAGGCCACATTTAAAACCAAATATTCCCTGGAGTCAAATTCCATTGTCGTTCATATCGGTGTAAATCCAAAGTGACCTCTCTGACGTCAGTTGCTCTTTATTTGCACTGGCGTAACAGAGCAGGGTTGGGTCCGAGGGCTTGTCTAGACCAGTGTTTCTCAACCTTTTTTTTTTTTTTTTTATAAAGCACCCCTTTAAAAAAAATTATAAGTACCCCCAGTACCTCCAGTTTTCAGACACACAAAACATTTTTCTACCGTTGCAACACATTTGTTTAAACAACTTCATCGTAGCTGGGTGGGCGATGAAATTTTTGGGTGTAAAATGTTCAAAAATAATAAAACGCTGTAAAACTTAAAACAAAAATTCAGTTTTCTCCAAATTTCAGTTTTGTTGATGTGCCCTCCAGACGACTCTTGAGTACTCCTAAGGGTACTCGTAACACTGGTTGAGAAACATTGGTCTAGAACAGGATGTCAGGATTTATGTTAGCACATGTGACGTGACATATTCTCCCTAGCATGCTTGAAAAATGTAATGCAGATATGGTACACCACCCTTTAACCTTCACTGAGGTTGATTGAGGTAAAGCCTAGAGGGAAATCTGGTACTACGGAAATCAGTGAAACTATTCACGTATTTAACGTTAAATGTATGATTGAGTAGTTTGGTGGATCAGGACTTTGCTTACAGTATGCTAATTTATATATTATAAAAAATGACATCCACATGGCATGCAGTTAACAAGATGAGTATGTACTAAAAGCAGAGATTATAAACTGTTTGGGGCAGGAGCTAGTTTTTTCTCTTGGTTTAGACAGCATGGAAACATTAGAACCCTAGTTTGTGATTAGGGTTCCTGGGCACTAAATACTACGGCTACTAATAATAAAATCATTAGTGTGTTGTGTTATTTCGCTGAGCGGCATGCTTCCTTGTTTAGGAGAACGTGTAAGGAAATGCAGGCCCTCCCCCAAAGACTTCACAGTCTGTTACTCGCAAGTGAGCTAACAGACTCCCTGGGCCCCTGAGCAAGGTGGGGAAGGCTGGCTCCATGCTCCCGGAAGGGGTGGAGCCTCAGGCGGAAAGGGCGGGGTCAGGGCAGCCAGCCCTCTGTGCTGCCCAGACCATGCCCCCTCTTCCTCAGAGCCATCTGGAGTGCACTGTCCAGGGCTCCGATGGTGATTTAAAGGACACAGGGTTCCCAGCCACTGATGCTGCCACAGTAGCAGCACCAGTGGCCAGGAGCCCAGGGCAGTTGCCCCCTTCCCCCCGGCCTGGTTACTAGAGTTGATCAGATGTATCTTATAAATATTTGTTACAAAATGGAAATCGTTTTTCCCACCCTCTAACGATTCGCTGAGGTTTTGTCTACACAGCGAGTTTTTTTGGCAGACAATATGCTAATGAGGGACTCATTAGCATGAGTCACGATATCATTAGCATATTTTCTGCCGTTTCTTTTTGCGCAAGGGGTTTTTGTGCAAAAAGAAGCCGTGTAGCCGCTTCTGTTTTGCGCCAAAACCCCGTTTTGTGCAAGATCCTTATGCCTCTCCGGGAGCCCCCCACTGAGTAGCAGGGTTATTGTATGGGGCGGGGTGGCCCAGGCATAGCACAGCAACCCCGGGGAAGAGCCAGTCGGCCAGTCAACCTGTGGGGTACAATCCATGGTCAGCGGGGCTCTGGCATTAGAGCAGCCTCCCTCCATAGTGTTTCCAAGGCCCTGGTGCTGATGGAGGAGTTTTTTCTTCCTTGGTAGCCCAGAGCCTCCTCCTGAACCCCCAAATGCTTTGCCGAGATGCCCCCAAACTCACAGTGCAGACAAAGCCCGATGGTTTTTCTTGCTAATCAGCCAGTTCTAATATTAACTCTCATCTTCCCCACACTTGCCTTTCTCCCCAGCTAAGCGACCATTTGCCTTCGGCGCACGTGCCTGGCACACTGGGTCTCCACGCTTTCCTTCTCTCTGCCCCTGAAACCCTTCTCTGCTTTGAACTGCCCTCCACCCTTTCATCTGCATGGTGCAAAGCAGCCAGATTGGAACTGAGACTCTGGCTCAGTGTGTTGTAAAATGTCAGCCCAGCACCTATGTCCTAGTGCCCTTTCAGTTTTGGTTTCTGATGGGTAACTTTTCTTTGAAAACCAGCATCCTCCTGAGCCCCATCTGCATCCCAGTCCCTCCTGTGGGCTGAAGTGGGAGAAAAAGGAAGTTTTTCTTCACTCAGCGCATAGTCAACCTGTGGAACTCCTTGCCAGAGGATGAGGAGAAAGCTAGAACTTTAACAGGGTTCAAAAAAGAGCTAGATAGATTAATGGAGGTTAGGTCCATCAATGCCTATTAGCCAGGATGGGTAGGAATGGTGTCCCTAGCCTCTGTTTCTCTGGAGGTGGGTGACAGAGGAGGGATCAAATGATGATTACCTGTTGTGTTCACTCCCTCTGGGGCACCTGGCATTGGCCACTATCGGCAGACAAGATACTGGGCTAGATGGACCTTTGGTCTGACCCAGTATGGCTGTTCTTATGTTCTTATGCTGGTGTCTTGTGAAGGGGAAGAGAGAAGAGGTCCAGTACTGGCGTGGATACTTAAATCTGTGGGGCTGTACATTCCACCTCAGATCGTGGCACTTGTCTACAGAACCTCGGCGTCCGTAGGAGAGGCAGTTTTGTTCCCGGGAGCCAGGCCTGGCAATTAATGGGGTGGAACTGTGTGGGTTTATTCCTACCTGTGCTGATTTAGACGCCGCTGATGAAAATAGGTTCTCAGCTATTCCTGTGCATGACCCCGCTGAATCCATGGGGATACATGCAGGTATCTCTGGTAAAGTATGTTGTGTGCTTGTGGCCAAAGGGGGAATTTTCACCTTTTCCTGGGTGACACCTGTCACCGAGGTGTGGGGAGTCCAAGGGACCTGTTCTCCCATCTGCTGTCCGATGGGCCTCTCAGGCAGCAGGTAGAACAGAAGGTTTATTACTCGACAGACTTGTCAGACCTGTAACCAGATGCAGTCAGTAAAATCCATCTTGGGGAGAGAGGGCTTAAAGCCAAGGGCCCCAACTCCCTTCCTTGCACCCCAAACCAGCGAGACTCGCTCACACACCCAGCAGCCCGTTCCCCTCCTGCAGCCAGCTTCTCCTTTGGCCTTTGTCCAGCTTCCTGGGCAAAAGGTGTCATCTGGTCACCCCCTCCTCTCCAGCTCAGGTTACAGAAAGCATCAGCCAGTGTGTATGTGAGGGAAACACTCACACAGAAATTCCCATCGCCATCCAGGTACTGGTGCAGTGCCCAGGGAAACTGAGGCACACAGACGGGGGTGGGGTTACTACAGAACAGCAGAAATTGCATGCAACATAACAAAGCCAGAAGGGCGAAAACAACCCCCCGCTTTGTCACCGCCTCTCTCGGCGAGTGCTGTTGCATAAATGGGCCTTTCAGAAGATCGCTGCAAAGCAGGGAGAGAGGGAGGCTGAAGGGATGCTAACGATGTTCGTAGAAGACAGGGTGACGCCTGGACAGCTGCTAATGCACCCAGCAAAAATCGAATGGACCACCCGAGGGCTGGGTTTCTCCTCCGCACAGCGACAGCTCCGAACCACACCCAACCTAATGGGGAAGCTGCACCGACTTCGAAAGCAAGGGAATGGCCGTGCTGTATCTGTGGCGTGGTGCAAACTAGCAGACACCTTGCCTGAGCGGTGCTTACCCTAGAGGTTGCAGCCAGGCACCTGGTGACTCACTCGCTCTGCCCTGGGCTGCATAAGAGACCAGAAGATCCAACTCTAGCCAGGCCTTGCTTTGCCTGTTCCACTCACCCTACAAAAGAGCAGAAGTGCAAAAGAGAGCTCAGTTATGGACCTTCTCAGGGGGAAAGGCTTCAAGCACTTCCGAAGCAGCCTATTAAGAGAGAAAGCTCATGCCAGGTCACTGCCATGAGCACAGTGGCAGCCATGCCCTGAAAAGGGAGAAAAGCCAGAAATTCCATGATAGCAAGACCCAGAACTATTCAAGGTACCACTATGGGAGATTTTCCAAGACCTCATGGTCTGTCACCCAGCTCCCATTGAAAGGCAATGGCAGTTCCTGCACCTCTGTATCGTGAGTACCTCTGACAAGGTAAGCGCTATGGCTCATTTAACGATCCACCTGCATAACTCCAAAGGTCGGTTTTTCTCTCCTGTCCCATTTCTAGCCTTTACTGGTTAGCAGGAATGGTCAGGGATCTTGCAATATTTAACTCTTTTTTCACATTCAAAGCACTTCACAAAGCTCATCTAACCTTGGAGTTTTCCATTTCTGTGGAGTGAGGTAGGCAAGTATGATTGTCCTCATCCTGCAGATGGGGAATGCAAGGCAGAGAGAGGCTAGGTGACTTGCCTAAGGTGACGGAAGGAGTCCAGTGTCAGAGACAGGATTAGTGCACAAGACTTCCAGAAGCTGGATTACACTTCTCGTGCCTGCCCTGATGAATGGGAAATAATCTGTTGCCCCATACATTGTTGGTGTAATTTCTTGGAACTGGAAGATGCTGTTTCTTAGTTATTGGCAGATTATATTATTACAGATAGTCCCCGACTTACGAATGAGTTACGTTCCAAACACTTGGTCGTAACTCGATCTGTTCATAAGTCAGCCTCCATTCATTTAAATGTGACCGCGCTGTTCGTAAGCGCGGATCGCGTGTTCGTAACGCGGAGACCAGCTGTAATGCGCTTAATGGGAAAATACAAACGGCCGTAAGTCAATGCGTTCGTAACTTGGGGACCACCTGTATTTGTTTCAAGTTTAAAAAAACCTGAACAATCCTGGAGGGACGGTTGGTGATGGGACCTGAGTGGAACAGAAGCCTAGCCCAGTGGAGGACCTGGTGTAGCCTGATCTATGGATTATATATTGAATAGTTAAGAATCCCCGGTTATCACTCTAAGGGTTGAGAGGTTCTTGTCCCAAGATTAAGCCCAGTTTTATTCAAGTTATTATATAGCTGGGAACTCCAAGATATACGGTTGCCACACTCACACTGTAGGAACTGTTCTGTATTTCCAAATAATGTATTAATGCATCTAGCAAAGTTATAAACCCCCACCCAGCTCAGTAAGGTACATACAGCATATACACCATCTGCACACCCATATACCCACACCTCCCCTTGTAGAACCACCTGAAATGTTCGTTATCGTCTTCCTCATCACCCACACCTTCCCCCACATCCCCAGTGGCCAACTGTCTGCCACCACCCAAGGGCTACATCTCTCCCCTAGGCCGAGATGCAATTTTTACAATATGGTGCCCTGACACCCTTACGTTTGATACATATTCAGTAGGGGTATTTCCTCATATCCATATTTACATATCTTCACCTTACTAATGTTGGAGTGGCTTTCTCCTATAGGCCAGTATATCACTTATTTCAATTGATGAGCATATATGTCAGTTAGTTAGTGTGGCCCTCCTGTGGCTGGCGATCTGTGGATGTAGCTCATGTACCAGTTGTGTGCGTCAGTTCGTTCCCATGACCGTCTTGGGATTGGGTCATGGACCTATTAGGGACATTAAAAATCGTGCATTAGGGTAACCGCGTCATCGCCGAAAAGCTCGGCTTTATAGCTTCGCTTTATGCTGCAGAGCCCGCAGCAAAGCTTCTGCTGGAGGGGATGTGGGTGCAGGAGAGGATTCCGACCTGAAGGAGGGGTGGTAAAGGGACTGCAGAGTCTGGCAGGGGGTATGGTGCAGGAACAGGGGTGAAGAGGGGTGGGGAACCAGCCAATGGGAGCGGCGAGATTGTGCTGGGAAGCCTCTCTCTCCCTTCCCCCAGGCTTACAGCATTCAGAGAGCTACTCTGAGCAGCGTCCGTGAGGGGAGGAGGAGGCAGGGAGCCTGGCTGAGGCTCCCACTGTAACCACGGGCCGGATCTAGCGGTTTGGTGGGCTGGATCAGGCCTGCAGGCCACATTTTGCCCGGCCCGATATAAATCCATAAACCCGCACCTTGAGTACTCTGCAGGTCTTGTTTCCCCATCTCAACAAATACATATAAGAATTTGAGTAAGTACAAAGAAGGGCAACACAAGGGGTATGGTACAGTTTCCATATGAGGTGAAATTAAAAAGACAGAGACTATTAATCTTAGAAAAGAGATGACTAAGAGGGGATATGACAAAGGTCTATAAAATCACAAATGGTGTGAAGAAAGTGAATGACAGAAGTAATATTTACCCCTGCAAATAACCCAAGAGACAGGGGTCATCCAATGAAATGAATAGGCAGCAAGTTTAAAACAAAGAAAAGGAAGAACTTTGCCACACAGTACACTGTTAATCTGTGGAACTCCTTGCTAGGAGATGTTGGGTTAAAAAAAAATAAGATAAGTTCATGTGGGATAGCTCAATCAATGGCTATTAACCAAGATCATTGGTGATATAGTATGTCCCTAAACCTCTGACTGAAGATGGGATGACAGGGGACGGATCACTCAATAAATTGTGCTATGCTGTTCATTCCCACTGAAGCATCTGGCACCGCTGCTATTGGAAGAGAGGATGCTGGCGTAGACACTCTATTGGTCTGACCCAGTGTGATCATTCTCATGTTCTAAAACTGAAGGGCCACTTTGCAGGATTCTGGACACTGTATTCATTGATAACGGTCCCCAGTTTGCCTTGGAACAATTCAAGCGATTTACCCACGTATTGGAGTTTGACCAGCATGCCTCATTCCCAGCCTACCCACAAAGTAACTGTAGGGAGGTATCAGCTGTGCAAACAGCTAGTAAATTCCGGAATATCATGTCACTGGGGTGCCAAAACAGTCCACCAGAGGCATTGATGAGACAAAGGAGCAAAACCTATTTACCAGTGAGAGGAAATCGGCGGTGGCCAGAAGGATGGAAATACCGCGGAGAGGGGATGGCCAACAGTCAGAGAAAGCCGGCACTAGAGTATGACAGGTCAACAAAGTGCATACTTGCCCCCACTCTGTTGAGGGTCTAGCCTTAGAGAAACACCAGAAGGAGGAAATTAAAGGAGCTGTGTGAGGTGTAGTGACACCCAGGTCCTATCAGGTGACTATGGATGAATGATCCAAAGAAACAGGAGACACTTATGAGCCACAGATGCAGCACCCAGAGACAGCCTACAGAGATACAGAATCACAGGATGGAGAGACAGAGAACTACCCAGAGACCAGTCCCACGGGGAAGGAGAAGACTCCAGAGAGAGAGAGAGAGAGAGCGTGTTTTTCTAGACTTTGGTAAAGAAAAGACTCCAACTCAGCTTTGTGCTAGCAGCCTCTGGCAGAAGGGATGTGGGGTGGACATCAGGCTTCAGTTATTTGTTGTTATATTTAAATGTTTGTAAAATAGGGAAGACTGGCCATGAACAGTGGAACTGGAGTCAGAGAGAGCCCTATACCGTGGAGGGATTGTTAATAATGGGACACCAATGGAACAGGGTGTCACAGTTTCAGGGTCCCCTCCATGGCCCCTCAAGTTGGGTTGCCAGATGGTTGAAACAAAAATACCGACCCCTCCCCCCAAAAAGCATTGCTTCCCCTAGGTCTTTTGGCCAGCAGCCATTTTGTGCCGGCAGCCTTGGGGAACCAGGTAAGCATGGGGGCTGAGGTCAGGGGGCTGGGGGTGTTGGGAGCCGAGGGTGGGGGGGGAGGCTGGGCACTGCGTGTTTGTAGGGTTGCCAGGTGCCCGGCATTTTCGCCTCCTGGCTGGGGAAAAATTCAGAAAATACCGGACATTTTAGGTGTCCGGTATTCTCTGAATTTTTTTACCGGACAGGAGCCGAAAATACCGGACTGTCCGGGTGAATACTGGACACCTGGCAACCCCAGCCCCCACCCATCAACTCTCTTGGTGGAGACCTAGCGTCCATGCTTGCGCACTCACTCACTCTCTCTCTCTCTCTCTTTCCTGACCAGCGTTTTAAAGCTGCACAGCTCCCTACCTCATGGTCTATCACCAACAAACTAGTCTGCCTAAAGGCCTGCAGCTACATTTTGCTTGTCACCAAAGACAGTGAGCACTGTGTGGCCAGCAGGCACGGGTTACCACAGTGCTCTGAAGCAGGCAAAATATGGCCCACGGGCTGGATCTGACCCGCCAAACATTTGGATCTGGCCTGCCACGATCCTCGGTTCATGGCTTGTGTAATGCAAATTACACTAGATAATCTTAACTATCCTTTCTGGCCTTAAAATATGCGCACATGTCTGGGATACAGTCGAACATGGAATTGGTTTGATTTGAGTGAGCATGGAGACTTTCGTGTCTACACAGTATATTTGCTACTCTTCTTTGGGCACGCGGTTGCCAAGTGGGGGGCATTTGCACGTGGCTGACTTGCCTCCAGAGCGAAATATGCAATAAACTTACCGAGGGAATGAAGGAGGCAAGGGCTCCACAAAAAACATTGACACCTTTGCGATGAGGGCCGCTTGGGTGGACTTACATCAGGGGTTGGCAACCTTTTCAAACCAATGAGCCAAACTACATCAAAATTCAGAACCAGTGGTCAACAAAGAGCCAGTAGATGAGAATAGCCATTTGCATGACTGAAAATATACAACTTAATATTACTGATAATTGACATAATGATGAATAAGAGCATCAATGAAATATCGTACTCACAGACTTTATTGAATGGGACTTCTGCTGCTGCTGGGGGTGCAGTTTGTGGATGTGGGGTTGGAGGAGTCAGGAATGGAGTGTCGGAGGAGCTCAGGGCAGGGAGTTGAGGTGTTTGGGAGGTGCAGAAGGCAGGGCAGGGCACTGGAGGTGGGAAGTAGAGTATGAGGGGTGGGGTGGGGCTTACCTGGTTGGGGCTGGGCTGCTGCACCTAAGCAGTAGTAGCTGGACAAGGGACTGGGCCAGAATCACCACAGATGGATGGTTGGGAAGCAGGATCTGGGTGGGAGGTAGGTGCAGGAGAGGACTGGGGGTAGAGTGTCTGACCGGGGGAGGGTGCAGGAGCTGGATGGGGGTGGATGTCTGGCCAGAGGGGAGGGTGCAGGAGCAGGCTGGGGTTAGGGTGTCTAGCCAGGGGGAGGATGAAGGAGCAGGGAGCAGGGATGGTGCTGGAGCATGCTGGGGGTAGGTGTCTAGCTAGGGGGGACGGTGCAGGAGCAGGGTGTGGGTAGGTGTCTGGCCAGAGAGGAGGGGGCAGGAGCAGGCTGGGGTTAGGGGTTCGTCCAGGGGGAGGATGAAGGAGCAGGGTGCGGGGATGGTGCAGGAGCAGGCTGGGAGTAGGTGTCTGGCCAGGGGGTAGGGTGCAGGAGCAAGGTGTGGGTGGGTGTCTGGCCGGGGTGTGTGTGTGCAGAAGCAGGGTGTTGGTGGGTGTCTGGCCAGGATGTAGTGGGCAGGAGCAGGCTGGAGCTAGGTCTGTGGCCAGGGGGTAGGAACAGGGTTCAGGTGGGTGTCTGGCCACGGGAGGGGGCAGGAGTGGGCTGGGGGTGTGGGGGTCTTGGCTTGGGGGAAGGAGCATGTTGGGGGTGCAGGTCTTGGCATGTGGGGGCAGGGGGTGCAGGGTCTTGGTGGCACTTACTTGCTTTTGCGCCTTGTGCTGCTCTCAGGCTCCCTGTCCCAGGCATGGCTTCCTGCTGCTCCATTGGCCGGGTTAATAGTGTGGATGCTTTGCTTATTAATTCGACCTAAGGGGGTGGTTTCTAAATAAAGCCCTGGTGTAGGCCAGGACTTAGACACTAACAAAATATAGAGAAAGAGATAGAGATAGAGATTAGATTAGATTTGTTAATCTCTAAGGTGTCACTGGACTACTTAATTTCTTTATTTCTTTACATGCAAATGAGGGTCACAATAAAGTCGTATGAGCTGTAACTACTGTTGTTTGTAACATGCTTTGGAGAGAAAGTGCTTTACATATGTTATGTTATAGTTGCTATCTGGTCAAGATGCCCATCACCTTCATATCTAAGGTCTTTATTCAAGAAGGTATCTAATCCATGTGCCTCACTTTAAACTTGTGCAGGGCCAGGGTTCACTCACTTGCTTAAAATTACGCATGGGCTTAAGCATCTAATTAAATTATTTTCTGAGATGCCTTCAGTGGGAGCTGTTGGTTCTACAGCTTCTCTGTCTCTTTCTGTGTGCGCGTGTGGTTATATCTGAACAGATGTATAAGTGTAAAGATGGGTATTATGTGTGTGTAAAATATATCCCCATCCATGATATAGTTTAGAGAGCTTGTGCATCAGTCTGTCTGTGGGTCCATCCATCTATGAGTCCATTTGTTCAAGAACTCTTCTTAAACGGTAAGAGGTAGAACCACGACATTTGGCAGGCACCTTCCTCTTCTCATCACTTCATGCAAGGTCAGGGTTTGGTTGTGCCAGGACAATGGGATGTGTGTGGAATGTGATTGCTTTGCATCAAACGGAAAGGGAAGGGTGTGTTAGCAGGAACAGTGATACTCGTGAGTGACCACAGGGGGGCAGCAGGTGCTCCAGCCCCAGGAAGCAGCCATTGGCTCGCAGCACGGCCCCCGTTGCTCCAGGCTGGCCCCAGACGCGGGCAAAGCCAAGTCGTCTAGTGCTTATATAAATTACATGAGCACCAAACTTTTGAGTGAGCTATGTTGCTTTAACCATGTGTAGTACTGAAAGAATTACTAACAAAGGCACATTGTCATGGTGGAAATTTTATGCAAGCTTATAGGCACCATGCCACAAAGAGAGAGAAATGTTGAGAACAATATCCTCCCTCTATCAGCAGCTCTCTTCAGTCTGCTTATGTATGATCAAAGACTACAAATATAGTTTAAACAGCATGAAATAATCGCCGGGTTTACAATAGGAAATGATTTCTTGTTTTAAAAAAAGCAAAACCTACAACAATCCCAGCGCCCCAATGCAAGGCGCGTGTGGACTAATTTTGTGATGAGCAGCCAAGCAAAGCCAGTGGTAGGGAAATTAGGGTTAAGAAGCTAACCTCCCTCCTACATCCTCTTTGAAGATTTCTACATTCTGGGGAGAGAGTAATGAAAATATTTTACCTCCTCTATTGCAGGAGGGTCAGTGGGCCATAAAAAAAAAACCCCTCAGCTTACTATACCATACCTTGATGAAAAGGCAATACAGATAACGGAAGGAGGGCAGCATTTTTCCTTCAGCACGCAGCATCAGAAGAGAAGAACTCAGCCAATCACTGTTACAGAAACAGTTCATTCAGAAAAGTCTTTGTCTATGTCAGGGTGGGGAACCTTTGGTCTGGGCACCGGATCTATCCCCTGGATTGCCTGGATCTAGACCCTGAGGTTTGGGGCTCCCCCCAGAATCGGGGAGCCAGAGCTGGTGCTCCAGGATGCCACCCCCACCCCCAGCCTGCTGCTGCACCCCCCAATCTGCTCCTGCACCCTACCTCCCAACCCAACCCGCTCCTACACCCTCCCACACCTACCAATCCCCCACACCCAAACCCACCTCCCAGCAGCCCCTTCCCCCACACTGAACCCCTCAGATTTGGCTCCACCCCACAGCCTACTAGCCCCCCTAGGCTCTGGTGTGTGAGGCGAATGTGGGGGGTGTCTTTCTTCTTCTCAATCAGGGGCCACATAAGTGAGGGTTGGTTTGTTTGGGGGGGGGGTTGCTTCTCACTTTTGTGCAACCCCCCACTGATTTTTCTGTGGGTCAGCAGCCCCCGACCCAAAAAAGGTTCCCCGCCTCGGTCAATATTTTTACCCCTCCCAGCAGTCCTTGTGCCAACCCTGCTCCCAGCAATGCCAATGTTTTACCCAAGTCAGGCTCAAGTACCAAATTCTAGTGCCCTGGCTGTGAGGGCCCCAAACATGGTGGAAATGCTGCAGCTGCACCACACGGGGGGGACCATGAAATGGAGAATCTGCCTGGCAAGCCGCTAAATGCCATGGCAACTGTCTGGGCAGGGCCATAGGTGTGGATCTGGGGGGGAGTGACAGGCACATGGCCAATGGCTACTTCAGACTGGGAGTGAGAATTCAATTCCTCCACCCTCCAAACTCACCTGCGGAAGCTGTGTGCTCGGCGGAAGGATTTTGCCCCGAGGGAAGGCCTGCGAGCGCTTTGACTTGACTTGACGATGGGCAGGAGACATCCGCAAAGGGGAGCCAGGGATAACATCACACAAACGTCACTAAAAGCTGTTTTATGCAGCACTTCACCAGCTGGAAAGCTCTAGAAACCAGCATTTCTCATCTTCTTGGAAACTCTGGTTTATAATCGGGGTGCGGGACCAGCAGGCTCCCTGCCTGGCTCCGTGTGGTTCTTTGGAAGCAGCAACATGTCCCGGCTGCTCCTAGGTGGAGGAAGAACTATGGGGGCTCCAGGCACTACCCCCACCCTGCCCCATGTGGTGCCTTCACAGCTTCCATTGCCAACAGTTTCCAGTCGATGGGAGCTGCAGGGGCAGGGTCTGGGGGTGGAGGCAGTGCACGGACCCACTTGGCTCCGTCTCCACCTTGGAGCAGCAGGGACATATCTCCCCTTGCGAAGAGCCACCAAACCGAGTGCCGCCCAGTTCCAGCCCCCCAAAATCCCTCCTGTACCCCAAACTTCACATCCGGTGCCCTACCTTAGGGCCCCCACCCCCAGCCAGAACCATCCTACCCCTAATACAGTTAACTCTTAATTAACCAGAATATTCTACTAACCAGTATGTCCCATTCCCCCAACATGCTGGATACCAAAGTGATTATTGTAATATCTCACCTTATTAGATGTCCAGAGACCCACTCCGATTATAACAGAAACAAAACTTGAGAATGCTCAGGCAGACACCTCCCAGACAAGGTTTACCCAGAAAGAGAGAGCTATTAAAACAAAACTGTTGTCCCTCTCAGAGGCAGAGCTGGCAGCAGTGCCTATACTTAAGGTTGTCTAACACTTCCCATTATAAGCCCCTGCTTTCAGTTGCTTGTAACTTAGCCAAACTCCGAATGACGTTTTCCTTGTTCATCCTCTGCCTCCAGCTGAATGTGCTTATAAAGTTTCATTGAAAATGGCTGGGCCGTTTCTGAGTCCAGAGGAAAGAGGTTGTTTTTCAAGCGCTGAGAATGGCTTCCCACCGGCTTTCGGAAGAGCGATAATGTCTCCCTGGTTTGGAGAAGGAGCATGAAATTTGGGGAGGGAATAGGAGTGGAGTCAGAGAGGTGCTGCTTTTTTTCTGTCCCTGTGACTATTCCTCACAGATGTAGCCCAATTACAATCTTGCAGCAACTGCCATTTTGCTCAATAGGGCTTTCTAGACACTCCGCTGTGAAAATGCCGAAAACTCTATCTGCACTGAACATACTTTGCTTTCTCCCCCGCGAGCATGTGCTTCAGATGTGACACCACCAGCACCTGCTGTCCCACCACTTTGGCTGAAGGGAAGGCGGGCTGGGCTGGGAGCCAGGAGGAGACCGTGGATTTTAGTTTCTGCTTTTCTCCTGGCTGGTGTTAATGATTCTGTGGACTTCCTAGCCCTTATTTTTAAGGCAGCCTTAATAATATGACCTTTCAAAGCAGGTGAGTATCCTATCCCATTAATGATCACATGCTATGTGTTCTACACAACCACTTTCTCATTCAATGCACAGCGTGGACAGCGAAAGAGACCCAGAGATCTAAGAAAAGCAAGGATTTCTCTTGTGGCTAAGGGCATTGCCATGTGTCCCAAGAGACTTGTTTTCCTCCGGGAGCCTGGACAAATCTGTAGCATAATTGCACATAGGGGACTGATTTAAGATCTCATGGGCTACCGTAATTCTGACATTTCCTAACTTGGCAGTGCTTGATTCTGCCACCTTAAGGTCCTTTAAATGTCACTTCTTGTCTGTGATTGTCCTCTAGTTCAACGTAGCTGAACTTGTGTACCGTGGGGAGGAAAAACCAACAGCAGGAGAGCAAACCCCATCCCTGCGGCATGACCTCTCTGTGCGTCTAGCCCACTGATGGAGCAGATGAGAAATGCAGCCAGTTACATAAAATGTAGGAACCAGAAACTTAATGAAATGGCTCTAAATGTGACAGCGTTCATGAAAAGATTAATTACCAGGAGTAAAGGGGGAAGGATGCCAGGAATTGATAGGATTGGTACAAATACCAAAACCCTGCTGTGTTACTAGGTCCATAATATGCAGTCCTAATCTGCGGGCTCATTGTTTTTGCTACAGAAACAACAGGCTTCGGCCGACGATACAAAAGGGGTTATAATACAGTTTCTGCAGGAAAAACAACAACAGCTATTAGAAATAATTACCTGAAGACAAATCTGCAGTAGAGTGCAGCATGTTGTAAAGTCCTCCCAAACTTAAACATCAGGGAAGAAAGGTGCCGTTCTTATGTTTATCCCCATGGTTCATTGAATGGAAGGAGCAAAAGAGAGAGAGAGAGAGAGATCACACATTTTCGTGTGGAACACTGTCTTCTTCCCCACCGTAAAAACCAGAAAGGGCCTGGTTCTCCGTAGTCTTGCACCTTGTGCAATTTCAGCCATGCATAGTGAGTGCAAAATGCTGCCATTCTGATGTGGTGCTGGTACATTGACTTTACACAGCTGTAATTGATTCCCCAAGGTGCAGGGCAGTGGAGAATCATACCCAGAATCTCTCTTAAATAAGGTAATTATTACCATTTTGAACATGTAGGGAAACTTGTCCTCTCCACTTCCCTGGGGGGGAGAAAGGAGTGATTTTCTTGTTTTATTTTTGGCAATCCCTTTGTGTCTTTCTTCTCTCCCTGTTCTAATTGATGGCCCTGACATTCGAAAACACCTTGGGAAACCACAAATTACTCATGGCAGGGGAAAAAAAAGAAAAAGCTCAATTTTGCAATAGGATTAGATTGACAGATTTGACTAAAGTTGGATTCCTGATGTACTTTATGTTGACAGTGAAAGATTGTGCAAGAATTTTAGACTCAAATATCAGATGACTGAAGAAACAGAAAATTGTATTAATCCTTAGAACAATGGTATTTTACAAAGTGCTGCCAGATCAATATCGGAGTAGCCCCATCTGTAAGTTGCATATTTGCATATATATATCTAAATAGAAACATACAGATATCTCAGTTTGGCATGGAGATGTCTATTTCTGTGTGTGTATATAAAAGTACAAATAAAATATAGATAGCATCAACATGTAGACATTTCTCTCTATATAGCTAATTACCTATCCACTTACTCACATGGATAAATATAACAGAGACGTGTGTATGTGAAATATCTGTTCTATATCTATTATATATATATACACACACACACAAAATAGATATAAAATATAGAGATAACTATATATAGGAATAGATCTGTCTAAACATTGATTATTATCTATATAATAATAGCTATAGATCACTAATTAGGGATATGTATTGACAGAGATACGTGGATACCTATTTTAGAGGCTGAAACATAGATATATATTCTGCAACATGCAAAGGGTTAATACTTAACATATGGTGTCTGTTTCACATGCTAATAGTGACTTTTTAATTTGAAGTTAGCCCCAATGATCCTAAATCTGTGCTGTCTCCAGGATTAATTATGGGTACTACACTGCAGTACCAAGCCTCTTGTTTTGATAAGCTTCATCAACCAGGTTTGCACATGGGATAAAACGGAGCCTCAGTGGTTGGAGAGTTACCACATGTAGCCTGCACATGGCCTGTATTACAGCCTGTAGTGGGCTGGAGTGGCCGCCCACTGAGCCGGAGGAGGAGGAACCCCTCCGGGCTCCATGTTGGGCGGAGGGTAACCCCGCCCTGTCACCTGACCGGAAGCTAAGGGGCGGACCCAGGACTATAAAAGCCCAGGCAGCAGCCTCAGACAGGGCTGAGCCTGCCAGAGGCTAGAGGCCTCCCGGGACTCCCAGGCTGGGAGTGGGAGCTGAGGCCTGGCCAGGGCCACCTACTTACCAGGGCCCAGAGACTGACTACTGGCCCCTGCCTGGGAGCCAGAGACCCAGCGAGTCGGCCTCCGTCCCAGAAGCCCCAGAGGAGCCAAAGGGCCAGCCCGAGCCGGCACCCCAGCACCTGGCCCGGAGCCAGGAGCAGCGTCCTCCGCTACGGGGACTGGAGACGCCGTCCAGGAGCCCCTCGGACCCTAACCCTGAGGCCCGGCCCGACTACCTGACACCGCCGGCACCAGGAGCCCAGCTGAGCCCCAGGGACCTGCAAGCGGCAGAGGACTGGGTCGGACCGCCTCGATGGGACGAGACCCTCCAGGACTCCCTAGCTCCGCTCCCCGACACCCAGGTACCGGCTGAGGGGGAGAAGGGAAGTGGCCCAGGGGTTGGTGGGGCTGGTAAAGGCCCAAGGCCGGCGCGTTTCGGGCCGGAGCCCCCGCCGAGCCGTAGCAGCCCACACTGCTGCTCCTAGGGCCCTGGGCCGGGGCGCAGTGGAGTGGGTGGGCCTGCGCCCCCCCTGCCACCCACCCAACGGGTGGCAGTCTCCCCCCTGGCTGCTGCCGCAGGCCGGTACCCTGTGATCGCCCTGAACAAGGCGCTCCCCATTTGCTGTTGGGGTTTGCCCACCCGGACTGAGGGTCGGGCCTTTATAACTGACTGTGTGTGTTTGTTTGCTGCCACGCCCTGAACCAAGGGCCTGGCTACTGTATAACTGTCTGTGTGGGTTTACTGCCACGCCCTGACCAAGGGCTTGGCCTAGCGATAGAGACGGAAGGGGTCGGTTTGTGGCTGGCACGCCCGGGACTAAGGGCCTGACCGCGCCCCGGGGACTAACCGGGTTCGCCTAAGAGGGACAGTGTAGTGGGCTGGAGTGGCCGCCCACTGAGCCGGAGGAGGAGGAACCCCTCTGGGCCGGCAAACCGACTACACAGCCATTTAAAAGAAGTTGATTAGTAATGTATTTGGTTCAACTGTTCAGCCAATCAGTGTTCGCTCAGACACAAAACACACTTGGCATTGACTAACATGTTTTTTTCTTTGTTGAGCATTGAACACTTCTTTAGTATGACCCATGAAAACTCTCAAGACAGCAGAAAATCACTAGCTCAGTAGGGATTTATGAGCAATAGGGAACAGTGGAGTGAAAATGAATGCACGGAATACCCTAGGTCAGTGGCTTTTGTGTAGACAGTGCCTGCTGACCCCAGCATCACTACTTGTAGCTCAAGAGCACTGAGATTAGAGAAATAATGAGTCTCCGGTAGCTGAATTTGCATTTCTCACGTAGACCCACATTTCCTGACTCAAATACAGGTTGCAGAAAGTCGCTCTGACAGTGGATTATGAGCTATGGAACTGGTTGGTGGGAACTTCCTCCGAGCAGAGGAGAACATTTGAGGGACAGATCATAGTGCAGCATATAGAAGGTGAGACTGTGTATTCCCTGGACAAAGATCATTTCTAGCCATATAGACAACCCCTGCTCCCCATGAAATATGCTGGAACAAGACCTTGTCCCCATCAAATATGCATGGATCAAGACCTTGTCCTAAGTACAGCCTTACACAAGCAGAACTTCCACTGAAATTCAAGAGAGTTTTGCCTGTATATGGACTTTAGGACTTTTTCCTTAGAATACTAGTTGTTACACACTAAGCCCAGGTCTACGCTCAACCCAGCAGCTCAGCTTAAAGTACGCAATTCTAGCTACATAGAATATAGAGCTCGAATCAGCTTACCTTAAGCCGAGCATGGCAGTGCCTCCACAGTGGGAGGCCAATGGGCGTGTTTGCTTCCCTTACGGATGCCAGCAGGGGCGCCCTCTGAGTTTGATTTAGTGAGTCTTAAATAGACTCGCTAAATCAAACTCCAGATGATTGATCGTGAACTTTGCTCTTCTGCGGAGTGAAGATGTGGCCTAAACTAACCTGAAACAGGATTGGGGTGGGGGGAAGCGGTTCAGTGATAAATGGCCTTTTCTAAACCCAAACTTTTTGCGAAAAATGTCACCATTGATCAAAATTCTCCCTTGCTTGTGAAATTGTCTCCAATATTTTAAACTGAATTGTGTTTTATTAAATGTTTTAACTTGCTGAAATGCATATTTAAATTGGGTTCTCAGGAAATGGAAAATTTTGAAAAAGACTGTAGGGGGGAATAGAAAACAGGTCTGTAGACTTTGGGGGCATCCCTTCCTGCCATGCCTCCTCGCTACAGAGTCCAAAAGAGAAAGAACTTCAGAATTTCACGATTGTTTGTGAAGTAATGTTTCATTCAACTCTAACCCTTCTACAAAGTTGTGGCCTGCAGCCCTGCCACCTGGTACTGCAATATGGTCAGTCTTCATCCTCAAAGGCTAAGCAGGATCACACTGGATCAGTACTTGCATGGCACACGTCCAAGGAAAGCCAGCATGCCTCAGGCAGGCATGACTCCAGGGGATAAATTTGAATTAAGATACACAACTCCAGCTATGTTAATTGCTTATCTAAGGTTGACATACCTTAATTCAAACTTTGGCCCTCTCCCCGCAGTGGGAGGTTGATGGGAGAATGCTTCCATTGATTTCCCTTACTCCTCACAAGGAATAGGAATACCGGCATCCACAGGGGCACCCTCAGCATTTGATTTATCAGCCCCTTACTTGCCCCACTAAATCAAATGCCAGAAAATCGACCTCCAGAGCGTCGAACCATGGTGAAGTATAGACATGGCCTCAGGTTAGGTCTACACTAGGGGATAAGTTTAAATCAAGATACACAACTCCAGCTACGTTAATTGAGTACCTTAGTTAGAACTTTGACACCGCTAAATCAAACACCAGATGAGCAACCTCTGGAAAGTCGATCCGTGGATAAGTCGATCCATGGGTAAGTCGATCCGTGGCCTCAGCTTCTGCAAAAATAGTGACAGTGATTCAATAGGTGGCATTCTTCCCAGTGAAACTAACACATTGCCCTGGCATGGTGTTTGAGGGTGTTGCACTACTAGAGGTGCCGCACATAAAAACTGAGCTATGGACATGATTGTTTATGGTAATTAACAATCCTCAAGGATTTTTTTTTTGCTCGACAACTTTGCCCCGGCTCTTTGCGTTGGATCCATTGATATCTTGGCTCTTTGCCCAGAATGGGTTGGCCACCCCGGGTCTAGACTATCCCTGATAGATGTCTATCTAACCTGCTCTTAGATATCTCCAGTGATGGAGATTCCACAATGATGAAGATTCCACAAATTTAAATGATACATGGCTGTAGAGGCCATCTCTGGAGTAAGAATTCTAGTGTTGTAGCGCCAAAGGCACTATTTCCCTGTATACAATGCTCACATACTTTTCCACAGGGTGAACCATCTCTGTACAGAGGGACTGTCTTGTGGACAACTACCCTCCTCCACCCTTTATTCATGATGATGCAAAGTCAAGGTGTATCACATTCACTGACTTTCCCATATCCACAGAGCCAGTTACCTCATCATAGAAGCTAATCAGATTGGCCAGGCACGACTTGCCCTTCGTGAATCCATGTTGACTATTCCTGATCACTTTCCCCTCTTCCAAGTGCCTCAAAATGGATTCCTTGAGGATCCCCTCCATGATTTTTCTGGGGACTGAGGTATGGCTGACTGGTCTGTAGTTCCCTGGATTGTCCTTCCCTTTTTAAATGGTGGGCACTACATTTGCTTTTTTCCAGTCATCTGGGATCTCTCCCGATCTCCACGAGTTTTCAAAGATCATGGCCAACTGCTCCGCAATGACATTTGCCAAATCTCAAGCCCATTCAGGCCTGTTATCAATGCCTGGATTGCACCCAGCAGCAGCGACGGGCAGGAGGGCATGAGAGGCCATGTGCTTCCCCCCCAACCCCCAGATTTGCTGCTTGTCTTCTACTGAGCATGCTCACACGGACTGGGCATGCTCAGTAACACTGCTGAAGCCCGTAAAGTCCAATTACATCTTGTAGCACCCATGCTATACAATACCAAAATCTTTCCCCCAGCACTACAGGCAGCTTGGAAATAAACCTCATGGATACTCCTGTCCCTGGCGCTACCAGGGAGTCAGGTCTGTCTTACTCAGATTGCAAGCACTTTTGGGTGAGGGCGGTCTGTATTTTGTCTTGTACAGCACAAAAGGAGCAACGCAATAAGAAGCAACGCAACAAGAAGCAACGCAATAAGAAGCTCCATTTTGATCTCCGTTTTAAGGACAATGGCAAACCGCTTGATCTTTTTTTTCTTGTATCCAAAGCTGGATGGACAATATTTACGAACTACAATTAATTCTCAAGTTTGATACTCATGCTAATCAATTAAATAAAGATACCTTTTGGCTGGGACATTATCAACCTACCAAACAATGAAGGTGCCAATGGTTTTTCCTCTGTAGAGTATCTGGTGTTAGTACTTGTCTTCTCTATTGCCTACTAATGGTTCTTATCTGCCTCTTTTGACTATCCAGTCTTTAGGTGCTTATAGACTATTTGTTTTTCCTGTTACATTCCAGCTCGGCTTTCCCCTTGATATTTTTTATACCCACTACCTCTTCTTGTTTTCCCCCCACCTCCCATTTCTTTTCTCCTCCCCCTTCTCCCTCATTTATTTTAGTTCTGGACATCCAACACTCTGGCCATCTGAAGAAGTGGGCTGTGCCCACGAAAACTCATGATACCATCTACATGTTTTGTAGTCTTTAAAGTGCTACCAGACTACTTGTTTTTTATGTTTATCCTAATTTTGAAAACAGCCCTACATAAATGAATAGTCTCTGTCTACTTTTTAATTTCTTAGCTGTGACTCAGGATAAGATCAATGTGTGTGCTTCTTCACCTGAATGACTCTCAGTTAGGGGGAGCACAGAAAATGGCCCCGTGTGGGGTAAAACCAGGTGCATAGTGATAAGCCAAGCTGAAAATGTCTTTTAAGCCAAAATAGTGCCAGGTCTTATTTACTTGACAGTTCAGCCATTGATTTAAGAAAGGCACAAATGAATAACCAGCCAGGTTACAGTTGCCTTGTTGGAATCCCTCTGCTATAATCTCATAGTTTTTTCACCTAATTAATTTCCCCTTTCCCTGCACCAGCTTTCATGAGTGTATCTTGTTTGGAGGAGATTAAGAGTCACACACTTCATTAGCAAGGTGTAAATTATCAGAGAGACCCTCTCCATCCACCTGCTTAATTGGGTTAATGAAGCGTCTCTGTGGGCCTTGCTAAAGCAGCACTCTTCCCTGCTCTGTAGACTTTTCCAGCACTGTTTGGAAAACTGATGGAAGAGCTTAAAGTTGCCACCGTGACACTTTTCAGCCAGTACAGCTTTTAAAATTTTTTTTTAAAGACTCATATTGGTTGCAAGTTTCAAGGGTCTCACTATAAATCGTATTGTAAATTCAAAGAACTATGTAATTAAGAAATAAGTCCAGACTGGGATATGGCAGGCCTTCCATACAGACAAAAGCAATATAAAAGTCTGGTTTTCCTTCTCACTGCTCTTCCCCCGCTAAAACACATTGATTAGAGTTGGGCAAATAATGCAAAGAAAAAGATTCCATTAACATTCATTCACATTTTTTAAATCAGTTCACTTCAGCTGCACACACACACACCCCTTGTGTGTTTGCTTTTAGTGACTATTCCAGCAAATGAGTTTATTAGCAATAAGGTTCAGTGAAGGAGGCACAAGATACAGAATATTGCATCCAGAGGAGTTTTGAAATGGTATTAGAGATTATTTGCACTGCGACTCTTGGTTCTGCAAGTCACGCCTTTCTAATTGGGTGGGTGCAAGAAATATACCAAGAGCCTGATTTTCAGAGGTGCTAAGCATATGCAGCGTGTACAGAATTCATTTGGGGTATCACTACACTCTACATTATCTTATGACTGCACAGCGGGCTAACCACACAAGTAGACACCACTAGTGAAAGTATCCTGGGGCATGGAGTCCAGGACACCATGTTTTCACTACTGTTATTACCTGCACTAGCTGGCTAGGGTATGCCTATTCACACTAGGACCTATGCTTGGGGCTGAGAGATGCTTAGCTGAAGATCAGAGGCACGTACATGTGCCGTCAAACCATCTTGATTGCTGAATGTCAAAAAGCCTCCACACATTTCTCATGGAAAAGTTAGAGTCCAAGAAGAGTTCATTCAACAGCAAACATATGAAAATTGAGACCTCTAAAGTGTGCAGTTTGTGAGCCGAATGCAAGGTGAAAGTCGTTGGGTAAATTATTTGTTACAAATTATTCACCCAGCTCTACCTGCCAGCGCCGTGTGCTGCTTTTGATCTCTGTGAGGGACTGTCACTGGAATCAAAGGGAGTTCTGTGAGGGGATTAAGTACAGGAGAGGTAGCAGAGAACCGCATTACAGATAAGAAATCCACCGTGTGGTCCAAAGTGCCTAATCCCAGCACAACCAGGGAATTATCAAGTTGGGTATTTTGTGCGGAAAAGAACTGTTTTTTGAGATTGTCTCAAAAATATTCTCAAGTTTTATGAGACTATAACAGCTCCCTTATGAAAAAAAACAAGCAGGCCACTTTGCTACTCACTTAATTACTTTCCCACTGAAGTTGCGGCAGAACAGTGACTTCTGCTCATCACCTTTCAGAAATAACCCACATTGATTCCCCTTTGAGCAGGCCATTCATTCCTTTGCTTTGACATACATGCTCTCGTTATCTGGTTTTCCCTTATATTTCCTGCATGTGTTTCCACTAGCCGGGCAGACTTCATTTGTCTTGGGGTGTTCTTTGCCTGCCACATTTCTGCCTAGGCACTTCAGTGCTCTTAAGAGGCATATTTTAATTCTGCTTCCTATTTTCTCCTTTGGATTTTTTTTTCTTTGCACCCTTGCTCCAGCTACTTCCTTGCTGAGTGACTGGATATTTTTATTAGCTCAGTTTCTGTGCTGGTCACATCACCTGTTCCAGAGGTAGCTCAGACAATAACAGCATCTTCTCACAAAATTCCTTGTTCAAAACCTCAGCTTCTCAATGGTCTCAAAAGTCGTCGTCTTAATGATACTGAAGCCACTAATCCCTAAGGCTATGTCTACACTACAGGCTTCTTGTGCAAGAAGCTTTTTGCGGAAGAGATTGAAAAAGCCATGCGCTTTTGCGCAAGAGAGTGTCCACGCTGCATGGATGCTCTTTTGAAAGAAAGTTCTGATAGCTATTCACAGAATGGCCACCAGGGCACCTGTGCTTTTTCTTCTTTCCTGTTTTTGCGCAAAAAAAGCCTGTTGCCCATCCACACACACCTTTTTGCACAAGAACTCTTGCGCAAAAAGGAGTTATTCCTCACAGAAGGAGAAATACCTATACCGGAAAAAACCCCTCTGTTCTTTCATTATACTTGTGCAAAAACGCGCTTGAGGTGTGGACACTCCGAGTTTTTGCACAAAAACATCCGTTTTTGTGCAAAAACTGTTTAGTGTAGACCTAGCCTAAGGCTTGCAAGATTTCTCTGGATCTTTGCACACTTATTCTTCCATTGCATTCCACTGTTGTTATTAATTGTACATCAAACTCTTTAAGAGCATTGGCATATTTATTCCCGTTTCTTTCCTCATTAATAGCAAGCAATTTGTAAATAATGTCAGCTTCCCTCCACATTGCATACATTAATAGCTGTACTTCTCCAGGGCACTCTGGGTTCAGGTTTGCTGTGGGTCAGAATCTGATGAAGTGGATTCATGTGTGGGCCTCTCTGTAGGTTTATCAAACTGCAAATGGTGAGGAACTGAACTTTGGTGTTCTCTTTTCCTAGTCTATACGATTATAAAAGGAGATGTGTCCATCACGCCATCTGTCACAGAGAACATTTGAGAAGACTTGAGAAGTTTCCAGGGGGTGGCAGGCCTCCAGCCCCATCCATAGCCCCGCCTCCTCTGCTGAGGCCCCACCCCAGCACGGGCAGGGGAGGAGGGAGAGCAGAATGCTGAGCGTGCCCCAGCATCCCTGCATGTGCCCCAGCATCTCTGGGACAGTGGGGAGGGAAGAGGACACATGATCCCCCAACCCCTGTCTCCAGGAGCAGCAGGGAAGGAAGTGGCCACATGTACGTCTACCGTCACAACAGGACGGGTAATGTTAGTATTTATAAGAAGTCAACTTCTGACAGCATGTCTTAAACCAGTGACACAGCTGCCTGACCAAAAGAAACACGTCTTTCTATACCAAACAAGTATCAGAGGGGTAGCCGTGTTAGTCTGGATCTGCAAAAGTGACAAGGAGTCCTGTGGCACCTTATAGACTAACAGATATATTGGAGCATAAGCTTTCGTGGGCAAAGACCCACTTCGTCAGATGCAAGTAGAGGAAATTTCCAGAGGCAGGTATAAATATGCAGGCCAGAATAAGGCTAGAGATAATGAGGTTAATTCAGTCAGGGAGGGTGAGGCCCACTTCTAGCAGCTGATGTGGAGGTGTGAACACCAAGAGAGGAGAAACTGCTTTTGTAATTGGCTAGCCATTCACATTCTTTGTTTAATCCTAAACTGATGGTGTCAAATTTGCAGATGAACTGTAGCTCAGCAGTTTCTCTTTGAAGTCTGGTCTTGAAGTTTTTTTGCTGCAGGATGGCTACCTTTAAATCTGCTACTGTGTGTCCAGGGAGATTGAAGTGTTCTCCTACAGGTTTTTGTATATTGCCATTCCTAATATCTGATTTGTGTCCATTTATTCTTTTACGTAGGGACTGTCCAGTTCTGCCGATGTATATAGCAGTGGGGGCATTGCTGGCACATGATGGCGTATATTATATTGGTAGATGTGCAGGTGAATGAACCAGAGATGGTGTGGCTGATCTGGTTAGGTCCTGTGATGGTGTTGCTGGTGTAGATATGAGGAGAGAGTTGGCACCGAGGTTTGTTGCATGGATTGGTTCCTGAGTTAGAGTTACTGTGGTGCGGTGTATAGTTGCTGGTGAGAATTTGCTTCAGGTTGGCGGGTTGTCTGTGGGCGAGGACTGGCCTGCCTCCCAAGGCCTGTGAAAGTGAGGGATCATTGTCCAGGATGGGTTGTAGATCACTGATGATGTGTTGGAGAGGTTTTAGCTGAAGACTGTAGGTGATGGCCAGTGGTGTTCTGTTGGTTTCTTTCTTGGGCTTGTCTTGTAGTAGGAGGCTTCTAGGTACACGTCTGGCTCAGTTAATGTTTCCTCACTTCCTCGTGCGGGTATCGTAGTTTCAAGAATGCTTGGTGAAGATCTTGTAGGTGTTGGTCTCTGTCTGAGGGGTTGGAGCAGATGCGGTTGTACCTTAGTGCTTGGCTGTAGACAATGGATCGTGTGGTGTGTCCGGGACACTTCCTGGACACCACGGTGCAAATAAGTGACGGTCACATAAACATCACCCTATACCGAAAACCTACCGACCGCTATGCCTACCTTCATGCCTCCAGCTTCCATCCCCGACACACCACACCAGCTGCTAGAAGTGGGCCTCGCCCTCCCTGACTGAATTAACCTCGTTATCTCTAGCCTTAATCTGTCCTGCATATTTATACCTGCCTTTGGAAATTTCCACTACATGCATCTGACGAAGTGGGCCTTTGCCCATGAAAGCTTATGCTCCAATACATCTGTTAGTCTACCAAACAAGAAACTTTTATTAGAATGAGGTCAAATTATTATCCCTACTGTTGCCTTCTCTCTGCTTCACTATTCTGCCTAGAATATTTCCCAGCCCGCTGGCTTTCTACTACAGTTTTCAATACAAACAGTCCCTGTATCCTCAGTATTAGTTCTCTCCTAATGAAATCTTGAGAAAGGTTATGTTAACCTCTAACATTTCAGAGATCTTCTTTATTCAACGCTTTGGCTATTTCTATGCCAATGCAATCATACAGAAATTACTTGCCTAGCATTATTGCTCTATTGTATATATTGTTTGCATTGTAACCTAATCAAGAATCAATGTTAGCACATGTTAATAACTGTTTGTACTGTATTCATTATGCAAATGACAGCCAGTAAACAGGTGGGAAATTAGATCTATCAGGAGAACCATGTCTCTTTAGAACGTGGGAATACTCATATGAGAGAGGATTGGTCGGGTGATATGTAAGTCGACTCCACTGTATTCTTTTCAGTAAGGACCTTAATAGAAGCCCTAATGCCAGGTTGAAACTCCACTTACAGATTTGTCCTTTTCTTGTTGATTTTCTTAAATAAATCTACAGCACTCAACAGGCAGCTTGCTCTTGAGCCACTGAAAGGGTATGGATGTCGCTGGACCGGGAAGGATGTAACAGCACTTGCTCTTTTCTCTCATTTGAAGGCACATGAAAATATGGATATTGTTCATGATTTCTGGGGGTAAAACGTGCATATTGTTCCTCGTCTCTGTGGGCAACTTGCCCTGGTTTATATAATTGCTGCTGTTGTTGTCTCAGAGAAGTATTAGTGCAAAAAGAGTATCGATCGGGGTGGGCAAAATTCAGCCAGTAGGCTGCCTCTGACCTGATGAACTGCTGGAAGTGGCCCACGGCTGTAGCGGGAGCCTCAGCCAGGCTGCCTGCCTGCCCCACCCCTGCACGCTGCTCAGAGCAGCTCTCTGAATGCTGCGAGCCCAAGGGAGGGGCTTAGCCCGCTTCCCCCGCCCTCAGCACCATCTTGCAGCTCCCATTGGCTAGCGGTGCATGAAGTACCCCTCCCCCCACTCCTCCAGGCGTGCAGCCTTCAGACCCAGAGCAGCACATGGCTTCCACTGGCTGCTCTAAGTGGGTTGTGGGGGCATGGAAGGCAGGGAGACTGGCTGAGGAATCTGCTGGGCAGGGCTACTGGCTGGAAGCTGCCCAAGTAAGTGCCTCCTAGCCAGAGCCTCTGGTACCACAGCCCTTCCCTCCCCACAACACTCTGCCCCTTCTCCTGCATCCCTACCCTACATAAGCCAAACCCTCTTCACCCCTGCTCCTGTACCCTTACTTCCTCCCAGATCCTGCATCCCATCCTGCATCCCTATCTCAGGTTGCAACCCCCTCCTAGACCTTGCACCCCTATCCCCTGCTCCGGTCACAACCCAAATCCCTGCACCTCCTCCTGCACTCCTGCCCCAGGTCACAACCCCCTCCCAGACCCTGGACCCTCTTCTCTACCCCTCCTCCAGCTCAGAATCCACTCCTGCACCCACACCCCCTCCTGGACTCTGCACCGCCTCCTGCACCTTTGTCTCCTGCTCCAGGTCAAAACCCTCTCCTTCACCCATGCTCCCTCCCAGATCCACAGCACCCCAATCCCTTACCCCAAGCTCCCTTCTGCACCCAACCTCCATCCCAGACCCCGCATTGCCTTCATTAATGTCATAGAAGAATGCGGCCCTTGACCCCTTTCCAAATTCTTGGAGTGTCCCCCCATCCAAAATTGTTGCCCACCCGTGGTATAGATGATACTACCCAAGAGAACATTGTTGTTATGTGTCATTTATATTTTCTCAGTAGATGTGGACACCCCCCAAAATATTCACCATTGGCTAGAATTGATTGGGTACAGACATGTTTGTAAAATACAGCTACTCAGTCAATGAACACATCCTTACTCTAAAAGCAGCGAGGAGTCCTGTGGCACCTTATAGACTAACCGAAGTGTTGGAGCTTTCGTGGGCAAAGACCCACTTCCCTAAGTGCTGAGACACTGAATGGGTCTGCTCTTTTGGGTCCCAGTGGCCAAGAAGTCTGTATAATATGAGAAATATTATGAGACTATGCATCTTGTGCAGGTTATTACAATATTCCACACATAAGAAATAGTTTGTGACCATGTGATAAAACATGTAATCACTATACACATGCAGAAGAGAGCAGAGTTAACCTCACATGCACTTTCACAGCTTTGCCATTTCCTGACTTTTGAGCACTTTGCTTGGCAATGCTATTGACTTTTAGTGGCCTATTTTGTATGCAACAGCTCGGATGGGGTGTTTTTATATAGGCATAGGGGCCCAAAGCTAATACAGTAATTACTCGTTTAACACGTGCCCACTTAACATGCTTTCGCAATAGCACGATATTTTTTTAGGGAACGTTTTTCGAATAACATGACCGTCCCCGAAATAACATGAAAATAATCAAGTGGCAGACTGCTTCGTGCGGCAGTGTAAGTTGGTGAAAACAGTGGTAATACACATGAGCGAATGAATAACATGGTCACAGCGCTTCTCCGCTCACTCATGTTTTTATCTTTGTATTTTAACAAACCGCGGCGACTTGTATTGCTAGTTATCTTGTATTGCTAGATAGCTAATGTTGACACTGACGACCCAGCACCAACAAAAAATTGACTTTGCCATCACCACCTGAAACACAAGCCCCACCTTTTCCATTATTTTGAATGGGAAAATTGACCCTGCATAGCACGTTTTCGCTTAGCACAAACATTTTCAGAAATGCATGTATAGTGTTAAATGAGGAATTACTGTATCGCTGTTGACCATTACAAAGCAGCATTTGAAAGTTTGCCAGTGTCCATTACAAACTGCTTGGCATATAGGAAAACAATGGGAAAATCCCAGAATGTTTTTTCATAAGGCAGTGATTCCCAACCTTTTTCCCATGGAGGAACCCCTAAAATAATTTTTTATATCCCAAGGAACCCCTACCTATGAAAACGTTTGCTTGGCCAGAAAAAGTTGACAGCAGGGAGAGCAATTCAATTACTGCTAAATTATTGTCAAGAACATTTATTTGTAAAGAGCTGTTATATATATATATATGTAAGCCTTACGCTGTAAGAAAAACATTTTATTTATTTATTCCACGATTTCTCACGGAACCCCTGACGATGGTCTGTGGAACCCCAAGGTTCTGTGGAACCCTGGTTGGGAAACACTGTCATAAGGTATGTCTACACTGCAACGCTATTTCAGGATACCAGAGTATCCCAAAATAGTTATGCCGCGTCTTCACAGCAAGCCTGTTATTTCGGGCTCGCTAGTCCAACGTCCCTGTAAACCTCCTTCTATGAGGAGTAAGGAATGTTTTGGAAGAGAGGGTTATTTCGAAATTTGGCACTGTGTAGACAGCGCCAAATGATGCAATAAGTTATTTCGAAATAGCATCAAAATAAGATACGCAATTTGCATAGCTCAAATTGCGTATCTTATTTCGAGCTACGGTGCAGTGTAGACGCACCCATAGTGAGAGTTGCTCCAGATACGCCCACCTATAGCTAATGCCTTTGTCGGCATTTAAAGACATGAGCTCCCCAAACCTTTTAAACAAAACTAGTTTTTCCCCTTAAATAACATATGTGTAAGGGAAACTCTGCCGTCAGAGGCATCTGGCTGTTTGGCTTTGCTCATGAATCAATGTTGCTGTTTGTTGGTATTTTTGGTCTTGAATTCTTTATTCAGTTCTGGCACTCCTCTACCATGGTGAAGGGCTCCATATGAGAACCCACGTTGATGGAATCAAATAACAAGTATCTGATGGCAGGTCACTGGGGGTTGGCTTTCAAATGAAGCCACCAAAAGCAGGGTGGGAACTGAGTAGACCTTTGTGATGGAGTGTCAGTACCTTGCTGGTCACTATGCTTGGGCTGTAGGTGACCCCTATTGGCCGGTGTCCGGAGCACTGCCCAGAAGGTGGGCTGCCTAAGACCCAACCGGTCTGACCGGTTGAGGGCAGCAAGGGAACTAAGGAAGTGAGTGTTGGGGGAAGGGGCAGTCTTGGGCTGGAATCATGAAGGAACCTGTCTAAGGAGGGGGCTGGAATGTAGGGGCCCAGGGACCTCATCTCAAGGGGTCTGAGGCATCCTGGCCCAGACTCCTGTGACACATCACGTCTATGCTGTGCTATATCTGGGAGAAACAATAAACCCTCTCTATTCTGCTGGCTGGTGAAGTCTGTTCTTGCTGCTACGGGGTTGCAGGATCAGAGGAACCCCGACACGTCGTCACAACCTTCTCCCTGGAATTTCATTCAGGCAAAACACGAACTATAATTTGGATTAAAAAAAAGAGTGCAAAGAGATTTGAATGCTGCTCTCACTTATACCCTTGTCAATCCAGACTAATTCCCCTGGCTTCAGAGGCGTTGTTCTGGATCCACACAGTTATAACTAAGCCAAGAACTGGACTCTGAATTAATTCTCAGGTACTGTGCCACAGAATTCCATGTTTTTGCAGCAGTCCATCTGCAGTTGAGGGGGGAAATTGTGATAAAACTGCCCTTTGCAATGAGTCAGTCAAAATGTTGGCCACAAATGAACCCTGAAAAGCATTCCCCAAATGAAAGCAGAGAGTTAAACTGAGCAACAGAGGTTAATTCAGAGCTAACTATAAAAAAAAACCCCCAAAACCCCAAATAAACTCAAGCAGCACTGATTGCATACAGGACTAACCCCACTGGGGATAGGCACCAGCAGAAGGAAATCCACCTTGGCATCTTTTGTTATTGTTTAACTTGACCCTGACATTACCTGCCGAGTACTCTGTGCTTTTTGCCAAAGAAGTGTCAGGGGAGGCGGGAAGTTTGCACACCTGGCGGGTCAGCTTTACAATGTCATTTTCAGAGGCGGGGGAGGGGGAATAAAAGGACAACTCCATGGAAGGACAGAGCCGTGAGTCAGAAGGGGAGGGGTAGGAGGAAAAGAGGGCCGGAACAAACTATTCCAAGAAAATTCTTGTAAGGTATTTTCCAAGATCACATTTCACCGCAGGGGCAAATAGCTGGTGAAAGGGTAGCAGTGACAGTGTGAGCCAGAGAACATGTGCCTTGTTCCACATGTTGGGAGAGGGCTGAGATGTTAAAAAAACCTGTGGCATTTATTCTGGGCCCGTGCCCAACTATTCTGTCCATATTCGGTGGCTGCTTGTCACTGAACTTCCTGCTTCCTATCTGTTACATATGTTGGCACAATGTCTAGTACAGTAGGGTCCCATTGCTTAGGGGAGTCTCTAGCTCTGCCTTCATCTTAATAATAATCCATCAGTTACATACCTTTCAGATCTCTTGCTCTCCAATGGCTGTTTCATGATGACGCAGTGGCAGCTTAGAACCTGGCTTAACCAAGTCAGTGGTTTTTGTGTGTTGCCCTTGAAGGTGGCTCAGATTGAATATGTTCTAATCCGTACTTTCATCACTGCAGCCTGTACATACGGCTGCAAAAACCGCACAGCCTCTTTGCTGTAGCAGAAATAAAATGGCCAAAGCTTGGACTAACGCACACTCTGCATTGCAATCAATCTGCTTATATACTCAAATGCTCCCAGGTCCTGACCCAGCAAAATAGGATATAGGTTTGTCGACGTGCACACATCATCAGGCTATCTGGTAAGGCAGTTGCGACAGGACCAGTTCCACCTGCCTTTGAAGTTCATGGGATCCTTTCTATTGTCTTCAGTGTCCTTATGGAAATTATTGGCTGTTGGAGTTTCCAACCTGAACCTGGTTCTGTTCTCTTCAATTCTAAATAGGTTCATTCTTATGTGGCCATCATCCACATAGTATTGGTGCATCTATCACATATGAAAACAATGAGCAGTCCTGTGATACCTCAGAGACTAACAAAATATATAGGATCATGAATGAGTGTTTATGCGTAAAGCCCATTTCTTCAGATGAGTTGGAGTGGAAATAACAGAATCCAAGATATGTATAACAGCAAAAGCAGCTACCTGTCAATTGTAGGACCTGTATTAATGAAGCTACTTATGTGGGCTGGATATGTCCCATTCATTGCTTTTGATGTGAAAAATGTGAATGTCAAAGTCAGGGGAAATTGCCTTTGTAGTGTGTTAACTTGTTAATGTCTCTATTCAAGCCCAGGGTAACAGTGTCAAATCTGCAAATGAATTCCAGCCCAGAAGTCTCTCTCTGTAATTGGGTAGTGAAATTCCTTGGTAGAAGAATGGCTATGTTTAAATCCATGATTGAGTGTCCAAGTAGGCTTAAATGTTCCCCTACGGGTTAAAATGTTCCCCTACTATCACATATAGTTCATTCTCTTCTGACAGGGAGAATTCTGTGTTCAGAGAAATAGTTTGTTTTGGTAGGGTTTAGTTCTGGGATTTGCTTGGTTTTAATAAATGTACACCTTGCTCCGTGTTGGGAGCAGAAGGGGGAGAGGTTTAGGGTGCTCTTTAGGTTCTATGGGAGTTTCTTCCACATTTGGGTGCTGACTGTCGGAAAAGCAGGTCCCCTGCCCAGGTGGGCTTTATCTTTGTGGTAGAAAATTCCATTGTGCTGGAAGAGCTCTTGACCAAGGTCTTCCTCATGGAACTTTGGGCTCTTTCAGATAGATATGCTGGAGGCAAACCACTGAGTGCCTTGAAAACAAGGTCCAAGCCCTTGCACTTGATTTGTATCCTGTTGGGAGCCAGTTTTGAGAACACGGGTCTGGTCCAACGTGCTTGAGGTGGCCTGTTACTGAGGAGGTGCACGGCAGAGTTCTTACTAGCTGGCATTTCCTACGGGCCGATGGCTTTGTGCCCCACTATGTTCCATTGCAGCAGTCCAGCCAGGAAGCGACAAAGATTATTTATGACTGAAACCATAATATCATCTTCCAGGGTGGGATGGAGTCTCCAAGCCAGGTGGAGACGGTAGAACACTTCGTCACAGATACAGCTAAATGAGAATTCAATGTCGGTAACAAATCCAAAAATACTCCTAAGTGACAGACTGAATTGAGCAGTTGTGGGTGTGCACCTCCAGTACAAAGAGACCGCAGTAGGACTGTGAAATTTTCAAAGTGCTCTCCTCTGCTCACCTGTACCACCTCTGTCTTGCTTGGGTTTAGTTTCAATTGTCCGTGTGCTGATCTTGTCTGAGCACTGGGGCCCACCTTGGCGGGAGTGCTATAGTGGGGTGTGGTGAAGGATAAATAAAGCAGTGTCTCACCTGTGTGCTGCTGGCACCGAAATACCTGTTGTCACATCAGTTCATCTAGTGGCTGTTCAGGAACTTACTGTTCACGAAAGGAGTCAGTTATGATGTCCTATCTTAACGCGAGGTGCTGTTTAGCTCTAAAACTATCAGGAGACTTGGAAACAAGGCCAGTGTTTAATATAGAAATTGGAGACAGAAAAGGATTAGATTATCTATTCCATTCATCTCTTAATGACGTATTGTTTCATTCTGTGCTTTGTCGAGTCCAGTTATAAGTCTTACAGCAATGTGAATTTCAGTACTTTCCTTCGGTGTTGTTCCACTGTCGAATCCCTCAGTCTCTCCCGTAGGATTTATTTCTGGTTTTTATGCCATTACTCCTTGGGATGGGGTGGACTAGGCCTGGAGGTCCCCTGCTGGAGGCCTTGTGGCCATGCCACACTCCAACCTCAGAACAGGCCAGTAGTAGGGAGGTCCTCCAAGCTGCCTAGAGTGGCTGTGTGGGAAGCAGTGAATCAGGAACCAGCAGGTCAGTATAAGAAGAGCTTCAGGGCCAGAGCAAGAGCAGTTCCTTACTAGAGCTGGAGCAGAGCAGCTGGTGCTCCAGGCTGCCTGCTGGGACACCAGTGGGGCAAAGCTACCGAAACAGAGGCAGCTGAGTGGGGCCCTGTCTCTGCTAACTCCCAACAAGATGGTGGGCCCGCAAAAGTGGTGAATTCATCCTTGGACTGACTGTACTGGCCAGTTGCACTGGCCAAAGCCTGGAGCCTGGAGTGGTCACCCCGATTCGCCCTACCCAAGGGATATCTCTGCCAAAAGGTCAGGCCCTCTTGCCTAAGGCACTGTAAATACACACGTATGAGAGTGCCCAACTCCTGAAGAACGTACAGTCTAAATAAACGAGACAGGCACAGGGAGGAAGCAGGAAAGTGGTATTTCCATTTCTCAAATGAGGCCCGGAGACATTAAAGCCCCCATCCTGCAACTGGCTCCAGAATCCCACCCATGCACAGCCCCGCTGACATCTAGATCCAGTTGTAGGATCAGGGCCAAAGCAGACTGCTCATGTTCACCTGGGAAGTCTGTGACGGAGCTGGGAATTAAACCCAGATCCAGTGCCTTAACCACCACACCACCTTCCTCTCAGGAATACATCTCCCTCCTTAATAGTTATAACAGCCATGGGCAACCTAGGCGATGCGTGGCTGGCCTGCCTTCATCTCAGTGGGCTGCAAGATGGTCGTAACCCGGACCGTCTCCCGAGATAGGGTAGTTCATCTAATTGCACTTGAGTCACTAGAATTTGCAATGGAACCGTCATCGCGCTTTGATTGGCTGCAAAGGGCGCCCCCGGCTCTCACCGTCAATGCAGTGTGCAATCAGCCTGCGTGTCATATGCCCTTGCTTTAGAGGCGCATGTCACTTTAGTAGTACTCAGATGAAAAAAGCCTACACAGCGGAATCTAGCAACCCTGCGCATGGCAACGGTCGGCAAAATGTCTTGTGAGCCACACACAGAACCCCGGTGGGTGGCAGGATGCCCATCACTGACTTGTAGCCTTCAGATTTATGTTGTGAGTTATTCAACAGGAACACAACTGGACTCCATTTATTCGCTCCCTCCAGTGACTTGCACACTCATGGCCCACGATTTGAATAGTTATTAATAATAACAATACCGTACAAGCTTTGTTGCCCGGCATTCATGGGGAATGGGGGTCGCCGGTTGATCAAATGTGCCGGCTACTCGAGCTTTATACTGATGGTTCATGAATTTTTCACCGTCCGCTAGCCATAGTCACCGGATGGGTGAGATAATATCCGAGAATGGTATTACACACAAAAGCATGACACAAACAAACTTTACTGCAGCAAGTTTACAAACATGAATTCTGCAAGCGCCAGAAAATGTCGAAAAATGATGCCGCATGACTATCGGAATTTTTCCAGGTAACTGAAGGAGGAATTGTATTGCCATTTATGACAGATGCTGGTTACCAAGTATTCTGGATATTAAAGTGCCGGAAAATGCAGCTTGTACTGTAAGAATGAGCGTGATGCCTCTGCATATGCAGCTCCAAATCAGATTTGGGGGCCATCGTGTTACAGTGCCAGATAATATCTATTTCACTGGTCACTATCACTTCCTAAGAAACCCATAGATTTTAAACCTAGAATGAATGATTATGGTCACCTCATCTGACCTTCTGCATAACACCATAAATTTAACCTGGTGATTCTTGTATCAAACCCAATCACTTTCGTGAAACTAGAGCATATCTTTGAGAAATACATCCAGTCGTCATGTAAAGACCTCAGGTGATGAAGATACCATCACATCCCTTGGTAAATTATTCCAATGGTTAATTACCCTCACGGTTAAAAACAACTGCACTTTGTTTCCAGTTTGAACGTGGCTAATTTTAATTTCCAAGGCTTTGGAAGGTTATGTCTTTTTCGGTTAGGCTAAAGAACCCTTTACTTTCTTCAGTCTCTGTAGATACTCATAACCATAATCAAGTCACCTCTTTAATCTTAAATTAAATAGACCGAGCTCCTCAAGTCTCAGGGTAAGGCAGGTTTTCCAGTCCTTGATTCATTCTTGTTGATCTTTTCTGAGCCCTTTCCAGGTTTCCAACGTCCTCTTGAATCCTGCACACAGTGTCCCAATAATGATCTCAAGGATAATATACATGGAAATAATATCACTATTTCCCTATTCCAGCATTTTGGTGCCCTTGTTTGTACACCTAAGAGTTGCATTAGCCCTTTCTGCCACCACATAGTGCAGGGATCTCTCGGTCATTTGATTTCATCACAATTTTTGAACTGTTTTTAGATTCACCCATTCCCAGAAGATGTTTCACCCGCCTATTATTGTGAGTGACATTTCTTATTCCCGCCTGTGTGGCCTTGTGGAAACACAAGTTGTTTGTTTGTGTCCAGTTTACCATGCAATCCAGATTGCCCGGTTGCTTTTTGTAGTACTGCTTTCTAATAATCTCCATCCCAGGGAGATTTAGGTTCTGAATATTTCTCTAGCTGGGTTGCCCACATTTTCCATATCTGTGGTTCTTGCCTGTGTCTCTGTCCTCTGGAAGTCTCTGAATATTATTTCTGTGTGCTCCCCGGTAGTGACAATTCAGTAGTTGAGAATTCAGTTTGCATGCTGTTTACCCCCTGTCCCACGTCATTAATAAAAATGTTTAATAAAGCCGAGCCTCGCACTGCTTCCTCCACACCATGCTAGGCAAATAGCCCACAACTCAGTACGCTGCCTTTAATCATGCCCCTTCTTCCTTTGCAAGCTTTCCTCAGTTTCAATCCCTTCCACAAGGCTCATATCCAAATCAGCTTGAAATCATTTTGCGAATAAGATTGACTGAGATACTGTGTCAGGTGTCTCTCTAATGTCAGAGAGCCCGATTCACCCCATGACGGTGCAATGGGTACAAATTGCAACCCCCGTGTGGCAGCTGCTCCGGAAAGGGTCCATACTGCCACATCTCTTCCCTTTGAGTTCTGCCGTGGAAGAGAGCATCATGGTAAGGCAAGGGTGGGGAACCTATGGCTCAGGGACCCTGGCTTGCCTGGATTCGGCCCCCCCAGGCTCGGGGCTCCTCCTCCAGCATTGGGGAGTTAGCACTCCTGCCTTGCAGCCCTCCCCCACAGACCCAGCATCCCCACTCCACTCTCACCCAGACCCTGCACCCCAAGCTCACTTCCCAGCAGTCCCCTCACACACACTGAACTCCTGACACACACTGAACTCATTTTAGCCCCTCCCTAGAGTGTAGGAGAGCCCCAAAATCTACTACCCTCGCCCCCGAGGCTCTGGCATACAAGGGAAATGTGTGGGAGGGACGGTTGCTTCTCACTTTTGGGTGGCCCCCGACTGATTTTTCTGTGAGTCAGTGGCCTCTGACCGAAAAACCAGTTCCTCACCCCTGTAATAAGGGAAGCAGAGCAGTCCTACCGCTAATCTGTTGGCACAGGGGGCTGAATCAGTCCTCCATACATCTGTGATTTCCCCAGACAGGATTATTACAATAAGTTCTATTTGGAGCTACCTCTGAAAAGCAATCACTAGTGTTCTACTAGTGTAGAAACTACCTACTTGCCTATTTGGTAACCAGTGTTCCCTCTAAAAGCTGAGTGCCTGGGTGGCCACCCAGGAGAAATTCAAATGCCACCCAGCTGATTAGCAGGGCACCCAGAGCCATCAGCAGCCATCAGCATGGGTTTCTACTGGTGGTGCGCATCTGCACATGCCTAGGTGCATATACTAAAATTTATTCTGCACATGGGTGGACAACATTAAAGAGAACACTGTTGGTGACCTGTGTGAAAGGAGCTAGTGGTGTGAATTCACTCCAGTTCTCAGTAGAGAAAAGAGCTATCAATATTGCAACCTTATTCGAATCATAGGGTTGGAAGAAACCCCAGAAGGGCCTCGAGTCCAAACCCCTGCCCAAAGCAGGACCAATCCCAACTAAATGATCCCAGCCAGGGCTTTGTCAAGCCAAGACTTAAAAACCTCTAGGGATGGAGATTCCACCATCTCCCTAGGGAACCCCTCCCAGTGCTTCACCACTGTCCTAGTGAAATAGTTTTTCCTAATATCCAACCTAGACCTCTCCCACTATAACTTGAGACCATTGCTCCTTGTTCTGCCATCTGTCACTACTGAGAACAGCCTTTCTCCATCCTCTTTGGAACCTCCCTTCAGGTAGTTGAAGGCTGCTATCAAATCCCTCCTCATTCTTCTCTTCTCCTGTTAGCTGTCTCTCTGGAGACGCCACGAATGTGGCAACTGGAACATTCTCTTCTGCCCAAAGATAGTCCCTCAAAATCATACACACTGACAGGACACTGCAGAAGCTCTTGGTTCTGTGACCCATGCTGTGGATCAAATGGAGGATTCCACGGATGTGGGGCTGGGAGTATTCCTGAGCATGGATGAATTCATTACAGTAAATATTGATTGGCACACACGGTGCGCCATTAAATGGTGGAGAAGTCCCTCTAGCTAGCAAGATGGTAGGAAGTACAAAAGAGCCATTGTACTTCACTGGCGGACCTGGGCAGAGATTTTTCAATAAAAGCTTTTTCATTAAAAAAAAGCCAGTTCCTTGAAACCAAAAGTGCTTGCAGGAAAGGGTCGCTGTGGATCGCTTTTCATTTTGGGGGGAAAAAAATGTTTCAAATCTATCAAAACAGGAAGAAACAAAAGAAAAGTTTGGAGATTGGAAGGGAGTGTGCAACAACTTTTTGTTTTACAATTTGTTGATTTACAGTAAAAAAAAATGTTTTTTTAAATATCAAAATTAAAGACAAGTGCTTTAAAATAATCAAAACTAAATTTCTGGAGCATTTTGGTTGCGTGGGTGGTTGGTTGGTTGGTTTGAGGGTCTCCTCCCCATTTTGTGACAACTTTCAAAAATTCAGTTTGGGGGATGGGAAAATGTTTCAAAAGCTCTAGAAATTTGGTGGGACAGAGAACGCATTTCCCTCGCCCAGCTCCACTGATCTGAGCTTTGTACTCCAGCCGTTATGCGCATGCTGGATGTAAGTGAAGCCCTTTCAAGCTAAAAGGGTGACGATTCTGATTTATTTATTGTTATTTACAACGTATAGTGCAGTAGTTCCCAGGGCTCACATGTAGCAGAACACAGGGTGCCTGGAAACACATGTAAAAGACCCACTCCCTGCTCCAAGGCGCTTAGTTGTTAAGAACGTGTTTTTCTTAATGTTGCATTTGCAGGCCTTTCTGTCAGGGCCCTGTGTGAAGTGCTGAACCAAAAAGGGTGTCGCTATTTTCTTACATGAATTCTGTCATCTGCTGTCTTCCCCTCCCCTCACGGCTGTCTCCTCCTCTCTCTCTGTGTCACCCCAGAAAAATCAGTTGGGGGGCTGCACACAAGTGAGAAACAAACGCACAAGAAAAAATCTCCTCACACAGCAGAGCCTAGAGGGGCCCAGGCTAGTAGATTTTGTGTGCTCCAGCCCTGGGGAGGGTGGCAGAGGGGCTGGAGTGCCAATGCTGGGGAGGGAAGGGGGGGAGCCCTGAGCCTTGGGGGCCAGATCCAGGCAAGCCAGAGGCTGCATCCGACCCCTGGGCCCTGGTTCTTCTGACCAGCCATTCTTAGGGCAAATAAGTCAAACTGATTCAAAAGTCACATTTGCCAACCTGTGTGAAAGATAAGCGAGTGTGTTTTCCGAGGGTTTGGTAGGCATTTTGAGTCTTTTGTAATCTCCATCTAAATCTGAATGACAATCAAGGTGCCTGAATTGTGTGGGTGGTGGAGGGACCCACACAAAAAAAAAAGAAAATAATGAAAACAAGGTCCATTTTTCTCAGTCAGAATCAGGAGAGGAAAGTCTCTGTTTTCACAAAAACAGCCCCTTTCCTCTCATTTCCTCTCGAATGATCCTTCCAAATTGTTTAATTGCTGAGTAATTATACATCACATACAATGATTTCAGCCCAGCAAGTGTTTAGTATCATTGAACGGCATCTGAGGCCAACAAACACATATTTACACTAAGTGCTAAGACACTGAATGGGAGTTATTGAGAACACTGTGCCCCGTGGCTTGCCACCTAATACCCACAAAGTGCTGCGATCAATGGGCCTTTAACAATGGTGAGGGATGGCATCCTAGGCTCCTAGGGAAGGACCCCAGAGGTCAGTAACAGTGCACAGCAGCGATGGAGTTGTTTGCGTCGTTGTGTTGTTTATTTTTGCTCCTCTTCTCTGCAGGATAATACGGCCGGGAGTTGGCAGTAGGTTTCCCGTGACGGTGATTTGACATTTGGAAATGTTCACTGCTGCCCATTGGTATTCTCCTGTGCTGGCATTATGGCTTACCTGTGATTGGTGCACTTAACGTTGATACAGGTCCCTATTTAAGAACGTAAGCAGTGCCAAACTGGGTCAGCCCAATGGTCCATCTAAGCCAGTGTCCTGCCTCTGACCGGGGTCAGTACCAGCACTTCGGGGGATGTAGCTAGAACAGGGAAGTTGGAATGTTCCACACACCCCTGTACTCCCCTCCCTGCTTCTGACAGCCAGGGGGTTTAGGTTCACCCCAAGCACGGGGTTACCTCTCTGTCCATATTCCCTAATAGCCCTGATGAACCTGTTCTTCATGAACTTACCCGATTCTTTTTAAACCCAGCTGTAGTTTGGCCGTCACAACATCCCAGGGCAATGATTGGGAGCTGTGTGAAGAAGAGTTTCCTCTGCTGCCTGTTCATTTCATCAGTTCACCCCCACCCTCCTGCTGGGGTTTTATACTATGTGATACAGTAAATAATGTGTCCTTACTCACTTTTTCCACCCCACCCATGAGTGTGCAGAAGGCCTCTATCATATCTCCCCTTTCATTGCCTCTTTCCTAAACTGCACATCCCTAATCCTTTGAACGGCTCCTCCCATGGAAACTGTCCTGTATCTCTGATCGTCTTCTTTGCCCGTTCTGATCCTTTTCCAGTTCCACTGTATCCAACAGTCATGTGAGACGTTAACACCCCTCAGTAGCAGCCAAGGATGGGGGGCAGTGTCTTTCCATCCTTCGTCCCTCCCACCCAGAGTAAGCCAAAGGTCATGCCACCAGGCCCAGGTCACTAGAACACAATGCACCCCTATAATCTGAACGCAATGCACTCCTATACCTGACACACACCCTATGTTGGGTGAGAGAAGGGACTAGTGTCAGGCTGTCCTATGCTGACTTGATGTGCCCTGTATCCTCTAAGCTCATAAGCCACCTTTCCAACCACCGGAGTGACATAAAGGGGGCAAAGTGGGTGACTCTCCTCTTATTGGAGACAATGGCAAAACTGGCCATGGCGGGCAGCATGCCAGAGCACAGCTGCAGAGAGTTCTAAGGAAGAAGCCCTCTGGGAGCCAACGGACCAATGAATGAAGGTCGGCCGTGATCCCAAAGGTCACGTGATTCGCCTCTCACAAGCTCTTGGTGCAACTCCACTGGCTGCCATGGACTGGCTCCTGTATTGCAGCAGTTTGCATGGGTCCAGCCAGGCTCCTGGGGTCAGAGCTGCTGCAGGGGCGCACGCAGGGTGAGAAGGGTGGGGGTGCTGGAGAGAGGTTAACGCCAGGGGCACAGGAGCCTGCTTCCTGTGTGCTTCTTTTCTATGGTCGTCTTGCTTCTTTGAAAGGCATCTTCTGCTTGTGGGGATGCGCCTCCCCCTGTTCTCCCGCATGGCCAGGGGCTGCTGCTGGAAACAGGACCAAAGCCCACGGGTGAGTGAGGTGATCCCCACAAATGACTCTCTGGCTGCAGGAGTGGACTGGGGGCACCAGAGGCAGGGGGGGGGGTAAAGATCTTTGGCTGCAAGTGACCACTGGCTCCCAGATGTGCTGCTTGCTGCTGCTCTGGGTCGCCTGAAGAGCCCGTGCTAAGAATAATATCCTGGTCCCGAGCCTGCATCTGCTGCATCTGTGGGGCCTGAAACACACACCCCTGGCTGGGAGGGTGATTACTGCCCCACCTAGAAACCCACCCACGTTCCCTGGGGACTGCAGCTGCTGGGGGCTACTCATAAGGAGGGGGCTCAACGCTACTACAGAGGGTGGCTCCCTGAGAGACAGGCCTCCCACCTGCCTGAGTGTGTGTGGCTGTGTGCACACAAGTGTGTTGTGTGTGTGTAGCTAAATATTTGTGTATATGGATTGTGTGGCTTGCGAATGTGTTTTGATAGACACGTGTATGTGTAGTGGGGACGTCTATGTGTTTAATGTGTGTGTGTGCACAGTGTGTGGATGGCATGTGTTTAGATATACATGTATGAGTGGTGTATTTTAGTCTGTGTACAGTGTGTATGTGTTTTATGTGTGAGTGTTGTGTTTAGCTATACATGTAGTGTGTATGTGTATGCACAGTCTGGGTACCGTGTGTGTATGTGTGTGGTTTATGTCTGTTGTGCATGTGAAGAGCTGAATCTTTTTGCTTCCTTTCGGAGCTCCCAGCTTCAGGCAGGGTCTCTGGGCAAGGCAGGGTCGGGGCAGTCCTGCGCTGAAGGACCCAGGTCTGGGTCTGGAAAGCAGAGGAGTTGAAGAACCAGGCCCTTTGGTGCAGGCTGGCAGAGCTGGGGCATCCCACCCCTGCACAGTGGGGGTGCGCCCACCCCATGATCCTTGGGAGCTGTGGGTTGACAGGGACTCAAGTGTTGCTAATGGCCATCTGGTGAATGGCTGGTGGGCATGTGCTATCAAAGCACCCACAGAAATACACCTGCAGTCTTCTAAAAAGCAGGGGGGTGGGAGGGAGGGTCCCAGCTCACCTGTCAGCATCCTGCTCTCTTGGGAAGCAATGTCCCGCACATTCTCAGGCCCTAAACACCTTCCCATCCTCCCACACTCAAATCCAGGGAAGCTTCTGTTATGCCAAGCGGGGTTTTTTTTCCTCTAATGAAAGGACCAATTAAAACAGCCCTGGTCTGCGAAAGCCCCCAGTCTTGAGGAAAGTGGGGGGAACTTTTTATGCCTCTGCAGGATTGAGTGATTTGAACCCCATTCATACTGGCAGTGTGTAGCGTTCTATCAGGCACTGAACTTCATGAGCAAAAGAAGAGGAAAAAAAATTCCCCATTATTTTTGCATGTAATTTGATGTTTTGACTTTGTAAGAAACTCACTTTACGAGCTGGAAATAGATTTCTCCCAGCTACCAAAAGTAATAAATTGGCATAGACTGACTAGCCGGCTGGAAGCATTTGGCCTTACATAGTATTGACCTAGTTTTGTTTGGACTCTTCTTAGTAAGAGTGGCAGTTTGTTTAGAATTGGGTTTGGGCTGGGAGGAATTTAGGGCTTGTTTTTTAAAAATACATTATTTTACCCATAGCATATGGAGCAGCTATAAACACGAGGCTCCAGCCTAAGTAAATGGTATGATTAAGATTTATTTTCTTCTCACAAACCATATGATGATGGTTTCCAATCTGTTTAAATGAAGAACACAAAAGTCCTCGCCGGATCGGCTTCTAGGAAGAATGCTTGTTTGGGAGCATCACCCACTAAGAAGTATTTGGTGATAAGCTGATAATCAGGTAGGGGTGACCATCCCAATACGTTAGACCTTGCTTCTTAGAGAATATTTTATCATACAGTCCCTCCATTAGGAGCTTGTAATCCGCTATCAGGGCATTTTGAAGCCATTTGGCTGTAAGGAGATTTTTATTAATGGTTCATGAGCCTAAAGATTTTAACAGTTTGTGGCATTATTTATTATAATTTTTTACTTCCCCCCCCCAACTTAAGTGATCTAACAAACGTTAATCAGATCAGGAAGTGGAAAGTCTAATAAGGCTGTTAACTAGCATTGAATTGACATATTTACCAGGATATCTTTGAGGGCTCCCTACAGATCTTTTGCTGTTTAAATCAATCTTCTTTCTTTTCTTTTTTTCTTTTTCTTTCTTTCTTTTGTTAGAGCCGGCATTATAAACAGTAAATTAAAATCATCCAAGAAAATACAGCTCTCTGGATTATAGTACAGCGGTGTACAGCTGAGCTCAGCTGGAAAAGCCTACCGTACTTGCTAAAGGTAACCCCACTAGTGCGAGGTGTGAAATCAACAAACGGCCCTGGGTGCTGTACAGTCTGAAACATAATTCTCTCAAATTTATTCCTTCCGATTGAAAACGACCTGGCGAGTTTTAAGCCCATTAGGTGACCTCGCGGCCAGAAGCTTTGGCCGGGGTGACTATAACGTTCTAAAAATAATGTTTAATTAAAACAAAAATAAAGCTGACTTAGGAATGAAATGGTTAAACTCCATGGGGCGCTAAGCGCCGGATCGAGCTCCGGTGATAGCTGTTCAGCCGCGCAAACGCTGCGCTTTGGTACATCAGAAGTGCTGAGATAAGTGGGTGGCCAGCTAGGTTGGGTTGGCTTGGACGGTGCGCTCACCTGTCCGATAAAACAACGAAGGTGCGGCCGGTACTCTGGAAGGGCGCGCTTGCCCTGCTAACTTCGCAGGTGAACGGTGGTTTATGCGCGTTGCAAACAATTACAAGCGAGCCCGGGGGGCAGGAGAGGACCTGAGGCCGGCTCTGGTTTCCTCTGTACTTTTGAGCCACTTCTGGACTGAGCTGCGTGGTCACCCAGCGCGGTTCGGGTCGGTTCCCTACAGAACTTGCAGGTTGGCAGCAGCGGCGCGGCCGCTTAGCTGAGCGCGTGTTTATACGAAACCTCCTGTGTGCCAGCTGCCCAAGTTTTGCGCTGGGGATGGGGATGGGGATGGGGGGGGGGAAGGAGGGGAGCGATGCCCTTTGCCGGCAGATAGGCAGCAGGATGCCTCAAGGCACCGGAGTCTTGTGTGCCAAATGTGCTGGTCGAAACCGAATTCTGGAGCGGCTGGGGCAGCGCTGCAACCCAATCCTAGCCACGCGTTCGCACCAGGGCAACCCAGGGGCCCGGCTCTGGATTCAGGACTAACTTTGACTTCAAGTGGGGGTAGCAGGCGGGAGCCTTTCTTACGGCTTAAAACGGAGAGCTGGTCGTTTTATTTGTGTGTGTGTGAACGATTCTCGTGGGGAGGTTGATGGGGACATGACTGTCCATATACATCAGATTAAAATATTAGGGAGAGCCCAGATGGTGAACGAAATAGGGGGCCGGACATAAAATATACAGGTAATTCTACTTGAGGGCACTGGTGTGTGTGTGTGTGTGTGTGTGTGTGTGTGAGAGAGAGAGAGAGAGAGAGAGAGAGATTTGAGTATATCGTGTGTGGGTGATCCTGTGATTTGAGTATATCGTGTGTGTGTGTGTGTGCGTGTGATCCCAGTACACCCTCGTGCCCGCTCTCTCACACACAGGCACGCACGTACTCTAAAAGCCGGCCCCAGCCTGTGGAAACACACGCTGGGTGAGTAAAGCAGGAAGGCAGGCACATGGTTCCCAACCATGCTTCCTTTCAGAGGTCCAGGTTGGATATTAGGAAAAACTATTTCACTAGGAGAGTGGTGAAGCACTGGAATGGGTTACCTAGGGAAGTAGTGGCCTCTCCATCCCTAGAGGTGTTTAAGTCTGGGCTTGACCAAGCCCTGGCCAGGTTGATTTAGTTGGGATTGGTCCTGCCTAGAGCAGGGGGCTGGACTTGAAGACCTTCTGAGGTCTCTTCCAGCTCTATGGTTCTATGATTCCCAAAGCGACTTTCGGTGCTGCTCCGGCTGCCTTCTGTGGCCGGGTAGGTCCCTGCGGGGGAGTGGTGGGAGCGCTCTCCTTGCACTGCCGCTGCCAGCAGTCCTTGTGGGGCGGGGGCTCATTACTAGAGAGCAGAGGGGAGACTTTGCCTGGAACACGCTGGCCTGGCGCAGTAGATCGGGGGTGTAGCCCCTGGCGCGTCCCTACCGCCTGCGCCTTGATTTGGCCCGTGGCGAGTAGGCAGAGGCCGGGCCAGACCCCTGCTTATCTGGGTCGCCTCGCTGCAGGCTCTCTAGGCTCTTCCCAGCAGTGCCGTAGAGTGGTGCAGTGGGGTGTGGAGGGTGACTCCTGCCTCGACCCGCCCCGGCCTGGCACCGCTGGGACGGTCAGTGGCTCGCAGGTTCCACGCACAGGGACTGCGCTCCGCTCATGGGCAGCTGGTTAAACCCCAGAGTACGCGCCCCGCATGGCCAGCGGGGTGGGCGAGGCGGGACACCGGGCCAGCAGCCCGGCATCAAGCCCTTCTCGGTCAGCAGGGAGGCCGTGGGGACTTTGTGGCCGGCTCCCATTTTCGTGCGCACTCCTCCCCGGCCCTGCGCGCTTGCTGGAGATTGTCAGGGAGCCGCTGAGCGCCCTGCCCGCTTTGGAGAGAGCCGCGCCGAAAGCCCCGCGTTCACACTGGCTCCACACCCAGTCCGCCTGCGCCGGCCGCAGCAAACCGCGTCCCCTCCTGTCTGACCACCGGGGACCGCCTGATCCTGGGGAAAAGGGCGGCCATGCTCGCCTTCTCCAGGAGGGGAACTGCCAAACTTGGCCCCTGCTGCATCCTGCCCTGCGATCCGAGCAAAGGCCCCCACTGAGTTCAGTGGGAGAGACGGATGGGACCCACCAACGCTTTCCAGCCGCCCATTGGGACCAGAATCACAGTCCCACCCGCCCGTCCCTGCTGCAGGCTTTGGGGTGGCAGGGAGAGAGCTCACGGGGGCAGGTTTGGGGTACGCACGCAGCTGTGCGGGGGAACTGCCCAGCCGCTCCGCGCCCCTGGCAGAGGGGACTTTGCCCAGTCCCCGCTCTGAAAATGCCTCGCCAGGGAACCAGCCACGTCGGGGAGCGGCGTCGGAAAGAGCAGCGCAGTGTTTGGGTGGGCTCCAAGCGGTGTGATTTTCCAGCCCAGACGGGGATGCTCCCGTGTCTTATCAGAAAGCCAAGTACAAGCAGGCTGCAGCGAGGAGTAAACAACCCTGGCTTTTTATAAATAACTATCCCCCGACGTAGCCTAGGAAACTGACAAGACCCCTTAGCGGGCGGGGGCGGGGAGGGAGGGAGAGACGGGGCTTATCTTGGGTTTAAAATCAAACCAAATGCTCTGAAGAAATGGGGGGGGGGCGGACTGTAGCTGGACGCGAGGACTAATGCGGAGTGGTCGTGAGGATGGAGGGAAAGCGTTTGTAGGGATGGAACCAAAGTCAGCAGCCACTGGAAACTGCCCGGAGAAAAGCCCGTTCAGAAGATCTGGCAGATCAATGGCTTAGTGGGGTTTGCACCGTGGAAAAAGTCAACCGCCCTGTATAAACGTCTCAGAGGAGGAACCCCTGGTTCGTCTGCAACTTTTAAAACGCACGAGGCGCAGCAGAACGCTTGGAGTGACATGGGGTCTGGGCGATTTAAAAATAAAAAGAGCTGTCCGCTCGGATTTGGTTTAAAGTTGTCCGTTCCAGCCCACCGTGGGTTGTAATTAGATTTCCTTTGGGAAACAGCATCTTCCCATCGGAGCCATGAGCCTTAAAAACCACCCGTTTTGGTCTAGACACAATGCGGATTCTGTTCACGTGTCTCTTTCCCCGCTAAGATCGTGTTCCGAATTTCCTTTCCGAAACGCAAGCGACAAGAAACGACTCCAACGTGAAAGTCGATCGGCAAAAGCAGTTACAAAAATGTGCTTCCCCCAGCGAGAAACTCGCTGTTGCCGTTTGCCAATAGGGAATCAAATGACTTTTCGCCGAAATCAGATTGGAAACAGAGTAAATCTACCGAGATGTGTAAATGGATAGATATGGCTAAACAAGCTTAAAGTCCTGAAACCATTTAGCTTTTCTGATTAAGAAGGACGTTAGCTAAATCATTTTGGCAATTGAAAACGAAGGCTAGCTACCAAAATAAAAGAAAAAAAATCGTTCGTGGGAAAAGCAAAATAGGGTAAAGAAACAGGGGTTTCTTTTTTTCCTTTTCAAATCCCTTTAAGAGAGCCTTACACTTCCTTACAAGGAAATGTATTTTCAGTTAATATTTCCCTTAAATCCGTTTTTGCCATCGCTGGTTTAAACCAGATCAGTGGAGAAACACTTTATATATTCACCTTTGTTTTGCGTTGGTAGTCACTCAGGTCATTTCTACAACTATTTCTGCATTTTCCTACAAGAAAATGGCTTTATTGATTGATTGTCTATGAAGCGTTCTGCTGTATAGTCTAATACACTTGCTAGAAAAGAACCATACGGACTATTGGTAGTTCTGGTTGAACTTCACATCACTTGATAACCATTAATTTTTTTCTCTAGGTATCGCGAAATATAAAAATAGCAACAAGCTGCATGAAAACTTTCCCATTCATTTGAGAGCTGACAGAGTTGCTGAATGTCTCTGCTTGTTTATTTTTAAAGCATAATCTGGCCTCTCAATTTTAGGGCACTCTAAAACAGAAATAAATACATCCATTAGAAGTGAGTACATAAAACCTGCATTATTAATGCCATCAGTGTGGACGAGAGGAAGCTGGGAGCAACCTGATGAAATGTAGAGATTAGGTGAGGCACCAAAATGATATATGGAGAATCTGGAAAGCAGATTCTCTGAGTGATGTTTTTAAAAGTATCATAAACTATTACCAAGTGCAGGTAGCCTCAGGTCTTGCAAATCTGTCGATCAAGAGAGTTCAGCATGGGGAGGAAACCATCCGCATTGAACAGATTAAAAAAAAAAAACAACCAGCCCCAAACCATTTTTTTCAAAATATTTGAGCACAGGTTTCACACCAATCCGAGAAAATCACATGACAGGCTAAGGCTTTGAAGTAGATGAATGATAAATAGCTAAAACTGTCATGGCTTCACAATTTTGCATGGTGGCTACTAAACAGGATATAATTTTAAAACCATTCCTGTTTTCACTAGTGTGGCACTACTGCATTTTTTGCGCCTCTCTGTGGCTAATGGGAAAGAGAAAAGCAGGTACATATTTTTTAAAGGGACTCCCAGCCACAGTTTCAAGAAAGAAGCAAAACCGACCAGGGTATTTCTACTCAGCTTTTGAAATGATAGCTGTTAAAACTTTGTCCAAACTCCTTTGTTCAGACATCACTTCTGCAGAAAGTTTATAGTAGCTGGAGAAATAGCCGTTCACCCAGACTGGCCATTTCTCTCTCCTCCTCTGCATTTCACCCTTAATCATGCTGAGCCCTGTCTACAAAGCCCCCTTTTCATTCTCTGAAACTAGCCGATGATTTCGTTTTCGTACCGGCGACAATCTTGCAGGGGCCCACAGAACTTGTGATTTAACACAAAATCATCTCTGGCATTTTCCGCCTGTGCCAAAGGAAAACATCAGCAGCTGGGGCACTTAAAAGCAGAGGGAAAAGAAGCCGTCTCAGTCCAGTACAACAGAATATTTGCATTGCCCCTGTAAGCCCCGCCCCCTCTATTTGTGAAGTCCTTTGAAGTATGCTGCATTGAGGTACTTTCCTTAACTCACCCTGTGCAATTAAAATGGAAGACAACCACCAATTGTGCTAGAACCATTTTAATATAATTATACATATCTGCCAAATCCAGGAAAAAAAGGTTTATGCATATATATCTTTTTTTTTCTCAATTAACATCTGCAAGCATAAACGACAATGAATTTCTCCGTTTAAATTCATCAAGGTCAGAGCAATTGACCAATGTCCTGTTTTATTTCTACTGCCGGCTTGGCCAGCAGTAAGTGACTACAGATCAGTTTAGTGTCCTTGTGTGTTTTTCTTCTTTCTCTTGCATTCAGAGACAGTTTGTTGTAAAAAGTTTCAGTAGTTCACCTGTGGTGAAAGGCGATCTTTTTAGATACTGTTGGTTTTTTTTTAAAGATACTAGGTAACTCAGTTGCTCTGAATTTCACTTATAATTATAACCTATTTAAATCACAGCAGAACCCCTGCTGGAGAGGGGTTCACAGTTGCATACAATACAGGAGATCACAGTTTTGAAGTCTAGCACAGATTAAAAACCACAGATGTACCATTTATATAAGACACACACTGATTGTCTCTTAAAAACTACATATTGACTCCTTATGAACATTTTTTTAAATAAAGTAGTGCAGCTAGGACAATCAGTCGCACAACCCACACAACCCTGAACCCAGGTCTGTCAGTGCCAACTAGCAAGTTGGTCGTGAAACAGTTGAATGAGTTTGAGAGAAAGAGAGAGAGAGAAAGAGACGTTGTCCATTCCAAAGATTTTTAACCAAGGGTTGGCTAGCACACGGGGAAACCTCTAGGTGAAAGATCTTTTTCCCACACACTCACACAAAAGAAAGAAAAAAAAACAATCAAACCTAGACTTTCTTTTAAAAACTGGCCCACAGGTGGAATGATCTGCCATTCCTTTCAAACAAAGAAACCCAACAATTGGCTAAAACTATAAAGGACGCAGGTTGGTCTGTCTGGTTCTGCTCGGTAGATGATCTGTCCTTTTAAGGCCTTCCTCCTTCATTCCTTCTTCATTCCTTTCCAGAGCTTTTGGGCAGGAGGTGAATCTAGGTCTGATCACACCCCAACTGTCTTTTTTTTTTTCTCGTTTTTTCTTTTTTTCCTCTTTAATTTAACCAAGACCTGACTAAAACTGGAATGTTCAGCCCAGCGTGTTTATTAGGATTTATTCTTAGCACAAAGGAGTCCTACAGGCCTTCACAAAACCTGGAACTTCCAGGAAGAGGTCTGGTCTTTATAATCCAAGCAGTCAGCGTTGAAGTTTAGCTTCCAGGAGGCGGTTTGGTCCTTATAATCCAAGCAATCGGTGGTGGAGTTAAAGCCCAAGCTAGATGCTCCGTAGCCCTGGGTGGAGAGGGAGGCTGGGGACTGGTTGAGATGGCTGGTGACTGCATTGGTGCCCATAGGGCTGAGTGTGGCCCCGGGTCCAGGAAGCTGGTGGTGCATTGGGGTCAAGTAAGATCCACAGTCCATCCCCCCGAAGTAGGAGGTAGACCCGGCGTATCCTTGGCTGTAGCCGGAAGCCTGGGTGTAGGTCATTGGGTAGGAGCGCTGCATGCAAGAGGAGGATGTGGACAGGGGGTCTGACAGGGGGGAGATGGAAGCGGGGCTCCAGATAGACACGGGGGCGCCGCTGCTGGAAATGGCCGGGACTGCGGTGCTGGAGGGGGGAGTGAACTGCCCGCTGGCCCCACTCTCCGAACTTACTTCCCGGGCCGGGGAACTCTTCTTCTTGGCCGGCCGCACCTTGTTCTGCCCGCCGTTCTGCTGCTGCTGCTGCTGCTGGCGGCACTTGGCCCGCCGGTTTTTGAACCACACCTGGGGGAGAAGGCGAGAGAGAACGCGGGGGTGAGCGCGGCTCGCAGCGGAGTGAGACCCGCGGGCTGCGTTTACACGGGCGCCCCCCACTCCGGATTTGGGAGGAGGAGGAAGGAGAAAGGAGCCAACCCAACTGCTGCATAAGGGCAGGGGGGAATGACCCTTCCCCACCTGCTCTGCTGGCCAGCCAAGCCCCGATCCTTCCCTGGGAACAATGGAGCCCTGCACCGGGAGGAAGCAGTTAGGCAGACAAAGGGGAAAGTGTCTTGGCAAAGCGCGGAGTGGCCCTGCGGTGGGGGCTCCGCCCGGCCTCCCTGCTGGAGCCGCAACTGACTTGCAGATCAGGCATTGGACGTGGGGATGAGCCGCTCCGGAGGGAACCTGGGGCCCCTCCAGCCCGATTCCCTGTCGCCTCTGCCCTGCCAGGCCCCCGGGCAGGGCTCCTGCCAGAGCCTCGGCCTTGGGCAGCTCACTGCGGGAGGGGAGAGGGAGAAGCAACCCTGGGGCCCTGCGCAGGATTCCCTCAGCTGATCCGCCGCCGCCCTATTGCCGGAGGCCCCTGCGGATGCGCGCGCAAACGGCAAACTGGACGGCTGCCGCTCACTGCGCGTCTTGCCCTTAGACTTGATGGGGCCAGACTTTGCAGAGCCCCAAGAACAGTCACTGACTATTTAAAGGTATTTTTGTTGCTTTTGCCCTTTGCTGCACTTGTCTCTCCCCTTCCCCTCCCCGGTGCGGCCAGTGACACAGAAACGGCAGGAGAGCCCCCTTGGCTCCCCTTTCGGCCGGATCCTGGGCCAGGAGAGTCAGTGGCAAAACAGGCTCCTGGGACGTGTCAAGCCACTGGCTGTGGCACTTTCCGAGCAAAGCCCAGAGCCAAAGTGGGGGGGGGGGGCTTCTGGCGCCCCCAAACCACGTCTCAGGGAGAAGGGAGCTTTTGAAAGTTGCTTGAGCTAAACAAGGTTCAGAGCTCAGGCCTGACTCGGGACAGAGACCCTCCCCCTGGGATTTTGGCCGGGGTAAGGACGACAGGACACCCCCCCCCCATTTCTTCCTTACCCATCACTCCAGTCCCTCGGGGAGTGTGTACCCCAGCTTGGAAACTCTGCTCAGATCCCCCTGCCCACCCCTTCCCCCGCGCTGCAGCCTCCAGCCACTGACGTCAAAACACCCCTGGCTCTGAAAGGGGGAAGGGGGGGGGGGGTCTCTCGTCTCGAGTCTAATGGCCTCGCTCGCCAACGAGCTGGCGGGGCAAGCCGAGGTAGGACCTCGCAGCTGGGACTGTCCCTTTGCCCAGGGAGCTTCGGGGCCTCGGTCGGTGGCGCTGGGGGCGGTTTCCAAGCGGCAAAGACACTCTCCCCCCAACCCCAGTGGCTGCGGGAGCCGACGCGAGGCGCGGGTTTGGTTTGAGCCCAGGCGAGGCATCGCTCGGGGGAGGGAGGAAGGCGAACCCCAGGGGTGCGCGCCAGGTTTCCTCCCTGCACTTCCAAGGCGCGTCCTGAGTCCTCATTGCGACTCTTTGGGAGCCAGGATCGGGCCCCTTCCGCAGCTACGTGTGTGTGTGTGGGGGGGTGGGATGGGAGGCAAACAGGGCTGGTTGGGCCTAGGGCGCGTGTGCCCCTCACCTCCCATCCTGCCCAGAGAACCTGCCTCCGGCCGCGGGGAGGGCTGGGGAGACGCGCTCTGTGGACCCCAGAGGCTACAGCCGGCTGGGGCGGAGAGCTGGGAGAGGAAGCTGGGTCAGGCTGGGGATCAGGAGCTGCGGATGGAGGAGGCCGGGGCGGGGGGGGGCTGGCCCAGATGAACGGGAGGGGGGATGGGGCCCTACCTGCACCCTGGACTCAGGCAGGTTGATTTTCAGGGCGACTTCCTCGCGCATGAAGATGTCGGGGTAGCGGGTCTTGGCGAACAGAGCCTCCAGCACGTCCAGCTGCGCCCGAGTGAAGGTGGTGCGCTCCCGCCGCTGCTTCCGAGGGGTCGCTGCAAAGAGCAGCCGGAGGCCCTTAGTGGCGGTTAGCAGCAGAGCCGCCCCCCGTCCCCCCGAGACCCAAACACCCTCTTGGAAAGTTAGCGCGGCTGGGGAAGGCTCCAGGGCGCGTTTCCCAGGGAGAGGGACCGGGGCAGGGAGCCTCAGCGCCCTGCTCAGCCAGGGTCCCCCAAACTACCTCCCCTCCCCAGCCTACAACGGCCTGGCCTCTCCGGGCAGGAGGTAGGGAGCCCTGGCAAGTCTCAGAACCTCTGGCTCGGGCGATGGGGGGCGCCCCACGGAAGGCGCCAGAGTTTGGCCCCTGACCCCAAAGGCGAGGAGCTCTGTAGGCCCCTAAAGCCAGCCCCCAGCGGGGTCCCCTTCCTGGGCAGCAGAGGCGGATGGCGCCGCTTACCCGGGTAGCCCACGGAAGGGTGCAGCAAGTCCATGCCCGAGGTTGTCAGGCTCAGCCCGTTGACGGCGTAAGGTGGTTGCTTGAGATAAGACATCATGCTAAAGTTGGGCTGGGCGGAGAGCCGGCCGAGGCGTCGGGGCAGGGGGAAAGGCGCGCAAGGTCTGGGTTCAGTCCGGAGCAGAGATTCCTTGTCCTAGCGGGCGGGCGGAAACCAGGTGTCTACACGGGGAAAGAGAGGCAAGGCGGGGGCTGGTTAGCCGAGCTGCCTGGAGTCGATCTCTTATCTCTGCTGGCTCGCTGGAGTGTGAATAGCGACAGGCAGGGCCTCAGCTCTTAGCCCCCGAGAGCCCCGGCTGCAGCGTGGACCAAGAGGACACTCACTAGATAAACGCTTAAAAAAAGAGTGACACCCCATCTAGTAATTACAGCCCGCCTCGCAGGAGCATCCCCCTCCCCCCCATGCCTTCAAATGCACACATTGTATTGCTGCCCTGGGCATTTGCATAGGATGCATCGGCTGGCACTAGCTAATTGTCTCAAACAAAACTTGATTGGGGCTATTTGCGGACACAAAGACCTCCTTGGCTAAATAAATAATGCTGATAACAAAGCCCATTGGCGAGAAACAAAGAAACAATTCAAGACACCTATCTCTCCCTCGGCCTGTCGCAGGGCTTTTTAATTAGCCCACATTCAGCAGCTAGGAACCCCAAAATGCTGGCGCATTTAAGAGCAGAAATGCCATCTTGGAAAGAGCCAAACTTTTCTGTCCTGCCACTATCATCCCGCGTTTGAAGTGATTTCCATCAGCCCTTTTCCACCTAATTAGTACTTTGGGTAATTAGATTTAGAGGTAAGTAAGAGATTGATGAGGCTTTTAGGAACTCTTGATTAGGTCGCTCACGCTAAACAAACAAGTATTTAACTTTCAAACAAAAAAAATCACCTAGCAAAACTTGCTCCCCAAAGTCCTCAAGGGTTAGTAAAAGAGTCCCCCCTTAAAACACTAGCAGTTCTTTTCTATCCATTGCAGGCTGGGTCTACAGGAAGAGGCATATTAGTAGAAGAAATGTCATCCTTTCATTTCCTAGCCCCCAGTTGCCTTTGGTTGTTTTCTCCCTAGCTCTACTGACACCTATTTGGAAAGCAGCCCCCCCCCCAAAAAAAACAACGATTTACTTTTCCACCCTGCTCCAGGGTTCCAAAGTGTTACATTAACACAGCCCAGAAAACTAGCGTGTTCCATAAAATGTTACCCTGCTCTTGGACCGAGCTAAGGACTTTACAACTTTGAGGAAGCGCCTTATTTCCCCCCAAAATGGCGGACAGGGAGGAGGGGAATTTCCAAGAGTGCAAGAAGAAGATTTGGATGGTGATGTTTAGACTGTCCGGCTTCCTGCTCAGATGGCATAAAGAAGCCAGCCATCTCAATCAACTCCTCACTGACGAAGTTAATTCATCTTTCATGCTACAAAACCACGGCTCCTTTAATTCAACGTTAATGTAAAAATAAAGCGGATCTTTGAGACTTTTCCAGATCCCTCCCATTCAAAGGTAGATGTTTCATCAAATAAATGCCTATCAGCTAAGTTATAAAACAACGCCAGCCTACTCTATTTCACGTCCTGTGTTACTACAAACCTTAGTCTAGTCTAGCAAGGTTTTAAATCGATACTTGGCTATTTTAACTTTCCTGAGTTGCATGAATTAAGTTTCTCAATTCCGATATTTATTATTGCATTTTTCTCTTGAACTTAATGGTACTTAATTTGCAAATCCTTCTTCTATTAGTGAGAAAATAGCAATTTACTAGAATCAGAAGAGATTTATTTTTAAAAGTATATTGTGTGTGCGTATTTGTGAGTGAATAATAAACACGTATAACACACACAATCACATATGTACAAATATAGTTCATGCACACCTCTTCGGAAGTGTATATTTCACTACAATCCTTTATGGAAGAATTTAAGTTTAATTTTTTTAAAAAAATTCTCAGAACAATTACAAAACAAAACAAACCCCCGTTCCTACGTTTTGATGTTTGGCCACGTTAGAGGGACATTCCGAGTCCCAGCTTCCTATGAAATAGGATTAAAAGCTTCCATGACTGGAATCAAACTTTTTTTTCAAGTGAATTCGTTTCAGTGGATACTTGCCTTAAGTGGGAGAGATTTTCTATCTTAAAAAAAAGGGCAGAAAATCTGCCTCCCTTGGAACGCGGAGGGACACCATATAAATCCAAGGCGTTTGCAAATCTGAAAATGCGATGGGAAGTTTGGTTTACCTTCCTGCCTTCTCAAAAGCGGAGCCCCCTTGCATGCGGGTTTGCTCCTCTGACCTGCTTGGTGGCACGATCTCTCAGTTTTATATCTAACGGCCATTCTGCTCAATCTGTCACCTTTTTCTCCCTCCCAAGGATCTAATCTACCAGTTGCTCTGCCCTCGCTCAATAATAATTACCCCGTCCAAGAATTAATTATAATAAATGTTTTCTTGATAAACTAACGAGATAATCCGAGGGGCACACGTTCCCTAATTACGGGCCGCCAGACCTAGCTCGGCAGATCATGTGCACTGATTAATTTTCTGCCTGATGGCAATGAAACAAAACGTATATAGACTGGCGTACTGTTTATCACAACACGCAGCCCGGTGTGAAGAACTGCAGGGAAAGTTTTAGGCCTGGGGGTCATTTAAAGGATGCAAACTGGGAGACCCCTCTTTTTGCGCATAGTCACTTTCTGGTGTCTGATATTGTTTGTGACGGTGATTCCCCGCTCCATACTTTTAACAGGAAGGGGAACTTAAAAAAACAGTTGGCGGTGGGTTAAGAGGTATCATCAAATTCTGCTTTTTATTCGACCTCCCCAGTGTAGCTAAAAATCACCAGACCTCACCATTCTCCTTCAAAAAAAGTTTTAAAAACTTAGCCCTTCGTTGCTACACAATAAAACCACCTGCACGGGTAAAATCAGCGAACCACCCTGCGAAGGAACTAACCATGGGCATTATGGTAAACTCCCTTCCCCCAAAACCAGGCATTTTCACGTTTTTGGTTTTTTAAAAAATATTGGATGTGATTTGCACCGTACGCCCGCTTTGATCGCCATGAATGCAAACTCACGTAGTTCCAAAATGACTGAATTATGCCGAAGACAGGTTTCCACAGGGGAGAAACTTGCAACGGGTTTACTTTCTTCGGCCTAAGGGGAACAAGTTTAAAGAGATGCAGCTGTGTGTGTGTGTGTGTGTGTGTATCCGTGTCCCCAAGACTGCATCCCTTTGAACTTCTTCCTCTTTAGTCAACGAAGGTAAACCCCCTTGCAAGTTATATATCGTGTATATAACACAAACGGCTTTACACCACACACCTCCAATTGCATAGCTTTGTCTCTGTCTACACAGGTCGGGAGATGGTGTGTAGCCATTTGCGTTACACACACCACTCTGCGGTGTTTAGGTTTTGGACACTGCTTCTCTGAAAGCACCTGTCCAGTGATAGCTGCAAACCGAGTCTTTTAGAAATTGACCCGATTCTTTAGAAACCCTTTTAGAAATTGAACCGATTCTTGTCATTCATTTCCACAGTAAAGAGAAACGGCTTATTTTTTTATTCTCTCTCCACCCCAAGTTGATTGAAAGAGTCTAACCCCCCTCCCCAGACACACACACACACACACACACATTTAAAAAAAAATATAACCCTTTTCTTGTTGCCTCGAGTCCCGTCTGCTCAAAGCCATGTTTGCAAAACGACTTTTCCCTTTGCTGAGTCTATCGATCGGGAGTGTGAGGCAGAAATCTGTTTATCAATAACCGCTCAGGCCAGGGATGTCATTCCGTATTATTATTATTATTTATTTAAGAAGTGTATGTACCGCTAGACAGCGGCTGGAGTCCAGAGGATCAGGCCAAGCCCAACAAGGAGAACAATTTTGTTTTTCATGGGAAAAGCTCGCTTTGGGAGGAAGAGAGTCCCACACAGACAACCAAATCAAGGGAGGGGGAGAGCAGTGTCTACCCGCCTCCTCAATTAGCAGGCTTGGTCCCTGCCTCTTCATTCAGACTCTGCATATCGGGGAAATGAATTAAATTAAAATCGGGGAGGCATCTGGGGAAGCGAGTTTTGAACCTTCTCCCCGCCCCACCCCTACCGGGCTGCGAAACTAGGATCGGTCTCAGTCCACAGAAGAACGCGAAACAGTCCACTCCGAATTATAGCGAGAGAGTCTGAATTGTGCCCTTGGCCAAGCGAAATCAAGCTGTCGCTGTCGCGCGCTCTGCTGTGATTCCCGGGACAGATTCAGGGACCACAGCAAAGCGAGAGAGAGATTTTCACATGCTCAGGGGGGGGAAAAAAAGAAAAGAAACCATTTTCAAAAAAGCAAACCGTTCACACTTACCTTGAGGCTTCTAGGGAGGAGTGTGCCGGGGTGGGGGAAGGAGGAGGCGGGCAAAAAACTGACCAAATTATCCTTTGCCAAATTCAAAATAAAGCGCTCCCCTACAAAAGAAATCACAAAGCAGCGGGTTAGAAATCTTGCATCCTTCCACCTTGCCCGAGAAGCGAACGAAAAAGGGGGCGAGAGAGGCTACACGAGTCTAAAGGCTTTTCAATGGAGCAGGGGGGGGCTCTGCCTTCGATACATACAAAGTAGGACGTAGCCGGATCCGGCCAAGGGGTTTTATTTTTTAATAACAGTGGAGAAGTGAATTGGAGCTGAGGTCTCTACCTCTCTCAGGGAGATTTGCTGAGAAAGCGCCGCTCTGGCAACTTTTTGACGCAAACTCTCCAACCAATAGCAAGGAGAGAATGATTGACACATCTAAGCCAGAGGGAAAATAATAAAAACACACAACAGGGGGAGGAAAACAGGCCACTGCTGCACTGGGGGGACGATCAGGCAACACAGAACAGCGACCAAAAAACGACACAAGAATATACATAAAAGCAACGAGGCTCGTTTTAAAAAAAATATACATTCGGGGCTGCAGCATATGAACTAATTGTACAATTAGCATGATGGACAGCAAAGATCACGTTACTTTCTTGCTGGGGGGAGAGGAGACGGTGGGGGAAGATCACACACACACACACACACACACACACACGAAAGAGGATATTAAAATATAAGAGTAAACATTATGGGAACGGGAGGGGGGATAGCGGGCACATCCCGGGGAATTCAAAGCAAAAACTGCCAAGAAGCTCTTGGATTAAAAGCAAAACGCATGTCAAAGACCGGAGTTTAACGCCCCCCCGCCTCCCCAAGGCAGCTGAGGTATCAAAGAAAGTGAAACTAAGTCAGAGAAAGAGAAATAAAGCGCGAGCGAAAACTATTGGTGACAGGGACGCTTCCCTACCAAGCCTGGGATGCGGGTCCAAAGTGAACTAGACAGGGGGCGGAGGGAAACGGGTTAGTGCTGCCTCTCTGCTAGATGAACAGCGTAGGGTGCATTAGATGGGTGCAGAGATGCCCTCTCTATGGAGAGAGAGCCTGTGCAGTGAAAGGGGGCCTAGGGGGAGAGGATCCTGTCTGGGACAAGAGCGTAGCAAGTGCATGGCGCTGGGGGCGGAAGATTGCGCGCTTCCTCGCGGCCAGCACGCTCCTGGGCAATTCAGAAATGCCAGCTCTCTCCTGGTCGCCCAGTTTCGGGGACTTGCTCTGCTGGGTCCGAGCGAGATGCTAACTCATCCCCCCCGCCCCCAGAGCGGAGACCAGAGCACGTTTAAAACACGCGGAAAAAAGTCGCCGAGCTCAGCAGCAGCCGGAGAGGAAGCCCGGTACTCCCGCCGGCACCCGGGGGAGAAATCAAATACAAGCCAGCCCGAGCCTGGCAATGGGGGAATGAAGTTACAGCGGGTCACTCGCCTCTTCCTGCCGCTTTTCCTCGCCCGCATGTGCGTGGCCGGGACGCGCTGCAATTAACGAAAGATTTCAGCGCCTCGGCGGCTTTATTTTTATTTTTTTTGGCCGGGGAGGGGGCAATCTAAAACAAAAGCAAAAGTAAAATAATTGCCTCCCCCCCAGCCCTTCGAGCTGCTCCCTTCTTGGGGAGACTTTTCTGAAAAGTTTGGGGCTGGCTGGGATGCACGCAAGGGCAGCTACTCGCTAGGAAACTCCGCCGGGTCGCATCCCCTGGCTCCCCAAGAGAATCAAAGCATCGATTCCCCGGCCCTGCTTTTTGGGAACCCGGACACATTGATTTTGAGGGGGGTAGATTCTGGCTCTTTGTACCCCTCTCCCCAGTCACTCGACAGAAAAGCCTGAAATGATGTAAAATCCCTGAGTAGGCACCGCGTCCCTCTGAATTTTCCTTGCCATAATAAATATCCAGATTCCACCCCACCCCCCCTTCATTGGTCCTCACGCGATTTAATAAGCTTAATCCACCTTGGAAGAAATCTAAAGATAATTTCTTCCCGTGCATCCTGGCCCAGAAGGACATTTTTCTGAGTGGGAATCGATTTTTTTTTGTTAAAAAAGGGGGCAGTAAAATAGGGAATGGGGGATGTAGGTGGGGGTGGAGTGGGGAGACCTGGGAGGAGCCGTTAAATAAAATACAGCGCCCCAAAAAAAGCCTAGTGAAAAGCCGGGACAGAAGAGCTGGGAATTGCAAGCCATGGGGTTTGTGGTAAATATCCAGTCCAGCAGCAGCTCTTGAAACTGACCATGCTTAGATTGTGTGGGGGGCCGTGTGAATAAGGTAGCTAGGGGACTGCATGAGGCGAGCTCCCCAGCCTGTTCCTTTGCCCTCTAGTCTAATAAGTTTGGAATAATCGCCCGGCCAATAAAACAAGTGGCAGAAATGGACGGTGTGACTTAAATAAACAAGGGTCTCTTTAAAATTCTCATCCACTTCAGATGTCTAAAGTAAGATTGTGATGATTTTGTCACGGTTTGGTAAATTTACCCCTTTAAGAGGCTTTCATAAATCCCAGAACACACCTTCAGCCAGATTTGAATATAGATTTAGGTTTTAAAACCCAGAAGCTGGGAACACCGCTTTATCAAAGAGAATTTCCCTTTAGCTTAGCAATGTGTTGGAATGGCTCTTGCAAAGATTGGATCTGAAAGGGGGGAAAAGGGAGAAACCTTCTTTCTGGAGGAATTCTGCACAGACCTTGCAGCAGCTCCTGGCTAAACCTTTCCTGCAGCTAATGGGAAAGTTGCAAAAATGGGGTTCTCCGTCTGTACGAATGCGCTTTAGCAGGCTTTTTTTTTTTTTAATTCCAATATCTTCTTTTTCGATACGGAAACCCTTTTCAGACCAGGTGCACGGCCAGAAATCCAGCCTAACTCGGGATAAACTCCTAGTGAGTGGACGTTGTGGGGTGAACTATAAAGAACTCTGAGAACCAAAAATCTACTTCTGGGACGAAAAGCGCTCTGACTTCTGAGTCTCAGTAAGTTCTTCAACTTCCAGTACCAATTGTTTTCCATCGCCATTCATTTACTCTCTCTGCCTAGCCATCCTCTCTCTTTCCCTCTCGATTTTTGATTCCTTTGGTATTATTTTCCACGCCTACTACGTTGACTGTTTTGCAAGCGTTTGTTGCTGTTTGTTTTGAACCGCTCCGTGTGTAGATGATGACAAAAAGAGTTTATTACCGAAGAGTGAAGCGGGCTTCCCCGAATCTGAACCGATTTATGATTTGTCACCTTTCTATCGCAGCTCGGATCCGGAGAGCTATGCATGCTACTCGCTTAGCTTTGCTCTCTGCGGATTTGGGTCTAGTTAAAATATTCCGCACTTCCCCCAAGTTTATGTGCAATTCAGCGCCGTTTTCTGCTCCCCCCAAAACCCCTCTTATTTTGGGAGGGATGCGATTGAAATAGCCATTCCCAAACACCAAGGGCCACTGTTCAGAAATGTTGCCAGTTGTTGCAATGTTAAAAAGAGCTTCCTTTTCATTCGGTCTCAGAGTTGAATACATTCCTTTGTTGTTGTTTTTAATTAGTCGCCACCCCAACCTCGCTTAAAACAACTTTCATAATTGGGATGGGGGGGGGGGGAAGGAGGAGAAAAGGGAAAGAAAGATGCAATCTGGAAGCTTCCCATTTTACAGCCCTCTATTTCCCAAACATGAGACACTGAGGCAGAGGGAACTCCCCCCAAGGAAGGGCCGAAACTGACCATGGTCGAAAAAAAAAGGAGAAAAGTCTCCCTGAAATCGCGAAATAAAACAGATCGCGCGTGTTTCCGGAGGGAGCTGGGTGGGGGTCGCGCCTGAGGAATGTCTGGGAGAAGAGGCGATCGGTGTGGGGGGGGATGCGAACTCGGGTGGAAATATTCTGTGCATGCGTGGGAGCCGGTGGGTCAGGTGTGTGTGCGTGTTTGTGGCTGAAAGGCGTTAACTATCCGTTTCTGTGATTTTCCTCTCCTGGTCCTGGAGTTGCCGAGATGAGGAGCAATCCGTTTATAGCTCCCAGTCCTGATATTAAAATAAGGATTCCCGGCCGATATCCAGCACGCTGGCAAACTTCATAGCTGGCTTGGGGAAGGGGGAAAACCAGAAAGCAATGGGGGTGGTAAGAAAGAATAAAAAAACTCCTCAGCGAAGCTCTAACCGAGCCATTCCCACCTAACCTTTTACACCCTTTATTTCCCGCACACAGAAAACTTCTTTTACTGAGACCCGCAAAGAACTTTCCCTTTGCTTTGGTTTCCTTTGGATTTTTAATTAGAACCCATCTGATGCAGCCATATATATAAGAATCGATATAAAGTAATCCTCGGAGATGGGGGATAAGGTTTTAATCGAAAATCTTCTTTGCCATTCTTTGCAGATCTTCTTTAGCCGCTGGCTGGTGGAGAAACAAATGTTCATTTTAACCCCCCCCCTCGCCCCCACTCCCCGCACACAGACAAAGCAGAAAACTTGCAAAAGATCAGAAACCAACTGTTGTTACCCTGGGAATAAGAAATGAACTCTCATGTTATCTTCTTTCTTTCTCTTACTCCCAACGATTGCTTGGTGGTTTTCCTACCTACATGAATCTCTAAACATCACCTTGAAAAATAGATCCATGTTTTCATCTGCTCCACACCACGTTGGAAGAATTATTTTCCCTGCAAAAGAAAGAGGCGGGATTGTGTGTGTTACTAAAGATCCAAAAAGTACAACATGGGCAGGAAATCTTCTAGTAAACGAAATCCTTAAATTGGCCACAGATTAAGGAAGGAATAGCGGACTTTTTAACCGCGTTTTGTTTGCTTTTGTTACATGATGTTCCATTTCATTCGCCTCTGTCACTTCAGGAAATATTTATTTTCGAATGCCAAAAAAACCCAGTCTTTAGTCCGTACAGAATAGCAATCGGTACTTTGCTCAGAGGGGTTGGGGAAGGAGGGGAAGAGAAGCCAGCGTTTTAAACAATACCACCAGCTTCAATTTGTTTTGTTATTTTAAAATTCATTGTCAGTCTATTCTGGCTCCCCTGTGTTCTTGCATGATTAAACTGTGTTATTTGTTCCCAAAAGCTGCGCATTATCTCCAAGTGCAAGTCCATTTGAAAGCATCATCCTCTGGTTTAATGTAAGCAACCCAGACTGCGGGAAAAAGTTTCCCCGCGTAATTGCGGCTGAGCGTCGACTCGGAGTTGGGTTAAGCATGATTTGCTATTTGATAAGTGCGTTTTAAAGAAGGGTCCCTGCTTTTATTTATTTATTTATTTATTTTTAATCTGAAGAAAAGCGAGCCTGCCTGGCCGCGTTTGAAACCCCAAGCTGGCGTCTTAGCTCGATGAAATTTCAATTTATTTAAAAGCCTGGTGTTTAATACACGACATGGGCCACATTTAGCGGAGGCAGCCCCCTCCTCCCTCGCTGTACTTTCTCCGTAATCGCGTCTAATGAAAACGTGGGATTTCCCCATTATTTAGAGGGGGGGGGGGGGGGGGGAGAGAAGTGAAAATATAATGCATCTTCATTAGGAAAATTGACTGCTGTGCTCAAGACAGTTCTTAATTGAAAAGGCAACCTATTTTAATGGGGTGGGCGAGGAGAAGATTACATACTTTATCCAAACACAAAGACAATTAATAACGAGGAGCAGCCTGCTGCCATTAACTCTAATGCAGTTGCATCAATGTCAGTCTGAGGGCTCCTACCTGGGCCATATAGTGAAATGCGCCCTCGGTTCGCGTCTGCCCTCCTCTAGGCACTTGGCGTGTCGTTCATTTCCCCCCTGCCCCAGGGGCGAGGCCGGGCCACATTATTTTTGGTCCGGGGATACACTGATCAAGAGCAGGCACCGATTTTTTTGTTGTTGTGGGGGGGGAGGGGAAGGGGATGAGTTAGTTTTTCATGGCAGCGAGTGGCACACACAAAACTCGCCTCCTTGCGTGATTTGAAAGGGACTTTCCTGGAGGGGAGCTGGCGTCCTTGGGCATAAGAGGCCGCGCATTTCATCGGCCGGCCACCAACAAGCCTGTGTCCCAAAGCCACCATGTCCCTCCTCTCCAGCCTTTCTAGAGACCAGCTTCCATCTCCGCCGCGCCGCGGTGCAGTGCATGTGGCTGGGTTATTTATTTTTTAAATAAACTTTCCTTCCGTGGATTGGCAGCAAGCTGCCTTTACGCCGCTCTTCGGGGTTGTTTGGCTGTTGGTTTTTAATTTTCGGGTCAAAAGGGCAGTGGGGACCGTCTGAGGAGCGAGTGGGGATGCAGTCCGAGGAGCGCGCTTTGGCTAAGTTAAAAGCCAAGATCCGGAGAGCGCCCAACTCTCTGCTTCGGCAGCGGCGTGGAGTCAGGAGTTCAAACGATCACAGGCATAAGGCAGCAGGTGTCAGCTCCCCCCGCCCCAAATATGCAGAGGTACCAGACCCACACTCCGACTGCTGAATGTCTCCGACATTTCTAACAATTCCTTTCCCAGCAGGGACCCAATCCAAGACCAACTACACAGAAGTTTTCTGTAGGGCTTTGGCCCAGACCAGGCAGAAGGAGCGGACGGGGGGGGGGGTCCTAACTTTTTAGATGGAAACCGGTTTCACTAGCCCGCTACTGCGGAGCGTGGCTCATCCTTTCTGCCTTCTCTCGGAACCGGAGCCGAGTTGTGTTTACACTGGGCCGCTGGGGCCGCTCTAAGGCAACTGGCCGGCCCAGCCCACTCGAGCTCTGTGGGGTGGGTGGGTGGAGAGCGATGGGCCTCGCTTGGGCATGGGTTTTTGTAGCCGCGACCCCCAGGCCGTCTCCCCGACTGACTTCCCCCCTCCCCACTGTCCAGGGGGCTGCTGGTGGCGACCGCAGGTTTCCAGTCTGGTCCCTTAAATCGCTCTCCCCGGTTTGCAGGGGGAGGGAGACGGTGGGGGGCAGATATGGGGGGGGGAGAGCCCAGGTTTGCAGCTCCCCGAATAGGATTAACCCGCCCCCACCCCAAATAGGCCTGGGAGCTTTAGCCCCGCCCCCAGCTGGCTCTGGGGGGCGGTTGCAGGGCTCGGGGCCCGGCGGACAATGGCCCGGCCTCCTTCCAGCTGCTCGCCTTCTGCGGAGCTGCTTACTCCCCCCCCCCTGCCCCGCCAGGCCCGCGGGCTCAGCCTGCCTGGCGCGCCCGCTCCGCCCCCCAGCGGGCGCCGAGCCCCGGCCAGAGACAGCTGCCAGGCCGGCTCGTCCCCCCCTCCCCGCTCCGCCGGGCCCGCTGGCTGCCTGGCCCCGGAGGAGAGAGGGGAAGGGGCCAGCCAGCGCCTGGACAGCTCCCGTCCTCAGACAGACAGACACAGCGTGCCCCTCCTAGCGCCTGTCCGCAGACAGAAAGACAGACACAGAGTGTCCCTCCTAGCGCCTGTCCTCAGACAGACAGACAGACACAGAGTGTCCCTCCTAGCGCCTGTCCGCAGTCAGAAAGACAGACACAGAGTGTCCCTCCTAGCGCCTGTCCGCAGACAGAAAGACAGACACAGAGTGTCCCTCCTAGCGCCTGTCCTCAGACAGACAGACAGACAGACAGACACAGTGCCCCTCCTAGCGCCTGTCCGCAGACAGAAAGACAGACACAGAGTGTCCCTCCTAGCGCCTGTCCTCAGACAGACAGACAGACAGACAGACAGACACAGTGCCCCTCCTAGCGCCTGTCCGCAGACAGACAGACAGACACAGAGTGCCCCTCCTAGCGCCTGTCCGCAGACAGAAAGACAGACACAGAGTGTCCCTCCTAGCGCCTGTCCTCAGACAGACAGACAGACAGACAGACAGACACAGTGCCCCTCCTAGCACCTGTCCGCAGACAGACAGACAGACACAGAGTGTCCCTCCTAGCGCCTGTCCGCAGTCAGAAAGACAGACACAGAGTGTCCCTCCTAGCGCCTGTCCTCAGACAGACAGACAGACACAGTGCCCCTCCTAGTGCCTGTCCGCAGACAGACAGACAGACACAGAGTGCCCCTCCTAGCGCCTGTCCTCAGACAGACAGACACAGAGTGCCCCTCCTAACACCTGTCCGCAGACAGACACAGAGTGCCCCTCTTAGTGCCTGTCCGCAGACAGACAGACAGACACAGAGTGCCCCTCCTAGCACCTGTCCTGAGACAGACACAGAGTGCCCCTCCTAGCACCTGTCCTGAGACAGACAGACAGACACAGAGTGCCCCTCCTAGCGCCTGTCCTCAGACAGAGTGCCCCTCCTAGCTCCTGTCCTCAGACAGACACAGAGTGCCCCTCCCAGCACCTGTCCGCAGACAGACACAGAATGCCCCTCCTAGCTCCTGTCCTCAGACAGACAGACACAGAGTGCCCCTGCCAGCGCCTGTCCTCAGACAGACAGACACAGAGTGCCCCTTCCATCTCCTGTCCTCAGACAGACAGAGCGCAGCCACCTCGTCTTCAGACAGACACACACAGAGTGCCCCTTCTAGCTCCTGTCCTCAGACAGACAGAGCCCAGCCACCTCGTCTTCAGAACGACAGACACAAAGTGCCCCTCCTAGCTCCTGTCCTCAGACAGAGAGACAGAGCCCAGTCAGCTCCTCTCCTCAGACAGAGCCCAGCCAGCTCCTGACCTCAGAGAGACAGACAGACAAAGAGTGCCCCTCCTAGCTTCTGTCCTCAGACAAAGCCCAGCCTGCTCCTGTCCTCAGACAGACAGACACAGAATGCCCTGCCAGCTACTGTCCTCAGACAGACAGACAGGCAGAAACAGAGTGCCCCACCAGCTTAAACAGCCAGCCCAGCCAGCCCCTGCCCTGAGACAGACAGGGAAGTGCCCAGCCAGCTCTCACAAGTTTGCAAGAAGGCAGGGTAGTTCCACCCATACAGAGAGTCCTGCCTCACCATTCCCCTCTTAGGGTGCATCTACACTGCACTCTTATCTTGAAATAAGTGATGCAATTTGAGCTATGCAAATTGTGTTGCTTATTTCAAGTCAGTTTTGAAATAGAGTACTATTCCAAAACGTCCCTTAATCCTCGTGAAACAAGGTTTACAGGGATGTCGGAGTAGTGAGCCCATTATATTTCAAAATAACGGGCTTGCTTAAAAGACATGGAATAGTTATTTCAGGATACCGGACGTATCCCAAAATAGCACCACTGTCTAGATGTACCCTAAGGCTTAGTCTACGCTGCAGGGTTTTTGTGCAAGAAGCCTTTTGCACAAGAGTTTTTGCGCAAAAACTTCTTGCGCAAAAGGGTATCCACACCTCAAAGCGCATTGCAAAAGCGATGTGCTTTTGTGCAAGACACCATCCACACTGCATAGACACTCTTGCGTAAGAAAGCTCTGATGGCCATTCATAGAATGGCCATCAGAGCACCTGTGCATTTTCTGATAGGGGTTTCTTGCGCAAAAACCCCTCCGGAGTGTCCACATCTGCCTTTTTGCACAAGAGCTGTACAGCAAAAAGGAGTTATTCCTCGTGGGGAGAGGAATAACTCTGCCAGCAAAAGCCCTCTGTTCTGCCAATTTACTTGCGCAAAAACGCGCTTGAGGTATGGATGCTCCGCTGATTTTTGCGCAAAAACCTTGTAGTGTAGACATAGCCTTAGAGACAGACAGGGATGTGACGCTCATGCTCTTTCCCAGATAGGTAGAAGAGTGCTCCCCGCCCACAGGCAGAACACAATGGGGCCCAACCAGGTGCTCAACAGCATGAATGTTAAATAATTATAACAAAGTGCCAGCTGGTTTTCTTCCCCAGATGGACAGACAGACAGGCTCTGGCCTGTTGACTTGGAGGTTTTTCCTCCCTCTTTTCTCTCCTGCAGCATGTCCCCCACCCAACGCACTTTCAGGACCCTTTCCCCACCCATCAGTCACTCACCCTTTCCCCACCCATTCTCATTCCCCAGCTAAATTGCCCTGTAATCAATCAGACTGTAACTCCCTGCTTTCTGCTAATGCCAGAGGAACAGCTTCCCTTCCTCTTCCCCACCTTAGTTTGGGTATGTCTACCCTACAGAGTTTTTTCAGACTAATTTTGAGGCTTTCCTGCAGTGTAGACATTCTATTTCGAAATAAGCTATTTCAGAATAACTATTTCAAAATAGCTTATTTTGAAATAAGCATTCAGTGTAGACGTAGAGCAGTGATTCCCAACCTTTTTCCCATGGAGGAACCCCTAAAATAATTTTTCGTATCCGAAGGAAATGCCACCTATGAAAACGTTTGCTTGGCCAGAAAAAGTTGACAACGGGGAGCACAATTCAATTACTGCTAAATTATTGTCAAGAAAATTTATTTGTAAAGAGCTGGTATATATATATGTAAGCCTTACATTGTAAGAAAAACAATTTATTTATTTATTCCACGATTTCTCGCGGAACCCTTGACGATGGTCTGCGGAACCCCAGGGTTCTGCGGAACCCTGATTGGGAGACGTAGAGAGTATACTCACAGTGCTTTACTGAAATGTCAGTGTTCAAACAGTTTATTCATTGTCAAGAATAGTAAAATATAGAGTAGATACAAACCTCCCACCTCTGTATCCTAGTTATGACGGTTACAATAAAAAAAAAAAAAAAACCACAGACCAGCAATACAACACAGCCACATTTCCATTTTATTGTGCTCCCTCAAACCTGCTGGGGAACAGTTCAATACAAAGAAGACTGTTTAAATTTCTTTACATAACTCCTATAGCTAGGTTAATTATGGCGAATGATGATGTATGACCAATGGTATGGAGAACGTTATCCATTCCATTGGCCATATATTGCCCTGCATTTATTAGTAAGGGGCGTCTTCCAGTTTGAGAAATGCACATTTTTAGGGATGAAATACAAAGCTTCTTAAAATTCAAAAATGTTTACATTGCATTAGGAGCTCACAGACAAGATCATTTTCTTGGGAAAGGTGTGCAGTTGTTTCTTAGAGAGACAAGCCAATAAACCTGTGGACTTGGTTTTGAGCAGAAAGATTTCAGAGGAAATCTAGCCCCATTCTTCTAAAGCCAAGGTGGCTTTCCCCTGGAAACAAAAGTTTGCATGCTTCTGAGGCAAAGATGGCTGTTTTCAAATGCTACCAAAATCGACGCGGTACAAAAGGACGCAAAACAAGAAACAGTAAATGCATGCATGCAAAATTCTGAACTTGTTCACACATCTCCAGGTAGAAAAGGGGCCTTAGAAAAATGAAATCAAAGACTGCTCTGCTTTGTAAGGAGATGGAGCCAGAATCAAAATATCTGCAACTGATTTGTAATAGGGCTTGGACTTCATTATGGGGGAGGTAGCTCCCCATCCAGGTATTTCTCTGGCCTGCATCCCTGTAGTATCTTACATATCACAAATGCTCATGAACTGATCCTCACAATGCTCCTGTCATCTAGAGATGTATTGTCCCCATTTTACAAATAAGGAGCAGAGGCATTGTCCAAGGTCACACAGGACATCTGTGGGAGAGCCAGGAAATGAGTCCAGACTTAAACATATGACCCAGCTGCCTTAAACATAAAACTATACTCCCTCCAGGCTCCCTTGTGTCTGCAGTCTCATCCCAAGGGAAAACTATTCGAACCAGCTCGTTCCAGAGACAGAAATGCTGCATGCGTAACAACGACCAATCACGTGTGAAAGATGAAACACCACTTACTTGGTTTGGGAACCCAGGGCAAATGGACAGACAGCTTCACGTGATTTCCCAGAGTGCTACATGTTTCTCTGTTTTAGCTGAAAGAAGTGGAAAAATTCATGTGGCTACACCTCTAAGGCAGTCCAGGAGTGTAAATTATTCATTCCAAAGTCAATTGTAACAAATCAAAAAGAGAAGATGGAGAGGGTTATAGCCGTTTTCAAATACCTAAACGGGTGTTACAGGGAAGGAGAACAGCTATTCTCCTTCACCTCTGATGATAGTACAAGAAGCAATGGGCTTCAATTGTAGAAAGGGAGGTTTAGGAAAAACTTCCTAACTGCCAGGGTGGTAAAGCACTGGAATAAATTGCCTAGGGAGGTTGTGGAATATCCATCACTGGAGATATTTAAGAGCAGGTTGGATAGACAGCTAACAGAGATGATCTAGATGGCATTTCGTCCTGCCATGAGGGCAGGGGACTGGATTTGTAGACCTCTCGAGGTCCCTTCCAATTCTAGTATTCTATGATTCTATGAAACATTCATAAAGGACTATTTTGCCTTTTGCTTCTCTAATCACAGCTACTATTGACTTCAGTGGGAGTGCTGCTGGTAGGACAAGGGTAGCGTGGATACGTCTACACTGCTTTGTCAGCCCGAGACCCAGGCTTACTGACTCAGCATTTCCAACCCTGAGCTGAGCATCCACACTGCATTGTGAACCCGGGTTTACAATCCCAGACCCAGATCTCACCACCATGCTAATGCTGCAATACACAGACCTTCTGACTCAGGTCTGTGGTTTGAGCTGTGTCTACACAGCAAAATGACAGGACTTAAACTGAGTCACACTTGGAATGGGGCTCATTTTTCACACTAGTAGGGCCCTGGAACCCTGGTGCTGAGTGCTTGCTGACCCAAGTCAGAATGATTTGTGTGTGGATGGCAGCAGGGGTTGGGGGAAACTTGAGTTCAAATGTGAATCAGAGCCTGGGGTTAGTATGCAATTTAGACACACCCTGTGTGGGCATAATTGGAGTCATTAGCCCCATGTTTCAGATGGGGGCACACAACTAACCCTATGTGCTTCTGCTAAACACCCACTCATTTTTAGCCAAGCCTGCCCCTATGTGGAGAGCAGCCTTTGCAAATACCTGGCCCAGAGTCTCCTCAGGGTGCAGAGAATGGAAGAGCAGTGGTGGATCAAACATTCGGCAGGGAGCCCTGCTCATGCCCCCCTCTCCTGGGCAAGTGGGGGACACAGCCGCTGGGCAGAGCCTGATTTCACCCTCTTGCCCTCTCCACTCCCTAGCTCCAGCACACAAGACAGGCTCAGACTTTGCTCCCCATCACTTGAAAAGTGCCCCTCACCAATCTGAAAGTCACTAGCTACGTTTTTCCCCCCCCCTTTGGGTCCCATCCTCTCCGATCAGCTTTCCTGTCTTGCTTCATTCCATGCACTGCCACTAACCGGAATTATGGCTGCCTCAGTTTTAGGTCCCATGCTTGTTTTGGAAAGGCAGGGGGGAAGCAGGGAGTACAGCTTTGGGGGGCGGATCCGAAGGTCACTGAAACCAAGGAGAATATTCTTTCTGACGTCATGGGGCTTTGGATCAAGCCTTTAGCGATGATTTGTTTCCCAACTCAGCCACTAAGAATTTGCCCTTGAAGAACATCTCCAAATCCGCCGCCAGGTTTTACTGTCCAAATTCTGTATTTAGATTTGTCTTCACTCTCAAGGTCCCAGCAGGCTCCTCCCCTTCCCTCTAGGCCTCCTGGTATTTAAAATCATTGCTCTGCGGTCTCTATCTTTGCCGTTCAAATGGCGTAAACCCCTCATAGTTCTTAAGACATCCTCTTCCTTCCCAGCCTGCATCTGTGTCCCAAAGACACAAACCACCTCCCGAGCTGGCTGGTGTCAGGGTTTATCATACGAGACTCAACCACCCCTCTTTCACCATAGAGTCGCTCGACCTTTTAGCCTCTTGAGTTGGAGCTAATGAGAACTTCCTGGTCTGACTGCTGGATGAGCCAGCAGAGTGGTTCCGCCCCTCCATGCAGGACCTCCCATCCCTTAATTGCCTCCACGTGTGCCGTTTTGGGTAGGGTCTGGGCTAGGTTTCGTTTTGCAGGGGGAAGGGGACACTCCCATTGTCGCACTGTCCCTAATACAGTGGTTTCAACAGTGGGAGAGCTGGCGTCGACATGGAACAGGTGTTCATTCCATTGTAACATCTCAGTGCAGGGATGGAAGGGGATGCGCTTTCTTGATACTAGAGTTCTGCAGTTGCTACTATCTATAAAGCTCCATTAGTGGTTGTGGAATATTGGGGTACCTCTCCTACAACCCCAAACCAATGCAGGAAAAGCCTTTGGAAATGGGAACAAAAATAAGGAAGTCTTAAGGTCTGGCAGCTACTCATCAGAGCTAATTATATTTGAGAAATCTGTTCCAAATACAGCATCTTAAAAGACGGGAGACAGGCTTACACTAGACAAGAGAGAGAAGGTGGCATTTTATTTATGATTCTCTGAGCAGGTGAGAGACGTGGTTCCAGGATGCTGCTAGCTTTGTTCCAGCCACATATAGACTTTGGGCAGTGACAAATAAACCAGTTTTGCCTTCACAAGGTTTGTGGGGGGCATGAGCAAGAGGAGGGCTATCTTTGTCAGTAGGGGCACTTGGATTTTTCCAGCGCTAAGGGGGATGCATTATCATAAGGAAATGTAATTAAGAAAAAATTAAAAAGCACAAGAAAACCCACACAGTCCATCAGCCGCCTAGCCACACGACAGACCCAGAGGCAACTCCAAAGCCACCGGTACAACCGCCTGTGCTGTTTGCCAAAGAGGCAGCTGCTGCTGCTTGGAAGAATCTCTTCCACAGCTTGATGTCGAGGCCCTATGATTGCTGTCCAAAGAGCAGTGATGTGGCACGCTGGGATGAATCAAATCGCAGCATCCCACTACAGTATCCACCCCTCTACTTTAGAATGTTATTTTAGATTAAAGAAGTTATACAAAGTTGCTAGCCTTTTTTTTTAAATTTATTTCTGTATAAACTACATAAAGCACAAAAGCACATGTCCACTGGAGAGAAGAAAAATGTGACACACACACACTGGGAACAAAATATTAATTAAAACTTAGTTTGGCAGGGGTGGGGAACTTAAGGCCCGGGGGGCTGGATGCAGCCCCCAGATTGCCTGCTTCTGGCCCTTGAGGCTCAGGGTTCCCCCTCCAGCACTGGGGAGCCTGCATTGGTGCTCCAGTCCCCCTGCTTCTCACTTCTGTGCAGATCCTGACTGATTTTTCTGGGGTCAGTGGCCCCTAACCCAAAAAAGGTTCCCCACCCCTGCACTAAGGTCAGGATACTAACATGGCCAATGTTTACCTTGCAGTAAACAGTGGTGAGGCGTAACTAACTATATTTGTTATTTGAGAGAGACCAACTGATGCTTTGAACTGGGTTGGCTGCTCCCATACTGGCATATGGGCAAGATCCGTGGTGGGTGTAACTTGATCTAGCCCAATCAGGATCTGGGGGTTGGGGAGCTGCATGAAGCTTCCTTTGCCCTGTCCCGGCCCTGCGAGGAGTGCGCGGCACTTCAAAGTGCCATGCACTGCTTGCAGGGCGGGAGGAGACTTCCCGCACTTCCCCCACCCACAAGCCAATCAGGGACTGGTGGCGGGGGAGTGCGTGAAGCCTCTTTCCGCCCTGCCAGGGGCATGGGTGCCTAATGGGAAGGGGGGGAGCAAAGGGGCTCCCCCAACCCCCAGACCAATTATGGTCTGGGGGTGGGGAAGCCCAAAAGCATTCTGGCCCCACCCCTTCTGGATTAGGCCCCACCCCTACCGGCCTGGCCCGAGGTTTTGAAGTGGCCCCCGGACAAAAATTATTGCCCTCCCCTGATCTAGATGGTGTTTGGTCCTGCCGTGAGGGCAGGGGACTGGATTTGCCGATCTCTCGAGGTCCCTTCCAATCAGGGCTGGCCCGAGCCCTTTTGGCGCCCTGGGCCCGGGCGCGCGGCGTCGCCCCCGGGCGCACGGCGCATGCGCGGGCCGGCCACAGCCACTGGCGCGCAGCCTGGGGCCCGCCCCCGGGGCGCATGGCGCATGCGCTGCCCAGCCCAGCACGCTGGGCCATGCAGGGCCCTGCAGCCGTGGGGGGAAGGGTGCTGCTGGCTGGTGCCGCGGGGTCGGCGATGCAGGAGCCGGGCGTGCGGCGCCTGATGGCAGCTGTAAGGGACGCTGCGCGCCCCTTACAGCTGCCATCAGGCGCCCCCCGTCGGTTGGCGCCCTGGGCAGTTGCCCGGCTCGCCCATGCCTCAGTCCGGCCCTGCTTCCAATTCTAGTATTCTATGATTCTATGAATACTGGTCCCAGGTGGCTGAAATCTGGTTCCATGCAGCTGAGGACAGGAGTAAAGATTCTGTATGTTACTCTCATCACTTCAAAACCATACAAAGCAACTCTTCATTTTAAAAGGGTTGATTTAAGTTGACCAGGCCAGATTCCCAGCAGGCATAAATCAGTGAAACTCCTTCGACTTTGGTGGCGCTATATGGATTTACATCAGCTAAGAAGGAGCCAACCAACGTTTTCCTCTAAGCTGAGCACCTGGACAGCCACCCAAGAGAGATTCAAATGCCACCCAGTGGATTAGCAGAGCACCCAGAGCCGGCAGCAGCCAGCAGCATGTGTTTTCCACTAGTGGTGCACATCTGCACATGCCCAGGTGCACATAACAACATTTATTCTGCACACGCATGGAAAAAAATAGAGGGAACACTGGAGCCAGCCTATTTTCTTTTCCACACAGCACAGCAGAGTGAGGGGTTCATAGATACAAACTAGATGGTTCTCTTTTTCTATATAGTATAATACAAGCACCTGTGGGTCAGTGGGAGTTTTGCGGCTGCTGCCGGGTGGGGCAGGCTTGGGCTCTTTAGGGACAGGGCATATAGAGAACCAGAGCCCCCGTGTTTTGTAGACTGTGATGAGCTGAAACACTTCTCTGGCAAGCCTACTTTTCTTTTCTCAGCCCTGGTTTTCTTCTTCAATTGTGCGGTACCTATTGGGTAGCTAAAATGCTAGTGTAAATGCAGGACAAAATGCAATGGGGGAGGAGGGGAAGCTTCCCTTTTTTAAGGGAGACCAAGACTAATTCAATGTAAAAGCATCTGCAAGGGAGAATTGAAATGAAAGCACAACATAAGGCCAAATTATAGCATTCAATAAACTTTTCTGTTAGTGGGCTACAGCCTACGCACTCAGTGCAGCTGCTTTCTAAGCAATCGAGCGTTGCCATGTTGCCGGGTTTGAAATAAAAATAAAAACCCTCCTCCGTCATAATTTTTGCTGGATTTTGTTCCTGCCATTGTGAAAGGCCGAATGGTTCCCTTTAAAGTGAGAGAGTCATTGCCAACGTGGCCAGTGTGGGGGTTCTGCCTGTTGCTCATATGTGCGGTATAGCTTTAACATTTTTTTAAAGGGACAGCTCCTCAACTGGTCAGATCAAAGGACAGGATCTGGCCCAAAGAGTCCTCACAAAAAAGGAAGACACAGAGAACCTACTATTAAAACAGAATCATAGAATGCTAGAACTGAAAGGGACCTCGAGAGGTCATCAAGTCCAGTCCCCTGCCCTCACATCAGGACCAAGCACCCTCTAGATCAGTGGTTCCCAAACTTTTCGGCATCACACCCCCTTTTTGATTTTTGAAAAACCCTTATGCCCCCAAATAGCAGCAAAACTTGCTGAGCGAAAAACAAAAAACAAACAAACAAAAAAAGGAACTGACCAGGGCAGCAAAATTTGATGGGGGGGAGGAGGCTGGGTTGCCTCGTGCCCCCCCTGGAATTTCTTCACGCCCCCCAGTTTTTGGGAACCCATGTGCTAGATCATCCCTGGTAGATGTCTATCCAACCTGCTCTTAAATATCTCCGGTGATGAAGATTCCACAACCTCCCTAGGCAATTTATTTCTGTGTTTAACCACCCTGACAGGTAGGAAGTTTTTCCTAATGACCAACCTAAACCTCCCTTGCTGCAGTTTAAGCCCATTGCTCCTTGTCCTGTCCTCAGAGGCCAAGGAGAACAATTTTTCCCCCTCCTCCTTGTGACACCCTTTTAGATTCTTGAAAACCGCTGTCATGTCCCCTCTCAGTCTTCTCCTTTCTAATTAAACAAGCCCAATTCCTTCAGCCTTCCCTCATAGCTCATGTTTTCTAGACCATTTTTGTTGCTCTTCTCTGGACCTTCTCCAGTTTCTCCACATCTTCCTTGAAATGTGACGCCTAGGACTGGACACAAAACTCCAACTGGGGCCTCATCAGCGCAGAGAAGAGGGGAACTAGAAAGGGAAATACTTAAAGCAAAGGCTGTGCTTATATTTCTCTCCTGTTTGGTTTGGAAGCAGTTGGTTTGCACATTAATGACCTAGGCACTATGGAGGGCTCCTACGGTCTGCGCTTTGGGCTGGGAGCTTCTCCGCTCTCAGAAGCTAAACGGGGAGTAATTTGCTGGGTGTTTCCCAGGGCATAGGGTCTCTAGGAGAGACGAGCTTGCCTGTTGGGGGATGCTTTGCACCAGCCCACAGTTCCAGCTCTGCCTGTGCTCTTGCAGGAAGCTACTGCCCACACAAATGGGCAACGCTAGCAAGGAGGGAGCATGGTGTAAGTAATGCAGCACATTCCCAGTGAGTGCCTGCCGAGCTCTGAGCACAGCAGAAGTCCCAGGGCAGTGGAGGTGGGGAGGGGGCTCTGAACACTTTTTTTCTCTGCTGGGAGGGGATCGTTTCCCCAGGTACAGGAGCCCCTGCTGGGAATTAGTGGGCCTGGATAATCAAAAGTGAATTAAATCCAGCAATTTGGGATCCTTTGTGTTGTCAGGTGCTACATAAATGAAGGATAGCCTTCTTAATAGCTTACAGCTACAGGTACCTGGATTGCTTCCATTTGCCGAAGACACTTCTATTTACAGAGTTTGATCTATTAATTACCTTAGTATGATAATACTTCTGATATATATTTACCTAGAAATAGGGTTAACAGGTAAATAGTTGAACAAGTTATCTAATGCCAGGAGCTAGAACAGGTGACTAACAATACCTGCCTTGTTTATATTCATTTTCTAAATGTGGGGAGTTGTAGGCTACCTACTTTTGCTGTCATTGTCTCTGAGTAGTTAAGCATCATGTGCATACCCCTTGAGAGTCAAGCAGGAGTCTGAAGGCTCTGGTTTATGACATCAAAAAGTGGGGGAAGCACACTCACATTATTCTAGACATGGCTTCATGATAATTCAAGGAGACAGATATAGAGAAAGATTACCATGCCAAAGAGAAGGCATTTAATTTTTAAATAAAGGTCTTGATTTACAGTTACTGTACTTTTATATAACCTAGGCATTATCCACTGGATTTTACTTAGAATGCTTTGGTTTTACGGTTTGTGAATTAGTAGATGTTGTCTTCACTTTTTTCTTTCTTCAATAGTTTTAAAAATTGATCTTGGATGCTTTTTGCGCGTGCATGCACGCACATACACGCACACACACACACACACACACACCCCCTACGTCCCCAGTCAGTAGTAGGGAGAGCCTCTTAAACTGGTCCACACATCAGCTGTTATATTAGTGCTTGCTTGTGAAAGCTTCTCTATTCTATTGCTAGTTTGCTTCTGAGGATGCTAAGGTTTTACAATATGCACTGAGATTTTGATAAAATCTCATCAAAGCCTGCTAAAGGATCTCCTTTATCTATTCTGATTGGCTTGATTACATTGATTCATGAAACACTGGAGAATTGTATGTGGTGGGGATTAAGTAATGCAATTAGTTTTTAATAATTTTAGTAAAAAGTAGAATTAGGTTGGAACAAAGGGGAAAATGGAAAGCAGTGTTGAGTGCACTGTATTCATGGTAAATCATAACTCCTTGGTTTGCTCTCTAGAATGATGGCATTTTACAGCCTCACAGCTGAATGACTACATGGGAGGAAATAGACATCTGTAGCCTAAAAAAGTTAACCCCAAGGTTAATTTTAATATGGAATCATAATGTCCATGTGCAGTAGGCTTGGGAAGGGTAACCAAAGTAAACATCCAAGGAGTCTTGTTAGGGCTCCAGTAGATAAGAAGTTGGCTTGCTGGTTACTGGGTTTACCATCTTATAGTTCATTTTTCATTTTCAGGAGAAGAGGTTTTGTCATTTAAAAGGGAATTTATTTACTCTTAATTTGTTAAATAGATGCAGGAATCTGAGGTAGCAGTAGTGTTCTGAACAACCAAATGTCAAAAAAACAAACAGAATGTCGGGAATCATTAAAAAAGGGATTGAGAATAAGACAGAGAATATCTTATTGCCGCTATATAAATCCATAGTACACCCACATCGTGAATGCTGTGTACAGATGTGGTCGCCTCATCTCAAAAAAGATATCTTAGCACTGGAAAAAGTTCAGAAAAGGGCAACAGAAATGATTAGGGGGTTGGAACGGTTGCCATATGAAGAAAGATTAAAAAGACTGGGACTTTTCAGTTTAGAAAAGAGGAGACCAAGGAGGGATATGATAGAGGTCTTTAAAATCATGACAGGTATGGAGAAAGTGAATAAGAAGAAGTTATTTACTTGTTCCCATAATATAAGAACTAGGGGGTCACCAAATGTAATTAATGGGTAGCAGGTTTAAAACAAACAAAAGGAATGTTTTTTTCATGCAACTCATAGTCAACCCATGGAACTCCTTGCTGGAGGATGTTGTGAAGTCCAGGACTTTAACAGGGTTCAAAAAAGAGCTAGACAAATTCATGGAGGTTAGGTCCATCAATGGCTATTAGCCAGGATGAGTAGGAAAGGTGTCCCTAGCCTCTGTTTGTTAGAAGCTGGCAATGGGTGACAGGGGTAGGATGATTTGATGTTTCCCAGTTCTGTTCACTCCCTCTGGGGGGAACCTAGCTTTGGCCACTGTCGGCAGACAGGATACTGGGCTTGGACGGAACTTTGGTCTGACCCAGTGTGGCCGTTCTTATGTTCTTACATTAACAAGTAACCTAGAAGCTAAGGAGGCTCACTGTACTGCCAGCTGTTTACTTCAGTGCTCGAGGCTCAGTTTTTGTACAAGCTTATTCGGGCAGGCCCTTGGTGTCAAGTGACATGTCTCTGTTGAAGTCAAATCCAGCTGATGATTTGCCTCTTTGTGACCTACCTTATGAGAGATTGGAGAGCTGTGGAATTCAGCATTCAAATCAGCATGGAGAACAACCCACATTGCCATGAAAATGGCAGTAGAAAACTAATAAGGAGCAGGTCTAGAGCCAAGAAATCTAAGAGGAACCAAAAGAGACCAAAGGCAAGAAAATTAAATTTCTTATATTACCTGGTTCCTGTCCAATTTGTGCTCAGTTACAAGTGAAAAAGGATGAGGGTAATTCTAGAAGCTAGTCCCGTGTGAAGTCCCTCTGGAATCTCGAGTGAAGCTGAATTCTTTCCTTCTCTCACACCCTCACTGCTGATAAAGGTGCTGCAGGTCAGATCAGGCCCTCCAATCTCCCTGTAGCAAGCCCATTGTCTTCATGGATGTCCTGGAACTAGGGCTGTGTGAGTAATTGATTCTTTTGTTTGCCAGCCATTCAAAAAAAATGGGAAAAAATCATTTTGGCTAAAAGTCAAAGCTAGACACACTCAAATGGGAAATAAAGCCCAACCTTTTAATACTCAGGATAATCAACTAGTGGGAGAATCATAGAATCCTAGGGCTGGAAGAGACCTGAGGAGGTCATCAAGAACTTAGCAAAAGTTTTGGTGGCTGGCCTTCAGGAGCCATTTTAAAATCAAGATTGGATATTTTTCTAAAAGATGGGCTTTAGTGGTTCAAACAAATCCTCTAGTCCATGTTGTGCAGGAGGTTAGCTTTAGATGATCGCACAGGCCTTTTCTCAACTTCTTATCTATGAAGGAAGTAACGACGTTTAAAAAAACCCTGGCAAATCAAGAAAATAAAAACTTTTTTTTGAGTGAAACAAAACGTTTTGATCCACCTGAAATGAAACATTTAGTTTCAAGCATTTTTTACAGGCAAAGAAAATCTCAAAACAAAAAGCCGTCTCTATGTGGATACTGGAAACGTTGAATCTGGAAAAGGTCAAGTGGAAACAGAGAGACTTTTTCAGAACATTGGTTTATTTTGGTGGTTGATTGTTTCTAAATTTTATTTATTTATTTATTTATTTATTGGTGGATGAACTATTTAATGAAACTGACACGAACTGGCAAAATGTTTCAGTGTTCCTGGGTCTGCAGTGACAGCCAAAAAATGTATCAGAGACACTGGTGAAAATCCATTGCCACCCCTGGATTTGCACAGGTGGGACTAATTGGGGCTCAATCTATTGATGATATACGAGAAGGAGTACATCTCCCAGCTTGCTCGCTCTGAGTTCTGTGGGCTTTGCAGAACTAATAGGAATAAAATGGCATAAAAGCATATTTTTGTCACTAAAGCCAGCCTATCTGACTCTGAATGTTGAGACTGGAGAGTATACTACACAATGGTTTGCTTCAGTTGGCTTATTTGTTAACTTATTCCCACACTTTCCCATACCGCCTATGAAATAGCTTTTCTAGCGCTCCTTGCTTATGATTTATTTCTTAAAATGAAGATCATGCCTGTCCCCTGCCAGTTGAGCCTTTCGCTGATGCGCAGGGAGAGGGGATGGAGGGTTATTAACTCTTTTATTGCTGTACCACGCTTTTAAATGGCCATTCATTGCATAGAACATTGGGACAGGTCAAATATGAGCCGGTGATGTAGGAGGTTCTGTATGTGCAAACCAGATTGCCCTGGCATGGCATGATTGGCATTAGGACAGCTGGTTTCTCTTCCTGGCTCTGCTCCTGACTGCCCGTGTGATCATGGACAAGTTACTTAACCTCTCCAGGTTTTACTTTGTCCATCTTTAAAATGAGCGTACTAGTGTTTGCCTGCCTCACAGGGGTGTTGTGATTCTTAATCGCTGTTTGTAAATGCATCTGGAGAGTCTTGCATGAGAGATGTTGTATAAATGCAATCTCTGATAAATGCCATTATCAGAGATTGAGGACTAATTGGTGTTTTGCACACAGAGTAGCAATTCTAATGGGCATTTATTTTTCTTCCAAGCTAGGTATATTGCTGTCTCTTCTTTACTGTAGTGGTGCCCTAAGCTGTTCCTCCAAAGCATTTTTTCTGAATAATCATGATCAGTAATCTGCATAACTGCTTCATTAAATACATCACTTCTCCCTCAGAGTATCATTCTTAGAAAGAAGGGGCTACAAGCGCACATTGCACAGTTAGAATCTAGGTCTGATTTTTGAGGTATCAAGCAGCCAGGCAATTTAGATCCAGCCTCCAGCCCCTGTCCCCAGCTCCCAAATTCATGGGGGTTTAGAGTCAGGCGTTTTTATGTATGTATGTATGTCAGGGGTCCTCTCTTTTGGGAAGCAAATACTCTGAGAATAAGTGTCTCTAGTAAGGCCACTGTCTAATTAATATCCTCCACCTTACAACAGGGCTAACCCCTTTAAAGTGTGGTCCATATCTTTGACAGATGCACAGATGCTGCAGTGGAAGGCCTGCTATCAGAAAGTAAATAGAATTGGGTTTTCCCTCACTTGCTTTTGGTGACTTTTCCTCTTTGCTGCAGTGGTCTGGCAGATAGGGCCGTGGAGTGGATCAACAGAGACCTGGACTCTATTCTGAGTTCTGCTGGGTGACCTCGTCCAACTCACTTCCCACCTGTGCAAATCCACAGACGGCAATGGATTTACACCAGTGTCCCCAATACGTTTTTTTGGCTGTCACTTTTTTCAGCAAAAGCCATGCAGACCCAGCAACATGGAAAAATTTTGCCAGTTCATGCCTGCATTTCTCCTTTGTCCAGCTTGGCTCTTTAGACTGGGTAGCTGCGGTTGTCCGGTGGCTAGGCCGCCCCTGACCATTCAGTCTCAAATCCACAGAGCAGCCTCCCCAAAGGAAAGGGGTTTGGAGCATGAGCAGAGAAAGGGAGCGGCTAGAGAGATATGGGTTTAAGAGTGATTCTCCCCCTGAAAATGAGAATTCATTCATTCCTTCTTTGCCCGCTCTCGTGTTTCCAGGGAGCAGTTACTTGGCTGCTGCACAACAGCGCTCTCTAAGAACTGACATGCTAGCTGCCCAGTGGCAATGTGTGTGTGCAAACTGGCTGCTGTGCTGCACTTGCACGTGCAAAATCATGTGTGCACAACAAAATGGCACGTGCGAGTACAAGGAGTTAGATAGGCACTGAAACGATTCTTTGTACACAAGCAAGAGGATGGTGCGTGCACTATTTTCGCACGAGCCCCAGGGGCTCTAACCGTTGAAAACTTGTATACAGCAAGATATTTGCAGGGTCCTGGGATCTGTGGGTGGGAGATTGTAGGAGTGCTGGGGCTCTCAAACCATTGTGAAGGCCAAGTATGTAGCTCATAAGGGAGCAAACAGATCACGTAACAGAACTACACCTTCTGTAACCTAATATATTCAGCTGCTTATTTGTGGAGCATCAAACATAAAGGAAACAGAGATTTAATCAGGGAAAACCCACCTTAACTTCAGTGAAATCACCAGGTTTTCTTGACTAGAACTCAGCTAATATGCATGAATATCTCAGGTAATAGTGCAATTTTATGTTCTGCAAGCAATCACAGTTTAGTGAGGGTTGCATGTAAGTAGCAACAGGAATCTGCTAGACAAAAGAGAATAGCCAAAGTCACTATTCAAAATGATGCTTTATCAACTCTCTGCTAAAGGCTCATCTGTGAGGCTGCTCTGTAGTAGGTTTCTGCTCTGTTTGGCTACGTCTACACTGCAGTGCTATTTTGGGATTCCGGAAATTCCACGTCTATTCCACATCTTTTGAGCACGCCTGTTATTTTGAAATATAACAGGCTCGCTATTCCAACGTCCCTGTAAACCTCATTCCACGAGGAGCAAGGGGCATTTCGAAATATCAATTTATTTCAAAATAAGTGCTGTGTAGACAGCGCCAAATTTCAAAATAAGCTATTTTGAAATTGACTTGAAATAAGATACGCAATTTGCATAGCTCAAATTGCGTAGCTTATTTCGAGCTCCAGGTGCAGTGTAGATACACCCTTTTTGTTTTGGATAAAGCAGAGACGAAGCTAAATTTGGGATGTAATCAAAAGGGGGTGCGGCTTAATATCACCAGGAGTTAACTCCAATAATTCCCCAGGGGGAAAGTGAAATTCCTTCTTCCCAAATACCAGTCCTTTACATTCTTCCCATTTGATTCATTTCATGTATCAGGGCTAAAATAAACTTTTAGGTGGTAGGAGAAAAGTCGGAAGGCAGGAAAGACAACAAGAATTGTGTCAGGATAGTGCTGAGACAGGCACAAATACATTCCGCAAAGTTTTCCTGGATCACATCGCATTCTTTGGAACAAATCCAAAGTCAGTTTGAAAATAATAGGAATGTTGAGTACCAAGTAATACACTGACAGAAGACATGACTCCATGCTGGCAGAAGACATATGTGCATGGCTTTTATAGTAGCTAGGACACTTGCATTAATTGCCTGGGAGTGTGGAGACGGGGAATTAAACTGTCAGGAGGAAGACAAGCATTGACATCTCACGACTAAGGTTGGAGAAGACCATGTTATGTGTCTGGTCCCCTTTGGGCAGACACAAACCTCCAGCTTCCCCATGCAAGTTAGGGAGCTGGATGAGGGACAGTTGGGGTTTTGGGCAACTTGAGATGCTGCGGTAAACACATTAGTGTTCACATTAGGTTTCAGAGTCAACCTGCCACAGAAATGAACAGGACAGTCCATCAATTGTACAGTTATTACTGTAAGTAAAAAGATTTTTTTTCTAAGTAGCAGCCCTGTAAACTAACCCTAGGATCTGAGTCCTGCTGAGTTCTTTCATTTTTGCATGCCACACTACACCCTCAGGAACACCTATGAAAAGGCATAAATAAAGATCTGGCACTGTAAATATTATTTATTACCAGCTGCATCCCAAAAGTGCTAAGTGCCTGCTCCCAGCCGACTCAGAAAGTCCTCCTTATGTTGGCTTGCACTTGGCTCATGTTTGCAGGGGTATCTTAACAGCCTCAGTAGCTAGAAAGAGAACGTTTTCTAACCAGCAACAGCTTAGGCCATGTCTATACTTACACGGAAGTTCGAATTAAGATACGCAACTCCAGCTACATTCATTGCGCAGCTGTGGTTGATGTACCTTGATTCAAACTTTGGTGCCATCCCCAGAGCGGGAGGTCGGCGGGAGCAAACACTCCTTTGACTTCCCTTACTCCTTGTGATTTGAGGACTACTGGCATTGACGGGGTGGCCTCAGCATTCGGTTTAGCGGGTCTTTACTAGACCCGTTACATCAAATTCCAGATGCAGCGGGAAGTGAAGACATGACCTCAAATGCTGAGCACAAGCAGCAACTTCCTTGAAAAATTCTGCAGCGGTGGAATCACAGAATAGGGGAGTGAGACTCTGAGTATGTACAGGGGCAGATCTGAGGAGTAAAAAGGCCAGGCTTGGACGCCCACAAGGGACCAAACAGCAGCATGTGGCACTACATCATTTCTGAAGCATTGCTCTGATATGTGATATTCCTGTCCTGCTTTTGGATTTTCTTTTCTTTTCTTTTCTTTTCTTTTCTTTTCTTTTCTTTTCTTTTCCCACTCCAAGGCTTTGTCTACACTGCAAGGTTTTTGCACAAGAAGCTTTTTGTGGAAGAGATCTTCTGCAAAAACTTCTTGTGCAAAAGCGTGTCCACACCTCAAAAGTGCATTGCAAAAGCGATGCGCTTTTGCGCAAGAGAGCGTCCACGCTGCACGGATGCTCTTGCGCAAGAAAGCTCTGATGGTCATTCACAGAATGGCCATCAGAGCACCTGTGCCTTTTCAGATAGGCTCTTTTTTGTGCAAGAAACCCCCGTGGAGCGTCCACACATGCCTTTTTGCGCAAGAGCTGTAGCACAAAAAGGAGTTATTCCTCGTGGGGAGAGGAATAACTCTACCAGCAAAAGCCCTCCGTCCTGTCGATTTACTGTATTTTTTTTTTTTTTTGCGCAAAAACGTGCTTGAGGTGTGGACACTCCGCCGGTTTTTGCGCAAAAACCTTGTAGTGTAGACATAGCCCAAGTGTTTTTTTATGCATATTATATAAATGTAGGAGCAAATCCTGAAGTCCTGACTCAAGTAAAACTAACCCTAAAGACAGCGGCCATTCTGCCTATGTCAGGGCTATAGGATTTATTATGACACAGCAACAGCTATCAGTGTGCACTAGTCACAGGTTTCTGCTTAGACCAGATGGATGTGAGTGATGGTTTTAATTCAGATAAAGGCCAATCTAAGACTCAATTCCCATCTAAGCGTCTCAGAGCGGTAGCCACGTTAGTCTGTAATGAGTAGTCCTGTGGCACCTTAGGGGGAATCTCCACAGCAGGGCTTAACTCAAACTAAGCTATGCAAATTGAGCTACATCAATTGCGTCGCTTATTTCGAAACTGGGAGCGTCTACACAGCACTTCGAAATAGAGCCCTCTTCCTCCGACTTCCCTTACTCCTCGTACAATGAGGGCTACAGGAGTCAGAGTAAGAAGTCCTCCAGCTTGACAGTATTTCGACATTATTTCGAAAAAAGTGCCTGCTGGGTAGACGCGGACTAAGACACTAGTTATTTCGAAATAATGTTGCTGTGCAGACATACCCTTGAGAGACTAGCAAAAATTGAGAGTATCACGAGCTTTCGTGGGCAAAACCCACTTCCTCGGATGAGATGATCTTGAGAGTCATTTTTGCCGTTCACCCTTTCATTTGTGGTAGCTTAGACGAGGCCAGGTGACGCTCGGTTGCATTACTGCAGCAGCGCCCAGCACTGCGGCCACGTTCTTACGGAAGTAATGCTGAGGGCTGAAATTTGCTGGGCTCAGGAGTGAGGTTTTCCAAACTTTAGAGGCAAACACTCTGCAAAATCCCTTTTTGAGCAGCTGCTGAAAGCCAGGAGTGGGGGGAGGAGAGAAGGGGAGACAGAAGCGAAGGAGATTTAAGTCGGCTTGGCATTTGTACGACGAAGAGCACACAGCTTAACACGTTCCGCGGAGAATGCGGGCGCCTTCTGTGAATGGGGCGAACCCTAGGCCTTTGGGGAACATTTAAAAATAAAATGTAAGCAGCCAGGAGTCCCAGCGCCATGGGGAAAGAGCTGCCTTCTGGCATGGCAGGCCCCAGCAGGCTGCAGCTCCCGAGGCTGTGGGAAGACAATGATCTATGGTATTCAGGAAAATGATCAGCTTGCCAGGGAAGCCCAAGGGGGTGGGGGCGGGGGAGACGCACGAGACTGACTGTGGAGGAGCAGACTGTTCCCCGCTCCTGATCCTTTCAAATTCCCTGTGTTGGCTGCAGAGAAAATGGAAAGCCCTCCAGCCTCAGGACCAATTAACTCGGCTGCCTCATCAAGATGGGGGCAGGGGCGGGGTTCCAGTGTTACAAGAGTTAAAAACCAGCGCAACTTTCTGACCGGGCTCAGAAAGCAAGAGGATGAACCCAGTAGGCACACCCCTAGTTCCTTCATTGTCACCCTGAGGTGACAGGGCTGGCTACCCCGCCAGACAAACAGAAATCCTTCTTCCAGTCATTTGCTGCCTCGCCTAAACATTGTTGGGCTAAAGAGCTGGGCCTTGGCAGCAGTAGGAGAGGATCTTTCGCCTGTTGAAGAGTTCAAAGCCAGGTCCAGCCAGGATCCTTTCGGTGCTCTTTGCACCTGCAACGCCTGACCCATCCCGAAAGCACTGGCTTTCACAGCCTTAGACGAGGAGGTTAGTACCGTGCTCAAGAATCTGCCGGCACCGAGGAAGGGGTCCCTTGGACCAGTGCAGCATCTGAAGTTCTGTGACCACCACAGGTGTCCATCGGAAGTTCATGATCAGCCCCCATAAGGGCAACGTGCAAGAGGCCCCGCGTGGACCTGCAGGCCAGCGGCCCCCCAGGCTCATTTGGGGAGGACCCATCTCCAAATGAATCGTTAAAAACTGGCTTACGAACAGTCCCCTCCTTTCCCCTGGGATTGCTATTCACAGTCCAGCCTAAGGGAGGTCTCCTTTAGCTCACGGTAGCGAGGCTTGTGTGGCTGAAGCTGAGGGACTCGCGTTCTGCCCCTTGGTACGGTAATTAAGGCTCTTGCCTTCCATGGCTGGATTTCTTGCAAACAAACCACATCCACTCTATCAGTGCAGGGCACTGACAGGGCTGGCCCGAGCCATTCGTGCACCCCGGGCCCCAGGAGCGCAGCGCCACCCCCAGGAGTGCGACGCATGTGCTGCCCCGGCCCCGGGTGTATGGCGCCCCCTGCCCCCGGGCGCCCAGCGCATGCGCAGCCCCGCCCCCGGGCACGTGGAGCATGCACGGTGCTGCCCCCGCCCGGCCCGGCAGCCCCACGTGGTGCCCCCCTACAATGGGGCGCCCCGGGCGGTAGCCCGGTCAGCCCGTAGCTTGGGCCGGCTCTGGGCACTGAGGACAGCCTGCAAAGAAACACGTCCCTTTCTGAACAGGCGAATAGAGGGGTGTGCTGTCTAAAGCAGCTCAAGCCATGGACCCCAAGTTTCTTGTGCGTCGCACGCATGTGTGCACGGGGTTTGTGGAGCAGCAGTTGGGCAAGGATGTGGTGTGTGCGTGCGGGCACTTGCACACTGCTTGTAAGGTTAGGGTTGGATAAATAAATGGCCGAAATTTGGAGGCGCATTCAGGTTAGGGATGTAATAGTGTAGCCGATTAACCGATAAGCAAACGTTTATAGGTTAATGCTATAGACGACACGCATTCCCCTTTGCCCCCACCAGTACATTTTTTAGTGGGCTGGCCATCAGCCTGGCTCCCTCCTGGCTTGGGATGGGTCTGGGAGCTACCCTGCTGCGGCTCTGTGTTTAAAGTGTATTAGGAGCCACGTGGGTAGGCAGCGCAGCTCAGTCCTGGCTCACGCTGGGTCCGAGACTTATCCCCGCTGTGGCTCTTCCTTTCAACTATATTAGGAGCTACATCGGCACGCAGCCAAGCTCAGTTTTGGCTCGCGCTGGTCCGGGAGCTCAGGCGTCCCCTAGACAGGGGCAGCTGCCACCCTGCGCTGCTGCCTCTGTATTCGAGGCAGCAGCACTGGGTGACAGGCAACCAGTCTGCAAGGGGAGCTGGTTTTTAAACTGGCTCCCCTTGCGGACCAGCTTTCGCCTGGCACCCTGCGCTGCTGCCTCTGTATCAGAGGCAGCAGCATGGAGTGGCAGGGAGCTCCTCAGGAGTGAGGCCAGAGTGCACTGGCTGCCAGCCCCATCCCCGTGGACTATAGACTAGTCGACTAACCTATAAGAATTCATGAGGTTACTCAACTATTCTGTTAACCGATATTTAACATCCCTCGTTCAGGTCTGTCCGAACTGTTTGAAGCTGCTGGGTTTGCAAGATTGGGCTCCGAGCCTCCCCAAACAGTCTCTCTCATGAATAGGCCCCTTCCCAATTCATGGCCCTGAGAAACCCGGCATGGACCGTCAAATGCGGTCTCCCCCTGTGAAATCTGGTCATGTGTGCTTTACCCTATGCCATACTCAGGGCAGGGGACTGGACTCGATGACCTCTTGAGGTCCCTTCCAGTCCTAATATTCTATGATTCTATGCTGCCCAGGCACCGGGCTCTGAAGCAGCGCCCCGGCAGCAGCAGCGCAGACAATAAGGGGGGCAATACCAGCCCAGGCCATCCTTACTTCTGCGTTGCTGCTGACAGTGGCTCTGTCTTCAGAGCTGGGCTCCTGGCCAGCAGCTGCTGCTCCCCAGCTGTCCTGTTCTGAAGGCAGAGCGGCTGCCAGCAGCAGTTCAGACAGAAGGGTGGCATGGGGTGGTGTCACAGTGCTGCAGCTTCTCCTACAATAACCTTGCGACCCCCACATGACTCCTTTTTGGGTCAGGCCCCCCTAAAATCACAACACCGTGAAATGTCAGATTTAAATAGCTGAAATGGTGACATTTGTGATTTTTTAAAAACCCGATGACCGTGAAATTGACCAAAATGGACCACGAATTTGGTAGGGCCCTGTTCATGAGATCTGTTTCTCTTGGTCCCGCTTCTGCTTTTGAGACCAACAAATAGCCTCTCGTCTCATTTTGATCCTTCCAGGTGAAGTTAAAAAAATTATCTCCAATTATTAGAACCTTCAAAAAAAGGTTTGGTGTGAATGTGGTTCCACACAACAGATGCATCCATGGTTGTCATTAGGAATGGCACTGTTACAGGAACGCCTAGAGGTCCCACCCAATATCCGGCACCAGGAGTACTCCTAGGAAAGGAGACAGTCTTTGCCCCATGCAGTGTAGCAAGTAAGCAGATAAGACACAAAGGGTGGGAGCAAGGAAAGATTATGATCCCTAATTCTACAGCTGGGAAACAGACTGGTTAAATGATTAGCCCTAGGTCACATGGGAAGGCTGTGGCAGACCCAAGAAATGAATCCAGCTCTTTCGAGCCCCATCTTGTACCTTAATCATGTCTCCACTGCACACAAGTATTTCCCCCTACTTATTTTAAGGAGATCTTCTAATGAGAGATATGAAAGTAAAGAAATTAAATAGCCCATGTTCCACTTGACCAAAAGGGAAAACTGTCTGTGATTACCACACTTTGTTATTTTAAGATCGGGGAATAGCACATAACCATTATATATAAATAGCCACATTTCCAAGTGCCTTGGCTGTTTAAGAGCATCACTTCAGAGGTCCTTAGGGTGCCAAGAGAATTTAGCTTCTCTAAGAGGTTCTCACATCTGACAAACAATTGCACAGCCAATAGGCACAGGTGTGCTTGCCGCTAGAGAAAATAAGTGTGGAGACTTACATTTTCCACCCCCCTCTCCCCTCCGCTGGAAAGTGTACACATGCAATGGCCTGTGCGAATCAGATGAAAAACCAAGATGTGGCACTGCGGCATTTGAAGAGTATTTGTGCTGGTTTCCCTCCTTTTATTTAAAAACAAATGAAGCCAGCTAAAAGATAGCGCATACCCCTTTGCATAGAAAAACTTAAAAAACAACAATGGTCCTGTAGCACCTGAGGGTATGTCTGGACTACATGCCTCTGGCGACAGAGGCATGTAAATTAGACTACTCGACATAGTCAATGAAGTGGGGATTTAAATATCCCCAGCTTCATTAAAATAAAAATGGCGCCGCGCTGTGCCGGCTTAGCTGATCGTTGGCACAGCGCGGCAGTCAAGACACGGATCGGTCGACACGGAACGCCTTTGTCAACCGCTCCTGTAAACCTCGTTTCACGAGGCATAAGGGAGGGGTCGACAAAGGCGTTCCCTGTCGACCGATCCGCATCTTGACTGCCGCGCTGTGCCGACGATCAGCTGAGCCGGCACAGCGCGGCGGCCATTTTTATTTTAATGAAGCTGGGGATATTTAAATCCCCACTTCATTGACTATGTCGGGTAGTCTAATTTACATGCCTCTGTCGGCAGAGGCATGTAGTCTAGACATACCCTGAGAGACTAACCAAAAAATATATAGATAGGATCATCAGCTTTCGAGGGCACAGCCCACTTCTTCAGATGTAAGAGGCACAGGGCATTTAAGAAAAAAAGCACAAAAAGAGAGGGAGGGGACCTGTCAATTAAAGTGTCCGTGCTAAATGAGACTAATAGCGTAGGCTGTAAGCGCATACTTAGGTTCTGATGTCATTTGGGTGCCCATCCAGTTCAAGTCTTTGTCCAAGCTACGAGAGATAGCATCAGATGTGCATGGGAAGGCCAGTTCCACAGATTCTCTCGCTAGTTGATTCCTGAAATTACTGTGTAAGAGAATAGCGAGGGGGCGAGAGCTGATGACGTCACCGCACACCTGGGGACTGGGCTTTGTGATTTTGTCCTTGCCCAAGTTGGGGACAATTTATATCTACAAGTTAGCGGCACAGCTACGGGCACCCGCTTGGCTCCACAATATGCCAACATCTTTATGGCTGACCTCGAACAACGTTTCCCCCCTTCTCCCCTCTTTTTCTGCTTTTTATTTGAAGCCCTGTGCCTCTTACTCCTTATTGGTCATCTGAAGAAGGGGGCAGTGCCCACAAAAGCTGATGATATTATCTATATATATTATCTATATATATTTTTCTAGGGTGCTACGGGACCATTGTTGTTTTTTAAGTTTTTTTAGATACAGACTAACACAGCTACCCCTCTGAGACTTGATTTGCATTGGTGACTCATGGTAGCACGGAGGAGATGCACCCCTACCCCATGCCTAGCCAAAATTTTAATTGCTAAATTGGTTGCCCCCACATGTCCCCTCTTTGCCCCTCTGGGTGGCCCTCCCTGCATCCCCTCCTCTGTAGGCACCAGTTGGCTATGCTGATTTGGATCCATATACTGGGCATGTTTTGTCCTCTTCCTTTTTGTGCTGGGAATATCCTAGTGTTGGAGCTGATGAACATGGCAATAACCAGAACTCAGCAATATTCTCCACCTAGCTTTATCTTAATCTTGACCTGGACTTCTTTCCTGGGACTCACATAAAGTAAGGTCTACTCACTTACCAGATTGGAGGATTCAGCTGATGAGAGGTTCTGGTACCAACTTACCGTTCCAGTTCTCGACCAGGTTTCTAAATCATCCTCCCCGATGCCAATGGTGCATGGCCAGGCAGTAAATGACGAAGTCTGGTCTTTGTCATTAGAGAAGGGTGACTCTCCAAAGGTTCTGAGGATCCTTTCCAGCTCGGACAAGTCTCCTGAATTTCGGATACTTCCCAGTCCTGACAGAGGCCTCTGAGCAGAGCTGCGGTGGAAGTCTCAGCTTTCCAACGGTTCTTCCGGATTCCAGTTAGACCTGAGATGCCTTGGAAACAGCCTCTCTCCATTTGCGACCCTTGTGGCCTTCTCATGATGACATGCCTGTTTCAATTCAATACGTGCGTCCTATCCAATGGAGTTTTTCAGTTGAACTTAACCATCGGCTGTGAAGAACGGATCATAGCAAAAGGGTCAAAGGGAACAGAGAAAAATATGTTTTCATATGATTGGGATATAAATAAGCATTTACCGGGCTTCGTTGTAAGGACAGAATGGAATTGTATGGAGATTCTAGATTCTCCATCCCTTCTGAGTTCCACACACCCTTAAACTCTCTTTCCTCCAGACTCAGATTTAGGCAGATATGCCAGAGTTGCTCTTTCCTGGAAGTCCAGACATTTTGATCTTCCATTTAAAGCAAGGATGATTAGGGGCTGGCCCAATGGGTTAGAATTCAGTAAATGGACTGTCCCATTGTGGAACCAGGTTCAGATCATGAGCTAGGTCACCACACCCCCATCCTTCCCAAGTCAGCAGTGGCATCATGTATAGGGAAACATTTGACTGTACCCTGGGGGAGAGGGGTAATCGAGAGGCATCCATATAAGGGGAGGAAGTGACTTAGGTCAGGTAGGGGCATTTGAGGATGGTCTCTGGAAACAAAAGTGTAGCCAGAGGAACAGAGGTGTGTGTAAAGTAAAAGGGGAGATTCTAGATAATTATCTTCTCCTACAGAAGCAGGTTGAGAACACTACTGTGTAATCAAGGGCCCTTTCCTGATGCTGCAAACAAAGGGGAGTGTCCGTAGAAATGATGCAGGATTTGGAGGGACAGAGAGAATCCCACGACTGCTGCCTGTGGGATGGAATAGCAGATTCAAGCTGCTTTGCTCCCCCAGTTTGCTTTGTTTGTGCTGGGTGCAGATCCAGGGGCTAGCCCCCACTCCCACCCCCTTCCAGGTTCTGTGCCAAGCCCTGGAATCCCCTGCAGAGATTTTCAAAGAGACACGGAAGATGCACTTTCCGTGACACAGAGAATGCAAAGATTTGGCCCAGAGACCCCAGTCAAGATCAAAGCCCCCTTGTGCTAGGTGGTGTACAAGTGCATACAAAACCATGTACCTGTTCTAGCGGGTCCAGAATTTGGGACACAATTTGCCACTCAGTAGTGTGAGAAAATGTATTTCTATCCTTCTAGGTGGAAGGCCACCAATCTGAATTGCTGACAGGGTGAAGACTCATTTTGGGAACTTTCCTGCAAAGAATTGCCTGCAAGTCCCCCCGCCCAATAATTACATATATTGATAACATTATATAAACACACATTACCCAGAATAACCCTACAAGTTATAAATAATACTATGTACACAAATTAGATCACATTAAGCTACACTCAATATACTATAGACGCTTTTTCTCTCTGGGTACGTCTACACTTGCACCCTAGTTCGAACTAGGGATGCAGATGTAGGCGACTGTGACGGGGCGGCCCCGGCCCGCACTCAAGCCCAGGGAAACCACCTGGCGCCGGGGGCGGAGAGGGCCCCACCCACACAGCCCTACTGGGCATGCTCCCAGGGGAGCCAAGGTACAAAAGGCTGCAGGCCTGCTCAGAAGGGGCAGACCGCGGACAGAGCTGGAGCTAGCGCCCAGCCGCCAGAGAGGGAGTCGCCCGGCCCACTGAACGCGCAGCTGCCCGAGTGGGGGCCGGCTAAAGGACTACGCCGCAGAGCCTGCGTACTGAGGACTAGGCTGGGAGGCCGTATTTCCCCTACTACAGGGGCAGTGTACTTTGAGACTAGGCCAGTGGGCCGTATTTCCCCTAATAAAGGGGCATTGCACTTTGGGACTAGGCCTGAGTGGGCTGAATTATGCCCCGGACGGGGGCGGCAACCCCAAACGAGAGGGGAGCCCCCCGACACATGTGGCTCTGCGGCCTAGTCCTTTAGCCAGACCCCCACTCGCCAGGGTTCAGGGCAGGAGGGGTTGGGGGACCTGGGCCCTCCCTCTCCACCGGGCCCCAACCCAGGGCCCTATCAGCGGCGGGTGGCTCCCACCACTGGCTCGGCGGGGGTTCCTCCCCACAACGCGCCGAGCCCTCAGAGGCTTTTCCAGCTCCCTGCCCTGGGTCACTTCCTACCCCTTTCCCCCGGCCCGTAGCGGTCCCACCTGTTGGCGCGGGTCGGATGGCTGTAGCGGCACTTCCCAAGTCAGTGTGGGGGTTGGCAGTGGCCGGTCCGGTGTCTGGGGCACGGGGGGTTGGCCGGCGGCTCCGTCGCTGGGGTCGAGCCCGGGTTGGGCCTGGCAGCGGCGCGTTCAGTGGGCCTGGCGACTCCCTCTCTGGCGGTTGGGCGCTAGCTCCAGCTCTGTCCGTGGTCTGCCCCTTCTGAGCAGGCCTGCAGCCTTTTGTACCTTGGCTCCCCGGGAGCATGCCCAGTAGGGCTGTGTGGGTGGGGCCCTCTCCGGCCCCGGCGCCAGGTGGTTTCCCTGGGCTTGAGTGCGGAGCGGGGCCGCCCCGTCATAGCGACCGAAATTGCTAATGAAGCGGGGATTTAAATATCCCACGCTTCATTAGCATGATCTCGCCAGCGCGTGACTCCGCTCAACAGCTGTTCCGAAAGTGAAAGTGCGCACCGGGACGCATTAGTTTGAACCAAACCCTTTGGTTCGAACTAACGTTACTCCTCATTTTTTGATGGAATAGCAGATTCAAGTGCTTCATTTTTTGAGGAGTAACGTTAGTTCGAACCAAGGGGTTTGGTTTGAACTAACGCGTCCCGGCGCGCACTTTCACTTTCAGAACAGCTGTTGAGCGGAGTCACGTGCCGGCGAGATCATGCTAATGAAGCGCGCGATATTTAAATCCCTGCTTCATTAGCAATTTCGGTCACCTACATTTGCATCCCTAGTTCAAACTAGGGTGCAAGTGTAGACGTACCCTCTCTCTCACTCTTTTTCTCTCTCTCTCTCGCTCTCTCTCTCCCCCCGCCCCTTCTTTTTCTGTTATAAATTCTGGGTTCCCATGTTTTCCACTCCAACTCATCTGAGGAAGTGGCTATAGATATTTTTGTTAGTCTCTAAGGTGCCACAGAACCAGGGGCGGATATAGGGCAGGGTGAGCGGGGCGGCCGCCCCGGGCCCCGCACTTCAAGAAGCCCCGAGCATGCGCCGTGTCAAAGGGGGGGCCCCGCGAAATTGTGCTGCCCTGGGCCCCGCAAAATCCTCATCTGCCCCTGCACAGAACTACTGGTTGTTTTTAAAGTTACAGACTAGCACAGCTACCCCTCTGAATCTTTTTAAGAGGAGGTTTTATGCTAACAGAATAGTCCCTTGTTGCAATGCATAATGGCGTTTTCCAAAGATTTCCATATATACACTAAGTGAAATTATATCTGTGGCAAAATATAGCTTGATTGTTAATTCTGAACCATGTTGAAGTTGCAACCCTTCCTGCTTTAATCTAAATTGCTCTTTTCAGTGCATTAATATTAGAATTTGGAAACAAATACAGTCCCCCTCCCTCACAGCCCCCTTTTTATTGTAGTGGATTGAATGCACATATGTTATTATGTCTCTCTTTTTGAAATGTACAAAGGAAATGCACACTGACTATATCGTATGCACCAAATCAATGAAATATCCTGTGTTTTCTATTCATTAAGCCCCTAAAGCACTATGTGCAAATTCCCTCACTTTAATTACACACCTCAGGGATGTGCAGGCCAAAAAAGGAGGCAATCAGACAAAAAGCCGGGTCTCTGCCAAAAGGAAAAAAAAAAAAAAAAACTGGTAAACATTTATTTTCAGCAGGGAAATCTGCTATTAATTCATATAGTGACTTTCCCCAGCTGAAATAATGAGGCAAGCCAAGTGAACCAAATGTTCACAGTGAGCAAACATGAACAGCAGGAAATCAGCCCATCTCTTATTTACATGTTTATTCCGTCAGCATTTGAAGAACACTTGCACGATCCTCTTGTAGTCAAGAGTCAAAGTTTACCCACACTCCTGCCTATGCGATAACATGCGCTGTTCGTGCTAGCCTCCAGGACACCCAGATTTAACATTCACATGAGGATTATACTCACCAGTTGCACCTTTTACATCTCTGGCAAAAAAATGTTGAACCACATTCATTTAGTTTATGTCAGAGTAAAGCCCCAGCCGCTCCGTTATGAGCAGCAAGAACACATTACCATGCATTTGGGGCTTGACCCTGCATTCCTTCTGTGCTCCAAATTACGATTGACTTCAGTGGGAGACTCAATATAACTCTGTTTTGTTTTCAAATGTCTGCTCCATCCAGATCATGTGTCTGAGCCATCCCATCTCATGCAACTTACTCCATTTAAGTCACAGGCGTTGCTTCTGTGGAGAAGGGATCCCAAAATGAGGTCCCCGGTCCTTCTCAGACCACAGACCTGTAATAACTAGTAAGAGTCTTTGTCATTAAACCTGTTTTGCAGAAATACAGAGAGCAAACACTTTGGGGGCAGTGACCGTCTCCTCATTGTTTGTGTGTAATTTGCACAAGCAATGGAGCTTGCATCCCGGATTAGGGCCCTTCGGTGCGACCACAACTCAGATAGTAAATAACAACATCTGTGTGGAAGTTAAACATGTGGGAAGCACATCCCATCAGAAAGCAAGTCAGCTGTTCCATCATTTTAACTGTAACTCATTTTTTTACGTTGTCCTTTACCTGCAGGAACTCTGGGGAGATGACATGCCAATTTTAGAGTGCACTTGATGGTTTTCCCCCAGAGCGTTATATAAATAATGGGGTTCCCTTCATGAGTTTTTAATTATAATCTGAAAACTCTTCTAGAGGAAAAACAAACAAACCCCCAAGCACCCTCCCACCCCCCACTTTTGACCAAATGAAGAAAACTTTTAAGGGTCCAAATCTCTGTGGTGGAACGCCTTCTCCTTTCCTACTGAAGTCAACAAAGGCTTTCATAGCTATCAGAAAGCCCCCGAAATAATTGAATTGTGTGGAATATATTTTTAAGAGCCACAGTCCCAAAGTTCAAGTGTAAAGTAGCAATGGTTTAACTAACAGAGTCAATATCTTTCACAATAGCAAGAACTGGATAAATACCACCCAGGGTTATAAATGAGTCTATGTATTGATCAGTACTTGGGAAGATCCCTGTGATCAGCATGACAGTGCAAATTAAATAAGTGCTCTAAAAAAAAAGTTGGTAGATTTAATGAACATTATTGGGGGGGAACCTCCACATTTGGACAAAAGTGTAGTTCAGTGATTTATCATATTGGAATTTAAACTCATTTGTACTATAGTTTGGAACCGTAGCAGGATTTCTGACCTCAATGGGAGTTTTTATCTTTTAGTAGAGGGTCATGTCATTGTTAAAATGCCGCTCTTTCCAAATCAAAATTAGCATTCACCAAAGCTTTCCCTAAATAATTTTTTAGCAGATATATTTTATTCATTGCCAACAAAAAATGATGCATGAGGAATCTTTTCCCCCCCCCTTGTTCTATAAGAAGCAGAAATGCCCTATTAATTTTGACAGACAACTTGGCATTAGCCACTTTAAAATCCAACATGGGATAAAGTTATGGATTACTAGTCTTTCTACATTTTTGTCAAGAGATGAGCACTTTGCCAGATTTTTTTAATAATATGCCAAGAGCTTTGTCAGTCAGTTTGTTTAGCTCGGCATGGCTGTGCCAGTATTTTTCAACCACCCTACTGTGTGTTACCCTGCCCATCATTGCTTTCCTAGCTCCACCCCTGCAATTAGACAAAGTCAACATAGCAATCATTCTGGGCAGCCCTGAGGTACCTACCGGCAGCTATCAACAGTCCAGATTCACAATCCTGATGAACAAGCTTTGCTTATTCAATGAATCGCTCCCTCAATTAGGGCTTTTTATTCTATCTAGGCAATTTATCACAAACACAACAGATGGGACTGATAACATGAAGCACATTTAAGTCATCACCTAAGAAGAGGAAGGAAAAAAAAATCCAGAAAGAAATAGGAGCAACCGTGTAAGGCGGCTTGCAATCAGTAGCCAGTTACCATGCCTACTGGAGCCTATGCTAAAGAATGCACTGGCTGACACGCCGAACTCAATGAAAAGATGAAAAAAATGTGCAGGCAAGACTAGTTTGGCAGGGATGGTGGGGAATCGGAGACAGAACTGCTGGTATGGACGGATCTCACTGCATGCCATTTGCAAACATGCCAATTCAATGGCATGTGATAGACACTAGATGGAATTTAAAGGTCTTAGGGTCTTAAAGAGCTGGAATCACACATGAAAATGCTGGGTCGCCAAAGAATGGCAATCCCTCTCCCGAAACCGTGTTACAACCCTAAATCAATATGAGAAATGTAAGGAGGCTGCTTACAGAGATGTATGCTCTCACAAGCCCCCGCCCCTCCCCCCGGCAGTCCCTGGATTTATCTGAATGGTACAGTATCTTTGCCCACCAGTGATGAAATGATCTGCGTTAGTGCTCCTGAGTTTCCCAAGAAATTCAGATAGCTTCCTGTCCGAGGGGGGAGGGAGGGGTCTCAAGAGCAATTACAGTGCTATAGAGCTCAGAATAAAAACAAGGACTCCGGCGGCACTTTAAAAGTCTAACACGTTTATTAGGGTATTAGGGCAAAAGCTGTCGTGAGTGACAACTCACGTCTTCAGACACGGAAGACGTGAGTTGTAGCTCACAAAATCTAATGCCCTACGACCCTAATACATTTGTTAGACTTTAAAGTGCCATCAGATTCCTTGTTGGTTTTGCTGAAACAGACCAACATGGGTACCTCTCTGAACTCATAATGCAGCTTCCAAACAATGTAAATTTGAAGAGGACTTCCCAGATTTTTCTTGGTGGGAGGGAGGGGGGAATATTAAGAAGGCACGGTAGAAGGAGGAGAGAAAAGTAAAGGGAGCATCCCAGAGGGAGAGGATATGCATGGCTGGAGTAATGAAAAACAAAACCGTGCACAATTTTCACCAGAGTTATTTCCTATAGGCACTGCATGTCCCCAGATTTCTTTCACATTTTATAACGCTACCTCAGCCCCCAAGTTACTTTTAGGGATGTATTTTTTTGATCAGTGTCAGCATACTTGACTGAGGCCCAAGAAAGAGTTTTTGGGGGAGATGGGCAGTCTTCTTATTTCTTGATGGCTGGGATTGTTTTTCAGAAAAGACTGTGCTGACCCAGAGTTGGACCCAAGCTTCAGAGTTTGAATTTGGAGCTAAACTTCTAAGGGCTTGTTTCAGCTACAGGGTGGGTCAATGCTGCAGCAGTCGGTCCACTGGTGGTTGATTTAGCAAGTCTAGCAAAGACCCACTAAATCGATCACCGATCACTCCCCTGTCGACTCTGGTATTTCAGCAGAATGAGATGAGTAACGGGAGTTGACAAGAGCATTTTTTCTGTTGACCCCCTGCAGTGTGGACCCCGCAGTAAGTACATCTAAGCTATGTTGATTTGAGTTATGCTACTAACATAACTCAGATTGTGAAGCTTAGGATCAACCTGTCATCGTAGTGTAAACCTGCCCAAAATCTGAAGTGAAAAGACACAAGGGTTTTTGTTCAGCATCCTACGAAGCAAGGGGCCTGACCAAAGTTTGGATCTGAATCTAGAGACAAACCCAAAGTTCAGATGTGTTTGGATCTGAGATTTTTGATTCAGACCTTTCTCTACTAAAACTTAAGGCCAGCGTCCTTGGATTGTGTAAATTCATGTAGCTGCTTGCCATCAATGGAATTGCATTAATTTATACAAAGGGAGGATCTGGCTTGTATAGCCAAATATATCTCACTAAAAGATAGGCGAGGTAAAATCCACCTCCACACCAGGGGCCTGGATGCAGGGAATGAAACAGTATGGGATACCGAAGCGCCATAGCAACCCATGCACCACAATGAAATCTACCACTCAGTGTGCAGCTGCAGTCAAAACAAAAAGTGGTACATCCCTCCCTGGAGTAGTATGCTCCAGCCTGGTGTCCTTATCTCAGAAAGGCAGAGCAGAGAGAGACAGGCAATGAAAACGACTGGCAGAGCGGAGACGTCTCTGTAGGAGGAGGGATTGCGCATTTCAGGGGGAAGTTGAGGAGCTCAATAAGAGCCTCAGATTTACTGCTCACAGTAAAAGAAAAAAATGGGAACAAAAGGGGAGGGACCACAGTAAAGCATTTTAAATGGTAGGGTTAACTTGCGGAACTCACTGCCACAAGGGATCACTGAGTTCAAAAGCATACTGGGATTGAAATTAAAAAAAACCCTACACATACACAAGGTTTTTATAAGGGTAGTAAAATCATCCATATTTACATTAGATGGGATAAAAAGTGTGAGTCACACCGAAGGGCATAAGTCGCCCATTAACTGACGGAGTCGGAAACAGCTTCCCCTAGGGCAGGTTATTTCCTAATTCTCACTTACAGGGTTTCTAGCACTTCCCGCTTCTGTTGCTGGCTGTGAGCAGCAGCCGGACTAGCAGGCCACTGGTCCTATCCATGATGCCGGTTCTGACCTTTTTAAAAATTTCATCTTGAGCTAACACATTTATTCCAGTATAAATTCTGCCCTTGGAGAGTCAGTTGTGGTAAAGGGATCTATATTTTGGGGGGGAAGGATTTATTTTCCTGGTAGCCTCGTGAGTTTTTGTCCTCAGCCATGTCCCCTTCCTGGTTTGCATCCCTGTGGGCAGAAGGAAACACGCACTGTAGAGTCTAGAAGAAGCCCATGAGCGCTTAAGGGTGTGTCATAGAATCACAGAATCCTAGTGCTGGAAGAGATCTCAGGAGGCCATCAAATCCAGCCCCCTGCCCAAAGCAGGGCCAACCCCAGCTAAATCATCCCAGCCAGGGCTTTCTCAAGCCAGGACTTAAAAACCTCTAGGGATGTCCTAACCCCCTTCGTTTCTTGCATGTGGTCAGGGGAGCATATTTATGTTCTTTGGCGTGAAACTAGGCATTAGCAAGACTCCTGCTTGTGGTGCCGGGCTCTAAATGATCATCGCAAACACATTTCACCATCGCCCACGTGCAAGTAACATTGCACGTTAAGGACCTCTCTCAAAAAAAGATTCTCCCTGATTCTAATGGGCTTTGGACCAGACCCTGTGCCAGACGACAATGTGCAAACTCATTCACACGGCAATGGTTACCCGGACACCCACTGGCCAAGGAGAGCGGCCTCCCCTCGTTGGCTGTCGTTCCTACGCGAGCTCTCTCCCCTGCAGCTGTAGGAGACGGGCTGCTCCCTGCAGCCCCACATTTAGACAATGATCCCAGCCAGCAGCCAAACTGCAACCAAAGTGCAGAACCTACGCAGCTCTGCCTGCAGTTGAACTCGTATGGTTCTCCCGAGAGGGGAGGATTCTGGTTGCCCTTGCAGTGGGTTGATGCTCCCTGAGCCCTGCAGAGCCCAGCTGTGGGGGGGCTTCCAAGAACAGAGTGTGAGGTGATGTTTGGGGCAGGGGAAAGGACCAATAGGTCTGTGGTGTGTGAATCCACCTGGGACCAGCTGCGGACAGCTGCAGCTAAGGCTGGGGTGTAGCTTTTCAGGGGGTTGATGAAGAAAGGAATCCATAGATCCCTATGCAGGTCTCATGCTGGGAACAGGATTTGGCTTAGAATAATGGATCTCTCTCTTATCACCTGTGAGCTTTCCCCTTGTTTTATTATTGCCACGAACAGTGGAGCTAGCATCAGCTAGTTTGTGGTAAACAGTTTAGGACCCCTGTAAAACAGGGGTGGGGACCCTTTTTTGGGTCTTGGGGTTGCTGACCCACATTGGGGGCCGCACACAAGCAAAAGCAAAAAATCCAAAACAACAACAACAACAAAAAACTGACATAGCCCCCAACTGAGAAGGAGAAAGAGACTCCCCACATTCCCCTTGCACACCAGAGCCAGGCTAGTCAATTTTGTGTGCTCCAGCCCCACAGCAACGGGGGCTGGAGCACCAGCATGGGCTCCCCAATGCTGGGGGGGGAGCCCCGAACCTTGGGGGCTGGGCTCCCCAATGCTGGGAGCCCCGAACCTTGGGGGCTGGATCCAGGCAAGCTGGGGGCCACATCCAGACCCTGGGCCTCAGTTTCCCCACCCCTGCTGTTAAACCTGATGTTCATGTCTTGGGCTTTAGGAGGTGATCAATGACGAAATTGCCAAGGTAGAATGTTTCACCTCAAAGATCGGCATCTCTGCTGTGTTCCCCGTCCATGCTGATGGGGAATCTGGCTGGATAGCAGGGAAGACAGAAAGGCACCATATTGCTGGAAGGGAGCCAACAAATCAGTCATTGGAGCTGGCAGATTCAAACAGCTAGAAACTATGCCTAAAATTTCTCTCTAGCCAGAGTTTTCCAGGCATGCACAGCGTTCGCAATTGGGGCTGGATTTTCCAGTAAGAACTCTCCCCTGCTGGGCGTCAAAAGGAGGAGTAGGATAAATCTAGCTCTTACGTTCCTAATGGGAGCTGAGCTCCAGACCGCACTGCTATGCTGCTGGGCACAGCAGTGTGTCTATGTGAGGTGTGGGAACTTGGGAGCCACAAAGGAGCTGGCTGTGACTCCCTGATTCTAGGACCATTTCGATGCTGGCTTCACTGTCCTTTAGAGCAGCCTGAGGGTGGCTGTGTGGTACACCATCTGCCAGCCAGGGCTTGAAGAACGGGCACCATCCAACACCCCCTATGCCAAAGGCTGCTGGCAATGGGGTGATGTAGGAGCCAGCCACACCATCTCTAGAGCAGCTGGACAGTTCTGGCAACTTCCCGGCCCCTTTGAGCTGCCAGAGGGAAGGAGAGAATCTGGCTATTGGAATCTCAAGGACTGGCACGAGGCCTCACCTGCTCTGGAGTGATTTCAACCGTGCATTTCACAGTTTCTGCTGCCACGATGTTCTGTCCCTTCATTTCTCCACTGACTTTCATTCAGCCCTCCCTCGGCTTGGGGAAAAAACCAACAATCCTTCTTTTATTTACATAAAGAATTGAAAACCCTGAGAGATCGAGTCTGCTCACAGGATGGGCTGTCTCTTGGCTCGTTCCTCACAGATTTATTGGCTGGGCCATATCAACTGAGTGCTCATGGAGAGCACCCCTACACTGACTGCAAAGATGACCAAGGACCCTCTCTATAGCCACAGAATACACCTAGCAGAAGTGCCAGCTTCCAGGAAACATGGCCGCCATCACAGAGGCCCAGTCGCAAAGGGGGGAGGGACTTTTAGTCTCCCAGTTGTGATTTAGGGCAGTGGTCTCCAACCTTTTAAAGCACAAGATCGCTTTTTGAATTTAAGTCAGTCCGGCATCTACCACAAATGCAAATACCCCTCCCCGCCCAGGCCCTGCTCCACCTCTTCACGGAGGCCTCATTCGCCTCACTCTGTGAAGACGGGTTACAGGGGAAGGGGACAGAGTGACACCAACGCCCCCCTGCCTCTGTCTCCCCCACCCTGCACAACAAGCAGGAGGCTCTGGGCAGGAACAGCAGGGCAATGGGGGCGGGGAGGGACAACTGAAGTGCAGGCAGCCTCCCAGCCAAACCAGTCAGGATCACCTGTCAGAGGCTCCAAGATCTACCAGTAGATCCCGATCTACTGGTTGATAACCACTGATTTAGGGTATGTCTACACTGCAGAGTTTTTCTGGAAAAACGGCTGTTTTTTTCCGGAAAAACTATACTTGCATCCACACTGCTATTGCGTTCTTTTGACAGAAAGCTGAAAGAACGGAGGGGGTTTTCCAACAGCGGTAAACCTCTTTCTACAAGGAAGAAGCCTTTTTCCGAAAAAGCTTTTTTTGGAAAAAGGCATGCGTGGATGTGGAAGAAGGAGTTTTTTCAAAAGAAGAGGCCTCCAGGGAAAAGCACAGGTACTCTGGTGGCCACTCCATCCACAGTAATCACAAATGAAATGCGAGATAGTGTCCAATCAATGTGGACGCTATCTTTCCAAAAAGCAGATTGCTTTTTCGTTGCGCTTTTGCTGTGTGGACGTGCTCTTTCGGAAGAAGTTTTTCTGGAAGATCTCTTCCGGAAAAGCTTCTTCTGAAAGAAACCTACAGTCTAGATGTAGCTTTAATCTGAGTCTTTCTGCTGGTCCCCCTCAGGAAAGCAACACAGCTTGACACCTCAAGAGAAAAGACGGCCTCGTGGTTAGGTAGTGTTCTAGGAGGACAGTTGGTTAAGGTAGCTCTATGGGAGGGGTGAGCAATGGTTTTTTCATAGGGGCTGCTTCATGAATTTTGGTACCTGGTCATGGGCCAGCTCCAGGCTTCCTGGTAGGGGAGGGGCTTCGGGCAGAAGGGGTGGGACTGGGGGCTACAGAGAGAGACAAAGAGAGTGTGTGAGTGTGACAGAAAGACACTTTATGTGTGAGACAGACTTTGTGACACAGATTGAGTGTGTGCGGCAGTGTGTATGTGACAATGACCGTGTGTGTGTGGCACAGAGACAGCGTGACATAGAGAGTGTGTGCTGGCTGCTGCTAGGTACATTTCTGAGAGAAACTTCACGCTGTCACTTCACAGGTTTGAGGGAAACCTTCACAGGTTTGAGGGAAACCTGTCCTGCTCTGTTGTCTCCCCTCCCTCTCCTGCTCTGCGCTCACTCACCATCCATGCTTCAGACTGGAGCAGCTTTCCTCTGCAAAGAGAAGCTACAGGGGCAGGGGAACACCCTGATTTCAGCTCTCCCCTCTGACCTCCATCCTTCCCCTACCCCATACACTCTGCGCAGCTAGCAGAAGAATCCAGGGAGCAGCTGGGCTGCAGGATGGAGCAAGGTGGGGGGAAGGGCAGTTAAACACATGCTGTGGGCTGTAAGTACGCATGCTCTGCTAATCAGCTGGGCGGGCTGCATCCAGCCCCGGGCCTGATTTTGCCCACCCTGCTCTATGGCCATCATCACTGTAGGATTATGAGATGATCCGATACATAATGCATTGACCCTCACAATTCGCTTGGACTACTTCTACACTGAAACGCTATTTCGGATACCGGAGTATCCCGAAATCTCTATCCTGTGTCTTCACAGCAAGCCTGTTATTTCGGGTTCACTAGTCCAACGTCTCTGTAAACCTCATTCTATGAGGAGTAAGGGATGTTTCAGAACGGCGCTTTATTTCGAAATCTGGCGCTGTGACGAAATAAGCTATTTCAAAAGAGCATCGAAATAAGATGCGCAATTTGCGTGGCTCAAATTGCGTATCTTATTCCGAGTTACAGTGCTGTGTAGACACACCCTTCAAGAGCTTCTATTATCCCCATTTTACAGATGTGGCACTTTTGCCCTGTTTCAATGTAAAAAGCAGTAGGGAATGAAGGGACAGCCCTGAGAAACCCACATTTTAGAACAGGTAAACAGAACTAAAAACACCTGTTAATAAACTCAAGAGATGAAAAAAGCCCCAAGCCAGAAGCCCTTGATGAAGGCTAGATGTACTCTTCAGTGCAATAGATATCAATCAGAGCGCCGCGGCAGAAACCTCGCGTGCAGTAGTTTTCACCAAAAATGGAAGCCCCATTCTCCTCTGAACATCTGGAGTGCCAGCAGTCCACAGGGGGTGAGTTCCAGGTGTCTGCTTCACTGAAGCCGTTAACTTCAATGGGAGCGGGGTCAGACCCAAAGCAAGCGAACCTTCAACGACGTGGCCTCTAGTTAAGGGGCATGAATGTGCTGGGTGAATGTGGGGGGATACAGACTTTTTTTTAGGCTAAGATTTGCTGAAATGCTCCTTTGCCGCTAAATAGTATTTTAAGGAACCTTCCATCATGCCAGCAGATGTAAAATGGAAGCCAATGTATTATACATCACTGCCTTGGACATTTGTTCAGACTCTCACTCTCAACATCAAAAACCTCCCTTCTACCAAGGGCTTGGCAGAGCGGATAAAGCCCTGGCTATTTACCTTGTGACCCTGGTTCAAGTCCAAACTGAGCCTTTCATTTAAAGGCATTTGGTGGTCGCAACTCAATCACTCCTAGACCGTTGACCGTATCACAAAAGCGCCATCCCTAGTTTAAAAGCAATTTGGCAGGACTGTCTTTCTCTGCTCAGAAGAGACCCTCGGCTAAACTCACACCGATTAAATTACATCTCGTATGCCATCCGAGAGATGGCAGTCTTCGAGACTGGGCCGAGATGCCTTAGAATAAGAGCTTGTGGATACTCTCCAAACTGGCGTATGGATAAAGAAATCTGTTTGCAGAGCTGCTACTTTCAAGCCTGTTTCTTAAGCCAACAGAGAAAATAAAAAGCAAATCACAGCACAGGCTTTTTAAGGATTCAGGCTCGCAGAACAAGGTTGGCGGCCTCAGGGAGATCAAAACACATTTTACATGGTTATTGAAATAGCGAAAATGATGAAGGTTATTTCCTTTTTTAAAGTTACCTTTTAAATCCCATGGCCATATTACACGTTTAAGCAAACAGAGACAATTATTAACTATTTTTGAAAATTCCTAAGAGCGATGTTGCCAAAAGAAAGAAACATTCTCTTTGATAACTATCTATTAGTTGTTTATCCACATGTTTAATTTTAAGCACATGAACAATTCCACTGAAGGAAGTGAGATTACGCACATACTTACACTTAAATAAATCTGTAAGCATTTGCAGGCCTGGGCCATAAGATGCATGATATACATTATTCTAGTTGTCCACAAATCAATAATATGGTCATCAGAACAAGCTAAAGTTAAGTGTGCATGCTATTGCTGGCCAAAGAGGTAATGCAAAATATTCAGTCACCATGCATTTGTGAAGTGCCTTTCAGAGGAGCAAACAGGACAGATATCTGGGGATTAGGGGGCTAGTCTGAGCCCCAAGTTCAAGTCCCAGCTCTGTCACAGACTTCTTGGGTGACGTTGAACCTGCCACTTAGCCTCTGGGATTCAGCTTGCGGTCTGGGAAATGAGGGCCAGGCGAGTGCTGCTTGCAGGAACGTTGTAAGGAGACATTCACTGCATATGGTGCTCGGATCCTACAGTAATGGAGGCTATGAAGACAGGGTGACATCTCTCAACACCGCCACAGTATCTTGGCGGCAGCTAATCTTCAAGTGTTTTGCAAACGTTCATTACGTGTAACCCTCGCGACCCCCCTGGGAAAGTGGTGTCAGTCCAGAGACACACAGGGAGACAAATAACCTTCCCTGGGTCACACAAGTTAGTGGCCAGTCCTAGGGCTATAACCAAGAGTCAACGCTCCCTCCCCTCTTCACTGCAAAAGGCAAGGTAGAATTGTTGTGTGACACTGAACTTGAGGAAGTTGCACCAGGGAAGAATGTCGCCCATCGTTTTAATGTAATATGCAGATGTACTTAACCACCCCCCCCCAGATCTGGATATAATAAATGGCATCATCCACACGAGATCTACAAGGGGAGCCATGCAAATAAACCAATCCCATTGATTATCAAGGGGAACAGCAGAGAATGCTCAATAAACTTGCAAGATCAGAAGCCGTCTAGCTCAGTGGTTCCCAAACTTTCCAGCATCACGCCCCCTTTTTGATTTTTGAGAAACCCTCACACCCCCCCTCCCAAAAAAATAGCAGCAAAACTTGGGGTGGGATTGATGGGGGTGTGTGTGGCTGGGTCGCCTCATGCTCCCCCTGGAATTTCTTCACGCCCCCCCCCCCGGGGGTACGCCCCCCAGTTTGGGAACCCATGGACTCTAGCTCAGGGGTGGGGAATCCAAGGCCCAGGGGCTGGATGTGGATCCCACCATGCCCGGATCTGGCCCCTGAGGCTCGGGGCTTCCCCTCCTGAAAATTGAGGAGCCCACGCTGGTACACCAGCCCCCTCGCCGTCCCTCTGCAGGGCTGGAGCACATAAAACCTATTAACCTGGGCCCCAGTGTGTGAGGGGGATGTGGGATGTGTCTTTCTCCTTCTCGGTTGGAGGCCACATCAGTGCGGGTTTTTTTGTTTGTTTGTTTTTTGCTTCTCACGTGTGTGCGACTGATTTTTCTGTGGGCCAGTGGCCCCCGGCCCAAGAAAGGTTCCCCACCCCTGATCTAGCTCATGACACGTCCGCCCCAGTAGCTTTATGCAGGAGGACTATTCAGAGGTTCAACATTACTCAGAGGCCTGAATGTTGCAGGACTGGAGGCCTGGCTGGCAACAAAGATCATTTGTCTCCGATGGAGCCGGATCCAAAGCCCACAGAGGCCTTTCTGCTGATTTCAGTGGGCTTTGGGTCATACCCCACTTTGGAAACCTTCTGACTATTGCGTGCGAGCAGATTCTCCTGCTTAATGTTGAGACACTGGTGTTGATAAATAGCAAGAGATAGCTCAGATACATTTTCCGGACCACCTATGTGATGCGGCAACACTTAGCGCCCAAGGAGACAGCAAATCACCTCTCCCAGGCAGATATAGAAAACTCTAATACCACTTCTGAAAGTCTCAGAGGGGTGGCCGTGATTGTCTGTAATTTCAAAAATAACTTTTAAAAACAACAAGTAGTCCTGTGGCACCTTACTGGCTAACAAATATGGATAGATAGTATCATGCACTATCGTGGGCAAAACCCACTTCTTCAGAGGAGCTGATTTTGACTCAAGATTTTACCACTTCTGAAAGTTAAGGATAATATGCTACACAGAGGGCCCAATCCTGGGAGGTAACGCATGCCCATTGATCGGTGCAGTACAACTGCAACTTTCCTTCCCTTCAAGCAGAGCTGGCCAGAACCTCCCAGGACTGGACCTTTTTTTCAACACGTGCCATTTGCTGATATCCGCGAGGGTTCTCAGCATGAATCAGAAGCAGCATATATGGCTGGGAGGAGACCGAGGCAGGGTCTAAACTTCCCTCTTGGCATACGAAACTTCTATTAATCTTAATGGGACTGCCACACATGTGCCCCAGGAAGAATAGATGGGTGCGAAAATACAAAAGGTCGTTAGACCAAGCAAATGAGCAAATACTCAGTTGTTGTATGCAGCGTTAGTGCAGCCCCATGGGTCTCAGGATGTCAGAGAGACAAGCTGGGTGAGGTAATAACTTTTGTTGGACCAACTGCTGTTGGTGAGAAACCAGCTTTCCAGTTGACACAGACGATGCTGGAGGAATTGTTACAGTGGGGGTACAGAAGGCAGCAAGCATGCATTTGGATAGCGGTTACTTCTTGAAGCAGGACTCCCGACCCCGAATTCCAGCACCTATGTACACACACAAAGCTGACGCAGAGCCCTGTGTAAGTTTGAAAGCTTGTCTGTCTCACCAGTGGATGCAGCCCAAGAAAAGATAGTACCTCTTCCACGTTGTCTCTAATGCTCAGTGGACACTTCAAATAATTTTGTTAAGAGCACAACTATCAGGCACTTCTTTAACTGTAAAAAACTTCTGAAATTCCCAGATCATATCTTTAGAGATCTGCAAATCCGTGGATATATGCTTTGTATCCACGGATATTGGCATCTGCGACTATGGATGTGAATATTTTTGGGGCTCATTTTTGTGCGTGTGGATGCAGATACAAACTTTGTACCTAGAACCCAGTAAATGTGCAGATATCTGTGTCATACCCGCAGGTATCTGCATCTGCGGATATGGATGCGGCTATCTGCAGCTCATTTTTGCAGATACAGATGCGGAAGCAAATACAGGTGAAACCTACCAAATATGTGACTCTCTCATCCAGCAATATCCATGGTCCAGAAGGAAGGAACATGGAAGTTGCTGGACAAGAGAGCCCCGGAAGCAAGGAGCATGAATCAGCTGGAAGCCCCAGCTGGGCAGGCAGGGGCTGGTCTTGCAGTGGGTGGGGAGTCCCACTTTGGGAAGCCCCAGGCTGGGGAGCCCCTGTGAGGCTGAAAGGAATCCCCAGTTCCAGCCAGGAAGCCAGGTGGCAGCTGAGCCAGTGGCGGGTACGGGGATTCCCCAGCCTGGAACCCCAGTGGAAGTGTGTGTGTGTGGGGGGGGTGATCAGTAGTTACTAAGACACATTTTCTCAGGGTATCTAACTGCCTACACCAGTCAGTCCGATGGTTGTCAATGTCAGAGAGGATCTCACCCTTGCTGTCTTTACAGTGAAACTAGCACAGGGGTCGGCAAAAAGGCCTCCCGCGGGCTAGATCCGGCCTGCAGAGGCCCTGCTGCTCCCCCACCCACAGGCCAATTAGGACCTGGGGGTTGGGGGTGCGTGAAGCTTCCTCCTGCCCAGCCAGGAGCACGCGGCGCTTTGAAGCGCCATGCGCTTCTCGTGGGAGGTGGGAGGAGACGTCACACGCGCCCCCTCCCCCAAGCCCTGATTGGCTGCGCGAGGTTTCCTCTGCCCTCCCCCCGCCTGCGAGGAGCATGTGGCACTTCAAAGTGCCGTACACTCACACAGGGCGGGGGCAGGGCGAAGGCAGCTTCGCGCAGCTCCCCCGCCCCCAGGCCCTGATTGGCCTGGGGGCAGGGGGAGCGCGCGAAGCCTCCTTCTGCCCTGAGAGGAGCGCGTGAAACGTTGAAGTGCCGCATGCTCCTGGCGGGGGGTGGAGGAAAGAGGGAGGAGGCTTTGCGTGCTCCCCCACCTCCAAGCCCTGATTGCCCTGTGGGTGGGGGAGCATGGGAAGCCTCTTCCCACCCTACCGGGGGCAAAGGGGCTCCCCCACCCCCAGACCAATCATGGTCTGGGGAAGGGGCGGGGCCTAAACCAGAAGGGGCGGGGCCAAAATGCTTCTGGGCTTCCCCATCCCCAGACCATGATTGGTCTGGGGGTGGGGGAGCCCCTTTGCCCCCGATAGGGTGGGAAGAGGCTTCCCATGCTCCCCCACCCACAGGGCAAACCAAACCAAAAAACCCACCCCACCAAAAATTATTGCCCACCCCTGAACTAGCATATCCCAATCTGTTACATTTGGGGAGCCACCAGAGGGGAAGTTCTAAATGATCAAAATAATGGAATGCGCTGGACATTCCCCATCATTGCTCTTTGCTCTTTTGGAACATTTTCTTCATATTCATGTCTTTAACCCCAAAGGTGCTGCCATTACCCAGACAACGTGGAATCATTTGTAGCACCAACATTAGGCTTGGATGCTGCACTTGGCCAGCCCAAAGTGAGCCAAATGCGGCATAACTGCTGACTTCCTCTCTACCCATTTCCTCCAAGTCCCCCACCATCTTCTGTCCCCCGCTCTGCTTCTGCCCCTGCCCCTACACAATCATTCTTCAAAGGTACCACCTCCACCCAGCCTCTTCCACCCCCACTCCACACTCCCTTCCTCCCAAGGGTTCCCCATCCCTCCTCCTACCCTTTCCTCCCAGCGCCTCCTATATGCTGCGGAACAGCTGTTCTATGGTGTGTGATGTGCGCTGGGAGGAAAGGGGAGGAGCCAATCCGTGGACCTCTGGGTTGGAGGCACTATGTGGGGAAGAGAGGAGTTTCACAGCCAATGGTACTAGGAATCTGTGCGTATGAATTTCAGGCTCAGGTGGGGAATGCTAGCGTCCTATGGTAAAACTAATTTTTTAAAGCCATAAAAGGCCAAGCCGTTTTTGAAATCTCAATAGCCAACAAATGGCATGGACACCTTAGCAGCATTCCGTAAATGGGGGTGGGACTTAGGAAATCGGTAAAATTAAGGTCACCACTAAACTTTTACTCATTTGAGTGCAACGATTTTGCTTAAAAACATATAGCATCATAGAGCTCAATGCAGAATCCGACTGAAAACAAACCCAGTGGCACAGCTGGCCTCATTATTATAACTTTCTAGCTGATTCATTATATACCTGTAAAACAGTACTTAGGGTTGCCGATGATCTTTCTGTCATCTCACGTTACTGGGCACGACAAATATGATGACTAACCCAAAGGACAAAGTGCTTGCACAAAAATGTAGTGAATGAAAAACAAAAAGACTTTTATATTAAAAAGTCCTTTCTCCTTATAATCTCCTACAGGGAAAATGTTACCTGCTCAGAACACCATAAATAATGTTCACCTCGTCTTATGTGTCTTTCTTCTTCAGCTTTTTATCACATGCAAATTCCACCAACCAAACATAGGAAGAAGACAAAATAAGACATTCGGCCCCCTACTTCATGACGTAACATGAGATGTGTGGGAAGAAAAGGATGTTCCTTTATAAATGCGTGCAATCTGAGCTTTGGTGCTTTGAAAGCTACGAAAGTCTTCTACCAAACTCCTACCGCCTCTTCTTCTAGGAAGTAATTTATATAATCTCACCCATGGCTTACACAAACACCCACCTCAAATTCTTCCTTACGATCAAATTGGCTGAACACGCCCCTGAAGTATAACAGAGAAAACACAAGGCCCTTTACCTTAATTCCCTAAGTGCCAGTTGCACCTCTGGTCTAACCAGACAGCTGTCCATACACAAGTCAGCTCGACAGAATGTTATATCTGACAAGGGTTTTCAAGATGGCCCATTGCTATGCTGGCTGACATGGCTACTTCTGCAGGATTTATAGATAAGGGGCCCTATCCTGCAACTCCTTACTGTCATCAGGAGTTTTTAATTACCTTTGTAGTCCCTAATGGGATTACTACATGAAAAAGGATTACTCTTGTGAGTAAGGGGCTGTGGGATTTGGCCTTAGATTGTCTTTCCAAAAGTGAAGAGGTTTCACACTTTGTGATGATGAGAACACAGGACTAATTTGATCAAATCTCTCTAGCAATTCTAATATCGCCTGGATAAAACAGCATGCATAATGAGTCATTTTGAATGCACGTCTGCACCTGTTTATATAAAATGCACCTACCAACAGAGAGGTGCAAAGGACAAAAAAAAAAAAAAAAAGGCTGAGTCAAATAAATATAAATGCAGGTTTCGTGAACGATGTTGACAAAGGATGATCGATTATATGGGGATAAGTGGGAAGGGGAAATCCCTCACCTTGTGGCATATCATTAGACAACCCAATAGGAAATGGATATTCAAGTAATCCTTGTTCATAAAAGCAGTGGACAGCCAGTAAAATTGTGACACTCGACATCACAGAAGTCTCACATGCAATTAGGTGTCTTCCCGCAATATGGAACAGCTGGGGAGAGTTTAAAAAAACTCCCCAAAACCTCACCCTATTAAAAAAAAAATTAAGCAGAAAACAAAAGAAATAAAAACAATTTGACAACTTCTCGCGTTGTCTTGTGACTATTTAAAAAAAAAAGTGCCTGTGAAGTATCACTGCTATGTTTTAGTCTAATGCTACTTCTAGCTTTTATCCTTTTTAATTAGAAGGCAAATTCTCAGACCTCAGGCCTAATCCCTACACAGTGCAACAAAGCCCAGCAAAGTCTTTGAACACTGCCCAGCCAGGCAGCACAAACCCTAGTAACTGTTGGCAGTGAGGGCAGGACTCTGACCCTCATCTTAGCCATTCTCTTCCAGCTCCTGATGCTCCCTGCCCTTCAGAACCCTGTCTGTTGTTCTTCTGTTTAGACTGAACAGACAAAAGGGGAAACAATGTGGGAAACCTAGAGGATTGGCTAGGTGGGATGCGGGGGAGCTGGTGACGGAACGGAGAAAGTAAATGGAGTTTCACGGGAATGGACACAGTGGGGAGAATTGGATCACCAGATTATGTCCTTAGGTTCAAGAAATTTCTTCATCCCTCACTAAATCTTTTCAGGGACAATGCCACTTTTAAACAATTGTTGCATTTCCAATTACGATAGGCGTGTTCAAACAAATGGCCAAACCCGTACTGAAAAGTTTGCTCGTCTTGGAAACTTTTGAGATCAAAATCCATCTGACAAATAGCCTTTCCACCCGTTTCGCTCAAACACTTACATCTCCAAATCATTGACACGGGGGATATTTCCCGTGGAGAGCAGGATTTGTGCCGAGTCAAGCAAAACACGCAAACACATATAGATACATGAGTTTTCAGAGCCTGCAGGAACACCACAGAATAAACATTTTGACTCAGAAAGACCAATGTCAGGCAGAACTAAAAAGGATTGTCTGCATTCTATTACGTTGGCTAGCTACAAATCATTAAGCAAGAAAACAACAGATGTTGCGGCTAGAATTGTAATATCTTCCAGACTGTGTTTATACGCAACCATGTAAGTGCGGGAATTAGGATCGGATAGAGGGATATTATGAATGGCACTGTGTTTGTTTGACTGCATGCATATTTTTCTGGAATCTAGTACACCTGTGAAGGACATTTCAGAGTGAAGAGAAACCTCCTTCCCCAGAAAACCCACACATCTTTATAGATTCAATCAGAGAAATATTTAGCACCAGCCCCCAGCAAAGCATAGTGCTGTGGGTTTTCCTTTAAAAGTTTTAAGGAATGGTTTGGCCCAGGCCATCAGCTGGTTTAAACTGGGGATAGTCACAATTTATGCCAGCTGGAGATCTGATGGGCCTTTGTCCTTTTCACACGCTAGGGGTAAAGTTTGACTCATTAACTTTCAATGAGACGTCATCTCTTCTGCGCCTAAGCCACTTTTGAAAATGGGACATAAGTCATTTTGGGGGAAAAAATTACTTCAAGCGGCTTAAAAATCAAGAGGCCTAACTTACGACCATTTGAATAAAGGAATAGGTTTTTTTGAGTGATTTAGTTAAACAAGTGCCGCCAAAGCTTATAAACCTAGCTTACACTGATTTAAACCTGGTTGATACTGATTTAAATCTGGTTTATACTGATTTAGCTTAATTCAGTTACCAACTGCCAAACTAAATTGATAATAAGCCATGTAGAAACCCATTTCAGAATGCCTTCGAAAGGCTTTGAATTGGTTAGCTTAAAAATCAATTTAAAAGCAACTTTCGTTCATCTGGTTCATCTGTGTGTTTAGCCAAGGCTAAGGAACCATCTTCATTTTTGATTCACTGCTCATGTACTTTTCTTCTGCTACCTTGCATTTAAGTGTAAGCGGCGCTCTGAGATTGTACGACCCTGAAGGAAACTTTTTAAAAAAATCATCATTAGTTAACATTTAAATTGTAGTAGTCACGGAAGACCATAAGCAGATTGGGCCTCATGGTTCTAAGCAAGACTCTCATGGCATCATTTCAATGCTAGGCATGTTTTTGGCTCTAAGACAGAAGAGTTTGGTTCCAGGGATGCAGTTCACGGCACTGCTTTGTGCGCCGCTTAAATGATACAACAAGGGGTCCGGTGGCACTTTAAAGACTAACACATTTATAAGGGCATAAGCTTTCGTGAGCTACAACACACTAGGTCACCAAGAGGAAAAAGTCCTTCAGCCTCTCTATGTCAGAATCAGGGAACAGCCTGGCCTTGATGGAATTCTATTTTTCATTTGCAGTTATGATGGTTAAATTCTTACCTTGCGAATGTCACCTCTGTCTATCATGGGGGCCAGATGATGGTGACAGACCCTTGCAGGCATGAGCGGATGCAGTTGATGCTAGGGGCAGTTAGAATTGCAATTCCTGGGGAAGTCTGGGACCCGCAGCTTTGCATCATGGTTTTGGGGTACAGTACACCAAAGGGGCGGCAGCTTTGGCCCTACCCCTGCACACAGGGGCTGCTTAGGAAAGAATATTCGAAATCTCCTTTCCTCATGGTGCCCAAAAAGGCACAATTTGACCCCTGTTTGCAGAGCTCCCCAGCACACAGGCTGTGCTGTCTGTGTGCCAAGGTTGGGAGTTCTTTACCTCTACGTTAGATGCTCCAAAGCTAACTATACGCACGTGCAGAAATTGCATGTTGGAGGAGGACTGTGCCTTTCTCTCAATCTGTGGTTTGACAGGGCTGGGCAGGAAACAGGTTTTCCATCCTATGAGAATTTGCCATTTTGAAAAGGTTTCTCATTTTGAATTAGGAAAGAAGTTGGAATCTCAACAAACAAAACAAAACAAATTCAAGTACCAACTATTCAGAACATTTCGTGAGCTAGTTTCAAAATGCTTCATTTCAGTTTTGACCTTTTGTAGTGTAAATTTACTGACGTGTGCCCAGGAAAGCTCATGATACCATCTCCATGTTTTGTTCGTTTTTAAGGTGCTGCTAGACTATTTGTTGGATTTTAAACAATGTAATTTTAACAGGAAAGACAGACACATTCTAATCTGGCAGGCTTTTTGTACTCAAACTGTTCAAGCTGGGTGTTTCATTGATCCCAACTCTGTTTTGTGAACCGTTTTGGTTGCGACCAGTCAGCGTTTAGGGTCAAAAAATGTTTCATAGAAAAGAATCCCAGACAGCTCTAGTCCCTGATTCAGCAAGACATAAAAGGACATGCATAACTTTAAGCATGTAAATACCACATTGAATGCTTAAAGTTAAGTTGCTGTTGCAAGTGCCTACCAAATCAAGCCGTCATTCAGCTCTCAACTAAACACTGAAAGAACTGACTTGCACTCAGGAAAACGAGGCTCTGATTCAGCAAAGTCCATAAGCATATGCTTAATTTTAAGCGAGTAGTCCACTCCCTGCCTCAATGACACTAGTATGTGCTTTGCTGGATTGGGGCCAAAAATCAGAATTTGGCCTGAATAAATGAAAAAGATTGAGCAACGGCGTTTCATTATATAATGCTAAAGTGGAAACTAAATAAAAGGCTAGTTTAAAGACAGTTCTGTGCACTTGTTTTGCAGTATTTTCCAGTTATAGCCAATGAGAATATTGGTAAAATGTATTATGTGCTGCTGCATGCTGTCCTGGATGGTTTTGTTGTGTGGGTTTTGTTGTTGTTGTTGTTTTGTTTTGTTTTAAAGGCAGCATTCTGTGTCTGTCATCCAACTGAGTTTTTTTAATGGACTGGCAGACAATTTAGGAAATCCTGCCAACTTTGTTCAAACTCAGGTCAGATTTATACACAGACAATACAAACTTTTGCGGGAAAAGGGGCTTGCTTTAAACATGCATACTTGGCTATCCTGTCCTTACCATTGTGTGCATGTGTAAACTAATTATTTGCACAAAAGAAGAATGAACAGATGAATAGCAACATCCTAGAACTCACATTTATCAACTTAAAGTAAGAAATCCCAAACGGTTTGTAGACAGTTGCAGAAAATAGCAGTGCAACTTCTTTCTAAGTATCATTAAACCTGACACAGTTATAAATTTCCTTTCTGATTTCCCTAGCATGTAACCGAACAATATGTGGTGGAGTGTGTTTGTGTAGTGGGGGGATGGGAGGAAATCCCAGTCTTTTTTGTATTCTAACTACATGCAAATTTTCAAGTGTTTTTCCATGTCATTAGTCTTAATACTGAATACTGTGCACTGTAAACAGATTAGAATGAACACAGCTACCGATAAAATCTTTATATGTCTCTGGGAAAAACCCCCACAAAGACCTAATTTTCTTAGTGTGAAACGAGCAGTTACTGTACATCTAAACTATTTCGCTCATCACGACATAGTCTAATGAGTGAGGTCCCCCACCCTACAGTGTAAAGGATCAAAGATAACATTCTTTTCTGTCTGGTACACTTTGCGGACCTGCCTCCCAACTGTGGGATGAAAGGAACTTGCTAAACTGTTGCCATTTTGCAACATCTGCTATAATTCCCCTAAATCCAGATTTGTCTGACACAGAGAGCTCCTGTTCTTACATCATTGCCATGTGACAGTATAAGACCAGTCACATCCAGTTTGAGGATTGCAGCTTCAGGCAATGTTAATATGCAGAAAACCTTTTTTTGCCTGGGGCAAAACACTTGTAGCAAAGTATTATTCATCTGGCCAATTTAAATCTTTTCTCCAAAAGGTACCCAGAAACATATGCAGTATGCCTTTGTAAAAGGCTTGAGCTGCTCATAGGCAAATGACCTGAACCAAGAGTACAAAACTCAGTGTCCTGATTAATTACAGCTAAGCAGCTCTGATACCCAGAAAGGAGAATGCTCGTCTTAATCCTTAACCCTGTCCTACATTCTTAAAATAGCCAAAATATTGCTGACGGTTACAAAAACAAAGTTGCCAGCGATATCAATGTTTTGGTCCACAGCTTAAAACAGAGAGAATGTGAAAAATATTTGTAGCAAATACAGTTTCTGGGGGCGTTATACCTGTGCATAGATTCTGACTCAACATTCAAACGCTCTCCAGTTCAGCAAGGAAATATTGCCAGCAAAAACCAACCTACAAGCCCTTCCCCTCACCCATCTAAACCCTTGGTTGGCTACTCTGAATCCCTCTTGTATTGCAAACCTGCGACTTTCATCTCTGCCACAGAATTATTGTTCTTTATTATGGGCAGGAGCAGTCTGAATCTACCAAAAATACCACTGAAAATCATCCCTAAGTTTTAACTAGGGAAAGCAGCCTTCACTGTCTGTATATTTACACTGTATATTTATTTAGGTGCTGAACAATGCCTCCTCTGTTTAGGTAGACATGCAGTGTTGGATTTTACTACTATATAATCCTCCTCAATACCATGATTTTCAGGCAATTTTCAATCCCGATTTTGAAAACGAGCTTCAGCTTTGACGGACAATTGAGGTTTTCATGGAATTTTTATACAGGAGAGATGGGTTGGGCCGTTAATCTGTTAGAAGAGATGTTCATATTCCACCAGTTTCTGGGGGGAGGGAGGGGGTGGCCCTAGGAGTTCCGGGGAGAAGGAAGGCAGAGTTCATCGTATGGAGGAGGTGGAAAACTAGCCAAAAGGGATGAGAATCGCTGAAAGGAAGGAGGCAGATGCATTATCCTTTCCTAGCACCCTGAATGCTTTCAGAAATGCATGGTTTGCTGGACAAACTGAAGCTCCATTTTGGGACCTTTCATCTTATCTATCTTAGGGTATGTCTACACTACAAAGTTAATTCGAACTAACAGCCGTTAGTTCGAATTAACTTTAATAGGGGCTACACATACAAACCGCTAGCTCGAATTTAAATCGAACTAGCGGAGCGCTTAATTCGAACTAGGTAAACCTCATTCTACAAGGAGTAACGCCTAGTTTGACTATAGTTCGAATTAAGGGCTGTGTAGCCACTTAATTCGAACTAGTTGGAGGCTAGCCCTTCCCAGGTTGCCCTGGTGGCCACTCTGGGCCAAACCAGGGAAACTCTTCTGCCCCCCTCCTGGCCCCGGAGCCCTTAAAGGGGCACGGTCTGGCTACAGTGCTTGTGCCAGTTGCAAGCCTGCCAGCACCCAGCCAGCAGACCCTGCACCTGGCACAGCATGAGCCAGCCACCCGCTGCCACCCAGCCCTCCGCCTCTTCCCAGGACCAGGCTGGCGGCTCCCAGGAGCCTGGTCTAGTGTGGAGATCGTGGTCAATGTCACAGTCAGAGGACTTTAAAAACCATACATTTCATGATTTCAGATATTTACAGCTCAAATTTCAGGGTGTTGTAACCGTAGGGGCCCGAATCCAAAAGGGAGCTGCAGGAGGTTACAAGGTTCCACTCCCCAGCCGCTCAGCTCTGAAAGCAGCCCCAAAGTAAGAATGGGGATACTAAAATCCCTCCCTACAATAACCTTGCAACTCCCTCACAAACCCCTTTCGGGTTGAGATCCCCAGTTGGAGAACGCTTGTGCTCCCCATGAAATCTGTAGAGTAAAAAGTACACAAAAGACCAGATTCCATGGGACAGACCAGTTTTCACAGCCCATGACTTGCTTTTCAGCACCACAAATTTGGTAGGGCCCTAGGTATAACGTAAAAATCTGTCACGCAGTCCCAAGTCATCACCATAGACCATTTCAGATGGTTAGAGCCCTGTAAGACCATATGGCAGTGAAGAATTGAGCTTCCATTTCATAATGGCCCAACTTGAGTAAAAGAAAGCATACACTTTGACAGAGGGGCAGTCGTGCTTACTGCATTCATTTCTACCCTATAGAAAGTTTCAAAGTTTTGGATATTTCTAGGGTCATACAGTTCAAGATTTTAACAAGTGATCGTGATTTGGAGTGTCTATCTTGAAGGGCCTTATTATCATAGGACAGGTACTCATTACTTTGAAGACATCTACAGTTGAGTTTTCCAAAATGGAGGCACCCAAAATCACTAAGATCTTGGCCATGAACACTCTTCTTCCTTCCAAACCATTTCACTGCAGCTGAAGGCACCTACAGTCCTCCTGAAATACTTGGCCAGAATGTTGCCGTATTATGTCAGAGGAGGGTGACTAAGGACATGGCATAATTTAGCCTTGTCTGTACTCCTAATGCTCTTATGATGAAGGTATGATCAGGTGCATGCATCTCCATGCTCATGGTGACCCTAGATCTCTGACTGCCTGAAGTAAAAGACAAAGGTGGATCACTTCAAAACTGCCCTGTTAGGTGCACTCTCCCTGAAGTCACTGTTGGAGACAGTGGTCTGGATGGACCATTGGTCTCACCCAGTACGGAAGCTCTGACATTCTTATTCATCACAGCTCAGACAGGTTATTTGCTTTGTTAACGATGACTCAAGGTCCGGTCGCGTTTCCAGTTGGCGGGCTGGCTTCCCTACGTTGTACTTATTTATATGGTGCAGAACAATGGCTCCTGTTTGTGAAAAGGCAGTGTATGGGCCCAGGCCTGCAAGGTGCTCACAGCTGCCTGCTGTGATGTGTGTGGCGCATGCTTGGCACCTGCTGAAGGGCCATGGGATTAACCGTTCTCAGGAAGTGCTCAGCGGCTTGCAAAAGTCTAGGTCCTAGAATGAAGAGCACAGCTGGAGCTGGAATCTTTCCCATAAGAAAGCAACTCCCTCTCGTCACCACGTCATGGAATGACTTGCCCATTGGGGCAGTCCCTTCCCACACCTGCCAGTTCACAAGCAGCTTAGCCCTCAATCAGAGTGGGTGGCACACCGATAAGGCTAAGCTTTCCAAAGATACCACAAGAAGGTGCAGAGAGGCTTCCGCACCCCTGACAGACACCTTGCTGTGAGGAGGAACTCACCTCCAAGGCTATGCCTGCTCCATGTTTTCAGCTCCAGGGCAGCAAGTCTCCGAGCTCACGTCAACAAACTCGGGCACATGGACTTACTGTACGAAAACCCACTGCCTTCCCCAGGCCTCAAAACCTCAGAGCCCGAGCACAAATGTCTACGTGGCTGCTTTCAGTGCCATAGTCCAAGTCTCTAGGCCTGAGCCCAGAGGCGTACGGCTTTAAAAAGTACCATAGACATACCCTTGGGGATTTCCTTGGGGGCTCACAGCTTTGCTCAGCAAGATCCCCTGCTGAAGGGAAGAGCTAGTTTTGTGGCTCTGCCATCCACCATGGCCAGGCCTTCTCTCAGCTAGCGCAGGCCACTTTCTGGATTTGCCAGGCCCCTGAGAACGTCCTTATTGCGGCGGGTGTGGGTGGGGCGTGGTGGCGGTGGTGGTGCTTTAAATACTTTACACACCTGTGTCCTGCCCCTGCCAGTACATTTTTCCTTGGACCAAGTTCCATGCTCAGCAGTGGCCTGCATAGACCCTGGGTGAGTCTGGCCTGGAATTTTATACAGAAAACAAGTATTTTCAATGGTCAAAGGAGACATCTCATGGCTAAGGCATTGGACTGACTCAGGAGATCCAGGGTCTGTTTGTGGCTCAGCCATAGGCTCTCTGTGTGACACAAGGCAAGTCACTCTGTGCCTCAGTTTCTCCCTCTCTAGCACTTCCTTTCTCCCAGCCTTTGCGTTGTCTGTTGAGATGGTGAGTTCTTCAGGGCAGGGGCTAGCTATTCATGTCTATTTATTTATCCATTCAAATATTTCAAATGCATCTATAGTAGCCTATAGATAGAAATGCATCCGATCTGGGTGCCCCCATAAAGTGCCAATCAGAGTGTCAACATAAATAAAGCTTCAGGGGGTAGCCGAGTTAGTCTGTACAGAAAAAAACAAAAAATGGTCTGGTAGCACTTTATAGACTAACAAAACATGTAGATCAGTGGTTCCCAAACTTTTCGGCATCACGCCCCCTTTTCGATTTTTGAAATACCCTCAGGCCCCCCTTCCCCTGCAGCAGCAAAACTTGACCAGGGCAGCAAAACTTGATTGGGGGGGGGGGCTGGGTTGTCTCGCACCCCCCCTTGAATTTCTTCACACCCCCTCATATAGATGGTATCATGAGCTTCCGTGGGTACCGTCCACTTCTTCAGATGACCGGAGTTTTGAGTTTAGGATGTGCAGACCCAAAATAAATGGGGGGGGAGGAAAAAAGGAGGGGGAGAGACAGGGAGCTAGAGGGAATCAGTATCTGAAGATTGGGTAGTTAAAACGAAGCAGATAAATAGAGACACCGATAAATAAACTCCACCAAGGCCTGTCCCCTCCTAAGAGAAGGGGAAGGGGCAGACCGGCATTGCAGTGTGCCTAGAAGGTTAACAGACCTGGGCTCGAGCTGACCAAGAGATGGTCCTGCCAACATTCCTTTCTCATTTATACATAGAGAGAAGTTGCTTCAGCTCGTCTGCTGATCCCCAGCTCTCGCCGTGTATTACAGAGAGAAAGAGGCGATGTCTTAGGTAAGCAGGCACCCAAGCATTGCAATAGGCATGCACTGTGCTAAGAATGGTGGGGACAACCTCCCGGAAGGCCCATGGGCATTATTGTGACACAGCATGATACAGGGAAGTAAATGCAATGAGTAACTGCATGACTTGGAGTAGCTGGGAGCCAGAGTTCAGAAGCCCATGACAAAGGAAATGTTTTAAAAGAGAGCTCCATATTAAAGACAGAGAATGGTATTATAATCTAGATGGTCACATGAAGGCAGGAGTTCTCTACACATGAACAGCAGCTTGTTTTTAACTACACAAGGTGAAAATTGGTGGCTACCTTTTTTAATTCATTTACTCGACATACTTCCTTGTTAAATCTACACTCCTGCGTTTAACTCCCCCCCCCCACACACACACACACACTTCAGTAGAGCACTTTGCAACCTCCCAAAAATTTGGCTATGCCACCATTTCATTTTGCTAATACCCCTTGAAACTGTTAACACTTTCCCCTGAATACTTTCCTAGTGGATGGGAGGCAAAAAAAGGAATAAAGGCTACTGTCAAATTGATTAAGTGAAAGCTCATTAGAGAAAGTAACAAGAGGTAAAATCTGCATATGCATTGCAGAAATGTGTCTGATCTTGCTAAGTGGTGAAAAGACAAAATGAGCTGAAACCTTCCTTGGCTCTAAGTAGTTCAGGGGAGATTGGGAGAGAGGAGGGCATGGTCTCTCCAACAGTCTTATACTAACTATGCCTACTTATAAATACGCATTAGAGCAGCCATTGCTAGCACCACTTCAGTGAAGGGTCTGTCAGCATTTTTAATGATGAACCCTGCTTTACAGGGGTTTGTGCCTCAGCTATAAAATTTCATTCTCCGTCGATCCTTGACATACACGACCTCAACTCAAACCTTCACGGGTAAGAAAAAAAGAATCAGTTTAGCCGATGGCTACATGAAAAAAAAAGTCTTAAGCACGAAGAAAAATAAAGATGCTAACTCCACCCCTCAGAAGCTTTTGCCCATGTAGTATGTTAACCCCCAAACATTATTTTTCAAACTAAGCTTGGCATTATTAGCCATTTATATAGATATAGTCTTTTGGGGGGGGAGTGTTTAATTGTTAGCTGGCAGAGTTGTTCACATTGAAAATCAGCCAGTTTAACTTGCCATCAGAAGATGTATCCACCATAACTAGGGATGGGGTAGAGTCATTCGTTGGAACTTGGTTCAAACTTTCTTTATGTGCACGGGCGGGCGGGTGTGTATTTGTATCTGACCACTTCACAGTGCAGACTGTATTACACTCTAGATTACCAAGGTCCGTGGAAGTTTTTGGCTTTCTAAGTTAGTAAAATGTGGCCTGCATTTCAGATGAGCGATTGCTAATGTTGGGTGTCCATCTTGTGACACTTCATAGATGGCCTGGTCTTCAAAGGGTTGGGGGAGGGTAGCATTTCTGAAAACAAAGCCCTTTCCACCGTTTAAAGGTAGGCATTCAGACAGACGCATTCCAAATCACCAGTCACTTTTAAAATGTAGGCTGATACTTTTCACTAACCTTAAATAAGCAGTTTGGGCCAGCTCCCATTGAAGTCAATGAGAGTTTTGTTGTAGACTTGAAAAAGGGCCAGGATCAACCCCTAATGAAGCACATCCGCTGTGGTGGAGTTATTAGCATCCATTGTGTCCACTCTCAAACACTTCACCGGCAGATCACCGACTCTCTTTTTTAAATTATCATACAGAAAAGAAAAAAAAAGGCAGAAAAGAAAGTGTCTCACAAAATACCAGGCTAAAGGAACATGATAGCTCTGACCTTAATCCACAAAAGACAGATACTTTGCAGTGTGGGCTAAAACTCAAGGCTGACACTTACCCTGACATAAATATGCTTTTGCTTATGAGAGACCTTATTAAAACTGTTGAAAATATGAATACATAAGCCTGACAGTTATCACTAATTTAAATAGGGCAATGTATCCTGTTTGCAATGGAGACAACACATCTGCCTCCAAGTTATGAAAGGACACACCAATAGTGACAATCCATGGCAGCCACATTCTTTGGAATGTGTAAATGACTGTATTACAACAAAGCTGTTCTTTCCACGGGGGTGTTTTGTAGCCTGGTTCATAATATTATGTATTTTAGCAGATCCTTGTAATTACAAATTTAAGTCTTAAATCCTCAGCTTTTCTTTATGTTATAAACTACCCCATAGGTACCGTCACTTCCAGCTTAAATCAAACCCAAAATAGAAGGTGAAACAGGGCTGGTTGAATTCCTGCACTTTATAATGACATTTATTAAAGCCCATTTGGGGGAGAGGTGTTGAACGGAACAATCTCCGGCATTCCATTTAAATCCGATAGCACCTCCAAAGAGCCCTGAAATTGTTTAATTAAAACCAAGGTGCATGCTAATAAGAAAGGATATCATTTTGTTATTTGTATATAATTTATTTATTTTGTTAAAAAATATAAAATAAGAGAAAGAGAAAGCAGGACTGGTAAGCCCGATAATAGCCCTCCATGGAGACGAAATAAGTACATGGCCGAAGAAAAGCACAGTAAGGAACATAATGTTAGTAAAACACTCTTAATGCTACACAAGCTGGAGAAAATGCGACTTTGCATTTGGCCTGCAGCATTGCTAACTGCACGCAATTGAGTAAAAAGTGCACCTTTTAAACTAATACCTTGCTCTGGAGATAGAGCCATGTCTAGGAGCCTATCTCATTAATATGCTAGAGTGGTCAAATAGGAGATTAATAGCAAAGTCACCTGCTAAAGCTACAAGGAACCTGTTGATTAACAATAAGCCTCCAAAAATAAGATACCAGACTGCAAAGCAAAATTGAGTCCAAGGGCAACAAGTGCTTCTGTAATTTATTCCTTCTTTATACAAGGGCATAAAGCTCCCTTTATAACCGTGTTTTCAAGGCCCTGCTGTGAGCTGTAGGTGTGAGCTTTTCAGCTGATTTATTAATTTTAGTTTCAATCAAAGTGTCACCTGCAGACACAAAAATGTAGGCCTCGCCACAGAAAATACAGTAAAAGAGAGCGAGCGAGCAAGAGAAAGACCAAGGTTTTTAATTCCAAGAAACTCTGCCAGCGATTTTTTTTTTTTGCACGCACACTGGATAGGCCTATTCTCTGAGACGCCACAATAATTCCCAGCGACATAATTAAAAAAATCAAAATTAAACATTTTTGTCATACTTGGAAAGTCAGCCCCAGACCCGGGAAATAGCATGAACATGGAGGCTGCCAAAACAATCAACCCCTGTTGTCAGGAGGGGTACATTCCCCCCAATGAATCGAGTGAACAACAAGTCCACTGAGCAAAATGTGCAAAAAATTCTCAATTAGTTGTCTTTATTTAGTGAACACTATGGGGTCCTCAACGGCACTATAGAATTATGGCAGGAAAGCTGGGCTCTTCACTGGCTTATTAGCATTCTCACAGGGCTAGAGTGTTGCTGATAGCAGACTGTTGCCTCCAAGAGCTGTTGGTGGGACCCCTACACTCCTTGTGCTTTGTCCTTTTGTTCTTCCCAGCCAGCAGGAAGTACTGCCCCATGTTCAGAGCATTCTGGGATACCTTCATTCCATTCACAGTTTGCATAACCAGCCGGGCCAATGTCTTTGTGACTATGAACATCACTGTTGCAGGTTTAAATGAGAAGCAAAAGCCATACTCGCCATTAAAAAAAAAAAAAAGCAGCCCATTTAGACCGTGTCCCCCCTTCCAAATGAACAGCACAGTCAATGGAATAACAGAATTGGGGTTACAGGTGCTAAAAGGATGCTGTTGTCCTATTAAATCACACTGCATGTTATCCACAGCCAGGTACCACATTAGAGCAAGAGAAAGCAAACAGGAGTAAATAAAAAAATCTTCCCTTACACTTCTTTTCTGCCGTTAAACGTGCAAGTGAATGTGTAACAGAAGCAACAGCAAGAACACACACTCTTCGTGGCGAGTGCTAGAGATGTCTTTTCCGAGAAAGAGGGTATTTGCCGCTTTAGGGAAAACACTATCGTTGACTAAATTAACAAGTTGTCTTATCAACTGCCATAAGCCTTGAAGTCTAATTAATTTAGTGCTGATCAATAGCCTTGAATGAGGCATTGATTTCTGTAGCTTTTCAGAGCTGAAGCAGACTGGCATTCTCTGCTCCACACACGTTTCTTTCATGAGAACCACACATTTGAGTTATTAATATTTATTCTCCTTCCCCAAAATCAGTATGTACATAGCATTTTAAGAGTTAGTTTCCACAGAAGAGTCGCTTTAAAAGTATTTCTAGAAGGTAAGGACATGAGCGGGGCTCACTTTCAGAGTTATATTCTGCCATAAAATACCTCTTTCTAAACATAAAGAGTCAGGAAAGAGATTCTGGGACCAGATTCTGGTGTAAATGAAGTCAATGAAACTGCACCAGTTTACACAGCAGAAGATGTGGCCCTCAGAATAGCTCAGAAGTGCCCAACTGCCATGCCAATGAGATATTTATTCACTCCGTGATAGAACACTTTGGAGAAAAGGTTGGAAAAGCTGCAGGATCAGCCCAAGGCATAGCCTGTCAGAGCAGCACAGAGAATGTTTGACTGTGGAGGGGAGCCAATACCTGTGCGAATACAAGACAGCAATTGGCATGGTATATTCAGACTACAGTAGCTTTAACAGGACCTTAATAGGAGCAAAACCATTTATAGATTTGCCTTTGCAGACTAATAAAAACAAAACCATCCCCCAGCTGGAGTTGCCAGGTGAAACTACAAGGAAAACTGCTTAAATGTCAATACAGAGAACATGGCTATGGGACTTATTAAATGGCTCCTGTAGTTTGCCACTAGTTCTCCTTCCACTGACAACTCCACCTCATAGCTCCTCTCTGTAGCGTCACCGGAAGGTTAGGGTCAAATTAGGGTTTATTCTTCTTAATGATCACGCAAGCAGTCCCATGGTAGGCAATAGGAATAGGCAAAAGAGCTCACAGCGTGGCCCTTAGAGTAGCAACATGAAATACACCAAAATCCAAGGCCCAGAGGATGGCTTTTTCAAAGTGCGTATGTTCCCTTGCAAGCCAGTAGGTTTTGTGTTCTTAGATCACTTAGACAAATGGGACAATCTCATCCCTAATTCTCCTATTGCTATTTTTTCCCATTTATTTATAACCATGGAACTAGCATGGCCAGTGCCGCTATCACGTTGTCACGGTGTGTTACAGCCCCTCACCCTGCTCTGCTTCTGCCTTGTCTACCTATCTTGTAAGCTTTTGGGGGCAGGGAAAGTCTGCCTATTTGGGTCTATACAGCACCTGGCACAATGGGGCTGCATTCTGCATTGTCCTGAGACACTGCTGCAATAAACACGATCAACAATAGTAGCAGCACCGCTTGTGAACCTTTAGGTGCTGATGTGTGTCTGTGAACGTGGACTGTTCTAGGCAAGGGAAATTTGCACCAGCTTCACACAAACTTCGTGCAAATCCCTTCTATAGAAACACTGTGCAGGTGCAAAGCGGGGTAAGTGGAAGCTCACTGTTTTCCAGCTGTGCAACACCTCTGTGTTGAGGGTTTGCACTGGTGCAAAAATCTCCCTGTGCACAGAGACAGGGCCCGTCTCTTCTTCCTCGCTGTGACACCTGATATTAAATCTCATAGGGCCCAATCTGCCCTCACCAGCCTTTTGGCCTCCAGGAGCACTGGGAACAGGGTTGGATTTGGGGGCTAAATTCTGCCTTCAGCTCCCCTTGAAGTCATAGCGGCATAATCTAGATTAAAATCCAAGTCATTAGGATTTTTCTTTGTCTCGCTCTCTTTTTAAACGTGTTATTTAATTGTCAAGTGCATTAAAAAGAAAAGAGAGAGAGGGCTCCGAAAGACTTGGTTCTTTCTCTCACAGTACTGGTGTAAATATAGAGGGGGCTTCCCTGATAAATGCACAGTCAGAATCAGGTCCTAAATACTTACAAATCAGCATACATTTCAAACATACAATACATAGAACTGCTTTGCTTCGCTTCTTTTAATTCCATTGCCCTCCTAAGGCAGGCACATTGCTAGATTTACTCCTTTATTAAACGCGCCTCGTTACCTAAAAAAGCTGCACAAAATAGATTAAAAAAATCCTCACCTACCCTAAATGTAGAAGCGTTAAATTTTAGCTTTACAAAATTTGGCCCCTTTAACTCAAAGTTAAAAAAAAAAACCCACCCTGTACCACAAAAGTCCCACTCTTAATCTGTTTGGGGGCCTTCATGAGTTTCCATAGCACTTTACAAAAGATCTTTATTGAAGAAAGGATTGGACAAACTTTCCTTATATGTGTGGCCCTAGTCATTAATTGCCCCTATCTTCTTTACTAAGGCCTTATTCCTATGTAAATACCCTTGCATAATGTTACAGGCTATTGTCAGGCCAGCGCCAGTCAGTCGCCACTTATATGCATTTTTATTTCAATCCGCTGCACAGAGAATGAAAAGATGTCTGGACTTAAGCTGTTTACCAACTGGGCCAAAGCTGCAGAGAGGCAGAGCTGAAGAAAGCACCAAGCAACTGCAGGAACATGCTTTGACAATGCGAGCAGCCATTTTCAGTTGAGTTATTAACCTACCCTGAAACGCTTCTAATCTACGCCTTTTTTAACAGAACAAATGTGCCGAACCAAACATGAATGAGCCAGAACTATTAAGAGAGAAATCCTCTAAAGGACCATTGAGCGCAGCATAGGTTTGTAATCATTTTGTCTCAGTTGCTTGCTACCAACATTATCAAGGATGATAAAGCTTGCTCAGTTGTGGCGGATTGTCTTGTAATTAAAGGACAGGGCTGCCCTGTAAAAAGAACACGCAAAAACACAGGAGATGCGGAGGGCTTTCAAGCCAGCCGCCAATAGAAATGTGGGGAAAGGATAAATACATCCTGCATGAATCTAGAAAACTGCACCAAAACCCCTAATTTTAACTTAAAATCACAAACAAACAGAAAACTAACTCTTCTTTCGGCTCGTTCTTTATTGTAAATCTGTATTTACAACATGTATTTTATACGTGGTGGATCTGCTGGGCAATAAGACATCATGAAAATAAAAAAAAAGTTCCCACTCTACAGTTAAAAAAAAACAACACACCTTAAAAATGTGCTGCAGGCTACTATCTTTGCAGTGACACCACAATCTACATAGTATAGAAACTCTTGACTATTTGCATGCATATTAGAATCCAATGAGTGCTTAATAAGTGCAGCTATATGACAGAGGAAACATCTCACTGCATAGTTAGAACGACAAAAAAAAAAAAAAAAAAAAAAAAAAGCGAGGAAGGCAAAGTCTCCAGTTAATTACCATTACAATGCAATCAAGTACAACAGCGCTGAAAACCTTTTCTATTAAGGCTGCTAGACTCAACCTTGTCTCTGCAGGTCAGCTACAGCACTGATAACCTTTCCAGCAGACAAATACATGTAAAATTGGCTCATCTAATTAAAAACTCAGGGAGGTGTAGAAAAATACCAGCACACTGAGTTTGAGCAAATGAGTATTCCCTCCAGCTGATGAAGCTACAATATGTTGCTACTGTTTGCTCTGGAAGGAAACTGAGTCACTTAACATTTCAATAGGTTAATCAATTGGCAATTAAATGGAGAAATTGGTTAACCCTGCAACAATTAACATGACACTCCATTAAGTACACTTTCTAATTGCCACAGCTGTGAGTGAAAATGAACGTCAGTGTCAACGCATCTAAAATGGGCTGTGCTAATTTTTTGTTGTTGTTAAGAAAACGAAGCTGAAGAGCTTGGTGTTATATTTTTACATTAGGTGGAGTGGAGTTAATTCAATCATGCACTCTAGCTTCAGCCAAGAAGGACTCCACTTTGTTTCTAGGTTTCAAAACTGCTTATAATTTTAAATCATCCAATTGTTCGAATCCATAACTTTTTGTGACAGTTGAAGAAATTAAAAACACTTAGCTATCTAGAGGTGACATGTCCACATGCCCACTAAACTGGGGAGGAAATCAAAGCAAACCAAACGTTCACCTGGTTCGATAATTGAATCTTTTCAGAGGCTAAGTTTTTTTAAAAAAACGTGTTTATATGCAACAGCAATTTTTTGTTTTAGCCATGACCCCTGCTAGAGGTTCCAGTAGGCATCTAGGGCATGTCTATACTTACGAAAAGATCGACGTTCTGGAGGTTGATCTTCTAGAGTTCGGTCTAGATGAGACACATAAATCGAATGCCGAGGGCAGCCCTTGCTGGCGTCCAATACTCCTCCTCCTCCTGCGAGGAGTAAGGGAAGTAAACAGGAGTGTTTGCTCCCCTCAGCCTCTGGTTGGACACCGCCACAGCTTGGCTTAAGGTAAGCCGACTGCGTAGCTGAAGTTGTGTGCCTTAAGTTGGACCTTCCTGGTCTAGTATAGACTAGGCCCTGAAGTGAAATCTTTGCCCTCCTGAAGTCAAAGGGAGTTTTGCCATTTCAATGGAGGCAGGCCTCCATTTCCCAAAGAAGGATGGTCTTGTCTGTTTAGGGAACATGGTTTCAATTCTCGCCTTTGCTACAGACTTCCTGTGTGCCTTTTGGCAGATGATGCACAAGAACTTTCAGACTGAAGCAGATGATCTCTCTGCACTTCATTCCCCACCTATCAAATGGCAATAGTATTACTCCCTGTCTGTCATGTCTAGTTAGAGTGTAAGCAAGGGGCTGTCTCTCCCTAGGGGTATGCAGAGTGGCCAGCAAGCCAGGACCCACAGGTGTGCCTGAAATGGACAGAATACTTGTGTCGTTATTTCTGTTGGAAATCCGGTAGCCCCCTGAACCAGCCTTGTTGTTCTGTACAAAACACAGTGCCCTGCCAGACACGGGGAACCAGCTGAAAAATTCTAACTGGAATTTGCACTCGGGAGAGGAGGCGGACATGCTGGGAGATCATGGGGAATGTTGTGGGAGTGCCTTTTCCTCCTCAGATAAAACAGCCGGTTGCTGCAGGTCGAGAAAGCTTTTCCCTTGTCAGACTCTGAGCTGCATTTCTTCTGCTGCTTGCTGGCGGTTATCTCCAGGCTCCGACGGTTTGAGGCACCAGGCTTTCCGGCCCTTCTCTGAGTGGCTCTGTGACTGAGTCCCTGAGAGAATGGAGCTGGGGGGCCTGGCAAGATGAATCAGACCCTATTGCTGCAGTGTGAATGCAGTATCATTGCTAAGAGTGTGGCTTTCCCCAGAGGCTGGTTTTCACAGTTATTTATTGACATTTTTATGCAGTTGGGGCTTGATCCAATGTCCGTGCAAGTGAACAGGAGTCTTTCCATCCACGCCTTTGGGTGGCGGAACAGATCCTGGTGGTTGTGGCGCTCACCCACGCCACAGGAGAGAGCTGACCCCCTTTTGGAGCTCCTGAGTTTGGCAGGGCATACTCTCTTACGGATTCAAGACCACTGTGAGCTAAATGCGCCGTGTCAAGGGGGGGGCCCACGAAATTGTGCTGCTCTGGGCCCCGCAAAACCCTCATCCGCTCCTGTGGATACCAGCGGCGGCAGAGACCGTCAGAAGTCTCCTTCCTACCATAGGCCAAGCAGAATTGCAGCCTAGGCATTCTGAGGCAAACAATAGGCTGCTCTCTTGTCTGGTCCTGTGTGCGCCAGAGGCAGGTCGAGGTCTCCTGGGGTCCTGGGCCAGACTAAATCAAGGGGTCCCAGCACTGGAACCGTGGCCTTGCCCCTCCCCTTACACCTGAAGCTCCACCCCTTTTGTGCCCCTTCCGCCTGTCACCCCACCTCTGGACACCTGCTCTGTCCCTTTCCTGTGGCCTCACCCTCATTCTGTTCATGGCCCTGCCCCATTCCACCACTTGCCCCGCAGCTCTGCCCCCTCCCACTAGCTCTGCCCCCATTCCACCCACAGCCTTGTCCCTTTCTGCCTCTTCCCCCATGGCCCTGCCCTCTTCCACTGCAGCACCCAGACTGGAGAAGCTCTGTACCACCGGTGCGGCCCTGGGGCCAAGGCGAGAAGTAAGCGTTCCTCCAACCCTGCGGCCATGCCTAGGGGAGATTTTTCCAGGGGCCCCAAATTGGCTGGGCCCTGTTAGCCTGTGTGGCCATCTGCCACTGGTGTGGGTACAGGATGCCCTTAGACTCATGGAGATGTCTGGGAGCCGTCAGGGCCAAAGGTTCTGTTTCCCCTTGCAGAGCCAGCCAGCAACATGTGGGGCAGTAAACTGAACCCATAAAGCATTGAAGTAGTTGGCTTGTTGTCGGGGCTTGTCTCAGGCAGAGCCCCTTACACTGCTCCTCCAGGCACAGACGCTGGCTTCCTGCGGGCCCAAGGGATGGTCACCCCCTCCGCCACTCTGACCCATCCCTGCCCCCGGTTCTTCCTGCCCCGCCTCTTCCCTCCCTTCCCGCCCCCCTCCCCGAGCACGCTCTGTCCCTTCTCCTCCCCATCCTTCCCAGAGTGTCCTGCCTGCTGTTGAAGAGCTGATTGCAGCATGGGGGAAGTGCTGGGAGGGTGAGGGGAGGAGTTAATCAGTGGGGCCTCTAGCAGGCAGGAGACACTGATGGGGAGGGAGAGTAGCACTCACAAAATGTTTTCTGTGGGTGCTCCAGCCCTGGAGTCAGGGCCTATAGCTCTTGGGGCACAGTGGCTCCTCACTGCCTTTGCTTACTTGGCATGGTCAAGCCCTGTGAGAGAAGGGTGAGCAGACATTCCGATTTTATGGGGATAGACCCAATAGTCACGGCTTTGTCTTAGATAGGTGCTGATGACCCTCCATCCTCAGGCCTGATTTTTCACACTTGCTAGCTGGTCACCCTACGCGAGAGTAAATTCTGCTGCTTACAAACTCCACAGGTGAAACCAACGGAGCTTGTAAACTCTGCAAGCCCGAGCGCTCGTAATCTCCTTAAGCCAAATAGCTCCATGGTCAACTGGTTGGGGTTTTTTTCCCCTAAGGAAAAACATGGAAAGACAAAAGGTTAAATGAAAGGTCCCAATTTGAAATGCTCAGAAGCAAGGAAATGAGACATTCGAGGTTCTTGCAATAGTATTAATTGAGCTGCCTTGCACATACGCTGCCTTTTCTATTCCAAATGTGTCACTAAGATACTAATGTCTGTACGGGTAAATGTCTGACCCACCTGATCCACAGGATTCAGAGCTTCCATTGAATGTAAGGCCAGAAGGAACCATTGTGATCATCTAGTCTAGTGTTTCTCAACCAGTACTCAAGAGAAGTCTGGGGGGTACGTCAACACAACTGAAATTTCGAGAAAACTGAATTTTTGTTTTAAGTTTTACAGCGCTTTATTATTTTTGTACTTTTTACACCCAAAAATTTCATCGCCTGCCCAGCTAAGATTAAGTTGTTTAAACAAGTGTGTTGCGATGGTAGAAAAAAAAATGTGTGTGTCTGAAAACTGTAGATACTCGGGGTACTTATAATTTTTTTTTAAAGGGGTACATTATAAAAAAAGGTTGAGAAACACTGAGCTAGTCTGACCTGCATAACAACCATAGAACTTCACCCACTTTGACTCCTGCATCCAGCCCAGTCAACCCAATCAGAGGCTATGCAAATGAGTTAGCACTGCTGTGATTAACTGTTTCATTTCCCCACGTTGGGGCATTTAAATCCATTGCCTATATAGAAAAGCCAATGGGCTGGCAGCTCTTCTTTTGTTCCTGCAGTCAAGACCAGCGAATATGAGTCAAGACCAGTGCCAGATTTACGCACAAGCTAAGTACACTACTGTTTAGTGCCTCAGGGGCTTCTAGACACAAACAAATGACTAAATTTTAAGTTTTACAAAACTGGTTAAAAATAAAGGAGACTGGAAAACCAGACTTTAAAACAGACATGATTATTATTCTGATATGACAAAAATATACTTAATAGCTACACAATTATTTGTCATATTGTGTTTAGAAATCTGTGCAGAAAAAACGCTAATTTATATCAAAATTTCAGTAGGCCAGATGTCCATAAGCTGTCAAACACTGTGATCATATTTTAAAATAAATGCATAGAGTTATTGAAATGATATTTGGCAGTGAACAGTTGAACCCTTTAATCTTTGGGAAAAATTTAAATTACAACATACATTTTGAGCAACGTTTCTGTGAAAAGAGATGACTTGCAGCCTTTGTAAACAACTACCATACATTATTTTTAATGAACATGTTTTATTCCTCCATAGCATGCAAATATTTCTGTGATGATCTTTGTGCATGTACATGAGTGTTTATGTATATAGGTAGCGCTTTTTCAAAAATCTGGAATTTGTACTGCTGAGTAAATAATTGAGGAAGTTCAAAAAAATCTACCTGTGAATTCTTCTAGTCAACTAATATTTGATGTTTTCCCTTATTCTTTATATTGCAATATTTATTTCTGCTGTACTTGTAAACATATAGAAATGAGTTCAAAGAATTTGTCTAGCATTTATCTCTTATTTTTTCAGAGAGTTTTAAAAATGGAGAACTTTTGACAGTGGATGCCAGAAGAGAAAAAAGAAACCGCAGCTTGAAGGGCAACTAAAAATTTTACCAAAAGTTGACGGCTATTTCACTAGTGATAAAGAAGGGACCTCACGCTGAAGATAGTCAGCCAGGTCCACACAGCACCAAGAAGCATCCACCTCTTCTACTAAGATAGATTATACAGATTTAAATGTGACTACTACATGTGAGAATCCCAGCTGAAGAAAATAGATACACAAAGTCTAATGACTTTGATCTCTGGGGTGTCTTGACTGATGATGAGATTTTGTTTTGGATATGGAAAACTTCCTCAGAGTGGCAATAAAGCGGTCATTCAAAAAACAAATTAGCTACTGTTCAAAGAGTCTTTTTCATTCAAGAAAAGGCAATGGTGAAGAATACAATTGAGAGTAGCTGGTATACTCCAACAACTGGTTGTGTTTACTGTTTTATATGCAAGCTCTTCCCAACATCAACAACAGCACTGGCCAGTGATGGGTTTAACGACACAAAATCCCATTGGAATTCAAGATCACGAGAACTCTCAAGACCATAGAACAGCATTGCTTACATATTTGACAAGGCAACGTGGATTAACCTTGGATTCGCACCTGGAGGACCAGTTGAAAAAGGAGCAAGAATACTGGAGGCATATTCTTCAATGTGTTATTACAACCACATGCACATTAGCAGAGCATGGATTAGCTTTTAGGGGAAGCAACTAAAAGTTTGGCTCACCACATGACGGGAACTTTCTTGGCTTGAGAGAACTCATTGCTAAGTTCGATCCATATACAATATTATACAACCATATACAACAGGATGGAAGCAGTGAGTCCTGTGATGAACTTATCCAGGCTATAGCTAACAAAGTAAAAGGATCCATTTTGGATGACGTGAGAGAAGCAGGATCCTTTAGTTTGTCTGTTGCCTCTAGGCCCAATCTTTCACATGTTGATCAACTAACTGTTATTGTAAGATATGTGTCTCCTGATGATGGTTTCCCCATTGAAAGCTGTCTACCTTTCCTTAAATTAGAAAAGCATGGTGGTGAAAGTATGGCCCACATGGTGCTGGATTATCTAGGCAATGACTGCAAAGTTGATTTCAGTAAGTGCAGGCGACAGTCATATGATAATGCAGCTAACATGGCAGGAAGGTATAATGGCACGCAGCAAAAACTTCTAGAGAAGAATAAGTATGCAAAATATATTTCATGTGCTGGTCATTCACTGGATCTTGTTGGCAGTGCTGTGTGTTGGACAGTTGCCTAGATGCAGTACATTTTTGTGCTGTTGTGCAAGAAATATATACCTTCTTCTCTGCCTTTACAAAATGCTGGGCAGTACTTTGATCATTCTCGGGTCCTGATTCCACAGTGTGAAAATATCTCTCTGACACGAGATAGGAAGAACATACAAAGGCTACTTCAGCCAGAGATGAGAGCTATGACTCCGTTACGGATGCCCTTGCTCATATTCATACTAGTGACTGCGAAAAAGGTGATACAAGGAGAGAAGCTGCCATCCTTCGCAGGAAAACGGAGGAATTAGAGTTTGTATTCATGCTAGAACTTTGGAATCATTCATTAGATCAGTCCCACAAAACCAGCAAGGCCCTACAGGGTCCACAGATGGTCCTCGGGGCATGTGCAAAGCTTTCCATATCACTCTCTCACTTCCTAAAAGAAATCTGAGGAAGTTTTGATGAACTTGAACTCAAAGCAAAAGAATACCTGCCTTAGACTGCAAGTGTGTGAATACAAGAAACAAAATGATGACAAAACAAGTCAATAATGGTGATGCTCCTGGTGCGGATGAAAGGCTTTCTCCAAGAGACCAGTTTCGAGTAAATCCCTTGATTCCTATGATGGAGGCAGTTGAAGCCAACTTGAAGAAAAGAGCAATCGTAGCCAAAAAATGTTGCACAAAATTTTTCAATTTTGGTTGATTCAGATGCCTCAGAAAAACAGTTGTGTGAAGGTGCAAAGCTTCAGATGAAAGACTATCCTGAGAAAGTTGGTGTTAACTTCGTTGGGTCAATAAAGCACCTCCATGCTTATGTCCAGAAAAATTACTCAGATAAAAAACATTTATGCCACTAGGAACCATATCAAGTCATAATCCAAGATAAGATTCAGTTGGCTTTCCCTAATGGAGAACCCATACTGTGGCTCTTTTTGAGTCTAGCGGTAAACTGCTCAGGAGAAAGTCCATTTTCATGGCTGGAAAAGAATGAACTGCGGACAACAATGCTACAAGAAAAGCTGTCTGCACTAAGCGTTATGTGCATAGAAAGTGATAAACTTAATCGCTTATCATTTGACAACATCACAGATGACGTTGCTCTAAAAAATCATGAAAGAAAATGTTTTAAACTTTATGTCATGTGCAGAACACACTCAGTGTATGTTGTATTGCTTCTTCCATTTAGTAAGTGCTAAACTGTGTAACTGCTCTTGTGTTGCTGTACATTAAAAGTTTTCATATATGCTATGTAAGAAATCATAAGGTACTTTCATTTAAAGGCATTTCATATGCAAATAGGCTTATTGCAAGATATATGTTTTAGTTAGACTATTATTACTTAGTTGCATGCTCACCTATGTACCAATAAATATGCAAATATAAAACTATATTATTTCAATTTTCAGTGTCCTATTTGTTAGAATAATACACATTTTTTGGTAATGCTATGGCACCTCTTTAACTTGACACAGTTTAGGGCCTCAGCAAGTCTTAATCCAGCCCTGGTCAAGACACCTCCTTCAAAAAGGTAGGTATTCATATATTAAACATATTTACCGAGGGCACGTCTAAACTACATTCCTCTTCCAAAAGAGCAAATGAAGCACGGATTTACAAATCTCGCACTTCATTTGCATAATTGCACGAGAGCACTCTTTTGAAAAAGGGTTTTTCGAAAAAGAAACCACAGTGTAGATGGGGTTCTTTCGAAAAAAACTCCCTTTTTCAAAACAACCCGTACTCCTGAAAAAATGAGGTGTACGGGGTCATTCAAAAAAGGGTTGTTTTTTTTCCGAAAGAACCCCATGTAGACTGCGGTTTCTTTTTCGAAAAACCCTTTTTCAAAAAAGCGCTCTCACACGATTATGCAAATGAAGTGCAAGATTTGTAAATCCATGCTTTATTTGCATTTTCGGTCGGGCTCATTTACATTCCTCTTTTGGAAGAGGAATGTAGTTTAGACATAGCCTGAGAGTAAATCAGCATGAGAGTAAAGCAGTCTCTGTGTGTGTCTAAACTACACCCCTCTGCTGACAGAGGGATGTAGATTAGGTACATTGCTATTGCAAATGAAGCGGGGATTTAAATATTCCGCGCTTCATTTGAATAGAAATGGCCACCGCTTTTTGCCGCCAGGGCACTTTGTCAGCAAAAAGCGGCAGTCTAGACGGGGATCGGTCGACATGGAAAGTCTTTTCCGACTGATCCCTTATGCCTTGTGCAACGAGGTATCCCCACTTCATTTGCAATAGCGATGTGCCTAATCTACATACCTCTGTTGGCAGAGGGGTGTAGTTTAGACACACCCTCTGATAGTAGGCTCAGATTCTCCCAGTCTGAGAAGTCAACAATAGTTTCTATTGTTTCTCATTCTCCCTGGGCGTGTCTACACTTGGAAATTTCAAAATAACTAAAATCAATGTAATAACTCCCAAAATAACAAAATCAAAATAGCATGTCCTCACTACGAGGAAACCTCGAAACTAGTCCGAGGCAGGTTCCATTAATGAGGACACGCTACCTTGACTTAGAGCCCCAGGAAGCACTGGAGAGTAATTAGTCTGAATTACTTTGGGGAGTAGTTATTTCAAAATAGCGGCACCGGAGCATCCACACTATCGCTATTTTGAAATATCTATTTTGAAATTAGTGTTATTTCCTGAGAAAAGCAGTACAGATTTCAAAATAAGCAGCAGGTTATTTTGAAATAACGCGCTTAGTAGTGTGGACACTCTGCTTATTAATTCGACCTAAGGGGGGTTATTTAGACCTAGGGCCATAAGGCAAGTAAGCCTTATGAAGCAGAGGATATAGGCATGAAGGAGGAAGAATCTTGCCTCCAGGCAGCTTAGGCCTCCAAAAACTGAAACAAAGACAGGAGAAAAAGGACAACCCCCAGGCTGCCACAAATTGTAGCAGACACTAAAAAAACTGGCTCCAGTTTAGGGAGTTTCAAAGATGACCTCATCTTCATCAGAACGACATGGAGAGTACACTTAGAGAGTTTGCAGATGATACCAAGTTGAGAGGGGTTGCAAATGCTTTGGAGGCTAGGATTGAAATGCTAAAATGATCTGGACAAGCTGAAGAAATGATCTGAAGTTAATAGGGTGACATTCAAGAGGGACAAATGCAAAGTACTCTGCTTAGGAAGGAACCATCAGTTGCAAACATGCAAAATGGATAATGACTGCCTAGTACAGTAAAACTCCAATAGTCCGGCATCCAGTAGTCCGGCACTCCTGATAGTCCAGCATCAAAATGGCAAGAGCCTAGTGAGTGAGCTTCGGCAAAAAATGAGTCACAAGGTAACAGTGGCAGCAGCTGAACTGAGCAAAAAGGGTAAAAAAGGCTTTAAAAAACTAAAACATTACAGTATACTGTATACAGTATGTACAATAAAAAGGGTTAAGAACACTTTATATACAGTATATAATGTATACAGTATATATATAAAATCAGTTTATAGTACCTCCTGATAGTCCGGCATATCTGATAATCCGGCACCACCTAGGTCCCATAGGTTCCGGATTATCGGAAGTCTACTGTACTGCAGAAAGGGACCTAGGGGGCAAATTGCTATTGACATCAGTGGGGTCAGGAGAGAGGTGACAGATTCTTCCTAAACGTGGGGAGACACAAGGCCCCACCTGCTCTGTGGCCCTGCCTCTGCCCAACCTCTTCCCTTGAGACCCTGCCTTTGGCCAAGCTGGAAGCCGGAGCCCAACCAGAGTCAAGGACTGAAAGTGGCCTCTGAGTTGTGTCCCACCTCCACCCCCCCACAGGGCATCTCACCCAGGGAATCCATGGTTCCTCAGAGCTGCTGGGCTCCCCATACTAGGCTCCATCTTCCAGCCTAGCTGAGGGGCAGGGCCTCAGGGAGAAGAGGAGGGAAGGGGCGGGGCCCATGGTGACAAGTGAGAAGGCCATGGACCTTGGCCCTGCCCCCTATTCTGGCACCCCTGGTTTGGATTTTACCCAGATATTTAGTGTGCAAATGCCTTCAGGCTCTGAGATGGACAAGGCCAAACAATGCTATATATCTTATTATAGCTAAAAAGTAAAGAAAACAATACACGCCTGGACCTTCTGATGTGGAAAATAAGGTCTGGCCATACTAGAATTGAAGTTAATGGGAGTTTTGCCGTTGACTGCAGTGGGTTCAGCCTAACATATAGTTCTAATTGCTAACATTTTCTTTCTAATTATAGCTCAGTTTGGTTAGGATTTTCCTGCAATCCCTTGTTTCCTCTAAAGCAAATACCAGAGTACATTCTAACCCCAGTGGGAATGTTTATTAATAATCCCATTGGCAAATAAGGAAAAAAATCATTATACTTTATTAGGCACTAACGTATTTCCCCACAGCAAATGGTAATTGGTAAAGCCAATCAGACATTACGGGGCAATTAATTTTAGGATGAAAATAAACAGTAGAGCAAAACCAAAACAGGATCATGGACCATCTTCAGGCTTTTTGTGCATATCAACCATGAGAAAATGAGAAATAATCTGAAATAATCTGGATCCACTGTAAAATGAGAGAACAAATGGGGTAAATTATTCTTATTGTGCACCTCCAAGAGGTACAGCGATTGCACTTTTAGAGAGTCTTCCATTTTGCACGATTCTACCAATTGGAGAGACTTTCCCTCAACACAGAATGGGGGTTGTTCCTGGGTTTCTCTCTCAGAACAGCTGCCTGTATATTTTGAAATAAAATAAATGCTGGGAACTCTACCATGTCCTTAAATTGAAACCTGGTCTTAAAGCAAAAACTGGAACATTATTATTTTAATTGAACGTATAAAAAATGGAAAACCAGATTAATTCTTGTCATGCAGTCACTACTTTCAAAACATGAATTAAAAATCTGGAGCTAGGAAGAAAAGTTACTTTAAACAGTCTTGCAACACTAAAGTCTTTTTGTCCTGTGTTCATATAACAACCAGCACAGTCAGGCCTGTGACTGGGCTCCTAGGCATTAGTACAATATGTGTCATAATAATTAGTACAATGAAAATGTAAGAGTCAGACAAAATCCATGCACCAATCCTTTACTGATAGACAGATGGCAGGGGAGAAAATATTTTATTCATTCATCAACCAATATAACTTGCCCTCATTCAAGCAGGGTAGTAGAATTTTGCAAGGCTAAGGGCTGGTCTACAATACACCGTTAGGTTAACATAAGGAAATTTATGTCAACCTAATTATTTCAGTGTCTTCACTTCAGCATTCCTCCTGTTGATTTAAGTGCCCTACCACAGCAACAAAATAACTCCACCTCCATGAGAGGGATAGGGCATCTGTTGGTGTAGTCAGGTATCTGCAAAAACAACAAGGAGACTTGTGGCACCTTAAAAACTAACACATTTATTAGGACATAATCTTTCATGATGAAGTGAGTTTTACCACAAAAGTTCATGCCCTAATAAATCTGTTAGTTTCTAAGGTGCCACAGGACTCCTCATTGTTTTTGCAGATAGCAAGGCTGAAAATTCAGGACAGAGGTCAGGGGGCACGTAATAGGCACCTATTTAAGATAAATATCAGGACTGTCCCTATAAAATCAGGATACCTGGTCACACTAGGCAATGCAGTGTCTGTATAGACGCTGCATTTCTAACATCGGCTATTGGCTGTCTTGTCATTTTCATGGCAAAAGCAGCTGGAAATATAGGTAGACTTAGATATACCCTAAGTTAAAACAGAGAAGTGAAAAAGCAAAGTAGGATGATGTAAAACATTAAGGAGGTGGTAGGGAGAGGCTGTGTGACCTAATAAGCAAAGTCCTAGACTAGGCCTCTTAAAACTTGGGTTCTATTCTTAGCTTTACTACAAGCAAGCACAATGACTTTGGGCAGTTACTTCAGTTTGCATGGCTTTGTTTCCCCAGCTGTAAAATGGGCATAATGAAATTGCCCTCTTTTGTGAAGTGCTTTGTGACTTTCTGATGAAAAGTGCTATAAAATTTAAGTATTATTAATTATTATTATTCCTACTCTAATTTTTAAAATGTAACAACTTTTAAACCAGCATCAAGTATAAGTTTGTAAAATATCATCCAGTTAAAGAAGTTATGTGGGTCTTTTGTAAATAACTGATGGATGCTAAAAGTGCAAGGTATCCTTTTTTTGCCTTTTTCATACTATTATCTATATCTATATCTATATGAATATATATTCAAACTAATATTATATACAATACAATGAAAGCTTTATTATCCAGCACTCATGAGGAATGGGGGTTGCCGGTTAACTGAATGTGCCAGATAACAAAGCTTATTGTTCTGCCCCCACCCCCTATTTGCAGATGGAGGGGGAAGGAGGCAGTAGGCAGATGACATCAGCCAGCAGTGCCAGCTGTCAGAAGCCCCGCAACAGCCAGCTGGACAGGTGGGAGTCAGGAGCACACACCTGAAGACATGGCAGGATTGTGCCTGGGAGCAATGCTGGTTAACAAAGTTTTCTGGTTAACAGAGTGCCGTATTACAAATCATTCACTTTATATGTACTATTAATTTAATTTAATTTAATTTAATTATTTAAATAGATAGATAGATAGATAGATAGATAGATAGATAGATACTCTCCCCAAAAGTCAATGTTCATGAAAAGGGTCTCACACGGGCACTCTCCCTCCACTTTATATGTCTGAATGAGCTAAACCTACTCAGAGCCCCAACTAATCCAAATGATTCATTTCCTGCAAAGGGACAATGCCATGATAAGATTACACTCATTCAGATACTAATTACAGCTTACTGACGACATCAAAATGCATGAAACATTGGGGAAAACCAAATCTACTTTATCAAACATACACACCGAGGAGGTCAGGATTGGATGTTTTTCTAGAAAACACGCAGGAGTTTAACCCACAAACTACAGGCTTGATGCAGGAGTCAGTGGGCGGGGTCTCTGGCATGTGCTATAGAGGTCAGACTAGATGATCATAATGTTCCCATATGGCATTAATATCTCTGATAGTGACTCACTTCTGGGTTCTATATAACTACAACTGAAGTGTAGTAGCGATTAGCCAACCATCATTCTCTTCCCCTGTGTAAGAAAATAGACTTCCTCAATGTTGGATGCTGCAAATGAAATTTCACTCCATGTTAGGGCTAAAACCAATGTTTTACATTAGGGGAGGAGAGAGAAGGGAGGGAAGGGGAAGAACTTATAACACATGATTTCCAAGTTGTTTCCAAGTTAAAACACAGCTTGCTTTCCCTATATATTCTTTGAGGGCCACGACAGGATCCTCTAACAATTCTGTCTAGTTTTTTCTTGGCACCCATCACCATGGCCTCTCGAATACACCAAATGCAGATTGGGATTGGCTAGGGCTGATGTTGGTGACTCTGTTGATGGGGGCAAGGCTTGGTACCAAGTACTGGCATGGCCAAGAACCTACATCCTTCCACAGGGAAGGGATGAAGAGTGGGGTTTGTCTTAGCATTGTCCAACTCTGAAAAGTAAGGCATGGCTGTGCCCTGTGGCAGCTGAGGTCTACATGGCATTCATAGAACTGCATGGACCAGAGATGTTGAGTAACATCCTACTTTCCGGCTAAATTCAATCTGCTAATAAAGTAGTAGCGAAAGGTCTTTATTGATCTGCATCTGTGCTGTAGCTTATTTGGCTCAACTGCAAAAGAGGATTGGTGGCATTTAGCCATACAAATTGCTCCTGCCTAGATTCCAAGGCCAGAAGGGACCATCATGACCAACTTGTCTGACCTTCTGTATCACATAAGCCATGGAACTTCCCCCAAATAATCCCGAGAGCAGAGCTTTTTGTAAAACTTCCGATCTTAAGTTAAAAATGGACAGTGATGGAGAATCCACCATGACCCTGGGCAAATTCAAGTCCAGTCCCCTGCCCTCACAGCAGGACCAAGCACCATCTTAGATGTTTATCTAACCTGCTCTTAAATATCTCCAGAAATGGAGGTTCCACAGCCTCTCAAAGCAATTTATTCCAGTGCTTAACCACCCTGACAGTTAGCAAGCTTTTTCCTAATGTCCAACCTAATTTTTTAAGATGGAAATAATGTTTAAGTTGAACATCGCAGTCTGGTCTTTAATTTGCACACTTTTCATGACGAAATCGTGTTTAAGCTAGGGAATTCATCTGCAACCTCACCATTTGGACATTATTTCCTTATCACCATTCCCACTGGTTTGCATGATACTATGAATAAATGTGAATTAACTCACTTCTGTCTATTCCTCTGCCGTCTAAAGTAATGCTTGAATTGGAAGTTGCTGGAATTCTCATTTTAATTTTTTCCCCTCCATAACTGATCATTAACCTCATCTTTTTTTTTTTTTTTGCAATGCTGCGCTTGAGGTCCCTTCCCATTCTAGTGTTCTGTGAGTCTATGATTCTAAATTGTCCCAGTGGTTATTTATTCTCACTGCTAACGACGCCTTATTTCCACTCTGAATTTGTCTAGCTTCAATTTCCAGCCATTGTTTCCCTCCTTGATTGAAGAACCCATTATTTTATGTTCGCTCACCCTGTAGATCCTTATAGACTGTGATCACATCAGCTCCTTAAACCTTCTCTTAGTTAAGCTAAATAGTTTGGGCTTTTTTAGTCAATCACGACATGTTTTCTTATCCTTGAATCATTCTCGTGGCTCGTCTCTGAAACCGCTCTCATTTATCAACACCTTTCTTGATTTGTGGACCCTGTAGTCGAGCAATAGTTGTGCCAGTACCAAATTTAGCGGTAAACTTACCCCTCTCCTCCTATGCAAGAGTCCCCTGTTAAAGCATCCAATGATCATTTTTTCCCCTCCATAACTGATCATTAACCTCATCTTTTTTTTTTTTTCAGTGCTGCGCTTGAGGTCCCTTCCCATTCTAGTGTTCTAATGATATTAGCTCTTTTGGCTGTGGTGTCACATTGGGAGCTCATGTTCAGCTGATTACCCATCATGACCCCCAACTCTTTTCCAGAGTAACTGCCTCCCAGAAAAAGAGTCCCCCCAGCCTATGGTCTTTGTTCCTAGACGAATACATTTACATTGAGTCATATAACAATGCTTATTGTTTGTTTGCACCTAGTTTACCAAGAGATCCAGATTGCTTTGAATCAGTGGCCTGTGCTCTTCATTATTTACCATTCTCCCAACCTTTGTGTCATCTGAAAACTTTCCCAGCAATTATTTTATGTTTACTTCTAGGTCACTGATAAAAATGTTATCAGTATAGGGCCAGGAACCAATCGCTGAGGGACCCCAGTGGAGACCTGCTCAGTGAGGAGTTCCCATTTATCATGCATTGACACCCAATGCAACTGCAGTAGACATACCATTATATGAACTGCCCTCCACAGAATACACATTTTCCTGTATCTCATCCAATTGTGGATGGGAGAAAACCCCAAACCACAGGGCAAGGCAGTGTTTCCTGCAGAGAAGGCATTCCCACAATGCACACAGAAGTGCTTTCTAGTAACTGTCTCTCAGCAGGCTCCTGCCTCCCATGTGGTCACTGCTGATGGTGGAAAAAAGGGGTCTGACTCATGACTTTTGAATGCTTGGGGTTGGCAATACTGAAGTCCACACCCTACTTACATGTTCTACCAGTCCATTGGGTGTTGATGGAGCTCGGCACCTTGCAGGATGTGCAAAGTATCTGCATGGAGTGGACCATTGTAGAGTTTCCCCACGCCGAGGAAGGACAATTATTGATCGAATTGCTGCAAACGGAGCCAAATCCTAAAGTACTTAAGCAAAACTCTCTTGGGGCTAAATGTTGAGATATACAGGGTATCTGCAACTCCCACCATATTCAAGGGAGTTCTGTGTGACCCACTGATTTCAATGGGAATTGTACCTGGTACTTTGGTTGAGAAGTATCAACATCTATCCAGTTAGTCATATGGCCCACATCCCAGAGATATTTACACACATAACATCCATTGATCTGAGTGCCTAAAAACCTTTGGGAATCTCACCCTAAATGACTTACTCAAGGAGCTCACAGAGAGTCAGTGGCCGAGGCAGGAACAGAACCCAGGTTGAGAGCCCTCAGCACAGAGCTTTCTGTTTGTTCTGTTGCATCCAAAGCCAAGCAAACATCCCAGCCCTATGTGGAGGGGAAATGAGTTTAAAAGCATGATTTTAAGGTTGCAAAGTCAAACATACAAAAAGTCAGGAAATGCCAGAATTGAGGAGGGCCCTACAAATTTAACTTGGCTCTAGGGTTGCCAGGTGTCCGGTATTGAACCAGACAGTCTTGTATTTGTGCCTTCTGTCTAGTAAAAAAATTGAGAACCCGATGGACATGCTGCGAGGGGTGGGGGCAGTGGCAGGGGAGCTACTGCATTTCGGCAGGCTGGTGCTCTTTTTTTGGTTTTTGCTCAACAAAAATTTCCCAGTGCTTTTTTTGGGGGGGAATGGGGGTTCCGGTATTTTTGGTGAAACCATCTGGCAACTCTATTTGGCTCCCTAATGTATATGCAACACGATACAGCCAACCATTGTTCCAATTGATTCCCCTCTCCTGCCTTCCCTCCTCCATTTGCTCCTGCTCCATCTCTCACACTTCCTTCAGCTTCTGTCCACGTCCCTGTCTGGCTCCTGCAGCACCCTCTTCCCTATTCCTCAGCCCTCTGCATCCTAGTCAGGTTACCTCCATCTTCTCCTCTCCCTGCCTGGGCCTGGTGCATTAAGAGCACAGAGGAGACAGTCTCCCGGATCTCAGCTCTTGTGCCCACTGCAGATTGCAGAGATACTTCTGCTCAACTGCTATTGGCCTTGCTCCAGGGGGATGGTGCAGTGGCACAGAGCATGCTGAGTGAGGACAAACTCGTTGGAGAATTTCGCTACCAAGCTCTAATGAGCCTTTGCAAAGTGAATTTTCTGGAGGCATGTAACTTGGCCAAATTTGAGCAAATTTTCACAGAGAAATCCAAAGGCAGACCCTTTACACCAGGGGAACCCAGTTGCTCCTGGCATATTTCCTGGCTCTGCTCCAAAATATCAGGCTGCTAGAGTTTCTCATCAAAGTGATTGCAAAAAATGAACCCAGTCACAATGATGTATCTCCTCCAGCGTAATTCTTAGAAACAGCTGGTTGAAAGTTTTTGGTTGAAAGTTTCCATAAACTTTCAGCCCAATGTAGACCCCCAGCACGGACACTTTCCACCGCAACAGCTACAGTTTGGCAAAGTTCTAAGCAACTGAAAACAGGGTCTTATAATGGGAAATGTTGGGCAACCTTCATGACAAAGGGAGCTGCCAGCCCTCCTTGTAATATGGACCTCACCAGTGATCTATCAGCAGGTTTTCTGAATCACACTCCTGCAGGTCTTCAGCCCAGAGCTTTGCCACCTGAGCTACAGAACTCTTTATCTGAGGTAAGGAAACACAAATGAGGTTCCTTTGCATTCCCCCCTCTGTCTCTGCCCCTGTTCCTGGGCTGCATGAATCTAGAGGCTGAAACTGCCCTGGTTCTTCAAATTCAAGGAGCTGCCTGCCTTTGAGTGCAGGGTGGAGCAGTAGGATGTGCCCTCTCCACCAGAGCTCATGGCCTACCCCAGCATTTCTCAAACTGTGAGTCCCGACCCCCCGGGGGGTCGCGAGCAACTTAGAGGGGGATCGCAAACAAATTAGAGGGGGGTCACGAGCAACTGAGAGGCTGGTCGCAGCAATGGGGAGGGGGGTTGTGAGCAACTGAGAGGGGGGTCGCGGTATCACAAGTTTGAGAACCCCTGGCCTACCCACTCGTCCCTCATAGGCTCTGTTTCCTCCTACACACTCCTCACTGCACCCATGGGAGATTAAAGAGCTCTCTCTAGGGTGATGGGGGCTCCCATGGGGATCAGGTAAGCAGCTGACCTTCTCCCACCCATCCCTAGGTGATACAGCACCTTCTCCAGCGCATTGGGTTGCACTGGCCTCCGGCAAACAGCACATAACCGGTCCCTCCCAACTCCCATGCACTGCAAAGCAGCTGAAAAGCCTAAGGATAAGAGAGCACAAAGAAATGTGCTCCAGCTGCTGCACTTAGCACAGGCTACTTTTTAATGTCTCAAGTAGCTGAGGGTGGTTTGCCTGTTTCAGCCAATCGGTCGTTCTGAAGTCTACTAGCCAGCCACCTAGAAGAGGAATAGTTCATGTCTATATTAAGTCACATGACTGTCTCAGCCGCATTGGATTGAACCTAGCAATTGAAGAGTGTGATGCGCACTGATTACTTTCTCTTTCCTCCAGGTTATTCACAATGCTGCTACTAAGGGAGTGTTCCAGCCAGAGCACCCTTTCCTTGGCTTCCAGCCGCTCACCACACCTTCCCTTCAAGTTCTTCATCGGCATTTTTGAGATTCTTCTGCCCTCTCTTTCCCCATGCACTTTCCGGTCTTCTCCCCTTGCTGTTCTTTTCTTCACGTCCTCCCACGTTTGGCTTTGCCGTTCGATTCCTGCTGCCCCTCTTCTAGGGCCTCCCCCAGCATGATGACCTCTTTCTCCTCCTCCTCCACCTCCCCTTTTGAAAAAGAAACCTGACTTGGGATCATAGAATCATAGGGTTGGAAGAGTCCTTAGGAGGTCAACAGTGAGGTGGGGTAAACAGGGAGGTGCCAAATTTGCAGATGATACCAAACTGCTCAAGATAGTTAAGACCAAAGCAGATTATGAAGAGCTTCAAAAAGATCTCACCAAACTAAGTGATTGGGCAACAAAATGGCAAATGAAATTTAGTGTTGATAAATGTAAAGTGATGCACATTGGAAGGAATAATCCCAACTATATATACAGTATGTGGGGACTAACTTAGCTACAACTACACAAGAGAGAGATCTTGGAGTCATTGTGGATAGTTCTCTGAAAACATCCACTCAGTGTGCAGCGGCAGTCAAAAAAGAAAACAGAATGTTAGGAATAATTTAAAAAGGGATAGAGAATAAGACAGAGAATACCTTTTTTGCCTCTATATAAAACCATGGTATGCCCACATCTTGAATACTGCGAACAGATGTGGTTGCCTCATCTTGGCATTGGAAAAGGTTCAGAAAAGGACAACAAAAATGATTAGGGGTTTGGAACCGGTCCCATATGAAGAAAGATTAAAAAGACTTGGACTTTTCAGTTTAGAAAAGAGGAGACTAAGGGGGGATATGATAGAGGTCTTTAAAATCCTGACTGGTGTGGAAAAAGTGAATAAGGAAAAGTTATTTACTTGTTCCCATAATAGAAGAACTGGGGGCCACCAAATGAAATTAATAGGCAGCAGGTTTAAAACAAACAAAAGGAAGTTTTTCTTCACTCAGCGCACAGTCAACCTGTGGAACTCCTTGCCAGAGGATGTTGTGAAGACTAGGACTTTAATAGGGATAAAAAAAAAGGCAGATAGATTCATGGAGGTTAGGTCCATCAATGGCTATTAGCTAGGATGAGTAGGAATGGTGTCTCTAGCCTCTGTTTGTCTAGAAATGGATGACAGGAGAGGGATCACATGATGATTACCTGTTGTGTTCACTCCCTCTGGGGCATCTGGCATTGGCCACTGTCAGCAGACAGGACACTGGGCCAGATGGACCTTTGGTCTGACCCAATATGGCTGTTGTTATGTTCTTATGTCATTGATTTATCATCTCTAGGTAACTTTCCTCAACTTTGCTTTCCTGAAATGCTGCCTGTCAATGGATCTTTTCTTCCTTTGCTTTGTCTAATTGCCTCTTGGAAGCTTTTCAGGTCAAGGAACATGGCACAATGTAGAAACATATAAATAAGATAAATAAAGCGTATACACACTGTATCCGTGATGGTCACTTATTCAAAAGTTCAGGATCCTAATGTTTAGCACATAAAAATCCATATTGATAGCCTAAATAAGTGCATTAGTGTGACTAGATGTCCAGATATTATAGGGACCGTTCCAATATTAGGGAGTTTGTGTTATATAGAACCCTATTATCCCTGCTCCACCCCTCACCTGATTTTTCACACTTGCTATTTGGTCGCCCTAAGTGTATGGAGAGTGCCAAACTTTAAGCACCCACTTTTGAATGTTGGCCTATATATCTATGCAGAAGGGGTGTGCATGCTCGCACCTGCACGTACACGTTGAGATACACTCTCTTTATCAGGTATAATCTGAAAACTACCCAGTTCACCCTAAAGATACCGGACTGCTCTAACTAGCAGCAGCATCTGAAGCATCCCCTTGCTGGCTCTAAGACTGAGGGACCATAGAAGTAACATAAAGCCATCTTGAATCTTTGCCTCCAGTTTCAGTCCTGTGCTTACCACAGGTTGGCTTCATCTGAAGATCTAGGCCACTATTCCTAATCTAAGCATCCATCCACATATGGCGATGTATATTACTCTGCTCAGTTTGTGTATGAAAATTCTAATGCGAGTACCACTTCAGAATTATAATAAAAGTGACTCTGTTCATTTAGCCAAATTATTACTATTTTGTAGCACTCTTGCATTACATGAACATCTGAAAAGCGATTGCATGTGGTTTAAAATGCACTGCTTTAAGGAAATCATGTTCCCTATTTCCTACTTTATGTTACAGATTTGAAATATTCTATTCTTAACCACATTGCAATAATATTAGATAATTACTCAGCTCATGTTTCTGTATGGGCTTGGTAATTCATAATTGTCTCAGAGCTGAGAAAATGTTTCCTTTAAGAAGGTTAAACAAAGAGTTTATTGACATTAGTGAAGATTGGTTAAAGAAAACATTATTAAATAAAAGGAGCTTTATTTAAACACTGAATTAATCATTTAAAGGCAAATTAGAGGTCGTAACTCTTCCTAAATAAATAATGTTAAACAATAATTAGATACCCATTTTAGATTACAGGCAAGCACTTGGGTTCAGTGGGCTGAAAAACAAGTTTCTTCTCATCTCTTTAAATTTGCTCAATATACATAATTAAAGCAAACCACTGGCCTGCTTAAATTTTTCATTCCAAGATTAAAACAAGATTCTGTTTGTAACTGTGTGTCATATTTGCCATTAGATGATAAAGCATCTTTAAAGCTTCACTTTCATATAAGCAGAAGAAAAGATGTGAGCCTCCGCAGAGCTCTCCTACAGTGGAAATCGATTCTCCTAAGCTAGTGGTTACAGTTATCAATCTTATCAAACGGGCCAATGCATGAGTGCCCTTAACCACTTTCATTTGTATGATCTCTCTTTGCCAATGTTAACCTTTCAGACATTACAGAATTTGCAATATGCACTCTCGAGGCTATAATTACACTCTCAACTCTTTCCCTTTCATTAGCACTCTTAGCCGTCTCTTAAGTGCCAGATAAAATTAAAAGAAACAGTCTTTTTTATTTCATTAAAGTATTATATTTTTAGGCGGTGAGTCCCCTATTGCAGTTGCTTATGACTGAGTATTAATAAACCCTCCCCTATCATCCTGTTTCAAAGAGGTAGTTTGCCAGGGAATCACACACAGAGCGGAAACACAACTCTGCACTGCTGGGTTTGTACTAGGTCTTCTCAACAGGATGATGACTGTTGAGTGTTGACAGGTACCTTACCACTGTATTCCAGAGTCTTCAGTGGTGCCAACAGTCTTAATCAAAGCACTGGGAAATTTTGTTTATAGAGCTCCAAGAGTAAAGGGGGTTAGATTAATGCAAACTGACGTTAGTGCTGATAAATAATGACAACACACAAAGCTGTCTCGGCATGGAGGGGAACATCAAAAAGCACAGTCGATTCACTTTCTGTGGAGGGATTGTTCTGCAAGAAAAAAAGAAAAGGCGTCTCATGAACGATTGGAAGTTCCAGAATTATTGTTTACAGTCAACGTTTCTCTTTTATATGGGGCATTGCTGGCCTGCTTTTAGACTTGCTACGTTGGGTTTCAAAGAGATGCTCAAGACAACAGCGTAATTCCGCTACTATAAAAATAATCCCTGTTTGACAAATTGTGCATTGCACTAAGTGATATCACATGGCCAATCAGTGTCAATAATTGTACAATTTACATTGTTTTCAGTCCAAGTAGGTTACCGCACCTCAGTAGTGGAGCTCAGGACGCGTTTCCTCAGCTAGGGAAAGTATGCATGCAGTAGTCATAGCCCACATTTTTGTCAGCGGCAAAAAGTGTATAATATAGCATTACAGTGTTATATATCTAAAGGGTCTTTTTTCCTCTTGATACTTTCATTAAATTCTTATGAAAATGGCTAAGGAGCTGTTTATAACCAGAATATACACCATATCCAAACCACATCTTTGAGAACGCAAAAATCCAAGCTGGTAGATTTCAAATCCAACATGTTGGGAAGAATACCTTCATAGGGAAAAGTTGTTGGCAACAATCCTGATACCTCTCATTAGTAGAAAACACAAAGGAACAGAACAGGACTTTCCTGATAATTTTAGTGTTTTTTTCTTTAACCACCACATTTACACACAAAAAGAAAGGCACTTTGTGTTTAAGGTTAATCAAGTTTCAGTACAATTTTTTACAAACTGGAATCACACTAATCTTTTTTTCTTGTTCTAATGTGTGGCTGTTGAAATCCTCAGCTGTGATAAATTAAGCTACTTATTAATCTAATTATCGTACATTCATCCTAGAAACTTTCATGTGACTTGAAAAGGCTATTCAACCTTTTCCCTCCCCTTCTAGAAAGGGCTCAACCTTGCACCAATTAAGATCATTCTGAAGTAATGCTTTAAAAAAGCTTTCTTTAATCACCCAGTGGAACATGGGTTGATCGTAAGCAAACTAAAAGCTATGAGAAAAGTTTAGGTTACCTTCAAGTTTGCACATTACAGGGTGGGAGAGGAAGATATCATGTAAGTATTCCTCTCTTGTTTCCCACCCTCCCAAAATAAGTCCATGTAATTTTGCAGCAAATAAAGTTGCCCTTCTACTATACGAAGGCAACAGTGTGGAGAGTTGTTTGAACAAACCACATGATGTCAAATCCCGTATTTTTATAATGAGCACATTTTGGACTTCCAGAACTGCACAGATTTTATAAGATTCTTCTTATGATTTATCCATTGATATTAAAATATCCCACTCCTCATGTAGCATCAATCTGGGATTAAAAAATAAGAACTATATTGTAAAATGTATCCTATCTTAAACATCCATTCATCGCCAGATGCCTTAGTTATTTTTTTAATAACCTCATCAATTGAGCTATTTTACATTCAAATTAAAACGAGGTATTAATTTGAATGCAAAGTAGCTCAGTTTGTGTGTATAGTTTCAATGACAGGTTTACCCCAAGATAGAATTTATGAAGAGCCCAATATGGGGGAAGTCCATTGCGATTGTCACCCACCCTCCATGCCTAGCAAACTTGCTAACTGTGAATAGTTTTTGAAGTGAAGATTAAAAGAGTTGAATTATAAAGTATAATTACATTTTATTGAAACTCTAGAAATCAGAAAAAAATTCAGCAGGAAACTTTTAGTGAAACATGATGTGTTGTCATTATCATTAAAAGATAAAAGTTCCATACTGTTTTTATCTGTTTATTTGGAAGAAATCCAGCCTTTGCAGTTACGCAGGAAACAAAAAACTGGAATGCAGGAGTAATTATTAAAACTGTGTGATTTGTTATCTCAGCTACTGTCTTTCCAAATGGTAATGCGATATCAGCAGCTGCAGACGGTCGCTGATTTCCTCTATTAGTAAACAAGTGCTTTGGAGACCTGTGTGAGGCACTTTAAGCCCACTACTCCCCGAAGTGCTGTCAGGCTTAACTACTAATCCATGGTATTTCAGAGCACTGGAAATTCATCTTTATAAAACCTGAACAAAAAAGGGAAAAAGCCTGGAGGGCATGAGCTCCCTCTGGTGAGACAAATGACATGTTCATTTATTAATGAAACAATAACCCTGGAAAGAGGATCAAAGCACATTCCATCCTCACTTTACAATCCCCAATTTTCTCAGGCCATACCATTTAATTGAGCCATGACAATGGAATACTTAATTGTTGCCTTAAAGTTTGAAGAAGCGACGTCTTCAGAATCAACATTCATTTCTGGATGATTACAGTGTAATGTAGCTGGCTTGTAGGGAGAGGAATTGTATTTTCGCTATTTTCAGGGACTCTTTTTTATAGAGAGATGGATTTTTAAAAGGCCTCTTATCCCTAACCAAGCACATTCTTTCCCACCACATAACGGCACCTTTCCACTACTCTTTGAAAGTGGCTCTATGTAACCCCAGTTGCTGGCCTAGTGCAGTGTCTGACCATTGTGCTTAGGGGAAATGCAACAATGGACCACTTCTGCAGCAGAAAGAGAAACTCAATGGGAACTGCACCCTGGAAAGAGAAAGGAAATGCTTGGTCCTTTGCCTCTACACTCAGAAGAAAAGACCAAATTATGGAGGTGGTCTTGCTTTCCACACTTTACCATCTCCACGGTTTCAAAGAAAATGGCAACAAAACCTAATCATCATCTTAATTTTAATGGACATTTTCAAGATGGTTAAGGTCCATGCAAATCTGAGAATTTACGACTCTACGTGTGAACTGCACCCACAATGCTATTAGCCAAGATGGTCATGGACACCCAACACCCTATGCTCCGAGTGCTCCTAAGGCTCGAACTGCCAGAAGAGGTCAGACAATGGAGTAGGCGGGGTCAAAGAGTAATTACTTAATGCGCATTGACAAAAGGTAAAGCTTAATAACTGGGAAAATGCAAGTTGTCAGCATCACAGGTTAAAATATACACGGTAAATAGCCTTAAGTAAAATTCTAATAAGTTCTCAAGCAATAGGTTTCTTTCTTTGCCTAGCTTTAAATGTAGACGATTATTGAGGGAAATATTTTTTGTCCATTTGTATGTGTGCAGTGAAATCAACATTTACCGATAAAAATCTAATCTCTGCAAGGCTATTTATAAAGTAACATTGCATGATTTAATATTCAACAGAGGTGGGGGTGTTCTTTCTTACCTGGTGGTAGGTGAAGAAACTCATTTTCTGGATGCAAGTAAAATAAGAAGTAAAAATAAAATAAGATAAGTAAAAATGGAAATTGGGCACTTCTGTCTGGTGTGTTTAAATGCCTATTTTCTAATTAGATAATAGAATTCTCCTATGATGTCTGTCAATAATAATTATAGTACTTTGCCCTATAGTACAGTTCATAATACACAGATTTCACCCTTGAAACCGGGGTCTGTCTCCTCTGTTAGGGTGCGTCTAGACTACATGGCTCCGTCGATGGAGCCATGTAAAGTAGTTTACTCGCCATAGTCAATGAAGTGGGGATTTAAATAATCCCCACGTCATTAAAATAAAAATGGCCGCCGTGCTGTGCCGACAATCAGCTGATCCGGCACAGCACGGCAGTCTAGACGCAGCGCGGTCGACAAGGGAAGCCTTTGTCGACTGCTCCGGTAAACCCCGTTTCATAGTCAATGAAGGGTATGTTGAGTAAACTACTTTACATGGCTCCATCGACGGAGCCATGTAGTCTAGACGCACCCTTTGAGTCTTTAGTTTTCTGAGCGGCCTTGTTCCTTAGCAGCGTAGGCGTGAGAAGGAGAAAAGACCAAGCGTGGAATCCCTGAGTTCTGTGTTATACCTTTGGCCCACACGCTTGAAGAATACAAGTCCAGGCATGTCTGTGGGCACTGCAGAGTCCCCAGGCAAGGTTGAGCAATGCCCCTGGTCTGGCCTTGTGCAGGTGAGTCAGTGCATTGTAGCTCCCTTGCTGGACAATGGCTGGTGATGGTGGTTCAACACTCACCCAGGCATTGGTTACTTTTCTTGCTGTTGTCTCCGGGGAGCTAGTATCGTGCCAATCCCCCAACTTACAGAATGTTTTAGTGATAACCGTACAACACAATCTCATAACTTCATGTGTTGCAATGATCACAGAATCATAGAACACTAGAACTGGAAGGGACCTCGAGAGATCATCAAGTCCAGTCCCCTGCCCTCATGGCAGGACCAAGCACCGTCTAGATCATCCCTGATAGATGTCTGTCTAACCTGCTCTTAAATATCCCCAGTGATGGAGATTCCACAACCTCCCTAGGCAATTTATTCCAGTGCTTAACCACCCAACAGTTAGCAAGTTTTTCCTAATGTCCATCCTAAACCTCCCTTGCTACAATTTAAGCCCATTGCTTCTAGTCCTATCATCAGAGGCCAAGGAGAACAATTTTTCTCCCTCCTCCTAGTGACACCCTTTTAGATACTTGAAAACTGCTGTCATGTCCCCTCTCAGTCTTCTCCTTTCTAAATTAAACAAGCCCAATTCCTTCAGTCTTCCCTCATAGCTCATGTTTTCTAGACCATTTTTGTTGCTCTTCTCTGGACCTTCTCCAATTTCTCCACATCTTCCTTGAAATGTGATGCCCCGAATTGGACAAAATACTTCAACTGATGCCTAATCAGGGCAGAGTAGAGTGGAAGAATGACTTCTCGTGTCTTGCTCACAGCACTCTGGTTAATGCATCCCAGAATCATGTTTGCTTTTTGTGCAACAGTGTCACATTGTTGACATATTTAGCTTGTGATCCACTATGACCCCTAGATCTCTTTCTACAGTACTTCTTCCTAGACAGTCGCTTCCCATTGTGTATGTGTGAAACTGATTGTTCCTTCATACTTAGAGCACTTTGCATTTGTCGTTATTAAACTTCATCCTGTTTACCTCAGACAATTTCTCCAGTTTGTCCAGATCATTTTGAATTATCCCCCTATCCTCCAAAGCACTTGTAACCCTTCCCAGCTTGGTGTCATCTGCAAACTTCATAAGCGTACTCTCTATTACTTATCTAAATCATTGATGAAAATATCGAACCAATCCCAAAACTGACCCCTGCGGAACCTCATTTATTATGGCCTTCCAGCATGACTGTGAACCATTAATAACTACTCTCTGAGAATGGTTATCCAGCCATTTATTCACTCACCTTATTGTAGTCTCATCTAGGTTGTATTCTCCTAGTTCATTGATAAGAAGGTCATGATATACATATTTAAATAGGAGAATGACTCTCAGCAGATCCTAACCTTTCCTCAATACCTCACATGGCATGGTTTCTATGCAATACCACAATCATATGTAAATGAGGAATATAGGGGTTACAGGGCATTCCCCCAAGGATGTCACAGGGTACCCTGCATAGGGGTATTCCCAGGCAGTTCTTAAAGATACCATTGTTGACTTGCCAGAATGGAGGAGATACAATATTGGACCAGGAGATCTCTGAAATGCGTCACTTCCGACTCAGTCCATTTTGCACAGGAAGGGAGCTTTGGGTCCTGAAGAAGAAAATAACAGTTTGGAGCATGAACCCAAAGCTTAAACTGGATTCTACTGTTGTTAACATTGGGCCTGCTGCAGGCAAGCAACTCCAGGCACTCCAGGCAATTTTCATGCCTAATACAGTCCATGCTCCCTTTTCCCTTTCTTAGACACTCTCTAAATGTTATGGCGGGCTCTCAGGGGGTTCTGTGGTAGGCTGGTCTCCAGCCCTGGTGGTCTCTAATGCTTCCCCCCAGTCAGAGAGGTAGAGATTAGTTTGCAAGGCCCCTAACCTATGGAAGCTCCAGAGAGCATAAGCTCTTACGAGAGCCCACAGTGCCGGTTGAGCTGACTCTACAAGAAGGCTCAACTCTCCTCCTGGAAAGAGCAGCAGAATTAGGGGCTGAGGTGGCAAGTGAGGAAGGGAAAAGAGCCCTGAGGGAGAGACTAAAGAATGGGAATTCCCAGGGTCTAACCTGGGTGTGTCAGCCGGAGAGCGGATTGCCTGGGAAGTTAAAAAGATCAAGGCGGGAGATTAGATTTGGGGAGGGGGAAGGAAGTATCTGACTGGCCAAGGTTGGGTGGTGGAAGAGGAAAAGATGGGAGACAAAGAAGGGGGAGGGGATGGGAGGGAGTAGGCAAAACGTTAGCCCGGATACGTTCAGAAAACTCGATAAGTATCTGGCCCCTGGAGTTTTGTGTGGCAGAGAGAGACGCTACCCACTGAGGTGCACCCCCTACTGCACTCTGGAACAGCCTGGCTGGGCGGAAGCACTGTGGCGTTAGTGCAGAGAGCGGCACCTGCCACTGTATCTGCTTTGGCTAGGACTGCGAGGGGAGCCAGCCTGACACAGGCTCGCCCTCGGCAGCTGAGCAGAGGGACCGCAGGGCGTTGGGAAGGGGCTCCTTGTCGCTCCCCCACTATCTCCTCCGATTGATATCATGCCGCTTTCTTGCCTCAGCTCATGAAACACACGAAGCAAAACTGGTCAGAGAGCGGGGTCTCCTCACAGAGGCTGAGCCTCTTTTCAGTTATACCCCGGCCTGGGCGCCAGGGGAGTGTGGACCATTGCAGAGGCCAACCAGGCCAGCTTACATTCCGTGATGGGGCTGCTAAATCCATTCTCTCTTATGTGTTATTTAAAGCTCGTGGGTGGTGGGTGAGGATCCAGCTGGGGAAGGCAAGCCTCAGCCCCGCCTCTTCTGCCTCAGGACCCGCCCCCTCAGCAAACTTTTCCCCTCCTTCTGTGGAGCCGAGCCCCACCCAACCCCAGCCCAATCCTTCCTAGCCACCTGAAGGGCTGGGGCTGCCACACCCCATCCCTAACCCCGGCCCTGGCCCCAGCCCCCAGCTCCTGCCTTCTCTGGTGACTGGGGAGCCAGTCTATGGTGCCGCGACCCCAGCCTTCTCCAGTGGCCGGGGAGTGTAGGCAGTTTTGGGAAGGCAGTGCCTTCCCTTGCCTACATTACCCTCTGCCCATGGGAAAGCCATTTGGAGAGAAAATGAAGGGCTCCAGAACTGCTGAGACAGAAGGACATAACACACCCCCACAGAAATCAATGAGAGATTGGCCATTGCTTGCGCGGGAGCACGAGGGAGCCCACGCCTTGAGCAGGATGCAAACCATGTGGGTGGTCCTGCGAACCCTGTCTCACACAAGCCAGCCCTGGGATTTCAATGGCACCATGTTCCCTGAATGGGCGGTGGAGGCTGAGGGGGGAGATGGACCCTGTTTCCCTTGCCCATCTAATTTGTATGATTAATACTGAAACAGCCATGCCAAAGCACCACTCTTGGATGCAGACGGCACCAAGTCTGGGCGACGTAAGCAAGCCTTAATGAACAGAAAGAGGACCCACCGCGCTTGTTCCTTTAAAAGGAGAAAGCAATGGTCTACATGGCGTCGCCTGAGACTGTAACAAGGACCAGCTCTCCGACAGAGTCGTAACTAGCTAATTTGGCGCCTGAGGCAAGACCGTCCTTGGTGTGAGCACTGACGTGGTGTGAGGCACGAGCGAAGACAGAGTAGTAGCTGTCTTTTCTGCACCCCCTCAGCTATGCGCCTGAGGCAAGTGCCTCACCCGCCTCACCCTTGTTACACCCCTGCTCTCAGATAGCAACACCTGCCTCCCAGTGGGTACTCTCACCACAGGGCTAGCAGGTGTCACCCGGCATAGCCGCACCGGCTCAGACCCCTGCATTCTTGGGCCCATCCAGCTCAAAAAGGGTTTCCCTCGCACATCTAACGGCAGAATTTGGCTCTGGGTTGTTAGTGAAACATTGTTTATAACGTAGGGATGCAAATTAGTTAATTAGTTAACCAGGTAAACGTTAAATTTAACTGGTTAACTGGGGGGGGGGGAGATGTTCCAGCCTAGCTGGGCTGGAACGCCTCCCCCCCATTGCAGGCAGGGTCTGCCAGCTCCCAGTCCACATGGGCTGAGAGCCAGCAGCCCCATGTGGGGACCCGGTGGTGCTGGAGCAGCCCTCTGCCCACAGAGGGCCATGAGCCTGGGGCATGCGCCCCGATTACCAGTTAACCGTTACCTGGTAAGCATCATCTGTTAAGGTTACCCATTAAAAGGACCATCCCATTGACTTCAGTGCATGCTGGATCAGGCCCATTAAGTGTCTAAGTACTACAGTGACGCTTGCCTATATAAGGACCTTGCTATATAGATGAGGGACAGAGCTGAGAGGTTCCATGGCTGGAATAATGCAGTGCTAAATCTGGCCCTTAGAACATAATTACAGTGTTAGCTAAAGTAAATTATTTAGGCCAGACAGTGAAGTTGCTCCTCCATTTTCACCAAGGAACTTACTTATCCCTTGAAAAATTGCACACAAATCTTCCTCGGTCTACTCGGCTTCACAAAGAGAAGGCTGAGGAGCGACTTGAGAAATACTTCCATGCAGAGCGGACATTTAATAATCTAGCAGAGAAAGATGTCGGAAGATGCACTGGTTGGGAGCTGAAGCTAGACTAATTCAGACTGGAAATAAGGGATGGCTCATTTGGAACAGGGAGCATTATTAACCATTAGAACAACTTACCAAGGATGGTGGTGGATTTTCCATCCCTGACATTTTTTAAACCAAGAGCAGCTGTTTTTTAAAAAGCTCTGCTCTAGGAATTACTCTGGGTGAGTTCTCTGGCCTGTTTTACACAGGAGGGCAGACCTGATCCTCACAGCAGTCTCTTCTGGCCTTGTGATCTATGAAATCTGCAGACGGGGCTGAGTCGGCTTTCCCTCGCGCATTCTGGGGTTGCAGGAAAATCAGTAACTTTTATTTACGAGAACCGATCACTTGTAAGAGGTGTCAGAAAGGTATGGTTTGACCATTCCTCTGGGTGTAGTTCAGCGTGCCATCACCAAAGCCCTAGGAACTGGTTTCTTTGCAGATGCAGCGCATTGGGTCTGACAATAGTGAAATCTACCCTGAAGCATGGCATCAGAGCATGGAGATGTCGTCTGTAGATGTTCCCTCGCCTATGAGCTAGAATAAAAACTGCAGCTCTTTGCGCTACCTGTGCAAGTCCAGTGACCCCTGAGCGTGATAGTGAATGTTCTTCTCCTAGGATGCCCTCTCCTGGGATGCCATCTGCACACACCGGCCTATGCAGAAACCCCTTCTGTGGCACAGAGACCCAGCAGCACAGTGGATTCTCCTGCATCTGTCCTGCCAAGGGGATAAACTGGGCCTCCTTGAGTAGCCCACCATTCCACAGCGAATCCCACCTTTCACAGATTCCTGAAATGCAAAGGCCTATTTGGAACTGCTTTATCGGTTCTGTTCCTCGGTCCAATAAGCGGCTGACTCGAAGGCGTAGTACCACATCGAGCTGAGCGGAAACCACTTGCAGGTACATGTTGCAAGGAAAATTTCAGGCAGAGCAGCTATTCAAGGAATCCAGTGAGCACTAGGGCTCTACTTGTGGGGGGAGGGATAGTTCAGTGGTTTGAGCATTGGCCTGCTAAACCCCCCATTGTGAATTCAGTCCTTGAGGGGGCCAGATAGGGCTGGTACTTGGTCCTGCTGTGAGGGCAGGGGACTGGACTTGATGACCTCTTAAGGTCCCTTCCAGTTCTATGAGATAGGTATATCTCCATATATTATATTATACTTTTCCTTCCCCCAAAAAGGTTTGGGATTTCCCAGCATGGAGGAGAGCAGAGGAGGGCTTCTGGGGGCCAGTGCAAATTCTCTCTTTCACTAGTGATTTACCAAAGTCCATGGCACGGTGGGAGTTGAACCTAGATGCCTTCAGCTCCGTACCTTAACGACCAGGCCACCTTTGACTGTAGCCTGTTACGCTTGGAGCAATTTTTATTCATTGCTATTCATAATAGAAAAGCTTCTTGGTGAACGTTTCAGTCAGCTAGAAGGTCTGAAAGAGGTGATGCCAAAGGCATCATTCTTTTGCACCATTTCAAGACCAAAAGGCAGGACTTTCACATTATTGAGCAGAAGGGCTAGGAAGATGTTTTGGAAACCCAGACAAAATGTTTTCTTGTACAAGTTTCAGATAATAAACTGAACTGGGTGAGCAGGCTCCAAGAAGAAATATTTAATTATCCTTCTCACCATTATGAGGAACTTCTGCCACTCTTCAGGTTATTATACAGTAAATAACCAGTTTTCTAAAGGACAGAGCTGTTTTAATTATATGACAATGAATGCATAATTATTATGTTTGTTAGGAATGAATCGCAAGACAACAGACTTGATATTGCTGCTCTAGTTAGTGCATCTTAATTACTTTTTCATTTATTTTGCATATAAAAGCTATTTGCTAATTGTCTTTGCTGTAAATATGCAAAATATAATTAGTCATTCATAATTCTTTATGTGTTATCTAACTGTACATTTGTTACTGAGGAACATATATTAAAGTTTGAATATTTAATGGGCTTTTGTGGCATAGAATATTTTTGTACAAAGTTTTTAGGAAATAGAGACAGAATTCAAACCTTCTTTTAACCCCTTTTCCTGTGCAAACTAATGTTCCTTGTAATGACTAGATACTGATAAATTTAAAGCTAATGGAAACCCATTTCTATTTTCTAAACAGGCAACATAAATCCATTGCTGATCATATGAAATGTCTCATCGTCTCAGACTAAAACCAGACAGATTATACCCTGTTAAAAGTATTGCAAGTTGCTCTCTGCAATGTATTTTAAATCATAACTATAGAAGAGTAAATGCATTAAAATCGTACAAAAAATTCAAAATCTAGAATGGAATTATCTTCAGTGATTCATTTTAATACACTAAGCATTAAAAAAAATTTGATGAGGACAGAATATTTCCTAATATGAATGAGAACAAGAGGTTGTCATTTCTGTGTAATACGTGCCGTTTGTTGTAAGACTAATGAGCGTTCCATTGCAGGGTAACAAACTAGCAAAGATTTATATCTGCATTTTGCACACTCTTTATTTTTTGGCACTTGTTGGCTGTCACCTTCATTTGCATTATCTTCCCTGACATGGACTTTCAGGTTCATCTGGAATACTATGGATTCCTTTTTTTTTTTATAAAGGCTCAGGCCAGTTTCATCTGTACTTAGCCTAGAGTCCCGAGGAATGTTTTACATAGTGATTAGATTCATTACAGAGATTGACTGGTTAACACAGGCCATGGGGCTTCTGAAAGTTGAATTAAAGTACAGCTCTCAAGAACCTGAACAGATAATTATATATTATCCTTTCACTTGTCTCCATGCAATGCTGCCAGTTCCTTCTACTGATGCATGTCACATTCTACATTTTTTCATCTCAAACATTTGATTTACTATCCAGTTGTATGTTAATCCGATGTCATGACACTCCTATTCACTTCTGCTTTTCAACTGAAAGCAGCTTCCTATGAAGATAAAGCTAGGTAAAATCTATTGTAAAGGAAAGAATAACTTGAATGCAGCTATCATATCGAAAAGAAAACACACTCCTCCACTCTTCACCCTTTAGACATTCTGAATACTTTCCTTAATGATGAAGTCAAATAGAATAGCCACTGAGAATGCAACTCATGGATTCCCCGACGTAATCCTGCTCTGTAAATCTGTAATTGTTCTTATTTACGTTGGGTAAATCTTTTGAAACTAACATATATAAAAACAGAGTGACAATAGGGTATGAATTAGAAAAGAACCAGTTAACATGCGTTAGTGAACTGTGATATGAATAAATCATATATATCCCTACTTATCAAACAAGTATTTAGAAGCAAATTTAAATAATGCTGCTTAATGCTAGCACTTGCATAAAACCCACAACTGTCAGTTACATTTTTCTTCAAGCAGTTGACTTCTTGAGCTATCGATTTTTTAAAGAAAATACGTTATATATATCTAGGATAGCAAGGAAAAAAAACAAGAAATCACTGCTACTTCGACTGACATTCAGCAGGCACACAGAAGCTATGGCAATGGTATTTAATCAAGCAAAACTCCGTCAGACTCCTGATGTTCCATATCCCAAATACAGTTATGTCTGAATGAAAAGGGAAATGTTACATAAAACAGATATCATCTCACTCTGCAAAACTAGAAATATTTCCTGGATCCCATTAACAGGACTTAGGTCATAAATATTTTTTTCCTGACTGTGTATATACATAGAACAGGTAGATGGCACGGGTGTTCAACACAAAATGTGTTTAGAACAACTTAAATATTTTTCTACCCATTCAAGCTTTCTTAGCATTATACCCAAAATCTTGGTAGCTGTCTGATATATTGACACGTGTTTTCAAGGGATGCCATTTCATCATGTGTATGCTTGAAAACATTCAGAGACACAATTAGACTAAGGAATGAAGGCTGTCTTCATTGACAATGTAACTTGGTTTTCTTCTGTATGTCAGCGAATTGGTTAAAATGGAAAAACGTTAATTTCGCTGTTGGTAGGAAAATGGCTCGCTCTCTTTGTCCTTGAGGAGCTTGACTGGATATGCTTTTTAAGGTTGTTGTTTTTTTCAATGATGCGCCTGTTTTAGAAAGAAGTATGTCAGACTGGTAACATCGTGCAGGGTAAAATACAGAAGAATGTAAACTAAAGACTGTGGCTATGTCTACAGTACAAAGTTAAATCGGAAATAGAAACGCAATTTGCATCTTTTCCCGATTTACTTCCAAAAGAGGCTTTCTGAAATTTGGCCCATCTACACTGGGCCAAATTTCGGAAAAAAAAACCCTCTTTCGGAACATCCCTTCTTCCTTGTAAAACAAGGTTTAGAGGGATGCCGACAAAACACCCCTGCTTTTCCAATATTTTTTTCAGAAAAGTGGGCGCATTCCTTGGATGTGGCCGAGCTTTTCCGGGATACCAGAGGTATACCGGAAAAGCTCTGCAGTCTAGACGTTACCCTGTGACTGTTGCTGAAATGGTCAATGAAGTATAAGCTCTAGAAGTTTGCGGTCGAGATTTTGCCTCAGAAAGTTCTAGATTTTTCCGTATCAGGCAAAC